>CM066034.1:819860676-821110676 GCA_033557465.1 Ichthyophis bannanicus | reverse complement strand
CTCCTAGCTGAGCATAGAGCCACCAGAAAAGCTGTTTTCCAAGTAAACTCTCGCAAGCCGCCGGGCAGTGCCAACTCAAAAGGCGGACCCGTTAAGGCTGAGAGTACCAAATTCAAATCCCAAGGAGGCACCACCAGGTGACGAGGCGGACGAATATTCTTAGCTGCCCGAAGAAATCGCTGCACATCCGGATGCGACGCCAGAGACCAGCCTTGCACTCGGCCGCGGAAACACGCTACGGCTGCTAAGTGCACTTTGAGAGTGTTAAGAGCCAAGCCCTTGTCTAGACCGCCCTGAAGAAAAGCCAACACGTCCGGCAATCCAGCGGAACGGGGAGAGATCCCCCTTTCCTTAGACCATGCTTCAAAAATACGCCACACACGAATGTACGATAAAGTCGTTGAACGCCTCCTGAACTTCAACATAGTAGAGATCACAGACTCCGAGTACCCTTTACGCCGTAAACGCTCCCGCTCAAGAGCCAAGCCGTAAGCAAGAATCGATCCACCTGGGGCATGAGAACCGGACCCTGACTCAAGAGATTGATCCGAGAGGGCAACCTCCAAGGAGGAGCTACGAGCAACCTCACCAGATCCACATACCAAGGACGCCTGGGCCAATCCGGCACAATGAGAATCACCGTGCCCCGGTGACATGAGATTCGCCGAATGACACGTCCTATCAACGGCCAAGGGGGAAAAACGTACAGAAGCTGGTCTTCTGGCCAAGGCTGGACCAACCCGTCCAAGCCTTCCGACATGTGCTCTCGGCATCTGCTGTAAAACCGAAAGGCTTTGGCATTGGATAGGGTCGCCATGAGGTCCATAACCGGGTGACCCCAACGAAGAGAGATCTCGTGGAAGACCGCCAAATTCAGTTCTTATTCTCCGGGGTCCAGGCGATGCCGACTGAGAAAAATCGGCCTGAAGATTGTCCTTTCCCGCTACATGAGCTGCCGAGAACGCAGCAAGGTTCATCTCCGCCCACTGTAGCAGAACCTGGCTCTCTAGAAGCAATGGAGCACTGCCGGTGCCGCCCTGCTTGTTGATGTAGGACACCGTCACGAGATTGTCTGAAAACATTCTAACTGCCCGCGCCGTGATCAGATCCGAGAAATGTAGAAGCGCTAACCGAACCGCCCGAAGCTCGAGACGATTTATAGACCACTTGCTTTCCGTTATCGACCAACACGGCTCCGAGGTAAACCAACCGCTGCACGGGGAGAAGATGACTCTTCGCTCGATTGATCACCCAACCGAGGTGTTCCAAGACCTGCACCACCCGTGCCGTTGCCGCGATTGAGTCCTCCCGAGTACTCGCCCGGATGAGCTAATCGTCTAGATAGGGATGGACCTGAATCCCCTTCTTTGCGAAGAGCTGCTGCAACCACCACCATAACCTTGGTGAAGGTGCGAGGAGCCGTCGCTAGACCAAACGGTAATGCCCGAAACTGAAAATGCCCCATGGGGACTGCAAACCGCAGAAAACGCTGATGCTCCAGACGAATTGGAATGTGCAGGTAAGCTTCCGTGAGATCTATGGAAGAGAGCCACTCTCCCGGTCTCACCGCTCGTATAACTGAACGTAGAGTCTCCATACGGAAATGTTGCACCCGCAGGCATCGGTTCACGTGTTTGAGATCCAGAATCGGACGAAAAGAACCCTCCTTTTTGGGCACTACAAAATAAATCGAGTATCGACCTGTACCGCACTGGTCTCGAGGAACCGGAACCACCGCCCGCAGGTCCAACAAGCGCTGAAGAGTCTCCGCGACCGCTCGACACTTTGCTCGAGTACCGCAGGGAGAAAACACAAAGGCATCCGCCACGGGAGCAGCGAATTCCAGAGCATAGCCTTCGCGGATGATCTCCAAGACCCAGAGATCGGAGGTTATGGCGGCCCAGGCGGAGAGAAACCCCTGCAAACGACCCCCTACAGGGATCTCCGACTGGACCAGCTTCCCTTCATTGCGGTTTCTTAGAAGGAGTTTGCTGAGAGCCGAAGAACCCTCTGCCAAACCCCCGGGCCCCTCGAAAGGACTGACCCCTGGAAGGAAACCGACCCCGCTGGTAGGGCACAAACCTAGAACCGCGAAACCGACGAAACTCCCTATTGTGCCCCCTAGCATAGGTGAGGACTTAGCCCCCCTAGGCTTATCCTCTGGAAGACGACCCCCTTTGGAGTTGCCCAAATCTTTCACAAGCTTTTCCAATGCTTCCCCAAATAACAACTTGCCTTTATACGGAAGCTTACTCAGACGGGATTTAGATGAAGTATCCGCTGCCCAATTGCGCAACCAAAGAAACCACCGAGCCGCTATTACCGAAGCCATGGACTTTGCCGAAATCCTGATCAAATCATAAAAAGCATCCACTAAATACGCTGCTGCAGATTCAAGCTTAGCGCCTTCCGGAGGGGAGTCCTCCTGCTTCAAAGCAGCCTGTTCGCCCTGAATCCAGCGAATAGCGGCCCTGGACACAAACGCCCCACAAACAGACGCTTGAAGGGACAGGGCATTGGCATCAAAAGCCTGTTTCAGAAAGGCTTCTAACTTCCGATCCTGAACATCCTTAAGGGCAGCCCCGCCCTCTACAGGAATCGTAGTTTTCTTTGTAACTGCGGACACAAGAGCGTCGACCTTAGGCATTTTCAACAACTCCCTCTCTTCTTGAGGAACCGGGTAAAGGCGGGCAATGGAATGCCCCCCCCCCCCCCCGCAAGTTAGCCTCCGGACATTCCCATTCAGACTCTATCATTTGCTTAATCACCCTGTGCATAGGGAAGCAGCGCTGCTCCGCCTTAAACCCCTGTAAGAGAGGATCCTCCAGAGGCACTTGTTGTAAGGAGGGGGGTACAATATTTAATGCAGAGAGAGACTGGACAATCCAGTGCCCCCAGCTCTTCCTTTCTGAACACCCTAAACACATTAGGGTCCTCACCCGGCCCCAGTTCTCCGTCTTCCAACTCCTGAGGCCAAGAGTCTAGCCCTACCTCAGAGGAGAACTCCCCCTCCTCAGGCAGGAGAGAGTCAGAAGAGTGAGGGAAGCGCTCCTCCTGAGAAAAATCCCTACAGGGCAACTGAGAAGAGGAACCCTCACCAGGATCGAGAAGCTGAGAATCCTTTTGCAGTGAGAGCCCCAGATCCCCTGTAGCTGCACTCTCCATCGGGTGAGACTTTTTCAGTAAATAGGCTTTATGTAAAGCCAAAATAAAGTCTGGAAAGAAAAAAGATTGCAACGCTCCTTGAGAACCGGGAGACAAAGGTCTGTTAGTGTCCCCAACGGAAGTCTCCTTGTGTGATTTTGATTTTCGCTTCCCTGAGCGCTGCAAAAGCGCGGGAACAGGAGCAGCGTCTGAAGAGAGCGGGGTTACCGCTGCCGCAGACAATTTCCTCCCCTGAGACTTCTCTCCCGATGGCTCACCGGAACAGGCATTCTCCATTGTGCGGGATACCTGAAAAACAAAGCGGCCACAAGAACGAAGACCCCCCGGCCAGCCAAAACGCAATGAAAACCGGCAAACGAGAAACACGTGGCACGCAGAAAATGGCACCGAAACTACCCGCTGGTGGCAGAAGAGCACCCACCGGACCGGAGAACAAATTAGAAAGAGCTGCTTACCTCAGTAACAAGACAGACAGGCATGATCTCTAAAACTCCGCTGCTAGCGAAAAAGAGACAAGTGGCAGCTTCGCGGGAAAAGGATACTGTGGCTCCCAGCTCCAATCAAGCCCACATGTAATTCAGCAATCCCCCGGAAGCAGGCTCTGCCCCCGACTCTAACACAAAAATAAAAAATCAAAGTTAAACTGAAACACGGGATCGCTGAAATATCCGTGCCTCCGATTCTCCTTCCTCTACAGAGGAACAAGGAGGAATCGCTTGCTATTATGCCCTGCTAGGACCAGTGGGCAAGTCTCTGTCTGAAGCAGTAAGTTGAGTTGCCGTTTGCCCTTGAAAACACCTAGCATCAAGCTGATCCCGAATCCTTCTGCATTAACTTATCTAATTAATTCTATTTTTTTTTTTTTAAATCAGTCGTTAAGCCTGTCTAAAGAAGTTAGTCTCTCCTGGGAGCCTGCCAGAGATACATCCACTCTAGCTGCTGAGGACTGAAGACTGGCTTGCTAACACTAGAGGGAGCTATTACATGTCAGCAAAAATTTCAGCTTTCAGTCCTCAGCTGCTAGAAGGGATTGACTACCCAACTGTACCTGGACTGGCCCGGAGAGACGAAGAGGAAATAGATGTTAAAGTGAAACATTCAGAAAAAGTTTAACTCTCATGCCCTCCTCCATTTAAAATGAACCTGGGTTTCTCAGAACCATGAATCTTTTTTTTTAATTTATAGAATGTTTACAAATTAATCAAGAAAGTTCAAACAAAACATTCTTGCAGCAAAAGAGCAGACACAATAGAAAATTCTTTTTTTACAAGAATCACAAAAAAGTAATATAGAAACAAGCAATTCCAAATGAAACAAAAGTGTCCGCCCACCATAGCCCACAAACATTACAGGAGAGATACCACATTATAAAAACTCTACCACCATATGCAAAAGAAAATAAAGGCAGCTAGCTAAATCCGGATAACCTAATTCAAGAGAGCACAGGTGAGGAGCCAATTGAGGACTCCAAACACCTAGCATTGATGAAAACCGTCAGCTGAGAGGGCTCATAAAAAATATAGGAAACAGAGTGATACTTCACTAAACATTTACATGGGTGCTTTAAGAAAAAAAAGCCCCTCCAGCTGTATTACCCCAGGATGAAGCAGGAGAAATTCCATGTCTCGTTTCTTAGTTTCCCTAGCTAAATCTGGGTAAATACATACCGATAATCCTCTAAACAAAAGGTTCCTTTTCTGAAAAAAAAAGGTTTTAACATACATTCTTTATCAGAAAGTAATGCAAACGTTATTAACAACGTGGAAGGAACCTGTGAGTCATAACCCGAGTGTTCCAATAAATCAGATACATTCAAAATATTCCCTTGCTCCTTCCTGGTCCCCCCCTAAATTAACCAACCCCAATGTTAATTTCACCTTAGGTAAATAATAAATCTTAACCAAGGGCGGGATCAATTCAGGGGAAACCCCCAATACATCAACTAAGTATTGTTTAAACATATCTCTAGCAGACACTGTAGTAAGCCTTGGAAAGTTAATTAATCTCAAGTTATTATTAACTCTAGACAAATTATCCAAATGTTCCAATTTAACTTGCACAGATGAAAAGTTCTTTTTGTAAGCTTCAGAGTGATCCTCAAGAGCAGCAACTTTTTTCTGCATCTCTTCCACTTCAGACTGTCTCCCCAACACTTTCCGTTCCAATTCCTCAACTAAAGCCACAGAATTATTCACCTTCGAGGCCAATAACAAGACCTGAGGCAGTAAAACTTCTGCCAAGGAGACAATAGCATGCCAGATAGCCTCCAAAGTAAAATTAACCGGTCTCTGTAGGGAGAAAGCAATCACCAGTTCAGCAGGTGACGAAACAGCTTCCATTCTCACAGACGACTCTTCTCCTCGCCGCACAGGAATCTTTCCCTGTACGATCCTCACCAATCAGCGCCCTTGATGGTAATGAGCAGTGCTGTCCAGAGACTGCACTCTCCAGCTCAAGCAGCAACTCCGCTCCAAACCCTCTCGAGCCAATGACTTCCCCCTGTATCGAGAGAGAATCAAGCACCAGGAACCCCTCAGGCAGGGGCTGACCACAGAGCACTTTCGGCACTGGACAGAGAGATGTTGCCGAAGCAGCCGTTGAGTCACCCGACTCCAGCAAAACTGCAGCTCGGCGTTCCTCCTCAGCCACCACCGGATCCCGAGTGGCATGAACAAGGAAAGCGTCCAAGGGACCCACAGAAGAAACCGGCGTAGGGTACAGGGGGGTTGAGAGGGCAACGACCCACCTCTCCCCTTACGCTTTTTGCCCATCAGAAAACGTGCTTGCACTTGGAGCAGTCAGCTGCTGCCATCTTAGATTAGACACTCCCCCATGAATCATTTTTACTTCCAAAACTCTACCTGTCTCTACCTCTACTAATATGACCCAAGTGCTATCTCCCATGTATCAGACAAGGCAAATCAGACAAACTAAGTGGTCACCTAGGGTAACAGAAACAGCTGCAGACAGACAACACAAATTGTTCTTCGAGTTGGTGTAGTTGCCAGGAGCTAACAGCACAGTTTTTCCCACAGGGAAAATGGGCGATTTTGAAAGCATAGTTACTAACCTGCGAAAGGTGTTCTCCAGGGACAGCAGGAATCAGTCATCACATATGGGTGACATTGACAGAGCCCTCGTGGAAGCATCTCCTCAGCTTTCAAAGAAAGCCTTTGGGACATTCCACCACGCATGCATGGTCCCCTTCCCGCCCAATGGTGCCATCTTACTCAGTCAGATGACATAACCAGAACCGATCAAAGATGGCAAAAATTATACAGCAACTCCAAGGGGAGGAAGGAGGGTTGGGAGGACTGATTCCTGCTGTCCCTGGAGAACACCAGGAACAAGCAGGAAATCAGTCCTCACATATGGGAATCCCCCTAGCTACAAGCTACGAAGATAAAACATTATCAAGCCATGATCAGCTGCAAGCAAATCAGAGGACAGACTCTGAGTACCCCAGTATCCATGGAGAACCATGGCTCCAGTAGCCTAAACAAGAAAGGTCAGAGGGCAGGAGTTGCCTAAACCTCAAACAGATTACAGAGTACGGCCTGGTCGAAGGCACTGTCCCACTGGGACTCCCTCTCCAGGCAGTAGTGAGCTGCAAAAGTGTGGACTGAGGATCAGGTAGCAGCCCGTCAAATATCTGCCATAGGGACAAAGTGAAGGCTCGCAACTGAAGTTTCCACAGCCCTGACACTGTGCGTCCTGACCAGCGCACCAACGATTGTGTCCACCACAGGTGGATAGGGTCTGCTTGGTGACAGCCTCCCCCAGTCGCATGAAACGAAAGGCTGTGAGGCTTTACGGTGGTCCCGAGTATGTTGCAGCTAGAAGAATAGGGCCCTTGTCAGCGTGGGGCCGAGGAAGGAAGGTGGGGAGCACTATTTCTTGGTTGAGGTGAAAGGTGGATACCACCTTTGGGAGGCATTTAGGGTAGCTGCAGAGCACGACCCTGTTCTTGTAGAACCTGGGTGTAGGGTGGCTTGGCCAAGACCTGAAGCTCACCGACTCTGCAGGCAGAGGTGAGCGCCACCAGGAAGGCCACCTTCCAGGATAGGTAATGCAAATGGCATGTAGCCAAGGGTTCGAAAGGCGGCTTGGTAAGCTGTGCCAGGACCACGTTGAGATCCCATTCCACCGGAGGCGGCCAGATGGGAGGTTTAGAGAGCAGCAAGCCCTGCGTGAATCGGGTGATGAGGGGCTGCACCAAAAGAGGCTTGCCCTCTATGGAGTGATGGTTCGCGGAGAGCGCACTTAGATGTACCCTGACGGAGTTGGACTTGAGTCCGGATTGTGAGAGGTGGAGCAAGTTCTGCAGCACTGCATGAACTGGGCAGGAGAATGGATTTAACTGTTGCTCCATACTGAAAATCTGTGCCACTTGAAGGCTCATCTTGTGGAATCCTTATGAGAAGCCAGAAGGACCTCTTCCACCTCTCTGGGGAGGTTGAGGAATGCTAGGGCGACCTGTTCAACAGTCACGCTGTTAGCGACAGGGATCCCAGGTTGGGGTGGAGAATCGGGTCCTCCTCCTGGGTCAGTAGACCTGGGGAATGTCCCAGAGAGACCGGGTGCTCCATCGAGAGGCAGCATAACAGGGGAAACCAAGGCTGTCTGGGCTATCGTGGGGCCACCAGGATCACAGAAGCCTTGTCCCGCTGAACCTTGAAGAGGGTCTGCGCGATTAGTAGCGTGGGAGGGAAGGCATACAGCAAGCCCTCCGATCACGCGATGAGGAAGGCACCCGCCGCTTTCCGGGAGGGATGCAACTGGTGACAGCAGAAGCAAGGCTGCCCATAGTTGGAATAGCTGCCACTTGTGTGGCTGGAGACCCCTGCTCGGTCTGTCTGCTAGAGCATTGTCCTGGCCTGGAAGGTATACCACCCTGAGGAGCATGTCCTGGCTGACCGCATATGAGCAGAGGGCTACTGCCTCCTGGCAGAGACCCTGTGCCCCTTGTTTATTTAGGTAGAACATTGTGACCCTGGTTGTCCGTTTGGACCAGCACCGACTGATGCTACAGGCAGTGTTGGAAGGCCCTGATCGCCAGAAAAATGGCTGAGAGCTCCAGCAGGTTGATCTGCTGCTGACTCTCCTTGAGACCAGTTGCCCTGCGTGAGCAGTTTCTGGCAGTGGGCACCCCTGTCCAGTAGGAAGGCGTCCGTAGTGAGGACCCTCTGGGGGGTTTGGGTGTTGAAAAGGCATGCCCTTCCGCAGGTGCGTTGCATCCTGTCACCAATCGAGTGATTCTGCTAGTTGCGGGATGCCAAGATTCTATCCCGAAGCCTGCCTGTGGCTTGAGTCCACTGTGAGTGGAGGCACCACTGAGCTGTCCACATGTGGAGGTGGGCATTGGGTACCACATGGACCATGGAAGCCATGTGGTCAAGCATGGACCATGCCGATACAGCGTAATGGCACTGCAACCCTGTCCAGGGGGAGGAAGGCCCTGGCTTGAAGGGTGTTCAGGTGAGCCCCTATGAACTCCAGGTCCTGTGTTGGAGTGAGGTAGGATTTGGAGTGGTTTATCATGAACCCCAGATGTTGTAGGACCTTGATGGAGCAGGCTGTAGCCTGTTGCACCTCTGAGACCGTGCCTCCTTTCACTAGCCAATCATCCAGGTTTGGGAAGACAAAGGCCCCTTGGATACGGAGGCAGGCAGCCACCACTGCTAGGCATTTGGTCAAGACCCTTGGTGCAGAGGCTAGGCCAAAGGGTAGTACCCTGTACTGGTAGTGGTCGCCTCCAACCACAAACCTTAGGTACTGTCTGTAACTGGGATGAATAGGTCCAAGGAGCACAGCCAATCTCCCTGCTGGAGATAAGGCAGCAATATTCCAAGGGAGAGCATTTTTAACTCCTGCACCAGGAATTTGTTCAGGTTTCTCAAGTCCAGGATGGGCCTTAGGCCTCCTGTTCTTTTTGGGACCAGAAAGCATCTGGAGTAGAACCCTTTTCCTTTGGGGCTGTGTAGTACGGGCTCCAAAGCTCTGTCCCTGAGAAGGCCTGCAAGTTCCTGTAGTAGCAGGGCCTGGTGCATGGAAGTCAGAGGGGGCTCTCCTGGAAAGAAAGGGGGGGGGGGGTGCCCATGAGTCTGTGGTGACAGCAGCCCACCAGTGGGAAAAATGAATCAAGCACTCTCCTGTCGGTAGCTGGTTTCCCATGGGTAGAAAAGCTATGCTCTGGGAGTCAAAACCCCGACCCAGTCTGGGGTGGAGCTGGTCTCTGGGGCCCTTGGGATTTCTTGGGCCCTGGCCTGCTCCCTTGCCCTGGTATGGGGGATAAGCTCTGTAAGGCTATCCTTTCTGGTAGAAGGAAGGCCTTTTCCCTGATGGTTTCTTCCTGGGAAGGGTGGAGGTCTTCCTTGAGAGCTGAGTCCTGGTTACATACTCTGTCTTGATCTCCACCGCCTTATCCTCCATTGGCTTGCCGTAGAGGTTTTCACAGAGGCAAGGGACGTAGAGGAGTTTTTCCTGGACCCATTGTTTGAGGTCAGACACCTGGAGTCTGGTCTGGCGTCGAGCACCGATGCCTGCAGCGGCTAACCTCGCGCTGGACTCGAAGACGTCGTAGGCCACTCAAGACAAATACTCCAAGCACTCCCCGATAGACTTTGTGAGGGTCCGGAAGCGATGAGATGGTCCCCACTAAGGCCCTCCAAAAAACCTCCGAGTTCCATGGTCAAGTCTCATAGGTAACATGCCGATATACAGCTGGTATGTTTGTATACGGCACACTAGCATCGAGCCCTGGTAACATTTACGCCCAAGGGTGTCAAGGATGTGGGACGCCCTGCCTGGGGGGCACCGAAGAGTGAGTCTTCAGGCTGTTCTGTCAACACATGGCCGACTCCACCACCATGGAGGTATGAGGGAGTTGTGCCTTCCTGAAGCCGGGTCCCCGCTGTACCCAATTGTTAGCCAGCGCCTGGACACGATCTATCAGCACCGATACCTGTGCTTCCCCACGTTCGGCGGTGCCCAATGATGGAGGAAATGGGAACCATGAAGGCCTTCTTGGGTGGGAGCCTTGTATTGAAGGATTTTGAGTACCTCCTTGCGGGGGTCCTCCTCAGACTCCATGGTGAGAGACAGTGCCTTCACCATGTCCTGGACAAACTCGAGGAACGAGGTGTCCTCGAGCAGGGACCGGCGCCTTGATGCTGGTGGGGACGGATTTGAGGGGAGGTCATGGTGTGTCCATGTCTCCAGGGAAGTCTTGTCCTCCGAGTAGTCCATCGAGGACCAACGTCTCCAAGGGCAGTGTTCAGTCCAGCTGTCAATGGAACGCAGCTGGGGCCTGGCCAGAGCCAGAGGTGCTTGCCAGGGAGGATCTGGGACTGAGACCCTTACCGAGGATCGGCTCAAGGCATGGGGCTCTCGAGGATCTCTTCAGTGGCTCGGGGAATCCTCGATATTGAGGTACCTGTGGTCTCAGCATGTGCGTCGGCAGGGCCGGGCATAGATGCTTGCTGCGAGGCAACAAATGCAGAAATGCTGCGTTCCAACACCATCATCCTGGCCTCCTACTCGGGGACTGCAGCCTTCGACACAGAGGCCAGGGTAACCGGTTCAGGTGTCAAGGAGGAGAGGGAGCTCTCGATGGGGCGGGTCTCAGGGGTCCGAGATCAGTCACTGGTGGCCTCGGGGTTTATCCTGGGTACCTTGGCTGGACGCTCCGACTCCTCGGAGACCCCCCAAGGACTGCGGGACCTCGCACAGGGCTTGCCATGCAAGTCCTCTTCCCAGGAAGAGGCCCATGAAGATTTCTTCTTCTTATGCTCTTGCTCCGGGGAACACTTCTCAGAGTGTCTGTGTGCCTGCTCGGGCACAGTGGGGGCTTTACCTGACTCAGAGGGTCCTTGTGGAGCCTTAAAGCACACGGCTACCAGGGATACCAGGACCGAGTCAGACCTATGGAAGATGTCATCCTGCTTCCGACAGCGACTCTGGATGGCCTTTACTGACATCTTGCATAGGGAGCATGCTTCTGGCTTATGGTCGGCACCTAGACACCCGAAGCAACAATTGTGTGTGTCGGTCAGGGACATGTTCCTGAAGCACAGATCAAACTTTTTAAATCAGGAGGCCATTGGGGCAAAAGGGTCCCCAGCAAGGTTGAAGACCTTCAACACAGCCAACAGTTGAAAAGGGCACAAAACCACACTAGATGGGAAAAAAACCCTAACAAAATAGATTCCGAGTCCTGAAGCCGAGGCGACGGGGTTCGGAGGCGGGAAAGTGACCAGTGCTAACCGGAAGATACACAAAAGTGCACGAGAAAAATCTACTTTTTCCCGGGGAAGAAAGACGAACGTCTGTAGGGCTCCGCGGAAAAAGGTAGACCAAATACGATGGCATCCTTGGGTGGGAAAGGGATTATGCATGCATGGTGGCATCTCCCAAAGGCTTTCTTTGAAAGCTGGGGGGATGTTTCCACGAGGGCTCAGTGGGCATCAACATCACCCAGATGTGAGGGTTAACTTCCTGCTTGTTCCTGGAGAAAGGTGAAATTAGACGTACCTGCTAATTGTTGCTCCTTTAGGATCTCCAGTACAGTCCCGGAATCTCTGGAATTTAGGTTCCTCCAGGAGTGGAGGAGTAGCCTAGTGGTTAGAACACTGGCTTGGTAACCAAGCAACCAGGGTTTGATTCCCACTAGCACTCCTTGTGGCCTTGGGCAAGTCACTTAACCCTCCATTGCCTCGGAAGAAAGGCCTAGCAATCTACTTCCGGTGACACTGCCAAGAAAACCCAGGAGCTTCTGGGTCGCCAGGACTGACTCGAAGGCACACATTGCATTGCAGCAGCTTGGAGACTGAACAATGACATTCTTTGATGTCACCAGCATAAGTCCCGAGGGACCGCCTCCTTGCTCCAGTTTACCTATTGACAAAGAAGACTCACCAGAGCAACAATTAAGTAGCTATCATAGCTATCAAACCTTAACAACTATAACAAACATTAACAAACTTTAACTATTAAGTAAGACACATAATGTACCCTTAGAGTAATACTAAAAATTTTTCTTTTTTGTTTTGTTTTTTACCATAATCTGCCCTCCGTCTCTATAGAGGAATAATGCATTACAAAGATTCTCAAAAGTATCATTCTCCCTAAATGAACCATAAAACTTATGATGACCATACCATACTCCAATGCTTCAGGCCTGTAGTACAAATAAACGCATATCAGGGAGGGATGCGGGACTGGACTGGAGATCCTAAAGGAACAACAATTAGCAGGTAAGTCTAATTTCACCTTTCTTATCGTCTCTCCAGTCCAGTCCCGGAATCTCTGCGATATAACAGAGCAGTAAAAACATTTAACAGGTGGGACCTGCTAGACCTGCCTGAAGCACCGCTGAACCAAAACATGTATCCCTCTCTGCCTGTATATCTAATCTACAATGCTTTACAAAGGAATTTAAGGATGACCAAGTAGCCGCTTTACAGATGTCTACAGGCGGCACCAAACTGCACTCAGCCCAGGACGCAGCTTGTGCCCTCATCGAATGCGCCTTAAGCCCATCAGGAATGGTTCTACCCTTCAACAAATATGATGATGCTATAGTTTCTTTGAGCCACCTAGCTCATGACTTTTCCTTGCACCTCCAAAAAGAACAAGCAGTCTATCTGTTTTACGAAACTCCTGTGTTTGTTTTAAATACGCCTTTAACGCCCTACGAACATCTAACAAATACAACTTCTTCAATTGATCTTCCATGGTATCATTTTCAAATACTGGCAAATGAAACTTCCTGATTGATGTGAAAAGCCGACACCACCTTAGGTAGAAATGAAGGCACTGTCCTTAAAATTACCTTCCTTTTGAAAAATAATAGAAAAGGCTTCCTACAAGACAATGCTTGCAATTCCGAAATACTTCGAGCTGACGAAATAGCAATTAGAAAAACTACCTTGAGCGTAAGGTCCTTTAATGTTGCTCGAGATAACGGCTCAAACGGTTCGCGTACTAAAGCTGCCAAGACTAAATGGAAACTCCAAGACGGAACCCTTGGTCTACATGGCGGCCTCAATAAGGAAACTGCCCTCAAAAAACGTTTTACATCTGGATGTGCTCCTAGCACTTCACCCTTTATCTTTCCTCTGTAACAAGAAAGACTTGCCAGATGTACCTTTAATGAAGTAACCGTTAAGCCTTTCTCAAAACCATCTTGCAAAAAAGATACAATGTGAGAAACAGAAGCTTTTAACACCTCCAAACCTTTATCTTCACACCATGCTTCGAATATTCTCCAAATTCAAATATATGCCAAAGAGGTAGATCTCTTCCTTGCTCTCAACAAAGTGGAAATCATTCGCCACAGAGTATCCCCTGGCCTTTAACCTCACCCTTTCAAGAGCCAAGCCGTAAGCGAGAATCGATCCACCTGAGGCATGCATAACGGACCCTGATGCAACAGATCTTCTCTCATCGGTAAGCACCATGGCTGGTCTACCAATAACCTTATGAGATCCACATACCATGGACGTCTTGGCCAATCTGGAGCTATTAATATTACTAGCCCCTTGTGCCTTTCTACTCTTTGCAGAACACGCCCTATCAATATCCACGGAGAAAACACATACAGAAGCTGTTCCTCTGGCCAACTTTGAATGAGTGCATCCAGACCTTCCGACATTCTCTCTAGTCTTTGGACTGAAAAACCGATTGACTTTTGCCAACTTGAAGGTTGCCATGAGATCCATTACCCCAACGATTTAATATCAACTGAAACACCTGAGGATGTAGAATCCACTCTCCTGGATCCACCTTTACCCGACTCAAAAAAATCGGCTTCTACATTGTCGACTCCTGCTACATGACTTGCAGAGAAAGCTTTCAAATTCCTCTCGGCCCACACGAACAACTGCTCGGCTTCGGCTTCCAGAGCAATACTGCTTGTGCCCCCTTGACAGTTGATGTAAGCTACTGCAGTCACGTTGTCTGATAGAACGCGAACTGCCTTCCCCTGGAGATAACATTGAAACGCTTGTAGAGCTAAGGTTACAGCTCTCAACTCCAATCTGCTGATCGACCAGATTTTCTCCTGATCGAACCATTGCCCTTGAATGAATCTTCCCTCGAAGTAAGCACCCCAGCCCACAAGGCTGGCATCTGTCGTAAGAAGAATCCAAAGAGGAGATTCTAGCTGCATTCCCACCTCTAGAATCTCTGGATGTAACCACCATTGTAGAGCATGACGCGTCTCCGGAAGACAGGGTAGCCTCTTCGAGAGAGGATCCCTTTGATGCGACCACCTTCTTAGTAACGCTCTCTGTAACGGGCGCATATGAGTTCTCGCCCATTGAAATAAGTCTAACGTTGCTGCCATTGTCCCGAGCAACTGCAAATAATGCCATACAGTGAGATTTTCTCTGGTTAAGAAACAATCGCACCAGATCTCTCAATGCTAGGACTCGCGACTGAGGAAGAAAAACCCCTTCCTATCCTTGTATCGAATCAAGCGTTCCAGATTCTGTGATGGGATTAACTTGCTCTTTGCCATATTGACAAGCCAACCAAGACTTTGCAAAAACCCCACTACTTTGGCTGTTGCCAAACTGCTTTCCTTTTCGGACTTTGCCCGAATCAACCAATCGTCTAAATATGGGTGAACTAGAATTCCTTCTTTTCTCAACACTGCCGCAACAACCACCATTACTTTGGTAAACGTTCTTGGAACTGTTGCTAAACCGAACGGCAATGCTTGAAACTGGAAGTGACCTATTGGAACTGCAAACCTTAAAAACTTTTGATGCTCCTGACAAATGGGAATGTGTAGATACGCTTGTCAAATCCAGAGACGTAAGAAACTCCCCTTTTCTTACTGCCATTATTACAGATCTCAGTGTGCCCATACGAAAATGAGTTACCCGAAGGTAACGATTTACCTTTCGAAGATCCAAAATTGGTCGAAAAGACCCTTCTTTCTTTGGAACCACAAAATAGATGGAGTATTGACCGTAGCCACGTTGGCTTGGCGGTACCAGAACAACAGCTTTGAGATTCAAAAGTCTTTGCAAGGTTTCGCACACCGCCGCACACTTGATGTGTGCCTTGCAAGGAGATTGAACAAACAAATCGACCACCGGACATTGAAGCTCCAGAGCATATCCCTCTCGAATGATCTCCAACACCCACTGATCGGAAGTGATTTGAACCCAGGCTGGATAAAACTCCCGCAGACGACCTCCCACGGGAATAAAATCCGCCCGGGTCTTCCCAATCTCATTGTGACTTTCTAGAGTTTGAAGAGGAAGAGGAGGTTGCAAATCCCCTGTTTGCACCTCGAAATTCTCCAAATCCCTGACTCCTGAAAAATTGACGTCCTCTCTGAAACGGACCAAAACGTGCGAAATGAAGACGACGAAAATCTCTGTAGAGGCCCCTAGATGCCTGAATTGGACACCCAAGTTTCTGCCTGTCCTCTGGCAGCCTGCCACCTTTAGAAATCTCCCAAATCCTTTACCAATTTATCTAAGTCCTTCCCAAAAAGGAGTTTACCTCTGAAAGGAAGCATAGAGAGTTTTGCTTTAGAAGAAGCATCTGCAGCCCAATTAGGCAACCATAAAAATCTTTTAGCTGCAACAACAGAAACCATACTCTTTGATAAACCTCTAATAAGGTCATAATGTATGTCAGCTAAATAAGCTGCTCCAGTCTCTAACCTAGTTGATTCTGTCGCAGAGTCTTCTATATTATCTCCATATACCCGCTGAGACCAACAAAGACATGCTCTGGCTACCCATGCTCCACAAATAGAAGCCTGAATAGAAAGGGCATTAACATCAAAACACTTGTTTTAACAAGGTATCCAATTTTCTATCATGACTATCCTTAAGAGCAGCACCACCTTCCACAGGAATTGTAGTCTTTTTAGTAACAGCTGAAACCACTGCATCCACTTTTGGAGATTTAAACAGCTCTCGATCTTGATCCAATGAAGGATATAATAGAGCCATGGCCCTGGACCCCTTTAGTCCAGCTTCAGGCATATCCCATTCTTGTTGGATCATCTCTCTTACCACTCTGAAAGGGAAACGCCCTTTGCGTCTTCCTAAATGCCTGCAACAAAGGATCCTCCAATGCCGAGTCCTCTTCTGGACCTGATACTGGCATACTGAGTGTTTTAAGAGTTTCCAAAATCAACACTTGTAACTCTTCTCGTCGAAAAACACAAACTACTCTGAACTGATCCTCCTGATCTGCGAGTTCTCCCTCTTCTAACTCATCTTCAACACCCAAATCTGGATCCAAAGGATCCGAGTGAATCTCCTCAGAGACTAAAGAATGCTCCTGTAGATCCTTCCCTGTTTTAACCTTCTTTACAGGAACAGAACCGTCATCTTCCAAAGAAATAGCCGATCGCTTCTTTCCCAGATCTGCTACAACTGAGGGAAGTGAGCTTCTTTGACCATTTCCAAAATTTTGCTGAAGCAAAGATAAAAGATCCTGTGAAAACAATGCCGCCAACCCAGATGAAAAAACTGATGGCACATCTGGAGCAGAAGGCGACCCTGCAACAGGCTCTGGTAAAAGCTGTGGAGGAGAATTAGCGTCCTCCAAAGACAAGGAAGTAATCCTAGCACCCTCAGCACTGGATTCTAAAACCTGCTCCACATGAAACAAAATTCTCTTTAAAACAAAATTTCCTTTGCAAAGAAAACTAAACAGAATGAAAACAACATTCACTCACTGTTTGCCAACAGCACATCCACTTACTGTTTTTCGTTTCCCCGTGCACGCGCAAAGAACGGCGCAGCCTGCAGAGAAACAAACTGCCACTGGAAAATAAGTGCGCAGCAGGAAAAAACGAGTCTCTTTCATCCAGGAGAAAAAAAGACCCCCTTGAAACTTCACTCCAAACAACCGGCTCCTCGAAGCTATGCTTTTTCAGCATCAGAGGAGAAACCGGAAACTCTGCATAAACAGAGGTTACCACTTGAAAGCTCCGTTGGCACAATTAAACCTGGGCCTCGCAGAAAACAGCATTCTCCTGATAACAGCTAAGAGCTGTTTTGACTCTGCTAGAAAGCACTCCTCACCTAATGTAAGTAGGTTCGGGAGACTTGATAAAAGATCTAGCCCAGACAAAAAATAAACGCAGCTATACAAAAACCAGCAGAGAAGACATTTAAAAGAGAGGGGGGGGCACATCTCTGGCTTTAAAGCCACAGTAACTGAACTACTAATTCAAAATAAAGCTAAATAAAATTCAAAATAAATCCTTAATTGTCTCTCCAATGAGCCTAGAATCTCTAGGCTCCACAACCTCCAGCTGCTTGGAGATTGAACAAACTGGAGCAAGGAGGCGGTCCCTCGGGTACTTATGCTGGTGACATCAAAGAATGTCATTGTTCAGTCTCCAAACTGCTGAAGGAACCTAGATCCCAGAGATTCCGGGACTGGACTGGAGAGACGATAAGGAATAGTCCATTCACCCAAGAAAATGGCTTTTGGAAAGTACCTTTTTATTTAAAAATAAGATGTCTAATTATGCAATACAGATTCTTTTAGGCAAGTGGTATTGGGGAAGGGCAGGAATGAAAGGTAAGACTGAGGTTTTGCTTAAGACACTTGGCATGGCATGTTTACTAAAATGCACAAAGTTACTGTGTGGTAAGTCCTCAAAAATTTGTACAGGTGGCATAGACTCATGCTAACTGTTGGGGAAGGCCCGGAATGTCCCCCTACAGTTATACACACCTCACTTCACTAACAAACCACCTTACTGCACTTACCACCTGCCACTGAGAAGACAGTATGTGCACCCTGTGATAAGGAAGCTTATCATAGCTCAGGAAGGAGCTATAGAAAAGGTGAAGTGACTCTGAACAAGCAACCTGTCAGTTCTGGTAGAAATGAGAAAACAGAATTTTCCCATAAAAGACTACCAGTCCCAGAATGCACCAGGTTTCCAACAGCCATTAGAGGAGCTGAAGTGGGGAAACGTGTGTTCAATCAGGAGGGCTATGAGGTAATCCCTAAGCACTCATCTCAAAGGGCAGGGCCTGATTCAGCACAGCTGTGCTGTGTTAGGGAGGAGCACTCATCTAAGCAGAATAAAGGTAGAGTTTATTCTACAGAGAATCATCATCATCTTCATGATCAACTTGGATATCCTCATCCTCAGTTTCTTGGAGATTCTCATCTTGGACAGCTTCATCATCTGGAGGATCATCAGAAGCAGAAGCCAGAGCGGACGGACAGAAAGGGCAAGAAACCCTTTGGAAGAAAGAAGAGAAAAGCATTTGGAAGGTCTAAAGGAGTCCAGAGCAGTACGTATACTGGGAGACATTCAAAAGGCCAGCATACACCATTGGACTGGGGAAAGCCAGAGGAATGGTGCTGCAGGGCTAGGAATCTCCAGACGGTACCTGTGAGGGAGACGGCTGCACGTGGAAGGGACCCTAAGACCCGTGCCAGAAGGTATGTGAAGAGAGATCCAGTGTCCAGGGATCTGGATTGGAAGGCTGGACATAAGAACTGGACTACATACTGGCCAGGCTATTTAGAGAGGAACTCTAACAGCAATGGAAGCTCAGGTATGAACACTGATCTATGCCCTAGCTATAGCCTTGAAAGACAGCAGGGAAACAAGTATTCTCCTGAAAGTGCTCCATTGAGAAATTCCTCTGTGCCAATCCCTGATATTGAACCCATGATTGTTGAAGAAGGGGAAGGAGTGGTCTTAGATACAGGCTGTGAATATATGGATTGCTCTCTGTCTAAACTCCTTTGGTAATTTTCTGTTACAAAGTACAGCAACCATCACAAAGAAATACAAACTTGTTCTTTAATCTACTCAGAAAAGCTCCTGAAGTAGGATTTGAGCCACGCAGTAGAAAGCAAGCCAGCTAAGGGGATTCAGCTGGGTAACTGCTAGCAATTGAGCCTTACCTAATTGCTTGTGAGCTCTGAGGGAATCACTTCTGAGTCTATGTGGGAAGATATGAGAAGTTAACCTGAAAAGAACAGTTTTTCCCTTCTTTGTGGGTTTTGCTTGTTGTTTGATACACTGCTAAGAAAATATTAGCTAAAGCCTACAGAAAAGACCAATTTGTTACCAACCAGGTCTTTATTCTTTTGCTTTGATTACCTGACAAAGTTCAACTGTTGTTTTCCTGATTTTGTTTTTCCAAGTTTAACACTGCAAGCAAGTATCCTGTTTTATGTGCTACCAAGCATATCTGTGTTGGGAGAAATAACCCCATAAATAAATATCTTATTGGCTTTACACTCAAGCACAACTAATTATTGTGAGCAGCTGTGTCTGGTGTGAATGGACTGCATTTCCCACAATCCCTTGCAAATCATATTGATATATGCACTTGCCAAGACTGTGAACATTCTCACCCAGGCAGCCGTCTGACAACCCACATTATCAACAGAAATCACTGTTAGCACACGATAATGATGGGTGTGCTAACCACAATATACTACTGAAGTCCACATTCCGCCCCTAACCCCGGTCACTGCCCCTTCCTGCAATAACGTTTGGCGCATGACTTTTACCATGCTGCCCTGTGCTGTCAGTGTGGCACGCTTTGCATGCAGTAAGCCCCTTGCAGTTAGTGCATTTTAGAAAACACGCTCTTTAATACCCCCCTCCTTGTTGCTAGCCCCAAAGGGAATCAAGCTGAACAGAGAACTGAAATTCTTCATATATCCAGAACAACTAACTAGTATCCTGAAAATTTACTTACCAACATTCTAAATACCTCCTGTACCTGAATGTAACTTGCCCTGAACTATAACTGAAAAGGCATGAGTTATATATATAAAATACAAAGGTGCAAAACATGGTAGAGCAAAACGTCAGTGAAAAGAACCAAAAATGATGTTCTGAATCAATTTACAACTCATTCTCTAGAGATGCACTTATAAACCAAAAACAAGTGTTCATAATAGGAATCAAAGGAAAAATGGGTCGCAATTTACAGAATTTCCATGCAGAGGAACACATCCTGTACATTAAGGGATTTCTATAACAAAAAAATTCACCAATATCTGTGCTAGATTTTCAGAGAGCTCCCTTTTCCTTTGGGAGGGGAAAAAAAGTCAGTCAGGATTTAGGGTCTATTGATGCAGCGTATGTCCATTCAGTATTGCAGAATGGTGGAGAAGAACCTAGTTGCTATGTTAATGCAATCCCTAGAGAATTTTAATAGCAAGTTCAGCAATGAGAGCACCCATTTGCTGGGAACTGGACAGAAATCAGCAGTTCATCCAATATAAGCCAATAGTACTTAAAATCTAAAAAGAGCTAAGCAGTAACTAGATTCAAACCAGGACAAGAAATAAGAATCTTCAGTCAGTCATCTACTTTAAACAAGATGTTAAAAGTCCAGCTTGGTGCTTCAAATCCAAATCCAAATCCATCACCCATTTCACAAATGTAAATCTAGGAAACAAAGGCCCAATTTCATAAAATCACTATACACACACTGACCTTTCTTGGCAGGCTTGAAAGGCGTCTGAGAAACCTTTGTTATGATCTCTTCAACATCCAAATCAGTCTGAAATAAAAATCAACCATAAAAAAACAGCACGGAGGATTACAAGCATTTTATAAAAATGCCACATTGTGAGTTTCTAGGGTTTCTCTTTCCCATTGAATGGGTCTGTATTTATCCAGCCTGATTTATCTTTCATGGATATAGCCTACATGGCAGTACAAACAAGCTGATCAAAATTCATAGCACTTAACGTATCTTCCTCCTAGCGTCAAAGCAGATTCTGACTGAACATACACTACTACAAAAAGGGCAATGGATTGATAAAAATTGCTTTATAATATCAGGGCTCTCTTTCACCTATTAAAACCCAAATATCTCACATGTGGGATTATCTTAAAGAAATACTGTGCCCTCAAGTGCCATACTGGTACTTATCACATACAGAGGAAAAACCTTCAGCATATATGCAACCTACCTCTGCCACCTCTGCCAAGGCCTTCCGACAGCCTCCCTTAGCTGGGGAAGTAAAAGATCATTATTCAAGAGCAGCATAATCAGAACAACTACAATACTTTCAACAATATCCACTTTTAAACATAACAAAAAAAGCTATACTGGAGAGTCCTTTGTAGTGTACTCACTTTTGTTAGTCTTATACTTTCTCTTTTCCACTGTTGGTTTGTTACTTCAACTAGAGCTTTTACCATGTCCATTAGAAAAGACATGGAGTGGAAGGCTTAGAAAAGTAATGATGAAGGCATCTCACAGCTCATATCCTTTCCCTTCTAAGTTAAGCACAACATGCTATGCTAATATAAGAGTGACCCCTGAAACTGCAGTGAACATTTTTGGAAGAACAGGACAACATTTTTGGAAGAAAGGTGTATTTCATTTAAGACTGACATTTCGGAAGAATATTTTAAACAACTGTCATTGAAAACTGACAAACTTGGCTACAAAAGTAATAGTGACTATAAAGAAATAACAGTCACATTCTACTTAGATACAAGCAAAAAACATATTTATACCAAAGTATTCTAGCCAGTTCATCTCTCTCAGCGACACCGGAAGTTTGAGTATTTCCAGATTATAGAGAGCATCTATTTCTTTTAGCATTCTTGAACCAGCTGTCTTCATTTGTTCAACTATAGTTCTGACTGAAAGACAAAAGTTTAGATTTAGACTCTCATTAAAGTAGATAAATTCTTAACATTTTGGGATGGGAGTTTGCCCATGATAGAAGTTTCATCAAGAGAATTAAATGGTGAAATTAGACTTATCTGCTAATTGTTGTTCCTTAAGGAACTCCAGTCCAGTCCCGGAATCTCTGGGATATAGGTCCTCCAGCTGCTTGGAGACTGAACAATGACATTCTTTGACAATGACAAAGCAGACTCATCAGAGCAACAATTAAGTAGCTTTCATAGGTAACAAACTTTAATAAACATTAACAAATATCAACTACAAAATTAAGACACAAAATATGCCTTTAAAGAAAATGTTAAAAATTTTACAATTTTTAGACTGCCCTCCGTCTCTATAGAGGAATATTGCTTTATAAGGACACTCAAATGTATCACCCTCTATATATAAGCAGTAAGGCTTATCAAACCATACCATACCTTTATGCTTGAAATTAAACTAAATACATATGAGGGAGGGATGCGGGACTGGACTGGAGTTCCTTAAGGAACAACAATTAGCAGATAAGTCTAATTTCACCTTCCTTATCATCTCTCCAGTCCAGTCCCGGAATCTCTGTGATATAACAGAGCAGTAAAAACATTTAAAGGGTGGGACCTGCTAGTCCAGCCTGAAGCACTGCCGAACCAAAACAGGTATCTCTCTCTGCCTGTTTATCTAATCTATAATGTTTAACAAAGGAATTTAATGATGACCAAGTAGCCGCTTTACAAATGTCCACAGGCGGCACTAAACTGTACTCAGCCCATGAAGCAGTTTGTGCTCTCGAATGCGCCTTAAGCCCATCAGGTATAGTTCTACCCTTCAACAAATACGCTGATGCTATAGCCTCTGAGCCATCTAGCAATAGAAGCCTTAGAAGCTGCCTGACCTCTCTTTGCTCCTCCAAAAAAGAACAAACAGTCTATCTGTTTTACGGAATTCCTGTGTTTGTTTAAATATATCTTTAAAGCCCTATGAACATCTAACAGATGCAACTTCTTGAATTGATCTTCCTTGGTATCATTTTCAAATGCTGGCAATGAAACTTCCTGATTGATGTGAAAAATCGACACCACTTTAGGAAGAAATGAAGGCACTGGCCTTAAGACCACCTTTTTCTTAAAAAATAATAGAAAAGGTTTTCTACAAGACAATGCTTGCAATTCCAAAATTCTTCAGGCTGATGAAATAGCTACCTGGAAAACTACCTTAAGCAAAAGATCCTTTAAGGACGCTCGAGACAACGGTTCAAAGGGTTTGCGTACTAAAACCTCTAACACCAAATAGAGATTCCAAGACAGAACGTGTGGTCTCAACAATGAAACTGCTCTCAAAAAACGTTTCACATCCGGATGAGCTCCTAGCACTTCACCTTTTATTCGTTCTCTATAACAAGAAAGACCTGCCAACTGCACTTTCAATGACGCCACTGCTAAACCTTTCTCAAATCCTTCTTGCAAAAAAGATAGAATCTGAGAAATAGAAGCTTTTAATGCTTCAAAACACTTCACACCACGCCTCAAAAATTCTCCATGTACGAATATAAGCCAAAGAGGTAGATCTCTTCTTTGCCTTCAACAAAGTGGAAATCACCGCAGAAGAGTATCCCCTGGCCTTTAACCTTGCCCTTTCAAGAGCCAAGCTGTAAGCAAGAATTGATCCACTTGAGGCATGCGCAACGGCCCTTGACTCAACAAATCTTCTCTCATGGGTAAGCGCCAAGGCCGATCTACCAACAACCTCATGAGATCCGCGTACCATGGACGTCTTGGCCAATCTGGAGCTATCAATATCACTAGCCCCTTGTGATGTTCTAGTCTTTGCAGAACATGCCCTATCAATATCCACGGAGGGAACACGTATAGAAGTTGTTGCTGCGGCCAACTTTGAATGAGTGCATCCAAACCCTCTGACATTCTTTCTTGCCTTCGACTGAAAAATCGATTGACTTTTGCTGACTTGAATGTTGCCATGAGATCCATTACTGGAACTCCCCATCGATTTATTATTAATTGAAACACCTGGGGATGGAGAATCCACTCTCCTGGATCCACTTTCACCCGAATCAAAAAATCAGCTTCCACATTGTCTACCCCCGCTACATGACTTGCAGACAAAGCCTTCAAATTCCTCTCCGCCCACACGAACAACTGCTCGACCTCAGCCTCCAGAGCAACACTGCTTGTGCCCCCTTGACGGTTGATGTAAGCTACTGCGGTTGTGTTGTCTGACAGAACGCGAACAGCTTTCAGCCGAAGATAACCTTGAAATGCTTGTAGAGCTAAAGTTACTGCTCTCAACTCTAATCTGTTGATTGACCAAACTTTTTCCTGTTCGGTCCATTGGCCCTGAACGAACCTTCCTTCGAAGTGTGCTCCCCAGCCCACAAGACTGGCATCTGTCGTAAGGGGAATCCAAACTGGCGATTCTAGGCGCATTCCCACCTCTAGAACCTCCGGCTTTAGACCTTGACACGTCTCCGGAAGGCAGGGTAACTTCTTTGAGAGAGGATCCTTTTGATGCGACCATCTCCTTAGTAACGCTCTCTGTAATAGTCGCATATGTGCTCTTGCCCATGGAACTAAGTCCAAAGTCGCTGCCATGGTTCCAAGCAACTGCAGATAATGCCATGCAGTAGGATTTTCTCTGGTCAAGAAACTTCGTACCAGATTTCTTAATGCTAGGGCTCGAGACCGAGGAAGAAAAGCTTTCCCTATGCTTGTATCAAAACGAGCACCCAGGTGTTCCAGGTTCTGTGATGGAATTAACTTGCTCTTTGCCATATTGACAACCCAACCCAGACTTTGTAAAAATTCCACTACTCTGGCTGTTGCCAACCTGCTTTCCTTCTCGGACTTTGCCTGAACCAACCAATCGTCCAAGTATGGGTGGAACTAGAATTCCTTCTTTTCTCAATGCTGCCGCAACGACCACCATTACCTTGGTAAACGTTCGCAGAGCCATTGCTAAACCGAACGGCAACGCTTGAAACTGGAAATGACCCACTGGAACTGCAAACCTTAAAAACGTTTGATGCTCCTGACGAATGGGAATGTGTAGATACGCCTCTGTCAAATCCAGAGACATAAGCAACTCCCCTTTTCTTACTGCCATTATTACCGACTTCAGTGTTTCCATATGAAAATGAGTTACCCAAAGGTAACGATTTACCTTTCGAAGATCCAAAATTGGTCGAAAAGACCCTTCTTTCTTTGGGACCACAAAATAGATGGAGTATCAACCGGAGCTGTGTTGGCTTGGCGGCACTGGAACAACAGCTTTGAGATTCAAACGTCTTTGCAAGGTCTCGCGTACCGCTGCACACTTGATGCGAGCCTTGCAAGGAGATTGAATGAACAAATCGACCACCGGGCGCTGAAGCTCCAGAGCATACCCTTTTTGAATGATTTCCAACACCAACCGATCGGATGTGATTTGAACCCAGGCTGAATAAAAGTCCCGCAACCGACCTCCTACGGGAATAAAATCCGCCTGGGTGTCTTTCATTTCAGTGCGACTTTCTTGGGTTTTCAGAGGAAGAGGAGGCTGCAAAACTTCTGCCTGCTCCTCGAAACTCCTGACTCCTGAAATATTGACGGCCTCTCTGAAACTGAGCAAAACGAACGGAACCAAAACAATGAAAATCCTTGTACAGGCCTCTAGACGCCTGAATTGGTCGCCCTAACTTCTGCCTATCCTCTGGCAGCATGCCTCCCTTAGATAAGTTAGTAAAGGATTTGGGAGATTCTAAGTCTTCTCCAAAAAGAAGTTTACCCCTGAAAGGAAGCTTAGAAAGTCTTGCTTTAGAAGAAGCATCTGCAGCCCAGCTACGCAACCATAAATATCTTCTAGCTTCCACAACTGAGTCCATACTCTTTGATAATCCTCTAATAAGATCATAATGAATGTCAGCCAAATAAGCTGCTCCAGTTTCTAATCTAGATGCTTCTTCCGCCGAGTTCTCCACATTTTCACCATGTACCCTCTGCGACAAACGAAGACATGCCCTGGCTACCCATGCTCCACAAATCGAAGCCTGGATAGACAGAGCATTAACATCAAACACCTGTTTTAACAAAGTATCCAACTTCCTATCATGGCTATCCTTAAGAGTGGCACCACCCTCCACCGGAATAGTAGTCTTTTTAGTAACCGCTGAAACCACTGTATCCACTTTCGGTGGTGTAAACAATTCACGATCCTGATCCAGTAGAGGATATAAACGAGCCATGACCCTGGAGCCCTTTAATCCAGCTTCAGGTATATCCCACTCTTGTTGAATCATCTCTCTTACCACTCTGTGAACGTGAAAAGCCTTTTGTGTCTTCCTAAATGCCTGCAACAAAGGATCCTCCAATACCGAGTCCTCCTCTGGTCCTGACACTGGCATATTAAGTGCTTTAAGAGTTTCCATAATCAAAGCAGGTAACTCTTAACGACGAAAAACACGAACTATTCTGGACTGATCCTCGTGATCCAAAAGTTCTCCCTCTTCTAATTACTCCTCAACATCTAAATCTAGATCCGAGTGAAACTCTTCAGACGTTATAGAAAGCTCCTGTAGATCCTTTCCTACCTTAACCTTCTTGACAGGAACAGAACCTTCACCAACCTCCAAAGGAATAGCCGAGCGCTTCTTCCCAAGATCAGCTACAAGAGAGGGTAGAGAGCTCTTTTGACCATTTCCAAAAGTCTGTTGAAGCAGAGAAACAAAATCCTTTGAAAATAATGCTGCCAAACCAGATGAAAAAAATTGAAGGCGCCTGCGGCACATCTGGAATAGAAGGCGGCCCTGCAACAGGCTCTGGTAAGAGCTGCGGAGGAGAATCAGTGTCCCCTAAAGTTGAGGAAGCACCCTTAACTCCCTCAGCAGTGGATTCCAAAACCTGCTGCACATCTGAAGTTTCCTGAACACAGGACTTACAGACCCGAGTCAGATAATATCCCTCTTCTAGAGCCACAAACCAAACATTGTGGTTTAGAAGGCATCACTGCAATGAAGTTTCAAACCAGACTACAAATAAAATATATTAACCTTTTTCTTATTCTTTCTCCCCTCTTCTTTCTTTCTCTCTTTTTTTTAATGAAAAGAAGACTAACTAGAGACACATAATAAAATATAATTTTATATCCTTTCAGCAAAGTTTCCCTTAAGAAGACTAAAGAGATTCACTCATTGTTAGTCGTTTTCACTTCACTTATTGTTTGGCATTCAAAGAAGCCAACCTGCCACTGTAAGAGCAACTGTGCAGCAATTAATAAGCCTTCGCTGCAGCGTCCAAAAGAAAAAGATGTTTTGAATGCTCTTTTAATGTACTGGGTCCCCGACGTTAAGTTTTCATCCACGTTGGAGGAAACCCGGAAGTACCGCCAAAAGAGGAAATCAGTCAGAAAAACTCAGGCGAATCAAATAAATCTGCACTCCGCAGAAACAAAATGCCCTTCAAAAAGGACTGCACCTTTCAAACAACAGGAAAGAGGTGCATTAAGTCTGCCAAGTACTCCTCTCCTAATATAAGTAGGAGCGGGAGACTTACTGAAAGAATCTAAGCCAAATAAAGAAACACGGCTTTAAAACAGCAGAGAAAAAATCTTTAAAGAGAGAGGGGGGCATCTCACTGGCTTTAAAGCCACAGTAACTGAGCTTTTTTTTTTAAAAAATAAAAGTAGATAAAAATAAATTGAAAAAAATACTTAATTGTCCCTCCAATGAGCCTAGAATCCCTAAGCTCTACAACTTCCAGCTGCTTGGAGACTGAATAAACTGAAAAAGGAGTTGGTCCCTCGGGTAGTTATGCTGGTGACATCAAAGAATGTCACTGTTCAGTCTCCAAGCTTCTGGAGGACCTATATCCCAGAGATTCCAGGACTGGACGGATACTTTAAAAAAAGGATTACTTTAAGACTGGTAAGGGGGACTGTTGCTTCTGGAGGGAGATCTGCAACTGTGAGTATTTACTTCTGGTAATTTTCTAAAAGGAATTCTTTGTATTAAAGCTAATTAATCTGTGATCCACTATTTTTGTTAAATCAGTCAGGGCCTAGTAGCAGCAGTTTAAGTTTACATTTAAAACACAGAAGAGAGCTTTCTGGTTACATTTGGAACCCAGCAGAGAGCTTGTAGTTTACATTTAATAGTCACTCAGGGCCTAGCATCAGCAAAGTTCTTTTAGCTTAAATTTACAACACAGAAAAGAGCTTTCTGGTTAAATTTAGAACCCAGCAGAGAGCTTGTACTTTAAATTTCATAAGAAGTTACAGCCTAGCAGCAGCTAAGAGCTATAATTTAAATCAAATCAGAATATAGCTTACCTCAGCAGCACAAGACAGGGTACTGTGTAGCAGCCCTCTTTTAATAAGTGTTACTTCCCTCCCACCCTTGGGATAATCGTAGCTTTATAGGTACTTACACATCTTAAAAGACAGGAGGTGCTCTCAGGTGAAGCTCATTACCCAAATCAGTCATACACTAAGGACCTGAGATTAGTTAAGCTTCAAGTGAACAAGGTATATTAAACGTATTAGGTTCAGTTTTATTAGTATAAATATCCATAGCAACCCTTAGTAAGTAAAGAACTTAGATCTAAACACAAACTTAAAACTAAGATGCAGACAGCAGTCCAGCAGCGGGATGGAGGCTTTCCAGTCTTTTGCATTGAGTGTCACATGTATGATTTTTTCCCAGTTGGTGAGAGGTCTTACGTGAGCACTAGGTGCAAGGAGCTCTTTGCTTTCAGGGAACGAGTCTGTTCTCTAGAGGCTAAAGTAGCAGACTTGGAAAGCATAAGACAGACAGAGAGGTACATAGACGAGACCTACAGGGATATAGTCCTGAAGTCCCACCTCCAGTCTGGCAGCATCCCTGTTGCCATGGAGGAGAGAGGTCACGTGACAGGAGAGCATCACCCTGGTGTGGCAGGAAGTGATCCTGTAACTAGGACCTGTCCTCCGGGTGATGTAAAACCCTCTCACACCGAGGAAGTTTCTCCAGGGCCATGTGCCCATGAGGGAAGGGTTAGGACAGCCGTTATAGTTGGTGATTCGATCATTAGGCATGTAGATAGCTGGGTGGCTGGTGGACGTGAGGATCGCCTGGTAACATGACTGCCTGGTGCGAAGGTAGCGGACCTCACGCGCCACCTAGATAAGGTCTTAGATAGTGCTGGGGAGGAGTCTGCTGTCTTGGTACATGTTGGTACCAATGACATAGGAAAATTTGGTAGGGAGGTTCTGGAGGCTAAATTTAGGCTTTTAGGTAGGAAGTTGAAATCCAGAACTTCCAGGGTAGCATTCTCCGAAATGCTTCCTGTTCCACGCGCAGGACCCAAAAGGCAGACAGAGCTGCGGAGTCTCAATGCGTGGATGAGACAATGGTGCAGAGATGAGGGGTTTGGATTTGTTAGGAACTGGGGAACATTCTGGGGAAAGGAGGGGCTCTTCCGAAGGGATGGGCTTCACCTTAACCGGGATGGAACCAGGCTGCTGGCATTAACCTTTAAAAAGGAGATAGAGCAGCTTTTAAACTAGATATTAGGGGAAAGCCGACAGTCGCCCAAGAGCAGATGGTTCGGAAGAAGAATGTATCTTTGAAGGATACTACCAAAAGCAGAGAGGTTCCACAAAAGAGTAAAGTAGCCCAAATGCCCTCAAGTATGGAGCAGACAGAGCTTAAAGATCCCAAATTACTCATGTCTAACAGACAAATTAATATGGATAAAATACATTCTCTAAAATGCTTGTATGCAAATGCTAGAAGTCTAAAAAATAAGATGGGAGAGTTAGAATATATAGCACTAAATGAAAGGTTAGATATGATTGGAATATCAGAGACATGGTGGAAGGACGACAACCAGTGGGACACTGTGATACCTGGGTACAAACTATATCGTAATGATAGAGCTGATCAAATTGGTGGAGGGGTTGCTCTCTATGTTAGAGAGGGCATTGAGTCAGAAAGGATTAAAGTTTTGCAGGAAACAAAATCTGCTGTAGAATCTATATGGATTGAAATTCCATGTAAAAGGGGGAAGGCAATGGCAGTGGGGGTGTACTATCGAGCGCCTGGCCAGAATGACCAAATGGATGATGAAATGCTCAAAGAAATCAAGGAAGCTAACAAAAGTTACAGCACAGTAATAATAATGGGTGATTTCAACTACCCCGGTATCGACTGGGTCAATGTCACGTCAGGACATGCTAGGGAGATAAGGTTCCTAGATGAAATAAATGACTGCTTCTTGGAGCAGCTGGTTCATGAACCAACCAGAGGGGAAGCCATATTAGACCTAATCCTTAGTGGAACACCAGATATAGTGCAAGAGATAAGGTTGTTGGGGCCACTTGGCAATAGTGATCATAGCATGATCGCCTTTGATTTAATTAGTGGAGGAGGGATAGTAAGGAAATCCACAGTACTACCTTTTAACTTTCGAAAGGGAGACTATGATAAAATGAGGAAAACAGTCAAGAAAAAACTAAAAGGAGCAGTTGCAAAGGTTAAAGACGTACATCAGGCTTGGCTGTTGTTGAAAAATACTATCTTGGAAGCCCAGACCAGCTGTATTCCACGCTTTAAGAAAAGTGGAAAGAAGTCCAAAAAACTGCCAGCATGGTTTAAAGTTGAGATCAGAGAGGCTGTTGTTGCCAAAAAAGCATCTTTCAGGAAATGGAAAAAAGAGCCAAACGACGAAATCTGGAAACAGCACAAGCACTGGCAAGTCAAATGCAAGGCATTGATAAGGCAGGCAAAGGGAGAATTTGAGAAGAAGCTTGCTGCAGAAGCAAAAACACGAAGTAAAGACCTTTTCAAGTACATTCGTAGCAAAAAACCTGTGAGAGAGTCAGTTGGTCCATTAGATGATAAAGGGGTTAAAGGAGCACTAAGAGGCGACAAGGCGATAGCAGAGAGACTGAACGAATTCTTTGCTTCAGTCTTTACTGAGGAAGATGTAGGGATGTTACCCATGACTGAAGTGGTATTTAAAGGTGCAGAAGAATTGAAGGAAATATCGATACATCAAGAAGATGTATTACAACTATTAGATAAGCTGAAGAGTAGCAAATCACCTGGGCCGGATGGTATACATCCAAGGGTATTGAAAGAACTGAAATATGAGATTGCAGACCTGCTATTAGTAATCTGTGAACTATCATTAAAATCATCTCTAATACCTGAAGATTGGAGGATCGCCAATGTAACACCAATTTTTAAAAAGGGTTCCAGGGGTGATCCGGGAAACTACAGACCGGTGAGCCTGACGTCAATACCGGGAAAAATGATAGAAACCATCATAAAGAATAAAATTACTCAGCATGTAGATAGTCATGAACTAATGAGAGACAGCCAACATGGCTTTAGACAAGGAAGATCTTGTCTTACTAATCTGTTATGTTTTTTTGAAGGAGTGAATAATCAGGTGGACAAAGGTGAGTCGGTTGATATTGTGTATCTGGACTTTCAGAAAGCCTTTGACAAGGTCCCTCATCAGAGACTTTTGGCAAAACTAAAGAGTCATGGGATAGGAGGCAGTGTACTATTGTGGATCAGGAACTGGTTAAAAGATAGAAAGCAGAGGGTAGGGCTAAATGGCCAATTTTCCCAATGGAGAAAGGTGAATAGTGGTGTACCCCATGGATCTGTGCTGGGTCCGCTGCTTTTTGACATATTCATAAATGACCTGGAAAGTGGAATAACGAGTGAGGTTATCAAATTTGCAGATGACACAAAACTATTTAAAATTGTTAAAACCCAAGAGGATTGTGGCAAATTGCAAGAGGATCTTGATAAATTGGAAGACTGGGCATCAAAATGGCAGATGAAATTTAATGTGGACAAGTGCAAGGTTATGCACCTAGGGAAGAACAACCCAAACTATGGTTACACGATGCAAGGTTCCACATTAGGAACCACCACCCAGGAAAAGGATTTAGGCGTCATTGTGGATACCATGTTAAAACCCTCGGCCTAGTGTGCAGCGGCGGCCAAGAGAGCAAATAGAATGCTAGGTATGATAAGGAAAGGAATGGAAAATAAAACAAAGGATATTATAATGCCTCTATATCGTTCCATGGTGAGACCGCACCTTGAATATTGTGTGCAATTCTGGTCGCCGTATCTTAAAAAGGATATAGAGTTATTAGAAAAGGTTCAGAGAAGAGCCACCAAAATGGTAAAGGGGACGGAAGGATACTCCTATGAAGAAAGGCTAAAAAGGTTAGGGCTCTTTAACCTGGAAAAGAGACGGCTGAGGGGAGATATGATAGAAGTCTATAAAATAATGAGCGGAGTGGAACGGGTAAACGTAGATCGATTGTTTACCTTATCAGAATATAGAAAGACTAGGGGACATGCAATGAAGCTACAGGGTAAACTATTTAAGACTAATAAGAGAAAATATTTTTTCACTCAACGTGTAATCAAACTCTGGAATTTGTTACCGGAGGATGTAGTAAAGGCTGTTAGTGTAGCTGGGTTTAAAAAAGGTTTGGACAAGTTCCTGGAGGAAAGGTCCATAAGCCATTATTAAGAAGGGACCCAGGATATCAATGCTTGAACCAATACAAGCATTATGGAACCTGTGTCCCTTGGGGAAACTGCTAGGTACATATGACCTAGATTCACTGTTGGAAACAGAATACTGGGCTTGATGGACCTTGGTCTGACCCAGTATGGCATATCTTATGTTCTTAGGATTACTTTAAAAAAGTGTACTCCACAATCCCAGCCCAAAGACCTACCAAACCGGCTAAAAATCAGAACGCTGCCCCTTTCCATTCTGCTACAGGCAAAGAAAGCTGAAGACCACATTTGGCACTGCAAGAGCAGCTGTAAAGAGGAAATTAGACTTACCTGCTAATTGTTGTTCCTTAAGGAACTCTAGTCCAGTCCCGGAACCATAGAGTTTACAATCTCATCCAGCAGTTTTGGAGACTGAAAGATGTCATCGCTTTGGTATCACTGGTATAAATAGGCAAGTACCGCCCCCTTCCACCAGTACCTATTGACAAAGCAGACTCAGCAGAGCAACAAATAAGTAGTTGAAATAATAATGATTAATGCAAATGGAACCCGTCCTAAACTACTGAACCATCTGAACTACCTACAACTTCCCGGACGAAACGCCAGGGAAAGAGAACTTCTTGGAGATAGAAACAAATCCACTCCAAAAACACACGGAGCAGTGCTGTGAAAAAGGTTCCCCTCACGGTTTCTCTGCACCCCAGGAAGAACCCCATCTCCAACGCACCCCCTGACTTCAGGCTGAACACCCTTTACACTACTGGGAAGGATCCGGAACTGGACTAGAGTTCCTTAAGGAACAACAATTAGCAGGTAAGTCTAATTTCCTCTTCCTTTGCGTCCCTTTAGTCCAGTCCAGGAACCATAGAGGATGTAACAGAGCAGTGAATATCAACGGGCGGAACCTGCAAGCCCAGTCTGAAGCACCGCTGAGCCAAAGCGCCCATCCCCCATCGCCTGCACGTCTAGCCTGTAATGCTTAGCAAAGGAATGCAACGACGACCAAGGCGCCGCCCTACAAATGTCCTCCACCGGCACCGAACTGAACTCCGCCCAGGAGGCCGCTTGCGCCCTTGTAGAGTGCGCTCGAAGTCCCTCTGGCACCACCTTACCCTTTAGAAGGTACGCCGAAGCAATAGTCTCCTTCAACCAGCGAGAAATAGATGATTTCGCCGCCGCCTCACCCTTGCGCGGGCCACCAAAACAGACAAACAATTTGTCCGACTTCCGGAAGGGAGCGGTTCTGCGGAGATACTTCTTAAGCACACGCCGAACATCTGGAAGCCGCAACCTGCCTCCCGACTTATCCGCCTGCTCTACCGAAAACACCGGAAGAGACCACCTGATTCACATGAAACACCGACACTACCTTCGGCAAGAAAGCAGGCCCTGTACGCAATACCACCTTGTGACTGAAAAAAGACAAATAAGGCTCCTTACAAGATAGAGCTTGCTGCTCCGAAATCCTTCTAGCGGAGCAAATAGCTACCAGGAACACTGTCTTCAACGTCAAATCCTTCAGCGAGGCCTTGCCCAACGGCTCTCCAATCAAAGCCTCTAACACTAAATTAAGATCCTAAGGAGGAACTAAACTCCGTCTCGGAGGCCGGAGAAGCAGCACGGCTCGCAAAAAACGCCGAACATCGCTGTGCGCCCCTAACAGCTGCCCTTGCACCTTACCCCGGAAACAGGAGATGGCTGCCAACTGCACCCGCAAGGAACTAGACGCTAGCCCCTTCTCCACCCAATCCTGCAAAAACAAAAGAATCTGCGGCACCGAGGCCCCCAAAGGCCGCAGACTCCGCTCCGCACACCAAGCTTTAAACACACGCCACACTCGGATTTATGCCAACGAAGTGGACCGCCTTCGTGCCTTCAACAACGTAGAGATGACCGCCGCCGAGTAACCCTTGGCAGTCAGCCTAGCCCTTTCAAGAGCCATGCCGTAAGCGAGAATCTCTCCACCTGAGACATGTGCAACGGCCCCTGAACTAAGAGATCTTGCCACAGAGGAAGTCTCCACGGTCTGTCCACCAGTAGCCAAACCAAATCCGCATACCATGGTCTTCTGGGCCAATCAGGCGCAACCAGAACCACCAGGCTGTGGTGCCTCTCTATGCACTGCACCACCTTGCCTATGAGAGCCCAAGGCGGAAACACAGAGAAGCCCATCCACCGGCCACCTCTGTGCCAACGCATCGACACCCTCCGACATCCGTTCTCTCCGCCTGCTGAAGAATCGTGCCACCTTCGCTGACTTGAAGCTTGCCATCAGATCCATTACCGGGATTCCCCAGCGCTGTACTACCATCGCAAAAACCTCCGGGTGGAGCCCCCACTCCCCCGGATCCACCTTGTGGCAACTTAGAAAATCTGCCTCGACATTGTCTACTCCGGCCACGTGCTGTGCCGACAACGCCCTTAGATTCTGCTCGGCCCAATACAACAGCTGACTCGCTTCCGCCTCCAGCGACGCACTGCCTGTGCCGCCCTGGCGATTGATATAGGCCACGGTCGTCGCATTGTCGGATAGCACCCGAACTGCCTCCTGACGCAGGGCCCCCTGAAACTCCTGAAGAGCCAAAAACACTGCTCTCATCTCCAACCTGTTTATGGACCACTCCTGTTCCTCCAACAACCACTGACCCTGGGCAAAACTTCCTTCGCATTGTGCTCCCCACCCCAGAAGACTTGCATCCGTCGTTACCAGTCTCCAGGGTGGAGGCTCCAGAGGCATGCCGGCTTCCAGACTCCTGGGTCTCAACCACCAGAGAAATTCCCAACGCACCTCCAGAGGGCAAACTAGCCGCTGAGATAACGCATCCCTCTGAGGAGACCAACACCGAAGAAGAGCGCTCTGCAACGGCTTCATATGAGACCTGGCCCACCGAACTACCTCGATCGTGGCCGCCATTGTCCCGAGCAACTGCAAGTACTGCCACGCCGATGGCGCCCTGCACGCTAGAAACCTCTTCACGAGCTCCCTCAAGCCTTGCACCCTGTGAACCGAAAGAAACACCGCCCCTTGCTTTGTCTCGAAGCGCGCCCCCAAGTATTCCAGAGACTGCGAGGGCACCAACCTGCTCTTCGCCAAGTTGACCACCCAGCCGAGGCTTTCCAACATCTGCACCACTCTGGCGGTAGCCGCGACGCTCTCCTCTCTTGACTTCACTCGAACCAACCAATCGTCCAAGTAAGGAAGCACCAGTATCCCCTCCTTGCGAAGCGCCGCCACCGCCACCACCACCACCACCACCATGATTTTGGTGAACGTTCGAGGCGCTGTTGCCAATCCGAAGGGCAAAGCTTGGAACTGAAAATGCCCCATCAGAACCGCAAACCGCAGAACCTTTGATGTTCCCGGCGAACCGGGATATGGAGATACGCCTTCGTGAGGTCCAATGACGTCAGAAACTCTCCCGCTCTGACCGCCGCAATGACGGAGCGCAAAGTTTCCATCCAGAAATGGGTTACTCGCAGGCACCGATTCACTCTCTTCAAATCCAGAATTGGACAAAACGTGCCTTCCTTCTTTGGAACTACAAAATAGATGGAGTACCGACCGCACCCGTACTGGTCCGCCGGAACGGGCACCACCGCTCTGAGATGCAGCGTGCCTGACTGCCCGCAGCTTCCGCGGAGCTCTGCACGGGGATTGGACAAAGGAGTCTAACACGGGTCGGTGGAGCTCTAGAGCATAGCGCTCTCGAATGACCTCCAACACCCACTGATCGGAAGTAATTTGGACCCAGGCGGGGTAAAACTCCCGTAACCGTCCCCCAACGGGCACCACCGCCACCTGGGTCCGCCTTATCTCATTGGGACTTTTTAAGGTTAGAGGACTGGAAGGGCGCAAAACCTCTGCCCGCCCCCCGGAAACCTCGAAACCCCTGTCCCCATAGAGGAAACCTACCCCTCTGTGGCTGGGTAAATCGAGAGGACCGAAACCTACGAAAATCTTTCAGGACCCCGTAGAACCTCTGCCCTGCTTAGGCTTCTCTTCCAGGAGCCGACCCCCTTTGGACTCCCTGAGATCTTTGACCAACTTTTCCAAATCTTCGCCAAACAGAAGCTTCCCCCGAATAGGAAGCTTGCTAAGCCATGCCTTAGAAGAACCGTCCGCCGCCCAGTTACGCAACCAAAGGTACTGTCGAGCTGCTACTACCGAAGCCATACTCTTAGCCAGCCCCAGAATGAGACTGTAGGGAATGTCCGACAGATAAGCCGTGCCCGACTCTAGCCGCGCTACTTCATCTGTCTGCCCCTCCAATCGGTCTCCCTGCAACCTCTGGGACCATCTCAAGCAGCCTCTCGCCACCCACGCCCCCGCTATCGAGGTCTGCAAGGAGAGGGCACACACATCAAACACCTACTTTAACAAGGTATCCAACTTCCTGTCTTGAACATCCTTCAGTGCTGCAGCACCCTCCACTAGAATCGTGGTCTTCTTAGTGACCGCCGACACCGCCGCATCCACCTTAGGCGAACGAAAAAGCTCTCTATCTTGGTCAGAAAGCGGATACAGCCAGGCCAACGCCCTGGACCCTCGCAGCGCCGCCTCCGGCACGTCCCATTCCTCTTGAATCATGTTCTTAAAGACTCTATGAACCGGAAATACCCGTTGAGAGGTCCTCACCGCCTGCAACAATGGATCCTCCAACGCTTCCTCTGCTACCGGCACCACCGAAGGCATATTCAATGTCTTGAGAGTTTCCGCAATCAAAGCTGGCAGCTCCTCCCGACGAAACACACGGACCATTCTACTCTGCTGTTCCGAGTCCAGCAACTCTTCCTCTTCTAACTCCTCATCAGAGGCCTCCTCCACAACCATATCCGCCACTCCCAAATCCTCCTCCAGCCTAGATGGCGGACTATCGTCCACTGCCTCTCTATGCCTCTTGGCCGGAACCTCCTCCTCTCCCGGAGGAACCCCCGACCCTGCTCTCTTTCGCCCTTTAGAACCCTGAGACTGAGTTCCTAACACAAGCTGCAGCAAGGCAAACGCCTGCTGCATCAGTGAGAAGAAATCCGGAGGGATCCCAGAGGGGCCCCCTGCCTGGCTCCCCTCCGCCGCCGGAGAGGCGCCCTCTGCCACGGAAGGCCCCGCCATCGGCTCCGCGGAGCACAAGGAAGGCGGCCCAGAATCCCCCGTCACTGAAGGAACTGCCACCTGATCCCCAGCAGATTCTACCAGAGACAAGCTCCCCCCTGGCAACCAGAACCTAAAACGAAGCTCAGGGAGCTGCCGCTGGACAAAGTTAATCTGGATCGCTTCAAACACGGCTTCCAAAATGGCCGCCGACAAACTTCCCGCTCTTACTACACGCGTTTTTTCCTATGCGCAGCCCGTCCCCCACCGTGCCACGAAGCCTCCCCTGCAGCCCCTCTTTACACCAACGAAATAATGAGCGGCAAGCCGCTAACCTCGACTCACCGCCGCTGCTGATGCTCCGGGAGGAGAGGGGGAGGGATTTGGGGCATACCGATGCCGGAGCACAGCCTTAATCGCGGCTTCAGCCCCGGCGACCTCCCACTGAACCGAGCCTGCAGAGCCCAGGCTCTCCAGCCCCTTCAGAGGTGCTGCTGCTGTCCTTCGGTCTTCAACCTGCTCCTCACCCCTTTGCTGCGGGTTCGGGAGGTCACCCTCTGTACCACTCTCCTACTTGCTCGTTTAAGTGCTGGGGCAAAGTAAATGCATAGAGGAGAGGAGAGGAGAGGGAGGGAAGGGCGGGAGAAGAGAGAAGGGAGGTAAGGGAGAAAAAGAGAGAAGAACCTTTCCAGCAGCAGCACCGGACCTACAAAAAACAAACAAAAATCAAAAAGAACTACAAGCAAATTCCCAAATTTAAACTAAAGCTCTGCTTATTTGCGTCCACTGAGTCCAGTCTCGGGCTCAGAACCTCCCAGCTGCTTGGAGACTGAAAGTACTGGTGGAAGGGGGCGGTCCTTGCCTATTTATACCAGTGACACCAAAGCGATGACATCTTTCAGTCTCCAAAGCTGCTGGATGAGATTGTAAACTCTATGGTTCCGGGACTGGACTAGAGGGACGCAAAGGAATAATGCTTTGGTAACATTACATAGTAGCTATTCTGAGAAATGCATGTGTCAATAGGTAGTGTATGTGGACTAGACCACACCTGAGAAGCAGCAGCTAATCTGGCACTGACACTCACTCTGTGAGGATACCATAAGCCCATTCTACACATCGACAACTATTTCCATATATTACTCCTGAGTCTATCACCCTCATCCTGTCCTCTCGTTGCAGAGCTTACTTTCAATTGAAATAGGCTCTCCTTGCTGCACTGGCCCAGAATGTCTCACCATCTGTTGGAGACAAAATACTGGCAATAGCCTTGTCTGTATTGCTCCCTATAGTGGAGACATCTCACTCTCCACTAAGAAAGTTGTGGCACACTCTCTTCATCTGCAAGCAGAACGGCATAAATCCAAGTTTATACTGGTCTAGTAGGATAAGGAAACAATACTTGCTACATTATTCTAAGACCACTTTACCTTGTTTCTTTTTCTATTATGATGAGAAACACATAGGGTTGACATTTGGGAGATTTCCTTTAGTACTTGCAGAACATAGCAAGTGCAGAGAAGGGCTGTATATTCATTGATATTTTGTTTGTTATGATATACTACTACTTATGAATTTTATTGTAGACTGCTTTAGGTTAAAACTGTTCAAGATAAATCTATAAATATATCTTGACTATTTAGTAAATAGGTGAAGCTGAGAAACAAAAGTTGCAAACATTAAACATGTCTTGCCCATTTCAGTCTCAAATTAAGCAGAAATTACGTTTATTACCTTGACTATCAAAATCCTTCAAGAAAGCAGCCAATTTTTCATTTTTCACATTGGCATTTTTGCGTCCTCCCATAGTGTTTTTCTTTTTTGCTGGTGCCATGCCGCTAAACACAATCCCTAAAACACAACAAAATACACTTAAAATCACAGTGAAAGTAAATCAGATCAAATTCAGCCAGGAAGAAGTTTACTATTTCTTCATGAAGAACTTTGTTGGGGCTAAAAACATATGCTTCTGCAGCTTATTGATTTTTTTGCCTGTCCTGGCAATGCAGCTGATCGCTTGGTAGGGGACAAGATACAATCATAAATTAGGTGGGTTGGGGCAATTGACATCTGGGGCAAAGCAAATTTTAGCTTCACTAGTTTTAAAAATACGAATGATAAAACTCAAGAAGCACCTAAAAAGATTAGGGTATTGAAAAACTCAACATTAATCTATCAAGTTACTCAGTCCAACTAAAGGACTGCTTAAAAATCCATATATTTCTATGGTGCTAGTAAAAGAAACATTCTTAAAAGTTGGTAGATATTTTGACATCTCCCCCAACTTAGCAGTATCCTCTATAAATTCACTGAAAAAAGTACATTTTTTATTGTATCATATATTTGGTTAGAATGAAAGAACAAGGACATGAATTCCAAACCTCTATCCAAAACAGCCCCTCACCCAATTTTGCTTCTTTAACCAATCCTGCAGCAACCCCGTTTCATAAGATTACAAAAGGGCCATCAAGCTCTGTATTCTTGGGGATTTTGAGGTACAAAGCATTTTTTCCAATAGTGACAATCCAAGTCACAAGTAACTGGCAAGATCCCAAAAGGCAAAAAGATTCCATATATCACTTGGTCACAGCTTACCTGAGCAGCACAGGACAGACTACTGTGTAGCAGCCCTCTTTTAATAAGTGTTATTTCCCTCCCTACCTCCCCAACACCCACCCACCCCTGGGATAATCATAGCTTTATAGGTACTTACACATCTTAAAGAAAAGGAGGTGCTCTCAGGTGAAGCTCATTATCCAAATCAGTCATACACTAAGGGCCTGAGATTAATTAAGCTTCAGGTGAACAAGATATATTAAACGTATTAGGTACAGTTTTCTAACTATACATATCCATAGCAACCCTTAGTAAGTAAAGAACTTAGATCTATACACAAGCTTAAAACTAAGATGCAGAAAGCAGTCCAGCAGTGAAATGGGGGCTTTCCAGTCTTTTGCACTTAGTGTCACATATATGACTTTCTCCCAGTTGGTGAGAGGTCTTACGTGTGCACTAGGTGCAAGGAGCTCTTTGCTCTCAGGGAACGAGTCCGTTCTCTAGAGGCTAGAGTAGCAGACTTGGGAAACATAAGAAAGAGAGAGAGGTAAAAAGACGAGACCTACAGGGATATAGTCCTGAAGTCCCACCTCCAGTCTGGCAGCATCCCTGTTGCCATGGGAGGAGAGAGGTCACGTGATAGGAGAGCATCACCCTGGTGTGGCAGGAAGTGATCCTGTAATTTAGAACCTGTTCTCCAGGTGATGTACAACCCTCTCGCACCGAGCAAGTTTCTCCAGGGCCATGTGTCCTTGAAGGAAGGGTTAGGACAGCCGTTATAGTTGGTGATTTGATCATGTAGATAGCTGGGTGGCTGGTGGATGTGAGGATCGCATGGTAACATGCCTGCCTGATGTGAAGGTAGTGGGCCTCACGCGCCACCTATATAAGGTCTTAGATAGTGCTGGGGAGGAGTCTGCTGTCTTGGTATATGTCAGTACCAATGACATAGGAAAATGTGGTAGGGAGGTTCTGGAAGCTAAATTTAGGCTTTTAGGTAGGAAGGTGAAATCCAGAACTTTCAGGGTAGCGTTCTCCGAAATGCTTCCCGTTCCACACGCAGGACCCAAAAGGCAGGCAGAGCTCCGGAGTATCAATACGTGGATGAGACAATGGTGCAGAGATGAGGGTTTTGGATTTGTTAGGAACTGGGGAACATTCTGGGGAAAGGAGGGTCTCTTCCGAAGGGATGTGATTCACCTTAACCGGGATGGAACCAGGCTGCTGGCATTAACCTTTAAAAAGGAGATAGGGCAGCTTTTAAACTAGATAATAGGGGAAAGCCGAAAGTCGCCCAAGAGCGCATGGTTCAGAAGAATGTATCCTTGAAGGATACTACCAAAAGCAGAGAGGTTCCAAAAAAGAGTAAAGTAGTCCAAAGGCCCTCGAGTATGGAGCAGACAGAGCTTAAAGATCCCAAATTACCCATAGCCAGATTAATATGAATAAAATACAGTCTCTAAAATGCTTGTATGCAAATGCTAGAAGTCTAAAAAATAAGATGGGAGTTAGAATATATAGCACTAAATGAGAGGTTAGATATGATTGGAATATCAGACACATGGTGGAAGGAGGACAACCAGTGGGACACTGTGATACCTGGGTACAAACTATATTGTAATAATAGAGCTGATCAAATTGGTGGAGGGGTTGTGCTCTATGTTAGAGAGGGCATTGAGTCAGAAAGGATTAAAGTTTTGCAGGAAACAAAATTTGCTGTAGAATCGCTATGGATTAAAATTCCATGTAAAAAGGGGAAGGCGATGGCAGTGGGGGTGTACTATTGACCGCCTGGCCAGAATAAACAAATGAATGATGAAATGCTCAAAGAAATCAAGGAAGCTAACAAAAGTTACAGTGCAGTAATAATAATGGGTGATTTCAATTACCCCGGTATCGACTGGGTCAGTGTCACGGCAGGACATGCTAGGGAGATAAAGTCCTAGATGAAATAAATGACTGTTTCTTGGAGCAGCTGGTTCATGAACCGATCAGAGGGGAAGTCATGATTTGACCTAGTCCTTGGTGGAACACCAGATCTGGTGCAAGAGATAAGGGTGTTGGGGCCACTTGGCAATAGTGATCATCGCAGGATCGCGTTTGATTTAATTAGTGGAGGAGGGATAGTAAGAAAATCCACAGTACTACCTTTTAACTTTCGAAAGGTAGACTATGATAAAATCAGGAAAATAGTTAAACAACTAAAAGGAACAGTTGCAAAGGTTAAAGACTTACATCAAGCTTGGGTATTGTTGAAAACTACTATCTTGGAAGCCCAGACCAACTGTATTCCACGCTTTAAGAAAAGTGGAAGGAAGTCCAAAAAACTGCCAGCCTGGTTTAAAGGTAAGGTCAGAGAGGCTGTTGTTGCCAAAAAAGCATCTTTCAGGAAATGGAAAAAAGAGTCAAACGACAAAACCTGGAAACAGCACAAGCACTGGCAAGTCAAATGCAAGGCATTAAGGCAGGCAAAGGGAGAATTTGAGAAGCTTGCTGCAGAAGCAAAAACGCAAAATAAAGACTTTTTCAAGTACATTCGTAGTAAAAAATCTGTGAGTCAGTTGGTCCATTAGATGATAGAGAGGTTAAAGGGGTACTAAGAGGCGACAAGGCAATAGCGGAGAGACCGAATGAATTCTTTGCTTCAGATATAGGGATGTTACCCATGACTGAAGTGGTATTTAAAGGTGCGGAAGAATTGAAGGAAATATCGATACATCAGGAAAATGTATTACCACTATTAGATAAACTGAAGAGTAGAAAATCACCTGGGCCAGATGGTATACATCCAAGGGTGTTGAAAGAACTGAAATATGAGATTGCAGACCTGCTATTAGTATTTGGCTTCAGCGTTTTTCCCTTGTGCCTCAGAAGATTGGGCAGGCAGGCCCCGGGCACCTTCTTGTCGGCGGGGACTTCCACCTTTAAAACAGCTTCCCCTGCAGTGGCTCTTTGTGCAGGCAGAGAGACATGGAAGATTGGGGCAGAACATCAGCTCCCAGACTGCCTGGACTGCTGTAGCCGGTATTTGGCTTCAGCGTTTTTCCCTTGTGCCTCAGAAGATCGGGCAGGCGGGCCCCGGGCACCTTCTTGTCGGCAGGGACCTTGCTATATATTTGGTCTATTGTTCTCACCGTGGAGCGTGTCCGCGGGGCATGGATCGAAGGAGCATGGTCAAAGGAGCACATTCTGCTCCTTCGGCGATACTGCGGCTACTCGCCCCGGTCCCTTCTGATTACTGATTTAGTGATGGGGAAGCGGAAGGCTAAGAATGTGGATAAGGTCCCTGGAGCTGGCTCTGGAGGGAAACAGACAGGTCCGTTGGACAGGCACTTCGTACCAGTCCCTCTTGTGCAGTCTTCGCCAGACGGAATCTCCCTCAATTCCAGCGGGAGATCTCCGCCTCCATTACCTGCACCTTCGCAGTCTTTTGACTTATCGGTTAGGTCTCCTGAAGCTGCAAGTTTAGCCAAGTTACCTGTAGTGTTACCTATTCCTGTGCAATCGTTAACATTGAATACTGTGTCTGATATTTCTCCAACCCCTATTGACGGTGATGTAACATTGAAAGATATTTGGTCTGCTTTGCTAACTATTGATAAGAAAGTTTCTACTACTTTGAATGCGCTTTGTACCTTTTCACAAGAGGCTGTCTTAACTTTTCAGCAACTTGATGAGAAGGTCAATTCTCTTGATAAATCTGTTCAGCATATGAGTTCTCAGGTTCCTCCCCTTTTGGCTGCACATACTGTTGGTGTTAAAAATTCCCTGGTTTTATAGTCTAGGGTGGAACCTCTTGAGAACTCTTTCCATGCATGCAATCTCCGGTTTCTCAATTTTCCACACACTTCGTTGTTGGCTCCTGGAATACTTTTAGAAAAGTATTTCAAGGAAGTCCTTAATATTCAAGAGCCGGTCGTTGTTATGCAGGCTTATTATATTCTTGCTAGTTCTAAAAAGGTTAATCCCCGAGAGGGGGAGATGGATGAAATAGTACCAGCTATATCAAATCTAACTGCGTTTCTCGAAGACTCTTCTGATAATATTACTTCACACTCTACTTTACTAGTTATTTTTGCCTCCACCGAGGTTAAGCAGCGGATTCTTCGAGCCTTTTTTAAGAAGAAGTCTGTTCTATTTTGTGGGCAGGCTCTTAATATCTTTCCCAATTCCCGTGAGACTCAACTTCGGAGGAGGCAATTTCTGGCTCTCAAGCCCAAGGTATTGATTGACCTTAGGGGCCCACTTTCTTTCTCCGTTTTCCATGTAAATGTTTGATAGGTTTTGAGGGGGCCTCTTATGTTTTTATGGATATAACTCATTTAGAGAAATTTGTGAATGACCGCTTAGGTGTTGGAGTTGGAAGTAAGTCTGGTGAATAGATGGTAGTTTCTCCAAGTAGTGTAGGCTTCGGCCTGGTTTTCTTAATTTGTTAGTTTGCCTGCACCGTTTGATGTGGACTATATATTGTATTATGTTTCTAGCCAATTATGTAATTTGTATTATTTTCCTCTTCTGATTTTGTGTATATTTCACTGTAAATGCTTAATAAAAAAAAAAGACAAGGAAGATCTTGTCTTACTAATCTGTTATGTTTTTTTGAAGGTGTGAATAAACAGGTGGACAAAGGTGAGTCGGTTGATATAGTGTATCTGGACTTTCAGAAAGCCTTTGACAAGGTCCCTCATTTTGGCAAAACTAAAGAGTCATGGGATAGGAGGCAGTGTACTATTGTGGATCAGGAACTGGTTAAAAGATAGAAAGCAGAGGGTAGGGCTAAATGGCCAATTTTCCCAATGGAGAAAGATGAATAGTGGTGTACCCCAGGGATCTGTGCTGGGTCCACGGCTTTTTGACATATTCATAAATGACCTGGAAAAGGGAATAACGAGTGAGGTTATCAAATTTGCAGATGACACAAAACTATTTAAAGTTGTTAAACCCCAAGAGGATTGTGGAAAATTGCAAGAGGATCTTGATAAATTGGAAGACTGGGCATCAAAATGGCAGATGAAATTTAATGTGGGCAAATGCAAAGTTATGCACCTAGGAAAGAACAACCCAAACTATGGTTACAAGATACAAGGTTCCACATTAGGAATCATCACCCAGGAAAAAGATTTAGGCGTCATTGTAGATAACATGTTAAAACCCTCTGCCCAGTGTGCAGCAGCAGCCAAGAGAGCAAACAGTACGCTAGCTATCATAAGGAAAGGAATGGAAAATAAAACAAAAGATATTATAATGCCTCTATATCGTTCCATGGTGAGACCGCACCTTGAATATTGTGTGCAATTCTGGTCGCCGTATCTTAAAAAAGATATAGCATTATTAGAAAAGGTTCAGAGAAGAGCCACCAAAATGGTAAAGGGGATGGAAGGATACTCCTATGAAGAACGGCTAAAAAGGTTAGGGCTCTTTAACCTGGAAAAGAGACGGCTGAGGGGAGATATGATAGAAGTCTATAAATTAATGAACGGAGTGGAACGGGTAAACATAGATCGAATGTTTACATTATCAGGATATAGAAAGACTAGGGGACATACAATGAAACTACAGGGTAAACTATTTAAGACTAATAAAAGAAAATATTTTTTCACTCAACGTGTAATCAAACTCTGGAATTTTGTTACCGGAGGATGTAGTAAAGGCTGTTAGTGTAGCTGGGTTTAAAAAAGGTTTGGGCAAGTTCCTGGAGGAAAGGTCCATAAACCATTATTAAGAAGGGACCCAGGATATCAATGCTTAACCCAGTACAAGCATTGTGGAACCTGTCTCTTTTGGGGAAACTGCTAGGCACGTATGACCTAGATTGGCCAGTTGGAAACAGGATACTGGGCTTGATGGACCTTGGTCTGACCCAGTATGGCATATCTTATGTTCTTACTTACCCTACAGGGATAAGCAGTGGATTTCCTGAAGGCCTACATGAACAACTGTTTATAAAAACCTTTCCTCCAGGATCTTGTCCAAACCTCTTAAGCCTAGCAATGCTAACTGCTCTTACCACATTCTCTGGCAAAAAAATTCTAGAGCTTAAATTTTGTCAAGCGAAGAAATTATTTTCTTCATTTTGTTTCAAATGTATTTCTATGGGACTGTTGTAGTGGTTGATATGGAAGGGCAGATTAGATGAGCCATGTGATCTTTTTCTGCCCTCATGTTTCTGTGGGACTTAATGGTGTGCCCCCCTCAATCTTTGTACTTTCTAAGAGTCAGCAACAGATTTGCTTTTACCTGCTCCACTCCACTTATAGTTATAGCGTACCTCAGCCATCTCTTCTTCAGCTGAAAAGCCCCTAACCTCATTTGCCTTTCCTCATAGTGAAACTGTTCCAGCTCCTTTATAGCTGTGGTCACCCTTATAATGCTGGGGGGGGGGGGGGGTTGAGACATGGTGACCAGAATAACAGTTTTTGTCCTCTTGGATATTTTATATTTATCTGGAAATCTAAAACTTAAATCTAAATATACCCTATACTCTAAACATGACTTGATCAAATACAAATAATTTTCTCTCACTTTTTCCAGTAGTAGTTCAAGTCAAGTTACATTCAAGTAAACTAGCTATTTCCCTGGCCTCAAAGGGCTTACAAACCTGCACCACCACATTAGCATTCGCTTATGTGTTATTAGTAACTAGGTTCCAATGCATTAAATGAAACCTGTCGTAAAATATACTGCTAATTTGCAAAAATGTGTTAGCACCTTTATCCTAAGTCCGTATCTGAGATGATGGAGGGTTAAATGGCTTGCCCAAGGTTATTATACGTCTGTTGTGATAAACTACTTCTCTACTGTTTATCCGTTATTGGGTATAAGCAGTATACAAATGTGTTTAATTTACACTGTTCATGCAGATCCCAATGAAGTCAGCCAACAAGATTTTTTTTATGAAAACACCCTACAACAGCTCATTAGTGAAGATAATGGTGTAGGGGGAAGTCTCAGGCTCTGGCTCCTAAGTTCAAATATAATTTGTTGAGGCCCGTCTTAATAAGATCTGAATTTACTTGAGGGGAGGAGGGAGAACTCCAAATGTCTACCATAGCACCACTATAAAGTCTGTGTATTCTAGAAAAATCCATTTTTTCATGAGAAAAATATAAAAATTCATCATGAACATAAAGAACAGTATTCTAGCAGAATGATAGAACTTTCTAAGTATGATCTGTGCTATCCTCTCTTACATATGATGGAGCTCCTTTCTTTGTTTTGTGTATCAAAGTGGTTCGCAACATTAAAATAAAAATCATATCAGGTGTGTGACAATGTAGCAATTTTTAAGAATCACAGATCAACTAGCTCTTTCAGCATGCCCATAAGTCTTCCTGCTTTATCACTCTGCATAGACGAGCAGTTCATATTCAAGAACATTTAGAACCAGCACCATAGAACCTTGTGGAAACTGCTAGGTACGTATGACCTAGATTGGCCACTGCTGGAAACAGGATACTGGGCTTGATGGACCTTGGTCTGACCCAGTATGGCATATCTTATGTTCTTATGTGGAGGAGCCCCAGTTTGATGCTCTAATCGGGTGTTTTGCTACCTGGGATGGCTAGGTATACCAGAGGTGAAGCATTTGCAACCTCTTCTGGGGAAGAAGTTACTGTCATTAAAGGTGATGCTTACTGGGCATGGCTAGCTCCAAGGCCTGACTGCAGGAATAGCACTGATACAAGGCCCCTGGCAAGGTAAGGGGTACAGCGTGTTATAAACTAGGGACAACAATCCCACATAGTCTCCCAACAAAAGCTTACCAATGTATATAGTTATGAACTGGTTGATACAGTTACTTAACTAAGTTATCTGTACATAATCAAATGTTTACTTCATAGTAACATAACATGTTTTATTATATCCTTCAGATGATTGTAAACTGCTTTGACCTGGCAAAAAGCAGTATAAAAAGCACATCTAAATAAGTAGTTGTAAATAAAGATGTATGACACCTAGATCCCAGATCTTGGTCCGTACTGAACCCCCCCCCAAACAAAAAGCCTTAAAAAAATAGGACTGCAATCTGTATACCGTGATTGATTTATTGTTGTACCATGCTTTGGATGTTTCATGAAAAACAGAGGGTACAAAACGCCAACAGCCAGGGAACTTTAATAGTATGCACATTCGCACAGTAACGAATTGGTGTTACTTGTTAACCTATATCCCTACCCTTTACAGCTTACTTTGGTAGTCTTCCAATAAGTTTAGCTGTTGTAGTTCCATGTGACCTAAGCCTTGCTTTTAATGCGTTTAAAAGGGTTTCTATACCGCCCTATCTTCCATTCAGGGCCGTTTGCATTAGAACTTCAACATATTTACAACTTAGAGGGGATTAACTTGGAGAGGTTAAAGTCGATGGCAAGGAAACTATCTCCCCGCCAGCCCGATCCCCCTCCTGAAGAACCTCAGTGCCAGATTGGCAACATGTGAATAGGACACGTATGGGGGTCACCCCAGAAACCAACCCCCCTCCCCTCAATGCCACCAGGCGCGTACTATAACGCCCACTTAACGGAACGAAGCCGGTCCGACGACCCGGCCAGGACAACTGAAAGCAAGAAAACGGTGAAGGAGACGTGGGGAAGCTCCTCGAGCACCAGCGGCCTGCTTAAAAGCAGCTTCCAGAGCACGCTGCAGCTCCCGCCGAGAACCGCGTCGACACGACACCCTGAAACCACGCGCGGCGAAGTCATAACGAGAAAAGGCGGGTCGCTCCCACCGGCGGCGGTGGTAAGGGTACCGAACTCCTCCTCACCTGGAAGCCCGAAAAGAACCCGCACACCTTCCGCACTAACGGCCCACACGAAATTCAAACGCAAACCGCCCAGCCACACCGTCAGCCAATCGCTAAAGGCCAAGCTCGGTCACATGCTGCACAGGAGCGGAATGGGCCAATGAGCATGACGTTGGACTCTAACAACTTCGGAGCTGTTTCCTTTCCCGTCCCGCTCTTTTTAAAACTCTAGATTGCCCAGCACATCTCCCCTAGCTAATTTTATTCATCCTCAGGACAGAGAAGAGGTATCTACTCCCCTTCATGATACCGAAACCACCGGAGAACGTCCGCGCTTAGCCGAGACAGCGGCTGTCATTAGCATGTAAAACTCCGCCCCTTTGCCTCTTCTCTCCCCTCCCAACACACTTGCAGGGTCCGCTTCCGGGAACGCGACGACTTCCGGCAGCGGTTTCCAGGGCAACGGTAAACAAGAGCCTCCCCGGAGGGAGACGGAGCGGCTCATCCTAGGAATCGAAATACAGCCCTCCCCTCTCTAAGCGACTCAGCCATGATCCCTCCGGCAGACTCCCTACTCAAGTATGACAACCCCATGCTCATCAGCCGCAACACAGACAGAAAATCTCCCAAGGTGAGGAGGACGTACCGGGCCTCGGCCGAAAAACCAAATCTGCCCCCCATCCCACTCCTGCGTGGGAGAAGAACCACAGCTACCAAAAGTCCATGCTCTGTTCTTGCTCGTCGGACTTAAATTCCCGCCCACCGTCTATTGCATTGTGGGATTTGTAGTTCTGTCTGCTTTTTGACGTCAGACAACGCACCTGAAGGAGGATGTCGGGTAACAGAATCATTTGACAGCTCTGTAGAGCGTGACTTAAGGAGGTCCTCTTTATTGCCTCTGTGGGGCTGTATATTGGGAGCAGCCACCACCTTCCTCCCTGGAGCCATTCCTAGTTCTTTCAATTTTTTTAATTTTTTTTGTGTGGAAAACAAAGAAACCGGCTCAGTGGTCAAACAAAAATAAAATTATTCAATATGATCCAGACCCAGGAAGATGTGCAAAAGCATATTCCCCTGGGTGGGGATGGTGGGTGTGTCGGCTCTAGTGTTATGCTTAGTTGTTGATTATCTATTATGTTTGGGATTTTTGCATATTTTCTAGGAATATAACATTGTAAATGACTGTAAATAAAAACAGTTTGCCGAGAAGTAATTTCTCTACTTCATGTAGATGCACATGCAAATTCCCATGTGGCAACCCATGCCTATAAGGTCCTTCTCCCCCCAGCCCTTACAAATTAGTACCATTGCCTTTTAGAATTTAACTCCTGCAGTTCACTCCTAATGCTTTCTAGCAGATCTGATAGTTTTAGGATCTCAACAGCTACTCTATAGACATGGATACTCTCAATACTTTCTTGTAGATCTTTTCATTTTAGGGCTGCAACTGCTACTCCACCAAGATTACCCTAATACTATTTTGCTCTTTTGGGATTTAACTGCTACTCTGTGCAGGTTACCTTTGTGCTTTACTTCTATCCATTTAGCAGCAGGGACTCTCTGTTCATTACACACTTTTTTGATGCTTCCTTCTATATTTGCTCTAGGAAGGCATTCTAGGCACGTACCAGACTTTCTGTGAAAAAATTATTCTTGATGTTCCTAAGTTTAGCCCCGTGGAATTTTATATTGTGATCCCCAGTTCTAGAACATCCTTTCTATTGAAAAAGGTTTGCTTCTTCAGAACTATTAATATGTTTTAAATACCTTTTTATTAGACTATCAGTACATTTGTAGACTAGCTTTTGTAGGTAAAATCTTCAGATCAGGACAGGATGAGTAACAGATGTTGATACTAAAATATATACAGGAATCTACTGATGTGATAAAAAGTGCATGTATTTGTGAAGTCCTGTTGGTGAATCAGGCTGTACATATTTAGAGTTTATAATGTGATAGCCCGATCTTCAACAGGACTTCACAAATACATGTACTTTCTATCACATTATAAACTCTAAATATGTACAGCCTGATCACCCTCTGATCAACTGCCCATCCCTTCCCCCTCCTCTCCTGTCTATTTAATGCTGCAGATTCCTGTACATATTTTAGTAACATCTGTTGCTCATACTTTCCTGACCTGAAGGTTTTACCTTCGAAAGCTAGTTTGCAGATGTATTAAGTTTGTCCAATAAAAAGACATCACCTATTTTCCTTTTGTATTTAACTACCATTATAGTGGACTAATACAGCTTCCACACTTCTTTATCCAGTATGTTTTGGGAATTTAAATGTCTCTTTCCTTATCATTCTCCTAGACCGGTCCAGACACATGGGTTTATGCCATTCTGTCAGTAGGTGGAGACAGTGGCACATCTTTGCCAGTGACAGTATCGCTGATATAAGGGGATATGGAGACAGGCACATCTGTCTTCAGTAGAATGACGTGCTGGACTAGTGCAGCAGTACTTCTGAGACTCCTGGGATTACAGTTGCAAGAGTTTCAGGGCTATTCTCCTTCAGACTCCTGGGGCACATCCCCACCAGACTGATTGGGATCTTGGGCCGTGTCTCAGAGCTTCTTGGTCTCTCATCAGGATGTCAATCATTTTTTTCATAGGATTAAGCAGATTCCTCCTCTTTTCTGGGACTTATTCCACAGTGGGATATTAATCTGGTGACAACTGCTTTAATGGTTCATCCTTTTAAGCAATTGAAGCACGATAACTTCAAATATGTTTCCCTGAATATATTTGCCATGCCATATATCTGAATTGTAAGGTTTATCTTGCAGGGACCCCTATCTGATTTTTTTCCTGGAAGGCAATCGCACTTCATCCATTTTCTTTTGCCAGTTAGTTCTGGTTCCAGTTTACAATGCTACATTTCCTGGAAACTATGGACCCAGATCCTCTAGGTTGAGCAGGGAGTCACAAAGAGTTTTAGTCTGTTACAGAAATACTAGTTGGTGCTGGGCTGCAGAAGACCCTTATAGGGTGATGTCATCAAAGCAGTCTCCATCTGATGGTAGGAGAGAGCAAACTCGAGTGTCTGGTCTGGACTGGACTGGAGGGACTCAAGGAAAAAAGAATTAGTAGGTAAGCCTAATTTCTCCTTGAGAGTGACTGACCCATTTTGGAAGTTGGACAGGATATTCATCCTTTTTTGGTGGTCCTCACAAGGATGAGGTAGCCTCTAAGTCCTCCTTGTCCAGGAGGATCAGAGAGGTGATAGCCTCTGCATACTTGTTGAAGGGGTAACAAGTCTCGGATGACTTGCAAATGCACTCCTGTGGAGGCCAGAGAAGTAGCTCCAAAGGATATTTATAGGTTGGCCACCTGGTCGTTACTGGACTCCTTTATCAAGCATTAGAGGTTGGATGTGCATGTAGAGGGGATTCTGTCTTTGGGGCAGGTATTCGAAGCCTCAACTTCCTCCCACTTGGGTTAGTGGAGAGCTTGGGTATTACCCCCGTTTCTGAAGTGGTCTATCAGAACAATAAGTAGTAATTTGGTCTTACCTGTAAATGTTATTTCCTGGAACCCTGTTAGACCGATTCAAAATCCTCCTGGGAAAAACGGTGGTGCTTCACGTCTTGTTCCCTGTCTATTTAGAAGTGGAACTTTAGTATCAGGAGGCCTATGTTGAGTTCTGTCACTTTGGTGGTTTGGTCTTAGAGGAAAGGGTTCTACTACGGGGTAGGGAGGCTTTAAAGGTAGTTTTTTTGCTCTGTTAGTGTTATGATATTTTTCTCTTTTGGGTAAGTTCTTTGACATTTAGAGGACTAGCAAGTGTCTCTCTGCACCACTCATTATAGCAGTGATAATGTCAATGGGAAAAGTTGTGACTCAGTCTCCTTTTGCCAAAGGGTGGAATAGACCCATGTGTTTGGACTGGCCAAGCTGGATTTAAGGAAAGGAAATGAACAGGTCAGACCAAATGTCTCCATCTTATTCCATCTCGCCTCTTCTTTAAGATAAAGGCATTTGGATCCGTGAAGCTCACTTCATGACTTTTAAAGCAGATTCCACACCATTTTGGTTCTCTTTCTCTGGATTGGCTCTATGATATCTCTCTTTTTTGTGCAGTTATTATAAATGTATCAGCTTTAATTATGTTTATACTTTTCAGTCCCGTCCTTTGAAAGTGAGTCCGCAGCAACCTGCTCCATCTGGCCCCATCCCTCCCCACAAGCCAAAGACACCTCCTGTAGATACAAGCAAACAGCCTGAAGAAATTTTAAATGCAATCCTGCCTCCTAGGTAAGAAATGTTTCTTGGAATACATTTTGTTGGCTTTGAGACAAGTGTAGAGGCTGAGCAATGAACTGCGGTTTGCTCTTTTCCTGGCCTTTTGACTGAAACTGAGAAACAGTACAACATCTGGGGCACACATCCTGCCACCAAACCCCATTGGGGATATCGGGATGGGACAGCCATTGATGGCCAAAGCAGGCAGATTAAACCTCTTGCACAGAAACAAACAATGCATTTTATTGTTTTTTTTACTGGCCTGCAAATCTAATGGATACTATCAAAACATAGTGCTTTAATATTAATATGCCCTGTGAGTTCTGGTGAAGTAACAATCAGAGAAAAAGGAAAAGCAGTCTTCCTTTCTGTAATGTTGACCTAGTGAATGTGAAAGACATTGGATAATGCCGAGTTGCCAACTCTAGGTCAACACTGTTTTATCCATTTTAGATGAATACTGGCATTTTATTTACGATATATTAAAGTTGCAATCTGTTACTTAGAGGTACACAGCATGGCACAGGATATAGTCTGATTTTGAAACATATATGCATATTCCTTATTTATACCCATTTAAAACTTCTAGTAGTGGCAACAGTATTGCGTACCTTACCTTGAGGTTTTCAGTTGCTTACCGTACAGAATATCAAAACTCTCCTTTCTGCCCCCTGCATTAAGGTCCATATGGCCCTTCACTTAAAAATACATAAGAAAGTATAATGAACTGAAAATATTTGAGTTGGTAAAAATGATATGACAGTTGTACAAAGCTGTGACAAAAAATAGGGGAATTCTTTGTTTGTATATATAAGCCATATTCAAAAATAGTAGCCAGATAAGGCAACCCTCTGAAATTTTGGCAAAAAAGATACTGAAAGAGGTTTGTAGGCCCAGGAGGACTTCATATGTAAAGAGCTGCAAATGGAATTTTAAAGGGAAAATACCTTTGAAAATGTGCCAGCCAGTCAGTGCCACAAAAAGATTTTCTCGTATATACGTTGCCGATGCAAACCTATAGAAAGAAAATCAGGAGAAAGCAGATGTGGGGGACTTCAAAACGAAATGTCTGCACATACCTCCGCCGGCCTGCCCAAGCTCTCTTCCCTGCACAAGACCTGGAACAATTTTAGATGGGCTATTGAGCTTGTTGAATAGGCATTCCAAACATATTAATGCAATAACAGGTACGATTTTAACTTCCAGTGACTTCTTGTGTGTTGTTGGAGTTGATGTCACGATTTGAACATGCTCGGAACATTTTCTCCGCCCTGTTCCAGCTGTTGGTGAAATCAGGAAAGTCGCCCTCCTTAATGAAAGGGATATAATAAGGGACATGCACATTGTGATTGAGCTGCTAAGATACTGTGTGATGCAGAGGGGCATCGTACTTAATTGCTTTCTGAGATATGCAAGGCCTTTGAACTCCCTTTTATAAGCCTAGGGGCTGGAATAACAGTGCACATTATTCACTAGGACCTAGTTACAAATAGTTCATGCTAACCATTACCTCAACTTAGTAAACATGCCCCTTAGTTGTATTACCCAACTGTGTACCCTTGTGCTGGAAATGAGTCCTTAAGGTATGGTTTTTTTTTACTGTGTGCAGAGAATGGGTAGAAGGTAATCAGCTATGGATCCAGCAGGTTTCCAGCACACCAAGCACCCGAATGGATGTGGTTCATCTCCAAGAGCAGATGGATATAAAGCTGCAGCAAAGGCAGGCTCGAGAGACGGGAATCTGTCCTGTGCGCAGGGAGCTTTACTCCCAGTGCTTTGGTGAGTAAGTTCACTCTCTTCTGCAGGCACTAGAACTCTGCAGTGCGATATTTTGCGGTTTTTCATGGGGTCCTTTCTGAAATGTGTTTTAAATTGGAGAGAGGAGGTTTCCGGGTTTACTGACTAGCCTGGTAGAGGGGACCACACTGCTGCTAAGTATCTTTAGGCCACATAAAAATAAAAAGGGACCTGTAAATGTCAATAATAATCAGTCCTGGTGCATTCAAGAATTTTAAATGCCCCAAAATAAAGTAAATTCAGAGGTGTAATTTCTGGAGCAATGGAAGCGTCCTTATTGTTCCTCTAGTTCAGTACAGATGGATGGGTTATGCCCTGGCACCAGCAGATGGAGACCGAGAACCACAGGTTTTTATGATGTCACACTAAGAACATAAGATGTGCCATACTGGGTCAGACCAAGGTCCATCAAGCCCAGTATCCTGTTTCCAACAGTGGCCCATCTAGCAGTTTCCCCAAAAGACACAGGTTCCACAGTGCTTGTATTGGGTCAAGCACTAATATCCTGGATCCCTTTTTAATAATGGTTTATGGATCTTTCCTCCAGGAACTTGTCCAAAACCTTTTTAAACCCAGCTACACTAACAACCTTTACTACATCCTCCGGTAACAAATTCCAGAGTTTGATTACACGTTGAGTGAAAAAATATTTTCTCTTATTTGTCTTAAATAGTTTACCCTGTAGCTTCATTGCATGTCCCCTAGTCTTTCTATATTCTGATAACGTAAACAATCGATCTACGTTTACCCGGTCCACCCCATTCATTAATTTATATACCTCTATCATATCTCCCCTCAGCCGTCTTTTCCAGGTTGAAGAGCCCTAACCTTTTTAGCTTCTCTTCATAGGAGTATCCTTTCATCCCCTTTACCATTTTGGTGCCTCTTCTCTGTACCTTTTCTAATATTGCTATATCCTTTTTAAGATATGGCGACCAGAATTGCACACAATATTCAAGGTGCGGTCGCACCATGGAACAATACAGAGGCATTATAATATCCTTTTATTTTCCATTCCTTTCCTTATGATACCTAGCATTCTATTTGCTCTCTTGGCCGCCGCTGCACACTGGGTGGAGGGTTTTAACATGTTATCCACGATGACGCCTAAATCTTTTTCCTGGGGGGTGGTTCCCAATGTGGAACCTTGCATCATGTAACCATAGTTTGAATTGTTCTTTCCTAGGTGCATAACTTTGCACTTGTCCACATTAAATTTCATCTGCCATTTAGATGCCCAGTCTTCCAATTTATCAAGATCCTCTTGAAATTTTCCACAATCCTCTTGGGTTTTAACAACTTTAAATAGTTTTGTGTCATCTGCAAATTTGATAACCTCACTCATTATTCCCTTTTCCAGGTCATTTATGAATTATGTCAAAAAGCAGCAGACCCAGCACAGATCCCTGGGGTACTCCACTCTTCACCTTTTTCCATTGGGAAAATTGGCCATTTAGCTCTACCCTCTGCTTTCTATCTTTTAACCAATTCCTGCTCCACAATAGTACACTGCCTCCTATCCCATGAGTTTTTAGTTTTGCCAAAAGTCTCTGATGAGGGACCTTGTCAAAGGCTTTCTGAAAGTCCAGATACACTATATCAACCGACTCACCTTTATCTACCTGTTTATTCACACCTTCAAAAAAACATAACAGATTAGTAAGACAAGACCTTCCTTGTCTAAAGCCATGTTGGCTGTCTCCCATTAGGCCATGACTTTCTACATGCCGAGTAATTTTGTTCTTTATAATAGTTTCTACCATTTTTCCTGGTACTTACGTCAGACTCACCGGTCTGTAGTTTCCCGGATCACCCCTGGAACCCTTTTTAAAAATTGGCATTACATTAGCGATCCTCCAATCTTCAGATGATTTTAATGATAGTTCACAGATTACTAATAGCAGGTCTGCAATCTCATATTTCAGTTCTTTCAACACCCTTGGATATATACCATCTGGTCCAGGTGATTTGCTACTCTTCAGTTTATCAAATAGTTGTAATACATCTTCCCGGTGTAGCGATATTTCTTTCAATTCTTCCGCAGTATTACCTTTAAATACCACTTCAGTCATGGGTAACATCCCTACATCTTCCTCAGTAAAAGCCAAAGCAAAGAATTTATTCAGTCTCTCCGCTATAGCCTTGTCCCCTCTTACTGCCCCTTTTACCCCTCTATCATCTAATGGTCCAATTAACTCTTTCACAGGATTTTTGCTACGAATGTACTTGAAAAAGTCTTTATTAAGCGTTTTTGCTTCCGTAGCAAGTTTCTACTCAAATTCTCTCTTTGCTTGCCCTATCAGTGCCTTGCATTTAACTTGCCAGTGCTTGTGCTCTTTCCAGTTTTCATCATTTGGCCCTTTTTTCCATTTCCTGAAAGATGCTTTTTGGCAACAACAGCCTCCCTGACCTCACCTTTAAGCCATGCTGGCAGTTTTTTGGACTTCCTTCCACTTTTCTTAAAGCGTGGAATACAGCTGGCCTGGGCTTCCAAGATAGTATTTTTAAACAACACCCAAGCTTGATGTAAGTCTTTAACCTTTGCAACTGCTCCTTTTAGTTTTTTCTCAACTATTTTCCTCATTTTATCATAGTCTCCCTTTTGAAAGTTAAAAGGTAGTACTGTGGATTTCCTTACTATCCCTCCTCCACTAATTAAATCAAAAGCGATCATGCTATGATCACTATTGCCAAGTGGCCCCAACACCCTTATCTCTTGCACCATATCTGGTGTTCCACTAAGGACTAGGTCCAATATGGCTTCCCCTCTGGTCGGTTCATGAACCAGCTGCTCCAAGAAGCAGTCATTTATTTCATCTAGGAACTTTATCTCCCTAGCATGTCCTGCCGTGACACTGACCCAGTCGATACCGGGGTAATTGGAATCACCCATTATTATCACTGTGTTGTAACCTTTGTTAGCTTCCTTGATTTCTTTGAGCATTTCATCATGCATTTGTTCATTCAGGCTAGGTGGCCGATAGTACACCCCCACTGCCATCGTTTTCCCCTTCCTCCATGGAATTTCAATCCATAGAGATTCTACAGAAAATTTTGTTTCCTGCAAAACGTTAATCCTTTTTGACTTGATGCCCTCTCTAACATAGAGCTGATTAAATTGGTGGAGGGGTTGCGCTCTATAATTACGATATAGTTTGTACCCAGGTAGCACAGTGTCCCACTGGTTGTCCTCCTTCCATCATGTCTCCGAGATTCCAATCATATCTAACCTCTCACTTAGTGCTATATATTTTAACTCTCCCATCTTATTTTTTAGACTTCTAGTATTTGCATACAAGCATTTTAGAGACTGTATTTTATTCATATTAATCTGGCTACTGGTAGCGATGGGCAATTTGGAATCTTTAAGCTCTGTCTGCGCCATACTCAAGGGCATTTGGGCTGCTTTACTGTTTTTTGGAACCTCTCTGCTTTTGGTAGTATCCTTCAAGGATACATTCTTCTGAACCATGCCCTCTTCGGCGACTGTCAGCTTTCCCCTATTATCTAGTTTAAAAGCTGCTCTATCTCCTTTTTAAAGGTTAATGCCACCAGCCTGGTTCCATCCCGGTTAAGGTGTAGCCTATTGGATTGCTTGGCTGAGGATTCGGGACTTCCCTGGCCTGGAGTGACCAACAAGGAACAGACCCGTTACAAAGCCCATCCCTTCGGAAGAGCCCCTTCTTTCCCCAGAATGTTCCCCAGTTCCTAACAAATCCAAGCCCCTCATCCTTGCACCATTGTCTCATCCACGCATTGAGACTCTGCAGCTCTGCCTGTCTTTTGGGTCCTGCGCATGGAACAGGAAGCATTTCGGAGAACGCTACCCTGGAAGTTCTGGATTTCAACTTCCTACCTAAAAGCCTAAATTTAGCCTCCAGAACCTCCCTACCACATTTTCCTATGTCATTGGTACCGACATGTACCAAGACAGCAGACTCCTCCCTAGCACTATCTAAGACCTTATCTAGGTGGCGCGTGAGGTCCACTACCTTCACACCAGGCAGGCATGTTACCAGGCGATCCTCATGTCCACCAGCCACTCAGCTATCTACATGCCTAATGATCGAATCACCAACTATAAAGGCTGTCCCAACCCTTCCCTCATGGGCACATGGCCCTGGAGAAACTTCCTCAGTGCGAGAGGGTTTTACATTAACTGGAGGACAGGTCCTAGTTACAGGATCACTTCCTGCCACACCAGGGTGATGCTGTCCTGTCACGTGACCTCTCTCCTCCATGGCAACACATGTAAGACCTCTCACCAACTGGGAGAAAATCATACATGTGACACTCAATGCAAAAGACTGGAAAGCCCCCATCTCGCTGCTGGACTGCTGTCTGCATCTTAGTTTTAAGGTTGTGTTTAGATATTTAAGTTCTTTACTTACTAAGGGTTGCTGTGGATGCTTATACTAATAAAATTATACCTAATACGTTTTATATACCTTGTTCACCTGAAGCTTAATTAATCTCAGGTCCTTAATGCATGACTGATTTGGATAAAGAGCTGCACCTGAGACCAGCTCCTTTCCTTTAAGATGTGTAAGTACCTATAAAGCTATGATTATCCCAGGGGTGGGTTTGTGTTGGGGAGGGAGGGAGGGAGGGAAATACGACTTATTAAAAGAGGGCTGCTACACAGTACCCTGTCCTGTGCTTCTAAGGTAAGCTGTGACCAACTTCCTGGGTGATTAACAGTCCTTGCTTGGTTAGAAGGAGTCTTTCAAAATGGCCTTTTGATTTGCCACCTGGCTTTAACACCTATTTAAAAAGTTTCACATGGCTCTTGCCCCCTAGGTAGAAGGCCTCTTTGTAAAGGTCTCTAGAAGACTTTATTTATTGTTCAAAGAATACTGACCCTGTTTTGCCTTTTATGTTACGTTATAGTCTGATTTGATTTAAATTAAAGCTCTTTGCTGCTGCTAGGCTCTGACCTAATATGAAATTTAAACTAGAAGCTCCCTGCTGGGTTCTAAATTTAACCAGAAATTTCTCTTCTGTGTTTTAAATTTAAACTATAGGGTCCTGTGCCAATCGTAACACTCCAGTATTTCTCGATCTCCAGTAGATGGTAATGTGCTTCTGTGCAGTTTGGACTCCACTGAGACAATTTAAAAGAAAAAAAATGAAGAAAACTATTACAAAGAAAAGCTTTTTGAAGATGAGGAGTTGAGGATTTAGGGAGACCCTATGTTGTTGAGTCATTATGTGGCTGTGCTCCTTTCTTGGGGTGTATAACCTCTTATTACAGGTCCCTCCCCCACAGTAATCCTTTCTTACAGCTCAATGCTTTATTTCTTCAGTCCTAGATATTCCTCTCTTCCCTCTTCCTAACTTGAAAGGGGCCCCGGATGGTATATATGCTGCAAATCCTGGCCCTTTAATTTTTGTCAAAAAAAGCAAAGCAAAGGGGGTCTGACTGAAAACAGTGCATTTTCTGCAGCATAGCAGCAGTTCCAGTTCTATCTTCACGTTTTAAGAGGTGAGAGGGGCACAAATATTGTATATTCATAATGGACAACTCAACCGTGGATTACTGCATGCCGATGGCTTGGGCAGCCTGCGCGACTGTGGTGGCTATCAGGGCAAGCTTTCCTCAGAGGGCTTTTGCCACATTTGCTTGGAAGAGGGGAGAGCTGCGAAGGATGTTAGCCGGGGCTCTAAACATGTCATTACAGTAGTGCTGTCAACATTGGATATCGATTTGCCCTTTACTGAACATTCTCTGCAGCCGTGGGACACTGCAGTTTTGGCAAGAAGTGTAGCCATAATGTCCTCAGATGAGAGGGAACCGGTGAGGGAGCGTTCTCTTATGGGGACAGCGCTTAGAATCAGGAGAGTCTTTCAGCTTCAGCCTTGCCTTTTTCCCTAGAATTTGTCTTAGTCTTGCACCAGGCCTTCTGCATGAAGCAGGGCCTGATGCAAACATCTCATATCTCGTACAATAGCAAGGCTACTAGTCATGAACCTGCTTTAGCAGCTAAAGATGCTCTGGAACCTGCATCCAAATACAGTAGGATAGAGGATGATTCGTGAGAGGATCAAGATTCAGTCCTTTCCAGAGCTTCTGAAGATCCTCTTTAGGGTTCCTCTGGTTTAAGGGGGGGGGGGGGAACCCTCTCCTCTCAAGTCCTCCTGAATCCTTTACAGTCTGGCTTTTGTCCTTTTACATTGTACTGAAACGGCTCTTGCCAAAGTCTCCAGGAACCTGTTCCTGGCTAAATCCAAGGGCCTTTACTTGATCCTCATCCTTCTTGACCTTTCTGCTGCTTTTGACACTGTTGAGCACAACCTTCTCCTCGATACCTTGTCCTCGCTTGGTTTTAAGGGCTCTGTGCTATCCTGGTTCTCTTCTTTTATTTATGTGCTCTTATATACCACCTTCTCACAAGATCAAAGTGGTTTACAAACAACAAATTGGCTACATCAGAACAGGGGAACAAATATGAATTTAACTCTCACAAGGAACATTGTTAGTGGATTAACATAATTTGATAACTAATTAAATACACTGAGAAAATCTCAAGTTGAATTAATGCATAATTGTTAACATATTTACAAGGTAGTGATTGGTTCACTGATTGTAACTGTAAACATATTTACAAAGTAGCAACTGACACAATGTGGTCAGTTTCGTGATCCTGGGGTATAAGATTAAAGATTTTGTTGGGTAAACTTTATCTGTGTCTGTATGAGTGATAAAATAATCTCTAAATCTTGAGTTGTTTCCTGAAAGCTGTGAGGTCAGCCAATGCTCTGAGATTATCTGGTATGGAGTTCCAGAGTATCGATGCCAGGAATGCATATGCTCTGTCGCTCGTTGATCTCTGATAGTCTTTAGGAACAACCAGCCTGTTCTGTGTGCATGCTCTTCTCAGTCTGTCATGTGGAGCTGGTTAGATAGGATGGTGCTATGTCATGTATTAGTTTGAACGTTATTATGAGTATTCTGTAAATGATTCTGCTTTGAATGGGTAACCAGTGTAACTGATGAAGAATAGGGGTGATGTGTTCAGAACTGTGGAATTGCCATTTGGAGTTGCTCTATTGCTTGCTTGGGTAGCCCCTGATATATACTGTTACTGTAGTCAAAATGAGGGCAGATCATCACCTGAAGTACCGATCGGAAATCTTGACTTGATAGGAGTGGTCTTAGTTGCTGTATCATCCTTAGTTTGTTGTAAATTGACCTGGCGATTAATTTGATGTGTGTGGAAAGACTGAGGGTTCGATCAAGGGTAACTCCTGGATATTTTATTTCAACCTTTACTTCAAGGTGGGCTTCTTTGACCTACAGTCTGGATGGTGGAATTGATTGTTGGTTCTTGGTAACATACATTACTTTGGTTTTCTTAAGATTTATCTGTAGGTTATGAGAGAAAAGCCATTGTGAGGCCTCATTGAAGCATGATATAATTTGGCTAAGGTCAGGTTTTGTAACATTAAAAAGTAGGTATAGCATTATGTCGTCTGCATAGATGCGATATCCTATTTTGAACTTTTGAAAAATATTGCAGATTGGCTGTAAATAGATATTAAACAGCAACGCTGATAAGGCTGAGACCTGGGGAATACCTTGCTCTTGACTATATGTCTTGGATGATGCGTGTCCTATTTTGACTTGTTGGGTGTGGTCTGTTAGGTAGGATTGAAACCAAAGAAGTGTCGTGCCATGGATTCCAATTTGTTGAAGTCTCCGTAGTAGAATATTATGACTAATTGTGTCAAAGGCAGACACAATATCTAAGAAGATCAGTATGAATGCTTGCTTGATGATTCAGTCCTTTTAAGAGTGTGTCAAAGAGCGATATTAAAAATGTCTCAACCCCCATGGTTTGGCTTGAAACCATACTGAGGAATATCTAGTGGGGCATATAAGTCAATATGATCCTGTAGCTGGATCTGGACAATCTTTTCAATTATTTTTGTTAAAAATGGCAGGTTGGAGATTGGGTTCGCTTTATCCAAGGATCCATTTTTCAGAATGGAGCATACTATTGCTTTTTTCAGGGTGCTTGGCAAATAGTCCAGTGACAACGATAGATTAGTTATTCTCCAGATGTTTGGGGCCAATTCCAAATTAGCTGTTTTCATCCAGCTTACTGGACATGGATTGAGAGCAGATGTAGTTGCATTTATGTTGGTTAGTATTCTATATAGGTATTCTAGATCAATTTGAGAAAACGATTGCCATATAGTAGGGTAGTTTATTCTGTCATTTGTAAAGGATGCTGCTGTAGAAACTGAGCACGTTAACTTATTGCTGTAATTTAATTTAATTTAATTAACAGTTTCTTATATACCGCATCTTCCAGAGATCAAATGCGGTTTACATGGAACAAAACAACATAACAGATAGGCGTCTGTTTTTACAGTGAACAGCTTAAAACCATAACAACTATATTACATTACATGGAATATACAAGAACTATTTACAGGGAACAAAATGAGTAATAGATACAGTGTTGAATGTGACATTTAAGGATCATAAGCATTTGGGGTTTCACATCATATGTCAAATCCAGTTTGGTTTATGGGAAACTGACATGGTATTATCCATTTTCTAGCTGGGGAGGTGTGTTTGGCAAAGATCCATAGTGTGATGTGAACAGGTGCGTTTTAATTTTTTTGCGGAATTCTTTGATCTCTAAAAGTGATCTCATTTCATCTGGAAGGGCGTTCCATAGAATGGGGGCAGCATGTGAGAATGCTTTTTTGTTTGTTATCTTTCTGGCTTTTATAAATTCTTTCAGAGTCCTTAATTTGTTTGTATGATCTCTCCTGTGTACGTTTTTAGCAGGTTCTTTAGTGTTGAGATTGAATAGGGTAGGTGGTGCCATGTTGTTTAGAGTTTTGAAGGTAGTTGTTAGAGTTTTATATACTATTTGGCTTTGTATCGGTAGCCAGTGTAAGTTCTCCAGAATCGGAGTGATATATTGAAATGGGGGGACCTTCATGATGGTCTTGGCCGCTGCATTTTGTGCAATTTGAAGTCTTTTCAAGTTTTGTTTTGTTGTGCCTAGAAGTATTAGATTTGCAAAGTCAAAGTGAGGTGTAATTATGGCTTGTATTATTCGCTGGAAGTCTTGTAGGTGCATTAGTGGGCGTAGTTGCTTTAGGATTTTAAGTTTGAAGTATACTTTCTTCGTTGTATTTCTTATATGTGTTTCCATGTTGAGATGTGTATGAAGTATTACACCTAGATATCGTACTTCATTTTTTAGTTTGATTTCTTGGTTTGGTAGAGTGATGTGTGTAGGGGGTGAGTATGAGAGGTTTTTTGTTACAATTAGGGCTTCTGTTTTTGCATGATTGATGTAGAGGTTATTTTCATTTAGCCAGGTGGTTAGTTCATTAAAACACTCTACGAGTAATTGAATTGGTAAATTGGGAATTGTAAATGGGATGTACATCATTATATCGTCTGCATATAAGTGATAGTAAACGTTGAATTTTTTTAAATATATTACAGACATGCTTTATGTAAATATTAAATAGGAGGGCTGACAGTGCCGATCCCTGAGGGAGACCTAGTTCCTGGTTGTACGTCTTGGATGTAAGGTTACCGATTTGTACTGTTTGTGTTCTATTGCTTAGATGAGAGGTGAACCAATTAAGTACAGTTGATTTTATTCCTATTTGTTTGAGTTTCTTGAGCATTAAAGAATGGCTTACGCTGTCAAATGCTACAGAGATATCGATGAATAGGAGTAAAAAGGCTTGCTTGGGATTGTCTATTCCTTTTACAAGTGTGTCGATGAGTACTGTTAAGAGTGTCTCGACACCATGGCTTGGGCGAAACCCATATTGTTGTTCATCGAGTGGAGCTGAAGTGTCAATGTGTTCTTGAGTCTGAATTTGTACAACTTTCTCAATTAGTTTTGCCATGAAAGGAATACTAGATATAGGTCTGTAGGAATTAGGCAATGTTTTGTCAAGGGTTGCATTTTTGAGTATTGGGCGGATCAGAGCATGTTTTAGTGAAGGGGGTAAATATCCAGTTTTAAGGGATAAGTTGACTATAGGGAGTATGAAGGAAGATAAAATTGGGAGAGTGTTCTTTAACCAAGATACTGGGCATGGATCTAGGTTGGATGTTGTTGTGTTTAGATTTAAAACAGTGTTCTTGAGTATGTCCTTGGTTATGGGGTTGAATTCAGACCATTCGTCTATATAGAGGTTTTGATATGTGTGTGTGGAGTTAGGTAAAAGTGGGTGGAGCTTAGTTTTATTTATGTAGTAATTAGCTAGGATCTGTGGGGTGATTTCAGTAATGTCATTGCTGGAGTTGTTAGCGTTACTCGTTAGTTTTTGTACAATTGAAAATAATTCTCTTGGTCTGCTTAATGAGTTTGTTAGGATAGATGCATGGTAATTTTTCTAGCAAGGTATGCATGGTAACGACTTGCTAGTTCTTGTGGGTTGATACTAGCATTATTCAATTCAATACTGAGGGGATGAATTAAGGATTTTACTATTTCAAATAGTTCCCTAGGTCGATTAAGAGAATTCATGAGTATTTTGTTTTGGTACTCTTTCTTCTTGTTGATGATGGTTTCCCCGTAATCACAGAGGGCATTCATATATAATAGCCAGTCTTCTGTGTTTTTGGATATTCTCCTATCGCTCCTTCAGTATTTGTTCTGGTGGATCCTCCTCTACTCAAATCTACTCTACCACCTCTATGCTGATGACATCCTCATCTATATTCCCTTCAACACCAAACAACCCACCTTCACAAAGATACAGCTTTGCTTCTCTGAAATTTCACAATGGTTCACAAATGACCATCTCTCTATCAACTACAAAAAAACCCTGAGGCCCTCTTCATCATCAAAGAATACATTCACCCTGCTCCCCCCCCACCCCCTCCCCGGCAACCATAATCCTAAACAATACTCATATCAAAGTACAGCAAGAAATAAAATACCTTGGCAATACCCTGGATCACAACGTCTCCTTCAAACAAGTGAAGGAAACAGCAAACTCAATCTTCTATAAGATCTGCATCCTCCAACACCTCCTAACCCTCCCTCCCCCCCCCCCCCAGACTTCAGATCGACTACTGCAATTCCATTTACCAAGGACTTCCACAATCAACCATCCTCCCACTATGTACAGCCCTCCACACAGCCACACGTACCCTTCTGGTTGCTCCTAAACAAGAGCACAAGCCTTATCCTCAAGCAACGCCACTGGCCTCCCCTCAACAGTTGCATCAAATACAAAACATTGATGATGGCCCTCAAAACACTTCTGGGCCTCTCCTCCCAACACCTCCTCCACCCCTTTAACCAAGCAGAGCCAGCCACCAATCTACCAGTAAAACCCTGGTCATCCCCCACTCAAAAACTAAGAGCACCCAGCAAGCCTGCGCAAGAGCATATGAACTGTATGCACCCACTTGTGGAACTCTCTCCCTGCCACCATCAGATGCAGAGACGATCTCTCCACATTTAGGAAGCACCTGAAAAGTAATCATTTCATTGAACACTATGATCCTGTAACCTAACCTTCCCCCCCCCCCCACACACTCCGAAAAGCAAACCAATGTATATAGTTAACTTAGATTGTGTAACTGGTTTATACAAAAAACGTATCTGTACATAGTTAATTTATGTTCATAAGAACATAAAATATGCCATACTGGGTCAGACCAAGGTCCATCAAGCCCAGTATCCTGTTTCCAACAGTGGCCAATCTAGGTCATACGTACCTAGCAGTTTCCCCAAAAGACACAGGTTCCACAATGCTTGTATTGGGTCAAGCATTGATATCCTGGGTCCCTTTTTAATAATGGTTTATGGACCTTTCCTCTAGGAACTTGTCCAAACCTTTTTTAAACCCAGCTACACTAACAGCCTCCGGTAACAAATTACAGAGTTTGATTACACGTTGAGTGAAAAAATATTTTCTTTTATTAGTCTTAAATAGTTTACCCTGTAGCTTCATTGCATGTCCCCTAGTCTTTCTATATTCTGATAACGTAAATAATCGATCTACATATACCCTTTCCACTCCGTTCATTAATTTATAGACTTCTATCATATCTCCCCTCAGCCGTCTCTTTTCCAGGTTAAAGAGCCATAACCTTTTTAGCCTTTCTTCATAGGGGTAGCTTTCCATCCCCTTCACCATTTTGGTGGCTCTTCTCTGTACCTTTTCTAATAACGCTATATCCTTTTTAAGACACGGCGACCAGACTTGCACACAATATTCAAGGTACGGTCTCACCATGGAACGATATAGAGGCATTATAATATCCATTATTTTCTTTTCTTTTTTTCTTATTTTATTTTCATTCCATGTTCTACTGTTCTTTGATTGTAAACCGCTTTGACCTGAAGAAAAGCAATATAAAAGCACAGTTAAATAAATAAATAAAATTTATTTCACCACCTGTTATTTCTCATGCACTCCAAACTCATATTTCTAATTGTTTGTCTGACATTGCTACCTGGATGTCTCTCCGCTGTCTGAAATTGAACATGGATAAAACCGAATTCCTTATCTTTCCACCTAAATCATCTTCCCTTTCTCCTCTCTCCTCCATTCTCCATCACTGTTGATAATACATTTCTTTTACCAATCTTCTCAGCCCATAACCTTGGCGTCATTTTTGACTCCTCGCTTTCCTTCTCACACATTCAACAGATTTCTAAAACCTGTCCTTTTCTTTATAACATTAGCAAAATTCACTCCTTCCTTTCGGATCACACTACTAAAACTGTTATTCACTCCTTAGTCACTTCCCTTCTTAAGTACTGCAACCTCGTCCTTGCTGGTCTAGCTCACTGTGATCTCTTTCCTCTTCAATCTGTCCAGAACTCTGTAGCGCAGCTCATCTTCTACCAGTCATGTTACACTCATGTAACCCGTCTTTTCAAATCACTTCACTGGCTGCCCTTTCGTTTCCGCATCCAATTCAAGTTACTTCTCCTAATCTTTATTTATTTATTTATTACAGGCTCTTATATACCGCTCTATTCAGCATCAGCGCGGTTCACAATATAACAACATACCAGAACAACAAACTGTTTGGTTTTACAGAGAACAAGGTCAGAGAACTTGGATGAAACATGGGACGTCATTACTGCAACTATTTACATGAGTATTTACAAGTATACCTAACAGGGTTTGTTCTTAGTTTGAGTAGTGATCAAGATTGGTTAGCTGGTCAAGTAATATTGGGGGAAAAGGTGGAATTTGAGTGCCTTTCTGAAAAGGGATAGATCAGTGATAGCCCGAATCTCTGGAGGTAGAGCGTTCCAGCACTTAGGGGCATAGAATCTGAAGGCCCTGTTAGATGTCACTGATAGGCATTTTGTCGCTGCTTTAGGGATAATTAGAACATTTGTTGATATAGTTCTCCTGGATCTGTTGGGTGGAACGGTCTGAATGAGGTCTATTAGAGAGGAGGAGGTGATGCTTTTAGTGGCCTTAAAGGTTAGTAATAATGTTTTGAACAATATTCTGCCATGTATGGGGAGCCAGTGTAGTTGCTCTAGAATGGGTGTTACATGGTCCCTTCTTGATGCTCCGTAGAGGACTCTAGCAGCGGTATTCATGGCGAGTTGTAAAGGGTTTAATGTGGAGTGTGGGAGGCCTTGGAGAATAGCATTGGCATAGTCAAGGTGTGGTAGGGTTAAGGCTTGAAATATAGTTCTGAAGTCATCAAGATCAAGCAGGGGGCGAAGATGGCGGAGAGTCCGGATCTTGAGGTAGATTGCTCTGACTACGTTGGTTATATGTAATTTCAAATCCATGCGTTGGTCCAAAGTGACCCCAAGGTAACGAATGGAAGGTTTTGATTGGAGCTCGGCTTCTTTCACCTTTATATGGGATGGGGGGGGTGTGAAAAGTGGGTCCCTAGTGATGAAGAGAACCTCAGTCTTTTTGTGTTGAATTCGGAGGTTCTGGGATTGAAGCCATTCAGATACTGCATCAAAACATTTGGCTAGCGGGGAAAGGTCCATATGGACTGTGGAGAAAGGTATGTATAGGAGGATGTCATCCGCGTATATTAAGCATTCAACCTTGAAGGACCTGATGATATTGCAAACTGGTTGTATGTATATATTGAAAAAGAGTGAAGATAGGGATGATCCTTGTGGTATGCCTTGCTTTTGATGGTAAGGTGCGGATGTTGCGGTCCCTGAGGTAACGTACTGCCATCTCTGATCAAGGTATGACTTGCACCACTCCAGGGCAGTGTTATTGATGCCTTTTTCTTTTAGTCGCCCTATTAACAGATCATGATGTACAGAGTGTGGTGAACAGCGCCCTCCTGAGCCTATGGAAACGGATGAAAATCCTGAGGTTCGGCAGGATTTATGCCTGTTTGAGAAACCAAGGAAGAAAGAGAGACTCTATTCCACAGAGCTGAGCATGGAGACCAGCCCAGGGGAGGAGTCCTGCAGTCCTGATTGGGCACACCCTGTCCTGGGAAGGGGCGTGTCCAGGAGAGAACGTGGTTTTAAACCAGAGCATGGCTTTGCTAGTCAGAAGGGGATTAGGAATGAGGAGATAGAGAAGAGAAAGAAGGAGAGGAGGAAGAATGATTGGAAGTCCAGAAAACAGTATGCTGATACTTGGGAACCTGGCATTGGAAAGAAACCTGCAAAGTTCCATTCAGAGGCAATGAGTAGAAGTCCCAAGGAGAGAGGACCTAGCCCTGAATTAGACAACTGTTGGAAGGCACAGCCCTGGGAAAGGAAGCCTTCAAGGCAGGCACAAGAAAGAAAACAATCATTCTGTGAAGTACCGTTTGAGCCAGAGAGCAACAAACATTCTAACAGCTGGAGAACGTTGGAGCCATCTGAAGTCAGAACGGCATGGCAACAAGTAAGTGAATGGCCACAAAGTTTCCAGGCTGAACGTAAAGCTAACTCTCCTGTGTGTGAAACATTAGCAAAAGAGACTAGCAGTTACTCTGATACAATTAATCTAAGAGAGGAGAAAATAAACAGCCTTAAGCCAGAGGGAAGTTGTATAGCTGATAGCAATTCCCTACCTCCCAAACAGCAGGCTGAATTGCTCCTACAGAGTTTTAAGCAGTTTTTAGAGTTGCAAGCTAGAAGATAGCCAGTGTTACCAGAAGCCAGTAATTCCATACAGCTTGAAGAATTAACACAAGATAATACAGACTTACCAGATTGTGAGAGCATGGATTGCACGGTCTGCTGTGTAGAGATGCCAAGCTGAAGGAAACTGCTTTTTACTGTATGTGAATTGAATGCTACGGAGCTGTTGTATTGCCTTGCTGAGAAAGCTCTAATTATGTGCACCTGATTTTCCCCAGCACTGTGAAGGTAACAGTGGCTGAAAGAGGCTGCAGTGAATCTAACTGACCTCTTGGGGCAAAGTGAGTAATTTGCTGAGAAGTGAAAAGAAGCAGTTATACTTTAAGTTGCCTTTATCCTAAGTTTTCCTGTTAGCATTTGAAGCACCTAATTTGTTTGTATTTATTTGCCATGTGATGGAACAATATCCTTTACTATAATAAATATTCTGGAAACCCCATAACTACAACTCTTTATTTCGGAGCGAGAGGAGCAGGAACTACAATACCCAGCATTCCCTGGATACAGGTTACTCTCCTTCCTCACGAAGCATCAGACCGCCGCTCCTGTCTTTAGCCCCAAGGCCGGGCAGGAGCGCCGCAAGTGGCTACGTGGCAGGATTTTCCACACATGCGCAAGGTGCCGCGCAGAAAACTACAGAAAAGCAACTGCAAGAAAGACCCCGAGTGCAGACCATCCTGAAAGGAAGGAAAGAGTCCCAGCATCGGAGTGTCAGCTGCAACGAGGTTGTGAAAGCGTGAGGCAACACTTGAGCCAGGTAATAAGTGTCCACCTGGGAAAGGATAAGGATACAGGGCTGAGAGTGTTTGCCAGCTAGTTGGAAAAAAAAAAAAAAGGAAAAGTTTTTTTTTTTTTATTAAAAGTGTGAGGTACCGCACTTGGGGTTTTTTTTCTGTCTGTTTGTATTCACAGGTACTAAAGATGTCTCTGGATCCAGCAGAGGTATTTAAATGGATGGCCACTCAACTCGAGAGACAGCGAGACTTGAGTCTAGAGTTCCAGGAAAAGAGTGCTGCTGCCCTGCAGGCTCAGCAGCGACCCCTACTGGACATGCTACAAGCGTGGGTAGCTGAGCAGAAGACGACACAGGAGAAACCGTCCGTTCCCCCAGGTTTTTCTGCTACAGCTGCGCATAGTCTAAATGCAGGGACTATGTTTAATTTTGGCCAGTTAAAGGACAATGAGGATGTTGACAATTTTATTGAGTGTTTTGAAAGAGTGGCACAGTTAAGTGCATGGCCAAAAGAGTGTTGGGCCATCAGATTTGCAGCTTCCCTTACTGGAGAAGCAATGGCTGCCTATAGGAGCATGCCACCAGACCTTGCCGGAAATTATGAGGAGGTGAAAAGAGCGGTCCGGGAAAGGCTAGGCCTTACACCGCTAGCCTACCATAATCTCCTGCGAGCGGTTAAATTAAAACAGGGTGAGACACCGAAAGCCTTAGTATACAGGATAAGCATGTTGTTAAATAAATGGCTTAATCCAGAGAATAGGACTAAAGAGTCTATATTGGAAAGCTTAATTGTAGAGCAATACATGAATGCTGTACCCAATGAAATAAAAACCTTCCTGATTCTGCAAAGCTGCAAAACCCCACAGGAGGCAGTAGACCTCACAGAACGCTTCTTGCAGGCCAAGGTAATGGCTCATGAAAGCAGTAGTGATTTAAAGGGGGCAGCAATACCTGAGTCAGAAAGGAAGTGGAAATTTCAGAATGAAGCAAGCAAAATGTGTATGCCAACTGTGAAGGCTAGGTTTCCGCCTAGGAAATGTTTTAAATGTGGGCGAGAAGGGCATATACAGAAGAATTGTTTTAAAACTGCCTTAGTAGCAGAAAGTGCACAAAAAGCCCGAGAAGGATTTCTCATTGAGGTAGAGGTGCAGGGAATTGCTACTACCGCGTTATTGGATTCTGGCGCGGAGCAGACAATGCTCTCCAAGGCGCTGTGGCAGCAAGTCCAAGCATCAGGGGTAGCAATTCAGCCTGTTCGTAATGTGAAGATCTGCTGCGTTCACGGAGGTACATCACTATACCCTGTACACAACCTTCAAGTGAAAGCGCTAGGTGTGCTTAAGAAAATTCCCATCGCAGTGGTCCCCAAGCTGCCTCATAATATAGTTTTGGGTAAAGACTGGCCACATTTCCATAATGGGGTGGAACAAGGCTTATTCTTAAAAGAGCAAGAAGCTACCAGAGAGTCCCCGGTAGAAGCTCTAACCCAAGCCAACAAGAAAAGTATAGTGCCTAGTCCTTTGTTTGCCCACCTGAAAAAGCAAAAAGAGAAAACACCGCCTTCAAGAGACGAAATAGTGAAGAAACCAGTGTTTGTACTAAGATTCTGCAAGATGAACCCTAATGCTCAACCCCCTAAGAGAGCTTCAAGTAACTCAGCAGGTTATGACCTCTGTAGTGCTGAGGAGGTCATAGTTCCTAAGCAAGGGAAAGCATTAATAGATACCGCTCTACAGATGGAAATGCCACTAGGCTGTTATGGCCGGATAGCCCCACGATCGGGCCTTGCCGTAAAGCATTTTCTGGACATAGGAGCCGGAGTGATAGACCCGGACTATAGAGGTTCTATTAAAATTCTTATGTTTAACTTTGGCAAGGAGGACTTTAAAGTCAATGTTGGAGATCGAGTAGCTCAACTAATCTGCGAGCGTGTGGGTCTGCCTCCGCTGGAAGAAGTGTCCAGCCTATCAACAACGGCTCATGGAGCAGGTGGATTCGGGTCAACAGGGGGTACCAGTTTCCAAGCTCTAGCCGCCGTAGTAGAAGAAAAGGAAGAGGAAGACCTGGGGCCACAAATCGCAGTATGTAAAAGCCACCCAGAGCCTAGAGTAGATGAAGGCTTGTCTTGGGCACAAAAACAGGAGTTGGTTCAGCTACTAACAAGATACCAGGATGTTCTCACACCAATGCCAGGCAAGACGGATCTGATCGCCCATGGGATCATAATGCCGCCTGGCGAAATAGTACGCCAACGTCCATATAGGCTGCCAGAAGCCAAGAAGGAGGAGGTCGTACGGCAGGTACAGGAAATTTATTTATTTTATTTTATTTATTTATTTAACAGGTTTTTTATACCGCCTTTCTTACAATCAAAGCGGTTACAAGACTACATCAGGTTAGCATGAAATACAGACATAAAAACATCAGACTACAAAGACAAAACAATGCATCCAATTTTATACCACCTTATCAAAATATCAAAGTGATAAGCAATGGATCTATAGGTAACAAAGGAAGACTACATCAGGTTAACATGTAATACAGACATACCTCTAAACGGAAGAGCATCTAAAGGGAGAGACAGACAGAGGAAGTTATACTGAGAATAAATACTCAAATTAGATCTTATACACATTTGATGTTCTTCAATTTTGCCACGGGCCCGCACCTAAGGGCCACGCCAAAGGGCCCTCTGGCGAGGCCCTCAGGCGCGGGCCCGCCTGTCGGCGGCTGCAATGTAATGGCGCTGCTTCTCCCCTCTCACAGCCCCGATTGGGCCGGAGGCAGGCAGGCAGTTGGGCACGCGCCTCACGGGAGCCCAGCAGAGGTGTTCTTCCCGCCGTCGGCGGCTGCAATGTAATGGCGCTGCTTCTCCCCTCTCACAGCCCCGATTGGGCCGGAGGCAGGCAGGCAGTTGGGCACGCGCCTCACGGGAGCCCAGCAGAGGTGTTCTTCCCGCCTTCGGCGGCTGCAATGTAATGGCGCTGCTTCTCCCCTCTCACAGCCCCGATTGGGCCGGAGGCAGGCAGGCAGTTGGGCACGCGCCTCACGGGAGCCCAGCAGAGGTGTTCTTCTTCCCGCCGTCGGCGGCTGCAATGTAATGGCGCTGCTTCTCCCCTCTCACAGCCCCGATTGGGCCGGAGGCAGGCAGGCAGTTGGGCACGCGCCTCACGGGAGCCCAGCAGAGGTGTTCTTCCCGCCGTCGGCGGCTGCAATGTAATGGCGCTGCTTCTCCCCTCTCACAGCCCCGATTGGGCCGGAGGCAGGCAGGCAGTTGGACACACGCCTCACGGGAGCCCAGCAGAGGTGCTCTTCCCGCCGTCGGCGGCTGCAATGTAATGGCGCTGCTTCTCCCCTCTCACAGCCCCGATTGGGCCGGAGGCAGGCAGGCAGTTGAAATGTTGCAGATGGGCGTTATAGAAGAGTCGCGGAGCCCGTGGAACAGCCCAATTGTTCTAGTTCCCAAGCCCGACGGCTCCATAAGGTTCTGTATCGACTTCCGGAAAGTTAATTTAATATCTCGTTTCGATACATATCCGATGCCCAGAATAGAAGAACTTCTGGATCGCCTAGGCCGTGCCAAATACCTCACCACATTGGACATGTCAAGGATACTGGCAGGTCCCACTAACCAGGGATGCCAGACAGAAGACTGCGTTCAGCACCCCGGTAGGCCTGTACCAGTTTAAAAGAATGCCTATTTGGCCTACACGGAGCTGCTGCTACGTGTCAGCGATTAATGGATTTGGTTCTGCGACCGCATCAAACATACGCTGTGGCTTATATGGATGATGTGGTCATTCACAGTGACAATTGGACACAACATCTCCCACGAGTTGAAGCCGTTCTTAGGGCACTTAGGGATGCTGGCCTTACGTTAAACCCGGCTAAGTGTTTATTTGGAGGCCGGGAAGTTAAATATTTGGGTCACCTGGTGGGTAATGGGGTGGTGAAGCCCCTTACTGATAAGATAGCCGCTGTTCAAGCATTCCCCAAACCACTTAACAAGAAGCAGTTAAGGAGCTTCCTAGGGTTAGTGGGGTATTACAGACGGTTTGTTCCAGGATTTGCAGAGAAGAGTGCCCCTCTAACTGAAATGTTAAAGAAGAACGCGCCTAACCAACTGAGATGGCGGGAAGAGGCGGAAGAAGCATTCCACCTGTTAAAGAATAAGTTGTGTGCAGCACCGGTTCTCAGAGGTGTGGATTTTTCCCAACCATTTTTGGTACAGACTGACGCATCAGAGACAGGCCTCGGCGCAGTACTGTCCCAGCGCCATGATGGTACGGAACACCCAGTGTTATACCTCAGCAGGAAGCTGGCCCCTGCGGAACAGTGCTATTCAACAATTGAACGTGAGTGTCTGGCTATTAAGTGGGCCATAGACGCGCTGCGCTTTTATCTCACGGGGAGACGTTTCACCTTGATTACCGACCACGCACCACTCAAATGGCTAAACCAGATGTATAACCATAATGCGAGGTTAACTCGTTGGTTTATGGCCCTCCAAGCGTTCGACTTTCAAGTGGAACATAGAGCCGGACGGCTCCACCAGAACGCAGATGCCCTGAGTAGAATCACGTGCTGTGCCTCTGGTCAGAAGCCAGCCCGTGATATCTTAAGGGGGGGGATCTGTGGTAAACAGCGCCCTTCTGAGCCTATGGAAACGGATGAAAATCCTGAGGTTCGGCAGGATTTATGCCTATTTGAGAAACCAAGGAAGAAAGAGAGACTCTATTCCACAGAGCTGAGCATGGAGACCAGCCCAGGGGAGGAGTCCTGCAGTCCTGATTGGGCACACCCTGTCCTGGGAAGGGGCATGTCCAGGAGAGAACGTGGTTTTAAACCAGAGCATGGTTTTGCTAGTCAGAAGGGGATTAGGAATGAGGAGATAGAGAAGAGAAAGAAGGAGAGGAGGAAGAATGATTGGAAGTCCAGAAAACAGTATGCTGATACTTGGGAACCTGGCATTGGAAAGAAACCTGCAAAGTTCCATTCAGAGGCAGTGAGTAGAAGTCCCAAGGAGAGAGGACCTAGCCCTGAATTAGACAACCGTTGGAAGGCACAGCCCTGGGAAAGGAAGCCTTCAAGGCAGGAACAAGAAAGAAAATAATCATTCTGTGAAGTACCGTTTGAGCCAGAGAGCAACAAACATTCTAACAGCTGGAGAACGTTGGAGCCATCTGAAGTCAGAACGGCATGGCAACAAGTAAGTGAATGGCCACAAAGTTTCCAGGCTGAACGTAAAGCTAACTCTCCTGTGTGAAACATTAGCAAAAGAGACTAGCAGTTGCTCTGATACAATTAATCTAAGAGAGGAGAAAATAAACAGCCTTAAGCCAGAGGGAAGTTGTATAGCTGATAGCAATTCCCTACCTCCCAAACAGCAGGCTGAATTGCTCCTACAGAGTTTTAAGCAGTTTTTAGAGTTGCAAGCTAGAAGACAGCCAGTGTTACCAGAAGCCAGTAATTCCATACAGCTTGAAGAATTAACACAAGATAATACAGACTTACCAGATTGTGAGAGCATGGATTGCACGGTCTGCTGTGTAGAGATGCCAAGCTGAAGGAAACTGCTTTTTACCGTATGTGAATTGAATGCTACGGAGCTGTTGTATTGCCTTGCTGAGAAAGCTCTAATTATGTGCACCTGATTTTCCCCAGCACTGTGAAGGTAACAGTGGCTGAAAGAGGCTGCAGTGAATCTAACTGACCTCTTGGGGCAAAGTGAGTAATTTGCTGAGAAGTGAAAAGAAGCAGTTATACTTTAAGTTGCCTTTATCCTAAGTTTTCCTGTTAGCATTTAAAGCACCTAATTTGTTTGCATTTATTTGCCATGTGATGGAACAATATCCTTTACTATAATAAATATTCTGGAAACCCCATAACTACAACTCTTTATTTCGGAGTGAGAGGAGCAGGAACTACAATACCCAGCATTCCCTGGATACAGGTTACTCTCCTTCCTCACGAAGCATCAGACCGCCGCTCCTGTCTTTAGCCCCAAGGCCGGGCAGGAGCGCCGCAAGAGTCAAAAGCCGCAGCAATGTCTAAGAAGATAAGAGCAAAGCCTTGGCGGATGTTATCAATGCCTATGATGATGTTGTTGCAGAGAGTGGTAAGGAGGGTTTCGACACCGTGGAACTCTCTGAAGCCATGTTGGCAGTGGTCCAGAGGGGAGGCGGTGTCAATGTGGTCCTGTATTTGTCTTTGAGCTTCCTTTTCAATTATTTTAGCTAGTAGGGGTATGCTAGCTATGGGTCTATAAGATTCAACCTTATGTGGGTCGAGTTTGTGGTTTTTCAAGAGGGGTCTGATGGATGTTCTCTTGAGGGCTGATGGGAAGGAACCAGTTGTAAAGGATAAATTCATCATTTTAGGGATGATGGGGCTGAGATCTTGGCGTAGTTCCTTTATCCAGTGGGCTGGGCAAGGGTCAGTTTGTGCAGTGGTAGTGTTAAGAGCAGCAATGGTGTCCTCAACATGTTTTCTGGATGGTGTGGAGAACATAGATAGGTTTGATATGCATACGGTGACTTGAGAAGGGATTGTTGCAATGTTGTTGGTTTGAAGCAGCTTGGATTGCAGGTAATCGGCGAAAGCTTGAGGTTGAATGGGTTCAGGATGTTCTGGCGATGGTTCCTTAGATAAGATTTTGACTAAATTGAAAAGATCACGTGGTTTATTTAGTGATCTTTTCAGCGTATCGGTATGGAATTGTTTCATCTTGGCCATGACTGACTCTCTGTGCACAGATAGATGTACTCTGTAGGCTGCTTGGTCTTCTGAAGAGTGTGAGTGACGCCATCGTTTCTCCAATCTCCTTAGGTGTGTGAGGGAGGCTCGTAGGTCAGGGGAGAACCAAGGAGAAGATTTTCTTTTCTTTGGGTTGTTACCCTGGACTGGTTGCAGTGCAATGGTACTGATAGTGCTGTTCCAGGATGTGATCAGATTTTCGAGATTGAGAGAGGTGTCATGTAGGAGAGGGAGGGTTTCCGTAACTATATGTTCTTTGTTGAAGGTTTTGAATTTCCGAGATGTTACTCTTGTTGAGTCAATGGTGTTTTTGTTGCTGTGTGATGACTGTTTGCCGTTGATGAGGATGGGGAAGGTGATTAAATTATGGTTTGACCAAGGTACTGGGGTTACAGAAGTGTCAAGTCTGTTGTTGGAATCAAGAGCTGTCAGAGGGGCAAAGATCATGTCAAGGATGTTTCCTCTCTCGTGCGTGGGGGCTTCAACAATTTGCTTGTAGCCCAGCTCATTGATTGCTTCAAGGAGGGCTGAGGCGTGGCTGGGATGCAGTGTTGGGAGATTGAGGTCTCCTAATATCCAGTTGGGAATGCTGGGCTTGCGTGAGTTAGCTGCTAGGTCTAGAATGTTAGGAAGGTCGTCCGCGGAGGGTGAGGGTGCTCTGTATATTAAGTTGATGAGGCATTGTTCATTTGTGATGGTTAAGACGTCCATGCTGTTTGAGCTTGCGGAGTTCACAGTGTGGAAATTTAGGTCATTCTTGGTAAGTATGAGAATGCCTCCTCCTCTCTTGCTCTCTCTGTGTTGGGAATGGACGGAGAAGTTGGGGGGTATGAGTTGGTTAAGGATTACATTATCCGCGTCAGATAACCAGGTTTCGGTTATCATGAGGATATCTAGATTATAAGAAGAAATTGTGTCAGTGATGACTGGCCATTTCTTGCGGATAGACCGTGCATTTATGAGAGCACAATTTAAGTAAAAGGGTTGAGGGGGTTCCTCTTGTTTATTTTTCTTTGGTTGTTGAAGAGCTATATGTATTAGGTGAGAGTGGCGTGTGGGGGTCTCTATTCTTGCGTTGGGATAAGGAGATTCTGCCCTTCTTTTTCCATGACTCAGAAGTATTGGAATTTGGTGGGCCGTGTGATATAGGGCAAGGGCTTCGTTGAGCCAGCCTATAAGAAGGAAAAAGCAGATAGCCAGGGTATTAAATGGTAGAGCCATTGGGGTTTTTGTTGAAATGGATGAGGTACCTTCTGTGAGGGATTGGAGGGGATATAAGGTTTACTATTGTGAATATGCTATTGTCAAAAAGAGTAATTGGAAATGAGCTACTGACAGTGGTGCTGAGTAGTTATATACTATGGAAGGATAATGGGAGAGCAGGTAAGACACTGGTAATTGTAGTAAGATTATGCAGAAATTTATGGGGTGCTACTGGTAACCGTAATAATTGAGTGCTACTGGCAACAGTAATAAGTGAAAGCTACTGACCACAGTAATAGTTGAATGCAACAGTGATAATTGAATGGTACTGGCAACAGTAAAATCAAATGCAACAATGATAAATGGATACTACTGGCAACAGTAATAAATGAATGCAATAGTAATAAATTGAAAGTTACTGGCAACAGTAATAAATTGTGGCATGCTACTGACAACAGTACTAGTATATTCCTATATAGTGTAGCCGTTGGTATTGGTGAGCCTAGTCAACGTTACAAGGTTGAGCAGAGATGAAAATAATTGTGATGTATAGTACTATCAAATCAGTAGGCTGTGAAAGAAAAGTCAATTGAATCATATATGTAGCGCGTATACTTGCTGTGGTTGAGGTTATGTGGAGAGGGTAGGGTAAGCTGGCTTAACCGTATTTGGATGTAGTTGATGGACAGATTTTGTGTGGACGCGTGTCTTGAGCAGGCTGTTGCTTCGGCGGCTGGTCTCCAGGCAGGCTGCGAGGGAAGGTGTTCTGGCTCCTCGGTTGAGCTGCAGAAGGTGGTCGAGTTAATGTCAGTGCAAAAGAAATGAAATAGAGCTGCAGGCTTGTTTCAACGGTCCGCGCCTAAGGGCCATGCCAAAGGGCCCTCTGGCGAGGCCCTCAGGCGCGGGTGCACCCGATCGGCGCGGTTTTTAAAAGCTGGCGTCTGCCCCGATTGGGCAGCTCTCAGGAGGGGGATGGTGTCCTCTTCGGTGCTCCAGCCCGCTCTATCCCCTCAGGGAGAGCACTGGAGGAGGGCCGGAGTGCTGCAAAAGGGCCGCACGCCCGATCGGCGCGGTTTTTAAAAGCTGGCGTCTGCCCCGATTGGGCAGCTCTCAGGAGGGGGATGGTGTCCTCTTCGGTGCTCCGGCCCGCTCTATCCCCTCAGGGAGAGCACTGGAGGAGGGCCGGAGTGCTGCAAAAGGGCCGCACGCCCAATCGGCGCAGTTTTTAAAAGCTGGCATCTGCCCCGATTGGGCAGCTCTCAGGAGGGGGATGGTGTCCTCTTCGGTGCTCCGGCCCGCTCTATCCCCTCAGGGAGAGCACTGGAGGAGGGCCGGAGTGCTGCAAAAGGGCCGCACGCCCGATCGGCGCGGTTTTTAAAAGCTGGCGTCTGCCCCGATTGGGCAGCTCTCAGGAGGGGGATGGTGTCCTCTTCGGTGCTCCGGCCCGCTCTATCCCCTCAGGGAGAGCACTGGAGGAGGGCCGGAGTGCTGCAAAAGGGCCGCACGCCCGATCGGCGCGGTTTTTAAAAGCTGGCGTCTGCCCCGATTGGGCAGCTCTCAGGAGGGGGATGGTGTCCTCTTCGGTGCTCCGGCCCGCTCTATCCCCTCAGGGAGAGCACTGGAGGAGGGCCGGAGTGCTGCAAAAGGGCCGCACGCCCGATCGGCGCGGTTTTTAAAAGCTGGCGTCTGCCCCGATTGGGCAGCTCTCAGGAGGGGGATGGTGTCCTCTTCGGTGCTCCGGCCCGCTCTATCCCCTCAGGGAGAGCACTGGAGGAGGGCCAGAGTGCTGCAAAAGGGCCGCACGCCCGATCGGCGCGGTTTTTAAAAGCTGGCTTCTGCCCCGATTGGGCAGCTCTCAGGAGGGGGATGGTGTCCTCTTCGGTGCTCCGGCCCGCTCTATCCCCTCAGGGAGAGCACTGGAGGAGGGCCGGAGTGCTGCAATAGGGCCGCACGCCCAATCGGCGCGGTTTTTAAAAGCTGGCATCTGCCCCGATTGGGCAGCTCTCAGGAGCGGGATGGTGTCTATAAATGCATTCACTCCACTGCTCCCCCATCCCCTATTATCGTTCCTTTTCCCATGACTAAATTAAATACAGATATTCAGCACTGGTATCTGGAGCATGACTGGTGCTAAATATCCAGATTCAGTGATGATCAACACCGTGATCCGAATAGTAGCGATATTCAGCCTGCTATCTGGATAACAAACTGCATAAAGTTAGGCCAGAAAAAAGGCCGTTCTAGCTTTATGTGATTAGTTATCCAGTTAGCAAACTGAATATTGTCACTATCCAGATGATCTCAAAATCCACCCCTGCTCTGCACTGGGGTGGAGAGTGAATATTTAGTAGCACTATCCGGATAGTATTGCTGAATATCATCACATTGGCTGACATTTATCCAGTTAGCAGGTGCTTCTAACGGGATAAGTGTTTTTGAATATCGGCCTCTGTATTTTTAAGTAAGGCTGTTGGAGTAATTGTTGCTTATTTTAAAATGTAACATCTAACTGTTAGACTGAAAGATACTGAGACTGGGAGAAATGATCTCTACACTAGAGCCTTAAAGTTTCTTCCTGTACCCCTAAAGACTCACAAAAAACATTTCTGTCTTTTGTACTGGGCAGACTAGATGGACCATACTGGTCTTTAACTGCCATCATTTACTATGTTACTATGTTACTCTCCCTGTTTCCTCGGCTCGCAACCTTGGGGTCATCTTTGACTCCTCTCTCTCATTCTCCACACACATCCAACTGATAGCTATAACCTCTCTCTATAACATCAACAAAATTTGCCCATTCCTTTCTGAACACACTACTAATGTAGCAGCAAACGCTGTGAAAAGCTCTTATTCAATCACTCACCCACAGAAGGAAAACTCACAGGCAGGCTGGAATGCAAACAGGATCTTTAATGTGCACAGGATCAGACAGAGAGCCGGTACCCTCCACAAAAAGTCTGAACCCAGAGGGACGTCCTACAAAGCTTTATATACAGTACAGTTTTAAACTTATTCTACAATCCCATTTGCCACAGGTATTTCCTGCCCACCAATCAGCAGCCCCTGGGGAGGTACCTGGGTGACCTGTCCAAACCGGTATGCTCTGGTCTGTTGGTTTCTGGGCTGGGGGATACTGTGCTCTGGACCTGGAGTGGGGGAAGGGTGCCTACTGAAATCTCAATGCCTTTCTTTTAGGAGGCTGATTACCTCATGGCTTGCGGGGGAAGGGTCAGGCTGATCAGTGCCTCATGGCTTGCAGCATGGCTTGGGGGAAGGGCTACCTACAGCTACCTCATGGCTGCCTCATTCCCCCCTTTTTAAGTAAGACCTCAACCGCTAGAGGCGGTTGAGGGCTGCATTACTAGAGGCAAGCCGCAGAGGAGTATTTGGGACTGGGCCAATATCTGGGGGCCGTAGCCCCGAGGGTTAAGGCATGGGTAAGGGCAATGAGTTCCGCCTTCTGTGTGGATATTCCAGGGGGGTAAAGGCTGAGCTTTCCATCGCCACCACCGCATACCCCGCACACCTGCGGCCCTCCAGCATCAGACTGCTTCCATCTATGTAGTAGGTCTCATCCGGATTGCTTAGCGGCTCATCTATCAGATCAGGGCAACTGGAGAAGACTGTATCTATCACTTCCAGGCAGTCGTGATCAGGTGGTCCTGGGCCAACAGGCAGGAATGTAGCAGGGTTTAGGGCTTGGCTGGTAGTTATTTGCACTCTGGGATTTCCCCATAACATGCTCTGGTATTCCAACATCCGGGAGCTGGTGAACCAGTGACTTCCTTCATGCTCCAACAATGTTTGGACTGAATGTGGGACGGTGACTAGAAGGCCTTGGCCCATGGACAGTTTATCAGACTCTTCCACCAACAAGGCTGTTGCTGCTATTGCTCTCAGGCAAGGTGGCCATCCCTTGGCCACTGGATCCAGCAGTCCAGACAGGCAGGCGACTGGTCGCGGCCAAGACCCCAGTTGTTGGGTCAAGACCCCCAAGCTGTTCCTGCTGCTTCGTGTACATAGAAGGTGAAAGGCTTGGTGACATCCGAAGGGCCCAGGGCTGGCGATGACAGTAATGCCCTTTTCAAATGTTCAAAGGCCTCCTGTTGGTCTCGACCCCTTTCAAAGGGGGCTCTTCTCTGGGCCCTTTGTAGACTCATAGAGTGGCTTTGCGATCTCATATAACCGCCATTCTTCTTCTCGGGGGACGGACAGTACCAAAACTGTTGGGCCCAGGCTGGGTATTTCGAGCTCAGCCTGGCCATCAGACCCGAATGAGATTTGGGCCTGGAGTTTTGCCAGAACATCCCGACCCAGCAAGGGTATGGGACATTCAGGCATATACAGGAACTGGTGAGTGATGGTCCGTCCCCCCCCAACTGGCACGTGCGGTTTTGCAGAAAAGGTCTCTGGGCGCTCTCCCTAAATTCATGTTGACCATAGGCTCCTGGGGACCCAACAGAAACTTGGAGCCCGGTCTGGCCTAGTAGTCATCTGAGTCATAATGTTCTATAGCTGCAAGGCCTTCGAAATCTGGTCCCGGTGAAGGCGGGAAAGCATCATGCCGATCTTGCTCCCATGTGGTTTGTACGGGTGCTCTTACACCCCTCGTGGATGGATATCTCCCTCGCCTTGTGTTACGATTTGGACAGTCATTCTTCCAGTGTCCCTCCTCTTTGCAGTAGGCACATTGAGTGGGGCTTAGGGGAAACCTCGGCCGCCCATATCCGCGTCCTCGTCCCCTATTTCCTTCTCTGGCCCAGGCTGGAACTGGTGGTCGCTCGGCTAAGGCGGCTGCTAGGAAGTCTGCCTTTTTTTTCATCCGGCGCTCCGACTCTCGCTTCTGCTTCTGGTCACGATTTACATATACTTTTTGTGCCACTTCCATCAATTGTGTTGCATTCATGCCCGCGAACCCTTCCAGTTTCTGCAGCTTCCGCCGTATATCACCTTGTGCTTGAGCCACAAAGGCATTATTCACCATCTTAAGATTTTCAGGGTCCGCTGGATCATGGGGGGTATATAATCGGTATGCTTCAGTCAGACGTTCATAAAATACCGCCGGACTTTCGTCAGGAAACTGGAGAACTTCTGCGACTTTACTGATGTTCATAGCTCGTTGCCCCCCCTTCTTAAGGCCTTCAAGAAGTGCAGTCCGGAAGCGAGTGAGAGATGCTGCTCCAACAGGGTCATTCGGGTCCCAGCAGGGGTCTTTATTCGGGAATTCTGCCTCTGCCTGCTGCCGTGGATTTACTTCTCCCTCTTGGGCAGGATGTTTCTCCAGCCACTTGAGGGCGGCCCGTACAATGCGCGCCCGTTCTTCTGTATTGAATAAGGTGGCAAGCAATTGCTTAATGTCCGACCAGGTAGGCTGGTGTGTTTGCATAATACTGGTCATAAGATCTGTCAGTTCTTGGGGCTTTTCAGTATATGAGGCATAGTGGGTTTTCCAGTTGAGCAGGTCCGTTGTGGAGAAGGGGACATAAATCAGGCTTGATGGTCCCACTGCCACCTTTCCAGTAGCATCAATATACGGGAGCCCCTGTACTTGTCGTAGTGGTAATTGGAGATTTTTCGACCGCAGGCGGTGGGTTAACGGGGGTGACGATTCTAGCCCTGCCCCTGTGCTCTCGGGGGAGGAGATGGTGCCACTGGAGGTGGCACCAGATGTGAGAGGGGAGTCTGAAGATGAGGGGCCAGAGTCTGTAGAACCTTCCCTAACTCTGGCATCACCCACCCCAAGAAGTCCTGACCTTTCAGCTGTGAACGGATCCTGCTGTGGTGCAGACGGGACATGGGGTTGAAGTAGAGGGAGGGGACGTGGAGGAATATCAGGAGAGTCCCGCCCCTGGTAGATAGGGGCGGGTGTCCGTCCCTTTTGGCGACAGATGGCCGCCACCATTACTCTACACTGATCCTCGTGACAGCGCTGGAGCCACTTTGGTCTGAGTTGGCATATGGCCAGCCATGAGTCAATATATGGGAACTGGTCAGGGTGCTCTTTTGCTACAATTTGATGGACCAAGGACACAGTGGCCAAATCAATGGACCCCTGGGGAGGCCATAACTTAACCAAGGCTGGCCATTCCCTTTCACATAGAAAAGATAATCTGGAGGCGGAGAGAGGTACCCCATAATCTTCTCTAAATCCAGATTTAAAATGGTGAAGCATGTACTGTAGGGGCGTTTTCTCTTTAGACTTTCCCGACCCCATGCTCTAATTCTAGTTCAATATCTAAGTACAGTAAACAATGTAGAGCAGATCTTCTAGCCTAATGTCAATTCGGGGGAAATGCAATTTACAGTAAGAGAAAAATATGCAATTTACAATACAGATCCTATCCAGACTTAATCCAGGAAAAACATACAATTTATAATACAGACCCTATCTAGTCTTAACTCAGGACAAATAATACAACTTACAATATAGGTATTGGCAATTTACAAAATATATATGTACTCAGATTTAGTTTAGATAAGAGTTAAAATATATATATATATATTACATAAGCCAACTATTCTTAAAATGTCCAATCACTTAACCATAAGGATAACAGCAGTATGAAAAAATACAGCTAGTCTTTAATGTCCACTAGATGGAGCTCCAGGATCACTTAAAACACAGGGAATAGTGGTAATTACAGCTAATGTCCACTAGATGGAGCTCCAGAGTCACTTTAAGTATATTGCAGTGTAGCTTACACGTGGTTTTTTCAAGATGGCCGCCTCCACGTGCGTCTCGATTTAGCTGCTCCTGGGTGCAGGGGAATCCACACACGTGCTCTCAAGATGGCTGCCACCCCACCGGGCTCCCTCACAGCGGCTCACCTTCTACTCCACAGATGGAGAAAAAGAAAGTGATGGACCTGAAAACGACCACTTCAATCTATTAGAAAAACAAAAAAGGTTAGCATTTTTTTTTTATTTATTTAGGCCCAAAGGCAGGAAAACCAGCAGGGGCTCAGCGGTGCACCGGACCAGCAGGGAAAGGCAGGAAATCGTAGCGCAGCACCGGGAAGGATCGGGACAGTACCGGGACGCAGAGGATCACAGCGGGGGGCTCAGGGAAGGATCGGGACAGTACCGGGACGCAGAGGATCACAGCGGGGGTTCAGGGAAGGATCGGGACAGTACCGGGACGCAGAGGATCACAGCGGGAGCTCAGGGAAGGATCGGGACAGCACCGGGACGCAGAGGATCACAACGGGGGGCTCAGGGAAGGATCGGGACAGTACCGGGACGCAGAGGATCACAGCGGGGGTTCAGGGAAGGATCGGGACAGTACCGGGACGCAGAGGATCACAGCGGGAGCTCAGGGAAGGATCGGGACAGCACCGGGACGCAGAGGATCACAGCGGGGGGGCTCAGAGCAGTACCGGGAGACAGAGAAATTCGGCGGGAACACAGCGGCAGGCAGAAAATTCAGCGGAGGCAGAAATTAACATCGGGCAGCATGGGGACAACAGAAATTCACAGCGGCGGCATGGGGACAGTACCGATTAGCAACGGAACATCGGGGGAGCATGGGGACAGTATAAATTAGAAACGGAACACAACGGCAGCACATTAGAGAGCCCTCTCCTTGCAGTCACGCTTCAGAAAACTCTCCACAAGCAGAACGGAAAGAAGAGAAGCAGCGATCTATTCTTTATTTCGGGTATGTTTAACTTATCAAGTGCTATATTTAGTATATATTTTTTCAGATTTCTGCAGTTACAGGATGAGCAATGGCTTCAGGGCCACTAAGGCCCCTACTAGGACTGCTTCTCAGATTATTATAGTTTCAGATTACTGCAGTTCAACATCTGAGCAGAAATTAACACAGCGGAACTTATCAAGTGCTATATTTAGTTACTTTTTTTCTCAGATTACTGCAGTTACAGATATTCAGATTTACCGGTATTCAGATACAGGACGAGCAATGGCTTCAGGGCCACTAAGGCCCCTACTAGGACTGCTCGTGCAGTTGATCAGGCTGCCACAGGTTCCCAGAAATTACCAGGACTCACAGATAGAGTACAGAACATAGCAGTACTCACCAGAACTCTGATCAGACAGGTAGTTTGGATGCCAGTCTATCCAGCCGGTTTTCAATCGGGGATTCAGCCGCAGGGACCAGCTGTCCAGACAAATCAAGGTATCCTTCCGAGCACAAAGTGGCCCGGGGGCGCCAAGGACAGTTAATCACCTGGAGGGGCCGGTCCCTGACTGGTGGAGGCCCAGATGCTGCAAAAGCAGAAGTCTTCCCACCGTGGGTGTGATGAGAGAGGCTTTTCTTTTAATATTTCCCGGCCAATGCACCAAAATGTAGCAGCAAACGCTGTGAAAAGCTCTTATTCAATCACTCACCCACAGAAGGAAAACTCACAGGCAGGCTGGAATGCAAACAGGATCTTTAATGTGCACAGGATCAGACAGAGAGCCGGTACCCTCCACAAAAAGTCTGAACCCAGAGGGACGTCCTACAAAGCTTTATATACAGTACAGTTTTAAACTTATTCTACAATCCCATTTGCCACAGGTATTTCCTGCCCACCAATCAGCAGCCCCTGGGGAGGTACCTGGGTGACCTGTCCAAACCGGTATGCTCTGGTCTGTTGGTTTCTGGGCTGGGGGATACTGTGCTCTGACCTGGAGTGGGGGAAGGGTGCCTACTGAAATCTCAATGCCTTTCTTTTAGGAGGCTGATTACCTCATGGCTTGCGGGGGAAGGGTCAGGCTGATCAGTGCCTCATGGCTTGCAGCATGGCTTGGGGGAAGGGCTACCTACAGCTACCTCATGGCTGCCTCACTAAAACACTTATCCATTCCTTAGTCACCTTCCGTCTAGACTACTGTAAACTCCTCCTTGCTGGTCTCCCTCTGAATCATCTCTCTCCCCTTCATTCTGTTCAGCACTCTGCTGCACAGCTAATCTTCCACCAGCCTCATTATGCTCATATTACCCCTCTTCTTAAGTCACTTCACTGGCTCCCTATCTGTTTCCACATCCAGTTCAAACTTCTCCTGCTGACCTATAAGTGCATTCACTGTGCAGCGCCTCACCACCTTTCCTCTCTTATCTCTCCCAACACCCCTCCTCGGGAACTCTGCTGCTCTGGCAAATTGCTTCTATCTGTGCCCTTCTCTTCTGTTGCTAACTCCAGACTTTGCTCCTTTCACCTTGCTCTTCCTTATGCCTGGAACAAACTAACTGAGTCTGTACATCAGGCGCCTTCTCTGGCCCTTTTCAAATCCAGGCTGAAAACTCACCTCTTCACTGCCGCTTTTGGCTCTTGACTTACCTGATCTCCTTTGCATTTCCCTACCATTTCCCCCTAGACATATCCCATGTCTACAGCTACTGTGTTGTCTGTCTTGACTAGATTGTAAGCTCTGATGAGCAAGGACTGTCTTTTACATGTGTCTGTGCAGCACTGCATACGTCTGCACTGCATAGAGCTGATATGATTGAGATGTTTAAATACCTCCGTGGCATAAATGTTCAGGGAGAGAGCCTCTTTCAATTGAAAGCAAGTTCTGCTACGAGGGGACATGGGATGAGGGTGAAGGGAGATAGATTCAGGAGTGATATGCAGAAATATTTCTTTACGGAAAGGGTAGTGGATCTGTGGAATAGTCTCCCAGTGGAGGTGGTAGAGATGAGGACAGTAACTGAATTCAAAAAAGCATGGGACCAACACAGAGGATCTCTAAAGGTAAAAAGGGGACTGTTGTAGTTGTTGATATGGAAGGACAGACTAGATAGGCCATGTGGTCTTTTTCTGTCGTCATATTTCTATGTCTTGTAGCGCTATACAAATGTTGGTACTGATTTTGCAGAAGGAGAAATTCCAGTAGCTGAGGACCCCACAATGAGAGCTTTCCATGGGGAGGAGCTGTCAGTTCTAATTGCTCAGTCCTTTGTAATGCTTAATATTCCTCATGGTTCTCTGGTGAAAGAGGGGACTCTTGAAGATCCCTTCTTACCAGGTATACAGAAGCCACAGAAATCCTTTCTGGTGCACAGTGCCATAAAGGAGATGACTGAAGCAGAATGAGAGATACTGGAGGCCGTTTACCCAGTGGTAGGTCTATGATGCGCTTTTGCCCGAGTCTGCCATTGGAAAAGGATTTACTTAAATCATCTAAGGTGGATGCGCTGGTTTCCACAGTTCCTAAAAAAGACCTCACTTCCTGAAAGATTCCCAGGATAAGCAGCTTAACTAGTCTTTCAAAATCAATGCTTTAGCATTGCAGGCGTCCATTTGTGGCACTTTATGTGACTCGATCTTGTTTAAGATGGACTCAGAGTTTGCCTCAATCGGATCCTACTGAATGAGCCAAAACGTTGCATGTCCATATCCCCGAGTTTTCTTGAATGCAGTCATCATCTGCTTGGCATTACTTATAGATTGTAGGGTCTATGGCAGTGACCCTGGATCTCGTGCCTTGGGCCAGGGCTCATATGAGACCCCTGCAAAGAGCCTTGCTTTCACGGTGGTCTCTGCAGAGACATGCTGCCTCAAAAAGGCCACCATGTCTGCAGCAAGCGAGACCGAGTCTGCGTTGGTGACTTGACTCAACCAAGCTAGTGACAGGAATGCTGTTGGAACCTGTAGAATGGGAGGTAGTGACCACCTGTTCAGATGAGGAGCACATTGTCTGTCCCAAGTGGTGCAGGGTCAATGGCCCTAGGAGGCGAGCATTTGGTCCATCAATCGCTTGGAGATGCGGGCAGATTTTTAGCGCTGAAGGCCTTTCTTCCCCAGGTACAGCTCAAGGCAGTGAGAGTCTTCTCGAACAACACAACGATGGTGGCTTACATCAATTACACTGTTCAACAGCCAAAATGCTTCGGACATGAAAGCAGCTGTTCTAAACTAATTTAAGGCTGCTGAACACAGAAATCATAATGAAAATGGCTGATTAAGCTAGTTGCTAAGATATATGCTATTAATTAGTCATTAGGAGCCATTAACTGTGTATTATGCAACATTTGCGTGAGATTGCATAATCTCTACTTGCAACCAATAAAAATATCTGTCCAAAACCAGATGACGCAATCAGTATTTAAATTTACATCACTTGACAGTATAAATCTTAAGGTGTGTTAGTCACAGAAAAATTAAAAATTAATTATTTTGAATTATTTTATGCCAATAGGTCAATCACAGAGCATTCTGCGATGCATCGTACTTGTGTTAATAATGCAGATAATTTCTGCTATATTTGTGGTGAAGTGACTTTTACATCACAAAAATGGAATATGACTGTCGTGGTTAAGAAAACCTACAATTTATATTTTGGCTGCAGAATAGGAGATCAGGATAAGAGCTGGGCGCCACATATATGCTGCAATACATGTGCAACAAATCTCAGGCAGTGGATGAATGGGAAAAGGCAATCAATGCCTTTTGCAGTTCCAATGATCTGGAGAGAGCCCACAGATCACATCAGCAATTGCTACTTCTGCATGGTTCCTCCAATTCAGAAAGGCATATCCAGAAAGAGTAAGTGGACCGTGCAATATCCAAGCATTCCATCTGCAATACGCCCAGTGCCTCATGGAGAAGGGTTGCCGATTCCCAAAATGTCAGAATCATTATCATTAGAATCAAGTGAGGAAGAGGAAGAAGTTTGTAGTCATGAACCATCAACCTCACGTGACCCAGAGTTTCTTCTGGCCACTGCTAATGAACCACACCTCATAACGCAAGGTGAATTGAACGACCTTGTCAGGGATTTGGATCTCCCAAAGAATAAAGCTGAGCTTTTGGGTTCCAGACTACAGCAGTGGAATCTTCTGGCTGGTGACATTCAAATTTCTTTTTTTTCCGGGACCATCAGAAAGACTTGGTGTCATTCTTTTACAAAGTTGGTGATCTTGCTGCATGCAACAACGTATAAGGTTTAATGGCAGCTCTCAATATCGATTACAGTGCAGATGATTGGAGGCTCTTCAATGATTCATCCAAAGCAAATCTTAAAGCTGTATTGCTGCATAATGGCAATTCCTATTGGCCATGCAGCTTTTATGAAAGAGACTTATGACAATATGAAATAACTTTTGAAATGTATAAACTATGATCAACATCTATGGTCAATCTGTGGTGACTTCAAAGTGGTCGCCCTCTTGCTTGGTCTTCAGGGTGGATACACCAAGTACTGCTGCTTCCTGTGTGAATGGGATAGTCGTGCTAAAGATTGTCATTTCATCAAAAGGGACTGGCCACTCCGTCAGTCACTGCATCCTGGAAGCAAAAATGTTCTGTTTCCAGCACTTGTAGACAGCAGCAAGATTTTGATGCCTTCCTTGCACATCAAGTTGGACTAATGAAAAACTTTGTCAAGGCGATGGATAAAACTAAACCTGCTTTCAGGTATCTTAGTGGTAAATTTCCTAGACTGAGTGATGCCAAAGTTAAGGAGTTTTTGTTGGCCCTCAGATTTGTGCACTTCTTCAAGATGACAAATTTCTTTGTTTATTGCGTGGAAAGGAAAAGGCTGCATGGATAGCATTTGAATCGGTGACGCAAACTTTTCTTGGAAACAACAAAGCAAATAATTACCAAGAGATTGTTCAAGATCTTACTTCTCAAGGCATACAAAAACCTTGGTTGCAACATGTCCTTAAAGATTCATTTTCTACACTCTCATCTAGATTTTTTCCCACAACATTGCGGAGCAATAAGTGATGAACATGCAGAACGATTTCACCAAGACATTGCAGCCATGGAAAAGAGGTATCAGGGTAAATGGAGTCCATCAATGCTTGCAGACTACTGCTGGACAGTGACAAGGGTTATTCCATTGCTTCAGTACAAGAAACAGATCAGGAAGAGTCGTGAAGCCACTGAATGAGAACAAAAATTGCTAGAATGTACTTACAAATGTTCTTAATGAAAGTTAAATTGCAGACATAATTACTCCTCTGTTTCTTCAAAGTATGTTTATGAACTTTATTTTATAAAAACATGGTTGTTATTGTGCAAAGTTTCATTTGTAATAAGATTTTGATTTACATCTAAGGATTTAGGCTAGATTTTTACCATACATAGTGGTAAAATGTACATTCTTCAACATATCATAGAAACAGGAGCTAATTGACCAATTTCACTATCATATTTGAATTCAGCGTATCAAATTCATTAAGAAATAGCACATTTAATTTCTGAAGCAAACAATTTTTGAAAATTTGTAGAACAGTGTTATAAGGGAGGCCCAGGCAGTGTGATTTTGGTGAGTGAGATATCTCCACTTCTTCAATGGGCAGAGACACATCTTCTAGCTTTGTCAGCAGTTCACATTACTGGAAAGGAAAAAGTAAAGGCCGACTTCCTCAGCCATTATCACCTGGATCCAGGGGAATGGGCGCTAGAGGATTCTGTGTTTTGCAGCATAGCATGCTGTTGGGGTCTGCCTATCATGGATCTGATGGCGTCTGCAGCCAATGCCAAAGTGCAGTGCTTTTTCAGCCAGAGACGAGAGAGGATGTCAGAGGGTCTAGCTGCTCTAGCTCAGCAGTGGCCAAAGGACGGCCTCCTGTATGTTTCCTCCCTGACCTCTGATCAGCCAAGTACTTCACAAAATAGTCACATCAGGGAATGGTGTTCTTAATAGCACCGGACTGGTCTTGAAGGCTCCATATTTACCCCTGGGTCAAGCTTTCATGAGGGCTTTTATGTTGAAAGACATTTTTCTTGTGGCCATATGTTCAGCACGTTGAATATGAGCTGCAGACTTTATCTTGTAGGGAGCCTTTCCTTATGATATCTAAAGAAAAGGTAGTTTTGTGTCCGGTTCCTTCATTTTTATCAAATATTGTTAGTGTTTCATCTTAATTGGACAGTAACTCTTCTTGTCTTTTCTGGCTCCAATGGTGCCTCGGAAGATTGCAATTGTTGGATGTTGGACATCCACAGAGTCCTTCGGTGTTATCTTAAGCATACTAAGTCCTTCAGAAAATCAGATCATCTCTTTGTCTTTTTGGGGGTCCACGTAAAGGTGAGGCAGCTTCTAAGGCATCTATTGAGAGGTGGATAAAAGAGTCTATTGCTTCGGCTTATTTGCTTAAACATAGAACTCTTCCAGTTAGTTTGTGAGCTCATTCGACTAAGGCTCAAGTGGCTTCTTGGGTCGAGTATAGTCTCATTTTGCCGGTTGATATCTTTAAAGTGGCAGCTTGGTCCACGGTACATAATATTTGTATGCCACTATCATTTGGACATTCAGGAGAGAAGGGACATGCAGTTTGGAGCACAAGTGTTGCAAGCTAGGCTCATGGGTTCTTCCCAACATTGAGAACTGCTCTGGCACATCCCATGTGTCTGGACTGGACTGGAGGGATGATAAGGAAGGTGAAATTAGACATTACCTGTTAATTTTCTTTCCTCGAGTCAGTTCAGTCCAGAACCCGCCCATTTACAGTTTCTTCTTGAGGCAAGTCCGAACATCAAAGAATAGATGTGTCCTGTTGCTTTTATCCGAGGCTTACTCTAAATTCTTTAGAATGTTAAGATAAGCTACAGTTATCAATATATTCTCGTTTTGTGACTGTTTTTTGGTTCTCTGTGGAGATGTAATTCTAACTTCTCTGAATGTAAATAGTTCTGCAATGTTTTTGGCAATTTAACATTTCTCTTTGTAGAGTCTGCTTTATTAGAATACTGGGGTGTGATGATTGGCACAGAATCTTTAGTGTGACATCATCAAAGCCTGTGGTTCTCAGTCTCCATCTGCTGGTGATAAGGCATAACCCATGTGTCTTGACTGGACTGGAGAGACTCAAATAAAGTAAATTAGCAGGTAAGGTCTAATTTCACCATACAAGGCGATCAGCAACATATATTACAGACCCGATGCAAATGGTTTCTCCTATGTTATGGCTATGGTAAAATGCTGAGTTAATTTTGGATAATTTTCTGTTCATTTTTTAGCAATATTATGTTTGTTTCTAGTAAATAATATAAGCCATTACAGCACAGTATACGCTATACCTTTTGACATTAGGAAGCCCACTGTTTCTGGTTAGAAAAGCAGATGTCTATATCCATGTAGAGCTATATTCCAATTTATCCTTTATTTTGAATTCTTGAACTATCAAAAAAATGCATGTTTTATTATTTTATATCATATCAAGTAAGATTGCAGTTGTAGGGTGTTCCATGATCCTATAATTAGTTCTACTGCTAATTTCTATGGCCTTAATAGACATATACAGCATGGGTCCAATCCATGTAAGAGACAGTGCATTCTCCACGGAATATGTAAAAACGCTGTACTCCTTTTTAGATGAGCTGATCAGGGAAGTCACCATTAACTGTGCGGAGCGAGGCGTGCTTCTGTTACGAGTGAGAGATGAGATCCGCATGACCATCGCAGCGTACCAGACCCTTTATGAGAGCAGCGTCGCCTTCGGCATGAGGAAGGCTTTGCAGGCTGAGCACGGCAAATCTGACATGGAGAAGAAAGTAAGCTGAGCTCAGAAGTCTAGGACTGTGTGATGATTTCCTTAATCTCACAAGGAAATGATGACATCACATCAGGTGGTTTTCTTGAACAAGGTGGAATATCTAGGAAACATCACAAATTGTATTATCAATATTCTGCATATTTTGATATGTTATCACCAGGGATTGCAATTAAAACAGCTTGCTTTCCATGGCACATATATAGACTTGGTTTTGAATTTGGAGCGCTGGACCGTTTACCTTTCTGTTAAGTTCAGATCCAGAGAGACTACCTGCTTACTAAGTAAGCCCTGAAGTTCAGCACTCAAGTAAAAAATCATTTCTAGCTCAACCTCCTTTATGCTCTCAAGTATATTCCCTAACCTGCAGGCTATTTTTACCGTGTTACCAATAGGTGGCAGTAAAAATAGCAGAAATATCTCTCATACTATTTAAATGACAAGTGTTCATGACTAATTGGGGACATTTTTAACACGAGCATTTCTGAAAAGCTCAGTTTTTCTGTTTTTATTTTTTATGCATTCTATTATATTTTCTAATTAATTACAGAAAAACCATAATAAAATTACCCATATGAAATATACAAAACTATCACATAAATATTCAGCCTGAAAGGTGTTGCGTTTTTATCTATTTGCATTTCGCTTTCACTTTTTAATTGGTAGCTCAAGATGAATTTTTTATTTTTCCTATTTCAGTATAAAATTATATAGTTTTGTCAGGTTCTTAAGTATTTTCTTGTATTCTAGCTACAGTTGGGCTTGGTTTGATGTTTTTATCTGGCAGGCACTGCAGAGGAAAGTGGAGTAATATTGAGTGCAGCCTGTTTAGCTCGCCGATATTCTGCATAACTTTAGGTAGAGGGCACACGTCAAAGTTCCTGGGAAGCTACGTGCTGCTGTTAGTAGAGGGCGGGGCTGTGATATCAACGTTTAGTCACGGGGATGACAGTGCATATGGTAATAAACGGGTGAATTGGCGGTTACCGGTATTTTATGTAAATTTCTAAACCCTGTGAAAGAATCTACTGTTGCATTCTCAAAGATTTCAGAGCTAGAAAGTGAGAAGAAGGAGATGGAGAGACAAGTAAATGAGCAGAAAGCCAAGTGCGAAGCTGTCGAGAAGCGGGAGGCTGAAAGGCGGCAAGTAGAAGAGAAAAAACATGCTGAGGAGATCCAGTTCCTTAAACGGACCAATCAGCAGCTGAAGGTCAGTAGCCCCCTTGTCCATTCTGCCACTCCCACCCCCAACCGAGAACCAGGAAGTTTTCACACGATTCTAATCACTGCATTTACGAACATAATAAAACTTAACACTGCAACATTTTTACCACTATACCTTTCATAAGTCATTTATTAAGTAATACATCCTCTTACCTCATAAGAATATTACTACAGGGACTTACCTTGCTTTGCCTGCATATCATTCTGGTACAATTGGACTGTCAGACTTAAGAAGTCATCTTCCCACATTCAAAATCCCCACAACTCATCTTGGACCTGAAATATTTCCTACATTTGTGCCATACATATGGACACTCTTGTGGACACCAAACTGCTGAAGGCATGGCTGAAATAAACACCAAAGCCAGAGCAGTCCTATTTCAACTCCCAGTAAATCATTTCTTAAAAGAAAGAAGAGTTTTGAGGATACAGTAAAAGAACTGCAGAGAGCATGACGTTAGAGCCCTTCTACTAACGTGCAGTCGTTTTATTTTGTTTTGCACTTATCGTATGTTTTACATAAAAATCAACATGCAGTAAGTGGGAAAATGATGCGCTGCTAAGGGCGTGGCCAGCATGATCCAGCTGTTACTGCAGAAATGCATTAGCAACACTGACAGCACGGGGGTTACAAATCATGCACCAACTGCAGTGTGCGCTCCACAACCGCTCCCTGCCCTATCACACCTGCGCAGTAACAGTTACTGTGATCATTTCTGCAGCAACTGGTTAGTGCACCTTAGTAAAAGGGTCCATTAGTTCCTTACACAGCGCTCCACTGGGGTAGGGCTTGCAGCTGCTGCTCTGTCCAGGCCACTGTTAGTGGTCTTAGGATTGCAATAGTGCTGCCAGTGTGTGTGTATGCTTGTGTGAATATTGCCTGCCAATTTGTTGTTTCATTATTTTGAAGACCAAAGTGGATTTTGCCACATCAGAAACTATGCTTTCACTGAAATGATGGATGTCGTGAATGCCCCCTGCAGGCAACAGAAGCAACAACAGTTGTTTACAATAAAATCAATGGAAATCCAATAAAGATGGTGACAAGAGGATGGCAATAAAGCATTGGGGAAACCTGCCTGGAGTGGTATTTGCAACCCTAAAACTACTGGGGGTAACCTAGCAAGGAGTAGCAGATGCAATGCTACCATATTAATAGATTAGGTGTGGAGCTGGGAGTTGGCTTTCATATAAGAGTTTATTCAGACAACAGGCTACGGCACAGTATGGAAGTTCATTTAGTCTTTACGTGCTACAATTTACTATACAATGCTACTGGCGGAGTCTAAGGCTGACATCCCCAGCGAGAGTCCAAGGAGTAACAGAATAACATTAGAACAGCATATAGCAACCGGCACCTCACTCACAGGCGTGAAGGATTGCATCCCTCCATGCCAAACCACTGGAGTCAATGAAATTCCATGCCGCTGCAGCCAAACATATATAGGCAAGACCAGCTGCACCATAGAAGAAAGACTACAAGAGCATAAAAGACAGCAAAATCTGCTGTAGCCCTCCACGCGATAGGATCTGGCTATACAATCAAGAATCCTGGAAAAAGAACACCACTCAGCCAAGGAGGATCAAAGAGGCAGTAAAGATAGTAAGACACCCACGAAACCTCAGCAGGAGAAAGGACTCAACATAAACAAAGCATGGCAATCTCTCTTTCACAAAGGTTTAGTGCTACAAGCACTGGAGCCGAAGACCAACGTTTTTTTTCCATCTATCAGAATCTGAGATTGTCACAACAAATCTTCCTGCTAAAATTCAAAATTTCTCCTCTCCAGAATTCTAACTTGCACTTTCCCCCCTTTTCTCCAATGAACTTCCTACCAAAATTTAAATTTACCACCTTTTTTCCAATGAACTTTCCCTCCCAAATCAAATTCCGATTTCCTGCCTTTTTTAAAAAAAAACTTTCCTGCCAAAATTCAAATTTCCTGCCTCAATCCCACCAATCTGGTTTCAGAACCACTAAATATAAGAACAGACAGTCCACTACATAAGCACTTTATCCTTAAGAAAGCCACAGCATGGTGGCTGAAATATTGGTTCCACTTACTAAGACGTGGCATGACGTGGAAAACTGCTAAGATCATGATACTGGCCCTGGAGGCCTAAGAGAATGCTCCATGTGCATACAAGTTGTATTGCAAGGTCATTGTTCAAAACCCCTTATTTTCAGTAGCAGAGAACATTAAGTATTTGATATTATCAGAACTCTGCTTTCAAATCCAAATTAGTTTACTGTCCAAACAACCTAATTCATATCAGTACTTAACTTTCACCTCTGTTTCCATGACCGACAGGCAGATCTTCCTGTCCTCACCTTTTTATCCTTTATCTGATTCATGGAAAATGACCAGGAGATTGGAAGGGGAAATTGCAGCGGAGGCTTCGGATGTCTCATAAAACACAACAGAGAATAATTCTGCTTACTGACGGCATATGACTGATCTCTGTGTCCCATTCAAAGTAGCCTTGGGTGAATTAAGCACAGGACGAACAAGACTTGGCCAATTCAGGCTGTACAAAGGCATCAGTCAATTCCACACATTGGACCTTATGGACGAAACTGTGAAATTTTGTTTGCAAAAGGGCTTCACGTGTTAAACAGAACAAATATAGCAGTGTGCTTGCGCTGTTTACTGCAAGAAACCCCGTTTGTGAAAAGCTTTGTAAAAGCTTGTAGTAAACTTTTAGGTAAAGCTCACTTTACATGAACATTTACATGTCTTATTAATGAGCTGCTGTGATGCAAAATCATGCAAAGCAACTTAATGAGATGCTTTACAAAAATGAGCAGATGAAAAAGGATTTTTGGGCATATTTATGCTCCTCCCTCCCCCTACAGCTCTGGAGGTGTAGTTATTTTTCACAACATTTGGGGGGGAAAGCTCAATTTTCACATAAGGGTGGCAGAGCTTAAAACACTGTTATGGCTCAAATTGAAGGCCCTACATTTGTTTCCGTTTTGAAAACGATTTATGGTATGACGGGGAGCTGTTTAATAGTAGTAGTTTGCCTAGGGCCTGCCAGCGGGTTAACTGTGCTCTTGCTAAAAACACTCTTGCACACTGGTTCCGGTCACCCTGAGGTGGCAGATTCCGAGAAGGTGGAGGCTCTGTAGTTGTCTGGCCTGATGCTGCTGTGACATTAAGAGCACTGGCAGCCTAGCTGGCCTGAGGAAGTCATACACTGTTGTTTCAGAGTGCTTTGGAACCCAAATGTGTGCACACGCACGTGGTTGGGGGCAGGAAGGGGGGAGTAAAATGTTTTCTGGCTGGAAATCATCATTATTTCAACAACTTTTCTTCCATTTTCTTTTTAATGCTGCACATTACAAAATGTGATTTTCATTGTCTGGAAACCAGGCCAGCTCTTCATTTTGTGTACCAGTCCTAAGAAAACAATGTGAAATGTGATTTAAGAATGGACATTGCCCTCACTTGCAAGCAGTACATTTACAAGCCCCTCACCAGGAGACATGACCTTTATCAAGATTATAAAATGTGCAATCCAGAAGAAACAGAACTAGTCATATTCTTGTATTTGTCTCTTTTTTTTCTTTCAGGCACAGTTGGAAGGTATAATTGCACCAAAGAAATGAAGGCGTTTCTTCTTTGACCCATGATACTCATACCAGGATTCTTGTTTTTAACAAAACATTGCAGTGGTCATCGCCAGCCAACTTGCATTCTTTATAAACTTTATTCCTCCAATATTTATCGCAGTTAGAGATGAGAGCAACTATAAATCCTGAATATCTTGCAAAAGAAGGCTGTTACGAAATATATTTGAATAATTAAGGTTAATGATCAACATTTTCGTAGTATTTTTCCAAGTTTCCCTGGCTTTATTCTTAGACTGTCTTTTCCTCACTAAACTCATTGGTTGAGGGGTGGCAATAGATTTTAATGAATACCTTCAGCAATAAAAGCAAATTCCCTGATCAAATGAACATTGTCTGCTGTCTGTTTGCTTGCACAGAATACCTCCCCCCGATCCTGAATGGTCACCGCTGTCTTCACTAGGAAGGTGGCACCCAGTGGAATACCTCCCCCCGCCCCCCGATCCTGAACGGTCACCGCTGTCTTTGCTACGAAGGTGGCACCCAGTGGAATACCTCCCCCTCTCCCTCCGATCCTGAACGGTCACCGCTGTCTTCGCTAGGAAGGTGGCACCCAGTGGAATACCCCCCCTCCCCCGATCCTGAACGGTCACCGCTGTCTTCGCTAGGAAGGTGGCACCCAGTGGAATACCTCCCCTCCCCCGATCCTGAACGGTCACCGCTGTCTTCGCTAGGAAGGTGGCACCCAGTGGAATACCCCCCCTCCCCCGATCCTGAACGGTCACCGCTGTCTTTGCTAGGAAGGTGGCACCCAGTGGAATACCTCCCCCTCTCCCCCCGATCCTGAACGGTCACCGCTGTCTTTGCTAGGAAGGTGGCACCCAGTGGAATACCTCCCCTCCTCCCCCGATCCTGAACGGTCACCGCTGTCTTCGCTAGGAAGGTGGCACCCAGTGGAATACCCCCCTCCCCCGATCCTGAACGGTCACCGCTGTCTTCGCTAGGAAGGTGGCACCCAGTGGAATACCCCCTCTCCCCCCGATCCTGAACGGTCACCGCTGTCTTCGCTAGGAAGGTGGCCCCCAGTGGAATACCTCTCTTCCCCCGATCCTGAACGGTCACCGCTGTCTTCGCTAGGAAGGTGGCACCCAGTGGAATACCTCCCCCTCTCCCCCCGATCCTGAACGGTCACCGCTGTCTTCGCTAGGAAGGTGGCACCCAGTGGAATACCTCCCCCTCTCCCCCCGATCCTGAACGGTCACCGCTGTCTTCGCTAGGAAGGTGGCACCCAGTGGAATACCTCCCCTCCCCCGATCCTGAACGGTCACCGCTGTCTTCGCTAGGAAGGTGGCACCCAGTGGAATACCTCCCCCTCTCCCCCCGATCCTGAACGGTCACCGCTGTCTTTGCTAGGAAGGTGGCACCCAGTGGAATACCTCCCCCCCTCCCCCGATCCTGAACGGTCACCGCTGTCTTCGCTAGGAAGGTGGCACCCAGTAGAATACCCCCCTCCCCCGATCCTGAACGGTCACCGCTGTCTTCGCTAGGAAGGTGGCACCCAGTAGAATACCCCCCTCCCCCGATCCTGAACGGTCACCGCTGTCTTCGCTAGGAAGGTGGCACCCAGTGGAATACCTCCCCCTCTCCCCCCGATCCTGAACGGTCACCGCTGTCTTCGCTAGGAAGGTGGCACCCAGTGGAATACCTCCCCCTCTCCCCCCGATCCTGAACGGTCACCGCTGTCTTCGCTAGGAAGGTGGCACCCAGTGGAATACCCCCCCTCCCCCGATCCTGAACGGTCACCGCTGTCTTCGCTAGGAAGGTGGCACCCAGTGGAATACCTCCCCTCCCCCGATCCTGAACGGTCACCGCTGTCTTTGCTAGGAAGGTGGCACCCAGTGGAATACCTCCCCCTCTCCCCCCGATCCTGAACGGTCACCGCTGTCTTTGCTAGGAAGGTGGGACCCAGTGGAATACCCCCCCTCCCCCGATCCTGAACGGTCACCGCTGTCTTCGCTAGGAAGGTGGCACCCAGTGGAATACCCCCCTCCCCCGATCCTGAACGATCACCGCTGTCTTCGCTAGGAAGGTGGCACCCAGTGGAATACCCCCCCTCCCCTGATCCTGAACGGTCACCGCTGTCTTCGCTAGGAAGGTGGCACCCAGTGGAATACCTCCCCCTCTCCCCCCGATCCTGAACGGTCACCGCTGTCTTCGCTAGGAAGGTGGCACCCAGTGGAATACCTCCCCCTCTCCCCCCGATCCTGAACGGTCACCGCTGTCTTCGCTAGGAAGGTGGCACCCAGTGGAATACCTCCCCTCCCCCGATCCTGAACGGTCACCGCTGTCTTCGCTAGGAAGGTGGCACCCAGTGGAATACCTCCCCTCCCCCGATCCTGAACGGTCACCGCTGTCTTTGCTAGGAAGGTGGCACCCAGTGGAATACCTCCCCCTCTCCCCCCGATCCTGAACGGTCACCGCTGTCTTTGCTAGGAAGGTGGCACCCAGTGGAATACCTCCCCCTCTCCCCCCGATCCTGAACGGTCACCGCTGTCTTCGCTAGGAAGGTGGCACCCAGTGGAATACCTCCCCCTCTCCCCCCGATCCTGAACGGTCACCGCTGTCTTCGCTAGGAAGGTGGCACCCAGTGGAATACCTCCCCCTCTCCCCCCGATCCTGAACGGTCACCGCTGTCTTCGCTAGGAAGGTGGCACCCAGTGGAATACCCCCTCTCCCCCCGATCCTGAACGGTCACCGCTGTCTTCGCTAGGAAGGTGGCACCCAGTGGAATACCTCCCCCTCTCCCCCCGATCCTGAACGGTCACCGCTGTCTTCGCTAGGAAGGTGGCACCCAGTGGAATACCTCCCCCCCTCCCCCGATCCTGAACGGTCACCGCTGTCTTCGCTAGGAAGGTGGCACCCAGTGGAATACCCCCTCTCCCCCCGATCCTGAACGGTCACCGCTGTCTTCGCTAGGAAGGTGGCACCCAGTGGAATACCTCCCCCTCTCCCCCCGATCCTGAACGGTCACCGCTGTCTTCGCTAGGAAGGTGGCGCCCAGTGCACCACTTCTCTCTCCACTGGTTTATAACTTGAGGGGAAAAACCCTGTCTAGTACAAAACTCAAAAGAGCAGATTGTTCTGTTTCTTTCTCTACTATTTGTTCAGTGTGCATGGGCCTTATCATAACAACATAAAATATGCCATACTGGGTCAGACCAAGGGTCCATCAAGCCCACTATCCTGTTTCCAGCAGTGGCCATTCCAGATCTCAAGTATCTGTTGGGTTCCCAAAGGTATACACATGTGAAAGGCAATATCCAGACTGCAATCCAACTACAACAGACCAATATTTTGCAAGGGAACTAGATCATGCACTCTGCCTAGAAAGAAGAGATATTATTTCTTGCTGAAAGAACAGCTATTTCCAGATCTTCCTGCTAGACCAATCCAGACTAGTGGGTTATCTCCCCCTGCCCACAGATGATGGGAGACAGAGAAGAGAAAGCAAAGCTATGCCCCAACATCACCACTGGCATAAAACCTAGCACAGCTACAGGGAACCCTCGGTATTTTCTCTGATCTCCAGCAGATGGTGGTTTTCTTCTGTTCCTGAATTCTTCTAGAGGCCTATAGCTCCTGTCCAGTCTGCATTTGGGTGCAGTGTAGTACACCACTTTGGATCCCAAGGGGTGTATGAGATACCCTGTTCTGGTTGTTCTCCAGGACCAAGCAGGAAGTCAGTCCTCACATATGGGTGACGTCGGCGCCGACGGAGCCCTCGCGGAGCAATTTCCCCAGCTTTCAAAGAAAGCCTTTGGGAATTGCAGCGCGCATGCGCGGTCCCCTTCCCGCCCAAGGGTGCCATCTTGCTCAGTCTTCCTTTTTCCACGGAGCCCTACAGACGCTGTTTGTGATCGCCGCTGAAAAAGTTGATTTTCTCTCTTATTTTTTATTCTTTCTCGGTTCGACGCCATTTTTTTCATTTTCACTGGCAGCCCTGTCTTTTGACCTCGCAGGGGCCCTTTTTCCCTCGATGGCTGCCAGCGGGTTTAAGAAGTGTGATCGCTGTAATAAACTTATGTCTCTTACCGACACACACGACTGCTGCCTCAGACCCGATCATGACCCGATGATCTGTGGTCCGTGTGGCAAGATGTCCTCAAAAGCGTTGAGGAGTCGGCAGCATCAACGGGAACGAATCTTCTCTGACTCCGCGTCCGGCCAGGCCCGGACCTCGTCAGAGGCTTCGACGTCCCGGGACTCCGGTCCTGAGCATCGTCGGAGTTCCTCTGAGCGGGGGTCTCCTACCCGGGAACAAGTGGTCAGCCATCACATCCAATACCTGGGTACTTCATATAGTTCAGAAGGGCTATCTTCTACACTTTCACCAGGTACCTCCCTCCTACTTTCCAGGGGAGCCTCCAAGACTCCCTCTGCACAGGGACTTACTCCTTCAGGAGTTAGCAGGCCTTCTTCAGGACCAGGCTGTGGAACCGGTGCCCCTGAGAGGTCACGGCTTTTATTCCAGGTACTTTCTGATACCAAAAAGAACGGGAGGCCTCAGACCCATCCTGGACTTACGAAACCTCAACAAGTTCCTGGCGAGGGAAAAGTTCAAGATGCTTACCCTTGGAATCCTGCTGCCCTACCTCCAGCGGGGAGACTGGCTATGCTCCTTAGATCTAAAGGATGCCTATACTCACATCCTTATTCATCCAGACCACAGACAATATCTCAGGTTTGTTGTGGGAGGAAATCATTACCAGTACAGAGTACTGCCCTTTGGCCTATCCTCCGCCCCCAGGGTGTTCACCAAATGCCTAGCAGTGGTGGCGGCCTATCTAAGACTTCAAGGCCTTTTTGTGTTTCCATACCTGGACGACTGGCTCATCAGGGCCCAGTCTTCCCAAGAGGCCTCTCGGGCCACTCATCGCACTGTGTCTCTGCTCCAGCACTTAGGCTTTGTCATAAACTTCGCAAAGTCCACTTTGCTCCCCTCTCAAGATCTCAAATTCATCGGCGCAAGGTTAAGCACACTTCAGGCGCGAGCCTTCCTGCCTCTGGACAGGGCCCAGAGGCTCATGGATCTCGCCAGCCACTTTCGCAGCAATTCCCTGGTCTCTGCCAGGCAATTTCTGAGACTGCTCGGCCATATGGCTTCCACGGTCCATGTGACCCCCAATGTCCGCCTGAACATGCGACCTGCTCAGTGGTGCCTTCGCACTCAATGGCATCAGGCCACGGGGAGCCTGACGGACTCAGTACAGGTCTCCGACCTGCTGGTCTCTTCTCTGCGGTGGTGGCTTCATCTGCCAAACCTGCTACTGGGAGTGGATTTTCAATCTCCTCCACCTTCTCAGGTACTAACAACCGATGCTTCTCTCCTGGGTTGGGGAGCACATTGCCAAGGGACATGTACTCAAGGCCTCTGGACTCCTTGGGAGTCTGCGCAGCAGATAAACTTCCTGGAGCTCAGAGCCATCCGCCTAGCTCTGAGAGCCTTCTCCCACCTCACTTCTCACCAGTCTGTACTGGTCCAGACGGACAATCAAGTTGCAATGTTCTACGTGAACAAACAAGGAGGCACAGGCTCCTTCCTTCTCTGTCAGGAGGCACGAAGGCTGTGCTCTTGGGCCGTCCACCACAGCATACTCCTCAAAGCGGTCTATCTCCCAGGTCAGGAAAATTACCTGGCAGACAAGCTAAGCAGGATCCTCCAACCACACGAGTGGAGATTGGATCCATTAGTGGTTCAGCGGATCTTTCTCAAGTGGGGACTCCCCACCATGGATCTGTTTGCCAGTCCTCTGAACCGGCAACTTCCCAGATTCTGCTCTCGACAACCGCATCCTCTCAGAGTAGCGGCGGATGCTTTTCTGATTCCATGGTCCACAGGCCTCTTGTATGCCTTTCCTCCCATGCCGCTGGTGTCTCAAACACTCTTCAAAGTTCTCAGAGACAAAGCCTCGCTGATCCTGGTGGCTCCCCGGTGGCCGAGACAACCTTGGTTCCCGCTTCTAATACAGCTGGCGGTGGACACTCCTCTTCCTCTGGGGTTTCAGCCCGATCTCCTGACACAGGATCAAGGGTCTCTCCTACACCCCAACCTCCGGTCCCTTCATCTGATGGCCTGGCTGCTGAAAGGGTAGTCCTTGCTCCCCTCCAGCTGCCTCGGGAGGTGGAAGAGGTTGTCTTGGCCTCAAGGAGGCCTTCCACCCGGAAGTCCTACGCTCTTAAGTGGCGTCGGTTCTCCATTTGGTGTGCTGAGCAGTCTGAGAATCCCTTCTCCTGCTTGGTAGCAGTGGTCTTGCAATACTTGCTTTACCTCTCCAATCTGGGCCTTAAGTCCAACTCTGTCAGGGTCCACCTCAGTGCTCTCTCTGCACATCACGCACCGGTGGATGGTAGGCCTCTTTCCCACCACCCTTTGGTGGCTCGTTTTCTCCGAGGCCTTCTTCTCCTTAAGCCTCCTTTGCGCCCACCAGCCCTGAATGGGATCTGAATGTGGTCTTGCAGCGGCTTACCTGTCCGCCCTTTGAACCTATGGCTACCTGCCCTCTTCGTTTTCTTTCTTGGAAAACCTTGTTCTTGGTAGCCCTTACCTCTGCTAGGCGCGTTAGTGAACTGCAAGCCCTAGTGTCTGATCCTCCTTACACTAGGTTCTACAGCAGGGGTCTCAAACTCAAATTGCTTTGAGGGCCAAATGAGGACTTGTAGAGTAACCCGGGGGCCGCACAAGACGTGGGCCTCATTTGCATAAGGGGCATCATTTGCATACACATTTGCATAATGTTACCATACACTAACTTTTAGTAAACATGCCTCTTAATGAGTGTATGGATAAAGAAAGACTAAAAGATTTCTACATTACTATAAACCAGTGCCAACTGCCAAGCACATTAGGAACTACTACAAACACTGCCCATTTAGAACCCATAGCAAACCTGCCATATCCTAACAGCACTACCAGGACTCAAAAAACACCATACCCTAACTATCAAAAGGCAACACTGCAAATATTAAATCAATACATTTCAGAGAATAACAATACATGACGTACTGGGGAAAGAGAACAACTGGCAATGTCAAATAGGAATTACATAAACAGAATACCTCAGCTCAGTTACACATGCAGAACATACACCATCATCAAACAAGGAATCACAATTTAGAAACAGGAAGACAATAATTAAACTGGGAACCCCAAAAGCCAAACTTAGAATGTACAACACTGTAGAAATAAAACTATAAATTAATTTCCTCTTGTATTAAATAAAGTGCAGACGTTAAAGATGCACATTTCCAAGAGCTGACATATTTCAGTTAATAAATTCAAAATAAAGAGATATTTTTCTACCTTTTGTGCATTTTTTTTCAGTTGCAATTGTTCCAGCCACTTTCTTCTGGTTTCTTTGAGTCTTCTGCTAACGCTCCATTGTCTGCTGTCCATTTGTCCTTTTTCTCTCCTAGTTTTTTTTTCCATTCTCTCTCTACATCTGCTTTAACATACTAATCTTTCTCCTTTTGCTCTTTCCTCATTCCTCATTCCTATTTCATCCACTCAAATTTTACCCCTCCATCCTCAATCCCCACTTACTCTCCCAATACCCGGCCAATTGTAGATTTTTCTTCCCTCCCACACAAAATATTTTTCCCCTCTCCATTTCACTCTCCCAGCCCCATCCCATCCCATTCTAATCGTCCCCCAACATCAACTCCCTTCTAGCTCCTGCCCCACCCAGCATCCGCTCCCTTCTAGTCCCCGCATCATCAGCCCATTTCCAGTCCTAGCTCCCTCCCCTCACAGCCCATTTCCTTTCCAAGCCCCCTTCCACTCAGCCCATTTCCATTCCAAAACCTGTCCCCATCAGCTATTTGCAGTTCAAGCTCCCCCTTCTACTCGGCCCATTTCCAGTCCTAGCACCCCCCCCCAGTCCATTACCAGTGTAGCCCCCCCATAGCCCATTACCAGTCCTAAGCCCCCCAACAGCCCACTTCCAGTCCTAACCCTTCCATCACCCCATCTTCATTCTTAGCCCCCCCATAACCCCATTTTCAATCTTAGCCCCCCAATCAGACCATCTCCAGTCCTAACCCCCATCTGCCCATTACCAGTCCTAACCCCCCCATCACCCCATTTTCAGTACTATCCCCCCATCACCCCATTTTCAGTCCTAACCCCCCCCCCCCCCATCAGCCCAAGTAAATTTCAAAATTAAAAACAAAACAAACCCCTGGCTTCTGAGCTGCCGCCGCCATGGCAGCGGCAGAATCAACTGTCCCGCGGCCCTTTCCCGTCTGCCCGGCAAAGCATCTTGTCAGCTCCATCAGCGTCGGGCTTTTCAAGCTATGAAGAGAAGAGTGATTTCCCTCTCGCGGCTCTGTTAAGCCTGCTGGGGCTGATGGGAATTCCCATCAGCCCCGGCAGGCTTAACAGAGCCGCGAGAGGGAAATACTACTCCCTTCGTGGCCCTGAAAGCTGCCGCTGATGGAGCTGACAAGATGTTAAAGATGCTTTGCCGGGCAGACGGGAAGGGGCCGCGGGACAGTTGATTCTGCCGCTGCCACGGCGGCGGCAGCAGCAGAAGCCAGGGGTTTGTTTGGGGGTTTTTTTTTCTTTCCTCTGCATCGCGGGCTGCACAAAGTTCTCTGCGGCCCGCGGGCCGCGTGTTTGAGACCCCTGTTCTACAGGAATAGAGTGGTCTTACGGACTCACCCTAAGTTTCTTCCAAAGGTGGTTTCTCCTTTTCATCTCAACCAGGAGGTGGTTCTTCCGACCTTCTTTCCCAGGCCGCACTCCAGCCGGGCTGAAATGGTCCTGCATACCCTGGACTGTAGGAGGGCCTTGTCCTTCTACCTTGACCGTACGCGAGAGCATAGGAGGGCTGTTCAGCTCTTCGTTTCTTTTGACCCCAATAAATTGGGGCTACCTGTCTCCAAGCGTACTTTGTCCAATTGGGTAGCTGACTGTATCGCCTGGGCTTATGGGGCAGCCGGCCTCTCGTTGGAGGGTCGAGTCACGGCTCATCGTGTTAGGGCGAAGGCTGCATCAGTGGCTCATCTCCGCTCTGTTCCGTTGGCAGACATCTGCCGGGCCGCTACTTGGTCTTCAAGCCAGACTTTTGCGGCCCATTACTGCCTGGAGAGGGAGTCCCGCAGGGACAGTGCTTTCGGTCAGGCAGTCCTCCATAATCTCTTTGAGGTTTAGGCAACTCCTACCCTCCGGCCCTGGTGTTGGGCTACCGGTCGGGGGCGTTTTCAGAGAAGATTCCTTCCTTCTGTGCTGCTGAGCTAGAGGGAGCTCATTTTTGTGCTTGAGGTCTCCGGTAGCCTTAAGCTTGGGAGTCCCATATGTGAGGACTGACTTCCTGCTTGGTCCTGGAGAAAGAGTAGTTACTCACCTGTAACAGGTGTTCTCCAGGAGCAGCAGGAATCAGTCCTCACAACCCTCCCTCCTCCCCCTTGGAGTTGCAGTCCTATCTTTTCGTTTTTGCTAATTTTTTTGCTGTCTTTTAGCTGTGTCATCAGACTGAGCAAGATGGCACCCTTGGGCGGGAAGGGGACCGCGCATGCGCGCTGCAATTCCCAAAGGCTTTCTTTGAAAGCTGGGGACATTGCTCCGCGAGGGCTCCGTCGGCGCCGACGTCACCATATGTAAGGACTGATTCCTGCTGCTCCTGGAGAACACCTGTTACAGGTGAGTAACTACTCTATCTGTACTTTGGGGCTAGCTCCTGGCTAGGTGAGGCAGCCCATCTTGGTGTGGGCGTTGGATCATGAGGATCCTTCTGAGACCCTTAGCTGTCTTTTGACTTTTTTCTGTTCTTTTCTTTTTAAAAAAAAGGGAGAAAGTATAAAAAGTCCATGGGGCTTGTTTACAAAGCTGCGGTAGCGGTTCGCGATCGTTATCGGAGCCGCGACCCCATTGATTTCAATGGGGCCGCGGCTACGATAACGACTGCGAACTGCTACCGCGGCTTTGTAAACAAGCCCCCAAGAGTCTTCTGCACAGCTCTGTGTAGTTCTTTAGCACACGGCTGATCAGAGTTTCCTCCCTGCACCCCCACCACTGCACGCCTGAGGGACCGCAGAACTGAGGCCACACTGGATCACCACCTTTTCCAGCAGAGGACCGGCACCTGAACTTTGCCAATGACAAAAAGGGGCCGCTGCACCTAACCATGAGTTTGCTGCGACCCTGCCTTTCCTGCCCAACATCCCCTGCAGGGTGCAGGCCATGCACAGTTTTTCCTTCCTTAAGGCCTACAGCTCCTGGCCAGTTTGAGACTGGTTTCAGTGCAGCTTGGCTGGCCGAGATGCCAGGGAATATACGAGATAGCCCCCTAGTATCTCGCTCTCTTCCTTCTGGGGAAAGCTCCTGGCTCTGAGAGCCAGCATAACTCAGTGGTGCGTTAAGATCGATATCTGTCTCATTGCCCTGGTGCCTCAGCTGTGGTAAGAGGCAACAGTTCCCTTGTTGATTGTCTCTGCGCCACTTGCACAGCTGATCCAGGGAGACTTCTGCCACTTCAGCATCCTTGTTAGTGATTCCAGCTCCTGATGCAGTTGAGGCTTCGTTGCCACCTTCCATGTTGGAGATTATCAGCGTGTCTGCTCCCAGGGCACTCTCCCCTCCTCCAGGCGGACCTGCTCGTGATGACGAATTTCACTACAGAACCATCTCCTGTAGATAAAAGGGCCACAGTCCACAGCGCTCCCAGTCAAAGCAGGCACAAATGTTTCAGCCACAGCGGCAGTTGGATCCCACAGCAACAGAGTTTTCGCTCATCTTCCAACATGCCTGGGGGCTATGGAAGGGGGGTTTTGTTCCCTCTCGGCCAGGTCCATCTTCCACTAATCTTGCGGGTGGTTCTGACAAATAATTGAGAAGGCAGAACTCTGTCTAGGAGGGTCTGCAGCCCCCCCCCCCCTTCAAAGCTCCCTTTTGGAGCGAGGCAGAATCTGTCAGCTAAGAGTACCCTGACAACGTTTCCCATGATGATTCTGGTTCAGCTGCCCCCCAATGCAGAGGAGGGGGAACTCTTTCAGGGGCGGGACCATAGCAACTCTCGCACAGTGCATCTTTGTCACAGAGAGGAGATCCCCCCCCCTTGACTGTCCAGATTGTCACCGAATTGCACATTCTGGATCTCTCTGAACTGGCACTGATTTCCTCCACTTCTGATCCCGGCAAAAGGAGGACTTCCAGAGCTTTTCCTTTCCTGCCGGAACTTCTCTGGTGTGTCTCTCAAGAAGGTCCAGTGATTGGGTCGCATTTATGCCTGGTCACCAACAGCCTTGGAAAGTGGTTGCAGCTTCCCAGGGTCGACACCTTCATCACGCTAGTCACCAAGCGTACCACCATTCATATAGAGGGTGGAACTTCCTTTCAGCACCTGCAGGGCCAGAAGGTGGAAGGACTCTTACAGATGGACTTCTCTGCCTCCTCCCCAGCCCTTCAAGTGACAATGTGGGGTGGCCTCATGCATGTGCTCTCCTCCACTGGGTTCAGTTCCTTCCTGAGGATGAGTATTCGGCCTGCCTCGAATCTCTGTCAGCCTTCTTGGCGGATGCCTTTTATGATCTCTTATGCCTTTCCACGTGTGGAGTCGCAGTGGTGATGACAGTGGCTCATAAGGGTCTATGGCTCAGAAATTATTCAGCAGATGTCGCATCTAAGAGGCGCTTAGATAAATGGCTCTTTAGAGACAGGGTCCTATTTGGCAAGGACTTGGGAAAGTTAGTCAAGCCCCAGCAGCTGCCAGAGGATAAACCCAAGGATTCCTCCATGCAGTCTTCTTCATCATCGGAGTCGTCATCTTCATGGCTAAAGTTCCACAATTCTCATCAGTATCAACCGAATAAGCAGATCTCTGCCTCTTCCGGAACCGGATCCAAGTCCTAGTCCTTTCAAGGCAATGGGCCTTGTTGCAGACTTCCGTGGCGGGATAGCCCTCTTCCTCCCTCCTCTCCCGCTGACTGTTTCAGGACTCATTCCCACCTTCTGCAAGAGGTAGGCCACCTGTGACAATTTTATCATGAATAGGCCCATCTGACGAATGATCACTGGGTGCTCAACATTATAAGACATGGATATTTATTTAAGGGTTTTCTATACTGTCTTCTCAATTAATCAAAGCAGTTTACAGTGTAACAACAACATTACATTATAACATAAGAACCAGTTACACTGAAACAAAGTACATTGATATGTTTTAGAGTGCACTCAAAGGGGTCAACTACAGCCTGAGAGATACACAGCTACGCATGGATGCACTGCGATCGGTTATCCAGGTCTGGAAGGATGAATTCCTCGCTTCCTTGGAGTTGGCAGAGGCCTATGTTCACATTCCCATCCAGGCGGAACAATAGCGCTTTCTCTGGTTTATGATCTTGGTCTCTCACTAATTTTGTGCAATGCCCTTCAGCCTGGCTACCACCCCTCAGACATTCTCCAAGGTGACGTGGTAGTTGTGGCGAGACTTGGGCACCTGCATACACCCATACCTGGACAATTGGCTTATCCGGGCCAAGTCTTGATCGGAAGCCATTCGGGCACTGTGTCAAGTGATCCAACTCCTCGAGTAGATTGATTGCATCATCAACAGCAAGAGCTGTCTGAAGCCTTCTCAGAATCTGGACTTCTTGAAGCAAAGTCTTCCTTATGGGGGAGTGCTGGCCCAACTTTCGTGGCCAACCTTGAGATTGTTTTTGGGAACTCCCCTCCCATAGCCTGGGGCTTCCTTCAGCTTTTGGGAACTATGGCTGTAAACCTGGTACTGGTGCAAGCATACATGCATCTTCTATAGCAGGTCTTGCTGACTCACTGGTTCCTGTGCCCGCATAACTATAGAGTCTACCTCCTACAATGACACAGCCTCCACTGGTGGGCCTCCCCCAACATCATGTTGAAAGGGATTCCCCTCAAAGATACAGCCCAGGTGCTCTCACCACCAATGTCAGTCTCTCTAGTTGGGGAGTTTACTGTCTTGGCCAGATCACACAAGGTCAGTGGTTTCTGGTGGAAGCAATATGGGCCATCCATCGCCTAGAGTAAACTGGCGTCCTGTCTCCAACCTTTCTTTTCTGTCAGATTCTTGAAAGACGTTTTTCACTAACTTACCTCTCACCTCAATTCCACACTCTCTCTTCACCCTCGCCAATCCAGATTCCGGACCGGCCATAGTACTGAAACTATTCTCATGGCACTTCTTAGCGAGTTGCACCGCTCTCATGACCGTGGTGACATATCTATCGCTGTTTCTTTGGACCTCTCTGCTGCGTTCGACGTGGTAGATCACCGCACACTCCTCACTCGTCTATCAGATCTTGGTATCCACGGCACTGTTCTACAATGGTTTCGGTCCTTCCTTTCGTCTCACACTTTTGCTGTCTGTTCAGGATCCATCACCTCTCCCTCCTTCCCTCTTCATTGTGGTGTCCCCCAGGGTTCTATCCTCGCTCCCCTTCTCTTTAATGTCTTCCTTGCTCCCCTGGCCCTGCTTATACAACAGGCTGGCATCTCGGCCTACTTCTTTGCCAATGATATTCTTCTGGTCCACCATACAAGTCCCTCAGCCCCGGATCTCTCTGCTCTCAACACCTATCTTACCTCTGTTTCTGACTGGTTTGCTAGCAACTACCTACATGTTAATCCCTCAGTCAGCCACTACTTGGTTCACCCTTGGTGCTCCCTCCCCCACTTTGGCGCCTCTTATGGCTGCTTCCCCGATTCTTCTGGTCTCTGTTCTTCGCTACCTCGGTGTTACTCTTGATTCCTCCCTCTCCTTTCACCAACACATCTCCACACTTGTATGTAGCTCATTTTTCCATCTTCGTAGAATCCGGGCTGTTCGTCCTTTTCTTCCCCTCTCCTCTCTTACTACTCATCCTCTCTTTGGTGATTTCTCGACTCGATTACTGCAATTCACTTTTCGCAGGTCTCCCCCAATATCAGCTTCGTCGGCTCCAACTAGTTCAGAACACAGCTGCACGTCTTCTCACTCACTCCTCCCCTCGGGATCATGTGACTCCCTGTCTTCTTTACCTTCACTGGCTTCCTATCAAAGTTTGTTTCCTGTACAAGCTTCTCACCATTACTCATAAGGTTCTTCACACCAGTACACCCCAGTACCTCGCCAACATCATCTACCTCCAGCCAACTCCCTGTCTACTTCGTTCAGCCCACGGTAATAGTCTCCTCCTTCCGTCCCCTGCCCAGGCCCACCTCAAATCGACCCATTATGCTGCTTTTTTCTTCTTCAATCCTGCCCTCTGGAACTCTCTGCCCCACCTTCTCTGTACTGAAGCATCCTTTTCCCGTTCAAGGCCCTTCTCAAGACCCACCTCTACTGCCAGGCCTACGATCTCCCTATTCCTTCCGATTTCAATTCACCAAGATGCCAATGAACTACTCTCCTCTGCAATATCGCCTTACATTCTCTGGTATTCAGGTTACAGCCCCTCCCATCCCCCACCAGTCCGGTCTACCACCTCTTGTCTTGGTCTTTATTTGTAGCATCCTTTGTCTTTATTTATAGCATCCCCCTGGGTCTACCGCTGACCTTACTATCCTTCTCTCTTTTCTATTGGCTCTCCTATCATACCAATGGCGTTCCTTCTTCCTCCTTTACTTTCACCAGTTGCACTTGGTTATTATTGTACACCGCTTTGACGCTCCAGCAATGGGCGGTATATCAAATGTTTTGAATAAAGATATAGTAGAGACTAGGACCATCCGTCTGGCATTGCTGCACTTAAGCGAGCTGCTCCATGGGAGCGTTGTGCGAGTCCTCTCGGATGAAGCAATCTTGGTGGTTTCTGTCAATAGCCATGGTGGAATGAAGTGCTCCGGAGTAGCTCAGGAAATGTCTCTACTGTTCCCTTGCACGGAACTGCACCTCCAAGTGCTTACAGCCCAAAATATCGTGGGCGAGGACAACCGTGAAACGGATTTCCTCAGCAGTCACCTCCTCAATCTCGGGGAATGGGAACTTGCCCCATGGGAATTCAACTAGATAGTGGCTCAGTGGGGCCTCCCGGGGCAGACTCGATGGTGACAGCAACTAATGCCAAGTTACCCTCCTTCTTCAGCCATCGTTTGGAGCACAAGTCCATGGAGTTGGACAAACTGGTTCAGCCCTGGCCCCTAGATCCCCTCCTCTATGTGTCCTGCCTCGTCGGCCATAGTTTGTGGACATAGTCAGTCTCCTCATGTCCCAGCCTCTGTGTCTTGGGGGCAGGAGGGGCTTATTATGGCAGGGTCACCTAAGGCACCCTGCTGAAGGCCAGGTGGTGCTCCACCGCATTGGCTTCTGTCCAGGTCTGATATCTCTTTGAGAACTGGTGTGGACATCGCCTTTCCCTTATGGGGGGGGGGGGGTCTTGATCCCCTCAGTTCTAGCCTTCAGTCTAGAGTGAGTTGAAGAGTTTGTCGAGCTCAATCAGGGTGCAGGTAGCAGCACTTTCCAGTCCAGTGGTAGTGCACCGGGATGCGGGCCACTTTCTCAGTGGGGTTCGGACCCTTCATCCACCAGTACACCCCATAGTCCTGTCATGGACTTGACGCTCATTCTCTGAGCACTCATGTATCTGCCCTTCCAGCCACTCAGGTGAGCTACCATCAAGGATCTGTCCACAGTGTTCTTGATAGCTATCATTTTGACATGGCGGATTTTGGAATAACAGGCATTCTCCTGCCACGACCCTTTCCCTCCTTCTTGCCCAAGGTGCTCTTTCCCTTTCACATCAATTGGGTGCTGTTCTTGCCAGCCTTTTTGCCAGCCCACTGCACCAGACCAGACAAGGGCTTGTGTTTTGTGCATATCCATTGTGCATTCTTGCAGTACTTGAAAGTGACAAATTACTTTTGTATTTCCGATTAACTCTTTGTCCTTTTTGCTGGACCTTGGAAGGGACAAACAGTGTCCAAGGAGATCCTAGGTTGCTGGATCAAGGACACTATTGCTTCAGCCTACCTGATGCAGGGTAGACCCATTTCCTCAGGCCTCAAGGCTCATTTGACTTGGGTCCAGACAGCTTCCTGGGTCCACGCATCTCATGCATCACCCTTGGACAATTGCAGGGCGCCTACTTGGTTTCCTTGGCTCCGAGTCACACTACCGGCTAGATGTGCCTACAGAAGTGGCCACGTTCTTCCACTGCACTTTCTTCCCACCCTAGGATGGAGTAACTTTGGTACATCTCACTAGGCTGGGCTGGTCTAGCAGGAAAATCTGGAAGGAGAAATTTTACTTACAGTTAATTTCCTTTCCGGGAGTCCTGCTAGACCAGTCCATGACTCACTCCATTCAGCCTTGTGGCTTGGACTGCAACCTTCTATATACATTTATCTCTTCGGGCCATGTAGAAATCGTATATAGTTGTCCTCTTTGAGGGGGTTCCTTGGGAGGTTTTGGCTACCTTCCATTGCTTGTTATGAAAATACTGGAGGGCTCCTTCTAGCTGTGCTAGGTTTTTTATGCCAGTGGCGATGTCATGGTATAGTTTTGCTTTCTTTTCTCCGTCTCCCATAAACTGCTAGCAGGGGGAGATAACCTACTAGTCTGGACTGGTCTAGCAGGACTCCAGGAAGGGAAATTAATGGTAAGTAAAATTTCTCCTTCCTTTTCAGCTGGGCTTACATTATTCCCTTTGTAAAGTAAATATGCAAGGGATTAAAACAGCCTAAGAGACTTGGGTTTTATTCCTAAACCTGGTGCTAGCAAGGTCAGTGTTATCATTTATAGGCCCCAGGATGTATCCTAGTCACGGCCCAGAGGCAAGACCTATGGGTGAGATTCAGGGTGCGCTATACACATGTAGCAGGTTCTAAAGGAAGCCAAGAAATGCGACTGCAGGATGTGCACTACATAGTGAGACAAGGGCGCCCACTTTCCTTCCACTAATCTCTCTTTATATAATTCTCTGTATTTGAGTGATGATCACTCTCCGTCTCCAATCTATGACAATTAATTTTGTTTCCTTATGGCCTAACTGTGGGTATTCCACACAAAACTGCTTTAACCTTAATTAAACCCAAAGCTACAATAGATTTCTAATAGGGCCTATAACAAAAATAGCAATTATCTACGCGAGTACAAACACACACACACATTTACACCTTCAGAGAAGATACAACTTCACTTTACAAATTCTCATACAATCACTGGGCACAGTGCTAGAACCCATTGTATAAAGGCATGTAGGCACCTATGTAGCTTGATCAAACAGGCACATTTTTTAGAACTTTACATATACATAAATATCTCTCTCATGGCTCCTTCAAGCAACTTAAACATCTTCCAGCTCATCCTGCTAGACCAATCTAAACAAATGGGTTATGACCTCTGCTAGTACATGATGAAGAGAAAAACGTGAAGCGTCCAGTGACATCATCACTGGCATTAGGACTGGTGCAGTTAGGGACACTTTTCAGTATCTCTGTCTCCAGTAGTTTTCTTTTCTGGTTTTCAGCCCACCTTACTCCTGGGGCTTCACGCTGAAGGCTGCATTTCCCAGTGGAGTACATTTTGCCCCATGACTTCTGGACAGCCGTTCCCTCCCAGTTGAGCCTGTGTGTCTGGGCATATCTACTGGTACCTCTCCTGTTGAGCTGCCCTAGTGAAGGGGGGAGGTGGTCAGGCTCCCTATCTCTTTCCCTGACTGGTTGAGTCTTGCTAGGAGAGCCAGAGAGGCCTAACTCTTGGCCCTTTTCTTAGTTTTTCTTCCTTTCTCCCCCCCCCCCCTCCCCTCCCCAAAGAAGCCAGCTCAGCAAGATCCTCATTGGAGGTGTATCTAAGGCTGACAACTAGGCTCTCCTCTGCTCAGCTCAAACACTCAACAGCCGGGAAGGAGGAGGAGGAGAGGGGGGGGGGGGCTGCGAAAGCCAGTAGTGTGTCTCTAGCAGCCCTGTTCTGTAGGCCCCATTGCAGTGGTAAGGAGCGCAGTAGTATGCAGAGGCCACGGGTTTCATTCAGTCCTCTGGCCTGCTGGAAATAAAAGGCTGTAGTTCCCCATTGGGCCTCCCATAATGTTGTGCTTTGCAGTATCAACAGTTGAGAACAGTACATGACCAAGAGCATGCAAGGCCACAGTCTGCCTGTGGCAATGGTGGGAGACTTGTCAATTGCACTGCTGATCTGGGAGGGCCCTCCTCTCAGGGCATGATGGGGACCTCCTGACCTCACCGGTATGTTGGGGACTGTGGGATCAAACTTCCCCACTCAGTCTTGGGCTGCCTGAAATGGTGGGAACCGCCACCATTTTGTCAGACTACAGCACGACTCTAGCTCAGCTCTCAGACCCCTGTGACCTCAGAGGGGACATGGGGGCGGGGCCCTTCAGTGTTGCTCCTGCAAGGGGGAGGAGCATCAGTGGGGGTCCCTTCAGGGATTCCTGTTTTCCCGAGGGGTTTTTCACAGGATTTTTGGGGCTGTGTGTAGCAGGTTCTATCCCTCTGCTATGGGGCAGTCTAAAGTTGCAGCTCCATCTGGGTTTCCATTTCCCTCTTTGAGCTGCTGCAGAAGCATATTCATCTTTGCCCGTGGGTGAAAGCGGGAACCCCCGAGGTTCCTGTTGTGCTTGCCAAATGCCCTTCACCAGAGGCTGCAGAATGGATTTTCAGTCCAGTTCCCCTCTCAGCAGTGAGAGTCTGGAAGAGAGGGAGCTCTTAATGAAGAGGACAACGTTTTGGACATTCACCTTTACCACAGGGAGGAGTTGTCTTTGCTGATTTTGCAGGTCTCCTCAGTCCTCCACACTGCTGAAACACTGGTGGAGGAGAAAGAGGAAAGAGATTCCATGTTAGAAGGAATGTGTTGCTCTTCCTGGGCTTTTCCTCTTCCCTGGGCAGTTTCCCTCCTCCCAGGATTTGAGGTTGTTCATGGGCCCTCTCTTTAAACCATTAAGACTGGCTACTCTAAGACTTATTGTTGGAGGTGGTGTTTTTGTTCACAATTTCCTCGGTTTGGCATATTTCGGAGCTGTAGACCTTGTCCTGCCAGAATCTGTATTTGCCCTTCTTCCCGGAGACAGTGACTCTTCATCCTGTTCTATCTTTTTTGCCTAAAGTGATCTTGGTCTTTCATATCAACCAGGTGGGTTTCCCTTCCAAGCTTTTCTTGCACTGGACTGAAAGTCACAGAGTGTTGCTCCACTATTTCAAGGTGTCTAATCCATTCTGTTAAATGGACAGACTGTTGATGGAGGTCCATGTAAACAGGAGGCGGCCTCCAAGACCACTGGATCAGGGAAGCAGTCACTTTGACCTATTTTCTGAAGGGCAAGCCGGTGCTATTAGGGCTACATGCCCACTCCACTCTGGCTCAAGCATCCTCTTGGGCCAAGTCTAAGGCTGTGGTCTGCTTGACATTTGTTGGATGGAGATGTGGTCCTCCCTCAATATTGTTGGTATGGAAAGGCAGACTGGATAGGCCGTATGGTTTTTATCTGCCATCATGTTTCTAGGATACTTTTGTTAGGCACTAGCGATTGGTTGTTCAGGCCAGACCGAATGCGCTTTTGGGGCAGAGATTCCCAGAGCAGCCATTTCTTTCTCCAGTCCAAGAGTCATAGCTTTTGGTGCTTCCCACTTGCCTGGACTGATCTAGCAGAATGAACTGAAAGATGAAATTTTACTTATCTGATAATTTCCTTTCCTGGCATCCTGTCTAGACAGTCCAGGACCCACCCTCGAGGTTTTCTGTTGCTCTGGTGTTTTAGGCCTCAGAGATTCCTTTATGTTTTTGATCAGACAAGGTGAACTTGGGGGAGAGAAAGCTTCTTTGGGGAGTCATTTTTTCATGTTCTGGTTGGTTTAGTCTCTTTGATGTCAATAAGAGGCTTGTCATGTGAATCCTGAAGGATGCCCCTAGCTGCACTGGTCCCAATACTAGTGGTGATGCCACCAGAAGCCTCTAGTTTTTCTCAGTTTCTATTATCTACTGGCAGTGGGGCATAACTTACTTTTATGGAGTGGTCTAGTAGGATTCCAGAAAAGGAACTTATCAGGTAAGTAAAATTTCACCTTAAAAGTAATTTAACTACATTGTTAAGTTGCCTTCCACATGCCCCCATGTGAAAAGGGAAAAGGCAAGATTCTCAAAGGATTTAGCTCCACGGAATCTGATTGCAGCCTGCTGTCTTCTCAGGTTTTCTGTTTGTAAAAATCTGATTTAAAATAGTCAATTTTCAACCTCTTGCTAGCTGCAGTTCATCTGGATGGTTTGAAAACATCTCATCTACCCCAATTCCAAATCTGTTATCCCAAACTGCAGGTAGAGCAGGCAGAGAGCAGGGAGGCAGCGGTTTCATGCTTTATTCATCCAAGCTATGACAGGGACTCATGAAAAGGGGTGGAATTGGATCTAAGCATGCCCAAATTTAGCAACTCGTCTCAGACCCCGTATGCCTTGGAAAATTGGAGAACAGTTACTCTCTGGTCACTGCTCTTGCCACAGAAATCAAGAGAAAATTGAATTAAATTCCCCTATAACCTTGTTATAAGGGAGGCAGGAAATCATTTGAAGTTTATACAGAATTTTAGTCAGCTTTTCTGCCAACAAAGATGAAGGTAATTTAATCCATCCATCCAACATTTGAGAAAACTCACAAACAAGCAGCGTGTAACGCTGCAAAGAAATAAAAACAAGTTTGTGCATCAGATTTGAACTCGGTGCCTTAGGGTGTATAAATAATGCAACACCTGGGCTACCGTCCAAAAATCTGTACTTACTCCCTGCACACCAGTCATGGGCCATAGAACAAGCTCTGCACTTTGCTATAAACACAAATCTTGTATTGTTTGAAGAGCCTTTATTTTCTGAGAAAGGAACCATCATACAGTTGATGGTGTCGTGGCTAATTTTTTCGGCAGTGTGAACAGAATGTCACACTGCGTCTTCATCACACTGAAATCTGTCTGGTGTCAGTCTGCAAGAGGTTTTCTAAGAAACCTCTTGCATCACCTTCAGGAAGGCAGTGCGAGTTTTCTCTACCTGTGAGGTAGCATGCCCTAAAAGATATATTGGTACAACAGCATGGAAGCTCAAACGATCACCTGATCACCTGCCCAAGAATATCCAAGGCTAGCATAGAAGGGGCCTGGGAGAGTCTATACCTTTACCAAGTGACCCAGGGCACTACAATGGGATGCCAACACTGATGCAGATTGCCTGCCAACCTGAACAGTTAAAGATAGACAGTAGGGGGTAGCTAAAAGGTAATCACATCATGAAGTCAAAGGTGTCAGCAAGAACATGTAAACATACTGACCAGTACAGTGGATATAATCTGGCATTTGGCCCCCATAGGCTTTCCCTCCTTTAAAGAAAAATGCAGCCTACTGGTCAGAGCAATGAGCTGAGAATCAGGGACAGCAGGTCTGCCAGTAACACGTCTCTGTGACCTTGGGCAAGTAACTTATCTTCCATTGCTTTAGGTATCCTGCTTAGACTGTAAGCTCTCTGGGGTGAGATTCTATTGTACTTGAATAGGTACAGCCACTGTACAATGCTGTGATAGGTAGCAGTGCTCTAAGAAAGAATTATAATAATGCTTATTATAAATATAAAAAACAAACAAACCACAATTTTATTATATAGATTTGTGTCTTTTTTTTAAAATAAATTGAATATATCAATACAACTTGCAAGATCACTGCTTGAGTTTTAATCTCGTCTGCTTTGCACTCTGTCTGTTCGAACCTTCTCTCTTCTTGTTCCTGTTCCTGTTCTTCACATTGTGTGTGTCATAGTATCGCACACCGACCTTCCACAAGCGCTGCTCTCGATCCAGCCTTCTCCTCTGCAAGAATGGTAATAAAAATTTCAACTCTCTCAGTCCTGCAAAGCTATTTCCCTCTTGGTTTTAAAATTCTCTACATACATCTGACTGGGTTAAACCATCACACTTGCTTTTATCTACGGTGACAATGCTTTTTCACAGCTGTGTCCGCTTCAGAGAACAGCAGATATGATACTGAGAGGTACTGAATCTCTACTCAAGCTATGACATAAGACCATCATGGCCAAGGCGCCACGTGGTAGCTGTTTAAGAAGGACCAGATGAGCACAGGTTTCCAGAGTCCTTCATCTCTAAATCATTGGTTTGTGTCTGGCTGTGATAGAAAATCATGGTGATCTGAGCAGTAGCTTGTGTGAAACGAGTTGGCTTTCTCTGCCTGGTGTCCCAGCAGTACAAACACACCATTGGGAGCTTTACTGACAGTTTAGCCAGAGAGGCTCAGAGAGCACGACTGAGGCATAATGCCACGACAGCAGGTATCAGGGAGGTCTACACCGCTCTGCTTGTGTTGCACGTGTTCAAAAGAGGGAAACAGCACTAGGTAAAACAGCAGAGTCACTACCACGCAGCAAAATGTCACTTCTGCTCTCTCACCTCTTTTGACTTAAGTACTGCAATGAGAGAGTTTTGTATGGATGGGGGAAGAGGGGCCAGATACATACCTCCTTGGACGTGAGTTTCTGCCAGGACACTGCAGCTTCACTTTCATCACTATCATCATCTATTTTCCTTTTCCTTCCTCTTTTTGTGTGCGCTGGAGATGGACAAAAACACACCGTAGGGTTATTTGTGACCAGCAGGATGAAAAAAGTTCTTTCTAAAGAAGCACTGCGCCTTTATCATACTGAAATCTGTCTGGTGTACTAAGGCACCTAAACCGTAGAGCTTTTGGGTAATGTTATGAGGTACTACAAGCCAATGCAGTATATTGTAAAGCTGTAGAGCTCTGGGGATTTGGAAATTAGGCTATTATGTGTCACAGAATATGGGGAGGGAGGGAGATATTCAGGGACAGAGGCTAATGCTGATAAAGTGTCTAGCTCTTGCCACTGAACACTCAATGCCAGAGTCATATCTGCCCACTGGCACCGATTATCTGCGCTGGCCAAATAGCGATAATATCCAGCCGTTTAAGTGTCTAACATTAGCCGCTTTGGGATAACCAGCTAATGGCTAATACTCAGCTGCTAGTCAGTTATCCCCTGCTCCCGGAATGTCCCCAGTGCTAACCAGTTAGCACTGGGGCGCTTAGAGGCGACACTTAGGGATATTCAGTATCTGCAAGCCACCTAAATAGCTTTGAATAGCTCCTTCTATGTTTTTATCATCATCATTTTATTTGTTTTCTGTTATTATTGTACCTTGTACCTGCTGCTGAGCCGGCCAGTTCCGCTCAGGCCGATCTATGCCTGGGATGACCATGCAGCTGCACATATTACAGACAGAATCAACACTTGTGCCGCATGGCACCGGCAAAGACCATGTGAGCAGTCTGTGCCAGTGCGGTTAAATTATCTGCTGTGCATGGAGAACCCCCCGTTACAAGAAAGTAAACTTGCTATTAAGCACATAGAGAGTCTACTTCCTCCTTGCGGCTCTCGCTAAGCAGTCAACCAGATTTCACCATACCTTGGCCTTCCTGCTCCTCTAATTTCGGCTCAAATTTCATGAAAATCTTTTCACTCAGTCCCTTTGAGATCCTACAACACAGATGTAAAAGGATATTTTTGCATTATAAGTAGTGAAACAGTCATAACTCTTCCCTGTGTGGTGCTAACAGACCACAACTCTCAGTCCCTTAACATGCCACTTAGTGTGCTAGTTCCGTTATTCTAATGTTCCAAACTAAAAATACAATTTTAAAACCATGTGTAGAGATAGAAATATAGAAACATGATGGCAGATAAAGACCATATATGGCTTATCCATGCCAACTACTAAGCTCTAGTCGCTTTTTTGCCCCCTTTAGAAATCTTCTGTGTTTGTCCAATGCTGTCTTGAATGTAGAAACAATCTTCACCTCTACTACCTCCACTGAGAGACTATTCCACATATCTACCAGTCTTTCCATAAAGAAATATTTCAGCATATTACTCCTTAGTCTATCCTCTTTCACCTTCATCCTATGCCTCTTCGTTGCAAAGCTTGCTTTCAATTGAAAGAGGTTCTCTTCCTGTGCATTTATGCCGCGGAGGTATTTCCCCTCACTCTTCCAAAGCGTACATATTAAGATCTCTAAGTCTGTTCCTATATGCCTTATGATAAAGCCCACTGACTATTTTGGTAGTCACCCTCTGCACCGACTCCATTCTGTTTATATCTCTTTGAAGGTGCGGTCTCCAGAATTAAACACAATACTCCATAATGAGGTCGCATCAGAGATAAGCAGACAATTCTCATAAGAGAAAAATTAAAAAAAGGCAGCAGTGTTTTCCTAGCAAGTTAATGCAAATACCTGATGGCAGAAAATCTCTTGGCTTTGGCTTTAGTCAGGAATTTTTTATATTTTGCAATCTTATCATCCAGTGCCCGATTTACGGCTTTGGTGCTTTGGTTGCGATTTCTTTCCCATGGCAACTGCTTGGTCTTCTTGCCGTCTGCTTCATGAGATGTCTCAAATTCGTTCTGTTCATCGACATGACCATCGTCCTCCTCTTCCTCCTCTCCCAGAGAATCATCTTCTATCTCCTCAGTACCTGACATTTCCAGTGGTACCAGATCCTCCTGTGAGAATTCAGGTGCCACGTTAATTTTGCCAAAGTTCTGCCGGACTTGGGACACGAATTGCTTGACTTCGGTGTTTATGGCCTGTGCGCCTCCTTCGGGTTCTGCTGGTGCCACGCTGGCATCTGTGGATTGTAACATTTCTGCAGTGGGGACACTCTGAATGGGCACTTTTGCAACCTCCACAGACTCTGAGGGCTAAAGGAAGCAGAGAGAACAAAGCACAGTAAACCATACTCATCACCACCTTCTAACTTGTATTGCATGTTCAACGACTCCCAGCACAATACATAGGGTACACCCAAGCTATTCCTCACCCTATGTAACTTCCACAACCACCAGTCCTATGCGTTCTATGAGATAATATATTACCATCATCTTTGGATTTTTACGCTTTTCAAGTTTATACAACACTGAAGTTATCAGTTTTGTACGTTCTATGTAATGTTATAAGTTTGAGTTACTAGTTACTCTATAAACTACTTTGACTCCGATAAAGCGGTCTATAAAAACAGACAAATAAATAAATTACATTCCATGCTAAGCTAATTCTAATCCCACTTCTTTTAAATATATCCTTGATTAAGAAATGTCCAGTCAGGGCAATGTGTATATTTTGGACAAGTTTTATTATGCTGATACACTTCTTTCCCCACTCAGTTGATATAAATCATTTTTCATTTCTTATTTGAAAAACAACACTTGCAAAAAAAAAAAATTAATCCATTTTCTTTCATGCCTTGTATTCTGCTGACCCTCTTTGCTACTGAAATCTTCGACCTGGAGTACAGAACCATGGTTTCACCCAAATTTGCACTGCTCAAACAGTAACTCTGAAAGAATTTGGCATAAGCCTAAAAGCCCTGATAACTCAGGACCATACCAAGCTAGAAATGCGTCCTGTGCAACTAACAAATCTGGTGCCCCATCCGCCCCAGCCATGTGCAGCAACTCACTTTTTTTTTAGCTTCCTGGAAACACAGTGATGATATCGGCGCCCCAACTGTACTCGCACCCTATGTGGCCGCGTTGCTTGCACAGCCCTTGGTATAGTTCTGCCTCCACTTTTTATCAGTCGGGAGATTAGGCAGTCTAAGCACTCCTATTACACCTCTATTATTCAAGCTAGTAACAACCATCCTAAGCAGCTTTCTAAATTAATGCATTCATTTTCAGTCGGCAGTGAATTCTGTTTCCCACCCTCAAATGCCTTCAGCAAAGAATTTTGTCAACTTTTTCAAATCTAAGGCCATCCACCTGTGTAACTATCACTTCTGGGGGTCGCCCATTCTTGGGATCCCACCCAGCAGATATCCTAACGATTGATCCCTCTTGGGAGCTCAGCCACTATTACAGACACCATTGTCAGGGCTGTTTCACATTTCACAACCCCCCTCGGATTTTCATGTCAATCCTGTGTAGTCAACTGCTAGATCTCACATTAGTCTAAACTGGATTCCCTTCCTGATGGAGAATCACCAAATTTATTTAGAGTACAAAGAATACTTTGCTTTGCTTGATCCCTTTCCTGCATTTCTAGTCAAAAATCCCTTAGTCTTGTGTCCTCACTTACAATTAATGATTAACATTAGTTTATCAACTGGCATTGCGCGCCTATCCCATGGAAGCAGACCTTAGTACACTCTGTTTTAATGATCCCCTGCAAGACGGCTCCAACTATTGCCCAATATCCAATCTTTTGTTTGCTGCTAAATTGACTGAAAAAAAAACAAATTGCCCATGCCTCTCTTAGATTTGCTGAGCAAACTAATGCTCTTCACCCTCAATCAGGTTTTAGGCTTGGGTTTAATACACAGTGTGTCCTTGCCTCTCTAATTATCCCTGGAGTCCTGGAGACAGGCAAATAAGTTATCCTAGTTTCCTTAGGTCTTTCATGTGCCTTTGACTTAGTCGTCACTGTATACGTGTTACTTATCTGTCTAATTTGAGCTTCCACTGCACTGCACTGTCCCGGCCTGGATTGTTTATTCTGTGAGTGTGAGATCACTCTGTCTCTCTTCCAGATGGGTCTTACTTCCTGTCTGTAACTTACAATGTGGTGTCCCTCATGGTTCAGTCCTTGCACTGATAATGTTCAATCTATTTATGTTTAAGTTGTTTTGATTGATGATTTTTTGTTTTCTATCCAGTGCAAGCCCTGACGCAGCCTTGAGCGAAACGCCTTATGGCATCGTCACTATATTAAAATGCTTAAGTGTTAGAGAACCATAGGTCAGGTCAGATCTATGTAGAAAGTTTTTTGGCTACTTTATAGCTTTCTTGAACTTCTTGAGAACTACATAATATATGTATTGATTTTGCATTGTTGCTATCTGCCTTAATTATTTGGAATGTATAGATATGGAGTGACTTGGTCCCTTCTGACAATCTTATACGACCCGGTCAGTCATTTCTTTATTTTTGAGTACAAGCAAGCCTTTCCTCTGTAGTGAGCACAAGTTAGCTTATTTTTTTTGAAAACTTTATTTAGCATTTTCAAAACATTACATTCACACCAAACAATACATTTGACGAAATGGATTAGACAGAAATAACAGGCAGATCCAGACAGGTTCATGTCTATTCTCCCGTACCAGAGCATCGGAGTGATAGTGGAAAGGGAGGGTTGACCGTTCATGTCCCACCACCTAACACCAATATATAGTGTCTACAGTAATTATTGCGTATCAGGACTGTCCCATTTATTTAGCAATCTTTTGAAGGCGGGATTCTGCTGAACATAGGCTATCTCACAGGATCGATGGTAGCACACCAGATTCCACCAGTATTCCACACTCAAGGCACTGAAAGACTTCAAGTGACTCATAATGGCCTTCAGTGCTAAACTCAGTAGGAGATCAAACAAGGCATGATGGTGCTTCTGGAGACAAGGTACCTCCGCCATAGATTTGTAGATGATTATCCGATAGGATAAGGGCGTCGTTATCCCAAGCAGTCTTTGTATTCGTCGCCATACTCCTCGCCAGTACAGGAGTAAGTGTGGACAATAATACAGCATGTGTGATAGGGTCCCTACTTCGTGTCCACAGGACCAACAGCGATCATCCTTCTGTTCTTGCCACTTGGAGATCTTGACTGGGGTCAGATATGCGCGATGTGCTAGAAAAAATAGCATCTGCGTGAGGGAGGGAGGCCGATCGAGATATCCGGGTCTGAGATCCCCAAAAGGAAGCCCACATTTCTGAGGTCGCGAGGGGTCCAGCTTCAGTCTCCCATACCAATCGTGCCCCGCTTGGGCTACGCCCGTCAGCGGATCTAAGGAGCTCCACCAACTGCGATACTTGCCCGGACCCTGTCCGGAGTTCTTGGATCCGAAGATAAGACGAGCGTCCACTAACAACATGAAGGGGTGTAACTCCTGCCTTGCTCAAACAATGCCTCAGTTGGCCCCATTGGAAGAAGCATTTGTAGGGGAGTTAGAATTCATGTTGTAATTCCGCAAAGGTTTTGTATCTCTGTCCCCTGAGTAGATGACCCAGACTTAGAATACCGTGACGTATCCAAGTGGTCCAGGCGAAACAAGTCCCACCTATTTTAAATCGCTGGTTAAGCCAAAGCGGAGTGGCCTCCGTGAAGGCTTGCTCCTCTCCCAATAGTTGTAACACCAAATGGAAGGCTCGTTGAGTTGCTTGATGGATCATGTCCTTCGTCTGCGTATACGGATACGCTGGCGCGGCTCCAATCCGGTGACGTAATGGGAGAGGATCACTCACCGCCGATTCCACTGGGAGCCAACTAGGGACACCTGGAGTATCTGGCTCCTCCGCCCACCAGGAACCTTGTTTAGCTATGGCTGCAATATGGTACCAGTAGAAGTCCGGGAAACTAACCCCCCCTTGTTTCTTGGGAAGCTTTAGTTTCCAGGCTGCAATACGTGGTGTTTTCTTCGCCCATAGGAAAACCAGCAACTTTCTCTCTAGTTCCTGGTAGAATTTCTTGTCAAAGAGTACCAGGATCATGCTGAGGATGTACGTGATCTTGGGCACTATAACCATTTTGATGGTTTCTAAGCAGCCCCACCACGTCAGGTTCAGTGGTGTCCATGTAGCCACACAGTCTTGCAAGATCTGGGTACATCGATCCACATTAAGCGAGATGGTGTCTGTCAGGGTAGTGCCATACGCGACTCCCAAATACTTAAAGGTTGATTTTTCCACCTGAAAGGAGTACCCTCCGTAGCTCCTCTTCGGAGACTGCAGATGTGAGAGGTATAATTGTGGTCTTGTCCAAATTTAGCTTGTATCCCGAAATACGAGCGTATTCCTCTATTATCTTCAAGGCGGCATCCACCGAATTTACATCCAGAAATAGTAGAAGGTCATCGGCGTAGGCTGACAATTTGCAGTGATAGCCTTCCAGCGGCATTCCCAAAACATTAGATGCCTGGCGAATTTTAAGGATCAAAGGCTCCAGGGCTATATTAAATAGCAGAGGCGATAGAGGACAGCCCTGTCTAGTGCCTCTGGTGAGAAGGAATTCCCGGGAAGTAGTATTGTTCGCTGCTACCCGAGCCACCGGTTTAGTGTATAGCAGCTGTATATTTTTCAAGAAGTTGTCAGGGACCCCCATCCAGCGCATGGTTCGAAATAAATAGGAGAATTCGACCCTGTCGAATGCCTTTTCCGCGTCTAGTGCAAGGCCTACCAGGGGCTGATCTACTTGCTGTGCCTTATGGAGAACGTGGGCCAACATACGGCCGTTATCTGTCGTGGATCTTCCGGGCATAAAGCCACATTGGTCCGGGTGAATAAGGGACTCCAAAACCTTGGACAATCGGTTGGCTAGTATCTTGGCGTAGATTTTGTAGTCTGAATTTAATAGCGAGATAGGTCTGTAGTTCTCCACCTTCTCCGGGTCTCTCCCTGGTTTAGGGTGTATTACTATCGTAGTGGCTGCCAGAGTACCTACAGCAGGACACTCCTCTCTCACCCCCGTGTAATAAAGTAGTAGTTCCGGTGTCAGCTGATCAATGAAGGCTTCATAAAATTCCACTGGCAGACCATCCGGACCACTTGCTTTCCCTTTAGCCAGCTGATGAAGTGCCTTATGAAGCTCCTTACAAGTGATGTCTGCTGCAAGAACCTGCTGCTGCGTTTCCGTTAGTCGGGGACCATCTATTGAAGAGACAAAATTCGAAAAGCCGATTCATCGCAGGAGACTTCGGATTGATATAATTTGGTGTAGAAGGTTTCACAAAGTGCTAGAATCTCCTCATCAGAGACTTTCAATCTTCCACTCGAGTCTTGCAATCCCGCAATCCTGGTCACAGCTCGTTTCGTCTTCAACATATTCGCTAGCAGCGAACTCGCCCGATTGTTGTCATGGTAACATCTCCCTTGCTGGACTTTAATTGAATCACTGACTTCTGCTTGCAAAAGCGTATTGTACTGGAACCTAAGCTTCTGTAACCGCATAAGGACTGTCGAGTCTGCCCATCGGGCCAGGAGTCGTTCGCCCGCTCGAATTTCAACTTCTAGCTCCTTCCTCCTCTGCGCCTCTGCAAGCCGCTTACGAATTTTGTAAGCAGTCATATGTCCTCGCATAGTGGCTTTGTAAGCTTCCCACCAGGCCCATGTGGAAGTTTCCCCAAAATGGTTAACTTCAAAGTATTCAGCAGTAGCCGCCTTCATAGTAGTACGAAATTCATCATCCGCTAACCAGTGCTTCTCAAAGAAGAACCGTTTCGAGGCACTCCTTTCTGGGCCCACGCTAAGATCTAAGAGAACCGCGGAATGGTCTGAGACTGTTATGGGGAGTATACTTATACCCAGGATTTTAGGCAGTAACGTTTTCGAGGTTAGGAAATAATCAATGCGAGTTTGAGAGTTGTGCGGTAGTGAGTAGAAAGAATATTCCCTACCATTGGGGAAGAGCAACCTCCAGGGATCAAGTAGTCCAAGCAGTTCTTCCATGTTCTGCAACTCCGTTGACGAGCGTGGCTTATGTTGCGGCTTATAGGGAGTCCTGTCCAGGAGTGGATCCTGTATGAGATTAAAGTCTCCCCCCAGGATAATTCTCGAGGACCCGCTATTTAAGAGCTCCTGAGCTACCTGAACAAAGAATTGCGGATCATCTATAGTGGGACCATATATTGTCATAAAAGTGTAAGGATCTCCACTTAGCGTGGCTGTCATCTTAGCCCAACGGCCAGCGGGGTCAGTTTTTGTCTCCTTGACTTCTACCTGGAGGGTCTTCCGAGCTAGAATAATGACCCCACCCTTCCTCCTCAGGGCTGGTGCGGAAAGTATATTCGTATAGGTCCTGTCTGCTACTTTATAGGACTCTGTGAGTGATAGGTGGGTCTCTTGCAAATATATAACATCTGCATTTTGATGATTACAGTAAGTCAGGATTTTCTTCCTTTTGGCAGGATTGGAAATACCTTTAACATTCAGGGACAGTACCCGCACCCGGCTATTAGCCATATTTGACCTTATCGTGGGACAGGAGGGGGACATTCACGGTCAACAACCCCATGAACAGGGAATGCACTCTTAAAACATTAACATACACATAACCAGGCTGTAACCCGCCATAAACTACTTTAGCTTGAATGGTGGAATCCCAACCGCCCAACCAGACCCAACTTACCCCCTCCCAACATTTAGAAGCTAATAACATGTCATTTTCTGTAATCAAATAGTGAGGCAGACAGGGAAATCTACGCAATTGGAAACTACAGCCCCTATGCATTAATAGATAAGTAGGTATGTGTAGACAACCACAGGCAAACCTATTGTCCCACAAATATCCTTGCCGGGCTTAAGGAGCTGGAGGTGTCCGCACGGTTCTCCTTCTGAGTCGCAATGCCCCAAAAGTTGCGTGATGACTTTACTGTGAGAACACATAGTCTTATCCGCTCTAGGATCCGACCTCCATCCGAGCCCGTTCTCGGAGAAAAGCGCGGAGAGTATGACCCTCCGTGAAGGTTTGGGTGTGTTTGTCCAGAGTCACCCGCATATTTGCGGGGTAAAAGAGACCAAATCGCGCTTGCGATTGTAGCAGGAGAGGCCGGCAGGCCAGGAGATCTTTACGTTGCTGGGCCGTCTGTTTACTAAGATCGGGGAAAAAGGTAATTTTGTGACCTTCTAATTGCACGTTCTGCCGCTGCTTTGCCGCTTGCATTATCTGTAATACGTGCTGGTAGCGAAGTGCTTTAGCTACAAAAGGCCGAGGTCGTGGGGTCTGTGCTGAGGGGTGCGATGGCACGCGATGGGCCCGCTCCAGTTCCAGGGGCCTCTCAAAGGTTAGTCCCAATACCTCTGGTATAAGCTTCTCAAGGTAACTTATAGGGTCAGAGCCTTCCCGGCCTTCAGGGACTCCCAGGATTCGTATGTTACTTCTCCTAGCCCTATTGGATTGATCTTCCAAAAGCGTTTCTAGGGCTGTTACCCTCTTTGCCAGCGGGCCGACCTGCGCAATCACTGCAGAATGCTTCTCCACCTTCGCTTCTACCTCTGTCAAGCGCTTAGCCATATCACTTAGACGGTCTTTAACTTCCCTCAGGTCTTCTTGTACCAATGTTAGGGCCCCGGAGTTAGTGGTGACAAGCGCTTTCACTTCCCGGAGCTCCTGTAGGATTTCTCGCACCCCGTCTGCTGCGATTTTGTCAGGCGCCATTTTCTGTGGAGACGTGAGCTCCTGTTTTGCCCTCTTGTTAGACTGCCCCGCCGTCTGCTGGAAATCTAATCTGGCCGGTTTCAAGGCAGTCATGTTCACCGATTCCTTTACCACACTAGGCTGGTTTCAAGGGCGCCCGTTGCCTTTTTCTGCTTAGGATTCTGTAATGCTGGGAGGGAGCAAACGATCTATGCGGCCATCTTCTACCGCGGCAGACTCCGCCCCACAAGTTAGCTTATTGTTGAAACCCCTTTGGTGCACTTGATATATTTTTCTACAAGAAGAAGTCAATGTTTTAATCCATTGCACTTTAAATCATTTTGAATATTATGAGAGTTTTTTTCTGACCTGTGATGGCTATATAAGAACATAAGCCCATCATAATACCAACAGATGTTAAATGTATATGACGCTTGTATACGTTGAGGTCTTTCCCCCTTTTTTAATTATGTAAGAGTGTGATTTTTTTTTTAAGTGCTCCAACTGGTGTGTGAGATTTTGTTTGCTGGCCTTTCTTTTGTATTGCTCAATCTATCTTAGCCCTCTCACTTCCTAAATACAATCCCTTGGTATCAATGGTCATTACCATGCTGATGACCTGCAATTACCATTCTATGCACCCCCGAGAACCTAGACTTACCCCTGCTAAATACCAGCCCTGATGCCATCCATGACTGGATGGTCTCCGATTGTTTGAAACTGAACCAGAATAAAAAAAACCAAAAAAACTGTGGCCACATGGATCACATCCTGCCTTCTTCTCTGTAAACAGGCTCCCCAGTCACCCTGGTTAAATCAATAAGAATCTTAGGTTGCTGGATACAGACTTGAGTCTTGCGTTTGGAAAGTAAATCTCAGCAGTGGGAGTTTCTGTTTCTATTCTCTGCAGCAACTGTTCGATCTGGCTTGGAGAAAGATGTCCTTAAGATCCTATCCATGCCCTGGATATCCGTTGGCTAGATTATGGTAATATGTGGTCTGAAATGGAGCAGCATGAAGAGATTGCAGAACTTGAAAACCACCACTGCCATGTTGCTCCACTCAGTCTCTAGATTTGACCATAATCACATCCTTACTTACCAACTGAACACTAGGCTTCCAGTTATCTATTGCATTCATTTTAAGGCGTTACTTCTCGCTCACAAAGCTTTCTTCCTTATTGTCCCTCCAGTCCAGCCCCACCAGCAGTTTGGAGACAGAGCATGTCATCTTTCATGACATCACCATAGATAGGCAGCTGTAACTCCCACCAGCCCCCAGTATCTCAGTCTCCAAGCAGCTGGAGAGGCGTGATTCCAAGTAACTAAGACTCACTGAAGGAACAACTAGGAAGAACCCCCCACCCTCAAGATTGGACTCAGTGTTTTAACAGGTCTGGGGGATTAAAGGCAATTGGAAAAAACAAAAACAAAAAACCCCCCGAAAGCTAAGAGGCAAGGTAGAGTCCTGCAGCTCCGGTTGTCTGAGCTCAGGACAGGGTGTTTTGACAGTCAGGCAGCTCTTTGCACCAGACGGGAGACTTGCCTGCGAGTGACCAAGGCTCATGAAAGCTCCAGAACCCGCAGCAGGATGAGTCGTCGTCAACGGGTTGGGGGCCTGTCACTCTGCCGGCCAAGCTTCTATAACCTGATTAGATGTTTGTCCAAGGACATGATCTCAGTGGTAGATGCTTGACGATATTTGTGGCGGATGTTTCCTCCAAATCCCAGCTCAGTAAACTACCGTTTGGGGCAGACTGCTGTTCAGGGAGGAACTGTAAAAGTTGTTAAAGGATCTGGGAGAGTCTAAAGGAGGGAGACTTCCCAAGGACAAGCAGAAGCCCGCTCAGTCTGCAACCCCGCTGTGGGAGCAGCCAAAGGACTTTAGGCATGTTCACACAGTTTGTTTCACGCCATATCAGAGGGGCTGGTTCACCTCCAGGGGGCAGATCTTTTGGGGGTTTTGAGGATCAGGCAGGGGGGCTTAATTCCCCTTCCTCATCGGCTCCCAAGAAGTAACAATGAAGCGAGGGGGGGAGTGTCAGGCAAACATGCTTCCCATGGATGGTCAGCTGCGGGATTTTCATGCCACTTGGGTCCAAATTACTACCGACTAGTGGGTGTTGGAGGTCATCCGGCCTCCAATGGATGCTTTCATCAACTTGTCTTACAGAGTGCCCTGAAAACTCCAGGCCATACAAAACGCTCTTCTCTGTCTGCAAGCTTTGCAGGTGGTGGTGGAAGTGCTGGCAGACCAGTGGGAATGTGGTCGATACTCCATATACTTCGTGGTTCCCAGGAAAGAAGGGTCCTTCCGGCCCATTTTGGACCTCAAGCATGTAAATTGATGTCTGCGGATGCCCCAGATCCATGTGGAAACGCTTCGGTCAGTAATTGTAGCGGTCCGAGCGGGAGAGTACCTAACATCGCTCAATCTCACAGAAGCATACTTGCAAATTCCTATTCGACCTGGCTATCAGCAGTTTCTGCGGTTCACGGTGCCAATGGGGCATTTTCAATTTTGGGCATTGCCGTTTGGACTGGCTACTGCGCCCCGCAGGTTCACCAAGGTCGTGGTGGTGGTGATGGTGGCGTTCCACCAGGAGGGAATTCTGATGCATCTCTACCTGGACAACTGGCTCATTTGGGCAAAGTCCAGGGAGGAAAGGGTGTGGGCCATAGCAAGAGTAATCTACTACTACTACTGAGCACTTGTATAGCGCTACAAGTCGTATGCAGCGCTGCACAGACATGTAAGAGACAGACCCTGCTCATCAGAGTTTACAATCTAATCAAGACAGATGACACAGAAGCTGTAGATAGGGATAAAGGTAAAGAAACAAGGAGATCAGGTCAATTGCCTGCAAGGTCTCGGGTGAGTGGTCAACCTTTCCAAGAGTTTCCTGCAGCTGACCCAAGATTTGGAATATCTGGGAGCCCTTTTCCAGACAGGCATCAGCCGGGTGTCCTTGCCAGTGGATCGGATGCACAAGTTGCAGGGTCAGATCTGGCAGTTTCTTCAAATGCAGGCTCCAATGGCGTGGCATTATCTGCAGATTCTGGGCTCCATGGTGGCATCACTTGAGCTAGTGCCCTGGGCTTCAGCATACATGAGACTGTTGCAGACAGCATTTCTACGCAAGTGGTCGGCTCAACTTCACCAGCTTTCCAGACCACTGCCATGTCCGGGGGGCCTAGAAGGCCCACAGGTGGTGGTTACATCCCAGCAAACTTAGCAGGCATGTCCCTGGAGGCACTGCAATGGATTCCACTGATGACAGATGCCAGTTTGTCAGGATGGGGGGCACACTGCAAGGTCCAGATAGCTCAGGGGCTTTGGTCGCCACAGGAGAGTGTGTGGTCCATCAACTGTTTGAAGTTACGGGCAGTATTCTTGGCCCTGCAGAGGTTTCACATTTTTCTGATGGGGAAAGTGGCAAGAGTCTTCTCCAACAATGCCACCACCTTGGCGTACATCAATTGTCAAGGGGGCACAAGCAGCGCACAGTTGGAGAACAAAGTGGGCCCATTTCTGGAATGGGCGGAGAGCAATCTGGTGGCACTGTCGGCGGCACATGTGGCAAGGGGCTGGTGGGAGTTCCAGCGGCCTATCTATGGTGATGTCATGAAAGATGACACGCTCAGTCTCTAAGCTGCTGGTGGGGCGGGACTGGGCTAAAGGAACATCAGTTAGCAGGTAAGGCCTAATTTCATCCTTACTGCTATCCCTACCTATCTTACCAATTCGGTCACTCATCTGTCCGATTTAGAAGAATTCATGATGGAACTCCCTGCCTGGATTCCTTTTAACAGAATCCACTTAGTCAGAATTTAAAAAAAAAAAAATTGAAAACATTCTTTTTTCCTAAGGTATTGGGAGCAGTCACGTAACCCCCTCCCCCCCCCTTTCCAAGCCTGCTTTCTTTACTCCTCTGCAGAAAATGTGATTGTTCATGTCCCGTCTCGTCTGCCCTGTGCTTTTGTCTGTCTTTACAGAGTTTAATTTTAATATGGTATTTGAGAGTTAGAAATTGTTTTGTTTTGTTATATCCTTGTCTATTGTACTATCCCCTCTATGTACTTCTATGATTACAAACCGTGACGTGCCTTCCTAAGGTGGTATAGCAAAATTATGAATAAAATAAACATTGCATCAAGTCCTGAAGTGTATCAGTTTAAAATTACAGGACAAATTCAGCCAATGTCAGTGCAATCAAGGCCATGAAACGTGCAATGGTATTACCTGACAAACTGGCTCCGCATTGGGTGGTTTCACAAAAAATGGTATTCGGCCCCTTTGCCAATCGTTCAGCACCATTTTAGCTACAGTTTGAATGTCAGGCTCGCCACCCTGAAAAAAAGCAAGAGTCCTGGCAGGATCACTTACGGAGATTAACACAAATCAAAGGATTGCTGTCATTCGAGTTCCCAGTTTGAGGGGTTTCCTCTCCGAGTTCTTGGGCAATACCCCCGTAATCAAAGCTATTCTCTCAATATTAAACTCTTTGGGTACATGGGCTTAGCTGCTTCCCAGAACACTAAAAGCCTAATTTTGCACAGGACATCCAGGTGGGAAATGGGACCTCCAAGTCACAATTTCCTGGCTATTTTACAAAGGCATATTGAACAAAGTCTTTTGTAAATACAAATAAAACTGCAGGAAATGCAGGTGTGGTGGGGACCAAACATCTCGTAGCCATGTACATTCTGAAAATAAAAAGCAACACCACTTGGCAACTTATTCAGGTGATGAATTTGCTATTCACAGATATAAGTGCTGTATTTTAGAAAATTACAAGTACTGTATAACATTAGCCAATTAAGACATCAAGCTCCAATGTTTTCACATTTTTTAAGGCAATTTAAAATACCAGAGGTTAAAGTAGAATTGCCCCCAGTCACTTGAAACCAGCAGTTACCCAACAGTCAGGCATGACTTGGAGATGGTTGAAATGCTGGTGGGGACTTTTTTAAAAAATATGTTTATTTCTGTACAAAAATCAGAATTATGATAGCATTTTTCTGGACCACCCGAACCATGCCCTCTTTGAATCTGTGTCCCCCACATTGTTTAAACGTGTAAATGCCATAATTTACACAGACAATATTCAGGCATCTATAATGAATATGCATAAATGAATTTGCATAAGCTGGCAATCCACCGAGGACAACTGTCTAGGCCATTTACTTGGCAAAATCATCTCCTCGCCTGAAGCTGCTGTCCTTGAAGTTGCTTAAAGGACACGCGGGGCTCACAACATGCACCTTTAATCATACGAACAAGGAGCTTTCAGTAGAGCAGCACATGACGACATTTTTCAAAAACTGCACCCTCTATTTTTCGCCTTTCATTTGCCAGCACTAAAGGGCATGCACTGACCACAGAGGTTTTAACATGTGTACTTCACGCTAACTTTCACACAGAAATTATCAATTTTCCTTTGGAGAATATGGGTAAAGCCTGTCTGTTTCTGTTGCAGTCACCTATGTAGCTTGCAACAACGTGGTATGTTTAAAAATAACACTGAAAAACGTTTGAGGTTAGTATCAACGATGGTGGCCAGCGCTTTCAAACCTGGATATCCAATGCTGGGGTCATATCAGCATTGAACATCTTGGCTCCTCCGTTAGCAAGTTAGCTAAATGGTTATTTGTGATATTTATTCCTGCTGGAATCCTGCAAATAGAATTCAAAACTTCTGTATTAGAAAGTCTGAATTATGCAACGTTTTGCATGCTTTGTCAAAATAATAAAGCATATTGTTTTTGAGTGATAATTTAAAATACAATACAGAAAAAATAAGTATCACAAAAAAGTTCAACATTTTAAATTATCGTGTACAGAATTCCAACAGGACTAAGATATTCAGTCGATAACTGGTTATCATTAACCGGGTAAAGCCAGACCTGCCTTCTTTCTACCTAACTTTACTCGGTTAAGAATAAACAATTAACAACTATCACAGATAACTGGTTATCCTCAGGTGCCATCCCCACTCTGCTCCTGGAATGTTCTGACGGCAGCTGGCTAGCATCGGGGTGTTCGGTAGCACAAACCTGGCAAATTCAATGGCAATAACCACGTTTTGCCTCCAAATATCCCGGAGAGCGGCATTTTTTGCAATTTGCAGGTCTACAGACTTCCTTAATGCCTCTGACTATCAACCCCTTCATATTTTATTCATGCATAATCATTGCGGATATCCTGAAAACCCAAGAGGCTGATGGTGGAGGCAGATTTGGAAAGACCTGCCTAAAGAGCTATGAAACATATTCCTTAATAACCCAGGCTTGGTGACCCTATAGTAGTTCTTAGCATGGCCAAGTGGGAGGTTTGTGTTTGAGACTGAACTCCACCGGTGCTGCAGGCACTGGACAGCTGTGTTTACGGTCTCTAGGGTAAGAAAGCGCCACACCACAGGTGACACCTAGTGCCCAAAATTTCACTGCTTGAGAACACTAGCATGGTAGGACTGCCAATCGAAGTCCATGTCATGCTCAGGTTCCATTCCGGTCCTGGTATTCCACACCCCTCCTGTCCTATGTTAACCCGAAACGGAGCTGCTCACTTTCAGTAATTTGCCGGTGCGGAAGGCGAGCTTCTCCAGGAAATCTTCAGCGTGCTGCCAAGACTCAATCTTGTAGGTTTTGCGGACATATTCTGGCTTTGCTCTCTCCAGCACAGCAGCAATATGGTCCTCAGGGCTCTGAATTTTCTCAACTTGAACCTAAAGAACAAATAGGTGTTGTAAAAATCCCTCTGCAAGAGACATGCTTACAGGTGAAAGCTCTATAAGCAGAGACTATTTTTAAACGTCTGTTGTTTTCATCTCTCTTATTAATGTGATCAGGTTAGTAGTCCTATTTCTAACGAACCGCACCCCTGACAGGTTAGGACACCACAGGGTGGAAAACCAAGAGAGATTTATATCCCAGAAGCCACTGCCTCACTTGCAATGCATTGGAGCCAGGTACCATCATAGAAACCATATGTCTAGCACACTGTGCTCGCTAAGCCTATACAGCAACAGAGCAATGGATAAAGTTGAAGCACATGGAAACGGAGCATGCAGGGTCTGCTAGGTCCGCTCGCATGATGGCAACCCTGTCCTGGAATCCAAACAGACCTACAGAGGTGATGTGGGTCCTCAGGGCCGTACCAAGGGCTGCGCGAGCAGTGCGGCCACACAGGGTGCAAGTATGGAAGGGGTATCAAGAGTCATCACTGGGCTTCCAGGAAGCCCAATTAGAGCAATTTCCTGCATACAGATAGGTGCTGGGGGGAGGGGCACTGGGTTCATGAGTTGCACAGGGCACATTTCTAGCTTGTACGGGGTCCTGTGGGTCCTTTAACTTTCTTGGACAGCAAATATCCCATGCAAGCAGGCAGCAGAGCATTCATCAGACTCCTGCCAATTAACATACATTTAAAGCAACAGAACAACTGGGCCTTCCACTACCAATCGCTCCAACTCTTATCCCCCTCCCCCCTCAACTCTCTGATCTGTGGTGTCAGGGAAAGTGTGGCACATTAACAAATAAGGATTTATAAAAACACACTGTATAGTTCCCCAAAAAATTATTCATTAGAAAACCCAGGAGAGGCACATGATCCCCCCCCCCCTTGTCCCTCCCCCATGCAGGCCTGACACAAAATCTTTAGTACATCTGGCCCAAACATCTAACAGCTATACATATGCAAATGAGTTTATGAATATTCATTGAAAGTTTCCTGAAACCCTGTCCTATTGGGGACCCTGGGGACCACTGTTTGACAGATTGGTACTAAGTAATTTCTTCTTCCCCCTTCCATCCCTGAAATCCATGGCACCCTACCTGGCCATTTGTTCTTTTCATATCTATAAATTTCTGTTTTAAAGAAGGGGGGTATGTTTTAAGGTGACCATCCCTTATTTTTGAAACCTCCTTCCTGGGATCACAGGAACAATTAAAGTGACATTTTCAAAAGGTATCTAGATGGGTGCCTAGATTCCTTGATGAAAATTTCTGCAGGCAGTGCAATTAAATGTACAGTCTAATAGCGTCACAATGTAGCTACATTTAGCTGCTTTGCAGAGAGGTGCAGCCACACGTGTGAATGTCTTCCCAGAACTCCAGTAACAAACATAGCAGGGTACTCTTAACCCACGAGCCCATTTTCAAAGAAATATTTACCCCGGTACTTTTTATTTTTAGAAATTGGCCCCCTTTTGTATTGGAGTGACAGTAAGGCAGATGACAATTGACACTACAATGCCCCAATTTACTCAGTCTTGCAATGCCGGCAGAAGATTTTAATGGTTAATTCTCTCTAGCCCTGAAATCAAAAAGGATATTCTAAAGGGTTTAAGTTGCTTTCTCAAAACTGCACTAAGAATAAATAGATGGGGGAACTCTTGTTATGTTTAAAATATCAAATGGGTATTTTTGGAATCATCCTTTTGAAGAAAGGCAGGATAAAATGTTTAAATTAAATCTGTAGTTGAGTCTTTAGAAAACTCCTTAACCTCACAAAAATAGGTAAGTCAGACCCTCAAATTCTGTTCCTCTGTCCTGCTTAGCATCACTCTGTGCAGGCCAGCTCAAGACGCAGATCAAATCTCCATGTATATTTTGGATGACGGGGGAGGGGACATTATAAACCCATTGCTGAGACAGAGAAATTACTGAAGCTGACCCCTAGAGGTAGGAGATTATATATCAAGGGGGAGGCCTCAAGCTTCTGTGATTTCTCCGTCTCACCATCTGCTGGCAGGGGGACACAACCCACTAGTCTGGACTGGTCTAGCAGGATGGGTTGGAAACCTGCTTGGTACATACACAAACTTTTCAATAAGCTGTCAAAATACTTACCACTCCCTTCAAGACGATGTCTGTCTCTGTGTCCCCCGAGGGGTAAACCACACCAGGGCAGTCGATAAGGTAGATACGACGCATCAGGGTGATATATTGCCACACCTGCCAAGGTCCAAAGACTTACTCAACCTTATGTCTGAAAAGATTTTATGCTATACAATTAAAGCTAAACCACTGTACTAAACTGTGGTGATACCAAGAGGAGGAGTGCGTCCAAATAATTTAGACATTCAACAGAGCACACCCCAATCCACACGCTTGCTCTAAATCATTCTGCTCAAGTACCTCAATTTTCTCTCCTTCACCACTCTGACTCTTAAACAGACTGTTTGCCTTGATGAACTATAAACGTCCTGCACAGTTCCCGTAAAGCCTCTAATGTGCTCCAAGTATGGTATTAAGCAGGCCTCTGCTATGCATCTAGATCTGTTGTGCCTGCGTATGTTGGGACAGTAAGAGAAACAGCTGCTGACAACTCTGTGTCTCTCTCTCTGCCAGCTTCATGGCTGCGAATGGGCAGCTTGTGTGTTTGTGGACAGGAGACGGTGGACGGTGACAAACCCCTCACCAGGAGACACATTAAAACTAAAGGAACCTCGGGCCGGCTCAGGGGAAAGTACGGAAGGTCCCTGCTTTAATCCTTCCATTAAGCATTTGCTCCTTGGGTCTGCTGGGATCAAAGTTGCTAAGGAACCTTGCTGGGAAAGGAATTGGGTTCACCGGTTAAGGGTGACTTACTCGTGATTCAAGGTCCACGACTAAAGGGCCCCTGAAGGAGTTCAGTGTATAGCTTTAGCCAAGGACAGGTGGAACACTGAGAAGACCAGGCATGTTAGGAAGAGACAAAAACAAGTAGTTGTGAATGAAGACTCATGGCATCAGGATCCCAGCCCTGCTTTTGATGGAGGAAGAGGAAGCGTCTGGGTAAACGAGCAGCCTTGTGATTAGGGCAGCAGCCTGGGACTAGAAAGACTAGGGTTCAAATCCTATTGACCTCCTTGTGGTCTTGGGCAAGTCATTTCAGCTTTCTTGCCCCAGGGTACAAACTTAGATTGTGAGCCTCTGAGGATAGGGAAACACTGACAGTACCTGACTGTAACTCGCTTTAACTACTACGAAGAAACCAAACAAAGGCTTCCCGAGATTATGCCAGATAACATTTGCAGCTTGCATGGGCTGGGAGACATCTCGCCATCACCTGGAACTTGGCTGAGCAAAAGAGTAAATTAGACTTACCTGCTAATTGTTGTTCCTTAAGGAACTCTAGTCCAGTCCCGGAAATGTAGAGTTGTCAACCTCCACCAGCAGCTTTGGAGACTGAATGATGTCATCATTTTGATGTCACTGGTACAAATAGGCTAGATCCGCCCCCTTTCACCAGTACCTATTGACAAAGCAGACTCAGCAGAGCAACAAATAAGTAGTTATCTCAAAACTATAAGAAACAGTATATACAGGTAGAAAAAAGATAATGAACAGTCCATACAGAAAGAAAAAGACTGTGAGAGACAAGACAGGGCCGCCCCGAAAGGACGGGTGATGTCCCCAAAGAACCGGTAACTGAAGCACCAGAGCCCCGGCGCTCCCCGGCCCATGTCGCCTGCTGCCAACCCCACAGAGACCCCCGCTGAAGACGCCCCTCATTCCTGCGCCTCCCCGAGCGCCCTGACACGAAGAAATTAGATTTCCCCATAATGATGTTTTCCTTTTAAAGGTTCAGCAGCTGTCCAAACTCACATCTCGCGCGGCCAGAAACTTCAGGCTGTTCCACACCCCTCGAATGGGAGGGATCCGGGACTGGACTAGAGTTCCTTAAGGAACAACAATTAGCAGGTAAGTCTAATTTACTCTTCCTTAGCGTCCCTCTAGTCCAGTCCCGGAAATGTAGAGGATGTAACAGAGCAGTACATATCAACGGGAGGGTCCGGAAACTGCAGCCTGAAGGACGGCTGACCCAAAACGACCATCCCCGCGCGCCTGTACGTCCAAACGATAATGCCGAGCAAAAGAATGCAACGAGGACCAGGTTGCAGCTCTACAAATGTCTGCCGGCGGAACGAGACTGACTTCCGCCCACGACGCTGCCTGAGCTCTCGTAGAATGCGCCCGCAAGCCGACCGGCACTTCTCTGCCCCTCAGAATGTAGGCGGAACTAATGGCCTCTTTCAGCCATCTAGAAATGGAAGACTTTGCTGCCGCCTCGCCCTTCCGAGGGCCTCCGAAGGCGACAAAAAGCCTGTCCGACTTCCGGAAGGAAGCCGTACGACGGAGATAGCTCTTGAGCGCCCTCAGCACATCCAACCGATGCAAGCGCCCACCCGCCTGAGCCCTCTGCTCCGCGGAAAATACTGGCAGCGACACCACCTGATTCACATGGAAAGCGGACACCACCTTTGGTAAAAAGGCTGGCACCGTCCGTAGCACCACTTTGTCCGGGGAAAAAATCAAAAAAGGCTCCCGGCAAGACAGCGCCTGTAGCTCCGAAATCCTCCTGGCGGAACAGATCGCCACTAGGAACAAAGTCTTGAGAGTCAAATCCTTAAGCGAGGCTGCACTCAAAGGCTCAAAAGGTGGCCCGATCAGGGCTTCCAAGACCAAATTGAGATCCCATAGAGGAATAACCGAACGCCTCGGCGGACGCAAGAGCAAAACCGCTCGCAGGAAGCGCCGAACGTCGACATGCGTCGCTATCACCTGACCCTGAATCTTGCCGCGAAAACAGGAGACAGCCGCCAAATGCACTCGTAAAGAACTGGCCGCCAGGCCCTTCTCCAACCCTGCTTGTAAAAAGGAGAGGACATCGGACACAGAAGCCCGCATGGGGATGACAGACCGATCGGAACACCAGGCCTCAAAAACACGCCAAACGCGTATATATGCTAGGGAAGTCGACCTCCGGCGCGATCGTAACAGAGTGGCTACCACGGACGTCGAATAACCGCGGGCCGTCAACCTCGCCCGCTCAAGAGCCAGGCCGTAAGCGAGAACCGACCCACCTGAGGCATCCGCAAGGGCCCCTGAAGCAACAGGTCCTCCCGGAGCGGGAGCCGCCACGGGACGTCGGCCACCAGCCGCACCATATCCGCATACCACGGCCGTCTTGGCCAATCTGGCGCCACCAGCACCACCTGACCCTTGTGCCTCTCGATGCGTTGTATCACCTTGCCGATGAGTGCCCAGGGAGGGAACACATACAGAAGCCCCTCCGTGGGCCATCGTTGCGCCAGAGCATCCAGGCCCTCTGCCATCCGCTCTTTCCTTCGGCTGAAGAAACGCTCCACTTTTGCCGACGCGAATGTCGCCATGAGATCCATCACCGGGATCCCCCACCGGCGCACCAGCATTGCAAAGACGTCCGGATGCAGCGTCCACTCTCCCGGATCCACGCGGCAGCGGCTGAGATAATCCGCTTCGACGTTGTTGACTCCTGCGACATGCTGAGCTGACAGAGCCTGTAAGTTCAGTTCCGCCCAGGTCAGCAGCACACTCGCCTCCTCCTCCAGGGCCACACTGCCCGTACCGCCTTGCCGATTGATATACGCTACCGTGGTTGCGTTGTCTGATAGCACCCTGACCGCTGCTTGCCCCAGCACCCGTCGAAACGCCCGCAGGGCCTGAACCACCGCTCGCATTTCCAACCGGTTGATGGACCACAGTTGCTCCTCCGGCGACCAAGTCCCCTGCGCAAACGAGCCCTCTAGATGAGCCCCCCAGCCCGCTAGACTCGCATCCGTCGTGAGCAGCCGCCAGCACGGGGGCTCCAGAGGCACGCCCTGATTCAGACTGTCGGGAAGCAGCCACCATTGCAGACTGTCCTGCACCACCGCCGGACAGGGCAGGCAGTGAGACAACGCGTCCGACTGATGAGACCACCGCCGAAGAAGAGCACTCTGTAGCGGCCGCATGTGAGCCCTGGCCCACAACACCAAGTCTATCGTCGCCGCCATGGTGCCGAGCAATTGCAGGTACTGCCAAGCCGTCGGCGCCCGAAGCCTCAAAAACCGACGCACCAGTTCTCTCAAGGCCTGCGCCCTTACGTCGGGAAGGAAGACCCGGCCCGACCGAGTCTCGAAGCGCGCCCCCAGATACTCTAGAACCTGAGAGGGGGTCAAACGACTCTTCGCCCCGTTGACTACCCAACCGAGGCTGTCCAAGAACTCCACCACCCTGGCAGTGGCTACCACGCTTTCCTCTCTTGACTTCGCTCGTATCAACCAATCGTCTAGGTAAGGGTGTACCAGTATCCCCTCTTTGCGAAGAGCGGCCGCCACCACAACCATGACCTTCGTGAATGTCCGGGGAGCGGTCGCCAGACCGAAAGGAAGCGCCCGGAACTGAAAGTGTCCCATCGGCACCGCAAAACGCAGAAAGCGCTGATGCTCCCTGCGCACGGGGATATGAAGATAAGCTTCCGTCAGGTCTAAGGACGTCAAAAACTCTCCCGCGCGAACCGCCGCCAGGACGGACCGCAAGGTTTCCATGCGGAAGTGGGACACGCGAAGGCAACGATTTACCCTCTTGAGGTCGAGAATCGGACGAAACGTACCCCCTTTCTTGGGAACCACAAAATAAATGGAGTATCGACCGGCGCCGCACTGGTCGACCGGAACGGGCACTATTGCACGGAGCCGCTGGAGCCGCCCTATGGTGTCGCCCACAGCTCTCAGCTTCCGAGGGGCCCTGCAGGGGGAAAGAACAAAGGAATCTCCTACGGGGCGCCGAAATTCCAGGGCATATCCTTCCCGAATGACCTCCAATACCCACCGGTCGGAGGTAATCTGGACCCAGGCAGGGTAAAACTCCCGTAACCTGCCTCCCACGGGCACTTCGCCCACCTGGGCCCGCCTCATCTCATTGGGACTTCTTGGCACCGGAGGGCTGGAAGGTACCAAAACCCCTTCCCGCTCCCCGAAATCCACGAAAGGACTGGCCCCGCGACGGAAACCTGCTCCGCTGCGATTGCTGAAAACGAGGAGTGCGAAACTTACGAAAATCTCTCGAGAGGCCTCGAGACCCAGAAGCCCCCCGAGACTGTTTCGGTCTATCCTCTGGGAGCCGGCCCCCTTTGGACTCCCCGAGGTCCTTGACCAACTTTTCCAGATCTTCTCCAAAGAGAAGTTTACCCCGGAAGGGAAGCTTACTGAGCCGCGACTTGGACGAACTATCCGCTGACCAGTTGCGGAGCCACAGATAACGGCGAGCCGCCACTACCGAAGCCATACATTTGGCCTGACCACGAAGAAGATCATAGTGCGCGTCAGACAGGTAGGCGGTGCCGGACTCCAGCCGAGATCCATCCGCTGATTGTTCCTCTGGGAGGGAGCTCTGGATACGTTGGGACCAGCGCAAACAGCCCCTCGCCACCCAGGCCCCTGCTATGGAGGCCTGCAGGGAAAGGGCACTCATATCAAACACCTGCTTCAGCAAAGTATCCAACTTCCTATCCTGACCATCTCTCAAGGCTGCCGCCCCCTCCACCGGGATGGTGGTCTTTTTAGTGACCGCCGCCACCGCGGCATCCACCTTAGGAGAACGAAAAAGCAGCTTATCCTGCTCAGAGATCGGGTATAACCTATCCAAAGCCCTGGTCCCCCGCAACGCCGAATCCGGCGAGTCCCATTCCTCCTGAATCATATCCCGAAAGACTCTGTGGATGGGGAACACTCTCTGCGAAGTGCGCACGGCTTGTAGCAGCGGATCCTCCAACGCCTCCGCGGAGGACGTGGAACCCGCGGGCATATTCAACACCTTTAGCGTCTCGGAGATCAGAGCAGGCAGTTCTTCCCGCCGAAATACGCGGACCAGCCTGCTCTGCTGCTCCTCCTCCAACAATTCCCCGTCTTCTAGGTCCTCATCCGACACCTCATCTTCCAGATCTGGCATTCCCAGGTCCTCCTCCAAAGGAGCCGGGGAAGCCGAATCGAAATCGTCCCGTCGCCTTTTTGGTAACGCCACGTCTCCTTCATGGAGAGTGGATGAGCGTCGCCTCGTACCCCTCGCAGGACCCGGGGACGGTACCCCCGGTCAGGCTGCAGTAAGGCAAAAGCTTTTTGCATCAAGGAGAAAAATTCTGAAGGGACACCTGGCAGCCCAGCCCCCTGAGACCCTTCCGGCAACAGAGGAACGCTGCCAGCGGAGGACGGGCCCGCAACCGGCTCCGAAGCAGATAGAGAAGGGGGGATAGACCCCTCTCCTTCCAGAGAAGCCTCTCCCTGCCCTTGAGAGCCTTCCCCCCCGGGACTTTTCCATGCCCATGGCCTCTAAAGAGCACGCCTTACACACCCCAGTGTCCAAAAGCTCTCCGCGCCTCACCCCACACACGAGGCAGCGGGGCTTGGCAGGCATGATCAATAAACAGCGCTGTACCAGTGCAGAAGAAGCCTTTGAAAGCCCCAGGAACAGCTAAATTACAAACGCGATTTTTTTTTTTTTTTTTTTTTTTTTTTTTTTTACACAGATCGATGCAGTTAGCTCTAACTAGCTGCCCCCTAACACCGTTTGCCAAAACGAAGCTCCTAACCCTGAAAAAACGATCTTGTTAGGCAGAAGAAAAAACGGGATCCAAAATGGCCGCCGCAACGTTTGCGGCGCCAAAAATCATGCGGCCAGGCCTCCTGCACCCTGATGGAGCTGACAAACCCCTGCTGCCAGCAAAGATCACTCCCCCAAGGAACCCTAAGGCAAATTTACTCACCAAACACCGTGAGGAGAGTGAGGAAGGGCAGCGCTGAACCCCTCAAGAGCACAGCCCTTAAATCGGCATCAGCTCCTGGAGAGACTGCTATACACTCCAATCCTAAGCCCTGCCTGCTGCCAGCAGTCCAAACGTGCTCAACCTGCTCCTCACCCTTCCAAGTGGATTCGGGAGCAGGGAGATAATGCCAGGCACACACCAGTGCACTCACAATGCTCGTTTAAATGCTGGGGCAATAAGGCAAAGAAAGAAAAGAGAAGGAAGGGGGGGGGGGGAGGAGAAGAGAGCAGGAACGGAGAGAAACAGCCCCAGCAGCACAGAATCTCTGTCAGCAGCAGCAGGCAGCTAAAAAACAAGAAAGCAAAGGAAAAATCCTAAATTTAAACAAAGAATTAAAGCTCTGCTTATTTGTTCCTCTGAGCCCAGTCCCGGGCTCAGAACCTCCAAGCTGCTTGGAGACTGAAAGTACTGGTGAAAGGGGGCGGATCTAGCCTATTTGTACCAGTGACATCAAAATGATGACATCATTCAGTCTCCAAAGCTGCTGGTGGAGGTTGACAACTCTACATTTCCGGGACTGGACTAGAGGGACGCTAAGGAACATGCAATTCAGATTTCTTTCCCACTAGCACTCCAGCTCTTAGAGAGCCAAGATCCAAGGTGAGTCATGTCTCCAATCATCATATTCTATTGCTTCCTTTTCTGAACCTTAAAATCTAACCCTTAGCTCCACCTATGTGCAAGTTTACAAAGATATGAAGTAAAGCAGTTCTACTGAAGGCCCTCTGTGTAACTCCACCTACAACTAGGTCACTTCTGCATGAAATACCAACCTTCCTCCTACAAGAGGAACAGGGCAAAAGCAGTCCACCTTACCTTGGTCTCTCCTGCAATGGGTGCTACATTGCAGACTTTCTTTGATCGCAGTGTATTTATCACGGAGCTTTTTCCAACGTTCGGATAGCCGATGAAACCTACACTGATCTGTTTTTTGTCAGTGTGCAACTACAGGGAGATAAACCAAATGAGTGACAAATCACACTTATACAGCTTTGAAAATGCATGATTTTAAGGAGTAGAAATTGTTCCAGACAGACTATTTTACTGGAGTGCTCTTATTTTCCCCATGAAGGGCAGAGAGGTGAACCAATGGAGAGTATCTACCTTCCCGAACTGTCGCAGGAGCTGTATGAAAGCACCTTTCCCAAAGGGATTCGTAAGGCTTGAATGGAAAGCAAGTGTTGGATAGTCTTGGGACAGGATAGCAACCCAGCGTCTCTACAAAAAAAACAAAACAAAAAAAAAGTTACAACAATTACGATAAATGCAGAACAAGATTTCCACTTGTTACCATCAACATTCATTATGGAAACCCCAGTGGGCTGCCCAATGGCCTAATGATAACACTGTCATATAAGAAACCTGGCCAGAGAGCACTAAAGAGTGAACGCTGGTAACCATCACACACAACTGGCACCTACTGGTGAGATTCAGGGTGCAGGCGTACCAGGCTAAGGGAGCTGCTTCTGCGTGCCCCTACAAAGGCAGATGGATGCTGCAAAATCTGGTTCGCAAGGGAAGAGTAGAGTGTGATCAAAAAAAAAGTCTCAGTGACTGCGACTGAAAGGCAAAGGCCCCTCAGCTATGCAACTCCCCCTCAGCCCTTCCCTGTTATAAGCGACAGCAAAAATAGGATGAAGCAAGTCCCAACCAAGCAGAAAAGGTGAGGTGGGGTGGAAGGTCCATTCCATCAAACCCAGTATCCTGTTTCCAACAGTGACCAATCCAGGTCACAAGTATCTAGCAGTTTCCCAAAAAGACACACAGGTTTCATAATGCTGTACTAGGGCAAGCAGTAGATTTCCCGGGTCCTCTTTAATAATGGTTTGTGGACCTTTCCTCCAGGAACTTGTCCAAACCTTTTTTTAAACCCAGCTACACTAACGACTTTTACTAAATACTCCGGTAATGAATTCCAGAGTTTGATTATGCATTAAATGAAAAAAAATAATTCTCTCATTGCATACCCACTAGTCTTTCTACTTTTTGATGGCGTAAAGAATCGATCTACGCTTACCTGTTCCACTCAATTCATTATTTATAGACCTCTGTCATATCTCCCCTCAGCCTTCTCTTTTCCAGATTGAGGAGCCCAAACCTTTTTAGCCTCTCCTCATAGGGGTATCCTTCCATCCCCTTTACCATGTTGGTGGCTCTTTTCTGTATCTTTTCTAATAACGCTATATCCTTTTAAGATACGGTGACCAGAATTGCACACAATATTCAAGGTGCAGTCGCTCCATGGAACGATACAGAGGCATTATGATGTCATCCTTTGTTTTATTCTCCATTCCTTTCCTTATGATTCCTAGATTCTATTTGACTTCTTGGCTGTGCTACTGCACACTGAGCAGAGGGTTTCAACGTTAACTACGATGACGCCTAAGTCTTTTTTCCTGGGTGGTGTTTCCTAATGTGGAACCTCACATCGTGTAACCATAGATTGGGTTGTTCTTTCCAAGACGCATAACTGCACTTCTCCATATTAAATTTCATCTGCCATTTGAACATTTGGGGAAACTGCTAGGTACGTATGACCTAGATTGGCCACTGTTGGAAACAGGATACTGGGCTTGATGGACCTTGGTCTGACCCAGTACGGCATATCTTATGTTCTTAACATCAAGTCTTCCAATTTATCAAGGTCCTCTTGCAAATTTTCACAATCCTCTTGAGTTTTAACAACTTTGAATAATTGTGTGTCATCTGCAAATTTCATAACCTAACTCGTTATTCCCATTTCCAGGTCATTTATGAATATGTTAAAAAGCAGCGGACCCAGCACAGATCCCTGGGGTACTCCACTATTCACCTTTCTCCATTGGGAAAATTGGCCATTTAGCCCTACCCTCTGCTTTCTATCTTTTAACCAGTTCCTAATCCACAATAGTACACTACCTCCTATCCCATGACTTTTTAAATTTTCCCAAAAGTCTCTTATGAGGGACCTTGTCAAAGGCTTTCTGAAAGTCCAGATACATTATATCAACTGGCTTACCTTTGTCTACCTGTGTATTCACACTTTCAAAAAAGCATAACAGATTAGCAGGTAAAAGAAGAGGTGAAAAGCTGATGCCCGTACTCATTTTTCTTTACAGAAGAGCATTTAACAAAGTTCCAGAACACGTCCACCTAACCTGAACTACCAAAAAAAGAAACCCAAAATAAACAAACAAAGCACAAGGGTCCAAAATCAACAAGCCAAGGAATTTAAACTTTCTCAAATATTACAATGCTGTAAATGCCAAAACAATCCACCACGAAGGCTTTTGTTACTAGCTAAACTCAATTAGTACAATCTAATGCAAACCAGACTTCTTCTGGTGACTGTAGAGCTGAGACAAACCCTCATCAGAATACACCGCTGCAAGGACGAGAACCCCATCATTCCTACAGCTAAGATAATTACGCTTTGGTGCCAAGAATTTCACATGTCACCAGCACAGGCGTGATGGAGAGAAACCACCGCCCCAACCCAATTAACTGAAACACCCAAGTCACTCTTCAATCTCATGCACTCTTGGGATAGGGGCTACTCTAATAACAGACACTGAGGGGTGGATTTAAGTTTCAAACCAGAAAAAAAAATTCCAGTTGGCATTGTTTGTGCAAAGATTCAAATTTCTTCCAACTCTCAGAAAGAAAACATATCTACACTAAAATCATGTAAGGTACTTTCTGTGTAAAACTGTGTCACTTGCGTTCAAGGGGTTAAACAAGGTCATACTCACTGTGACCCAGGTAGGGACAAGGTCACATTTGTTCAGTACAAACATCAAATGTTTCCACGGCTTCTCCTTCTTAAGGTAGGTCTCTATGCGAGGGCAGCGTGTACCCACTGGATTTCTGGCATCAAGAACTTGGATAACAACATCGGAAGAATCAATCACCTGTGAAATCAAGACATATAAAACATTAAGAGATAGGGGGCTTTAACTGTATTTTTTTTTCAGTCGCTCTTCAGAGGCATACGGCGAATGAAAGTTAACTAGAGTTCAGGATCTCAAGGTTGTCCACCCACTAGAGTATTCAGCAGATTTGTTTCTCACCTACACACCACTCCCAAAATTCAGAAGGTAAATAAAAACTCTAAGAACATTTATAGATCCTGGGCAGGAACTTATTAGATTTGCGGTTTTCACTGGTTGCAGGAGCTTATTAGATTTGCGGTTTTCACTGGTCCCTGTATATCACTTTTGGTTTTCCTGGCGATTGTATACATAGGATATCCCTCTTGTGATTCAGCTACTTCATACTTTAGTTCCACAAATTTAAGTTCCTTTTGGTGTGTCTTACCCCTGAAGAAGTATATCACGAAACACGGCCTGTGTTGGGTCTGGGCCCCTTGTGTTATATGTGGATCAATAAAGAGTTGTGAGTTCTACACTGCTCACGCGTTTGTACCGTTTGTTGTTCCACTTTGCGTGGCAGCGTGCTGTTTTTCCTGGTGGCCAGTTGTAACCTCGGCATACCACAAGGGCGATGTGCTCAGAATCGGAGAGGGAGGTCACAGAGACGAAGAGACATCTTGGAAGAAGCTCTTCTCCAACCTTGCAGCAGCAAGGAATTCCAGAGCCACCTAGGCACTGTGTCTGGTGAGGGGTGAAAAATGCAGGAGAAAAGGAGGGAAAGCACCCCCCCCCCCCACCAAAAAGCAATACAAAACTAATTCAGAGTGCACGGTTTTAAAAGATGAAGTCTTTCTAGGTACTATAAAGAAAGATTACTGGATAATACTGAAACCAGGTAAGCTAAAGGGATAATGTCATAGCAGGGCACCTGCCATTTTATAAAGGGCAAGGTAGGTGCCTATGTGTCTTCCTGTAAGGACTCTCATGTATTTCTGCACATCTAGTAGCAGTACAGAGATAATAATTGGAGAGGCACAAATCCCCCAGAGTGATCCGCTCTACCACACCACTGCCGCCGTGACCGAGCCTGATCTCGGCTCTTAGAAACTAAGCAGGGTCGGGCATGGCTAGTACTTGGATTGGAGACCACCTTGGACTATGAGGAGCTGTAAACTCACTGCATAGCACAAAGGCCTGGCAATCTATTTCTGGTTGTACCTTGCCAAGAAAACCCAGGGGCTGGGTTGCCAGGAGTCAGCACCGACTCTACGACACACAAACCAAGCTGCTGCCTCCAGGAAGAGAAAAATAGCAGCAGAAATCTCTGCCCTAAGCCCCCCCATTTCTAGTGTGTGATCCCCCGAGAGTCTTGTCAGAACTTGAATTTTTAAAGGCCCAATATTTGCTTTCTCCGTTTCAGCTGCTGTTTGCATGTGTTTTAAGAGAAAAAGTTTACTTACTGATAATTTCCTTTCCTGGAGCACTGCTAGACCAGAGGATTAACTCCACCAACCAGCAGATGTGAGACAGAGAAAAAGCAGAAGAGCTCTGCAACACCGTCCCGGCACCTTACCTAGCACAGCTAGGGGCACTGTTCAGTATTATGCAGTAAGCAATGGACCCCAACCGAGTCCACCAAGGAGCCCCTAACCTCAGTTGTTCCAGCAACAATCTGAATAGGGGAAATAGATGAGCTAGATTTAGGGAACTCTGAGGTTCTGAAACCCGAAGGGTCTAGCGAAGCATACGGCAGGCAGGCAAAGTGACCCCCCTCCAGGGTGGGTCCTGGACTGGTCTAGCAGTGCTCCAGGAAAGGAAAATATTGGTAAGTAAAATTTCCCCTTCCAGAGCATCTCTACTAGAACAATCCAGACCAGAGGGTAGTAACAAAGCTACTCCCTACTGGGGTGGGAAGATAGTGCAGCCGACAGCACTTGTGCAAAGAACCGGGCTGCTGCCCTCGCTTGCACATCTAAGTGATAGTGCTGCACAAAAGGCAGACAAGGAGACCCAGGTGGCCGCAGTACAAATGTTGATGGGGCAACTGCGGAAAGTTCTACCCAGAAGCAGCTTGTGCTTGGGTGGAATGTGCTTTCAAAACACGGGGTACTGCTTTGCCCGACAACCAATAGGCAGAGGAAATGGCCTCATTTAACTAACGTCCCAGTGTAGCTTTGTCCCTTGTGAGGCCCTGCAAGAAAGAACAAACAGGTGGTTGGCTAGTTGAAAGGTGTTTGTGACAGATAATGCCAGAGGACTCTGCTGACATCCAACTTCTGCAGGTCCTTATCCTGCCCAGAGCAGAGCTCAGGGGAAAATGCAGGCAAGACAAACTCTTGAATGACCTGGAATGGTGTCAGGACCTTGGGCAGAAGGGAAAGTACCAGACGTAAGGAGGGGCATTCCACAGAGGAGGACGAAAGGGGGTCCAGACATGAAAGAGCCTGCAGCTCAGAGTTGCGGCGAGCTGAGGTGATAGCGACGAGAAATACCGTCTTTAAGATGACGTCCTTGAGGAAAGCATGCTGCAAGGGCTCAAAAGGGACGTCCGCCAGTGCCCTCAAACCAGTGAAAGGTGCCAGGGCAGAACAACTGGCTGCACTGGAGGGCGCAAGGCATGTATGCTTTTAAGGAAATGACTACCATCATAGATCAGCCCCACACTGGACCTCGCAATGCCAACAAAGCAGCAATCTGGACTTGCAGGGAATTGTACACCAGGTCTTTCTGAAACCCCTCTTGCAGGAAAGACAACACAGCTGGAACAGGTGTGCGCCAAGGCGACGGGCTCTTTGGGCACACCAGTGCTCAAAGAGGCGCTAGGCGCAAAATGTAGGCAAGCAACATGGAGCGGTGGTGCTCACTTAACAGCATTGCAACAACTGCGGGGGAATATCCCTTGCGAAGCAGCTTTCGCATTCAAGAGCCAAGCCATAAGCAAGAAGGGACTCGGGTTGTCCATCAGGACAAGACTCTGACCCAGTAGTCCCCTCTACGTGCTCAGGAGAAGCGGGGGCACAATCTGCAGGCATATCAGGTCCGCATACCAAGAACGACGGGGCCAGTTAGGGGCCACGAGGATGATCCAGTGGGGGTATTGTTCCACATGCCAGAGCACTCTGGGAATCAGCGGCTATGAGGAAGACATACAGGAGCTGGTTCCTCTGCCACTGTTGAACCAGAGCATCCACGCCCCGGAACTCTGGAGCCACGGCAAAACAAGAGAAACTAGCAGATCGTCAGTGCCAAATCTTGCATAAGTCCTAATGCTTAGCAGCCGTTACACATGTTGCACTACAAGCATGCCCTCTTCTCGGTTTACAAGAAACAGCAGGTGGAAACTTGTAGCAGTTTTCCCGACTTAACCCCCATCTGCATGAGAAGTGACATGCCAGAGCTTGGCTAGTTGGTCTTTACAAGACTATGACTACTCCTTGTGGCCTTGGGCAAGCCACTTAACCCTCCATTGCCTCAGGTACACTTAGATTGTGAGCCCTTCGGGGACAAGGGAATAAAAAGTACCTGTTAGTATACATGTAAACCGCACTGATTCTCAAGAGCGCGGTATAAAAAAGAAAGAAATAAAAAATTTAAAAAATGACTTAAAACGAAGCTGAAAATGGTAAGCCCTGAAATGGCCTAGTAGGGGTAGTGGCAGAGGTCACCACTGTTACAGAACTGGGGTGTCCCTGGGACAGACATGGCGGGCAGTGGTAGGAAAAGAAGTTACGTCAGGTTAAAAAAAAAAATCCTGAAAAACAGGGGGGGGGGTGGACGGGGAGCGAGGGGGGGGAAGAGGAAAACAAGCTGGTGTTTGGTTGCTTATGGCGATTTATAAATACAGTCACCCAAAGTGGATGAAGCTCAACTAGGCAGACTGGATGAGTCAATTTAGTCTGTTGTTGCTGGGCCCCTACAAAACGAGGCCTGTAGACTAAGACCTGAAGCTGGGAAGACCATCTTCAAAAGTACTTCCACCGTGCAGTCTTGCTGATCTCAGAGAGCTGCGCCCCTTCAATCGAAATAGTGGTGCACTTTGTGACTACTGTCACCGATGCAGCAACCAGCTGTCCATATCCACAAACTCTATGCCCTGCCTCAACACCCTGCAGGGGAATTTCTGGGGTCTCTCACTCTGCTAGGACCAAGCACTAGACTGCTTGCAGAAGGAGAAAGAGGGTCTGTGCAAACCCCTCTAGGGCCTAAGATAGCATCAATGTCTGACTTCTCCTTGTGCTCCACACATAGCAAGGAGACCTGCGCAATCTGCCACAGCTAAATCTAAGGCAGGAGTCCCCTAGCCACCCACGGGATTACAGTAGCCTGAAGCGCCACAACTGTGAAGGACAAAAGGCAGGCAGCCAGCTTCCCCTTTACTAAGGGCTAGTCCTGCTTAGGAAGGCCCGAGTTTTGGCAGCTCTACACACTACCAGGTATGCCCCACAGTCCCAGTGCTCCATTTGGAAAGATGGACCCCCCTCAGAGAAGTAATGATTAAACTCTACTCTGGAGAAGAAAGAGGCAGGGTTTAAAATCTCCTCTTTTTGTTCAGAATAAGGGTGGGGTGGCAGTACACGGCAGAAGGCAGAGTGCTTGCCTTGCAGGACCCCCTTACTGGAACTGAATCTGGGTTCAAATGACCAGCAAAATCCGGTGGGGAGTCCAAGACCCCCCCTTCCAAATGAATCTACAGAGGGGTATCTGCAGATACACTCTGGAGGGCGCTGATAGGCAGGCTCAATCAGGAAGGCTCCCCACAGAATAGCTGCCCAGGAGCCTAAGATCTTAGCTGCACTTGTCCGGCAACCGTCATCTGCTGGAGACAGAAAAATACTGGAGAGTGCCCCAAGCTGAACCAATCCCTATGTCACTGGAAGTTTCTAGTTCTTCTCTGTCACCATCATCTGCTGGCAGGGGGACACTATCCACTTGTCTGGACTGGTCTAGCAGGATGACCTGAAGAGTCATGTGGGTCTATGTTATTATATATACAACTATTAAGAAGTAAATACTGAAAATATATCCCTTAGATCAATGGTTTGTACCATTGATGTCACAACACACACACAATAAAGTTCACCTTGTCATGACACATCATCACTTTCCCCACCCCACCCCGTCATCAGCATCTTACGGTCACTCCCCTCCTCTCCCACTTTCCCAGCATCAGCATCTTACCGTCACCCTCCTCCTCAGCATCTTACCGTCACCCCCCTCCTCTCCCACTTTCCCGGCATCAGCATCTTACCGTCACCCCCCTCCTCTCCCACTTTCCCGGCATCAGCATCTTACCGTCACCCCCTCCTCTCCCACTTTCCCGGCATCAGCATCTTACCGTCACCCCCTCCTCTCCCACTTTCCCGTCATCAGCATCTTACCGTCACCCCCTCCTCTCCCACTTTCCCGGCATCAGCATCTTACCGTCACCTCCCCCTCCTCGCCCACTTTCCCGGCATCAGCATCTTACCGTCACCCCCTCCTCGCCCACTTTCCCGGCAGCAGCATCTTACCGTCACGCCCCTCCTCGCCCACTTTCCCAGCATCAGCATCTTACCGTCACCCTCCTCCTCAGCATCTTACCGTCACCCCCCTCCTCTCCCACTTTCCCGTCATCAGCATCTTACCGTCACCCCCTCCTCTCCCACTTTCCCGGCATCAGCATCTTACCGTCACCCCCCACCTCGCCCACTTTCCCGGCATCAGCATCTTTCCGTCACCCCCCCTCCTCGCCCACTTTCCCGGCATCAGCATCTTACCGTCACCCCCTCCTCGCCCACTTTCCCGGCATCAGCATCTTACCGTCACCCCCCTCCTCTCCCACTTTCCCGGCATCAGCATCTTACCGTCACCCCCTCCTCGCCCACTTTCCCGGCATCAGCATCTTACCGTCACCCCCCTCCTCTCCAACTTTCCCGGCATCAGCATCTTACCGTCACCCCCCTCCTCTCCCACTTTCCCGGCATCAGCATCTTACCGTCACCCCCCTCCTCTCCCACTTTCCCGGCATCAGCATCTTACCGTCACGCCCCTCCTCTCCCACTTTCCCGGCATCAGCATCTTACCGTCACCCCCCTCCTCTCCCACTTTCCCGGCATCAGCAACCTCTTCCTTCCCTCCCGTTCTCCTAGATCAGCGATGGCGAACCTATGGCACGCGTGCCAGCTGTGGCACGCGAAGGCCTTGCAGCTGGCACGCGTGAAGGTCCGCAAAAAAAGAAAAAGCGGGCTCTGGCTGCTGCCGCGGCAGATTACAATGTCCCGCGGGGCCCCCTCCGCCCGCTAAGCCCCTCTGCAAGGGCTTTCAGATTCGCGAGGGAGACAGCGTCTCCCTCGCGTCTCTGTTAAGCCCGCAGGGGTTAATGGGAAATTTCCCATCAGCCCCTTTAGACGCGAGGGACTGATGGGAAATTTCCCATTAGCCCCTGCGGGCTTAACAGAGACGCGAGGGAGACGCGGTCTCCCACGCGCATCGGAAAGCCCGTGCAGAGGGGCGTAGCGGGCGGCGGGGGCCCCCCGGGCCACAGCATGCTGCCGCGTCCGCGGCAGCAGCCCGAGCCCGCTTTTTCTGTTTTTAAATTTGCCGGGGGGGGGGGGGGGGGGTTAGGAATGCTATTGGGGTAGGGGGGGGGGTTAGGACTGATAATGGGCTAGGGGGGGGTTAGGACTGCTAATGGGCTGGGGGGGGGGGTTAGGACTGCTAATGGGCTGGGGGGGTTAGGACTGCTAATGGGCTAGGAGGGGGGGGGTTAGGACTGCTAATGGGCTAGGGGGGGTTAGGACTGCTAATGGGCTGTGGGCTGATGGGGGCTGACTGGAAATGGCGTGATGGTGGCTTAGGACAGCTAATTGGCAGGGGGGGTCTTAGGACAGCTAATGGGCAGGGGGGGTTTGGAATGCTAATGTGATGGGGGGGGTTAGGACTGCTAATGGGCTAGGAGGGGGGGGGTTAGGACAGCTAATGGGCTAGGGGGGCTAGGACTGCTAATGGGCTGTGGGCTGATGGGGGCTGTCTGGAAATGGGGTGATGGGGGGTTAGGACTGGTAATGGGCTATGGGGGGGGGGGGGTTAGGACTGCTAATGGGCTATAGAGGGGGGGGGTTAGGACTGCTAATGGGCTAGGGGGGGTTAGGACTGCTAATGGGCTGGGGGGGTTAGGACTGCTAATGGGCTAGGGGGGGTTAGGACTGCTAATGGGCTAGGAGGGGGGGTTAGGACAGCTAATGGGATAGGAGGGCGGATTAGGACAGCTAATGGGAGAGGGGGGGGGTAGGACTGCTAATGGGCTGGGGGGGGGTTAGGACTGCTAATGGGCTAGGAGGGGGGGGGTTAGGACTGCTAATGGGATAGGGGGGGTTAGGACTGCTAATGGGTTAGGAGGGGGGGTTAGGACTGATAATTGGCTAGGGGGGGTTAGGACTGCTAATGGGCTGTGGGCTGATGGGGGCTGTCTGGAAATGGGGTGATGGGGGTTAGGACTGGTAATGGGCTATGGGGGGGGTTAGGACTGCTAATGGGCTAGAGAGGGGGGTTAGGACTGCTAATGGGCTAGGGGGGGGGGTTAGGACTGCTAATGGGCTGATGGGGAGGGGTTAGGACTTGAGGTGGGCTGTTGGGTGGGGTTAGGACTGGAAATGGGCTGATGGGGGGTTAACACTGGAGGTGGTCTGATGGGGTTAGGACTGGTAATGGGCTATGGGGGGGTTTAGGACTGATAATGGGCTATGGGGGGGCTGGGACAAGAAATGGGCTGATGGGGAGGGGTTAGGACTTGAGGTGGGCTGATGGGGTTAGGACTGGTAATGGACTGTGGGCTGATGGGGGGGTTAGGACTGGCAATGGGCTATGGGGGGCTGACTGGAAGTGGGGGGTTAGGACTGGTAATGGGTTATAGGGGGGGGGGCTTAAACTGAAAATGGGGTGATGGGGGGTTAGGACTGGAAGTGGGTTGATGAGGGGGGGATAGGACTGGTATTGGGTTGGGGGGCTGTTAGGACTGAAAATGGGCTGATGCAGGGACTAGAAGGGAATGGATGCTGGGTGAGGCTGGAACTAGAAGGGAGCTGGTGTTGGGGGAGGATTAGAATGGGATGGGGCTGGGAGAGTAAAATGGAGAGGGGAAAAATATTTTGTGTGGGAGGGATAAAAAATCTACAATTGGCCGGGTATTGGGAGAGTAAGTGGGGATTGAGGATGGAGGGGTAAATTTTGAGTAGATGAAATAGGAATGAGGACAGAGCCAAAGGAGAAAGATTAGTATGTTAAAGCAGATGTAGAGAGAGAATGGAAAAAAAAAAAACAAGAAGACAGAAGAAAGGACAAATGGACAGCAGATGGAGAGTTAGCAGAAGACACGAAGAAACCAGAAGAAAGTGGCTGGAACAATTGCAACTGAAAAAAAATGCACAAAAGGTAGAAAAATATCTCTTTATTTTGAATTTATTAACTGGAATATGTCAGCTCTGGGAAATGTGCATCATTAATTTTTGCGCTTTGTTTAGTACAAGAGGAAATTAATATATAGTTTTATTTCTACAGTGTTGTTGTATATTCCAAGTTTGGCTTTTGGGGTTCCCAGTTTAATTATTGTCTTCCTGTTTCTAAATTGTGATTCCTTGTTTGGTGATGGTCTGTTCTGCATGTGTAACTGAGCTGAGGTATTCTGTTTATATAATTCCTATTTGACATTGCCACTTGTTCTTTCCCCAGTAGGTCATGTATTGTTGTTCTCTGAGATGTATTGGTTTAATATTTGCAGTGTTGCCTTTTGATAGGTAGAGTATGGTGCTTTGTGAGTCCTGGTAGTGCTGTTAGGATACGGCGGGTTTGCTATGGGTTCTAAATGGGCAGTGTTTGTAGTAGTTCCTAATGTGCCTGGCGGTTGGTACTGGATTATAGTAATGTAGAAACCTTTTAGTCTTTCTTTATCCATATACTCATTAAGAGGCATGTTTACTAAAAGTTAGTGTATGGTAACATTATGCAAATATTTATGCAAATGAAGCACCTTATGCAAATGGGGCTTTAATTGACGTGCTGGCACTTTGAGGAAATTCTTTGGTTTTGTGCGGCAGTTTGGGCACTCGGGCTCAAAAAGGTTAGCCATCACTGTCCTAGATGGTTTACAGCAGGCCCGAGGATTCATTTATTTATTTAGCTAAATTTATATACTGCAAATCTAAATGTCTAAGCGGTTTACAAAAAACAAGGCCAATGAGGCTTTATATAGAACAAGGACTTAAAAGAAAAGAAAAATGTCACATAAAACTATGATAGACCAAGTACATGCGCTGGTAATTAAATTACATTACTTGAGAAATGTTCCATATATATAGGTGTTTTCATTTTCCTTCTGAAGTCCAATAGATCACCGATGGCACGAAGTTTCCAAGGAGTTGGAATTAGTCAAGCAGTGCTTCTTATCCGTACCACTTGATGTCTAGCAGCTTCCTTCTGAAGCTGGAAAAGCCCTACAAACTCACTGGCCCTGCATAGTTCCGACTCCAGAAGGAAGTGAGCAGAGGAGGCGGCGGTAGGGAAGGTGCACCAGGCACTGACTGCTTCTTCTAGCAGAAGGCCATAGCCCAGGGGATGAAAGGAAGCGGAAGAGAAAGGCTGTTGTCAGCAGTTCTGGATATGGTGTACCCCCATCTTCACTATCCTTAGCAGCATGCCAGCTGGGAACCACTACCTTAGATTATTTCCTTTCAGAGGCGAATCACTGACTCTCTGTGGACCTGCTGGGACCACAGGGCCCAAATTGGGCAATCAACTGAAGTGCCCTGAGTTATGTAAGTTACTCCCCTGACCTAGCCTTGCCCTGGGAACACTCATACTTTGAGGGGCCTAACATATAGCAACTAGTGAAACCAGATGGCTATATTCAACTGCTCTGTGAGGAGAAATTTTCAAAGGTTGTGATCTGGTCTCCTAACTTCAAAGCTCAATGACTTTGAACATTTTCCACCATCTTAATCACTGTGGAATTAAAAAACATGAAGTCCCCCAAATTTCTGAGAGGTCTTCACTACTATTTCACGTCACTATTTTTTTTTTGCTAAAACTATTGTACATATTGCAACCTGGATGTAAACAGCCCTTTTCAGTGTTATTTCAACCAGTTCCTTGGACAACTCTGCTTTATGGAAACACACAATAATTTGGATAAGAAGTGCAAAAAAGATCCCCAATTTTTTAAATCATCAGTATCTGTGAAGCACATCTGTGAGTTTGCCACAGTTGATTCAAAGTTATGGAAAAAAAATTGCTTTTCTGAGCTCAACCAGAACAGCGAAGACAACATGCCAAAATCTGGCAACAAATCTCATACGCTAGAAAGGAAGATATAAGATGTTACATTGCTGTAGATCAGCAGAAGCAGATATTGTGCACTAAAACGAATACAAAAGGCACCTACGAGGAGGCGATACGTCACGTACCTTGTACAATTCACCCCAGATTCTTTTCGATTGGCCCTTCTTATAAATCTCCTCTCTGGCTTCATTTCTAAATAAACACACGCAGACACACAAAAGATGATATTTGGATTAAAGTTCAGAGGCATCGCCAGGTTTTAGATTTTGCTCATGCTTAAAGAGGGAGTCTGAGCACATTATTCATGTGATGCCATTATGCTGGCTTCATGAATGCTGAATCAAGATTCTGCCAAATATCACACTTGTTATTTAGGGCTCCTGGGTGCTATAATCCCAAGGGAGACCGCTCTCTGGGATTTGGAAACAGCAGTTTTGTAAAAACAGCTTAGCTGCCCTCTCCTTTAAAGAGCACAGTATTTTTCCCTCTATACATGTATTATACAGAGACAGTCCCAGAATAAAATAGGAAATTGTTTATAATCAAACAATTGTATTCAATGCTCCTTCCACATTCCTCATCTTTGCAAGATATCCGCCTCCCTTCTCATCCATTTAAAAAATGGTATCTGTAGTCTCTGCCCACCTGCTGTTTACAGTGAATTTGGCCAAATTAAATGGAATATTAATCTCCCACAAACCCCCCCAAAAATTGAAAAGCTGAGAGGATTTTGCACATGTAATAAAAACTTTGCATTTGCATCAAACAAAATTCTTATGTTATAATTACCATGTATTAGAAAACACAAAAGAAAGAAAGACCGTGTTCAATGGGGTAGGAATTAGGCCACAATCCACCTTCCACTCAGCTCGATTCTGAACCCAACTGGTGAACCTTTGCAGACATTATCATGCCCCATTGCAATTGGGGCCCCTTTAAAATTAAAAAATATAAAAAAACACTAAAAATTCCCCAACATCATTTTGTTTTTGCAGTTTTGAAATGATGCTAATTTTACCAATGCCTTACATTTTCTGCAAGGCATAGAACCTGACCACCATGCATGAGCCGAAAGTTTCAGAAATAGCATGCTGAAACTTTAGCCCAGTTCTTTAATGCATCTCCACTGTACAGATGTACTCCCTTCCTGACTGCACCTCACTCCAGTGTCTTCAGTGACCAGATCGTGATCCTTCTCCTGGCTGTAGCCTTCTGCCGACGCCTCAGCATGCTCCACCAGGTCCCGGATGTCATTTGCAGTCAGGTTCGGCCTCTTCCTTTGGGATTTTGGACCAAATGTGGTTTCAAATGTCTCCGTGTCTAGGATATGCACTTTGGCATTCTGTGATAGACAGAAAACAAGTCAACTAGGATTCTGAAAAGCAACCAAAGTTTCTCTATTTTTCTCCCTTTTTTTGGGAGTATTTTACTAACAAAATACGCACAAAACCTTCCAAAATCAAGAGGACAACTATATAAACTTCCAAAACATCATTCTTTCTTTTTTTTTAAATATAAAGATCCCATGCTTATGATTTTCTATAACATGAGGGTAATTTTCAAAATGTGTATGGATGGAAATTTTGACTTTCCTAAATGCAAAGGGTGGGGGGGCATATTCAGGGGTGGCCATTGCCACTTTAATTTCTAACTGGATATTCAGAGCTGGGCCATATCCAGCCATCCACACTGAATATCTGGTTTGCCAGGTCGCATTTTAGCTAGCCATTAACTGGCTGACGGCTCAGTATTGCTGCTGATCAGCTAACTGAAGGTGCTGCTCTGAAACACCCTAACGCTAACCGGTCAGCGTTGAGATGTTAACCCGCTTAGGAGGGGACACCCAGCAACACCGACTGCATCTTAGCCAGTTAGCATGCCCCCCCCCCCCCATCCCTGGTTCATGTCCTGACAGCAAGCCCCTTTTCTTTTTAAAATTGTGCAGAAATACCACAAGCCCACTACCAGCTCACAGAGCCAAGGTCAAACACTCAGGACCACCGTTTGCATGGGTTTCCACTCAATGCTGTTACTGCTCCATCCCAGAGCTTAAGATGCAGATAGAGCCGTCTCGTTTTAGGCCACCACTAGTGCTTCTCCCATCAGTGCTGAAAAAGGCAAGGGAAATATTTCCAAAGAAATGCCCACATAAATCCAAAAACCATGGCAACAGAATCTAAACAGTCCACAGTGAGAGAGGGTGCCTGCTGCCAAAACACAGCGCCCCATCCATTTTATCAGCAACTAACATCCAACAGAATCTCAGCTGTCATAACAACAAACTTCTTATCTTGGCTCTCCATCTTCCTTTGTTTTCCCAATAAAGGCACAAACCCTGCCAAACATACAGATTTGTCATGGGGGAGGCAGACAGCGGCTGTTTGCAAATGCCATTTCTTTGTAAGTTGAGCCCCTGTAATGACTTTTCATGGATGAAGGACCGGCTTGCTCTAGAAATGCATTTTACTTCCAGATAAGAGTTTGTGTCCGATTCGGACAAAATTTTTATTACATGCATATGAAAACTGTTGAGCTGGATGCTTAAAATACCAGTCTTTGTTGCAATTAAAGAAGTGAACCTCAACGTTTACCAAGTACAGGCATTTTGGGCCAAGGATGAAAGACAAAGCTAAGCAATCAACATCAATCACAGCACTGAACACCGCCGGGAGCTCGTAGTCAGTCTGTTCCCCTTGCTGCCCAATGAGAAACCTACTAAACTCTTTATGAACACTGTCTGACAATCAGCAAAGCAGAATGACAGCAAATAAGGACCACTGGGATCATCTAGTCTGCTCCACTTCATCCCTGGCACAGCATCAGATCATGGCTTTAATCTCAGTTCTTCGTACGTGGAAATACTCTGCACTTACCCCAGACTTTTGTGAAGAGTCCATCACCCTCCAAAGAGGTCATGCCATGTATCTATCACCCTTTCCATGGAGAAATACTTTCACAGGCTGCTCCTGAGTCTAACTCATCTATTGTAAACCGCTCTGGTACCTATGGTGTGGGCGGTATATAAAGAAACAAATAAAGATAAAGATGAAGACTCATTCTGTGACCTCTTACACTACAGCATTCTTTCCTCTCATAAAGGTTCGCTTTTTGCATCCGATTTATATCTTTGGGGTACCGTTTGATTTTCTGTAACCCAGATATATGATTCTGCTCTTTTCATTGAGTCTTTATTGCTGGGGATGTCTGATTATGAATAACTAGCTGTAAAACTACAAGATGACAAATGTACTATACAAAACCAGAGATGCAACTTTTAACCCATCGACGACTCTAAAAGTCAAGGATGCAGAAATGGAGGTGGAATCTGATGTTCGATACCTAGGAATAAACCTAGATTAGCAATTAACCTTACAATATTCTGAAACTAGCAAACCACAGGATGAAAGTACTTCAACACTTACGCCCATCACATTACATTACAACCACACGTGTTACAGGACCTGGTATTCGCATACTTTTTCTATTGCAACATCAGCTACCAGAAAACACTAAAATACGTCCTTCACTTTCTACAGATGGCACAAAACACTGCTGCCCACCTTAGATCTCAGCATACAATAAAACAACCACACTAGCTTTCTATAATGTGCCAAATAAAATACAAAGCCTTGCTAGCCATATTCAAAATGCAACCCAAGGTGAAATTAGACCTTACCTGATAATTTTCTTTCCTGGAGTCCCTCCGGTCCAGTCCAGATGAGTTGTGTTATGCTCATTCACTAGCAGGTGGAAGCTCAGAACACAAACTTTAAGCATGCCATAAGTAGCCTGTACCAGCTAACAAGAGCCAGAAGGACTCTCACAAAGCAGAGAAAATGGAGCCCAAACCCCACAGCTCCAATCAGTCATACCCTCTCTCCAGGAGCCAGAAGGACTCTCACAAAGCAGAGAAAATGGAGCCCAAACCCCACAGCTCCATCAGTCATACCCTCTCTCCAGGAGGACCAACTTACGCATACCAAAAAGGAGCCTCTGAAATAAGCAAACATTCCCCGGTAATGGAAGTTCTGGATTTGGCTTTTCCTTTCTTTTTACTATTGATTTTTTTTGGTAGCAAAAACAAAACAGGAACAGACAACACGAGGACTCTGGGACACAGCATAGACTATCCGGAATGCACTTGTACCAAAGTAGGTCTGCAAGAGCCAAACAGGAGACAGCACCCACAATGCAAAACAACTCAAGTGAGTCCTGGACTGACGCCAGGAAAGAAAATTATCAGGTCCTTCCAGTCCAGATAAGTAGGACATAGCAAAGCAGCACTAACAAAGGATGGGAACAAAAACACCAGTCTGCAACACCTATGCCCCAAAGGGTGCAGCAGCCTGTAACACCCAGGCCCCTGTCTGGTCTGTGCGTCCAAAAGGTAGTGCCCATAAAAGAACAAAGACACGACCTTGTTATCACCTTACAAATGTCCAACGGAGGGACAAGACCGACCAGAAGGGAAGCCATATTAGACCTAGTCCTTAGTGGAACACCAGATCTAGTGCAGGAGATAAGGGTGTTGGGGCCACTTGGCAATAGTGATCATAGCATGATCGCATTTGATTTAATTAGTGGAGGAGGGATAGTAAGGAAATCCACAGTACTGCCTTTTCACTTTTGAAAGGGAGACTATGATAAAATGAGGAAAATAGTTAAGAAAAAACTAAAAGGAGCAGTTGCAAAGGTTAAAGACTTACATCAAGCTTGGGTGTTGTTGAAAAATACTATCTTGGAAGCCCAGACCAGCTGTATTCCACGCTTTAAGAAAAGTGTAAGGAAGTCCAAAAAACTGCCAGCATGGTTTAAAGGTGAAGTCAGAGAGGCTGAAAAAAAAAGCCAAACGACGAAACCTGGAAACAGCACAAGCACTGGCAAGTCAAATGCAAGGCATTGATAAGGCAGGCAAAGGGAGGATTTGAGAAAAAGCTTGCTGCGGAAGCAAAAACGCGAAATAAAGATTTTTTCAAGTACATTCATAGTAAAAAAACCTGTGAGAGAGTCAGTAGGTCCATTAGATGATGGAGGGGTTAAAGGGGCACTAAGAGGCAACAAGGCGATAGCGGAGAGACTGAATGAATTCTTTGCTTCGGTCTTTACTGAGGAAGATATAGGGATGTTACCCATGACTGAAGTGGTATTTAAAGGTGCAGAAGAATTGAAGGAAATATCGATACATCGGGAAGATGTCTTACAACTATTAGATAAACTGAAGAGTAGCAAATCACCTGGGCCGGATGATATACATCAAGGGTGTTGAAAGAACTGAAATATGAGATTGCAGACCTGCTATTAGTATTCTGTGAACTATCATTAAAATCATCTCTAATACCTGAAGACTGGAGGATCGCCAATGTAACACCAATTTTTAAAAAGGGTTCCAGGGGTGATCCGGGAAACTACAGACCAGTGAGCCTGACGTCAGTACCAGGAAAAATGGTAGAAACCATCATAAAGAATAAAACACAATTCAGGAAAAGTCTTAAGCACTACCTATTCCTAAGTTATTTTCCAGTATAAACCTTCCCAAGAGAAATAGTCACACCATGTTCAGTTCTAATGAATTTTGACTGCGTTTAATGTATATAGTTTATTGTATATGATTTATATAGACTACCTTGTTTCTTCCAAGTTTTCAAATCCCTGTTACTTGTAAAATGCACTACAGTTATCCTGTATGTATATGTTTTTGTTCCATGTGAACCGCGCTGATGACAATAGTGCGGTATATAAGAAATATTAAATAAAAATAAATAAAATTACTCAGCATGTAGATAGTCATGGCCTAATGGGAGACAGCCAACATGGCTTTAGACAATGAAGATCTTGTCTTACTAATCTGTTATGTTTTTTTAAAAGAGTGAATAAACAGGTGGACAAAGGTGAGTCGGCTGATATAGTGTATCTGGACTTTCAGAAAGCCTTTGACAAGGTCCCTCCCTCATCAGAGACTTTTGGCAAAACTAAAGAGTCATGGGATAGGAGGCAGTGTACTATTGTGGATCAGGAACTGGTTAAAAGATAGAAAGCAGAGGGTTGGGCTAAATGGCCAATTTTCCCAATAGAGAAAGGTGAATAGTGGTGTACCCCAGGGATCTGTGCTGGGTCCGCTGCTTTATGACATAATTCATAAATGACCTGGAAAGTGGAATAACGAGTGAGGTTATCAAATTTGCAGATGACACAAAACTATTTAAAGTTGTTAAAACCCAAGAGGATTGTGGAAAATTGCAAGAGGATCTTGATAAATTGGGCATCAAAATGGCAGATGAAATTTAATGAGGACAAGTGCAAAGTTATGCACCTAGGGAAGAACAACCCAAACTATGGTTACATGATGCAAGGTTCCACATTAGGAATCACCACCCAGGAAAAAGATTTAGGCGTCATTGTGGATAATATGTTAAAACCCTCGGCCCAGTGTGCAGCGGCAGCCAAGAAAGCAAATAGAATGCTAGGTATCATAAGGAAAGGAATGGAAAATAAAACAAAAGATATTATAATGCCTCTATATCGTTCCATGGTGAGACCGCACCTTGAATATTGTGTGCAATTCTGGTCGCTGTATCTTAAAAAGCATATAGCGTTATTAAAAAAGGTTCAGAGAAGAGCCACCAAAATGGTAAAGGGGATGGAAGGATACTCCTGTGAAGAAAGGCTAAAAAGGTTAGGGCTCTTTAACCTGGAAAAGAGACGGCTGAGGGGAGATATGATAGAAGTCTATAAATTAATGAACGGAGTGGAACGGGTAAACGTAGATTGATTGTTTACGTTATCAGAATATAGAAAGACTAGGGGACATGCAATGAAGCTACAGGGTAAACTATTTAAGACTAATAAAAGAAAATATTTTTTCACTCAACATGTAATCAAACTCTGGAATTTGTTACCGGAGGCTGTTAGTGTAGCTGGGTTTAAAAAAGGTTTGGACAAGTTCCTGGAGGAAAGGTCCATAAACCATTATTAAGAAGGGACCCAGGTTATCAATGCTTGACCCAGTACAAGCATTGTGGAACCTGTGTCTTTTGGGAAAACTGCTAGGTACTTATGACCTAGATTGGCCACTGTTGGAAACCGGATACTGGGCTTGATGGACCTTGGTCTGACCCAGTATGGCATATCTTATCTTCTTACCTCTGCCCAAGAAGACATCAGAGTCCGCATAGAGTGAGCCTGCAAACCAGAGGACATCAGATGTCCCTTCAAGAGATACACAGACACAATAGCCTCCCAGATCCACAGAGAAATAGAAACGTTTGAAATAGCCTCACCCTTCCAGGGACCCCCAAACAAGATGAAGACCCTTTCAGAATGCCAAATTGGCTGTGTAACCTTCAGGTACCGCTTGAGAGCTGTACGGACATCCAGCTTATGAAGCGTCCAGGCCTCTGCAGAATTCTGAAACTCCAAGAAAACTGGCAAAGAAACTTCCTGATTAAGGTGAAAAACCAACACCATCTTAAGCAAACGGGAGGAACAGGGCGCAAAACCACTTTCTCCTTAGAGACGACCAAGTAAGGCACCTTACAAAGACAAGGCTTGGAGTTCGGAAATCTGATGGGCTGAACAGATTGCCAACAAAAACATCACTTTCAAAGTCAAATTCTTCAGAGGTGCCACGAAGCGTCTCAAACAGAGGATCCCCCAAAGCTGTAAGAACCAAATTAAGGTCCCACGGACCAACAAGGAGGGATTTAGATGCTTAACACCCTTAAGGAAACAAATCACATCTCAATGGGCTGCCAGGTCCTGACCCTGGATGCAATCCCTGAAACAAGCCAAGGCTGCCACGTGCATTCTCGAGGTACCCAGGGCTAAACCTTTTGCAGAAAGGCCAGAATATCAGGAAGCGATGTCCTAAGACGGCAGACACCCCACTCACCACACCAAGCCTCAAAAATGCTCCAGACCCACACATAGACCAAGGAAGTTGATACCTTACAACAGGCATGCAGGTGGTCAACAACCTGATGTGAATAACTTTGGTGCCTCAGTCTAGCCCTCTCAAGAGCCAAGCCATGAGCAAGAATGGAGCTACACCCGGCATCTGGACTGACCTCTGTGAGAGCAGATCCACCTCTGCCAGCAAGAGAAACTGTTCCGCAATCAGCAGCCACATCAGATCTGCATACCAAGGACGTGAGGCCAGTCCGGCGCAATCAGCACCACTCGCCCTTGATGAGACTAACCGCTGCAGGGCCTGACTGATCAGGGGCCACAGCAGAAACACGTAAAGCAGGTCTGCAACTGGGTCGGAGTAGGACCAGGGCATCCAGTCGCTCCAACATATGTGCCCTATGGTGAATGAAGAACCGATTGACCTCTGCATTTGCTGGAGATGCCATCAAGTCCATTGCTGGTATCCCTCAGTGATCCATAATCTGTTGGAACACCAAAACTGAGAGCCCACTCTCCCAGGGCCAGAGAATTGCAACTCTGTCCAGGGGGATTACCTTTCTCCTTCCCTGCTACATGGGCAGCCGAGAGTACCAGTAAGTGGGCCTCCACCCACTGCAGCAATGGAATCATCTCTGCCGCTACCAGTGAACTCAAAGTGCCATCCTGGCAACTGATGTACGCCACCATAGTGGCACTGTCCGATAGAACTCACACCCCCCCTGTGATTCAGCAGGGGAAGGAACTTGAGAACCAGGCACACCTAAGGGACTGATCATCCATCGACTCACTTCCAGGGTCCATCTGCCCTGAGCCACCTGAGGCTAACAATGACCACCCCAACCAAAGAGACTGCCACCCGTGGTCACCACAACCCAGCTTGGGGATTGTAGAGGCAGTTTGGTAATCAGCCGCACCACAAACCCGTCCTGGTCTCCTGGCGAAGTGAAAGATGAACCTCCATAGACCAGTACTGGGGAGACCATAGTGACAGAAGATCCTTTGGCAGGTCCTGCATATGCAGCCTTGGCCTAGACACCAGCTCCAACGTGGCTGCCCAGGACCTGGAGATAATCTCATGCCCAAGGGCAGGGCACTTTTTAACAACTCTCTCATCTGGGCCTGAAACTTCGCAATTCGGCCCTCCAGGAGAAAAACCGAGCCCTCAGATACTGCAAGGACTGGGAGGGCTCCAACCTGCTCTTGGCTAAGTTGATCACCCAGTCTAACCACTGGAGGCATTTGATGACCATAGCCGTTGCCTCCCGACTCTGCTGGACCAACTTCATCCGAATCAGTCAGTCGTCTAGATACAGATGGACAATCCCTTGCTTGCGCAAATCTACTGCCATGACTACCATCACCATGGTGAACACAGGAGGCGCAGTGGCCAGGCTGAAGGTTAACACCTGAAATGGAAAATACTCTCTGGACACTGCAAAGTATAGAAAATACTGATGACTAGGGCAAATAGGAATGTCAAAATACGCTTTGGTTAAGTCTAGGGAAGTCAAGAACTCTCCCTGGTGCACTACCACTATTACCGACTGCAGAGTCTCCATACGGAAGTGCAGGATCCTTAGAGCCCTGTTGACGCCTTTTAGATCCAGTATGGGCTGCCGGGACTCTTTCTTCTTGGGCATCATGAAGTAGACTGAATACCAGCTGGAACCCCAGTCGCCGTGAGGGACTGGCACGACCACCTCAAGCTGCAATAGGTGCTTGAGAATCTTCTCCATGGCCCAGGCTTTGCTTGAGGCCCAGCACGGCAAGACTATAAAGGCACCTGGAAGGGGCCTGGCGAGGACGTAACCGTCTGATAACCTCCAGCACCCAGGCAACTGCTGTGATCAAGGCTCAAGCAGGAAAGAGTCATCACAGGCAGCCACCCACTGGCTGAATTCCCGCCAAGGCCCCCACACCTTCACTGGGAAGATCTGGCAGCGCCGGGAGCACCCAAGGCTCCACCTTGGCCTCCACAGCAGCCACCATGAAAGAAAGGATCTAGCTAGAGGAATCAGGACCTCTGTGGATTAACCATTTGCAAAAATTTATAAAAATCCCAACCATAGCCCCTCACAGGAGCCCCTTGGCCAGCCCCTTTGGGCTTATCTTCCAAAAGCTTAGGCAGCTTGGAATTTCCCAAGTCTTTGACCAACTTCTCAAAGTCTTCCCCAAACAGCAGCTTTCATGCAAAGGGGAGCTTGCTAGCCGAGTTTTGGATGCCATATCCACTATCCAATTAAGCAGGTATAATCGACTGCGTGCAGAGACCACCACAGCCATGCTCTTAGCCAAAGCCAAAAGTAAATCATAGAGCAAGTCCACAGAAAAGCTGAGCCAAACTCCAGCCTAGCAGTGTCTGTCCTACTAGTGGGATCTACCGTCTCCTCTGGAATCTTCTGCCAGAGACAGGCTCTAGCCATTGAGGTGCTGCAAATAGCTCCCTGCAAAGCCAGTGCCAAAACTTCAAAGGTCTACTTGAGCAGGGCCCAGGGCCTCCATGCACCAGTCCAGAGGGCCCTTCAAGGCCGCACCACCCTCCACTGGAATGGTGGTCTTATGGGTAATTGCAGCCATGAACGCATCCACCCATGGCAAGCGTAACTTCTTCTCCTCAGGAGGAATAGTGTACAGCCTTACCATACTCCTACCAACATGCAATCCTGCATCTGGCGAACTTCACTCCTTCGAGATCATCGCCTTCGAGGCTCGGTGGACCGGAAAGGATCACGGGGGGCGGGGGGGGGGGAGAGAAAAACTTATGGACATCCTCCATCAGCAGATCATCAGAAGACTCTGAGCTATACTCCTCGGCAATGTGCCAAATCAGCCAGGGACTCTGAAATGAGGGTGGGAAGCTCATCCTGATGAAAAATCCTCATTGCCGTCGGATCTTCCTGCATCGGGAGCTCCTTCTCCTCCATGAGATTGGCTGTCCCTTCCAAGGGATCCAGGGAATCCAAGGTTCCCACAAAGCTAATATCTGTGCCTTTTCCTGCCCCTCTCTCTCTATGTGGGTGCTTGGCCCCGTAGAGGACTCCTGCCACCTCCCCAAGGGCGACTTGGAGGACACTGGGAATCCTTTACCCAAGCCCTGCTTCAAGACAAAGGCTTGGTGAAGTAAGAGGATGAATTCTGGGCAGAAAGGTGAAGCACTAGCCCCCAAACTCCCCCCAGATGATCCAATGGAGGTTCCAGGACAAAATTTAGGTACTGGCTGCAGGATCAGGGGCTCAGTTCCCTCCCATCCTGCATAAATCACGGGACTAGCAATCACTGGGGATACTATCCTGCTCTCAAGAGCTACCCCTGCAGATCCTAGCTCCCCTGGGGCGAATCACTGCAATCGCATCATTCCTAAGACAGATGTGGCACAGCCCGATGTCGGACAGCTGTGCTTGGCGGCTGCCACATGCAACACAATGGCCACTACCATGGCCCCGCAGACCGTAAATACTCCGCCATGCCTAACTGCATCCACCCGAGCCAAGCCCGGACTTACCTGGCAGCCGCTCCCCCTGAAGACCACAAATTTGCTGTTGCCGATCATCATTGCTGACTGCTCCTGCACAAACGGCACCACTGGGTTCTGCACCCTGAGCCTGTAACACTCCTGTAGGCCTTAATCCAGCAGCAGACGGCACAGGCTATGCTCACCTCCTGCTGGAAACTGAAAACATACTGGCTCGTTAGCTAGAACAGGCTACTTATGGCATGCTTCAAGCTTGTGTTCTCAGTCTCCATCTGCTGGTGGGTGAGCATAACCCACTTGTCTGTACTAGACTGGAGGGACAAACTTGAATTTAATCACATTTAACTTCTAGTCCATGTTACACAAGACACTAGATAGCTGAACTAGGAGACTTTGTACACAGAACACATCCAACCGACCCATCTTTAAGAGCAAAAAGCAACCAAGCTGCTTGTACCTATGCGCTCTTATTTGCAATGCACTCCCTGGAACGATAAAAACCATTTCAGAGCTTCCGGAACCTCGCAAAGAACTCAAGAGCCATATACTCTTAAGAGCACTTTGTAAAGGAGACATAATCCCTTCTAAAGAGCCAATTTACATGTTCACCATGCTGTCTGTTAACGTCCATTCGTATAAAATAACACAATTGTTATCTTCACCCTTGTTAAACGCATGAAAAATGACTAAACATGGAAAAGTTGTCAATGTTACTTGTAAACTGCTTTGAAGATAAAAGGTCGATAAAAATGAATGAATAAATAAATAAATGCCCTCTTTACTGCAGATATTTTCTGCTTGCACTGCAATGTATGCCTAACTTTCTGAATTTACTGTGTTAGCGACAGAACCTCTTGAAAGTGAATCATAACTGCCAAGCGCTCAGCCAATCCTGAGATATAGCAGTTGGTTTTTGCCATCATTTTCTATGTTTCTAAGTTCAGGTTGGGAGGGCTCCAACCTGCTCTTGGCTAAGTTGATCACCCAGCCTAGGCATTTGATGAGCATAGACGTTGCCTCCCGACTCTGCTGGACCATTCTGTTAACTCCTTCGGGATGTCCACTCTATGGCAGATTTTAGTACCATCTGCAATGAAACAAATGCTTCCTTCTATCCCCTCCGCTATATCGCTCTCAAACCATCAGAGAATTTCATCATGCAAGATTTGTAGGGAAGGCCGCTGTCAAAATGAATCACAGCATGCTGCCTGGTCAGAGATCAGAGCGTCTGCGTATCAGTCAACCCAAAGCAAAGCACTCCGAGGAGCACTGCCTACTACAGGAAGGTCTCCATTTTATTTATTTTAACAGTTTTTCTATACCACCTTTATCCAAGGCGGTTTACATCAAACATCACAATTACAGGGAATTGTTTTACATTAAATGGGGAGTTTAACTTGGAGTTAAATAAGAGATATATTATGTAGGGGGCATGAACTATTTACATGCAGAGATGGATGTCATTTATGGGGGGGAATGGTGATCTTATGTTATCTGGTAGAGAGATCTGCCATGGTCATACAGAAGGGAAATAAACAAATGTCCTCTGCTTGCTTTGATTAAACAACGGATCTGGAAATGTAAAAGATAAGCTCAATTAATTTATTAAATGGAGTTCAAGCAGCCATGCAAGGCATCACCCGCTCTCGGCGCTCCCCCAACCCTCCTCGTTTAGAGGCTGGGAGTAATCGACTGATTTTTGGTTCCACATATATGTACACTCCTTTCATATAAAGTCACAGATCTTGGTGCTTCATGTATACACTAAAGTCCCATGATTCAGTCACAGCGCTATGACTTGGGTTAGACATCCTGCCCACTAGGGCTCTGATAGACTGTGCTGATGAGGCATTTGCGCTCTGGGAACAGCCACTACCACTGTGACTGTGCCCTGTTTGCAGAACAGCGGTAAATGATTTCCTCTCAGAACGTACTTGCCCTTCAATTCCCAGTCAGACAACAAACCTGGATCTCCCAGGCATATCACCTGCTGAGTGCTGGGTAGCAAGAGGGGAGCTATGCAGTGGGGAAAAGTCCACATTACCTTACTGGCTATAAGTGACTTACTGTATATTCACATGCTGAGACTATCTGGTCAGCAAATGCACAGAACAGGGTAGGTGACAGCAGATAAAAAGACTCATCCACCCTTCCCAGTATTCCCAAGAAAATGTTAGAAGCCAGTGTTATGAGGAAAACTAAAACCGAATGCAGGCAATCAGTAATGTGTCTACAATTCATTGATCACGTTCACTTCTGTTTCTCGGCAGCAAATCAATCCATCAGTTAACACACAAAGCTTTCATAGGTCTCCAAATACAGCACAATTTCTTAAGACTGACATCAGCTACAGTTCAATTTCTAGTAAAAGCTAATATTTGTATTCAAGCTTGATAATTTTCGATTCTGATTCACTAACAGAAGAGGAAATTTCTGTGCTTCAAAGTCAACTATTAATTTCACAACCCTATCTTCGATTTCCTTAACACTTGTGGATGGAAATGTCTCCGTCACATCTAGGCTCAGGGCTTCTCTGCTCTTCAGCATGGATTGATTTACTATTGTGCAGAAAGCCTGAAGGCAGCTGAACCTCTGAAATCACCAGCAGCACTCACGTGAGGTTTAATGCGGTCATGAAGGAGAGACATCGGCAACTTGCTCTGCTTCATGACGACCCGGTATGGATCCTTCATCACTTGATCCATTTCCTCTTGGAACCTCTGCAGAGAGGACTGCTTGATCACACGAGTGTTTCCTGGTTATTTGAAAAAGGGGTGGAAGGAATCAGCCTGTGGAATGTGGCCGATGCATCATGAACAAACAGGAAGATACCCCTGTGCCCCCCTAAAATGCATCTTAAACATCATCCAAATTCCCTGCATGAAAGCAAAGCACTTCTAGTTACCTAAAGCAAGCAATGGTGCACATCTACTCAACAGGCTGGCTTGAAAAAAAATAAATCCAATCACTTTTCTAACACGATACAGGACAGAGGAAGCAAAATCTGAAGCACAGGTTGTATTTTCTATACTGGATATTATATAATGGGCTAGTCATTGTCTAAATAAAGATATCAGCTGACTGGCAACATCGTATATAAAGAACACACCTTCAGCGTTCTAATCCACTTTACTTTGCAGTAATGGAGGGTGTTTAAATGGGATATGACTAGTCAACAGGTTAGCATACAAAGCTAGAAACTGCTGCAAATATGCACAGGTCTCATGGTCAGAGGAACACTTCAAGTGTAACGATGATTTTACTATCATTAAAATCAACTAATACCTGAAGATTGGAGGATAGCCAGTGTACCGCCGATTTTTAAAAAGGGTTCCAGGCGTGATCTGGGAATCTACAGATCAGTGAGCCTGACGTCAGTATGGGGAAAATGGCAGAAACCATTATAAGAGAATAAAATTACTGAACATGTAGATAGTCATGGCTTAATGGGAGAGAGCCAACATGGCTTTAGGCCAAGGAAGGTCTTGTCTTACTAATCGGTTATATTTTTTGAAGGTGTGAATAAACAGATACACTATATCGACCGGCTTACCTTTGTCTATCTGGATTTTCAGAAAGCATTTGACACGGTCCCTCATGAGAGACTCTTGGGGAAAATAAAAAGTTATGGGATAGGAGGCAGTGTACTATTGTGGATCAGGAACTGGTTAAAAGATAGAAAAGCACAGAGTAGGGCTAAATAGCCAATTTTCCCAATGGAGAAAGCTGAATAGTGGAGTACCCCAGGGATCTGTGCTGCGTCCACTTCTTTTTAACATATTCGTAAATGACCTGGAAATGGGAATAACGATTGAGGTAATCAAATTTGCAGATGAAACAAAATTATTCAAAGTTGTTAAAACCCAAGAGGATTAAGAAAAATTGCAAGAGGACCTTGATAAATTGGATGTCCAAACGGCAGATGAAATTTAATGTTGACAAGTGCAAATTTATGCACCTAGGAAAGAACAACCCAAACTATGGTTACACGATGCAAGGTCCCATATTAGGAACCACCTCCCAGGAAAAAGATTTAGGCGTCATTTTGGATAACATTTTGAAATCCTCCGCCTAGAATGCAGCAGCAGCCAAGAAAGCAAATAAACTGCTAGGAATCATAAGGAAAGGAACTGAAAATAAATCAAAGGATATTATAATACCTCTATATCGATCCATGGTGCGACTGCACCTTGAATATTGTGTGCAATTCTGGTCGCCGTATCTTAAAAAGGATGTAGCATTATTAGAAAAGGTACAGAGAAGAGCCACCAAAATGGTAAAGGGGGTGAAAGGATACCTCTATGAGGAGAGGCTAAAAGGTTTAGGACTCCTCAACCTGGAAAAGAGACAGCTGAGTGGAGTTATGATAGAAGTCTATAGATTAATGAATGGAGTGGAATGGGTAAACGTAGATCGATTGCTTACACCATCAAAATATAGAAAGACTAGGGGACATGCAATGAAGTTACAGTGTAATCTATTTAAGACTAATGAGTGAAAATATTTTTTCACTCAATGCGTAATCAATAATGGTTTATGGACCTGGATGAAAGGTCCATAAACCATTATTAAAGGGGACCCAGGAAATCCACTGCTTGCCGCAATACAAGCATTGTGGAACCTGTGTTCTGTGGGGAAGCTGCTAGGTACTTGTGACCTAGATTGGCCACTATTGGAAACAGATACTGTGCTTGATGGACCAGTATGGTATATCTTATGTTCTTATGACAATATTAAGGAACAGAAGACAACCTTTATGCTACAAGACTGCCCTGGGATATCGCTAAAAACTAATATGTACATCATGCACTCAAGACAATACTTATCACCAGGTAAAACCAACTCACCAAACCATTTTATATTTGGTTCCACTCGCGCCACAGTGCCAGAAGCAACGGAGGACTGATACTGCAAGGTCTTAATGACTTTCCCACGATTGTTTCTAAAATTGAAAAGGTCCGTGTTAGTGACAAACGAGCGCCTAGTCAGCTGTGATGGACCAATTTGGTCTTCTGTTATTTACCAGGTTACTTTTAATGCACCAATTATTTTAAACAAACACCACGCTGCATGTTCTCAGACTTCCAATTAGTATCAGGATCTTTGCAATTCTCCAGGTCATGCCACATCTTAATAATTGGAACGGACGTTTCAGCCATCGTGCTATAGCACAATAGCTGAAACATTGGTTCTATATTCTAATATGCAGTATGACCTGAAAAACTGCACAGATCAAAAACACTGCAGAGCAATACACACACCTTCGAGATCTTCTTCGGCTGTGATGTGAAAACAAACTTACAGACAAAGGAGACAAAGAAAAAACTCCCCTACATCTGTATATACTCGCTCTGAACTTCTAAATCAACGGCTTGAATCTACTTTTCCTTCCAAAAGACAATAAGAAAGGCTTAAAGACGCATGTTGAAAACCTACGCCACAGAAGAGGGCATCTGGCTTAGCCAAGACGGGCATCTAAATACTTACATTTAGTAAGGAATTAAGTTGCAGCAGTTTGGGTCAAATACAGTGACAGAATTCAAAATGGCAGGGGACAGACACAGTGGATCCCTTTATAGCAACAGGATAAAATCAAAATAAACATAACTATCTAATTTCTCAACAAACAGGGGTGCCCTACACGGAGCGGCGGGTTCACCCCTAAAACAAAGACATGGGGAGGGGTGACCTGCACGGAGCGGCAGGTGCACCTACTCTTGCCACCTTGCTGGGCAGACTAGATGGACCATACTGGTCTCTATCTGCCGTCATTTACTATGCAACTATGTTGGCATAACAGCTACAAGGTCATATAGCAAGCTTGTCACTGCTCTACGATTTCAGCTCATCACACTGTCTCGTGCAATTTATTTATTACAAATATTTCTTTCCAGCCAAATCACAAGGTTAATGACAGGTTGAACTAAACATGCATAGCTTTAAATACATGCACTCAAAACATAATATAAACATCATACAGTAAATACCCAAGTAGAAAGATAAACTTTCAATTTAGTAACTTAATGTTATTTTTTCATACATTCATTTAACAGCTACCTTATACCAACTCGGAGGTGCCATTTAACTTTGAATTCAGGCTTTCAAGCAAAACGTAAAGAAATTAAACAAGTCAACACAGTACAGGCTTGAAGGGTGACCCAAAGGTGCATTTTCACGCCTATAAATTCAGGCATTCAGCTCTCCCAGTGCAACTATCGGGGCCCTCTCCATGGATGAATTTGGTGGGATAGCTGGAAGCTGACTTACAATTATTTATTTTGTTTAAAAACATTTATAGCCAGCCAATGTACAGCCCAATTCACTCACAGAGAGGGCCCTTGAGACATACATACAGATGGACAGACAAAGCTTGCCAATAGGTATTTTCCACTAATGCATCGCCTTAAAAATAACCACACACTTAAAACCCGCTTGGGTTAGTGTGTGTTATCAAGCTATGTGATCCGCCATATCAGTATATTGTTCTGGTTCGCACACTATGAGCATGTGAAGGCATAAACTGCCCATTCTTTCACTGATTATAGTCTATACCAGAGCAGATGCAATGAAGCAGGTTTCATTAGGCATTCGTTGATCTTTCACCAAAGAGAGGTGGGGCAGTAAAGATGCCACAGCTAATGCAATCAATGTTCAGCGCTCAGTTCCAGTCCCAGGTCAGATAGCATCAGACACCTACCTGCGCTCCTTCTGTCGGTACATGTTAAGGCGCCTGATGGTAGCCCGGTCTCTCATGTTGTTGCCTCCAGCACCCTTAATACGATCTAGAAAAGAATCATGTTTATTTATTTATTCTCTTATATACCGCGCTATTCTGCATCAGTGCAGTTTACATTGAACAAACTGAAATTACATTGAACAGGGCATTATAACTTGGAGATAACTATTTTACAGGGAATGTTGTTGTTAAGTGCCACAGAGTCAATGTCAATTCCTGGCAACCCTGTGGATAGTTGTCCCTATCCCTGGTTTTACTGGCAAAGTGTAACTGGAGCATACCAGAAACTTAAAATATATTGGCTATTACAGTGTACTGCCTTGTAGTGGAACCAGTGCCCCAAATCTCAGCTCCTAACAATCTATTTCAAGAAAAGAAGTCTTTATGCCAGTGAGCCTGTTACCTGTTTACTTTAGTGCTTCATGGGTGAAAGGAAATGGATGGTGGGTGCATGGTACAAGGAGCACTGGGGAAGATGAATAGATGAGTTGGGTTGGAGACGGACTCTATCAGTACAAGATAAGGGGTGGAGAAAGAGGTCTATTGACTGGAGAGTAATGCATAAATTAGGCACTTGGTGGGGGAGGAAGAAGTAATGATGGAGAGCAATGGATGAGTTGGGAGAGTACTGAGTGGGGCCTAGTGAATGGAGGATGGGGCTCTATTAGTACCTGAAGGGTGGAGGGGGGGGGGTAGTATTGATGGAGAGCAATAGATGAGCTGGGAGAGTACTGACTGGGGGCTACTGGATGAGTTGGGCATGGAGGATGGGGGCCCTATTAGTACCTGCAGGGGGGAGAGGATGTACATAAGAACATAAGATATGCCATACTGGGTCAGACCAAGGTCCATCAAGCCCAGTATTCTGTTTCCAACAGTGGCCAATCTAGGTCATACGTACCTAGCAGTTTCCCCAAAAGACACAGGTTCCACAATGCTTGTACTGGGTCAAGCATTGATATCTTCGGTCACTTCTTAATAATGGTTTATGGACCTTTCCTCCAGGAACTTGTCCAAACCCTTATTAAACCCAGCTACACTAACAGCCTTTACTACATCCTCCGGTAAGAAATTCCAGAGTTTGATTACACGTTGAGTGAAAAAATATTTTCTTTTATTAGTCTTAAATAGTTTACCCTGTAGCTTCATTGCATGTCCCCTAGTCTTTCTATATTCTGATAACATAAACAATCAATCTACGTTTACCCGTTCCACTCCGTTCATTAATTTATAGACTTCTATCATATCTCCGCTCAGCCGTCTCCTTTCCAGGTTAAAGAGCCCTAACCTTTTTAGCCTCTCCTCATAGGAGCATCCTTCCATCCCCTCTACCATTTTGGTGGCTCTTCTCTGAACCTTCTCTAAAATCACTATATCCTTTTTAAGATACGGCGACCAGAATTGCACACAATATACAAGGTGCGGTCTCACCATGGAACGATATAGAGGCATTATAATATCTTTTGTTTTATTTTCCATTCCTTTCCTTATCATACCTAGCATTCTATTTGCTCTCTTGTACGCCGCTGCACACTGGGCCGAGAGTTTTAACATGTTATCCACAATGACGCCTAAATCTTTTTCCTGGGTGGTGGTTCCTAATGTGGAACCTTGCATCATGTAACCATAGTTTGGGTTGTTCTTCCCTAGGTGCATAACTTTGCACTTGTCCACATTAAATTTCATCTGCCATTTTGATGCCCAGTCTTCCAATTTATCAAGATCCTCTTGCAATTTTTCACAATTCTCTTGGGTTCTAACAACTTTAAATAGTTTTGTGTCATCTGCAAATTTGATAACCTCACTCGTTATTCCACTTTCCAGGTCATTTATGAATATGTCAAAAAGCAGCGGACCCAGCACAGATCCCTGGGGTACACCACTATTCACCTTTCTCCATTGGGAAAATTGGCCATTTAGCCCTACCCTCTGCTTTCTATCTTTTAACCAGTTCCTGATCCACAATAGTACACTGCCTCCTATCCCATGACTCTTTAGTTTTGCAAAACGTCTCTGATGAGGGACCTTGTCAAAGGCTTTCTGAAAGTCCAGATACACAATATCAACCGACTCACCTTTGTCCACCTGTTTATTCACTCCTTCAAAAAAACATAACAGATTAGTAAGACAAGATCTTCCTTGTCTAAAGCCATGTTGGCTGTCTCCCATTAGGTCGTGACTATCTACATGCTGAGTAATTTTATTCTTTATGATGGTTTCTACCATTTTTCCCAGTACTGACGTCAGGCTCACCGGTCTGAAGTTTCCTGGATCACCCCTGGAACCCTTTTTAAAAATTGGTGTTACATTGGCGATCCTCCAATCTTCCGGTATTAGAGATGATTTTAATGATAGTTCACAGATTACTGATAGCAGGTCTGCAATCTCATATTTCAGTTCTTTCAACACCCTTGGATGTATACCATCCGGCCCAGGTGATTTGCTACTCTTCAGTTTATCTAATAGTTGTAAGACATCTTCCCGATGTATCGATATTTCCTTCAATTCTTCCACACCTTTAAATACCACTTCAGTCATGGGTAACATCCCTACATCTTCCTCAGTAAAGACCGAAGCAAAAAATTTATTCAGTCTCTCCGCTATCGCCTTGTCGCCTCTTAGTGCTGCTTTAACCCCTTTATCATCTAATGGACCAACTGATTCTCTCACAGGTTTTTTGCTACGAATGTACTTGAAAAGGTCTTTATTTCGCGTTTTTGCTTCTGCAGCAAGCTTCTTCTCAAATTTTCTCTATGCCTGCCTTATCAATGCCTTGCATTTGACTTGCCAGTGCTTGTGCTGTTTCCAGGTTTCGTCGTTTGGCTCTTTTTTCCATTTCCTGAAAGATGCTTTTTTGGCAACAACAGCCTCTCTGACCTCACCTTTAAACCATGCTGGCAGTTTTTTGGACTTCCTTCCACTTTTCTTAAAGCGTGGAATACAGCTAGTCTGGGCTTCCAAGATAGTATTTTTCAACAAAACCCAAGCTTGATGTACGGCTTTAACCTTTGCAACTGCTCCTTTTAGTTTTTTCTTAACTGTTTTCCTCATTTTATCATAATCTCCCTTTCGAAAGTTAAAAGGTAGTACTGTGGATTTCCTTACTATCCCTCCTCCACTAATTAAATCAAAGGCAATCATGCTATGATCACTATTGCCAAGTGGCCCCAACACCCTTATCTCTTGCACTAGATCTGGTGTTCCACTAAGGACTAGGCCTAATATGGCTTCCCCTCTGGTCGGTTCCTGAACCAGCTGCTCCAAGAAGCAGTCATTTATTTCATCTAGGAACCTTTACTCCCTAGCATGTCCTGACGTGACACTGACCCAGTCGATACCGGGGTAATTTAAATCACCCATTATTATTACTGCGCTGTAACTTTTGTTAGCTTCCTTGATTTCTTGGAGCATTTCATCATCCATTTGGTCATTCTGGCCAGGCGGTCGATAGTACACACCCACTGCCATTGCCTTCCCCCTTTTATATGGAATTTCAATCCATATAGATTCTACAGCAGATTTTGTTTCCTGCAAAACTTTAATCCTTTCTGAGTCAATGCCCTCTCTAACATAGAGCGCAACCCCTCCACCAATTTGATCAGCTCTATCATTACGATATAGTTTGTACCCAGGTATCATAGTGTCCCACTGGTTGTCCTCCTTCCACCATGTCTCTGATATTCCAATCATATCTAATCTTTCATTTAGTGCTATATATTCTAACTCTCCCATCTTATTCTTTAGACTTCTAGCATTTGCATACAAGCATTTTAGAGAATGTATTTTATTCATGTTAATTTGGCTATTGTTAGACATGGGTAAATCGGGATCTTTAAGCTCTGTCTGCTCCATACTTGAGGGCATTTGGGCTACTTTACTCTTTTGTGGAACCTCTCTGCTTTTGGTAGTATCCTTCAAGGATACATTCTTCCGAACCATCCGCTCTTGGGCGACTGTCGGCTTTCCCCTAATATCTAGTTTAAAAGCTGCTCTATCTCCTTTTTAAAGGTTAATGCCAGCAGCCTGGTTCCATCCCGGTTAAGGTGAAGCCCATCCCTTCGGAAGAGCCCCTCCTTTCCCCAGAATGTTCCCCAGTTCCTAACAAATCCAGAACCCTCATCTCTGCACCATTGTCTCATCCACGCATTGAGACTCCGGAGCTCTGCCTGTCTTTTGGGTCCTGCGCGTGGAACAGGAAGCATTTCAGAGAATGCTACCATGGAAGTTCTGGATTTCAACTTCCTACCTAAAAGCCTAAATTTTGCCTCCAGAACCTCCCTACCACATTTTCCTATGTCATTGGTACCGACATGTACCAAGACAGCAGACTCCTCCCCAGCACTATCTAAGACCTTATCTAGGTGGTGCGTGAGGTCCGCTACCTTCGCACCAGGCAGGCATGTTACCAGGCGATCCTCACGTCCACCAGCCACCCAGCTATCTACATGCCTAATGATCGAATCACCAACTATAACGGCTGTCCTAACCCTTCCCTCATGGGCACATGGCCCTGGAGAAACTTCCTCGGTGCGAGAGGGTTTATATCAGCTGGAGGACAGGTCCTAGTTACAGGATCACTTCCTGCCACACCAGGGTGATGCTCTCCTGTCACGTGACCTCTCTCCTCCATGGCAACAGGGGTGCTGCCAGACTGGAGATGGGACTTCAGGACTATATCCCTGTAGGTCTCGTCTATGTACCTCTCTGTCTGTCTTATGTTTTCCAAGTCTGCTACTTTAGCCTCTAGAGAACTGATGGAGAGCAATGGATGAGTTGGGAGAGTACTGACTGGGGGCTAATGAGTTGAGCATGAAGAATGGGGGGCTCTATTAGTATCTGAGGGGTGGGGGGGGGGATAGTACTGATGAAGAGCAACGGATGAGCTGGAAGAGTACTGACTGGGGGCTATGGGATGAGCTGGAAGAGTTTTTTGACTAGGGGCTATGGGATGAGCTGGGAGAGTAGTGACTGGGGGCTATGGGATTTGCTGGGAGAGTAGTGACTGGGGGCTATTGGATGAGCTGGGAGAGTAGTGACTGGGGGCTATGGGATTTGCTGGGAGAGTAGTGACTAGGGGCTATGGGATGAGCTGGGAGAGTAGTGACTGGGGGCACTGTTCCCTCTAAGCTGTGCGCATGCACACACCTCACCGAGCGAGCGCACATACTTTACAACAGAGCGCACAAAAATTACGGCTCTGATTCTGATAGAAAACAACACAGACGTCTTAAAATTTAAAAGTTATGATTGTAATTACTAGAAATTTCCCGCTTCATTTAGTAATCATCTATTTTCATTTAATTTGATTAAAATCAATGTGGTGTACATACTGTATTCTGACGTGTAGTCAAAGTTTAAAGTATATAACTCCGAGTGTCGTTATGTGGCGCACAAAAATTTAACCTTCCTTCAAAAGCTGCACACAGCTGATATTTTGTGCGCACACAGCCTACAGAAAATTAGAGGGAACATTGACTGGGGGCTATGGGATTTGCTGGGAGAGTAGTGACTGGGGGCTATGGGATGAGCTGGGAGAGTAGTGACTGGGGGCTATGGGATTTGCTGGGAGAGTAGTGACTGGGGGGCTATGGGATGAGCTGGGAGAGTACCGACTGGGGGCTATGGGACGAGTCTAAGGTAAGAAGTATTGGCTGGAGTGTAAGGAGGAGGAGGGGAGGGGGGCTTCTCTATTGGTACCTGGGTTGGTGCTGGAGTTAGACGGGTTAATAGTACTCCTCCCTTTGTAGCGCGGCTTCACCATTTTGTCGCAGTTAACGCGTCAGAACCAGAACCGGACAAGATACAGATCCAGTAAGGAAGGAGCGAAGCACCACAAGCCAAGGTCCTGAGGCCGATGCGCCGCGTGTAAAAGAGCAAATCCGGGCCTGCGGTGACGTCATATGCTGCGCGACCGGTCGTTGCGTGGCGCACGCTAATACGTGTCGGCAGTGCGAAGCCGCCATTATTGTGGTCCCCATAGCTGCCAGATGCTTGTGAGAGGGATACTCTGGAACGACACTCACACAGTCATTAACCCACGGGGAAGGGAGGTCTGCCCTCAAAGAATCAATGAGCCTCCAACACCAGTATCCCTCAGACCCTCTGCTTTTCTTTGCCCCCCCCCCCCCCCCCCACTTCCAGAGCGAACCCAAACATTAGGCTAGACTAGGTAGTCACCTAGGATGGCAACTTCTGCGGGGCAGCAAAGAGCAGCAGTAGTAAAAGCAAAATAATACCTCCTGACAGCCACCCAAACTGCAAGGGCATCTATGTATTTTACCAGCAGGGACTTTGCGCACACACACATGCAAAGTCAAAGTTTAATATGCTATCCAATTATGCATTTTTACAAGATTATTGTGGGTATTCAGCTATGATTGTCAAGTTTTATTATCAGAATCTCAGGAGGTGGGGATGTGAAGTTGAAGGTTTGCCTAGGGCACCCATTATATTTGCACCAGCATTGGCCGAGCCCAGAGTTGGTTCAAGGTGTTGATGCCCTAGGCAAGTCTTAAGCCTTATATGCCACCTGGCTGTCAGAATCTATTGTATAGCTTTGAATGCCCTTCTTTTTTGCCACTTCCTAAAAGCTGCCACCTTCAGCGACTGCCTAGTTTGCTAATTGTTGGACTGGCCCTGCTTGTTCCCCTTTCTCTTTGTGTCGTGCTCATGCTGCTTATCTCTGTCTCTCTCTCCCTTCTTCCTCCCTAGAAAAGAAAATGTTTGGGTCTGTCCTCTCACAATGTGGCTTTCCTACATCTATTTTGCGGAAGCTCCAAGGCTGCAGCAGCTTCAGCTACATCAGTAGAGAGTGGGGGAGATCAGGGGAAGGCTTAGGTTGCCAGCTGGTTCCAGTCCTGGGTTTACCCGATCATATACAAGACTTTGGAATTCTGATTTCTCAATTGCATGACATAATAGGGCAAAGCTACATGTTTGTAATCTGACTTGAGCCATGGATCAACACTGTCAAGCAAATATGGAACCTGTCGGCAACCCTGCAGGAGACAGGTCCTTGGTATTCAGCTACAGTGTGGAGTGTGTGTGCGGAGCAACAGTGTGCCTTCATTCGGTTGCTCTTCACTACTTTTCCTCTCTTATCTCTCCCTACATACCTTCTCAGGAACTCCACTCTTCTGACAGATTCCTTCTATCTGTGCTTTTCTTTTTCACTGCTGACTCCAGGCTGCAATCTTTCTAGCTTGCTGCTCCTTATACCTGGAACAAACTACCAGAGTCGGTACATCAGGCTCTATCTCTGGCCCTGTTCAAATCCAGGCTAAAAACTCACCTCTTTGAGACTGCTTTTGGATCCTGATAACTCTTTAGTCTCCTATTCACCTCCTATGTGTTTCCTTACCATCCCCCTAGATATATCTCAGTCCCCAGTTGTTGTGTTGTCTGTCTTGACTAGATTGTATGTTTATGTTTTATTGAGCTTGATATACCACCCTTTGCTAAGGCACTAGGGCAGTGTACAATATTAAAAAATATACAAAGGAGTACAGGAAAATAGAGAGGAGAAAGGAATGCCATTAATGTGACAGGAAAGTCACATATTCATACCTAGGTCATGGGGGGAGAAAGCAGACAGGAGGGGAGAGTCATGAGTTGGGCAGGCGAAGGTCAAAGGCTGTGAGGAACAGGAAGGCTTTGAGCCTGGATTAAGCTCTTATAAGCAGGGACTGTCTGTTACATATCTCTGTGCGGCACTGCGTATGCCTTGTAGTGCTATACAATGATAAGTAGCAGTATTATAACATGCATAACCAACTGTACCTTCTGCCCGCTCCTACCATATTATGTGCCTCCTTCAATTGGCTGTAGGTGGAAGACAAAAGCAGGAAGTGCCTACAGGGCAGATGATAGTGAGCACTAGCAGCACCATATACAGATGCTTAGGTGGAGGCAGCTTCATTGGTAGCGGTGGGGCCAATCTTTGGATGTAGTTAGGGATCCTCTGTACCAATCCCAGGTTTTCATGAATTTTGCTATTGTTTTTTTTGCTATCATTTCTTCTTTGATGCCACTACATGCATCCACCCCTCTTTCCTAAATTTCTCTGCCTTTCCCACTCCCAAACATGCCTCTTGTTACCGAGTTCCCTTTCTACTCAAAAATGCCTTTCATTTCTACTTTGAGCTACTTGAACCTTTCTTTATCTTTATTCCACATTTGTTATATCGCAGCCTTTGTTACATCAGGGCAGTTTACAATTACATAAAAATGTAAAGAAAAATGGCCAATGCCAAAGGAAAGGAAGTACATAGTCAGAGGCTATCAGTCACACAGTTGGGAAAAGGAAAACAAAGTCAGGGAGGCAAGGGTGAGAAGTCAAAGGCAACAAGACAAAAGGTGAGTCTTGAGGATAGACTTAAACCTAGGGAATGAAGATTCTAAGCAAAGATTGGTTGGCAGGGAGTTCCATAAGGAGGGATCCAAGATGAAAAAGGCAGAGTGGTGAGTAGATCCGAGGTGTGCACGGGATGGGGAAGGGAGATGCGAGCAGCTGATGTGAGCTGAGCAGAGACTGCGAGACAGGGTGTGGAACTGAAGGAGATCAGATAGGTATTGTGGGGTATATGAGTAAATAGCTTTGTGGACTGTGATAAGTATCTTATATTGAACATGGTGTGTGATAGGAAGCCAATGAAGGTCGATGAGCAGTGGTGTAATGTGATTGTAGCAGGAGGCATGTGAGATGATTTGGGCATTTTTCTTCTCCTAGCCTCCTCCTTCCTCTCCTTAGGTACCTTAAGGGCAAGGTTTATTTTATTTATTTATTTGGTTTTATATACCACACTATTTTAAATCAGCGCGGTTTACAGCATAACAACTCAATACATAGAACAGAACAAGTGAACAGTGCTTAACAATTAGGACCATTCAAACCAGTGTTTCCCTTTACCTCGCAGATCAAATTCATCTTCACTCTTCTCACCGTTCCCTCAGGTCAATCCATTAGAACGGCATGTCCCTTCCCTCTCCGTCACAGGCTCATCTTGAGTCCACCCATTCCTCTGCTTTCTTCTTCTTGGGCCCCTGACTCTGGAATTCGCTTCCCCCCGCCCTCCGCCTAGAACCCTCCTACAAAACCTTTAAGACCAAGCTGAAGACTCATTTATTCTTCTCTGCCTTTAATCTTCCTCCCCCCTCTGCTCCCCTATCTCCCCCACCCCGCTGAACTTGGATGTCCCTCAACCCTCCGCTGCTATGCAATATTCCTGCTTTGCCTTGTTTATGTTTATGTTTATTATTAAATTTGATATACCGCAGCCTTATTATTTTGTTATTGTAAGCCGCTCTGGTGCCTTGGGTAAGAGCGGTATATTAAATGTGTTAATAAAGATAAAGGACAATAACAGTAACAGATGTAATAAAAGGGATTTCCCATTCTGGGGTCATTTAATAAGTGAATGTTTTATTTTATTTATTAAATATCTTTTTTATACCATCTTTCTACGGGTCAAGACGGTTTACAGATAACTCCGTGCAAGAACATTGAACAACTTTAGCAAAAGGCGCACATTACATTGAACATTAGATTTACAAGTAACTCAACAAGTAACAAGGTCATTCACCAACTATGTACATATAAATGGAGCTGACTGATTGTGTGGTGGTGAGTCCATTATGTTAGGTTAAGTCCAAAGTGATCAATGAAGAACAGGGTTTTTAGGTTCTTGTGAAAGTCACCTGTGTTGGATGGCTCTTGCTTGGGGCGGAAGGGAGTTCCAGAGTGAAGGGGCATGTAGTGAAAATGCTCTATTATTAGCTCTTTTGCTGCTCGTGGGCTTGTCCAGTGGTATTTCAAGCAGGCTGATGGTGTTTTGTCTCTTGGGTCTACTGTTAGTATGTTTTGCTAATAAGGGTGTGAGGCTGTCCGCTGACTGCTTGTTTATTATCTTGTGCGTGCTGAGGATGACTTTGTATTTCATTCTGCTCATGACAAGTAGTCAGTGAAGCTGTTTAAGGAGTGGAGTAATGTGAGTTTGCTGGGATTTTGCGAGAATAACTCTGGTTACAGTGTTTTGTGCCAATTGCATGGGATATAGGGTGCTCTTAGCCATGATAGATTGTGTTGCAGTAGTCGAAAATTGGGGAAACCGTAGCTTGGCATACTGTGCGGACATCCATGGGGGCGAGGAGTTTGCATAGGTCCTTGATGATCAAGGGTTTGTAATAGATTGATTTGGTGATGTGGTTGATTTGTGGTTGCAGATTGAGCTTTTGATCTTCATCATGTAGGCCGGGTCTACCTACAAAAGGGTCCCTAATTTTCACCAAGATTGTCTGAGTACATGGGAGCCGTACACAGAGAAAAGAAAGAAAAAATAAAAAAAAAATAACTCAGATCTCAGTCACTTGTCTGCAATATTCCTTTATTCAGTACAAGCAAAACTGCAAGCACAGATACACAAGTGTCTGTCTGAGGGACCCTGGGGCGGACAGCATTCTGAACCCTACCGTACAGTGGGGAAAAGAAGACTGCCCCCGATGTTCCATAGTAGCACTCTTATATACCTCTCTATAGCAATATTTTGAATTTACTGATGTCATTGGCCAAACTTGCAAAAAACCAGCAAAACCTGCTAAGTCAGAGAACTTCGGCCAGTGCAATCCTGAGACCCCACCTATGCTTATCACCAAGCAACAGATAAACACAACCGTTGGTCTTTCAAGGTTTGCCTAAGGTCAGCTTACCAGAATCCCCCTTGTACATGCCTTTCCCTTTCTTGGAATTTCATCTTCTGGCACTTGTCTTGTTATCTTCAGGGCCCAGAGTTTGTATGTTAAAGGTCTTTGCTTCCAGCATGGCCTGTATTTCTTTTGGGCCTATACACTCTGCACGCTCCCGTCCAAAGTGTCTAGTTCCCCAGGCTTTCTCATACAAGGCCACAAAATACTCTGTTTCATAACCCACATGCGTGTCTTCTTATGTCTTCTTGTGCCAATCATATGTTACTGTATATATTTTCAGGCAGGTAAGGGCAGGCAGGCAGGCAAGGGTGCTATCATACAAAGCAAACCTATAGAGCTGGCTTGAAATCCAGACTTGGACTGGTTATCCCTTCAATCACGCCAATTCTGATTGACCTCCACTGGCTCCACTGGCTCCCTATTCATGCCCGCATAAGGTATAAAATAATAGTAACAATATTTAAGCTGATCCAGAACATAGCCCCGTCACACCTCTCCACACTTATCACAACTCAACCCCACAACAGGACTAGGAGGACACACAACTTAAACAAGTTATGTGTCCCACAGAACATGGGAAATACCAAAACTCTCACTAGCAAAAGAGCGTTCACATACTCAGCGCCCGCCCAATGGAACAACCTACCGCATGAACTAAGAAGCAACAATGATCTGCAAGATTTTCGGAAACAGTTAAAAACCTATTTCAAGAATATTATAATTGATCTATAAATGACCTGAAGTACAAAACTCAAATAATGCAAAATAGCATGCAAGCCTATGTAAACAACCTGAAAAGCAAACCACAAATATGCAACCTGTAAATATGTATATACTGTTCAAATAATCTACTTTACAAATCTATTTACATGTTATGCAATGAACATGTATAAATGATTACTGTGTGAAGATTTCGATGTAAACCGCTACTGATTGCTGGAAGAAGTGGTATATAAATGTAACCAAATAAAATAAATAAATAAATAAAATCTTGTGTGATGCCTAGGTAATTGATTTTGGTCTTGTTGTTTATCGTATATTTGTAAACCACACTGGAGTAATGAAGGCGAGGTATAGCAAGTGACTCAATAAACAAAAACATGATTGTAGATGGAGGGTTGAAATTCAGATCCCTGATGATGTGTAAGATTTCGGTTTTGTTGTGGTTGATGTTTAGGTTGTGACTTTGAAGCCATTGAGTGATTGCAGAGAAACAATTGGAAATTCTGGTGTAATCGGGAGATTTGGTGGAGAAGGGAGTGAAGTCATGATATCATCGGTATATAACAGGTATTTGATGTCAAAGCTCTTGATAACCTCACATAAGGATTGGATGTAGATGTTGAATAGAATAGATGACAGTGTGGATCCTCGTGGACACAAGCATTGTGGAACCTGTGTCCCTTGGGGAAACTGCTAGGTACATATGACCTAGATTGGCCACTGTTGGAAACAGAATACTGGGCTTGATGGACCTTGGTCTGACCCAGTATGGCATATCTTATGTTCTTATGTGGCACGCCTTGGCTGAGAGAGAATGGTGTGGATTTTTGAGTCCCTATCTTTACTTGTTGTATGTTGTTGGATAAGTAAGAATGAAGCCATTTTAAAGCAGTACCTTGGACGCCAATATTGTGGAGGCTGTTTAATAGGAGTTGATGAGAGACCAAGTCAAATGCAGCTGAAATGTCTAAAAAGATGAGTGATATCCCTGTGATATGATTTCAGTGTCTTTGATTAAGGTGTTGAACAAGAAGATAAGTAGAATTTCGACACCATGGTATGGGTGGAAGCCATGTTGGTGTGGATCCAGCGGTGAGTGTTTGTCGAGATGATCTTTTTTTAAAAATTTATTTATACATTTTTACAAAATTAATGCAAGCATAAACATACTTGAAGGAAATGTGGGATACCAAAGATACAATTAAACAGTAAAGGAAAAATGATCATGACATGAATCTTCCAGCTATGGCCGCTCCGTGCAGGTTATTCCACACTATGCATTTACTTTGGGCTCTAACAGCCACTCCGTGCAGGTTAGCTCCTCTCTATGCTTTTACTTTGGGTTCTAAGAACCACTCTGCGCAGGTTACTCCACTCTATACTATTGCTTTGGGCTCTAACAGCCACTCCATTCAGGTTACTCCACTCTATACTTTTGCTTTGGGTTCTAACAGCCACTCTGTGCAGGTTACTCCACTCTATGCTTTTACTTTGGGTTCTAACAGCCACTCTGTGCAGGTTACTCCACTCTATGCTTTTACTTTGGGTTCTAACAGCCACTCCGTGCAGGTTACTCCACTCTATGCTTTTACTTTTGGTTCTAAAAGCCACTTTGTGCAGGTTACTCCACTCTATGCGTTTACTTTTGGTTCTAAAAGCCACTCTCTGCAGGTTACTCTACTCTATGCTTTTACTTTGGGTTCTAACAGCCACTCTGTGCAGGTTACTCCACTCTATGCTTTTACTTTGGGTTCTAACAGCCACTCTGTGCAGGTTACTCCACTGTATACTTTTGCTTTGGGCTCTAAGAGCCACTCCATGCAGGTTACTCCACTCTATACTTTTACTTTGGGTTCTAACACCACTCTGTGCAGGTTACTCCACTCTATGCTTTTACTTTGGGTTCTAACAGCCACTCTGTGCAGGTTACTCCGCTCTATACTTTTGCTTTGGGTTCTAACAGCCACTTTACTTTGGGTTCTAACAGCCATTCTCTGCAGGTTACTCCACTCTATGATTTTACTTTGGGTTCTAACAGCCACTCTCTGCAGGTTACTCCACTCTGTGCTTTTACTTTGGGTTCTAAGAGCCACTCTCTGCAGGTTACTCCGCTCTATACTTTTGCTTTGGGTTCTAACAGCCACTTTACTTTGGGTTCTAACAGCCATTCTCTGCAGGTTACTCCACTCTATGATTTTACTTTGGGTTCTAACAGCCACTCTCTGCAGGTTACTCCACTCTGTGCTTTTACTTTGGGTTCTAAGAGCCACTCTCTGCAGGTTACTCCACTCTATGCTTTTACTTTGGGTTCTAACAGCCACTCTCTGCAGGTTATTCCACTCTATACTTTTGCTTTGGGTTCTAAGAGCCACTCTCTGCAGGTTACTCCACTCTATGCTTTTACTTTGGGTTCTAACAGCCATTCTGTGCAGGTTACTCCACTCTGTCCTTTTACTTTGGGTTCTAACAGCCACTCTCTGCAGGTTATTCCGCTGTATACTTTTGCTTTGGGTTCTAAGAGCCACTCTCTGCAGGCTACTCCACTCTATGCTTTTACTTTGGGTTCTAACAGCCACTCTGTGCAGGTTACTCTGCTCTTTGCTCTTACTTTGTGTTCTAACAGCCACTCTGTACAGGTTACTGCACTCTATGATTTATTTTGGGTTCTAACAGCTACTCCGTACAGGTTACTCCACTCTATGCTTTTACTTTGGGTTCTAAAAGCCGCTCTGTGCAGGTTACTCCACTCTATACTTTTACTTTGGGTTCTAACACCACTCTGTGCAGGTTACTCCACTCTATGCTTTCACTTTGGGTTCTAACAGCCACTCTGTGCAGGTTACTCCACTCTATGCTTTTACTTTGGTTTCTAACAGCCACTCTGTGCAGGTTACTCCACTCTATGCTTTTACTTTGGGTTCTAACAGCCACTCTGTGCAGGTTACTCCACTGTATACTTTTGCTTTGGGCTCTAAGAGCCACTCCGTGCAGGTTACTCCACTCTATACTTTTACTTTGGGTTCTAACACCACTCTGTGCAGGTTACTCCACTCTATGCTTTTACTTTGGGTTCTAACAGCCACTCTGTGCAGGTTACTCTGCTCTATACTTTTGCTTTGGGTTCTAACAGCCACTTTACTTTGGGTTCTAACAGCCATTCTCTGCAGGTTACTCCACTCTATGATTTTACTTTGGGTTCTAACAGCCACTCTCTGCAGGTTACTCCACTCTGTGCTTTTACTTTGGGTTCTAAGAGCCACTCTCTGCAGGTTACTCCACTCTGTGCTTTTACTTTGGGTTCTAACAGCCACTCTCTGCAGGTTATTCCACTCTATACTTTTGCTTTGGGTTCTAAGAGCCACTCTCTGCAGGTTACTCCACTCTATGCTTTTACTTTGGGTTCTAACAGCCATTCTGTGCAGGTTACTCCACTCTGTCCTTTTACTTTGGGTTCTAACAGCCATTCTGTGCAGGTTACTCCACTCTGTCCTTTTACTTTGGGTTCTAACAGCCACTCTCTGCAGGTTATTCCGCTCTATACTTTTGCTTTGGGTTCTAAGAGCCACTCTCTGCAGGTTACTCTACTCTATGCTTTTACTTTGGGTTCTAAGAGCCACTCTGTACAGGTTACTCCACTCTATGCTTTTACTTTGGGTTCTAACAGCCACTCTGTACAGGTTACTCCACTCTATACTTTTGCTTTGGGTTCTAAGAGCCATTCCGTACAGGTTACTCCACTCTATGCTTTTACTTTGGGTTCTAACAGCCACTCTGTGCAGGTTACTCTGCTCTTTGCTCTTACTTTGTGTTCTAACAGCCACTCTGTACAGGTTACTGCACTCTATGATTTATTTTGGGTTCTAACAGCTACTCCGTACAGGTTACTCCACTCTATGCTTTTACTTTGGGTTCTAAAAGCCGCTCTGTGCAGGTTACTCCACTCTATACTTTTACTTTGGGTTCTAACACCACTCTGTGCAGGTTACTCCACTCTATGCTTTCACTTTGGGTTCTAACAGCCACTGTGCAGGTTACTCCACTCTATGCTTTTACTTTGGTTTCTAACAGCCACTCTGTGCAGGTTACTCCACTCTATGCTTTTACTTTGGGTTCTAACAGCCACTCTCTGCAGGTTATTCCATTCTATACTTTTGCTTTGGGTTCTAAGAGCCACTCTCTGCAGGTTACTCTACTCTATGCTTTTACTTTGGGTTCTAACAGCCACTCTGTGCAGGTTACTCCACTCTATGCTTTTACTTTGGGTTCTAACAGCCACTCCGTGCAGGTTATTCCACTCTATACTTTTGCTTTGGGTTCTAAGAGCCACTCTCTGCAGGTTACTCTACTCTATGCTTTTACTTTGGGTTCTAACAGCCACTCTGTGCAGGTTACTCCACTCTATGCTTTTACTTTGGGTTCTAACAGCCACTCCGTGCAGGTTACTCCATTCTATGCTTTTACTTTGGGTTCTAACAGCCACTCCATGCAGGTTACTCCACTCTATGCTTTTACATTGGGTTCTAACAGCCACTCTGTGCAGGTTACTCCACTCTGTACTTTTGCTTTGGGTTCTAAGAGCCACTCCGTACAGGTTACTCCACTCTATGCTTTTACTTTGGGTTCTAACAGCCACTCTGTGCAGGTTACTCTGCTCTATGCTTTTACTTTGGGTTCTAACAGCCAGTCCATACAGGTTACTGCACTCTATGATTTACTTTGGGTTCTAACAGCTACTCCGTACAGGTTACTCCGCTCTATGCTTTTACTTTGGGTTCTAAAAGCCACTCTATGCAGGTTACTCCACTCTATACTTTTACTTTGGGTTCTAACACCACTCTGTGCAGGTTACTCCACTCTGTGCTTTTACTTTGCGTTCTAACAGCCACTCTGTGCAGGTTACTCCACTCTATACTTTTACTTTTGGTTCTAACAGCCACTCTGTGCAGGTTACTCCACTCTATGCTTTTACTTTGGGTTCTAAAAGCCACTCTCTGCAGGTTACTCCGCTCTATGCTTTTACTTTGGGTTCTAACAACCACTCTGTGCAGGTTACTCCACTCTATGCTTTTAGTTTGGGTTCTAAGAGTCACTCCATACAGGTTACTCCACTCTTTGCTTTTACTTTGGGTTCTAACAGCCACTTTGTACAGGTTACTCCACTCTATGGTTTTAGTTTGGGTTCTAGGAGTCACTCCATACAGGTTACTCCACTCTGTGCTTTTACTTTGGGCTCTAACAGCCACTTTGTACAGGTTACTCCACTCTATGGTTTTACTTTGGGTTCTAACAGCCACTCCTTGCAGGCTACTCCACTGTATGCTTTAGGTTCTAACAGCCATTCTGTGCAGGTTAGCTCCACTCTATGATTTACTTTGGGTTTTAACAACCACTCCATACAGGTTACTGCACTCTATGGTTTTACTTTGGTTTCTAACAGCCACTCTGTGCAGGTTAGCTCATCTCTATGATTTACTTTGGTTTCTAACAGCCTCCATGCTTTTTTGAAAATTGAAAGTCCTTTAAGTTTTGCTTTGAGCAGGAATGCTCCTCTTCCTATACAGCTGTTCTCTAGTGGGCATATTCAAAATAGTTTAACTGGTCAACCAACCTTCTAACCAGTTAAATCGTGGTCAGTGCCGCTGAATATCCCCTGTTACTTGGTTTCAAAGCCCTGATGCTAACCGGCTAGTATTGGGGCATTCTGGGTGTGGCAAGCATAGTTAACCAGGCAGCAGCGATATTCAGTTGCTGACCAGTTAACCTTAACCAGATTAAGTTTGGTAAAAAAAACGCTGGCCTAACTTTAGTTGTTTTAGCTATCTGGCTAGTGGCTGAATATTGCCACTGATTGGATAACTAATTGGCTAGCCGGCAAACCAATTCTACGGCTGCACGCATTATCTTTTATTCTACGCGTTGGGAACATCTTATTCCTCTTCTCATGAATCTTCACTGGCTCCCTTTGGCTTTCTGTATATGCTATAAACTTCTCACATTGGTCCATCAAGCTATTTACACCCACACCCCACAATATCTGTCCGATCTCCTGCAATTTCATACACTCACTCGCTCTCTACGCTCCATCCACATCAATCAACTTCACCTCCCTTCCCCTGCACGTGCCCATCTCCAATCCACTCGAAACTCTGCCTTCTTCTTCGCTGGTCCAGCCCTGTGGAACTCCCTTCCTACCACTCTTCGATTGGAACAAAATTATCACACTTTTAAATCCCTGCTAAAAGACATACCTTTTCAACACTGCATATGGCCTACCCACTTTTCAACACGGCTCATGTCTAGTCCTGTCTGCTCCCTTTTTCAGTCTGTCTAACTGTATATAATTGTTTGTCTGACGTTGTCTCCAACCTCATGCCCACTTGTGCCTTTCCTAACTGCATGTCTCTTTCCTTTAGTCCTGTCTAATAAACTGCATGTCTCTTTCCTTTTAGTCCTGTCCAATGTATTTGAATACCTGCCTAACTTTGCCTTTACTTTCCTGTCTATTATTGTCAGTTCCTTTTCTTTTCGGTGCCTACGGCCCCTGTTACTTTGTTTATATTGTAAACCGCCTTGCTGTTGATTGAAAGGCGGTATATCAAGCGAAATAAACTATTAAACTATAAACTATAAAGCAGATATTCAGTGCTGGTGGCCAGATATGGCCCTGGCATTGAATATAAGAGTTTAAATTAAAGTAGCGATGACCAGCCGCTTGAAGCGTGCTAGCCACCACTGCTGAATATGTCCCCCTCTGCGTTTATTCCACGCCTTTCTGAATGCCACCTCTGTTTTGTCCCCACCATCCCCAGTGGAAGGGCATCCCAGGCATCCACCAGCACAGACACTGCCATCTTGCAGGCTATTCATGGGACGTTTCAGCCTGTCCTTAAATGGGGACTCCTCGCCAGCACAAAGCATTCTAAGACTTAAGAAGAAACAGGACTACACATCCCAGGATGCCTTGTAATGTGAGTTCCAGACATTTCCTGTGGGGCTACTGTAACTAAAACAAATCTTTGCATTATTACCAGCTGTAGCGAGTAAGTCCTTCCCTTGTAACTTAGAACGATCAGACTAAGGAACAGATCAGCCTGAGTTTCATTTTCACTGTGTGGGTTATTGTTGACAGTGTGACATCCATAGCTGCTGTTCTTGTATTGATCCATCACACAGCCAGTCTTCCTCTTGAGAGAATGTTCCATAATCTTACGTATCATTTTTCCATGTAGCTATTAGTCATTCAAACGGCAAACAAAACAAATCTAAGGGGCCCTTTTACTAAAGTGCACTAAACAGTTAACATGGGAATTAGTGCAGCACTGTGGTGGTATGACAGCATATGCTAATTGTCGCACAATGGGGTGGGGATCGGGCATGGACTGAACATTGCAGTTAGTGTGTGGGAGTTATTGCGCGTGTCACAGTTGCATCTGAAAAGGAGGTGCTGCACACCTGTGCCAATTGTGAATGAACCTAACACGCAATAGACCTTTTAGGGTGGTTACTGTAGGGTACCTGCTGGCCACACCCTCAAAAGCTGCTGCATGCTTTTTACACTTACGTGTGGCAAATGCAAAGTGAAAAGAGACACTAAGGGGATCATTCAGTACAACGAACAGCGGGGATGGCTTCCGGATTGGATGTCTATCCCCGTTATTTGCTCCCATGCCGGCCCCGGCTAATGTCTCCCCGTATGAACAGCTTGTTTGTACGGGGAGGCTTAGATGGGAGAAGGAGGCGTGTCTGAAGTGGAGCGAGGGCGGAGCATGGGCAGGCTGCGACCCCGGACACACAGGACTGATTCCGCAGAGGTGGAATAAGTCCCTCTGGACGTCGGGGGATCCTGCAGAAAGAGAGGTAGAGGGGTGCAGGAAGATCCCCACAGCCGGACCCTGGCCATGGGAAGCCAGATCGAGGGCCAGGGTCTGGTTGTGGGAAAGAAGAAAATCGGCAGTAGCCGGCATTCACAGCTCCTGAATGGAGCCATGGCGACAGGACGCCATGGCACTGTGGCTCCATTCAGGAGCCTGACTGAGGTAGGCGGGGATCTGCTGGGCATGCAGGTGGGGCCCGGCCTGCACGTTCAGGCCGTAGACCCGATTCTGATCCCGCGGGCACGTCTAGCCCCCGCGGGATCAGAATCGGGTCTATCTCTAGGCGTCCCGCTTCTGGTCAGCCACCCAGGGGGCTGGACAGTCAGGTCAGAATGTGCCTCCACGTGATTTATCTTCTAACGAGGAAATTCTTTTAAACAGCCGTCCAAAAAGACATTCTTCTGGAATTAAATGGCAAATCTACAAGTGCTATTTCTCGAATATTTTTTCCAGTCTGTAACAGGTTGTTTCACCTCTGGAAAAACATATGGATGTAACTTCCAGTCTGACCAGTTTTTCCAGCAGTGATTAGATCCCATTATTCCCTATTTTTACTAATCTATCTGCCATATAGCACCTTGCTATCAACTTATATCCAATTATGCAGAAGCAACAACTTCCTTAGCTCTGACCCCCATATCTGTTCATATTTCCTTGCATAATATTACACAGCAATCTCCCATTTTTGAGAATACAGGGGACTAGCATTGTCTTTTTCTAAAAGAATCAGATAAATTTTGGAAATGAAACCCTTTGACCTTCCCTCCTCCATTAACCTGTTTTAACCCTTTCTGCAGACCATAACTTTTTCTGTTGCTCTGCTTAATAAGGTTAGTAATCTGTAAATGTGCAAATCTATTCATTCAGCTATCTTCCTCTTTTAATCCATAGTCCCTTTTTAACTACTCAATCAAATAGCAGCTTTTTATTAAATATAATATCTCCTGTAATTCTAGTTTGTTTTTCTTTCCACTTTTTAAAAAAAATTATTGATGATATCCCTTGTGGAAATAGTGCATTGTTTGTTATCGGTAAGGAAGGGAGTTTGTTTTAAGTCCCAGTCTGATGTCATGACATGCCCGGCCCTTTCTTGCTTTTCATTGTTTGTGGGTTAGGGTTTCCGTGTTTAACTCATGACCCAGGCAGTCCCTGCATTTGGGTCAGCAGTAGCAACATGTCACCCAGTTTGGCAATAGTCGCTTTGACCATCACCATTCTGCTATGCAAATGGACCTCTGTATCTTTTCTTTTCTGATTTTAACTTGCTTTTATGTCAAAATGCAGGTGACAATTACTCTATGGTAGCTGTGAAGATCCCAAAGGGATGCCAGGGAAGTGTATTAGTGTGCACAAAACCTGCCAGACCCCCTGTCATTTTATTGACTAAACTACTTTGACCTTGGCTACCGTTGACTCATTCTGACCTGAAATTTGTAACCTGCTTCAGAATCTCTGGGACATAGCAGGCCTCTCTAAGAGGTGTTTTTGCTAAGCAATGCATTTAAGCCCCTGTCTTGTCTGTAATATAAGCAATGTCTTCCTTTCACAGCATAGATAAAGTATGTCATAATGAATGTCCGGTCCTTGACACACACGGCCACAAGTTCTTTAGGAATACAGAAATTTAGTAGCCATGTCACTTTTAGCAAATATGCTTTCGGTAGAGGTTGCAATACAATTGTTGAGCCAGCCTGAGAATGAATTATCCAAAGCTGTCATCCATCTGCTTTTGAGACCATGTAAGAAATCTGTGGGGTCTTGAAAACTCACGTACAGCCTCATTTGAGAATAAATCACACCTTGGTTCATTAAAAGGTCTCATAACTTGCAAATGTTCAGAGCTCATTTGCTTCTGATTCTGTAGAGTGCAGATGCAGTGTTAGAAAGGAAAAACATAAGCTGATATTGTGTTAAAACAAAAAACACTTAATATTGTTGATAAATGCTGCAAGTGAACGGCTGCAGTTAGCAGTTCAGGGGATGCTTTCCTTCCCCTTCACCTCTCTGCCTGGAATGTTTGTCATTTTTCATCTTGCTGAAATGGAATCCCCATTACAAGATACACAGCTATGCTCTGTTTATTTAAGGGCAAAGTGGATGGGCCCAGAGACCTCTTGGTACCACTTTGCAACCATTGGTGTGTCTCCTGCTCCCACATTCTGCATTGTGCCAGCTCTTGCGTCAAGTGACGCTATGAAGAAACTCTAGCTTTTAAGAAACTCAATTTCAGGAATTCTGGAAGTCGAGCTGTGGTGTTTTTTGTCTTTATTAGAAGCCATGGGGTGGGGGGAATCTGTTCTTTTTTGATGTTATGGTAAAAATGAGTTCAAGAGACAGTTAACATTCAGTCGAGGAGACTCAGCCACAGAGATGTAAAGGTCTGGACTGAGGAGAGAATAAAATGGCGTTCAGCTCACGTTAGGTTTCCCCAGGTTCCCAAATGCCCCTTCAGCAACTCATTTTGAAATGGGGGGGGGGTGTTCTCCACTGTCTTTCCCATTCCCAGGAGGATTTTCCATCTCACCAGGTTGCCTTGCTGGTTGACAGCTAGAAGGGAAGATTCCTAGGAGATGGACCCCTTCAATATTGCTCCAACTACAGCAAAGGGCACCCCTGAATCATCCCGCCTCTCTTCCCATAACCCACATACATCACCACCGTAATGGGCCTGAGCCATGAATAGGAGACTCCAAAATAAGTCTCCCAGGCCACAGCAACTAAAGTTAGTACTTGTGATGTGATGTGAGCCTTCAAGTCAATGCTGACTCCTGGTGACCCAGCAGCAACTGGGTTTTCTTGGCAGTGTGACCGGAAGTAGATTGCCAGGCCTTTCTTCCAAGGCAATGGAGGATTAAGCGACTTGCCCAGGGGCACAAGGAGTGCTAGTGGGACTTGAAACTTGATCACCAAGCCAATGTGCTAATCACTAGTCTACTCCATTACTTCCATGTTAAGTGGATAAGATGAACCGGTCCTGATTTCATTTGACGGATTTGTAAATTTATTGTCCTGCTCCTGCTGGAAAGCCTGGAATTGTTATAGACAGCATGAAGGAAACCAGGCTGCTTAGTCTGGCTGGATGACATGTAGCCAATTGAGTAAGGCTCAGAATGAGTTGGGGGTGAAAACTGCATCTCTCAGCCACCCTCTTTCGCTCTTGGGATTCTCCATTTCTGTCAAGAACTGTCCCATCAAAAATTCAAAGCCAGCCTCAAAATTTACCTTTTTCAAAAAGCATTTTATCTCACACTTCGGTAATACGTTTGCCTGACCAGCCTGCCTGTCCCCCATCTTTCCCTTTATTTTGCCTGATTGATTTTACTATTTTACTACTTTATTCAGTTTCACTTTGGTCTTCTGCCCTCTCCCCTTCCCCTCATTCCTCCCCCCTTTCCCTCAAGCAGTAAAGTATTGCACCTGCTTCATGTTATTTTAGGCATTGACCTGCATTAATGGCCTTTCCTGACATTATGGCGTGCACTTGGCCGATGGGCATGTGCACGGCTGGGAGTTTGGATGTAGCATGGGTGGTACAGGCCCAAAGCTTTCATTTAGTTTCATTCCATTTGAAATTGTAATTTATTTTCATATCATATTATTTCCATTCTGCCGGAGTGTGCACTATTATTCAATAGCATGTGCACTCTTGCACAGTAGGGCACAGTGTTGACTGGAAACCAGGAAATGATGAAAATTTCATCATTTCCTGTTTCATCAGATCACCACTTTCATTCCAAATGAAAGCACATTGCTATAAAATACTATAATTGACTCACATACTTGCACAGTGATTTATACCACCTCCAGGGCTGCCGCAAGTAATGATGCCTTAAGATGTGTTCTCTGTTACATACACAAGTATTTTTATAAAGAAAAGTAGGGGCCCCCTTATAAAATGACGCCTCATCATGCTGTCTGCTGCTCCACCATCATTTCTCTGGGTTTTCATGAGTTCTGTGGTGCTGACAGCCTCCTTTTGACTCGCTTCTAGACAATCACGGAATCTCCATCCCTCAGAGTAAAGGCAACCCTTGGCTTTCTCTTTTCTTTTTTTTATTTGAAATAAAATTTGAAGCAGTTATCTTGGACACCATATCACAAATGTTAACATATACTCTTCAATGATTAAGTTGTACAGCTGAAAACACAAAACTGATGAGTGAAACAGACAGAAAGAAGGAGAAGAGGAATAGGGAGAGGGAGAGGGAGAGGGATAGGGAGAGGGAGAGGGATAGGGAGAGGAATAGGGAGAGGGAGAGGGAGAGGGAGAGGGATAGGGAGAGGGAGAGGGAGAGGGATAGGGAGAGGGAGAGGGATAGGGAGAGGAATAGGGAGAGGGAGAGGGATAGGGAGAGGGATAGGGAGAGGGATAGGAATAGGGAGAGGGAGAGGGAATGGGATGCTGAGTAGGAGAACTGTAGGCTTTGAGAACCCTCCTGCCGCCTAGGTTACAAACCCAATTCCGGGCTTATTCTTTCTCAGTAAAGCTGCCACTATAAATTTAATTGTACAATATTTCTTTCTGCCTTTCCTCTGTTCACATCTGGCACCTGGCCGCCAGCCGCCTCTCTTTGCAGAAGTCCGGAGGTGGCACATTCTGCACTGTGTGGGGCTTTATTTTGTCTTTCTCTTCACTGTGCCCTTCATCATTACTGTTCTCTGTATAGTTCAGAGTCTTTGCCGCGGTTTCACCGTGGTCAGTCGGGCATGCAGTTCGGTAATGTTTTTGTACGCTTAGCAGCATTGATCTCTGGCCGTCCTGTGGCCGTGTTGCACAATTATTGCGTGGGGCTTGCCGTCACCTCCGGCGCTACAGTTCCTCTCTGCTTGCCTTTCTGTTTCTTCCTGCTCTCTTTGGTGTCCTTACTACTCTTCTTGCTGTTTTTCTCTCGTTTCCCTTGGTCATCTTTCTTTCCATTTTGATTTCGTCTGCTGGTTTCTGCAGTGGAACAGTGCAATAGTTAGTTGGTGCAGTAACTAAGGCAGAGCCGCAAGACAGACAAATTCTGATTCTGGGGTAATTGGATGCCTATGTGACATGCTGAACATAGTCCCTATCTTATGCTATTTTATACAGTCAACAAAGGTGCCTATGAGCCATTATATAATACAGTGACCACACCCGGCCCCCATTATTTATTATATACCGCATTTCCAACAATCAATGCAGTTTATATACAACTCAACGTTACAGAGAACAGGTTGATAAAGGCCGATGCCAACATAACATTATAACCTAAGAATAATTAGGGAGGTTAGGGTGGTGGGGGGAGCAAGGTGCTGTACAGTGAGGAAAGACAGGGGGTGGGAGGAGGCAAGATGCCAACAAAATAAATTAGCTCATGAGTGTGCAATGGTGCATGAAGCCGAGCTTGCTGTTTTTGGTGGGTGTGTAGATGCTTAGGTGACTTCTTCGAAGTGTTCTTTGAATAGGAGTGCTTTTGGTAGTTTTCTGAAGTCCACGAGGTTTGTGGTAATTCTAATATTTACGGGTAGGTTGTTCCATTGGTGCACAAAGTCTCTCACAGAAATTTAACCTATTCCGAGGCAAGCGTAAGTGGGTGCATGTACTCACGGGGGTTATTTTAGAAACATCCCCGCAAGGAAACAGTGGCATTTATGCATAGAAATTGGAGTATGATTTTAGAAAGCTGCTGTTTATATGAGGAGATCCACACCAAGCAGAAATTCCAAGGGGGCGTTGTATGGGCATAGTCTGGCCAGGCCAAACTCTGCAGAAACATTCCCTACTTTACAAAGGCAATCCAGGTACATGAGTAAAAATTTCCATATCAGGTTTTACACCTGCTCTGAGGCACAAATAGATTTTTCAGAAGTGCTTGTTTCAACAAGGGCTTTACACGAGGGGTTATTTATTTATTTAGCTAAATTTATATACCACAAATCTAAAAGTCTAAGCCAGTGAGGCTTTACATAGAACAAGGACTTAAAAGAAAAGCAAATGTTACATAAAACTATCATAGACAAAGTGTGTGAGCTGGTAATTAAATTCTAGTATTTGAGAAATGTTATGTGTTTTCATTTTCCTTTTGAAGTCCAATAGATGACTGATGGGTTAAGGGAATTAAATTGGCTTTCACACATCCACCCGTGACATGCATTATAAGATGTATGTACAACACAACTCTTCCCAAAACTAGGCCCCTGGGATCACCTCTGTGTGCCCCGTATAGAAGGAAGTGCATATGTACCTGTATGCTGCATGTAAATTGTATTTTACCTGTGAACAAAGCTTTACAGACTTCCTCCGTTTATGCCTAAAGTTACTGCCTACCTGTCACAGCGCATCACTGTAACAACCAAGTCAATCTAGAAAAACTCTTATCAGCTTCTCTCTTTACTTGATTTACCCCATCTCCATCCACGGTTTTCTTCCCTGTCCCCTTCGTGTCCACCATGTTCAGCCTAATGCCCTGGTCACTTTGGGATTTCATTATTGAAATGTCTAGAACATGAAAAATTGGCCTTATGGCTCCCTGCCCCTTGGACCCCATTTACCCCTTCTGTGGGGTTTCTGTAGTATAAACAGGGCAGCTGCAGTCCATAGTTGTTCCTGCCCCTCTGTGTCCTGCACCAGCCAGTCCCGAGGCAGCTCTGTTTTCTTGTAAAGATATATTGTAGCATATCGTCAGACAACAAAGTAACTGGAGGTCGCTCCTGTCCCGTTTCAAATTCAGAGACCACATGAAAGGGGCAAGTGGCAGCTGGGGCAAGGGGAGAGGTGCATTTATTTCCTTTTGTTTTTTGTTTTTTTGCCATGATGTTTATTTCATTTCTAAAAAAAAGAGCAAATCAAATTAAACATTAAATGAAACAAAAAGAAGTAAAATAAAAGAGGCTTTTAAGGACCTGAGTTACCATAGGGTTTTTCCTATTTTATGCCTATGGAGAAGATTTTTAGTACATTTGGCCCTGAATCCAGGCCTGGATTTAGGCATAAGCAACTCAGGCAACTGCCTAGGGTGCCAATTCTGAAGGCATCAAATACTGGAGCTAAACAGGAGTCTTATTCCACTTGCCTTAGAGGAGTGCTGTATGATCTCCGAGGGAGAAACCACCACTCTCTGGTCCTGTCTTTGAGTGTAAGGTTACCATATTTTTGGATGGCAAAGCCAAGGCGCTTGGAGAAAAGGTAGTGTCTTGGAGTTTCTGAGGGGTAGGATGGAGAAGTCGTCCTCCAGATTTACAGAGGATACCGGCTCTGCACAGCACAGGAAGCTAACCTGCTACTGAGAACCGTTCCTGCTGCCGATGTAGAGGGAGGGGGAAGATTGAGGAGACTTGATATGCCCTTTGCACTCCATTGGAGGGGTTTGTGGGAGAAGAAAAGTCCCAGGCCTCTGTCTGCACTGAAATAGGATCATGAAATGGGTTTAGTCCATAGAGCCGGGGACATTAGCTCAAAAACAGGGACAATCCCTGAAAATCGGGGACATCTGATAGCCTTATATGAGTGCCGAAATCTTAGATCCATTGCTGCCTGGATTCTTGAAAATTCATCCCTTGGATACTCATGACTTAACACGTGGCTTAACTTCAGGGGCACCCACTGCTGTGTATTTCCATTTATATGCTCTTTTTTTGTAATGACCAGAGAAAATGAGCAGGACCTTGGCGCTTCGCAGCCTGGCATTGGTTTGGTAAGTACTCGTGAGTTTCTGTTCCTGCGCCATGGCTGTGAGTCAGCTAGGTACTAGAATAACTTTTCACCATCAATGTCAGCATTAAGCCAGCAGGGGACACTTGAAATGTAGAAATCCATGTAAACCCTTCCCTTTCTAAGGAAAGATCAGTGAACTCATGTCACCCAGACAGATCCTGTTGGTGAATCCAGACTAGCATCCAGTTTCACTGAGAACAGATTTCAGTGTAAAAAGCTATTGCCTTTTGACTAAATGGGGATTTTGGTCTTTATCTGCTGTCAATTACTGTGTTACTATATTACTGTGAAGAGAAAGTATGGGACTGTGTGGGACCCAAGGCAAGATCATTTGCACCTATAATGGGGAGGGGGGAAAGCGGAGAAGCACTCTTTCAGTGTTACTTCACCATGCTGTGTTATTTGTTTCGAGACAGCAAGGCTGCCATTTTCCTTTAAAAGTAAAGGGCTTTTAGTGTTATTTTCTGCTCAGTCCTGCCTTCCTCCTTCCCTGCCAGTCATCTCCGGCTCTCTTGGGAGGTCAGAAAATCACCGCAGAGCAACAGCTGCAACTTGGGCATAAAATAAGGAAAATCGAAGGAAAAAAATAACAAGGAGTGTTTCATTCTCTTCATGTCAAGAGTGAACACCCAAGTCAAAATATAGTGGAGAATAAAAGGGCTTTCAGTGCTGTATGCCGCTTTTTAGTCTTATCAGTGCAGTGTGTTTTCCTTTGGGAAATCAGCTCTTTTTCATTGTCCAATGTGGATATGAGAGGGGCCATGTTTCTGAATATATGGCGTTGCCTGCCAGTTTTTTACTTTCTAAATACTCTGCAATAATTCACTGTTATTAAACTTTTCTTCATGGCTCAAATCTTTTCCAGAAGGAAGGCATCTGACTGTTGGAGGCTGCTTAGCAGGAGTTGTTGCTGTGAAAAATGGCTAATTTGTTAAAAGCATATCACAAGTGCTTAGGGAGGAGACGGCGAGGGGGAGAAGTGGAAGAAGGGATAAAGCCTAATTTTATTTTGTTTTGCTTTTTAGAAATTGTAGATTTGTTCTTAATAATCAAGGATTAAGCTTATAAATTTTCCCCCAACATCAATAAACAAGTTCAGATTGTTTTGGTAGAAAAATGCAGAGGAGGGTTGGCCTAGTAAGCTTTCAGACACTTTGCAATTTAAAAGACTGAAGTACAAGAGGATTGGCATTAAATGAGAACAGCCCCCTCCTTGCAAGTACACAGGCACCCGAAGACAAACACAATGACACAGCTAGACACAGCGAGAAAGAGACACATGGGCACACAAAAACATGCCAATTTACACACACTCGCACCATACTGAGGCATATCCCCTGGGAATCTCCGTCTACCTGGTGGGGAGTCATTCCACAGATCCCACTGATTAACCAGTTCTCCATGATTTTGGACGCTATTTATGTATCTATATTGGGAAATCTAAACTAGGAATATAGGGCATACTTTCTAAAGGGCATGTGCCGGCTGCAGAGGGCATGTGCATCCCCTCCCCCTGCCTTCGGTGCACTGCTAATGTGAGGTGCCATGGAAACCAGCACGCCATCGCGATGCCATTAAGCGCAGTTGTGTAAACAGCAACAGTTGTGGTTAGCGTGTGACCATAACGTCTGCACTTACATGATGCACCATCAGCACCTCTGTTCTGCCCTAACCCAGCCCTGTCTCCTCCCAATCACGCGGTAACCAGTTAGTATGGGATTTTTAGCATGGGGCTCTGTGCTAACCTTTACTGCAGAGTGCTTACTGTATGCTAAACCCCATGCTAATAGCGTAGTTTAGTTAACATGCCCATAGTGTTAACATGCCCAAGGGCAAGGAATACCCCAGGGATCAGCCCTTTCTGCCCTCCTTTTCAACCTGTACCTCCAACCCATTACAAAAATATTTAGAAAACACAGGATTAGTCACTTTATCTATGCTGACGACATCATGCTCGCTCTCCCAATAACCACCAAAAACCCTACTTACGACACCCTATCCGAATGCATGGCTGAGACCACCTCTTGGATGGAAACCAACTACCTCAGCATCAACCTCAAAAAAACGGAAGCAATGTTCGTAACAAGATCACCCGTGACCGAGGACACTTATCCAACATCAGTCTCAATCAACAATACAACTATACCTGTTAAAAAAGAGGTAAAATACCTAGGTGTAATAATTGATCATACACTCTCCATGCTACCACACATAAAGCAGACAGTAAAAACCATATTCTACAAACTCAAAACCATACAACACCTAAGGCCCCTTCTTGACACACATGACTTTAGATCAGTTGTTAATACACTCATCACCCCCCACTTTGATTATTGTAATAGTCTCCTAATTGGCCTACCACAAAAAAATACCTACCTACTACAAAGAGCCCAGAACATCTGTGCAAAAGTAGTCACTAAAGCCCGCCTAGTAGACCATGTAACCCCTATAATGCTAGAACTACATTGGCTTCCTATAAACAGCAGAATCAGATATAAAATTCTCCTAACCACCTTCAAGCTCCTAAACGACATCGCCCCCTCATATCTATCCACACTACTACACGCCCCATCTGAATCAAGAGCTCGCAGACTAAACGCAGCCCACTCACTTGAAATAACAAAATCAATCATGAAAACTAAAAAATTCACCAGCACCGGGGCCTTCACATTCACTGCCCCCATGCTCTGGAATGATCTCCCAATAGACCTTCGTATCATAAAAGACCTCTCCCAATTTAGGAAGGAACTCAAAACATACCTATTCTCCGAACACTATGAAATCCCCTACCCCCCAAGTCCAACCCCACAGCACCCACAGACACACAAACACAAAGCCCTTAAAATCACAATCAACTAACCATACATAGACCTACCACAGACACACCAAAAACTCATGATAAAAAAATGGAAATAAATTCCACCACCCACCCACACATGACTAATGAATGCTTCACCCTGTAATTCATTGTATATAACCTTTTGGTAAATAAGCATTGTAAATAGTTTTGGCAGTTCCTCGCCTCACTACCTGTAAAAAGTTAGAAAATTCTGTTTAATATTATAATACAGAAGTATACAAAATGTAAATAGTTCCGACAGTTTACTGCACTATTATCTGTAAAAAGTTAGAAATTTCCGTTCTATGTAATGTATACAGAAGTATACAAAACTGTTAACTTGTTCCATGTAAACCGCCCCGATCTCTGGAAGGGGCCGTATAGAAGAAATAGATAAATAAATAAATAAAATAGTGTTGAAGAGCATTGCTAAGTCCCTAACTATTTCCCTGACATAACCCTATCCACCTTTTAGACACCTAAATTTAGGTGTTTAGCTTGGTCAATTTTATAAATAGGCCAATTTAGCCACCTAAATCACAAAGATGGACAGCTAAACTGCAGGTGAAAATCTTTTCATTTTCTGTATCATTTTTACGTTGTTTCATTTTAATACATTTTCATTTTGTTTTATTTTCTTTCTATACATTTTCATTTCAGGGCAATTTTGTTAATTAAAGAAGTAGCTGTGGCTGCTGCCCAAACAATAACCCCCCCCCCCCTAAAAAAAACAGCTAAAAGGTTACTAGAGGTTTCAGGCAAATGAAAAACACAAATAGCTTTTTTTCTCACAGTGAGAGACTGGTCTCAATCCCATGATCTTTGGGTTAGAAGCCAGGCATCTTGCAGATGAGCCATCATATTACCATGCAATGGGTTCTAGCCAGTTTACCCTGAACTCTTGTTTTGATGGTGATCTTTTCTGTTTCCTAATTGGCCCAAAGTTTGTCTGGTCTGGAGCTCTATGGAAAATAACTTGTGTGTCTATTGACTCCTGCTCTAAAAATGTATTCCAAATATTTTTCTTTTGCCATGTTGCTGTGCTAGAAATTCTCTGAAACCATTTATTTATTTAACCAGTTTTATACACCACCTTTTCCTTCAATCAAACTATGTTTAAGTACTGTACGTCTCCATGGGGGCTATCTCTAGGCAATCTGCTCTTAGATGAAATTCATTGCCAGAGATGTAGTAAAAGGTGTTAGTGTAGCTGGATTAAAAATAAAAAGGTTTATACAAGTTCCTGGAGGAAAAATCCATAAACCATCATTAAAATGGACTTAAGAAAATCCATTCCTTATCCCTAGGATAAACAGCATGGAATCTGTCTACCTTTTGGGATCCAACCAGATACTTGTGACCTGTATTGACTACTATTAGAAAGAGGATTCTGGGCTTGTGTTTGTATGCATGTGTGAGTATGGTGTGTGTGTATGTGTGTGTGATATGCATATGTTTGTATGTATGTACAGCATATGGCGTGTCTCTCAGGAACAGCTGAAAACGGTCGGTGAGTTTGCAAGGGTGCAGTAGTATGATGGGATAATGGGGCATTTGCAGAGGATATTTTATGGGAGAGAGGTCAGTGCTGGGAACGGTCATTCTTGGGAGTAAGGGCAGTTTTTGTGGTGGGAAGGCAGTTGCAGAGGGGTAGTTTCAGAAATGGGGTCAGTTTTCAGGAAGATGAGGTCGTTTTTGAGGGTGGGTAGTTTGCAAGATGATGGGGCAATTGCGTGAGGGGTATTTTTTTGTGGGTGGGGGAAGTTTGCGGAGTGGCTGAACAGTTTATGGGTAGTTTTGGGGGGTGAGGCAGTTTGGGGGATGGTGAGTCAATTGTAGGGTATAGTTTATTGGGGTTAGGCAATTTGTGGGGTAGGAGACAGTTGCAGGGGGTATTTTTGGGGTCTATCAGTTGCAGGCAGTAGTCTTTGGGGGTAGGGGCAGTTAGAGTGGTGGGAACAGTTTGCGAGGTGATGGAGCAGTTGCAGAGAGTAGTTTTGGAGGTGGGAAGGTTTGTGGTGTGATTGGGCAGTTGAACACTGTCGTTTTGGGGGTGTGTGGCATTTTGAGGGTTGCGATAGTTGCAGGAGAGTAATTTTTGGAGGTGGGACAGTTTGGAGGGTTGTGAAAGTAGAGAACAGAGAGAAGCAGTTTGAAAGGAGGGATCCCCTAACTGCTATGTATCACTGTATGCAAGTCTCTATGCTGCAGAAACGGGAACTCCTTCTTCCATAGAAATTCATTAGACCATTTTGGGGGTTTATTTCTCTGGAACTCCCAGTCCGATTTGGCCCATTTTTGAACCTGATGTATCTTTTTACTGATGTTTCCCACATACCAAGTTTCATCATATTCTGTTAAATGTTTAGACAGTTATTTTGCCCCCAGACAGACAGACAGAGAGAAATTCTCAACCCCCTTTGTATAATTCTTTTAAACTTTCATTGGGTTAGAAAGAATACTTCAAAGGAATTGGGTTAGTGATACTAAGCATAACCTACTTCCAGGGCATGGGACTTTATGCACTGTGCATTTCCTGCTCTCCGTAGTTATGGGGCATACGGACGTGTCTCCCAAGGGTGCTTGCAGAATCATCCGACTTCTCTCCTCTGTGCCATTTTTGAAGCCACATGTCTTCTGTTTTTTTGAGCAGGGTCCCCAGGGGCCCCATTCACTCATTTCACATTGTGCTGCTGGAGAGAAGACAAACTGTGGTTTTTACATTGCTTCCCACTTGTTCAATGATGCTTTCAATTCCCTTGCAGAGCAGAATTTAAACATTTCCAGTTTTTGCCATTTGGCTCCTTTTTCCATTTCCTGAAAGATGCTTTTTTGGCTACAATGGCCTCTCTGACCTCTTTAAGCCATGCTGGCAGTTTTTTGGCCTTCCTTCCACTTTTCTTAAAGCATGGAATACAGCTGGTCTGGGCTTTCAAGATAGTACTTTTAAACAACGGCAATGTTTAATTAAATCTTTAATTTTTACAGCTGCTCCTTTTAGTATTTTTCTTAACTATTTTCCTCATTTTATCATAGTCTTCCTTTTGAAAGTTAAAGATTTATATTAAGCATGGCTGTTGTTTAAAAATACTATCTTGGAAGCCCAGACCAGCTGTATTCCACGCTTTAAGAAAAGTGGAAGGAAGGCCAAAAAACTGCCAGCATGGTTTAAAGGTGAGGTCAGAGAGGCCATTATAGCCAAAAAATCATCTTTCAAGAAATGGAAAAAGGAGCCAAATGGCAAAAACTGGAAACAATATAACCACTGGCAAGTTAGATGCAAGGCACTGATAAGGTAGGCAAAGAGAGAATTTGAAAAAAAGCTTGCTATGGAAGCAAAAATGCATAATAAAAACTTTTTCAAATACATTCATAGCAAAAAACCTGTGAAAGTTGGACCATTGGATGATAAAGGGGTAAAAGGGGCACTAAGAGGGGACAAGGCCATAACGGAGTGACTGAATTAATTCTTTGCTTTGGTCTTTACTGAAGAAGATGTAGGAAAGTTGCCCATGCCTGAAATAGTATTTAAAGGTGATGCATCAGAAGAATTGAAGGAAATATTGATAAATCGTGAAGTTGTATTACAGCTATTTAATAAACTGAAGAGTAGCAAATCACCTGGACCAGATGGTATACATCTGAAGGTGTTGAAAGAACTGAAATATAAGATTGCAGACCTACTATTAGTAATCTGTGAACTATCATTAAAATCATCTGTAGTACTTGAAGATTGGCGAATGGCTAATATAATGCCAATTTTTAAAAAGGGTTCCAGGGGTGATCCGAGAAATTACAGACTGATGAATCTGACTTCAGTAACAGGCAAAATGGTAGAAACCATTATAAAGAACAAAATTACTGAACATGTAGATAGTTATGGTTGAATGGGAAAAAAACAACATGGATTTAGCCAAGTAAGGCCTTGTCTTACTAATCTGTTATATTTTTTTGAAGGTGTGAATAAACAGGTAGACAAAGGTTAGCCAGTTGATATAATGTGTCTGGATTTTCAGAAAGCCTTTGATTAGAGACTCATGAGACTCTTGGCAAAATTAAAAAGTTATGGGATAGGAGGCAGTGTACTATTAGGAACTGGTTAAAAGATAGAAAACAGAGGGTAGGGCTAAATAGCCAATTTTCTCAATGGAGAAAGGTGAATAGTGGGGTACCCCAGGGATCTGTTCTGGACCCACTGTTTTTTAACATATTTATAAATGATCTGGAAATAGGAATAACAAGTGAGGTGATCAAATTTGCAGATGACGCAAAATTATTCAAAGTTGTTAAAACACAAGAGGATTGTGAAAAATTGCAAGAGGATCTTGATAAATTGGAAGACTGGACATTCAAATGGCAGATGAAATTTAATGCGGACAAGTGCAAAGTTATTCACCTAGGAAAGAACAACCCAAACTATGGTTACATGATGCAATGTTCAACATTAGGAACCACCACTCAGGAAAAAAGATTTAGGCATCATCATGGATAACACGTTGAAACCCTCCACCCAATGTGCAAAGCAAATAGAATGCTCATAAGGAAAGGAATGGAGAATAAAACAAAGGATGACATCATAATGCCTCTGTATTGTTCCATGGTGCAACCACACCTTGAATATTGTGTGCAGTTCTGGTCACTGTATCTTAAAAAGGATTTAGCGGAATTAGAAAAGGTACAGAGAAGAGCAACCAAAACGGTAGAGGGGATAGAAGAATACCCTATGAGGAGAGGATTAAAAGATTAGGGCTCTTCAACCTGGAAAAGAGACGGCTGAGGTGAGATATGATAGAGGTCTATAAATTAATGAATGGAGTGGAACGGGTAAATGTAGATTGATTGTGTATGCTGTCAAAAAGTAGAAAGAATAGGGGACACGCTATGAAGTTACAATGTAACCCATTTTAAGGGTTCTGCATTATCTGCGCTATTATTTAATATTTACTTACAACCAGTTTGTAACATCTTTAAACGTCACAATGTTTATTATCATATCTACGCTGATGATATAATGTTCTACCTCCCATTTGAAATCCCACACCCACCTCTTCAAAAAATAACAGAATGTTTCAATGAACTAACTGAATGGCTCAAAGAACAAAATCTACTTATCAACTTTACTAAAACTGATATATTATTCATCACTAAAAATCAAACATACATACCCCCAAACACGATCACACTAGATACTCATGAAATAAATACAAAAAAAGAAATAAAATATTTAGGTGTAATACTTGACAATAATTTAAATATGGATTCACATATAAAATATCTAACTAAAAAAATACATTACAAACTCAAAACACTAAAACAATTAAGACCATTGATTCATCTACAAGACTTTATTAATATAATTCATGCTATCATCACCCCACATTTTGATTATGCAAACACAATACTTAATGGCATTTCAAAACAAAATATTAAAAAGATACAAATAATTCAGAACATAGCTGCCAGGATGATTATGAATATAAGCCCACTTGAACATGTTACACCAATTTTGGCTGAACTTCATTGGCTACCTATTTACTCCCGAATCAAATATAAAATTCTTGTCACTACATTTAAACTTATAAATAATCTTGCACCATCGGCACTCAATACACTGATTAATATAGACATCGATAAACGATCCCAAAGAAGCAGAAACTTAAATACCTTAACAATACCAAAAGATTTCACAAAAGCCAGAAAACAAACAAATAAGAGAGCTTTCTCACACTCTGCTCCAATTCTTTGGAACAATCTACCTGACAACATTCGCCTGCTATCTGATATAAAGGAATTTAGAAAAAAATTAAAAACTCACTTATTCATATTACACTACAATACACCCTCAGAACAGAATACTCAAATAGATACAGGCTAACATTTATACATTATTATTACATACTCTATTTTCAAAATAAATATCACTAATACACTATTAACCATACCACACTCTCATTCACATGATGATTATAGATTTAAACTAACAATGTATATATGTTCTAATATGTTATACCTTTAATGTTACAACATTCCTTGTAAATTATAATTATCTGTTCTATGTAAACTGACTTGGTATATTACATACCAATTAACCTACTGTTCCATGTAAACCGCACTTGATACTAGGGAAAGAGCGGTATATAAATAACTGTTAAATAAATAAATAAATAAATAAATAAGAGAAAATATTTTTTCACTCAACGTGTAATCAAACTCTGGAATTCGTTACCAGAGGGTGTAGTAAGAGATGTTAGTGTAGCTCGGTTTAAAAAAGGTTTGGGCAAGTTTCTGGAGGAAAGGTCCATAAACTATTATCAAAGAGGACCTGGGACACAGGTTCCACAGTTCTTGCCCCAGGACAAGCATTGTGGAACCTATGTGCCGTTTGGGAACCTGCCAGGTGCTTGTGACCTGAACTGGCCACTGTTGGAAGCAGGATACTGGTCTGACCCAGTATAGCTTATCTTTTGTTTTTATGCCCCTCTTACTCTGCAGCCCCGGAAGTAGAGCTGTCTGGTTAATCCCACCCCTACTCTCACGCCTACCAGTCCAAGGCAAACAGTTGGCAGGTTGCCACTCACCAGAGCTGCTGCACTCCATTGTGCCATTGACAGACGCAAAGCCTTCTGGGCAGATGGTGTAGCATCTCCCCTTGTGCAAGTATAGACCATCCTTACATTTTGTGCAAAAATTCCTGCTGAAGCAGGCCTCACAGTTATCAATTTTGCATCCTGGATGGGAGAAAGCAAAAATTGAAAACAAGGTGAATGCTGATTTCTATCATTGAATTACAACAATGCGATGAAAGATGGCTATAAAAATATTCTTAAAACCTAAGGGTTCTGTATAGAGGAAGCATGAACCAACATCAGAAATTAAGGCTAGGTCTCAATGTCAGGGTGCCATGAAATGAGGCTGGTAAATGAATGGCAGGCCTAAATTTAGGAGCATAAATTTTAAGCTCCTAAATTAGGATGAATTTTCAGCTTAAAACTGAGGCTCCTAAGTGTGGCTGAAAATAGAACACAAATTTAGAAGCCTAAGTTTATGGACTCAGCTTTTTTTAGAATAGAGAGCCTATTGTTTTTATACACTGATCAATGATTATGATAACCTATTTGGCAACAAATAAAAACTACTACTACTATTATTACTAATCATTTGTATAGTGCTTCAAGACATACTCAGCACTATACATATAGATGTAAGACAGTCCCTGCTCATCAGAGCTTACAATCTAATCAAGATGAAAAAACATTGCAAAACTGAGGACTAGCGTATGGCAAGATACACATAAGTAGTAGACAAAAGAGTGAGGAGCATCAGGATCCAAAAGCGGCCTCAAAGAGGAGGGTCTTCAGCCTGAATTTGAATAGGGTCAGAGAAGGAGCCCGATGCAGAGACTCAGGTAGTTTGTTCCAGGCATATGGACCAGCAAGGTCGAATGAACGAAGTCTGGAGTTGGCAGTGGCAGAGACAGGCACAGATAGATGTGATCTGCCAGAAGAGCAGAGTTCCAGAGGAGGGGTGTAGAGTGAAATAAGAGAGGAAAGGTCGTGAGCAGCCACAGAATGAATGTACTTGTAGGTCAGTAGGAGAAGTTTGAACTGGCTGGCGAAAGATTAGTCGCACATCAGAGTTCTGAACAGACTGAAGGAGAGAGAGGTAGCTAGGAGGGAGACCAGCAAGAAGGAGGTTGCAATAGTCGAGATGGGAAGTAATTAGAGAGTGGACAAGTGTTTTAGTAGTGTATTCAGAAAGGAAGAGGTGAATTTTGTTAATGTTATAGAGAAAGAAACAACAGGTTTTAGCTATCTGTTGGATATGTGAGGAGAAGGAAAGGGAGGAGTCAAAGATGACCCCAAGGTTGCAGGCCAAGGAAACAGGAAGTAGAAGAGTGTTTTCCACGGAAATAGAGGAAGGAGGAAAGCTTAGGGAGAAAAATAAAAAGCTTGGTTTTGGCCATGTTTTAATTTCAAACGGTGGTGAGATATGCAAGACGAAAGCCAAACTGCAGTAGATCAAGAAGGGCTTGAGAGGAAAGAAAATCAAGACAGTGGCAGTGAACTGCTCATTCAAGTAGTTTTGAAGCAAAGGGGAGGAGAGAGGTAGGCCGATAACTGGAAGGTCAGGTAGGGTCTAGTGGGGGCGTTTTGAGGAGAGTGAGACCAGAGTATTGAAGACCACAGGAACAGTTGCAGTGGAAAGCGATAGGTTAAGGATATGACAGATGGAAGGGATGATGGCAGAAGAGACAGAGCTTAGTAGATGGGTAGAAATGGGATCAGAGGAGCAGGTAGTGAATTTGGAGGAGGAGAGAAGATTTGCCGTTTCCTCCTCAGTGATTCCAGAAAAGGAAGAAAGGGTGAGGGAAGGATTTGGGATTGAAGAGGGAGATGGGGATGAACCTGTGGAGAATTCAAGGCTAATCATTTGGACTTTGTCATGGAAATAGTCAGCCAAGGTTTGGGCAGAAAGTGAAGGAGGGATTGGGGGAGGAAGGACCTTGAGCAGAGAGCTGAGCATAGCGAAAAGATGGCGAGGGTCAGATGCAAGAGATTTAGTCAGATGGACATAGTACTCTTGCTTGGCAAGTGCTATGGCTAACTGGAAAGAAGTTAGCATGAATTTGAAATGTAGGAAGGGGGTACATGATTTAAGCCAAAGGCGCTCAGCTGAGCAGGCACAGGAATGTAGGTAGTGGGTTGTTGAGGACAGCCAGGGTTGAGATGCAGTGCACCTCACAGGGCATGGAATGGGAGGAGCCAGTGCATCCAGAGCAGAGGAGAGTATAGTGTTATAGGAAGATATGGCCTACTCAGATGACATAGTGGAGAAAAGAGGTGATAAGCAACAGTGGAGAGTGCTGAAGAGTCAATAATGTGAAGATTCCTAAACATGTTGGTGGAGATCAGGTGAGAACAGGATGGAGGTTTTTAAGCATGAAGGTTAGCAGGTTACGGTCAGATTAGGGAAAAAGACATTCAGCTTTACAGTAAAGTTGAAGAATTTTTTGCTGGAGGATGTAGTCAAGGCATCTAGCACATATGAGTTTAGTGGGGGTTTCAACAAGTTGCAAGAGAAAAACCCATGAACAATTATTATCCAGAGAGTTGGGAAAGCCACTGCTTATCCCTAGGCATGAGCAATAAGGAATGAAGCTGATCTTTGGGATCTGCCAGGTATTCCCTAATGATCTGGACTGGCTACTTGCAGGCAAGATGAGGGACTTGTTGGGCCTTTGATCTGACCCTGCATGGAGATGAGACCAGGCCAATAGTTAAGCTACCGATAGCATAGCTTTCAGTATCAGTGCAGCTGAACTAGCCGCAAACCAAGTGAGGGTTATTTCCCCATGACCTGCCCGCTTTTTTCTGATGGAGAGCATTTTAATGTCCCTCAGTGACTTCTCAAAAGGGTAAAATGATTGAGAGTCTATGGAAACTGACTGAACAACAAAACCACCCCAGCAGGAGGCTTAAGCTTTCTAGCTAGTTTGTGAAAGGTGCCTGTATTATATTGTGCACTTAATGTGTGTCTGAAACTCATATTAGGTGCAAAGCCTCCATGTTAGCTGGTAGGGGCAGGATAAGATTATTTCCGGCAGCTAATGTGCAACTGAATATGTTGATGTGCAGCACAATTAACATAGGTGCACCTAATGATGCCCTTAGAGGTAGCATTGGGTGCACCTAATGATACCCTTAGAGGTAGCATTGGGTGCACCTAACGATACCCTTAGAGGTAGCATTGGGTGCACCTAACGATACCCTTAGAGGTAGCATTGGGTGCACCTGTGCTAATTGCCACATTAATGGTGTTGACGTGCTAATGCGCTCTTCATGCCCACACTCCATCTCTCCCATTCTCCACATTGGTGCGTTAGTACCAGTTAATGTGCATCAGTCGCTGGCAGGTCCACGCGTTAGCATTCACTGCGGCCAGTTACTGCACGCTATGACGCATGTTATCCAGTTAGCAGCACTTAGTGAAAGTATTCCATAATGTGGGATTGCTTATAACGTGGTCAAAGATTGGCCCCATTTAAAAAAAAATTGTTATTACATATAACACTGTAGACTCAACATAGCATTGATCCACTTATAATGTGGTCAAGTATCTTGGACCCCAATGACCGTGTATTGGGTTTACAGGGTATTTTATTTCTGTTCTCACTGGACAATTCTATTCAGTGTTATGTACTGAAAGCGAAGAGCGGGCACATAGGCTCTGTGAGGCTTTGGAAACATTCTACCTAATATTCAAAGCAAGTAATGCATTCGCTGGGGGCTGTTTAATGCATAACTTGCTTATTTGTATATTTAAAAAACTATAGGGATAGTGTGCCGTTTAAATCAGTAAAAGCCGGTTGCATGTATTGTTCTATAATTATGGGCTGGTTGGGGAGGGGCAGAGACTGTGCTACAAATTATCCATTTAGTGGCTGTATCAGATAGTGTGGTCAACGTTCCTGCCAGGCTGCGCAGCGTTCTCCGCCCGTGCTGTTGCTGGTAGGAACACTGATTGTGGTGCTATATCACTAGTGGCAGTGAATATACTTATTCATGAGTGTGCCGGTGCCAGCACAACTATCAATGCAGTGACTATGCTGGCTCAAAACAGCCCATTGTCTCTAATGTTTGTCTAAAGGGGGCATTAGAGTATTTTACAACCTTTATCAATCCCACTATCATTTTTATTAATTCAATTACAATCCTGAGACTTTCAGCAGAAGGAATGGGGGCACATATGGCTTCCCCATATGCTATCTCCCTGTGACAGTTTATCCAGCGGCAGGCAGGAGTGTGTGCTACCCACACACCCTGTATAATTTATAATTGCTTGTATAAATATATAATCGATTGTGATAGTAATTATGGTCTAAATATAGACCCTAATATGTGTGCTGTGTATTACCCCTGTTCTCTCTATCTATGCCCCAAACTTTCTGTCATGATTTTTTGACAAATCCCAAACTTGTAATCAAACCGCTGCTGATCGCTGGAAGTAGCGGTATATAAGTATCTACTAAATAAATAAAATAAATAAAACACCCCATGATCATTAATGCAGTATGCTGCAAGTGATACCTTGGTCAGCACACCTCTTTAGGTCTTAAGCCATAATAGAACGAGAAGTTGGCACCTGCCCATGACAGCGAAAAGCTACATCAGTCAGAGAAAGAAACATGACTTGGCTTGTCCTCCAAATGTGTGGCCAAATAAAAATGACCACTACCCATCTAGCATACAATTTCATCTGGCCAACCATTTACATGAGTAGTTGGCCAAATGACCATGAAATCTCAGAGGGATTTTGGCCTCTCTTTGAAAATCTTAGGATACTCTGTTGGATACTCGCGTCACGTCAAATGATATTGAAGGGTCAAGTTCACTGCTGGTTCGAAAACAGAAAGAGCACCCAAGTTCCTCTGTGAAAAAACAAACCTAGCAGGAGAATTTTTTAATTGCTTGCACATTTCAAAGTGGAAATCCATTCATGCTTTCACTGGGAAATGTACCTGCACACATCTGCACCCCTTTATTGTGAGGGTACTTTTTCCCCCCCAAAATGTCACACATGCTTTTGAAATTACAAAGGTTCAGCACCTACTTCTAAACCCCTCCCTAATCCTGACTCAGGGAAGCCTCCCTGTGCACTTTTAATTTTACCCGAAGATAGGGTAAAGCCTGTTTGAAAGTTGCTCCCCCATGGACTATGTTCTCCCATTGTCGCCCCACTCCCAGCAATCTCTCTTCACTTACTAATACACTTGTTCATCATATCTGGATTGCGCACACCGAAGTAGCCTTCCGGACAGGATGGCAAGCAGATTCCAATCTGTCGAATGTCATTCCTCTCCAGGAGTATGAAGAGCTTAGGGGAACATTGGAGACACCCATTGGATTCTGAACACTTGATGCAACCCTTGGTGCACACTGGGCTTATTTCTGTACTTCCTGCAAAAGAAAATGTTTAAGACACATGTCTTCAGATGAAATCTCTTAAGAGGAAGCCCAGCCTCCATCTTCTACTGGAAGCAGTGGAGATAGGGAAGAGGATGGCCTGTACGTGAAGGGACAGTTCTTCATCTTAGTTAAAAACAAATTAATAGAGAAGACATCATTTGTTTTCTTTCTGTCCTGCAAAGACATGGATAGAGGTAATTGGGTTTCAGAAGGGCTTTGGGACCATACTCATTCCCACCACCCGGTTTCTAAGCTGTCTTTCAGAACAGCACTCCACACTGGCTTTCTTAGATGACAGAATGCATGGAAAAAACATTTTTGGATAAGAAATAGGGGAAGTTGGAAACTGTCAAACTGTAACATAAGGAAATAGTTATTTAGAGCAAAGGTGATGCATGTGTGCGTACTTCTCCCAATGCAAGGAGGGGAGGCAAAATCCAAACTGGAACTGAAGAAAACCTGGGATAAGCGCAGGGGATTAATAGGGAAGTGAGGCTTATGTCTGGGATTGGGTTGGATCTGCAGTATTGCAGCAGCTGGGGAAATGGGCAGACTGGATGGGCCTAGCAATACCGTCTACCATTCTACTTTTTATATCTAATTGTTTGCCGGTCAATATTCAAAAGTGTTTATTCGGTCAGCACTGGGTGCTGGCTGCAGGATTCACACAAGTAGATGGATATGTTTTTTCTGTATAGATTAATACATGGTGAAACTGTATCTGTTTAAGTTGCAGAGGAGACTGGGTATTCTGAGGGCAGGGCCCAAATCTATGCAGAGAGCAGTGACATTCACGAGCTGCCTGTTCCCTATTTAGCAGCACAGCAGACATTTCAGTATGGGAACATACAGGTTCATTTGCCCCACGTGAAAGAATCACAACTGACTGGTTCAGTTTGGTCTCATTCTGCCATTTTTTACCAGGTGATCCTGCACCATAAGAAAAGAAAACAAATTATACATTTTCCAAGTTTTTTTCCTATGCTCTCCCCCAATAACTTTCCAAGCTGTGCTGGAGAAGTTTCACTCATTCCTTACTGACCAACTGCTGATGTTGTCAAAGCCTCGTTGCAGCTCCATTCAGTGGACTATCAGGGGATGAACATGCCAGAGAAAAAAACTAGAACCTCCTGCATGCAACTGCTAGACAGGCCGGACACGTGGAGGCAGTGTTCCCGCCAAGCTGCAGGGAGCCCTCCAGCTGCCTTGCTGCCTGTAGGGAGAGGTGCTGTGATATTGCGCTTTTAATAGGAAGCACAGACAGTACCTGCTCCTCGCACCTAAAAATGCAATATCGCAGCACTTCCCCCTATCGGCAGCAGCGCAGCAGAAGGACTCCCCCGCATTGCCTGGAGGCCCTCTTTTCACCTACCTTCAGGATTCAGCTTCCTGCCAACACAACTTCTGTGTAGTTTGTACTTTCTTCTGAGGACCATGTTCAAGAATAGCTTTAAAACAGCAAAAACGTACTTGCTATGGCTGCCATGTATATAGCAAAATATGACATTGAGACTATACCACTGGACTTTAAAGACTGCCTGAGAAATCAATTTGCTGCTTTAGATACAAATGACAGAGCTCCAGAAGAGTTATGGGATGACATCAAGAAGGTTGTATTAGAAGAAAGTAAGAATTCTCTACATAAGGTTAAAAAGCAAGAACAGCCAAAATGGAGGACTGAAGAAACTCTGAAAATTGTCCAGAAATGCAGAAAAACTAAAGCCAGAGAGAAAGTGAGGCAATCACAGAACTCAACAGAGATTTCCAACATGCAGCAAGACAAGACAAGGAGAAGTACTACAATGACACATGCAAGGAAATAGAATCAGAAGCTCTTAAAGGAAGAACAAGATCGTCTTTTCTAAAGCTACGAGAGTTAAGAAAAAATTACAACCTCAAACTGGAATGCTACAAGATGCTCAAGGATCCATGCTGAATGATGCTGAGAAAATCAAGAAAAGGTAGAAAGAATATACAGAGTCATTATATCGTAAAGATCAAGTGGACCAACAGCCATTTCAACCTGTACCTTATGATCAGGAACCATTGGTGATGAAAGAAGAAGTTGAAGCAGCATTGAAAGCCTTATCAAAGAACAAAGCACCGGGCATTGATGGCATTTCCACTGAGTTATTACAGCAATCAAATGAAGCTGTTGCCATGCTTTTACAAGGCTCTGCCAGGAAATTTGGAAGACAAATTCATGGTCAACTGACTGGAAAAGATCTGTGTTTATACCAATACTGAAGAAAGGTCACCCAACTGACTGTGGAAATTATCACACAATCACTCTGATCCCACACGCGAGCAAGATTCTACTCAAGATCATTCAGCAGAGATTACAACCATACCTGGAACGAGAACTGCCTGAAGTGCAAGCAGGGTTCAGAAAAGGGAGAGAAACAAGAGACATTATCGCGGATGTGATATGGATCTTGAAAAGACAAAAGAATACCAAAAGGATATCTACAAGTGTTTTATTGACTACAGCAAGGCTTTTGAATGTGTAAACTATGAGAAACTCTGGGCCACATTAAGAAACATGGATATACTAGAACACCTGATCGTACTCTTGCACAGCCTTTACACTGATCAAGAAGCAACAGTTCAAACGGAAATAGGAGAAACAGAATGGTTTAAAATCAGCAAAGGTGTACGACAAGGCTGCATACTTTCCCCCTACCTCTTTAATTTATATGCAGAACAAATCATCAGAGAAGCAGGACTGCATGAAGACAACAAAGGTGTGAAGATTGGTGGTGGACTCATAACAATCTTTGCTGTGCTGATGATACCAAATTACTGGCTGAAAGTGAAGATGATTTGAAACATTTGCTTCTCAAGATCAAGGAATATAGTCTTAAAATGGGTCTACACTTTAATGTTAAGAAGACAAAGATCCTGACAACTGGTAAAATGAATAAGTTCATCATTGATGGAGAAGAAATTGAAATAGTTGACCACTTTAACCTACTTAGATCAACTATCAATAAAGAAGCAACAAGCAGTCAAGAAATCCGATGACACATTGCTCTTGGCAGAATGGCTATGAAGGACCTAGACAAGATTCTCAAGAGCAGAGATGTCTCTCTCCATACAAAGATTTGACTTGTTCGAACCATGGCATTTTCAAAAAGATCATATGGATGTGAAAGTTGGACAGTGAAAAAGATAGACAGGAAGAAAATTGATGCCTTTGAATTATGGTGCTGGCAACAAATACTGTATATACCATGGACTGCCTGAAGAACAAACCAGTCAGTACTAGAGGAGATCAAACCTAAACTTTCTTTAGAAGCTCAGATGACAAGACTTCGACTTTCATACTTTGGACACATCATGCGAAGAGAGAGATCATTAGAGAAAGACATCATGCTTGGCAAGGTAGAAGGTCAATGCAAAAGAGGAAGGCCAGCAATGGGATGGATCGATACAATAACAGCAGCTGTGGGTGCCAGTCTGTCGGCAATGGGCTACCTGGCTGAAGATCAAACACAATTTAGGGCAACTATCCAGAGGGTCGCCATGAGTCGACACTGACTTGACAGCACTTAACAACAATAACATGGCTGGCAATCTTAAAGTGGCTTAGATGTGTCAAGGTTTCCAAAGGCTGAAGATTTGGGTGCTCTTATCTATATTCATCTCTTCTACACCACCTTCTGACTCAGCCTTTTCCATTTTTTTTTAAATTCTCTTATATACTGTGCTATTCTGCATCAGTGTGGTTTACATTGAACAAACTGAAATTACATTGAACAAGGCATTATAACTTGGAAATAACTATTTTACAGGGAACACGGGCAATGGAGGGTTAAGTGGCTTGTCCAAGACCACAAGGAGCACCTGTGGGACTAGAAACCCCAGTCCTTCCAGCCCAAGGTTGCTGTCCTCTAGTGGGATTTGAACCCCTGACCTTCTGGCCTGAAGTACCTTGCCCCAACCACTAGGCCACTCCTCCACTCCACTTGTGGCAAGTGTCCTGTACCGGGTTGCTAAGTTATATTCTCTCTCTAGCTATTTTCACAGTTCTTTCTAAACATTCTCCTTCAGACTACTTTTAAGTCATAAAGTCTGGATTGCTCTGATGTTAGATTTCTTGATTTAACTGCTTTCCTATAATAAATACATTTCCCATAGCCTCTTTTTTGTCCTCTATGTGTGTCTTGACTGGATGGGGGGTGGGGGGGAGGTGGGGAGACATATCACTTCCTTTGAAGCAGCAGTGGAACAGGAGTTGCGACAGTCCATAAGGCAGAGACTTCAGCACTGTGCCAGGAAGTAAGATGCTTCCTCACTTTCAGTCTCAGAGGGATGCCTGCTCTGGTTAAATCACCCAGCCCTACACTCTCTCCAGTCACCCTGTGATGCGATACATAGGAAGTTACCTGTCCCTCTCCAAAGGGATTGTCAGCAGTCCACCTTAAAAGGGTTTACAGCTTCAAACTCATAGCTGGGAGAGCGTGACTCAGAGGGATTAAGAATCCAGCTATGTGCACAAGGGAGGAGAAAGGCCCATGGAGACAGAAAACTCTTTCCAATCAGGGCTGGGAAAGGAGTTCTGCTGTGAGATAAGAGATTCAGGAAATGGGAACCATATTCACAGACACCGAAGCCCAAGTGAGTGACTGGACTTTGCACTGAACTTAATTCTGAACTTTAAAATTGTTGGTCAGAGGAAGGGCACTGCGAACCAGCCTTGTGAAGGTAACAAGCTGGGGAGTGATTGATGGATAGTTGAAGTATATAATGAAAGTGTTTAGTGTTTGTCCCTGAACTGTTGTTTGCCTGATATTTTAAGAGCCCCTTGCCACCACATGCCAAGCTATACCACACAGCCATGTAGATTGTCTCCTGTGTGTATCCAAGCAGTGTGCTATACTGTATATCTTCTAGCTATGCTCTAGGCCCCACTGCTGATCCAGAAGTGCATCCCTTGGGAAATCCATTGCCAAGCAGATATTGGCCAATGTGGTTATATTTAATGAAGGTTGTTAGTCTATCTGAAGGATCTGCACATCTTGAAAGCCATACATTTTACAATGATTGCAGCTTTACTATCTTAAAGAAAATCGCAGAAACCTAAAATTTCTGGACTGGTTCTGCTCTGTAATGGTGTGTTGCCTTTTTTGAATCTGTAACTGAAGAGTTTTAGGATCTGGAAGACTATCATATTATAAAAGAACAAAATGTTGGAGTCCATCATAGTTTTGTGACTAGAATATGCCTCTTTAAAGAAATAGATGCTCTCTGCATACCTAAGCCAGGTAACCCAGGGGTGTCAAATTCCAGTCTTGGAAGATCACAAAGCAGCCTGGTTTTCAAGATGTCCCTAATGAATATTCATGAGATATATCTGTATGCAATGGGGAAGCACATGCAAATATATCTCATGCATATTTATTAGGGATATCCTGAAAATCCAGCTGTTTTGCGGCCCTCCAGACCTGGAGCTTGATACTCCCAAGGTAACCTGTGTGTAAAGCACCTGGTTTAGTCCCAAAATATTTGATGCTGTATTGGGTCAGACTTGATGCTTACCATTATTTATTTATTTAACTGCATTTATATCCCGCTTTTCACCGGGTCAAAGCGGTGTAAGACAACAAGACAACAAGACAACAAGACGACAGTTATTTGATGCTCAAGTTTCAACTTAAAGACCCCTGGATAAGTGACGTTTTTGTGACTTTAAATAGTTCTAATGAGGATGCCCTGATATTTAAGAGGGTGATGCTGCTGAAACCTATGTAGGTGAACAGCCTGTTTAAGAAGCCAATATTCCCATGGGCTCATCACTTCCCTAGTAAGACAGAATTGATGGGTGTGCCAGTGACCCGGAAGTGCTGGAGACGAAAAAAGCAACTGAATACAAGAAAGCCTGAGATAAACATAGAGGATCCTAATTTGCAGGGAAACAATTCGGGCAGATCAGATGGATATTACGGCCCTTATTTTCTATATCTTACATTGACCATCTAAGCTTCATAAACTAGTTCCACGGTTTCAGTTAGTGCCACATGTATTAAAATAATTTTCAATCAACAGTTAACGATTACAGAGTGGCCCTCTTATAGGCAAACCAAAATCCTGGTTTTGCTAATGAAATGTGATGATCAGAGCATTACTTGAAGAAGTTTCTCCCACTGATCACCTCCAGGGGCAGGCTTTAGTGAACAGGGCAGCCTCTTGGGAGCTGTGCTTACAGGTCTCTGAAATGATACAAAAAAACCGTGCCCACCTGCCGTCACCACAAGGACACAGAATAGTGTGGCTCTGGGTCACTGAAGAATAGGAAGGTGTTGCCCTGATGGGGAGGCAATGTCCTGTTTGGATGGATGAGGTGATTACTGTTTTACACCAGCCAGGGAACTGCTCTAACCACAGTATTTTGGCTGTCTGCCCAAGACCTATAAAAGGATTCACAATCTGGTAAATTAGAACTGTCAAGTGCTTCTTGCATAAGGATTCATACAACTCCAAACCAAAGAGCTCAGATGTCAGACACAGTGGTATAGAAAAAGTGTTAAATAAATACAGAATGTATGGCGGGGGAGGGGGAGAGAGAAATTATGAGTGGCAGAATGTAAATAGTTCCTCATTTATGCTTTAATGTTAATAGTAAAATGCTTACGCCACAATGTTATAATGTAACTTTCTGGTTTCTGTTACTTGTTTCAATGTAAACTGCTTTATGTTTGTTTCTTCTCATTTGATACACCGCACTTAACAAAATAGCAGCAGGGCGGTGTAGCTTTGAATGAAGGGGAAAGCGGTATAGAAAACCAGATAAATAAATAAATAAAATAAATAAAAAAGAAGAGGCCTTCATCCTGTGAAATCCTTGAGTTGTGTAAATAGACTAATGGATGCCTTCAGCCTCCATCCCTTTTAGTTTTTCTTACACCTCAATAATGCATATTCAGGCCAGCTAATGAAGGGAACATTTACTTCCATCCAGTGGATATTTACTTGCTTGTGTGTGTTTTTACACACCTGTAGAGTTTGTTGACTAGAGGCCGGCAACCTTAACAAAAACCTCAACACACAACATAAGCTGTCCTGGGACTAGATGATACATCCCTAACTATGGGATAACGGGTTACATCAGCTTTTTTTATTCGCATGTCGACACTGTATAATTGATAAGAAGGGCACCTGCAAACACAGCACCTGTCAGCGTCACGGGACCCCCAGGGGAAATCTCACAAAGTTTATGAGCTGAGATAGCAATTCCTGTTCATGCGTAATGGCCTTTACAACTATTAATTTGGTCCAAGAATTCAATTTTTTAAAGGTAGAATGTTCTGGCCTGGATATTCTAATAGCCCCAGGGCAGCTTTGTTGGAAAACTGCCAGCAGAGACTTTATGAACAGTAGGCTAATTTATGATATCCTCTGTTGCATCTCTGCCAGCAAGCGGCCACTGAGCCATGCATGTACACAACGCCACTCCCTCTTTTCCCCTGTCTCGCCTACAGTACTTCTTTTAAGGTAATCTTTTATCTGTTCCTTCCATTTTAAATTGTTATTTATTGTAAAACGTTTTGTCTATATAAGAAAGGCAGTATATAAAGCTTTTAATAAACATAAACGCATTTGCCAGCAGGGCTGTTTCCAAGAACACAAGAAAGGGAACGAAAGGGAAGCTAATTCGAGAATTTCTCAAGTAGCAGCCATAGAATGAAATCGTCAGTCTGTCCCAGAATGTATGCGGGAACATGAAATCCCCTTAAGTGCCTAATTTTTAACATTTAAAAATAAAATGATTGCCTGGGTTATAGAGACTTGGGCTTCTCTGGTATTCTGTAAACCAAGTGATAACGTTTACTGCTATCTCAAGATACTGCAACCTCTCCCCAACCCTTCAACCTTCCCCCTCCCCCCACTATCTCACTCTCTCGCCTGCACCTTGATCCCGACATTAAATTTGTGCCAGTGGAATGCTCCTTTCTTATTTTAGCGAGCTTGCTACCCTTTCTCCCCTCCAATGTGTTTCAATATGGGGTATAGTCCTCCAGGAATATCTGGGTACCTAGGAGCTTGTGATAGCTTTTGCCGGGCAAGCAAAATGCTATTCTGTGGCGATGGATAATATTGGCTTTCAGGACTTCCCAAGTCCTTTCCACAGAGTACTGCGGCAGTCACTTGCAAGGCCAGTGGGGGAAGAAGATGTATGATTTCACTGTTTTCTAGAATTAGCTTGCACACGTAGCTGGATCTAGCACGTTCATCTTACATATGCTCCTGTTTTTTTTTTCGTTTTATGTGCACATGTTCAGGGTTGCGTATGCCTAGGACTGCGATATAAATGATAAGAAGCAGTAGTAGTAGTAAATTACACCTAATGAACATGATTGAGATATATTTGCACACATTTGATAATTTCATAACAGGGCACCTATAAAAATTCCTATGACATGACTATTTTATGCCCATTTATAAAGACAATCTAGTTCTGGCTTTATAAATGAGGCTCCCAGAATATCCCTAGTAGTGCACAAATCCTCTTGCACAAATCTACACCTCCTATCAAGGCAGGTGCAAATATATTTGTGTGTACGCATGTATTTTATACCTCACAACTCAGTCCCAGCCCCTTCCAATCAATCTTTCTAGGCGTGTCAATCTGTAGATGCTTTTGGCGTGCACACCTTTCATGCATGCACACCCCTTGCATAATTTGATACTAGCCCTTTTCTCTTTGTAAAACATCCTTTGCACATGGACGATGTTTTGTAAAATTACTAATAGTGAGGGCAGTGCATTCATCAGGGATGTACTGACTAGGTAGGGGGACCACTTTGAGCACCACATTTAATAAAAAATAAAGCCCACTAGGAGTATGCTGGGTTAAATGCAATGTTTGCAGGATGATCTAAAAAGATGCCATTGATCAGACGAAATGCTGGACCAGTCATGGTCTCTAATGGCAGGTAGCTGAACATCTTCTCGCCCAGCCAGCACAAATCCGTTTGCTTTTCTTTCACTTCCAGCTAAAGCTGGATGCGTCTGATACAAAACAGATGCCCTGTCAGTTGGAAACTATTCTTTCCAGCAAGAGATGGGCACGCCAGTGCTCTTTCAAGGGTGCTACAAACCCGAAGTGGTGGCAGTCAGCAAAGAGCCGTGCATCACCTGTCCAGTCTCCTAATGGTTGAGGAGTAACCCCAAGAAACACGGAGAGACTCGTTTCTCTTTAATGCGAAGGCTGCCTCTCACACACAGGTTAACAGGTGAAGACTTTGGAGGCTCACGAGCCACACCATAAAACCACATCCCTTAAATATTTGACGAGCAGAATGAGCTCATCTCCAAAGATAAGGGGATCAGAGTGAAACTCAATCAGTAGGTGTTTAATTATTTGTGCCGTAGTTATTACAGCACAGGGGGGAGGGGTCCAGAACATGTCCTTTTCCCGCTATAGGGCAGAAATGTTTCCTTTCATGTCCCACAGAACTAATCTGCATTACTTAAAGCAGCAGAACTAGGAAAGTACTACTATTACTATTAGTAATCATTACTCAAACTACTCAGAAATTTGCCATACTGAGTTAGACCATAGATCCATCTAGCCCAGACCCTGTTTCCTGTTTCTCCTAGTTCCGTTCGAACTGTTGCTTCTTGATCAATGTAACGGTTGTGCATGAGTACGATCAGGTGTTCTGGTATACCCATGCTTCTTAATGTGGCCCAGAGTTTCTCATGGTTTACACAGTCAAAAGCCTTGCTGTAGTCGATAAAGCACAAATAGATATCCTTTTGGTATTCTTTAGTCTTTTCAAGGATCCATCTCACATCCGCAATGATGTCTCTCGTTCCTCGCCCTTTCCTGAACCCTGCTTGCACTTCAGGGAGTTCTTGTTCCAGGTATGGTTGTAGTCTTTGTTGAATGATCTTCAGTAGAATCTTGCTGGCATGTGGGATCAGAGCGAGTGTGCAATAATTTCCATAGTCATTTAGATCACCTTTCTTTAGTATTGGTATAAACATAGATCTTTTACAGTCAGTTGGCCATGAATTTGTCTTCCAAATTTTCTGGCAGAGCCTTGTAAGTATGGTAACAGCTGCATCAGATTGCTGTAATACTTCTATGGGAATGCCATCAGTGACTGGTGCTTTGTTCTTTGATAAGACTTTCAATGCTGCTTCAAATTCTTTTATCACCAATGGTTCAGGATCATAAGGTACAGGTTGAAATCACTGTTGGTCCACTTGATCTTTATTGTATAACGACTCTGTATATTCTTTCCACCTTTTCTTGATCTTCTCAGCATCATTCAATATGGATCCTTTTGTACATAACTTAAATTGACCTTGTAACTTTTAATGAAGATTTAAAAAAATGATAATGCTGAGTGCACACCCTAGAAAGAAAATGGATGAGTCATTTCAGTGCACCCTTGAAATGTTCCAGTAAGAGAAAATCAAGAGAATCACAGTAGAGAAGGGTATTAGAGCCGCTTATTTCCAGAAAATAAGGATAAGAAGCAAATTCAAAACCTCCTAACTCTGAGAAAAAAAATGCTTCCCAGCTTTTTCCTGCCTCAGGGTAACAGAGAGGGTGTGAGACTGATGGTGGGAAGGAAGATCTGAGAAGGTCCAGTAGTAATGTGCTGGGAAGAAGCAGAAGATCCCAGTGATCCAGCAATTTATTTAACAGTTTTTTATGCCACTTTATAATTTAGTCAAAGTGGTTTTCATTGTAACTTAAACTCGGTAATGTGCATTAAGCAGGGACACTGATAACTTGGATTCTTCTGAGATATTGGAGGGTTAAGTGACTTGCCCAAGGTCATAAGGAGTGCTAGTGGGAATTGAACCCTGGGTCCCAAGCCAGTGCTCTAACCATTAGGCTGCTCCTCCACTCCATGACCATCTGCTAGTTGTCATTAACTGGGCTGAGTGAACTGGAATGAAGTGATAGCTACTCACCAATAGAAAGACCCTTTTCTGTACAACTGTCTGGAGTCTGAATAGGAGTCAGGGACCGAGGTTGTCAATTTTGCAGTAAAGACTTGAGAAACACGAAGATTATGCATCCAAAAGCACCTTGGAAAATAAACTGATTGCAGAAGTTTTGCTTTCTGCTATAAAATCTTTTCTTTTAATCTTTTTTTTTTCAAAAAACAACAAGAATGATTTTGGGAACAATTAAGCTGTGTGGTTTTATTGAGATTAGTCTGAGGTGAGTTTTACCAGTTCCCACCCATAGGACTTTGAATTACAAGCTTCAGCCTATTGAGAAGAACTCCTTAGCCCTTCCCATGTCCAACATAGAATCTGAGTCACACAATAAGCTTGGGGGTTTCCTCTTTTTTTAATGTAGGATTCCTTAGCAAATTAAATTGGAAAATCTCTGAAACTGAGCTGTTCAGTAATGCCTTATGAAACACGTGGACCCCACCCATCTTAGCACCATTGATGGGTCAGCTGAGAAGTTACTTTAGGTGAATATCTGATGCAGCCTTAACTAGACGCAGGCAGGAAAAGTGAAAAAAAAAATGACCGTAGTGCAAGCGTGAGCCATGTATGGATGAAATGTCAGGAAGAGGGTCGCTCCTCCTACCAATTAGGCTGAAAGAGAGGGTAGAAGGGAAAGAGGGTTGTGGATCAGAGCACAGGGAGAGAGCTGGGTGAGGGTAGCACATATAAACTTGCCCTCCCCCAGGCATTACACTGTGTACTTACAGCTCTGTTGGGGGGGGGGGGGGGGCAGAGCAAGAGCAATCTTGGAGTTTTGGATCCATTAGCACTTGTTCAGAAATGCTGCTTTTTGGATGTGTCACAATGTCAGGCAGAAAGACTGGTGTACTTTGCCTTCTGATTGAATTTTCCTTGGTTCTATGTAGAAAGGAAACGTGACTGGCTTTCCCCTTTATTGATCTGATAGTCCGCAGTGTGTCCGATGACACAAATAATGTCCAAGCTGGTCATAACACAAACAGAATCCAAAGTGACTTAATCTCCATCTGTTCTTTCTCATCCAGAAGGTAGTCCACATCAGAATCGGCAGTCCCTGGTGTTCTGATGATCTCCACCTTCCCAGAGATACATTTGGGGAAAGGGTGGTAGACTCACAGAAGGAGCTCTCACAGCTTAAGCCTTGAGGACCCTCTACTGCAATAGAGAAGGTGAGGGAGAAGCTGGAGCTGGAACGGGATCTGTGGGACTGCAGTAGACAGTGAGTGTGCGCAGACTGGATGGGCTACATTATCTGTCTGAAGTCAGCTGCTCACTCAAACTGGCACCTAGTAAATATGTAGAAAGTATAATTACCAGTCACAAATATCTTTCATTTATATCGGACACAGCAGTGGAAAAGGGGAGAGCTTTACGTATGGAAGAGGAGAAATTTAATAGCTAGAGATATTGTTATGAGTTTGAAAGGGGAATGGGGTTTGGGATTAGTACTCAGATGTTTCTCCTCCTGCAGATCCAGGGTGGTGGGTGGGATGGGGAGAGGGGGGATTAACAGCTAAAGAAGTAGCCTAATGTTTAGAGCAGAAAGCTGAGAACTGGGAAGGCAAAGGTTCATATTCCACTGATGCTCACTGTGATCTTGATCCTTCCTTGCTCGAAGTGCAAACACAGACTGTAAATCCTCCAGGAAAATCTACTGCGTCTCAATGCCACTCATTTTGCTCTACTACGGAGATTGCATGAGCTAAATAAACCTTGTGCTACTACTCTCCCTGTAAGGACTAAAGGGTATGTTTACTAAAGGGTGGTAGGCTTTACAGCTAACACCAGGCATTAGTGCAAAATGCACTGCAGTAGCCGCAAAAGTCGTACGCTATCTGTTGGGGGTGTGCCCAGCATTTCCCCAGCATTTAATGCAGTGAAAACGCAGGGATTGTGGCGTGACAGCATCACGAATACTGCTAACGTCAGCCATTGAGGTGGCGTTAGCTGCATCCATGATGTCTGCAAAACCTACAGCTACCACACACTGCAATGCCCATGATCACCACATGGTACAGGCATGCTCCCTCTCTGCCCCACCCCACCCACTCTTGCAAGTCATGTGCAGCATGCAGCTGTCGCAAAACATTGCTTGCGACAGCTGCCTTTGGCCCATCATTGTGGAGCGATTTTCCCAGGTTAGCACCACAATGACAGCTGATGCCCTGAGTAAACATCTCCCTTAGATTCCTTTCGGGCAGAAGCTGCAATCTGCCTCTTCTAGCTGTGAGGGCAACATCCCAGGAGGTTCCTCCTTCCATTTCTCATAGAGTTGGGCAGTTTTCAAATGTATTCACATAGGTGGATAGCAATTTACCTAGGTGAAATCATCTATCTGAAAACTGCCCTCTCTCGGACCAATACTCATGCAGGATTCATTTTGCCTGAGCTGCATTGAAGTGCACTGACAGCAGGGGGTGCTGCAATCTTGTGGTTTCAACCACATGTTCTGCAGACTCCCAGGGATATGCTTGCCCCGCGTGTTCGATTGAAACCATGAAACTGCAGCAATCCCCCAGATGCTAAAGCTGCAGGGGGCACACCCCCGAGGACCTTGGAAGGAACCTTAGTGGGCTTCCACCCACGGACACTTTTTAGCTGGGTTAAGAAGCAACTCAGCTGGGAATCAGCCCGCATAAAGTTTTAGGGACTGTGTTAACTCCTCCGTCACTTGTAGAAATACCAGGTAGAAAGTATAAGGAGGCTTTTGGCTTTTGTTAAATTTCAAAGGAAATTCCCAAGGTTGTTTCTCATTCAAGAACAGCAATAAGAATACGTGATAGAGGTGGCAACCATGGGGCTATTCGCAAAATGATACATAAGTGTGTAAGAAAATTAGGTTTTCAAATGTAGCCTGTTTCCTTGGCATTCAGTACTAACTGCTAAATGGCTGACTTTAGTCTAACAGTACAAAAGTTTACAAGTCTTTTGAGTACATTCAGCTTGGTCTCCTTTCTCAGCGTGGCACAGCAGCCTGAAGGTTACAGCAGTGAGCTATGAAGCCTCGTATGAGTCCCACTACTGCTGCTTGTGGTCTTGTGCAAGTCACTTAACACTCCATTACTTCAGATACAAACTTAAATTTGGGCCCCCTGGAAAAGGATGAGCCTGTAGAGGGTAATGTTATGCCAAAGGAAGGATCGGAGAGAGACTACAGCCACACAAAAGGTCTTCGATTAACAAACTTTATCGAAGGCCTGACTTGGCCAAGTTTCGGCAACTCTGCCTCATCAGGGATCAACATATAGTTCAGCTGATGCAATACAAAGCAATAAAATATCAAATGAAATGCCAGAAACATAGTAACATAGTAAATGACGGCAGATAAAGACCAGTATGGTCCATCTAGTCTGCCCAGTAAGATGGCCGGAGTAAGATGGCAGGAGTAGGTGCCACTCTGTGCAGGCCACCCCTCCCCATGTCTTTGTTTAGGGGTGAACCCACCGCTCCATGCAGGACACCCCTATTTGTTGAGAAGTTAGATGGTTCAGTTTATTTTGATTTTATTCTGTTGCTATAAATGGATCTATTGTGTCTGTCCCATGCCATTTTGAATTCTGTCACTGTATTTGCCCCCACCACCTCCATCGGGAGGGCATTCCAAGCATCCACCACCCTCTCAGTGAAAAAGTATTTCCTGACATTGCCTTTCAATTTACCCCCTTGCAGCTTCATGTCATGCCCTCTAGTTTTACAGCTTCCCCATCTTTGGTAGAGGTTTGTTTGTTCATTATTTGGGAGGAGTGGCCTAGTGGTTAGGACAAGGTACTTCAGGCCGCAGGGCCAGGGGTTCAAGTCCCACCTGGGGACAGCAATCTCAGGCCGGAGGGACTGGGATTTCTAGTCCTATAGGTACTCCTTGTGGTCTTGGGCAAGCCACTTAACCCTCCATTGCCCATGTTCCCTGTAAGTATTAGCGTATGTGTGTCATATCCCCTCATGTTAAATGTATCTCCCAATTGACCGCTTTGACCCGGTGAAAAGCGGGATATAAATACAGCTAAATAAAAATTATTTCTCTTTAAGTATTTAAAGGTCTGAATCATATCTCCCCTATCCCTCCTCTCCTCCAAAGTGTACATATTTTGGTCTTCAAGTCTCTTCTCATAAGGCTTCTGACGCAGGCTCCAAATCATTTTGGTCGCCTTCCTCCGAACAGTTTCCATTCTTTTTACATCCTTTGCAAGATACGGTCTCCAAAACTGAACACAGTATTCCAAGTGAGGCCTCACCAGTGACTTATACAGTGGCATTAGAACCTCTTCCTTTCTGCTGGTAATTCCTCTTTGTATGCAGCCCAACATCCTCCTGGCTTTTGCCACCGCCTTATTGCACTGTTTTGCCACCTTGAGATCTACAGAAATAATCACACCAAGGTCCTTCTCCTGATCCGTGCACACCAACCTCTCACCCCCTATCACGTACATTTCCCTTGGGTTTCTGCTACCCAAGTGCATGACTCTGCACTTCTTTGCATTAAATCTTAATTGCCAAACATTAGACCATCCTTCCAGCTTTGGTAGATCTTTTCTCATGTTAAGCACTCCCTCAGAGGAGTCCACTCTGTTACAAATTTTCGTGTCATCTGCAAAAAGACAGACCTTTCCATTCAAATAATGTAGAACAATATTCACTGGAATGCCAGTTCGTATCCTCAAACTGTTTGTGCACGCAGGCGGAGTTGGCGAAACTTCATGTGGCCGTGGTCTCTTTCCACTCCTTCCTTCGGCATTCTTATTAGTGGAAGTCACTTTCCTCTTTTGTTTTCTTGAAGGTAATTTTATAACAGGGTGCCAAGGGTAAGTACTTACATAGGTGCCAACATAGGCACTATTTTATAAAGATAAATAGGTGCCCATGTCATGTATGTGGCAGAGAGTGTGTCTTGAATGTAGGCATGATCACTTACACCTGTGAGCAAGCAAATATAAATGTTTGTACATACTTAATGCACATACGTGCAAAAATCAAGATATGTTAGAATCTATGCATGTATTTGCAAACTCTGCCCACGCTCTGCCAAACCCACACACATTTTACAAATGGAGACATAGCTGCCAAAGAAAACTGTAACAATTTAAGATCTATATTAGTACCAAATGGGAAGGAGAATTAGACCAAGAGAGGACAGAATAGTGCCAATAAATGACCAGGTTGATATTTTCATCACTCTATTGTTTGCTCACCAATGTACCATATATTTTGGTTTTTAGAAAGGTTTTTTTTCTTGTTATATTCAGGAAAGAAACACAGCTCTCAGTGGTACAATCAAAGCCCTAAAACTATGACACGGGTAACAGTAATAAAAGCATTGTTTTAAGAAAAGGTTTCCTGCCATATGAACAGGTCTGAAGCACAATTTTATATTAAGTATTTGGCTATTGTGTCATACACTTCTAGGGACATGTTTACTAAAACATGTGACATTAGTGTGTGTTCAACCCTGAAGATTATCATGGAGGCCAGAGGGTGTGTCCATAGGTTCTTCAGCCATTAGTGAGTTGGAGCCTCACTATCTGGCAGGGTAAGTGTGCCTGCACTACTACTAATTGGGATATAGCATCACTGCCTCTGTCCCTGCCTCATCCTATGCTAAGTGGATAGTGTGGGTTTTTTACCATGCTAGTCTGCGCTATCGGCATGGTGCGCTAACCATTAGCACTTTAGTAAACATGCTCCGTAGTACATTATTCCAGGATGAATATCATTCATGAAGAATACTATAGAAAAGGGTTGACTCAATGGGTAGGATCCGGGTTCTGTTCCTGCACCCATGTCCTACTTTTCGGACTGGAGGGTGATGAGGCAGCATTAACAGCCATCATTCAGGACTGATACTTATCTGTCCAAATCAAGAGCACACCTGAATACCAGAGCACACTGGGTTAGATAGGTGGAAGGAGGGAGAATAAAAACAGGGAAGAAGGAACTTCCCCTTCACCCCGAAGTAGCTGAGACTGAAGGCACACAGGGGCACGTTTATTAAAGCACGCTACCAAGTAACACAGGGTACAGCGTGTGCCAAGTCCATCAGACTCACATTTACCACATGGTGCTGTGCTATAAATCCTGCACTATCAGGGTGGTATGGGAGTGGGCAGGGATAGGGTGGGTGAGGGGCATCATGGTTAGTGCGAGCCTTATGGGCGTGTGCCAACCACGACTGCTGTTGTAAGCATGGGTGCACTTAAATGGCGTGTTACGTGCACCTGTATGCCAGTTCATGCAATGTTGCACCACTGCAAGGCGCTATCAGCACAGGGGATGGAGGCATTTACCCACAAAACATGAGCACGGGCCTCCATGCTGATAACATGCTGCAATCACACACTACCAGGAATGCGCCTTTAGGAAACATGAGTCAGTGTTCAGAAATCCCTCCCACCCCTTCAACCATAAAACTCCAGCAACAAATAGTGATCACAGAAACAGAGAAAGAAGGAGACTATAGAATAACTGACCAAAAAAAGAAAAAATCTTGAAAAAAAAGCACAAAAGAAAGAAAAAGAGACCTGGAGAAAAAAAGAAAGGGCTGACCTCATGCTTCTGATGATAAACAGAACAGCCACGTTTTATTCAGCTGAGGTCTGTAGGTGGCAGAGCTGTTATATGCTTTCAACCTCTACAATACAAGCATCAAAATTTTCTATACAAATAAAATTAAAACACTGAGAAATAAAATAATAATAAATCTCAGATGTAAGGGCTAGTTCACTGCAGCTGATGAACCTGTGAAACCTCATCATATCCTTTCCAGGCAATCAAAGTTTGCTCTCATTCTAGATAAAAAAGATATTGCTGGTTAGCGAGAATATACTACATGCCATTCACTTATCTCTGCAAACAACATTTCTCTCAAGGATTAATGGCCACTGCGCACTGTGCTTTCTATTCAGCTGTCTAATCGGTCTTGTAAATATTTTGCAAAAATAGTAATTTTGCCTCCACAATTCCCGATTTACATAATTGTGCAACTCGGTTATCTTCCTTTACATAAAATCTGCATTAGGCTCACGTATTAGTCGAAAGAAAACAAAACATTGCAGCTTGATAGAAAAAGTAAGGCGAGAAAAGTCCATACATACTACGCTTTTGCTTTCTCCCTTTGACAGCCTTGTTGCAGTCTGCTAAATCCATTAGGTTCAGGAAAAGCAGGAGCAGTAGCGCTCCACAATACATAGTAACTTCCCAGGACGGTGCTTCTTGAAGATTGGGCCGATTGGGGAAGTCACTTCCAGGGTGCAGGCAGCTGCTGGTGCTCACAGAGGTCGATCAACAAAGCAAGTCTGTACATGCCTGCTCTAGGACTATAGCCATGAACCATAACAGCGGCTGAAATCTTAGGTGGTAGGCAACATGACTATGGTGCTACCCCCGTCAGGACCGCAGGAGTCTCTACGCAGGCCCATCGAGCTTGGCACTCGGTGCTACATGAGAAGAACTGCTCCTGTTCTCCAAGAGACCTAAAAGAAAAAGGGGAACAAAAGATGATCATATAGCTGCATAGGTGCTTTTATTCTTATTAGGTATAGCAAATAATCTTGACCTTGACCTTATAAGAACATAAGATATGCCATACTGGGTCCGACCAAGGTCCATCAAGCCCAGTATCCTGTTTCCAACAGTGGCCAATCTAGGTCAAACGTATCTAGCAGTTTCCCCAAAAGACACAGGTTCCACAATGCTTGTACTGGGTCAAGCATTGATATCCTGGGTCCCTTCTTAATAAAGGTTTATGGACCTTTCCTCCAGGAACTTGTCCAAACCTTTTTTAAACCCAGCTACACTAACAGCCTTTACTATATCCTCCGGTAACAAATTCCAGAGTTTGATTACACGTTGAGTGAAGAAATATTTTTTATTATTAGTCTTAAATAGTTTACCCTGTAGCTTCATTGCATGTCCCCTAGTCTTTCTATATTCTGATAACGTAAACAATCGATCTACGTTTACCCGTTCCACTCCGTTCATTAATTTATAGACCTCTATCATATCTCCCCTCAGCCATCTCTTTTCCAGGTTGAAGAGCCCTAACCTTTTTAGCCTTTCTTCATAGGAGTATCCTTCCATCCCTTTACCATTTTAGTGACTCTTCTCTGAACCTTTTCTAATAACGCTATATCCTTTTTAAGATATAGCGACCAGAATTGCACACAATATTCAAGGTGCAGTCTCACCATGGAACGATACAGAGGCATTATAATATCTTTTGTTTTATTTTCCATTCCTTTCCTTATCATACCTAGCATTCTATTTGTTCTCTTGGCCGCCGCTGCACACTGGGCCGAGGGTTTTAACATGTTATCCACAATGACGCCTAAATCTTTTTCATGGGTGGTGGTTCCTAATGTGGAACCTTGCTTCGTGTAACCATAGTTTGGGTTGTTCTTCCCTAGGTGCATAACTTTGCACTTGTCCACATTAAATTTCATCTGCCATTTTGATGCCCAGTCTTCCAATTTATCAAGATCCTCTTGCAATTTTCCACAATCCTCTTGGGTTTTAACAACTTTAAATAGTTTTGTGCCATCTGCAAATTTGAGAAACTCACTCGTTATTCCCCTTTACAGGTCATTTATGAATATGTCAAAAAGCAGCGGACCCAGCACAGATCCCTGGAGTACACCACTATTCACCTTTCTCCATTGGGAAAATTGGCCATTTAGCCCTACCCTCTGCTTTCTATCTTTTAACCAGTTCCTGATCCACAGTAGTACACTACCTCCTATCCCATGACTCTTTTGTTTTGCCAAAAGTCTCTGATGAGGGAGCTTGTCAAAGGCTTTCTGAAAGTCCAGATACACAATATCAACCGACTCACCTTTGTCCACCTGTTTATACACACCTTCAAAAAAACATAACAGATTAGTAAGACAAGATCTTCCTTGTCTAAAGCCATGTTCGCTGTCTCCCATTAGGCCATGACTATCTACATGCTGAGTAATGTTATTCTTTATGATGGTTTCTACCATTTTTCCCAGTACTGACGTCAGGCTCATCCGTCTGTAGTTTCCCAAATCACATCTGGAACCCTTTTTAAAAATTGGCGTTACATTGGCGATCCTCCAATCTTCATGTATTACAGATGATTTTAATGAAAATTCACAGATTACTAATAGCAGGTCTGCAATCTCATATTTCAGTTCTTTCAACACCCTTGGATGTATACCATCTGGCCCAGTTGATTTGCTACTCCCTTGCTCAAGAAAAGATGGGAACTATGCTACTCTGTAATTTTCTTGTCTGCTGTTTTTTTCTCCTGTATATCAATGGCAGCTTTCTTTAGGCACTTAACTTCGGGATTTGGGGGTCTGCTTTTAGGAATGACACCGAGGGTAAACTTTCATGGGGGATGTGCCCTGCCATAGCACTGATGAGGTTGCCTCTGCACTCTGAAGTTCGTGGAGCAGAGTTCTTGGGACCACACCAGCTCTGAAGAAAAACTGGATACACTGTGGACCATGAAAGCATTTGTTAGTGCAATGTCATTTCTAAGCCAACTTTTCTCCCTCCCTCTTCAACTCCATGGCCTCCCTTCTCAAGGGCTCCTGCCCTACAATGTGTAAGTTGGCAACCAGTGCAGATGTGAAAGGTGCATTCTGTCAATCTGCAAGTAGCTAGAAATTAACAGACGAAAGCGTGCCAGCTTCCATATGATCAGTGAGCCTGTGACTACAAAGTTCTGTTCAGGGAATTCATTTGGAGAGGATGATTATCTTTTTCCGTTCTACGCTTGGGCAGTTTCTAGTCCTTTCTCTGTCAGTATACATTGCATTACCTGACAGCGTAAGGTGCCCAACTGTATTACTTTGCAGGAGCAAGAAGCTTACGAGCACCGAGTTTATTTTAAGTGGCTGAGAGGGTGAGGGATAATGGGAAGGTGAATTTACAAAAGGAAGCTGTGATCGCATTATCTACGGGTGATGTATTGGTGTTATTGTTACTGTGCTTTGATGCTGTGTCAAAAGGCAGACAATCAAATCAAGGGGGGCTGGGATACACTTTTTGCTTTGTGATTTTTATATCCTAAACATTCCCAATAGAAGCAGCCCGTCAGAGTCATCTTTGGTGTAGAAGAGGACTCAGAATGCTAAGTGGGTTCTCATTCTTTGGAGGTTCGAGTCTAGAAAGTTCCTGAGTTATGTATGTAGGTGAATATCTGGAGATATTTCAGCTCATAGCTTTTTTATTTTCTTCTGCTTTAGAAAATAAAAACATAATCAGGTTGGGGGGGGGGGGGGATACAGGCAACTGATATACAGATCTGCCCTGCAGAAATGTGCTCCCATGTGGGATTTTCTGCACCCATCCAGCCCTCAGGAGCAAGAGTGATATAGTGGTCAGAGTGAAGGGCTGAAAACCAGGGTTCAAATTCTGCTTCTCCCACCCACATCCCTTGTGACCTTGGGCAAATTACTTTATCTCTCATAGACTCAGGTACGCACGTAGCCCGCATGCATGTTTGGGCATGTGGGGAGTGAAAACGACCTCGTTGGAACTTCCAACGGGGGTTCCGGAGGGCACAGCCATATACTTAGCAGCACCACTGTGTAACATTAGGCATGTTCAGCAACAATATAAAATAACACATTACTGAGGTGTTTTGCCAAGTAATTCTGTACCTGTGGCCTCATACCCGTGTAGCAGATCTCTTCTAAAATATCAATTGGCATTAAAGTATGTACTTTGCCAGAAGGCATAGCTGGGGGGGGGGGGGGGGGTCGGTCTGGGCAGAGTGCAGGTGGAATTTGTAATACACCTTTAGCTATGTGTGTGATCCAGAGAGAGCGCTTCGCTCCTTGCAGGGAAATTTTTTGGAGCTACTAGGAGTAGCACATCTTTTAAATAAATAAATAAATAAATCAATACCATTTACCATAAGAACATAAGATATGCCATACTGGGTCAGACCAAGGTCCATCAAGCCCAGTATCCTGTTTCCAACAGTGGCCAGTCTAGGTCATACGTACCTAGCAGTTTCCCCAAGGGACACAGGTTCCACAATGCTTGTATTGGTTCAAGCATTGATATCCTGGGTCCCTTCTTAATAATGGTTTATGGACATTTCCTCCAGGAACTTGTCCAAACCTTTTTTAAACCCAGCTACACTAACAGCCTTCACTACATCCTCCGGTAACAAATTCCAGAGTTTGATTACACGTTGAATGAAAAAATATTTTATTTTATTAGTCTTAAATAGTTTACCCTGTAGCTTCATTGCATGTCCCCTAGTCTTTCTATATTCTGATAAGGTAAACAATCGATCTACGTTTACCCGTTCCACTCTGTTCATTAATTTATAGACGTCTATCATATCTCCCCTCAGCCGTCTCTTTTCCAGGTTAAAGAGCCCTAACCTTTTTAGCCTTTCTTCATAGGAGTATCCTTCCATCCCCTTTACCATTTTGGTGGCTCTTCTCTGAACCTTTTCTAAAATCGCTATATCCTTTTTAAGATACGGCGACCAGAATTGCACACAATATTCAAGGTGCGGTCTCACCATGGAACGATATAGAGGCATTATAATATCTTTTGTTTTATTTTCCATCCCTTTCCTTATCATACCTAGCATTCTATTTGCTCTCTTGGCCGCCGCTGCACACTGGGCCGAGGGTTTTAACATGGTATCCACAATGACGCCTAAATCTTTTTCCTGAGTGGTGGTTCCTAATGTGGAACCTTGCATCGTGTAGCCATAGTTTGGGTTGTTCTTCCCTAGGTGCATAACTTTGCACTTGTCCACATTAAATTTCATCTGCCATTTTGATGCCCAGTCTTCCAATTTATCAAGATCCTCTTGCAATTTCCACAATCCTCTTGGGTTTTAACAACTTTAAATAGTTTTGTGTCATCTGCAAATTTGATAACCTCACTCGTTATTCCACTTTCCAGGTCATTTATGAATATGTCAAAAAGCAGCGGACCCAGCACAGATCCCTGGGGTACACCACTATTCACCTTTCTCCATTGGGAAAATTGGCCATTTAGCCCTACCCTCTGCTTTCTTTTAACCAGTTCCTGATCCACAGTAGTACACTGCCTCCTATCCCATGACTCTTTAGTTTTGCCAAAAGTCTCTCATGAGGGACCTTGTCAAAGGCTTTCTGAAAGTCCAGATACACAATATCAACCGACTCACCTTTGTCCACCTGATTATTCACTCCTTCAAAAAAACATAACAGATTAGTAAGACAAGATCTTCCTTGTCTAAAGCCATGTTGGCTGTCGCCCATTAGGTCATGACTATCTACATGCTGAGTAATTTTATTCTTTATGATGGTTTCTACCATTTTTCCTGGTACTGATGTCAGGCTCACTGGTCTGTAGTTTCCCGGATCACCCCTGGAACCCTTTTTAAAAATTGGTGTTACATTGGCGATCCTCCAGTCTTCAGGTATTAGATATGATTTTAATGATAGTTCACAGATTACTAATAGCAGGTCTGCAATCTTGTATTTCAGTTCTTTCAACACCCTTGGATGTATACCATCCGGCCCAGGTGATTTGCTACTCTTCAGCTTATCTAATAGTTGTAAGACATCTTCCCGATGTATCGATATTTCCTCCAATTCTTCCGCACCTTTAAATACCACTTCAGTCATGGGTAACATCCCTACATCTTCCTCAGTAAAGACTGAAGCAAAGAATTATTCAGTCTCTCCGCTATCGCCTTGTCGCCTCTTAGTGTTCCTTTAACCCCTTTATCATCTAATGGACCAACTGACTCTCTCACAGGTTTTTTGCTACGAATGTACTTGAAAAGGTCTTTACTTTGCGTTTTTGCTTCCGCAGCAAGCTTCTTCTCAAATTCTCCCTTTGCCTGCCTTATCAATGCCTTGCATTTGACTTGCCAGTGCTTGTGCTGTTTCCAGGTTTCGTCGTTTGGCTCTTTTTGCCATTTCCTGAAAGATGCTTTTTTGGCAACAACAGCCTCTCTGACCTCACCTTTAAACCATGCTGGCAGTTTTTTGGACTTCCTTCCACTTTTCTTAAAGCGTGGAATACAGCTGGTCTGGGCTTCCAAGATAGTATTTTTCAACAACAACCAAGCCTGATGTACGTCTTTAACCTTTGCAACTGCTCCTTTTAGTTTTTTCTTAACTGTTTTCCTCATTTTATCATAGTCTCCCTTTCGAAAGTTAAAAGGTAGTACTGTGGATTTCCTTACTATCCCTCCTCCACTAATTAAATCAAAGGCGATCATGCTATGATCACTATTGCCAAGTGGCCCCAACAACCTTATCTCTTGCACTAGATCTGGTGTTCCACTAAGGACTAGGTCTAATATGGCTTCCCCTCTGGTCGGTTCATGAACCAGCTGCTCCAAGAAGCAGTCATTTATTTCATCTAGGAACTTTATCTCCCTAGCATGTCCTGACGTGACACTGACCCAGTCGATACCAGGGTAGTTGAAATCACCCACTATTATTACTGTGCTGTAACTTTTGTTAGCTTCCTTGATTTCTTTGAGCATTTCATCATCCATTTGGTCATTCTGGCCAGGCGGTCGATAGTACACCCCCACTGCCATTGCCTTCCCTCTTTTACATGGAATTGCAATCCATATAGATTCTACAGCATATTTTGTTTCCTGCAAAACTTTAATCCTTTCTGACTCAATGCCCTCTCTAACATAGAGAGCAACCCCTCCACCAATTTGATCAGCTCTATCATTACGATATAGTTTGTACCCAGGTATCACAGTGTCCCACTGGTTGTCCTCCTTCCACCATGTCTCTGATATTCAAATCATATCTAACCTTTCATTTAGTGCTATATATTCTAACTCGCCCATCTTATTTTTTAGACTTCTAGCATTTGCATACAAGCATTTTAGAGAATGTATTTTATTCATATTAATTTGGCTGTTGTTAGACATGGGTAATTTGGGATCTTTAAGCTCTGTCTGCTCCATACTTGAGGGCATTTGGGCTACATTACTCTTTTGTGGAACCTCTCTGCTTTTGGTAGTATCCTTCAAAGATACATTCTTCCGAACCATCCGCTCTTGGGCGACTGTCGGCTTTCCCCTAATATCTAGTTTAAAAGCTGCTCTATCTCCTTTTTAAAGGTTAATGCCAGCAGCCTGGTTCCATCCCGGTTAAGGTGAAGCCCATCCCTTCGGAAGAGCCCCTCCTTTCCCCAGAATGTTCCCCAGTTCCTAACAAATCCAAAACCCTCATCTCTGCACCATTGTCTCATCCACGCATTGAGACTCCGGAGCTCTGCCTGCCTTTTGGGTCCTGCACATGGAACAGGAAGCATTTCGGAGAATGCTACCCTGGAAGTTCTGGATTTCAACTTCCTACCTAAAAGCCTAAATTTAGCCTCCAGAACCTCCCTACCACATTTTCCTATGTCATTGGTACCGACATGTACCAAGACAGCAGACTCCTCCCCAGCACTATCTAAGACCTTATCTAGGTGGCGCGTGAAGTCCGCTACCTTCGCACCAGGCAGGCATGTTACCAGGCGATCCTCACGTCCACCAGCCACCCAGCTATCTACATGCCTAATGATCGAATCACCAACTATAACGGCTATTCTAACCCTTCCCTCATGGGCACATGGCCCTGGAGAACATCCTCGGTGCGAGAGGGTTTTACATCACCTGGAGAACAGGTCCTAGTTACAGGATCACTTCCTGCCACACCAGGGTGATGCTCTCCTGTCACGTGACCTCTCTCCTCCATGGCAACAGGGATGCTGCCAGACTGGAGGTGGGACTTCAGGACTATATCCCTGTAGGTCTCGTCTATGTACCTCTCTGTCTGTCTTATGCTTTCCAAGTCTGCTACTTTAGCCTCTAGAGAATGGACTCGTTCCCTGAGAGCAAAGAGCTCCTTGCACCTAGTGCACACGTAAGACCTCTCACCAACTGGGAGAAAATCATACATGTGACACTCAATGCAAAAGACTGGAAAGCCCCCATCCCGCTGCTGGACTGCTGTCTGCATCTTAGTTTTAAGTTTGTGTTTAGATCTAAGTTCTTTGCTTACTAAGGGTTGCTATGGATATTTATACTAATAAAACTGTACCTAATACGTGTAATATACCATGTTCACCTGAAGCTTAACTAATCTCAGGTCCTTAGTGTATGACTGATTTGGGTAACGAGCTGCACCTGAGAGCACCTCCTGTCTTTTAAGATGTGTAAGTACCTGTAAAGCTACGATTATCCCAGGGGTGGGCTCAAATGTGGACCTTGCTGTCTTTCAGCATGGATAATTTTATGTCCACTGCCATCTACCTCCCTCCCACATAAAAACAGGTGAGTATACCCCTTCTTGATAGCAGGTGTAAGTGATTGTGCTCACATCCAAGGCACGTTCTCAGCCACATACACTAGCATTTGATAAAGATAAGTAAGCGCCTGCTTGTCTTTATCAACTAGTGCTTATATCGATGCCTACCCATGGTGTCCTGTTATAAACTTACCCTTCACAGGGTCAGGTTTTCTAAGGGCTTATTTGGCTAAGTTTTGGAATTAGCCAAAGAAGCCCTGAGGTTTTAAACTGATCTGCTTTTTGGGATCTGCTGAATACTCGTGGCTTGGACTTGTCACTGCTGGAGATAGAATGCTGGGCTCAAATGTGGACCGTGCTGTCTTTCAGCATGGATAATTTTATGTCCACTGCCATCTACCTCCCTCCCACATAAAAACAGGTGAGTATATATTGCCACTGACTGGATAAAGTTAGGAGAGCAAGTGTGGTCGCAGAGAAGGCCTGTCCTAATGCGATTCAGTTAACTTTAGACAGGGTAGCCCATCCACTAGGTGAGCTAGGCATCCACCTAGGGTGGCAGATCTCTATGGGTGGCAGGCCATGTGCTTCAGCACACATGGCCTACTACCCACTGCTCTGCCCTCCCTCTCCCTCCGTGCTGACCCGCACAGCACCGCTGCCTCCCCGCTGCCATTGATTCTGATGGCAAGGAGGGAGGACGGCTCAGTGGAGGCCATGTGCTTCGGCACACATGGCCTGCTGCCGAACTGAGCTGCACCCCCCCCCCTCAACCCCACTGCTGGAATTAGTGGCAGCGGGGGGCGATAGTGTGGCTCAGCATGTAGGGATGGCACGGCATGAGAGGAAGGCGGCACAGCCAGGGCTTCTGCTTAGGGCAGCAGAAAGCCTTGGGCTGGCCCTGGCTTTAGATATATTCAGTGGCAGACTTATCTAGATAAGTCCTGCTGAATAGCTACATGGATAATTTTATCTGAATAACTTTACTGCTTGCCAGCTTGCTTTATATTGCATCTATGGGATGGATTTTTGGCCTGTAAAGTGACCAGCTTAAGTTAAAGAATCTGGATTTTCAGCGTCGCTACACATACAAGCAGCGGTGCAGAGTATCCTCACAGTGTGGCCACATCTGTTTAGCTTAAGTCTTCTTTCAGCTGGCATGAACTAGACGTTTCAATTATGCATTTAGTGGCTGAATAGCACCACTAGGGGGATAATTCATTACGATTTATGCAGGCATTTATACGTGTTAATGGTCCTATTCTATTGGATTGGATTTTAACCAGTGCTAGCATAAGCGTTCGCAGATGTGTGTAAGTGCAGCTGCGGTTGCTGATATCAGCTCTAGGGCAGGTGTGGATCTTCCGTGTGTTGGGCCATATTGTGTAAAGGATGTGGAAACATTTCTGCTCTGCCCACACTCAGCCAAAACTTTGCTCCTGTGCATGTCCGCAGTGACAGTACATGTCACTGGTCCATGGTGTGTACTTTCAGACTAGAAACCGACTAAATTCTGCGTACAAGTAGTTATTTACGCCTGTAAACCAATAAAATACCACAATTTATGTGGATAAACATGCAAGTAAATTACAGAACTGCCCTCTAAATGGATAATTCTTAAGCCCATCCTCGCTCTGTTCTCCAAGTGCCCTTTTTTAGATGGATAGTATCAGGCTTTTCAGAAAGATATCAGCATGATTCTACCCATGTAGGATCTGAAAATGCATGGATAAACCAACTATATGATCACCGCCTGCCGGCAAACACCTAACTGGCTTTAAAATCGTTAAAATCGAGCTGTGCATCTTATCTTGATTACGTTTTCTGCAGCAATCTAGAGGACCATTCCTCTCCCTCTGTTTCTGTTATGCTCCCATACTAGACATTAAAGTTGCTTTAGGCAAAAGAAAATAAGAAACTGTAGGCATTTGCCTTTCAGAATCCAAAACGTTAACAATTTCCCCTTAAACTTTACTGTCATAAATAAACATGCTTAAAAAATTTCCTGCATATCAGGCACCACCAAGCACGAACAGACAGAAAGAAACTGCCTACTCAGCAAAAGGAAAAGAAATAACCCACTCATTTTTATGCTTCTTGTGTTTACAAATTGTTGGCTTTGAGGAACTAACAGGTCACTTTTTAATAACAGTGGAGAGACAGAAAAGACTTGAAAGGCTACAGCGTGGGGATTTTTAATTTGTGTTATATGCTAATTAATTGTCATTCTATGCCAAGATTAGTGGGATATCAATGTTTGCAAATAAATATTTATAAAATAAAGTATACCTCTAGGAATAGTGGACCCTGCTTCATCTTTCCTGCTCTTGCCCAACCATTATTTTACTTCTCTTTTTACCTCCAAAATCACTCTTGCCCCAGACAGTTAACTCAGCAAACATGAGCTCCCATGATGACAGAGGACTGGAGGAAGAACACCCCTGTGGGACTAGCCCCTCAGTGCTGCACTTCAACCAGTGGGGGGTGCCATTCCCATAGCAGTATTGGCTTCCCCTCCCTCCTTAAGCCCGAGCACATTATAGATTTTACCCAATGTTTTCTTTGCCCACAATTTCAAAAAGGGAAACACATTCCAAGAAAATTATGATTCAAGCATGGCTTTCCTAAAAGTTTTGCCCAAGCCTAAAATTTGACCCCGGTAACAAAAATCCTGCCATGTGTTATGGAAAAGATTTTGCTTGAACAGTTTTATCTGTGCCCTTCTAGAAATTGCAGGACATGAAATCCCTGTTTAATGCACTGTTGGAAAGTGCACAGGCCAATGGGATAGTAAGACTTTTACACCTACTTTGCCACAGTCCTTGCTTTTACAGTACATCCAGACTTCCTGATGTCCATAAAAATGTAAGATTTGCCATATGGTTCAGACTAATGCCCATCAAGCCCAGTGTCCTGTTTCCAACAGTGGACAATCCAGGTCACAAGTACTTGGTAGTGTCCCAAAAGAGAGAGGTTCCATGCTGCTTATCCCCCAGTTCACTTTAATTAGTGGTTTATGGATATTTTTCCTCCAGAAATGTGTCCAAACATTTTTTAAATTCAGCTAAGCTAACAGATTTTAGTACATCCTCTGGCAACAAATTCCAAGGTGAAAAAATATTTTCTCTGATTACTCTTGAGAGTATTTATTTGTAGCTTCATTGCATGTCTCCTAGTCTTTGTACATTTTGAAGGAGTACCCAACTAATGTGTGCTTTCTCATTCCACTCCAATCATTATTTTATAGACCTCTATCATATCTCTCCTCAGCCATCTGTTCTCAAAGCTGAAGGGCCCTAACCTTTTAAGCCTTTCCTCAAAAGGGTGTCCTTCCTTCCAAGGAACAGTCAAGGAAATCATTTGCTGCACTGGTTAAGTCAAAAAGTGCCAGGGGACATGGTAAGAAGCAAACACGTCAGGAGAGCAGACGGCGCAGATCATCTTCGATAAACAATGCTAAGTTCTGGTTTAAACACTTAATCGATGTTTATTTTGCAAGTGCTGAAGCTGGTGATGTGTAAACAGACTTGTAAAGCAAGTCTTGAACTGAGACAAATTATGTAGGCTAGAGACGCATCCAAAATTATCCTTCCAAATCTGTTATTGTCATTACAGAAACTGGAACATCTAAACTGAGAAGTGAGATGTCATCTCACTGGCCAAGGATGGCTGGCAGGTTCTTGCTGTTAATATTCTTTTTTCAGGAGCAATGGAAGCACAGGATACATGTCCCATAGTTGGTTAAAAAAAACCCAAAATCTGAGAATCTGTTTGACCACTGCAAAAGTGGACAGAGACAAGAAGCTCAGGTAAGTTATCCTTCACCTACACTCTTTCCCAGCACTAACAACACCGGCAATGATGCCCACAACTTGCCTTGCAATCTATTCACTGCTGAAAATCTTCCAAATGAGCTCAAAGAATGGCGAAAGTTTAATACTGTCTTCTGAGTCTCCTGACTTTCATATCCACTTCATCTTTTGTTCCATAAAGTGTCGACACCTACAAGAGATTCAGTGTCCTCATTTGTGCCGTGTAGATAAGTGTTCCAAATGGCATCGCGGAAGCCATCATTACTAAGGAGTAGCCAAAGTTATACAACAGCACTCAGTTAAGAGCAGGCCACATTAGATAATGCAGACCCTGACTCAAAAGTTAAGAAGAAAGCATAAGAAAGGTAGGATAGAAACATTAAACTAAGTGGGAGGTTTCAACCAAGTGCACAAGGGTAGCATAATTCAATGAGAAAGGGACAAGTGGTCATGATGTGAGGCTGGAAAATAAGAGGCTGAGGCAACATGCAAGAAAACACATATGTTTTGGAACTGCCCTTCAGCAGAGGAATTCAATTTAGGATAGGGCTGCAGTCACTGCTCTGAGCAAGGGAGGAGGGTGGTGGAAATGGAGTAGGGTCACGGCAGTTGGTCAGACCGGGTAGACTGAGTGGGTCCTTATCTACTGACAGTTCCTGTGTCATTAAGACATAATTCTATCTTAGCAAAATGCCTTCAGCTGGTACCAGGCTCATTGCCCTGTCCATAGATACTGTTTGATTTTAAAAAAGGACAGCAATTCCTCCAGGCACACTTCTGTGTGGCCGCAGCATGTTAACACAAGCGATGCTCAATATAAATCCCGGTAAATTAGTCAGCCTGGAAGAACGCTGACACAGGTCGTAAAATGTAAACCATACCGCTAACTGACCATTAGTCCTCCCACATGTGTGAAATAAAGATTGCAATAATACCACAAAGATCTGTGAAATAATCCTCTGGTATCCAGATCACTGACATATTACACCTCATTCCTTGAGACAAGTTCTGTATAATGTAAACTGGATTTCTGAAAGGATTATTGTATCAGGGAAAGGAGAGTCAGATGTCTGGACTGGGAGGTGCTGAGGAAGATAATGTTTTAACAATGGCATCAATATTTGAGGAATCTCTCCTTGGCTTCCCTGGCCCCGCTGTTCATAATTCATGCAGTTTAGACAAACAGAGACGCAGCGATCCTGTAAGATGGATGCACCTCACGAGAGTACTGACACACAATGTGGGGCTTCATATCCCAGGCAGCCGGAGTCAATGATCTGAGCTCAGTGGTACAAGAGACTCCATGGTGTGAAGAGTTTACCACGTTGATTACATTAACCCATTTTTGTATTTACACATGTGCAGAACTACTCTGTGATGCAGTTTTGGGATGGAGATTTTAGCCCTCAGGACCATGAGGGTTTTTCTGACACGATTTCTAATCCATTTTAGCATTTTCAATGCTGATTTCAAAAGAACATAAGAAATGCCATACTGGGTCAGACCAAGGTCCATCAAGCCCAGTATCCTGTTTCCAACAGTGGCCAATCTAGGTCATACATACCTAGCACTTTCCCCAAAAGACACAGGTTCCACAATGCTTGTACTGGGTCAAGCATTGATATCCTGGGTCCCTTTTTAATAATGGTTTATGGACCTTTCCTCCAGGAACTTGTCCAAACCTTTTTTAAACCCAACTACACTAACAGCCTTTACTACATCCTCCGGTAACAAATTCCAGAGTCTGATTACACGTTGAGTGAAAAAATATTCTCTCTTATTAGTCTTAAATAGTTTACCCTGTAGCTTCATTGCATGTCCCCTAGTCTTTCTATATTCTGATAATGTAAACAATCGATCTACGTTTACCCGTCCCACTCCATTCAATGATTTATAGACTTCTATCATATCTCCCCTCAGCCGTCTCTTTTCCAGGTTAAAGAGCCCTAACCTTTTTAGTCTCTCTTCATATGAGTATCCTTCCATCCCCTTTACCATTTTGGTGGCTCTTCTCTGAACCTTTTCTAATAACCCTATATCATTTTTAAGATACGGCGACCAGAATTGCATACAATATGGCACCATGCAACAATACAGAGGCATTATAATATCCTTTGTTTTATTTTCCATTCCTTTCCTTATGATACCTAGCATTCTATTTGCTCTCTTAGCTGCCGCTGCACACTGGGTGGAGAGTTTTAACATGTTATCTACAATGACGCCTAAATCTTTTTCCTGAGTGGTGGTTCCTAATTTAAAAAAACATAGGACTACTTTTTTTTTAATAGGAGGTTTAATCCTACTGGTTTGGCTGGTATTCCCAGTTACTCCCCACTATATGACAAAAAATCTCAAATTCAGCAACAGGCCAGGATGGGACGATCAGTTCCTGATTAAGCCCCTACATTTGATGTGAACCACAAAGAGGCTGAGAAGCGAGAAGTCAGGACTATACAAGCAATAATATATTTGGACCTAAGTTGAAAAACCAGGATGTGCCTACAGGAACTGGGACCCTTGGTGCCTCTCTGTAGAGTTCACCAAAACAGTTTAGCACACCTCTGAGCGAGCACCAAAGTTTCAGACTTTATTACCAGGTTCTGGTGCTCAGTTTACTTTATACCCGTGGCTGTCCATAAATAATCGTCTTTATATCCCTAGTCTCTTGAGATCTTTGCTTGAATCTGTTCTGATTCAGAAATAATGATGGATGAAACAATTTCTGACTTTTGTTCACAAAATGGTGAATACTTATTCGTAGCCATATTTTCTAAGGCTGGTTCGTGGACTACTGGAGACACTCATGAAGGGGCCCTTTTACTAAAGGGTGATATGGCTTTGCACTTAGTATGCATTTAATGTGAAAATTAATGTGCACTAAGTTCCTCTCTGTTGCCATGGAGAAAGGAGAGAATCACCTTGGTGTGGCAGGATCTGTAGCTCTAGGTGATGTAATGCCCTCTTGCACCAAGGATTTGTCTATGAAGGACAGTGCCCATGAGGGAAGGGTTAGGAAGGCTGTTACAGTTGGCGATTGAATCATGAGGCATGTAGATAGCTGGGTGATCGCCTGGTAACATACCTGCCTGGTGTGAAGGTAGCGGACCTCACATGCCACCTAGACAAAATTTTAGATAGTGCTGGGGAGCAGCCTGCTGTCTTGGTACATGTTGTTACCAGTGACATAGGAAAATATGGGAGGTAGGGTCTGGAAGCCAAATTTAGGCTTTTAGGTAGAAAGCTGAATTCCAGAAATGCTTCCCATTCCATGTGCAGTACCCAAGAGGCAGGAGAGCTCCAGCCTCTCAATGCGTGGATGAGACGATAGTGCAAGGAAGAGGGTTTTGGATTTATTAGGAATTGGGCAACATTCTGGGGAAGGGGGGGAAAGGGGGTGGGGCTTTTCTGAAAGGATGGGCTCCATCTTAACCAGGGTGGAACCTGGCATTCACCTTTAAAAAAGGAGATAGAGAGGTTTTTAAACTAGATAATAAGGGAAAACTGACAGTCGCCTAACAGAGCATGGTTCGGAATAATGTATCCTTGAAGGATATTAGTAAAACGGGGAAGTCAGGGCATCCCAATAGAGAGGTTTCAAAAAAGGTAAAAGTAACCCAGGTGCCTTTAAGTAAAAATCTGACAGAGTTGAAAGATTCCAAATTAACCCTGCCATCAAATAGCCAGACTGTTAATATTAGGAAAAAAAAACAAATTTTGAAATGCTTGCATACAAATTCTAGAAGTCTAAAAAAATAAGATGGAAAAGTTAGAATATATAGCAATGAATGAAAAGTTAGATATAATTGGCATTACAGAGACCTGGTGGAAGGAGGATAACCAATGGGACACTGTGATACCAGACAAAAAGCTATATCGCAAGGATAGTGTAGATGACGGAGGGGTGGTTCTGTTATGTTAAAGAGGGCATCAATAAAGGATTTGCAGGAAACAAAATACACTGTAGACTCTCTATGGATAGAAATTCCATGTAAAAAAGGGAAGGGAATAGCAGGGGGGTGTACTATCGTCCACCTGGACAGAATAAACAGACAGATGATGAAATGCTAACAGAAATTAGGGAAGCTAGCAAAGTTTACAACAAATGGGAGATTTAAATTACCCCAGTATTGACTGGCATGCTAGGGAGATAAAGTTTCTAGAGAAAGAAAATGACTGCTTCATGGAGCAGCTGGCTCCAAAAACCGACAGGTGGGGATGCTATTTTAGACCTAGCCCTCAATGGAATGCAAGAGGTAGCTGTTTTGGGGCAACTTGGCAATAATGGTCATAACATGATTACATTTGATTTAATAAATGGAGGGAGGATAGCAAGGAAATTGACAGTGCTAGCATTCAATTTTCAAAAAGGAGACTATAATAAAATGAGGAAAATAGTTAATAAAGAAATAAAATGAGCAACTGCAAAGGTTAAGAGTTTACATCAAGCTTGGGCATTATTTTAAAATACTATCTTGGAAGCCCAGACGAGATGTATTCCATACTTTGAAAAAAGGCAGAAGGAAGGTCAAAGAACAGCCAGCACGGCTTAAAGGTGAGGTCAGAGAGGCCATTATAGCCAAGAGAGAATCTTTCAGAAAATGGAAGATGTAATATAGCTAATTGATAAGCTAAAGAGCAGTAAATCACCCGGACTGGATGGCATACATCCCAGGGTGCTGAAAACTAAAATATGAGACTGTAGAGCTACTATTAGTAATCTGTGATTTATCATTAAAATCACCTGTAGTACCCGAAGATTGGAAAGTGGCCAATGTAACACCAATTTTTAAGTGTTCCAGAGGTGATCTGGGAAACTATAGACCAGAGAGCCTGACATCAGTACCGGGCAAAATGGTAGAAACCATTATAAAACCACAAAATTACTGAACATATAAATAGTCATGGTTCAATTACAAGTCACAACAGTGTGCAGGGAACTATTAGACAAGTAATGTTACATAAAACATAGGTAAAAATGTGAATTAAAATTAAAAGAACATTAACAAAAGTAAATGAGAATTAGAGATAACAATAGCAAATGGAAGAAACAGTAAATTGTATGATTACATGTATATTAGGGAAAATGAGCTAATGACCTCTAATACAATGTTCAGATTAATGGGTGAGCTGTGGATGAAGCAGAGGAAAAGGTTGTAAGAGCTCAGAGGGAAGTTGGGAATGGATGGGTGACTAAATATCGGATCCAAAAATGTTTCAGGAAGAGGAGAGTTTTTAGCTTGCAATGAAATTCTTCAAGGTCTGTAAGTGACTGTACCTCTGGGGTTAGAGAGTTCCAGATGGTGGGTGCATAGAGAGAGAAGGCCCTGCTGGAGGTGGAAGTGTTAGAGTGAGGGAAAGAGGCTGGTACTGAAAGGAGGTTGTGGTTGGCTGTTCTTCTTGTTCTCTTATTGAGAGGTTGTTGAAGAAGAGGGCAAAGGATGTCTGTGGAGGTGGTGGATGGTCTTAAAGATGATCAGAGCAACCTTGTATTTGACCCTCGTGTGAATGGGAAACCAGTGCAACTGCTCAGTATGGGGGTGATGTGTGCTTGTGGACTGGTGCCTGTGATTATTCTGACAGCTGTGTTTTGCGTGAGCTGCAAGGGGAGTAATGTAGATTTGGGGAACCCCTAGTATATTATGTTTGCATGGTCGAGAATGGGGGTGATGAAGGCCCAATAGATGTTTCTGATGTCATTGTGTTTCAGTAGGGGTTAGAGGTGTCGGACTATTCTCATCCAGAAGTATGCGGTTTTGGTAATTTGTTTGATGTGGGGGTGGAAACTCAGGTATTGGTCCAGAATTATGCCAAGGTATTTTCCTTGTTCCTTTACTTGTAACATTAAATTGGCCAAGTTGACTGTGGATGGAAAGGATAAGGTGGGGTGCTTGGTAATATGAAGGACTTCTGTTTTGTTGGGGTTAATGTGCATATTGTGGTTGTTGAGCCACTGGATGACAGCTTAAAGGGGTAAATGGTGGAGATCTGTGTGTAGATTAAAATGTCATCAGCATACAAATGATAGAGGATCTTGTGTCTCAAGATGATTTTGCATAGAGGTTAGATGAAAATGCTGAACAGCAAGGAGGATAAAGCGGAACCTTGAGGTAGACCTTGGAGTAGTTTGAATGATTTGGAGATTTCAGCTCCAATTTTGACTTGCTTGGATTAGTCGGTTAGGTAGGACTGAAACCACTGTAATGTTGCATCTCTAAGGCCAATTGCATGGAGATGTGAGATGAGGTGGGTATGGATGACTGAGTCTTAGGCTGCGGAGATGTCGAGAAAAATAAGGATGAAGCCCTGTGTGGTCTTTTCTGTGTCTTTGATTAATGTATCTAGAAGGGAGGCCAGTAGAGTTTCAGTGCTATGAAAAGGCTTGAAGCTGTGTTGGTGTTTGTCAAGGGGAACATGGGAATCGCCAAAATCCTGGGTCTGAAGCTCTACTGCCATTTCTATGATTTTGGCAAGGGAGGGATGCTTGAGATGGATCTGTAGGAAGACGGTACTGATGGGTCTGCTGAAGGATTTTTTTAGTAAAGGCCTGATGGATGCTTGCTTGACGGCAGATGGCATGTGGCCAAGTACTAGTGAGGACTGGACAATGTGAAGAATGGTTGGGATGAGCTCTTGCTTGGCCATCTTGATCCAAGATAATGGGCAGGGGTTGAGTGAGGAGGTGGTGCTGTTGGGACTTGATATAATAGTTTTTGGTTGCTGGACAGACAGAGGGCTGAATATTGACCAGGTTTTTATGTGTGGGGTGTCGGCAGAGTTGTTGGAGGGCTGGGATGGTGCTGTGGTGGAAGCTTGCTTAGCCTGTAGGAATTGCACCATATCAGTTGGTGCGAGAGCGGTATGGACTTAGTAGTGGTTGGGGTCTTGAGCAAGTTCAGGGCTATGTTGAATAGCTCTCTGGGACAGTTGAGAGAGGAGCTGAGTAGGTTAGAATGATATTCCTTTTTTTAGAAGAGTTAGTGAGCAGTAGTCAGCTTGGGCATTTGTGAATGCTAAGTAGCTGAATGAGTTCTTTTGTCATCTCCATTTGCACTTTAGCTGTCTGAGCTTGCTTTTTAGGGTTTTGAGATCTTGTGTAAACCAGGGTGCATGGTGTGATCTTTTTATCCTGGATGGGTTGTCAGGCTGGGTGGCATATGATGATATGCAGGTGTTCCATTCAGCTACTAGTATGTCAAAATTGGTTGGATCATCTTCTGGCAAAGGTTGGATGCTGCAATTAATGAGTCTTTGTCAAATGCCTGGAACCTCCATGTGTAAGATGGAGGAGGCTTGAGGGTGGATATACTGGGGATGTTTGGGAGGAAGAAGGTGCGTAGGTTATGGTCAGACCAGGGCACTGAGGTGATCTGAGTCATAGAGGAGAGGTTTTGGTGTGGCCAGATGCCTGGTGTGACAATAAGGACCAGAGTTCTTCCTCTGATGTGTTTTGGTTCTGAGATGATCTGGTTGAGCTGGAGTGCTTCCATTGCTTGGAGAAAAGGAACGATCTGTTTGTTGGATAAGGAGAATGAACCATTTGTTCTTGTGGTGGGGAGAGGTCACTGGGCCCTGCTTTTGGTGTTCTGTAGGCTAGGGAGGCTGATAAGTAAGAGCTGAATATGATTATCATGTCTAAGGCATTGGTTGAACTGGAGCTGGTTGCTTTGAAATGGAGGTTCTCCTTAGTTATTATGAATACCCCTCCTCCCCTTTTATGTGTCCTTGGGCGGTTGAAGAGCTGGTAAGAAGGGATAGTGAGTTGGTTTAAGAGGACACTATCAGACTCCACAAGAGAGACCAATAACTTATTTAATTATATTTATGCACTTTTGCAGCAATTGTGCATATTAAAATACTATGCAGAGTCTTCCAAGCACAGCAAGCATCACCTCACTCTCATAATCCAAAGATCCTGAGTTTAATCCTCAGAGAAGCACCTGTTGTCTTCATGTTTCGAAGCCATGTTTCCCCTTGCTGGCTTTGACACTGGTGTACCATCCCCTAACCTCAGGATAGGATCTGCTCCCGATAACAAAGTATGTCACTTCATTGGGGTGAGCATATAAGAGGACATTCTGGATCATTGGCTACTTGTTCATTTGCTGGATATCAGATAGGGTCACTAGGTTCAGGGTGATCACATGTACAACTTCTTGGCCTCCTCAGGAGGAATACGCAGATGAGATGGACACAAATACTCATCGCGAAATGTCACTATTCCTTTTCTGTTCCCGCAAGCCCAGGACCTAGTTCATACTCATTGTGATGTGGGGTTGTTCTACTCTGGAGGTACTGATTCAGGAATCCTCTCATGTAGGCCAGCCCATTGTAGCATGACTTAGCCAGAATGGCTCATCCTTTTCATGAATGCCTTGGTGACTTGGCCTGGCAGCAAGATGAGACTGCAATGGGTATGAACCAACCCTGGATCCAAGAAGGCCAACAGACTGATAGGCCAGAAGATACTGGAATCCAACAGCTGGCAGATAAGGCATGACTGACTCTACTCAGTCATTTCCAAAAACTACAGTGAGGACTATAGTCACTCATCAGGCATGGCTTTAGACTTGCGCATGAATGACTTATCTAAAACATTTGAGACAGTACAGCTATCAGCAAAGTATAATTTTCAAAGATGGCAAGGGCCCTAATATTGGAATATGTGCATCAACTGCCCTTCCAGGTTGGTAATGGGGGTTCATTGGTGGTGAAAACAGAAGGTTGTGCTGCTCTTGCTTGAGGCAAATAGCCGAGCCAATTGGTCAGCAATGCCAGTAAGAGATTGGGCATTCTAGCTTATGGCAATGACAGAGTGCTTTGACAGACACTCTCAAAGACAGCAGCTAGCTCGGCTTATGGCATCCTGATCCGGCAATCCTGTGGCTGTGGGAAATCGGCAGCGCTCATTCTCTTTGGCAAATCCAGGTGCAGTGTGGGTTGGTCAGTCTTACCGACTTGTTTCAACTGTGTGGGTACAAAATTATGGACAGAACAAAGTCAACCACAAATTAGTTGGTGGATAATTGATGCTAATAAACAAACAATACTCCACTCCTCACCAATACAAAAATACTGATCTTTGGGAACAGGTCTCAGACCATAGTGGGGCGGGACCCAGGAGGTAAACCTCTGCTGTGGTTACCCTAACCCGTTTCTTGCATCAAGGACCTGACGTTCCCAAGAAGTTAAAGGACATTCAAAAAAGCCTCTCTGGGCCGTTAAACGTTGTTGATCTTAGAAATGGATAAGTGTAGTCCCTTCAATTATATTATCCGAATAAATTAGCTACTGTTTAAATACATAAAAGCTGAAAATTGAAGGTCATTCCAACTTATCATAAAGTGTGTAGTCAGACTTATCTTCAATCCCGACGTCAATCCCGCGCGCTAGTATGTTTCACCGCACATCAGCGGTTTCTTCGGGGGATCCACTTCTCACACTATGCCAGTTATATGTACAACCCCATGGCTATAATCATCCTTTTTTCATATGGCCAACTCGGCTCTTAAACGCTAAAAGAAAACAAAAATAGTATTAAATCAGTATTTTTCTAACAAGCAAATACTTTGCAAGGTGAACTCAGTCCTACCAGTTAACTTTCCCCTCCACGTTTTCACCCGTGAAAAAACGCCGCGCATGCGTCATCACCAGCTGCTTACTGCTATTTAAAGAGACCTCACATTCTGTCTGAATGGTGACGTAATCAGCTCAGAGGGACGGCTTGTTACTCTCCAATCAGCTGTAAAGTCCATTAACTCAGATGTTTCACATGCAAACAGTCCAATCAATTTGGGCATTCAACCCTCCTGGGTACACTGTATTGAGAGTGTAAATCCAACGCTGCTCGATGAACACTAGGCTTTGGTCTCTGGTTCGATTACCAAAACCATGTAAAATCTGATCGATGCAGAAGACCTGCAATTGCTCAAAAGTATGTGAATATTCCAAACAGTGGGCTACAATAGGTACTTCCCTTCGTTGACACCGCAACTTGCTACGGTGCTCGTTAATTCAAACTCTTAATGATCGTGTGGTTTTGCCTACATAAAGCAATGAACAGGGACAGCGCAAGGCATATACCACATAACTCGAACCACAATTGGTAAATTTTTTAAGAGCGTATGAAACACCATGATAAATAAATTGCGAAATCTCCACTGTGATGGCACATATATTGCATTCACCGCATTTGACATGTCCCCTCGTGGCTGATAAATTACTTGAAGCAATCGGTCGCAAGGCCGCTGGACTCAATAGCTCTTTGAGATTCCTGTGCCGTTGCCAAACGCAACGGATCTTTTTATCTTCCAAGCCAGTAGTATCTTGCAGAATGTTAGAATGACGTTTCAAAATTTTTTGCAAAGAACTGCTGTAAGTGGAATACTTGGTTATCAAGTGCACTTGAGAATCATCATGGCAATTAGATCTAGTACGGGGAAGCAAAAGCTGAGCTCGGTGATTGTACCGAGCTCGGGTGTAAGCTGTTTTTATCACTTTCGCCGGATATCCCCGTTGTGCAAAATTCGTCCTCAACTGCTTCGCCTGTTTTTTAAAGTCCTCATCCTCAGAGCAGTTCCTGCGGAAACGAAGGACTTGCGAATACGGTAAACTATTTTTGAGGGGGATCGGATGCGCACTATTATAATGTAGTAAGGCATTCCTATCTACTGGTTTTCTAAAAATTGAAGTATGCCAACGATCTTCACCTTTCGTAACTTCTACATCCAAATAAGTTATGGTGGTCTTGTTGTAAGAAAAAGTGAACTGAATACATGGATCTTGTAGATTTAACCAGGTGAAGAAGGTGTTTAAAATGTGTTCGGGACCCGTCCAGAGCATGAAGATATCATCGATATATCTACCCCAAAAGGGGATATACTGTTGGAACTGGGAGGGATATAGCCAGGTTCTCTCAAAATCAGCCATATATAGGTTGGCTAAAGAGGGGGCGCAAGTAGCGCCCATCGCCACTCCCGAGACTTGATGGTATATGATATCTTCAAAATGAAAGTGATTATGAAATAAGACCAAAGTGAGGAGCTCCAGTAAAAAAATCAAGTGAGTAGTGGATAAATCTCCCCTAGATTGTAATGCCGTCCGGGCACTCGCAAGTGCCGCCGGCTGCGGGATACTGGTGTAAAGAGAGGTGACATCTAGGGTTACTAAGAGCACTTCCACATTATTTGCCCACCTGGCATGTTGCTCCAGTAGTTGCAAGAAATGGGTGGTATCCCGAATGTAAGAGGGGATAGCCGGTAGCAAAGGTCGTAAAAAGGAATCAACATATGTTGACAATGGCTCCAGAACGGTACCCCTCGTCGAAACAATGGGCCGTCCGGGAGGATTGTCCAGCCGCTTGTGAATTTTGGGAACTAAATAAAATCTAGCATATATGAAACTCTTAACATTCAAATAATGCCACTCCTTCTTGGTCAACAATTTGTCTTGGAGAGCTTGCGTGGTCAATGATTGAATATGTTTTTGCAATGATGGAGTAGGGTCGCTCTCTAGAACATGATATATGTCCTGCATTGAAAGCTGATGATGGGCTTCCAAAATGTACTGCTCTCGATTCTGCACCACTATGGCACCCCCCTTGTCAGCTCTCCGAATCACCAGCTCTGGATAGTCCATGAGAGATTGTAAAGCCTGCCGTTCGTCTCTAGTCAATGCATGGTAAATCCGATGACCACCCTGCTCAAGTTGACCCACATCTTTAAGAACTAAATCTCGGTAAAGGGATAAAGAAGGATGTAGGGGGCCCGGAGGATTCCATGTAGAGGAAAGTGGTAACGGTACCCGATTGGGTTGGAAATTAGACGTTTGTCCTGTGGACTCTCCTGTTGAGGAAAAATAAAGCTTCAGATTCAGCTTACGGATCAACTGCTCAAAATCCAGGCGAAACTGAAACCCATCATGAACTGTGCTGACAACTGGAAGATTTGACATGAATGGATTCAACCATCGATATCCAGAAATAAACAATTTAATTAACCTTTTTGGACATTTGACTATATTTCTCCTTAACAGCATACACAAACCTTGCAAGAAGTCATGGTAACCTAGTAGACTGGGACACAGTTTTGTGGGTGGAGTCCCTAGAATGGGGAACCTGGAGTAAGCAGTGCTTCTCCATGTGTGTTGCAGTTATTATGTGCACAATCCCAAAAGAGGGGTGGAGCACCGTAGCTGGCGACAAGGTGGAGCAGTCCAACAAGTCTCCTCAATGATGGCAGTCAGCCCAGCATAGGCAGCCTACATGACTGCAGGGTGAGACATTAGGCCAAAGGGAGGGCCCCCATCATTCCCCGGCAACACAGTTTTTCAGATGAGCATTACAGCAGGCAATTTTGCACTGCTTTGGCTCGGATGACTAGGCAGGTTCCTCACCTCCAGAAAGTCTGTTTGTTGTTTAATAAAGCTGTGGCCAAGAATGTTTCCACATATCTGGAATTGTCTGAGTTATTCAACAAGCCATTTGTTATTGTGATTGGGGATGAGCTGAAGGGCTGTTCCACCTGCCATCGTTAATGACTGTAGATAGGGCTAAACTCACATGGCAAGAATGGATGGCTGCCTCAGAGGAGAACAGTTACAGTGTTTACTGTTTCACAACACCTCCAGAATCTTCAGACATGACCTTCCAAGAAAGTGTCTTTAGATGTATAACTATACAGAGCTAACTGGCTCTACTTCAAAGCTTTCTTGCAAAGCGCAGCAAATCTCCAACTGCACCTGGCTGCCCTTCAAAACTCTCTCTCAGCCAGGAGAGCTCTCCAACCTACTGGTAGCAGATATTTATTTATGTACCATCAGACATCCAAAGAACACCACCAGAGGAACATTTGTATTCTACTTTTCCCTCCAAACATCCAAAAACCTTCTCCCTTTCCCCATCTTTTCTTACTCCTGGTTCCTCTAGCTCCTGTGTCTATTACTTCCAGTGATTCTGCAACTCACCACCTCCTTCCAGTCCTGCAAAGCACCACAGCTCGTTTCCTGAAGCCCCATAACGCTCCACTTCTCCCTCAGGTCTCCCAACCCCATAGCTCTCCACCTCCCTCTAGTTCGATGGCTCTCCTGTGTCCTGCTCACCACCCACATTTGCAGCTTCTGCATCTGCTGGAGTCTTTGTGCTTGCTGGCAGACACCATCCAGTGCTCGGCACATTATGGCGGCGTGGCTACATGTGTATCTGTCAGCATAAACATGTGGAAATGGCAGCCATGTTTAAATAGCCATTTAAGGAAGAGCTCAGTTTACGGGTGGATGTCCCAATTACTAAGGGAGTGGCCAGGGCAGGCCAAAAATCTACATGTATGTTCCCCATTTCACATAAGGAACACATGTGTATGAGTGCAATAGCTCACGTCATGATTTAAACCTGCTCCCTGTCATGTGCAGGTTTTCAAAATGTGTTTGCTTCAGCCAGTCCTTTACGGGACAGGGTTTATTCCTTGCTCCAAATTGCTTTTTGAGAAAAATAGAGGCCTCTTCAGTTAAACAGCAGCAGGTACACGTTTATGTTTGCAAAATGACTCAGCTGCACATGTAAGTGCGACATTTAGAGGTGCAAGTTGTGAAATGCCGAAACTTGCACATGTAAGTTTGCAAGTTTCCTCCATGGAGTTTTTCCCACATGTGCATTTGTAAACTGGCTGCTCCCACTGCACATGGATTTGGGGCCCGATATTCGAAAGGCAGTTACATAGTTTACAGCCAGTATCAGGAAATTCAACATCACTTTCACAGTTAATGCCACCGAATATCCCCTTCTAACCCCATTACACACTCCGACGCTATGCAGTTAGCATCGGGGCAGGTTGGGGTAATTCCAGGGCAGAGCGGAGGCGGAGACTGTCGCTAACCGGGTACTGGCGATATTGCACCGCTACCCAGTTAGCGAACAGCAGATAAAACTAGGCGTAGCAAAAGCTGGCCTAGTTTTACCTGCAGATTCTAACGGGGTAGTGGTGCAATAACGCCGGTGGCTCCGGGGCATGTGCGGCGACCCATGGCATTGAATAGCCAGGGCTATTGCGCCAATCTTAGCTCTTGTAGACCAATTTCATCCACTTCTTTCATTGCAAAAATAATAGAAAGAATAGTTCAGACACAACTCCAAAGCTATATCAATGAACATGCCCTCTTGGACCCCCATCAGCATGGTTTTAGACTAGATCACAGCATCAAAACCCTCTTAACGTCTCTACTTAATACAATCCTCACCTGTGCACAAACCACCCCTCAGGGTTTCTTTCTTATATTCTTAGATATCTCTTCCGCCTTTGATTCCCTGCCACCTCTTCTAATCCTTCAGAGACTTTATGACATTGGCCGCTGAGACACTACAATCAGAGGATTCCAATCATACTTTGCGGATCGCAACCAGCGAGTAAGAATTGGAAACAAGAACTCACACCCACTCCTCTAATGCCAGGGAGTGCCTCAAGGATCATGCCTCTCAGCCCTCCTCTTTAACATGTTCCTCCAGCCTCTATGTAAAATAGGCAAAAAACACAAGATTCACTATCAAATTTATGCAGATGATAATATGTTCTATACCCGGTTTATCACAAGAAAACCAGACTTCTCCAGCTTATACAAATGTTTCTCGGAAGTAAGTCAATGACTTAATCAACACAACCTCCTCATCTCCCATGTTATCCAAGTTGATACTCCTGTTATATGTAATACCAAACAGCCTGTTGTTCTGGTTCCTTTCTGTTATTTGTAAACCGCGCTGATGTCAAAGAGTGCGGTATATAAGAAGTTGAAATAAATAAATAAATAAATAAATAAAATAAAACAGGCCCTGCATATATTTTGAGACCCATCCTTCCCTCCGCCACCATTCTAGTGGATTGATAATTGTACCATCAAGGTTAAATCCAAAGTTAAATACCTGGGCATAATTTTGGATCAGAATCTAAACTTTCATCACAAATAAAAAGAATAACAAAATCAGTGTATCATAAACTGAGAACTCTAAAGAACCTCCATCCTCTACTGAATCCTGATTTATTCCGAACGGTATGCCAATCAATAGTCACACCCATTCTGGATTACTGTAATACCATATACCACGACCTTCCCAAACAAGTGATCCACCCTCTTCAACTGGCCCAGAATATTGCTGCAAGAATAATACAGAAAGTCCCCCCCCCACCCCCACCCTGACAAACACACATTATCCCTATATTGATGCAACTTCACTGGCTTCCAATTCACTCTGGAATAAAATAAAAAGTTATCATCACCACATTCAAAATCATGCACAACAATTCTGCAACTTGTTTTACACATCTATAGAAAAAAGGCCCTGTAGACAGGCCTCATCCAACCTACTTGTAATCCCAACCTTAAAAACAAGGAACAAACAATCTACCTGCAATTGGATACTCTCTCTCTTTGCCCCCATTGTCTAGAATGCCCTCCCCCCAGAACTGAGAAATTGCCCTGATCTCATAGTATTCCAGAAAATGCTGAAGACCCACCTATTCCAGGAACATTTCAACAATAATACACTGCTGGGATCTCAGTTCAGCCTCACCTCGGAACAGCCCATCACCTAAATAAGCTGTCCCAGATTGATGACATAACTGTAGATAGTTCAGTCGACCGAGTTCCCCAGCTCGATTGTCGACAATCCCTATTCTATTGTACACCTGTCTCGATCAGTCCACTCACCATAGGTTTTAGTTTAATTATATGCTTCTCTTGTTGGGTTCCAAAGTAAAACAGTGAGTGCACCTCCTGTACAACTTTTGTTTGATGTATACCGCTTTGAATAGTAGAAAGGTGGTATAAAAATACATTTTTAATAAATAAATAAAATAAAATAAATAGCCTGCCCAGTTCAATATCAGGCCCATGAGCTTTAGAAACAGTTCCACATTTAGTAAAGCCCTTTCAAAATACCATCAGACCTCAGCACGTCTTGACCTTTACATCTCAAGTTCAATTTCCACGTCTATCTAAAATGTGCCTTTGCCTGTATAAATTTGTTATATTTTATGACACATCTTAAAAAACAGCTCAGGGTGAGTGTTAAAGGAAACTTATATGTTGGGTGCATTAGAAAAGAATTTTTGCAGGGATGTTTTATTTATTTATTTATTTTATTTAACAGTATTTATATACCACCTTTTCCTTAAATCAAGGTGGTTTACATTAAACTCAATTTTCACCTTGTGAAACAAGGTTGTTTACATTAAACTCCATCATTGAACTTAACCATTTACACTGTAACAAGGTGTTTTAAAAACTTTATAACTTGGAGACATCATAGTGTCATAACAATATGTCTCCATAACTTATTTACATGAGTAAATTGTTTACAGTTTGTGCTCATGTTGCCTGATTGTGGACATTATTCCATGTTTTGGGTTATTCCACTTTTTCTAGATTTTAGAAAAGGTGCCCATAAGTATGGACCTTCCCTACCCGCTCATAAATGACATTCTACTAATCTGACTGTTACTATATGGATGTGCAATTCATTTTAAATGACAGCATAATAATCACAAGTATTGATTCGTTTTGTGTGGTTTCTGAAATAGCAAACACTCAAATTTTCATTTTGTTTCTGCATTTTAGTATGCATTAAAATACAGAAACAAAACAAATGAAAGTTTTTCCCATGCACGCCTCTAGGCCAGTACCTGAAAGCAATGCTGTATGTGAGCATGGAGGTCTCTGAGCTGCAACCTGCTCAGCCCTTTGGGGGTAGGTTTACTAAGCCAGGCTCACGGTTAAGGCTTGTTATTTGAACTAGGTCGCATGTTATTCAGTGGGACCTAGTTATAAACAGTACGTCTTATCCATTAGCCCAGTTATATGCATACCTCTTAGTGAACTCTTTCACAAATCTCACCAAGAATTCAGCTCCGCTAGGCACATAACCTCTGCATTTCTGAGCCCGGCCTCTAAATATTTCCATTAAAAGAAAAATCATGCTATTTTTTTACCGTCTTACTCCCTGTTTTATAGGGCACTGACCATAACTAGAATTTTATAGAATCAGAGCTGTCAAGTTACTCATTTCTAGAAGAGAGATTTTAGAACAGTCCTGAATTTCTAACAAGTCCACCCTGATGCTTTACGGGACTTGTGATGCTGATTTCCAGGGTAAACTTGTTACTACAAATTCCACATTCCTTTGGGATATAAGTTCATATCTAGGACTGGCCAAAAAGACTCCCTCCTGGAAGTGGGTAACATGGCAACTCTACAAAATTATTTTGCTCCCTGCCCTTTTATTTTTTTAATTTTATATTTATGAGTTTTTAACAATAACTCAAACAAAAAGCTTGTACAGAAGATACAACTTGCAGCAATATACACAAAGAAAATAACCAAAGACAATAATAGCAAGATATATCGTTAGTCCACCAAACAGGGGATGGTGACTACACAATACAAAGGGGACAGGATCTCCCCATTGGTATAATAAGAAGAAACAACTTTATCAAAATTCAAGTGAAGGCGGAGGTCCAACAACCTACATATATATGAATGGGTAGAAAAACAAAACTACTCAAGGAGGAAGAGAGATAGACACATGATTGCTAATGAAGGAGGAAAGGTCTTCAGGTTGAAAAAATACATATTTCTGTAACTTATATACTACTATACATTTACAGGGAAACCGTAGCACAAAAGAAGCTCCTAGTTGCACTACTCCAGGTCTAAGTAATAAAAAAGATTTCCGTCGCTTCTGCGTTTCCGTGGCAACATCCTGGAAAAGCAAAATTTTCTTTCCATAAAACAAATTAGCTCTATTTTTGTAATACAACTTAAGAAGACACTCGCTATCAGAAGACAAAGCCAATGTTACAAGCAACGTTGAAACCAGCAGTTCTTCATCCTTGGGGGTTTGAAGTAAATCAGAGACATTGAGAAAGTCCATTTCCAGGGTCCCAATAGGTGATTTCCCCTCCTTTTTTCCCATTGGTAGATAATATGCTTCAAATCAAGAAGTACTGATAACACTTCCTGGAGATATTTTTTAAAAAGATCAAGAGGAGTCACCCCAACAATCAGCGGGAAATTCAACATACGTATGTTAGAGGATCGGGCAACAGTCTCTAATGTCTCTATCTTCGCCCATAGGGCAATATTATCCTTAACCAAGGATTAAGTTAAATCTGAAACCTGATTAAGCTTCTGATCCAAAACATTTAACTTTGCATTTGTTTCCAACATATCATTATTCAACTTAAATATAGTCTCCTCAAGAGAAGAAATTTTTGTAGAAGAAAGAGCCAACTGCTGACCAACTACCTTAGATAGTTGTGAAATTGCGTCCCATATACTGTCCAGAGTCACAAAAGCAGGATGAGGAAATTCTAAAGAAAATGGAGGTGCAACAGTTCCAGAAGTCTCCGAGACCCCCTTTAACTCCACAGCAGTACTCGCTCCTTGGGTAGTAATCCCTCCCGATGGAAGCTGTGCCTCTCCAGGCAAAACAGCCTGGTAATCACCTGGCTGACCTCTGGCGAATTCCTCTGACAAGTCCCACTCCAAAGCCGCAGAAGCACCCACTTCTGGTGAGTCCGCAGCCCCACTCGACGGACAGAATACCACGGAACCTGGTAGGGCAGGAAGGATACGCCCATTCGGGGAGAGAGAGACATCCAGGGCGGAGGACGCCGAGAACTCCTCCACCGGCGCCTCCAGGCCCTCTCAAATCTCCTGAATCTGGTTCTCAGAAAGCTGAACAAAGCGGTCCATAGGCCCCACACCAGCAGGCAAGGGCTCCGCAGGAAAAGCCATAGGTTTGCCTTTACGCTTAGGCATTTCGGCTCAGATCCTCACCGCTGCCATCTTGCTATTAGCCACTCCCCCCTCCCTGCCATTTTTTAACCCCCTTTAGTAGCTCTGTTTTGATCCAGCCCCTCTGCCATATTTGCAACAGAAATGGGCTTCTCCTGTACGTTTCCAGTGAATATCTAAACACACAGGGGATAAATAACTGCATCGCAAGCCTCTTTCCCTCTTCTTCATTCACTTTTTCCTACAGATATTTTTAGGCTGGGAAGAAGACATTCTTGGGTTTCCTGGAGACACACAGTTTGATAGTGGTGTACAGTGTTCAAGTCACTTGTTAGCTTCATGGTATCAATGCACGACGGAAAGAAAACTCTGCAATGAGGGGGCCTAGGATAAAGGTGTAAGGGGACAGACTCAGGAGTAGTCTGAGGAAATAATATTTACAGAAGAGTGGTAGATGCATAGAATAGTCAAGAAAGCACAGGACGAATACAGAGAATCTCTGAGAGTAAAAAAGGGGACTGTAAAGCTTTGTAGTTGGTATGGAAGGGCAGACTGCATAGACCGTATGGTCTTTATCTGCCGTTATATTCTTATGTTTCTATGCGTCTATGAATGTGGCACTGTAGAGGTGGGGCTGGGTCTGGAGCCCAGGAGGTCTCATGTTTCATAGCTCATCGCTAGGCTGCCACATGAATTCTCCATTGGGAAACCTTAGATGCCCCGATATCTAAACTATATTGTGTATTGACTCCTGCTAGTGTGAGGTCAAGGAAGCAGGCCAAGGCTTCTGGGATCTTCACCGTTTGGTGCAGCATAAACTTGGATTATGAGGCAGGAGGTTTAAAGAAAGACACCTAAGTTACTAGATGATAGAGAATGCATTTATGCAATAAATTAAAGAGGCCTGCTGCACAGACGTAAATCCTTCCCAGAGAAGCCCTGTGTCACGAGAGGTCTTGTCACAATTCTACGCACTTTACTGTTACATAAAATGAAACTGCAAAGACAAAGGCTACGCTATGCGTCATAATTTTCAGGAGACTGAGTTCACAGCATAGGGACAGAACCCTTTGGCCAGGATTCAAACTCAGGCGCTGTAGGTAAGTTCCTTCTCCAGAGGACTTACAGTTTAAGGACTGGATTTACTAAATGGTGCTACTATATCTTATCATTTTATGCAATGAGACAGGCATTAGCACGTTTTAGTAAACCTGGCCCTAAGTTTGTACCTGAGGCAAGGAAGGGTGACGTGAGTTACCCAAGGCCAGAAGCAGTATCAGTAGAAGTGGGATTTGGACTCTGACTTCCGAGGTTTTCAATCTACTGCAAGGATCACTACACTGCTCCATCATGCCTGCACAATGGGGGATGGTGGTGGAGGGGCCTTGGAGTCAACACCGGTGTCACCCGACCCCTGCCTGTCTTGCACACCCAAGCAGCTTCCAAAGGAGAAATGAAATTGGAATTATTGCTCTATTTCCCTTTACCCATCCAAATATGTATAGATAGTATTTTTTTGAGAATTCACAAAATGGAAGAAACCAAGTCCTGTCTGTGAATGATATTAAATGTAAGGTTTCTTTGCACTGCTGCCATTTTCTTCGGCTTTCTAATCTGGTTTCTGAGCAATTCACTTTTTTTCCATGAGCATCTTGGGGAAATTTTCCAGTGTATCTTACTGCCTGCGTTCAAGACCTACTGATGCCTGGGGCCTTTGCCCCTTTCAGGCTCACATCTTCTTCAATGAACATAAGATAGTTCCCTCCATCACAGAGAACTGGGCCTATTCCACTGATTGTCTCCCCCCCCCCCCCAAATATACCAACCTATGGTTGTCTATGTGATTTTTGGCTAGGCCTTCTTGGGATTTGAACCCCATCCAAAGAGATGTTGAGATTTTTTACGCAGTTTGCTTTTGTTCTAGCGGGCCTTTGAATGGGAAAAATCTAAATTGATCTCAAAATTACATAAAAACATAAAAGCTATGCTGAGTCAGACTAAGGTCCATTCAGACCAGTATCCCGTCTCTCATCGTGGTCAGTCTGGGTGACAATTACCTGGCAGATCTCAAAAAAAGATCTATTTCTCATAGCTAATCTTCAAGGATGATCAATGGCTCTCCTAAATCTACCTGGCTAATACATTTTCATTGGCTTTTCCTCCAGGAACTTGTCCAAAGCTATTTTCAATCTCTATATGTCAGTCGCCTTGTCCACATCCCTGGCAACAGACTCCACGGTTTAAATATTCACTGCATGAAAAAAAACTTTCTACAATTTGTTTTCAATCCACAGGTCATTAGTTTCATGGAGCCTCCTCTTGTTTTTGTGTTGTCTGAAAGGTCAAATAACCTCACTCACTATTTAATAAACTTCTATGAATCTCATCTCAGTCGTCTTTTCTCCTCCTCCAGGTCCTTCATCATTTTTGTCTTTCTTCTCAGAACCTCTTCTAGTTGCACTATATCTTTATTGAGCCGGGATGACGAGTACCTCACATAATACTCAAGGTACAGTCAAACCAGAGACCTATACAGAGGCATGATTCAGATATGGGCACGTCTGGGCCTTCTGGACACCCAAAATATGTACAGGGCTGATTTGTACACGATTACACCACCACAGGAGCTATATGTTCCCACGGTTGTGGAATCAGGGCACTTAGATGGCCCGGTGTTCCCCCGATTACAACGAGGCAGATGCCCCATGCTTTCCCTGGCCAGCCCACTCAGCACTCCGGATAGGGTGCTGGTGCAGCGGCATCCAGTTGCCATAGCAATGGCACATCCAGCAGGAGCAACCAAGTGCCCAGCCACTGAACAGCCCCGTCACCCTGCTGTCCGGTCCTCCCAAGCTGGGATCTGGCAGCAGAATCACCCCCACAGTGGCACAAAAGGGTAGGGGGGCTGCAGCCCACAATCAGTGAGGTGCCCGACACTTATTCCACATCCAGGGTGAAATAAGCCAGGCATCCAAGTCACTTCTGGGGGACGTACAGAGGCCTGACCTGAATGGTGTCTGTACATCCTGGTGGCTGGACACACCCCTGCTCCAACCCAGTGCTGCCCCGTCCAGCGCTCCCCACACAAATGCGGTGTATGTGCAGGGACAGCTGACACCAGAATTACAATCACGGGATAAACATGGGTTGGATGTCCAACCCCACTATTCCCTAATTGGAATGACCCCCAACGTAGCAGATAAAGACTTACATGGTCTATCTAGTCTGCCCAGTAAGGAGGCTAGTGGTACTTGCTGCTCCGTGCAGGTTAGCCCCTCTATGCCTTTATTATAGGATTGTATCTGCCAGTCCCTGTAGGTTACCCTCCTCTATGACTTTGTTCACTGCTCCGTGCAGGTTACCCCTCAGTTCTGTTCTCCATTCCTTTCATAGAATCCCTAAGATTCTATTTGCTTTGTTAGCAGTCGGGACACACTGGAGTCCATTGTCATGCATGTTAGTGTGAACAGTGAAGCCAGCAAAATTCCAGAATACACCAGTGCTCCAAAGTATTGTAGCATCATTAATAACGAGCCTCTATGTGATTGCAGATTGGCCACCAGCAGAAACTTGTTCCTGCTTAAGATTTGAAAAAGTAGAAGAAATTGGGAAAGAAAGTTGCCTGGTGCTGACCTGTGATCATTATGAGGATGTATACTGGGGGTCATTTCCTCAGATTCAGTCATTGTCAGACTGCATTATGGGGTCAATTCTCCTACAGCCAGTCACTGTTGCACTACTTCCTAGTGGCTCAGACTCAGATTCAGTCACTGGAAGGCTACATCACGAGGGTCAATTCTCCCATAGCTAGTTATTGCAGTGCTGCATTCAGAGATCATTTCTCCAGACTCACTCACTGGAAGGCTACATCATGAGGGTCAGTTCTACAGCCAATCACTGCAGTGTGGCATCCTGGGGGTCATTTCTCCACACTGATATTGTATCAGTGGAGTCATTTCCACCGACTCAGTCATTATGATGCAGCATCCAGGGGTAATTTCTTCATTCCATCTCTGAGACTAAAATGGAAACTCCAGAAGTGCACATATTTTCTCATCACTTTTTAACCTTAAAATAAAAATGTGGTTTTCATTTTCCACATTGACAACATGCAGAAAAAAATCTCATTTACCTACGAATTCTGTGGAGTGATCAACTGCTCTATTAAAACTGTAACATGTTTTCAAATCTTCCAAAAAAATGTAGTGTTCCAGCAGAAATTAAAACGTTTTTTTTTTATTCGCTAGATAAGGGTGGTGTGGGGGATGGGAAAGGCTTTCCTCTGGATGAGTGGAGTGGCACAGTTCTTTTAATTTTTTAGTAAGTTTTGAGTTTTTGTTCTTTTTATTGTGAACCATTTTGCATGATGTATCTTAATAGCGGTATATAAATGTTTTTAAATTAAACTAAGGTGGTCTTTTATTAAAGGGCACTAGCTGGCAGCATGTGTCTGGTGCATGCTAAAAGTGCACCTTGGATGCAGGTTGTCAGCTAGTGCAGGGCCAGGACAGCAAAGGCCAATTGTGGGCATGATAGGGACAGAGATTGTGCATGGTGAGAGCTCTGTGTAGCTAGCATGGGCTATGCACTGTGTGCTAACTGCATCCTGCATGATTATTTATTTAACATTTCTTATATACCGCCTTTCATGTTATCAAGGTAGTTTACATTGAACAAACTGAAATTACATTGAACAGGGCATTATAACTTGGAGATAACTATTTTACAGGGAACATGGGCAATGGAGGGTTAAGTGGCTTGCCCAAGACCACAAGGAGCACCTGTGGGATTAGAAACCCCAGTCCTTCTGGCCCAAGGTTGCTGTCCTCTAGTGGGATTTGACCCCCTGACCTTCTGGTCTGCGGTAACTTGCCCCAACCACTAGGCCACTCCTCCCTCCTTAGTGTGTGTTCACTTAACGCCACCTCAATAGTTAGATTTCAGTGCAACTGGCCTGCGTTAAGGGACAGGGCTTCATGTTAACTGATGAGAAAATGCTGCCCATACCCCCGACAGGTAATGTGGCAGTGTTGCACCTAATGTGCCATGGTTTTGGAGCTATTGGCTCATTGGTGCAACACCTTAGCGCCCTTAAGTAAAAGATGCCCGAAAATTTCTGAACTACTAATTCCCAGACTGGAGAGTGGTTGATCAGACCTTACACTATGACCCATTGCTTTGAGACCACTGGGCTAAGATTCCAGTACAGTCCTTCATTTATCAATGGCCTTCTGAGACCATGAGACCATCTTCTCCCCCCCTCCCCTCCTCCACCATCCTGGGGGCCCAGTAGTAAACTAGGTGTCTTTACCCAGGCCTTAAAATTGTTATTCTTATTTAAATGAATGTGAGGGTAAGGTGGACTGGTACTGGCTAGGAAGACCTCAGAAAGTTCCTTCCCTGTCTGGTTACATCTTCACAGAACAAGTTCCCCAAGGAAGACTGTCATGGTGACATATCTGTGAATGTATTCACTTTAAAACTAGGATGGTTCCTATCTGATAAGCTATTGGTTACATCTGTTGAGACTTCAGAATATTCTCAAAGGCAGTTTGGCAGAAAATCCCTAAAGGGAGATGGCATGGATTAATGATAAAAGCTGCAGTTTCAGGATGCAGAATGCCTCATACATCTGAAGCAGAAATCACGACTATTTTCCTTAGATTAAGCTACTTACTCAAAGGATTTTTACCTTACTCTGGAGCAAACACCATTAGAAGCACAAAAATACTAGGCCTGTGTTCTCTGTCCTCTTGATGCAATAGACGCTTCCAGAAGCAGTGCATCATAAGGTCTCTCCTACATTAAATTGCTTACAACCAGTTGTGTCTAGAATGTATTGTTCAGCTAGAGAGAGGGGGATCAGATGAGGGGTACCTTGTCCTGTCAATCAGCCCACCTTGGATGGTGTGCGATGAGTTCCCTTTTATATTCCCTGCTCCAAGTTGAAAAGTGAAACTTTGTTTATACTTATTTACCTCACCTTAACAACCGGCAACCACACCAACTGTTTCACATTTTCATCTGCTACTTTGCACCGGCACAGATAGACCCAAAATGAAGCACATAATCCTCACTCTACTGAGTCTCTACCTGCTACTCACTATTTTGCCATCCAGCTCACTAGCACTAATGACATCACAAAACTACATCCCAACGCTCTATACTAGCGGAAGAAAATGGCCCAATGACTCCAACAACCTTTATCATGGAGCGAGCTATCCACGCCGCCCCCATCTAGTTCATATCCCTCTACAAAATTCCCCCAAACTAAAGCAAAATAAACGCCCACACACTAACAGCCTGAAGTGCGCACTCATTAACTCTCGATCACTTCGCAAAAAATGGCCAGCAATCACTGAAACAATAACCCATCATAATTTAGATATCATTATGATTACCGAGACCTGGCTCTCACCGGAAGACAATACCATCCTCAACCAACTTCTCCCACCCAACTTCGTCACTTTCACCAGCCACAGACAAAACAAAAGGGGTGGAGGAGTTGCCATCATCACCAGATCTGACCTTCAATTCAAAATGGAAGAAGCCAGCAACACCAATTCCCTTGAAACATTATCTATTTCCAACCACTCTTGCTCCATAAACCTTATTTATAGAGCACCCTCTGCGGATCCAGACAACCTCTCCAATATCATAAATTTAGCATCAAATACCCATGTTCCACATAAACCTAACTGGATACTAGGAGATTTTAACTTACCATCCCTACAGGACAATCAAGCAGCCGCCTTCACAGAAGCCCTAGATATCTTGGGATGCACCCAATTGGTTCATGAACCTACACACACAAAGGGCAACGTTCTCGACCTGATATACGCCCCACAATCGGTGCTTCAGCAAGCACAAAACATCATGTTATCACTAACAGCAGTTCCATGGTCGGATCATAAGCTCATCTCCTTTCAAATTCCGACCCCCATCAAGTCACTGAGACCCATGACGAACGCACAAACAAACACAACCGCAAATACCAGAAGATTTCACCCATTTAACAAAGAACGTATCCTGGCTGAAACAAACTCTCTCCTTGACAATACCTCACAAGACCTAGATGTCCTAATCTCCACGTGGAACAGCAGACTCAGCTCGATCGCAATCCGTCCACCCACATCTAAAGCCCCAAAGAAAAGACCATCCGCACCATGGTTCACAGCTGACCTAAGGGCATCACTAACCCTCCTACGAAGATCGGAAAAACGCTGGAGGAAATCACGCACCAGCAGTGACCAAGCAGCTTACATCCAACTCCTACACACACATCGCAGGGCAGTCACAGACAAGATGAAACAACATCACACTGACACTCTGAAACGTTCATTAAACAAACCGCATGACCTCTTCAACCTGGTCAAATATCTTGCCAAAGAACCGACCCCGGAACGCACAGGATCTATACACCCACAGGATTACGCCGTATTTATGCAATCAAAACTATGCAAGACTGACAAGATGATGATACCAGACCCTCCTGATGACAAAGCACGCACAGCGTTTCTAACCACTTTTACCACTCCGTCTAAGAGAACTATCGAAGACACCATTGCTACCCTAAATACCTCCACGTCATACTCAGATCCATGTCCAGCATTCTGGATAAAAGATCTGCGATCCGACCTTGCCCCAATCTTAGCTAAAATGATAGGATTATCATTCAGCACCGGGTCATTCCCATCCACGCTCAAACAGACCTCCGTCAGACCGCTGCTTAAAGACACCAAATTAGACCCTCAAAAGGTCGAGTCTTACAGACCCATATCCAGTATCCCGATGCTCGCCAAAATCGTTGAAAAAATAGTCTACAGGCAGCTACAAGATCATGTGGACACTAACGCACCTCTAGATCCATCACAACACGGGTTCAGAGAGTCACACGGTGTGGAAACACTACTCACTACTCTTTTCAACACCATAATCTCAGGCATTGACAACTCACGTACAGGTTTCGCACTTATCTTTCTAGATATTGCGGCAGCCTTTGATTCAGTCCGCCACGAGATTCTCCTGATTCGACTAAGAGAGAAAGGCATTACCGAAACAGCGCTTGAGTGGTGTAGGTCTTACCTGTCTGGAAGATGGCAACATGTACGAACAAACGGAACCACATCCGAGCCATTCCTACAAAGTCAAGGAGTCCCTCAAGGATCCTCCCTATCGTCACTTATGTTTAACATTTATATCCAACCCATCTGTAACATCATCAGATCCTTCAATGTGAGTTGCATGATTTACGCAGACGATGTCCTACTGTACCTGCCAATATCACTGGATTGCCCGGACCTCACCCCACTAACCAACTGCTTCAATGCAATATCAGAATGGCTCCTCTCCCAAAATCTGCGTATCCAACATAAGAAAACTGAGGTCCTGTTCATCTCTAGAAACCCAGAATTCACTCCACCTAACCAACTGGAAGTAAACAACGCCAAACTACAAGTAAAATCAGCCATACGGTATCTCGGAGTCACATTGGATCAGAACCTCAACATGAAGCAGCACATAGCAAAAATAGTAAGAGCAATCTACTTCAAGATCAGATCCCTCAGACACATACGCCCTCTACTCGAGCTGAGCGACTTCCGTACCATCTACCAAGCCCTCATCATCCCTCATTTTGACTATGCAAACACCATCCTACAAGGACTCCCCCAGACAACCTTACATCCCTTACAACTTGCCATGAACTGCGCTGCGCGAATCCTCTTTGGAGCACCAAGGAGAGAGCTCATCACACCCCTCCTGATGCAGCTTCACTGGCTCCCCATCCAAGCCAGGATTAGCTTCAAGACCTTAGTGATGACATTCAAAGCCATCAACGGGTTATCCGCCTCTTCAATATGTGACCTCATACAACCACCCACACCCAACAGGATAAGAAGAACCTCTGCAGCCAACATGCTAGCAATACCAAAAGTGATGACAAGATGCGCCATATCAACTTCAAACAGAGCCTTCAGTCTGAGTGCCCCAAGCCTCTGGAACTCCCTACCACCACACATCAGAGCTATCCCCAACTTGAGCCAGTTTAGGAAGGCCTTAAAACACTTCCTCTTCATTAAATACCTCTCAGCCTCCCCCGAACCCCAGCCACCATGCATGAGCAACACACAATAACTCCATCTCTCATATATACAGTTACCTGTTTAATATTCCACACATGTAGATAGTTTCCCCTGTTATCCAAGTTTACTGCTCCTGTTCATTGTAATGACCTGACTCTTGTTTATTGTCGGATATTGTTTGTTCTATGTAAACCGCGCTGGTCGCAAATAGTGCGGTATATAAGAGATGTAAATAAATAAATAAAATAAAATATATTATGTTCTAAGCCTAACACAATATTATTCCTTTGGGCATGGTCTGGTGTGCTGGATGCCTACTAACGATGCAAGAGGAAAATCTTTTTTCTTACCTGTTTATAGTAACATAGTAAATGATGGAAGATGAAGACCAGCATGGTCCATCCAAGGTGGCTACAGCTGTAGACTTGCACTTCTCACTTCATAAAGGAGGAGTGGCCTAGTGCTTAGTACATGGTACCTTGGGCTGGAGGGTTCAAATCACATCTGGGGACAGCAATCTCAGCCCAGAGGGACCGGGTTTTCTAGTCCCATAGGCACTCCTTGTGGCCTTGGACAAGCCACCTACCCCTCCATTACCTCAGGTACACATACAAGAGTAGATTGTGAGCCCTTTGGAGACAAGGGAATGTATCCAGTACCTGCTTGTAGTGATTATATAATGTAAACCACTTTGATTGAAAGATAAGGTGGTATAGAAAACTGGTTGAATAAGTAAATGGAGTGGAGGAGTTACCTAGTGGTTGGGGCAAGGTACTTCAGGCCAGAAGGTCAGGGGTTCAAATCCCACTAGAGGACAGCAACCTTGGGCCGGAAGGACTGGGGTTTCTAGTCCCACAGGTGCTCCTTGTGGTCTTGGGCAAGCCACTTAACCCTCCATAGCCCATGTTCCCTGTAAAATAGTTATCTCCAAGTTATAATGCCCCGTTCAATGTAATTTCAGTTTGTTCAATGTAAACCGCACTGATGCAGAATAGCACAGTATATAAGAGAATGTAAATAAATAAAATAAAAATGAGGTTACACCCGCTTTGTGCCTTTGTTTAAGGTTGTATCTGCTGCTTCAAGCAGGTTACCCCTCTCTGTTTATGATATTATTTACATTAGCTTTGATTCCATCCTTTTGCTATATAGTAATCCTCTGCATCTGCCCCATGCCAGATGTGGGAGAAGAGGAAGGGCAGAACTGGAACTCGTGCTTCTTGGGCGCTGATTCTAGCCGAGCCACAAACAAACCATTTTACAGTTCATAGGATAAGATATAAGAGGTGGGCGCTAATTTAAACAAATGCAAGAAAGATGATAAAGTCCATTATTCACTTCTTCTCCTTCTAGGAATGGACATCTTTGTGTGTATGGCTGCCTACCCCAGAGCCCACTGTCCACGCTGCTGGAGGTGCTGCAATGCGATGGCTTTAGTTGCAAGGGGAAGGAGTCCTGTGGATCTTCACCGAATGCTGCTTGCGACCACTGGCCCAGGTGCTTTTCAGTGCATAATGAGGTTGTGATAATGCGATCTTTGCCATGTCCCTTCCTATCCCTTTGTGCCATTTAAATGACAAAAAAAGAGACAACAGAATGTGTGCCCCATCCGGGACAAATCCAAATCCCAATATGATCCCCATAAAAATCATTTCTAGGAGGTTTCTGTTTATAACAGGAATATAGTAGCATCATATAACTTTAAGCTGGCAGCTCTTGATCTGATTATAAACACCTAGCGCCACCATCCCTCCCCCGTTCACAGGAGCGAAGGTGCCGAGGGAAAGCACCACAGTTCTTTGAAAGCTCTGCTTCGTCTCCACAGTACAGATTCCAAACTGCTGAAGCTTTAAGGAAACACGGAGAGATAATGGTTTTAATCTTCAGCATGGGGTACCCAGTTCTTGAATGGAAACTATTTTTTTGAAATTCAATCCCAATGCATTTTGATATTTTTAGCCCTGAATTCAGCACTGCAGATAACAAATTACAAGTGGGGAGGGGGGATGAAAGAGCATCATATAAATGTAAATTTATATCTCCCTCTAGAACTTTTATCCTGCATGACCCCCGTTTAGCAAATGAAAATCCACGTGACCCCAGATGCTGATGTAATCAAAATAGCAGGTCTCCAGCTTCCTTCCCCTCCCTCCTCACCTAAAGCAGAAAGCAGAAGCAACAGTACTGGCAACAGCAGCAGCATGGGCAGCAGCAGTCGGCACAGGGTCCCTTGCGTCAGTGTGCATTGTGTGCTTACAGACCCCAGTACTCAGCCTGGGCAGCAGCAGTCAGCACAGGGTCCCTTGTGTCAGTGTGCGATGTGTGCTTACAGACCTCAGTACTCAGCATGGGCACCAGCAGTCGGCACAGGGTCCCTTGTGTCAGGGTGCAGCACATGCTTATAGACCCCAGTACTCGGCATGGGCACCAGCAGTCAGCACCGGGTCCCTTGTGTCAGGGTGCAGTGTGTGCGCTTACAGAACCCAGTACTCAGCCTGGGCACCAGCAGTCAGCACAGGGTCCCTTGTGTCAGGGTGCAGCACGTGCTTATAGACCCCAGTACTCGGCATGGGCACCAGCATTCGGCACAGGGTCCCTTGTGTCAGTGTGCGACGTGTGCTTATAGACCCCAGTACTCAGCATGGGCAGCAGCAGTTAGCACAGGGTCCCTTGTGTTAGTGTGCGACGTGTGCTTACAGACTCCAGTACTCAGCATGGGCAGCAGCAGTCAGCACAGGGTCCCTTGTGTCAGTGTGCGACATGTGCTTATAGACCCCAGTACTCAGCATGGGCAGCAGCAGTCTGCACAGGGTCCCTTGTGTCAGTGTGCAGTGTGTGCTTACAGACCCCAGTACTCAGCCTGGGCACCAGCAGTTGACACAGGGTCCCTTGTGTCAGTGTGCAGTGTGTGCTTATAGACCCCAGTACTCAGCATGGGCAGCAGCCGTCAGCACAGGGTCCCTTGTATCAGTGTGTGACGTGTGCTTACAGACCTCAGTACTCATCATGGGCAGCAGCAGTCAGCACAGGGTCCCTTGTGTCAGTCTGTGGCATGTGCTTACAGACCCCAGTACTCAGCCTGGGCACCAGCAGTCGGCACAGGGTCCCTTGTGTCAGGGTGCAGCACATGCTTATAGACCCCAGTACTCGGCATGAGTACCAGCAGTCAGCACCGGGTCCCTTGTGTCAGGGTGCAGTGTGTGCGCTTACAGAACTCAGTACTCAGCCTGGGCACCAGCAGTCAGCACAGGGTCCCTTGTGTCAGGGTGCAGCACGTGCTTATAGACCCCAGTACTCGGCATGGGCACCAGCAGTTGGCACAGGGTCCCTTGTGTCAGTGTGCAGCTGGTGCTTACAGACCCCAGTACTCAGCCTGGGCACCAGCAGTCGGCACAGGGTCCCTTGTGTCAGTGTGTGATGTGTGCTTATAGACCCCAGTACTCAGCATGGGCAGCAGCAGTTAGCACAGGGTCCCTTGTGTCAGTGTGTGACGTGTGCTTACAGACCCCAGTACTCATCATGGGCAGCAGCAGTCAGCACAGGGTCCCTTGTGTCAGTCTGTGGCATGTGCTTACAGACCCCAGTACTCAGCCTGGGCACCAGCAGTCGGCACAGGGTCCCTTGTGTCAGTGTGCAGCTGGTGCTTACAGACCCCAGTACTCAGCCTGGGCACCAGCAGTCGGCACAGGGTCCCTTGTGTCAGTGTGTGATGTGTGCTTATAGACCCCAGTACTCAGCATGGGCAGCAGCAGTTAGCACAGGGTCCCTTGTGTCAGTGTGTGACGTGTGCTTACAGACCCCAGTACTCAGCATGGACAGCAGCCATCAGCACAGGGTCCCTTGTATCAGTGTGCAGTGTGTGCTTACAGACCTCAGTACTCGGCATGAATTTCCAGTCTAACAGGAAGCTTACCCAGGAGGGGACGAAGGCTTACAAATATTCACTGGCTCACAGGCCACATGCTGACTGGTGACTGCCACTAATTGGCATAATTCACAGTGAAAGCACAGAGAGAAGAGGAAATGACCTTGTTTCTGTGACACCATCCACTGATGATGTGACCCCATTTGGTATCCCGACCCCACGTTTGGGCACCACTGCTGTAGAAACTAGGTAGGCAGCATTGATTTCTCCAGCCCTTGGTATCCTATAGTAGAGCAACAGCACCCTAAAGCCAGACTAAGGGGAAACTTCAGAAGGCTGCATTGCCTGTTTTGTATTTCCACTCAGTTGCTCCCCTTTCAGTCCCAGCCATAGCTCTCCTTTCTTTTCTTTTATATTGTCACTTGGCAGTCATATTGAAAGTGGGTTCTTTTTATTATAAGCATGGTCCTTGTTTATTTAAAGCTGCCTTTTTTTGGCTCCATCTACTCTTCAGCCTCCTGTGCCACATCCATGCTTTGGTTGTCTTGGTGTGATGCCTGCAAGGATATCTGACAAACATTTGCCCTTTAGCTGTCCGTGCTGTATTCATGCTTCCCCTGTATCCCATGTGACACCTGCAAGAGGTTTTGATAAGAATAGGTACAGCAGCACCTCGATTTACTCTGATTCATGTTCATGGGAGCAGGTAAACAGAAGTAACTACGGCACAAGAATGTTTTGTATAGTGGGCATGTGGGAAACTGTTTTGGACCCATCTAATACAAACTTTTTCTGCTAATTTCAGCACCTCTATCCTATTTCTGCTTTATACAGTATATGCAAATCACTGTCCTTTAAATCATCGACTGTAAAAACAGAGATGATATGTCTTTGAAAAATGCATGGCTGCACCTCTCCCCCCTCCCCAGGTGAAGGGGCTTCCTGCACTAGAAAAGCCAGAACCAGGCAATTTTGAACAGAATAATTTTTGACACGTTCAGCCCCTAATCCAGCTCCATGGACTGGTTCGATATAACTCTTAATCCATTGCCTGCCTTATGCCATATTTTCTGTAGGCAACATTTCTGGGCTAAAATTTCCCTACCAGGCAGCCAGCACACTGCTCACTTCACTGTCTTTATTAGTCCTGCTGCAGCTCATGATGATAATAGATTTTTGCCCTTACTTTACAGTTGTTCACCCTAGGGAAATGAGGATATTACACAGGCCAAAAAGATACTGCTGAGGTCAGCAATTTAATAGCTAAACTAGTCCAACCACATCTGCCCAGGTAACTAGCCACATGTCCAATAATGTCTTTCCAGACATTGTTAAGCCAGCTACTTAGCAGAGAGAACTAATCAACAGCTGAAAGGGGATTAACAAAAAATCACCAAAAACATATCCCAAATTGTCAACAACCCCACAGTAGCACACACAGATCTTACTTGTATAATCAGATTCAACGTCAAAATGCCATGGGGGAAAATGACTTTTGAATCATAAGAACATAAGATATGCCATACAGGGTCAGACCAAGGTCCATCAAGCTCAGTATCCTATTTCCAACAGTGGCCAATCCAGGTCACAAATACCTGGCAGGTTCCCAAAGGCACACAGATTCCACAATGCTTGTCCTGGGGAAATCAGTGGATTTCCCGAGTCCTAATGGTTTATGGACCTTTCTTCCAGGAACTTGTCCAAACCTTTTTTAAACCCAGCTACACTAACAGCTTTTACTACATCCTCTGGTAATTAATTCCAGAGTTTGACTATGGGTTGAGTGAAAAAAGTTTCACTTATTAGTCTTAAATTAGTCATATCTCCCCTCAGCCGTCTCTTTTCCAAGTTGAAGAGCCCTAACCTTTTAAGCCTCTCCCTTCACCATTTTGGTGGCTCTTCTCTGTACCTTTTCTAGTTCCGCTATATCCTTTTTAAGATACGGCGACCAGAAATGCACACAATATTCAAGGTGTGGTTGCACCATGGAACAATACAGAGGCATTATAATTTCCTTGGTATTATTCTCCATCCCTTTCCTTATGATTCCTAGCATTGTAAAATTCAGAAATGAATGTGCAAATTACTCATTCCAAAGGTAGAACTTGGAATGGTTCATTCTCCCCAAACATTTGCCCTCCTGCTTCTCCGACAACACATGTTTGATCATTGCCAACACTTTGATAATTCCCCCCTCCCTTACCACTGGCCAACCCCCCTCCCCCCCCCCCCACCTTCCTTCTACAAAACTGGATGAGAAATGACGCATCTGCTAAACATAAACTTAGAAATGGTTTACATTTCACTTCTATGCAATCCATTTTTTAAAATGTCATACTGTTTTTATTTCGAAATTTGAACCTGGCAAGCAACCTCTAGCAGCAAAGCCCAACTTCCCCCTGCAGGACAGGGAGTGAGAGGGAGTAAGAGAAAACAGCCCTGGAGCAGGCAAACGCTTTTAGTAGCTCCGGGTAAAGCAAGGCAAACACAGATATCATGCCCTGGCCCCTCTGATCAGGAAGCTAGGGCCACAGCAGAACTTCTGTGCGAATTAGTCTGTAACCGTACATAGGAAAATACACCCTCTGCCCTCAGCCCAGAGGAATTCTTAATCTTCGGATAATGCTTTTGTAGTAACCATTGAATTTTCTGTCCACTTGCCAGGTTGTATTTTAGTTTTGCAAAAGTCTCTACCTCAAAATCAACTCTGTAGGGAAAACAAAGGAGTATATCTGAAAAACAGACCTATGTACATCTGAAAAGTTCTCACATCATCCCCTTTTATCTTGAAGAGTCGAATAAAGTTTATATAACCTCCAAAGAGTCCAGTCTTCTCCGGGTTTATCAGGGTTACTGGAATTAGGCAGGGCAGAAAGTGATGGGGGGAGAAGGGAGAAGGGAAAAGTTCTCTCTAACCATCACCCAGTTTCCTCCAAAAGTCCCTAATTTGCCCTAAACACTGCATCACTGAGCATTTGAAACTGAACAGCCTCTCAAGTCTTTATCCACTAAAAGCAGCTCATGTCTTTTGCAATAACACTGTCACTATATTTCATGGTAGAACCTAAGCCCCGAGCGGGCATGACTTCGGCGGGGGTGGGGGGGGGGGGGTGTTCTGGGAAAACATTTCTATCTCCACTATCATAAAAAGAATTTGCACCGCTGCTGCCTCGGGAAGAACGCACAAAGCTCTCAAGAGGAATGGGAGAAGGAAGCACATCATCTCTATGGCTTCTGACAGTCGTGAAACCGAAATAAATGAAAGACATCGTCCTAGTAACAGAATCCAAGCCTCTGAATCACGCTGGGCTGTACTGAAAGGTAGTGAGAGATGCACCGTGATGCGTCTAAGAAGAGGGCGCGAAGGACGTTTAAAGTGGAAGGAGAGGAGTTTGAAAAGCGCACTGAACGCAGTGATCGTAGGGTACCTGTCCGTCTCGCAGCTAGCGGGCAGGAAAAATTATAGAGAAATCATTTGTTTTCTAGAAATACATTGGTTATTTTTGGCAATGTCTCCCCCCTCCCCACCCCACCGCTGTGCCGAGGTTTACTAGAACAAGTTCTCTAGGGGAGAAAACGTGTTTCTAGTGCCATCCCACCAATCAAAGCAAGACTAAAAGCTGAAACCCCCAAGGCTGTCCAGGGTACCAGGAAGGCAAACCAATCGGCAGCTTCTGCAGAAAGCTTTCCTCTGACATTTCATTCCCACCACTCGGCCCCCGATGCGTCCCACTCTCCCATGTTTAGATATTTCTGGAATATTTCGCATTGCTCACATTGCAAACAGAGAAACAAGCTGTCAAAAAGGGGGGGGGGGAGGAGGGGGTGAAGCCCCCTCCTCCCCTCACTTGGGAGCCAGCTCGCACTCACAGCTCCTGACCCACCCGCTTGGCCATTTGTTGCAAAAGTTTGGAGAAAGCGGAATAAAAACTGGAGAAGGCAGGCAGAGATCTCTCTTTCCTCTCCATTCCTCTTTTTTTTTTTTACATTTTTTTATTTTTGCATTATTGTTTGGCGTTTGCATCGTTTCTTTAAACGCTGCGTGAGCCCAGACCAAATTCAACGTGCATCTGAAACGTGTTTCTGGTTTTCTGCAAGGAAACAAAGTGAGCCGTGCTTTCCGATCGCCCGAATGTGGCACTTCTTATCAAGCTCCTGCAGGAGTCAAATCACTTTGCAATGCCCCGCAGGAGAGGCGCATCCTTACCTCGGCGCTGACCTCCAGGGCTCCCCGGCTCCACGCCACTACCGCACTGACAATCCCTAATTCCTTCCAAGCACTTGGGAGTTTTCCTTCTGTTAGCGAAAAAGAAACAAATGCGAATTCTCCCCCACCCCACGCCTGCTACTTCGCAGGGAAAGCAACCCAACCCGAGCTGCTAGGGATCCAGGGATGGGCGAGCGCCCGAAGGTAGAGCTTCAGGCTGCAGCAGTGTTTCAGTGACTCCTGCTGCCCCCACGTCGGACAGTGAGGGATCATTTCTGAGCAATTTGCAGGTTCATGCATCCAGCTTCCGATGCCATCCCCCAAGCACGCCGAAGTGAACTTTTATTTATTGAACTGTTTGCATCCGGCTGTCCCGAGGCGCGCAGCAGGCAGACTGCAGTATGCGGGAGCGCCCCACACCTCTTGGACCACCTCCTCAGCCCAGTGCTCCCTGCAAAACCAGGACTGGAGCGCCCACAGGACCCTCCCTTTATAAGGCAACCGAAGCCCACAGAGATCAAAGGTAGCGGGTTCCGAAGCGAAGGAATATGCATGAGCTAAATTTGCATATGCTGGGCTTCCACTGCTTGCAGATTTACCCCACATTTAGCTATTATGGATAGTCGGAAAACCAGACTGGCTCTGACTATGCTATGGGATTCCAGCAACAGGTTTGGGAAGTCAGGTTTCTGATCACCAGAAGGACTCAACCCAAGGAATCTTGAATGCCCCTCCTCAAACTACTATCTCTTCTCGCCCTGTGCTGATCTTATTCCTCTTTCCCCTCACTTTTTGGTCAAACCTTTTCCTTTTAAATTTCATAAACAAGGGAGTGTTCCCGAGTCCCTAACAACATAACCCCCAGAAGCCCACCACATTTAATTGGTATGAAATACTGTCCCAGTCCTGAAATGGTGAGTTCATTCCTAATTCATTTGTCTTTCTGTAGGAGGCACAGGAAGGGGGGGGGGGGGGAGGCTAATAAATGGAGTTGGATTACATTATAGTGCTATGCTGATCTGGGGCTAGCGAGGCTGCTAACTTTAGTGCTAATGAGTTGGCAATCAACTTCTGCAACCCCCCCACCTTCCAACAAGGTCTAGTCTCATGATAACCAAAGTCTGCAAGTTTATTTGGTTCTTAGAACAAATATAGGCAATAATACCTCATGTGGGTGTAATAAATGTGACTATCCTGAAAATTAGACCTGTTTGGGTTTTTTTTTGGGGGGGGGGGGAGAGGAGAAACTATTATAGATAGTTGAAAGCCTTTTTGATATAGAAGCGCAGAACACGAATGAGGAAAAAGAACTGCAGCCCATCCATTGCCCACAGCCCCTTCCTTTCCCTCACAGATCCTTTCTGCTTTCCTGAGGGAGTTGGTATACAGTCCTTTCTCCACTGCTTCCATGGGTTTGCACTTAGCATGTGTTACCAGCGCACCTGATGCGCAAAGCCAATGGGTGTTGGGTACTCTACATGGGGGCACCCAACACCACCTGTTGAGGTGCTGTTAAGTAACCCCACACTATGTGCCACGATAACTGCACTTGTGCGCTCCTGTGTAGGCTACATCCAAGCTTCACCTCTATCCAGCCAGTGTCCACAGTAGCTTTGAGTGCCGCTTAATGTGCTTTCAGCAGCCTGCCTGTTCATTAGGCTTCACTGTGGACAGTTACCACTTGTTAAAACGCAGGTTGGCTTTTAGCATCATTCAGTAAAAGGGCCCCTGATTTGCCACAACGTGAAAAAGACCAGAAAAAGATGTCACTTTGTATCAGCAGCTGGCAAAGAACGATATATTTTTTGACAAATAAAACCAATTGAACAAGCACATAAGGCCGCAGCCTGCAGACATCCAGACACTATCGAGCTGCAAGTCTCCTGAGCTGGGCAACAAGGCAGTGACAGTACATCCCAGCGCAAACCTTTCATGCATCAAGAGCCAAAGAAACAGAAGGCACAGTTGAGTTTCAGGGGGGGGGGGAGGGGGGAGAGGGAGGCAGCACCAAAGGCTGCTCCCTCTCAACCTTCTCCTATACTCACTAGTCTCTCTCTCTCTGTATTCCCACCCCCATCCTCATCAGTCTACCCCTGACATCCCGTGAAGACCGTCTCCTGCTCTCCTCACATTCTCAGTCCATCTTCTCCCCCCCTTCCCCCACGCTTTGACCAGCCTCTCTTTCCAGCTTCCCAAATTTAGCCCATTCTCTGTTTTCCTTCTCTCCCTGTGCACTTTCTAAACCCTGTTCTCCATCTCTTGTTATGGTTCAGTTTCACCCTCCAATCTTTGGTTATTATCAGATGGGGTCCGCTAGTTGTCACGGGCCTCCTCCTTCATTGCTTTCTTGCTGGAAGGTTGCCCCATGCCATGGACTGGCTCCTTCTAATTGCTGCTTTTGTGATGCATCAGGTCGGCAGAGCTGACACACAACACCAGCAGAACAACTGTGGGCAGGAGAGTTAAGAGTTCCGGGGTTCAGACGGAGTGCGAGGAACTACATGTCGGGGCACTCATACTAAAGCCCGCTAAGGTTTTGTACTTAACATGTGTTACTAAGCAAATTAAGTGCAAAGTCTTTGTGTTAGCTAACACTTGACATAGAAACATGATGGCAGAAAAAGACCACATGACCCTCTAGTCTGCTCTTCCATATCAACTACAACGGTCCCCTTTTTTCCTTTAGAGATCCTCTGTGTTTGCCACATGTTTTTTTGAATTCAGATACTGTCCTCATCTCTACCACCTCCACTGGAAGACTATTCCACGCATCTAGCAATTTTTCCGTAAAGAACTATTTCTGCATATTACTTCTGAGTCTATCCTCTTTCACCCTTATCATATGTCCCCTCCTAGCAGAGCTTGCCTTCAATTGAAAGAGTCTCTCACCCTGTGCATTTATGCCATGGAGGTATTTAAACATCTCTATCATATCTCCCCTATCCTGCCTTTCCTCTAAAGTATACATATTAAGATTCTAAAGTCTGTCCTCATATGCTTCCTAACAAAGACCACTAACCATTTTAGTAGCCACCCTCTGCATCAACTCCAACCTGCTCATATCCTTTTGAAGGTGTGATCTCAATTGCAAACAATATTCCAAATGAAGTCACACCAGAGACTTATACAGAGGCACTATCACCTCTTTTTTTTCTGCTGGTCATTCCTCTCCTTATACACCCAAGCATCCTTCTGGCTTTCGCAGTGGCCTTTTCTACCTGTTTACCTATTTTAAGATTGTCAGTCACAATCATTTCCAGGTCCCGCTCTTCTTTTGTGGACAGAAGTACCTCACCCCCTACACTGGAATTTTGCAGCCCAAATTCAATGTGAGCCTTTGAGTCAGTGCTGATGCCTGGTGACCCAGAAGCTCTTGGGTTTTCTTGCCAATTTGACTGGAAGTAGACTACTAGGCCTTTTTTCTGAAGTAATGGAGGGCAATGTTCCCTCTAATTTTCTGTAGGCTGTGTGTGCATAAAATATCAGCTGCGCAGCTTTTGAAGGAAGGTTAAATTTTTGTGCGCCACATAACGACACTCGGAGTTATATACTTTAAAATTTGGCTACACGTCAGAATACAGTATGTACACCACATTAATTTTAATCAAATTAAATGAAAATAGATGATTACTAAATGAAGCTGAAAATTTCTAGCAATTACAATCACAACTTTAAAATTTTAAGACGTCTGTGCTGTTTTCTATCAGAATCAGAATTGTAATTTTTGTGCGCTCTGTTGTAAAGTATGTACGCTCGCTTGACGAGGTGTGTGCGTGCGCACACACGCACAGCTTAGAGGGGACAGTGATGGAGGGTTAAGTGACTTGCCCAAAGTGTACTAATGGGAAATGAATCCTGATCTCTTTGTTACCAAGCTAGTGCTCTAACCACTAGGCTACTCCTCCATCCCAAACTAATTTTGCAGCCATGAATCACCCTACTGTCCTAGGCAGGCATGTGGTTTGACTAACAGGTAGGCCAGTCTTGATTACCATTGTTGGGTCTTGAACTCTCAAGCTTGGGTGCATGAGGCAGTTACATTGCAACAGTGGTAGCAGATGAGCTAATAAAGACAATGGAGAATTAAGTGACTACACTTAAATCACAAAGGCCCACACTGGGATTTAAACCCTAACCATTATGCTATTAGACATCTTGTTAACGTGTGGCCCACTTAATGTGGGCACATCTAACAACACCTGTAGATGTGTCATAAGGTGCATACGAATATAAGAACATGTTAATTGTGTTAATTGCCACATTGTCACTGAGTGCGTGGCAATTGCCCTCATTCTAGCGGCAATGTGCTTTTCACGGCTACACTCCACCATTCCCTGTCCTATTGCACCATGGATGATTACTGTGCACTTTAACGCATGGTGGCTGGCATGCCCCATGTCAGCGTTCCTGCCTGCCAGTTGCCACATGTTAAAGCATGTTAACTGGGCTTTTGTAAAAGGACCCCTTTGCCATTTAAAGAGCCCCATGCAACCTGTGAGATGCTGGTTGGCCACCAGTATGTTAGTGGATCGTGTCCTAAATCCCCATTCCACTAAGCAGGTATGATAACCTGTGGGAGGGGCTTGATGGAGCCTGACTCAGGGTCATCTTTTTCTCACCTCTACAACTGATGAAACCATTTTCTAGATATTTTTTTTTTTTTTAGAATTATGGGTGCTCAGAGCAGAGATGACTGTTTCTATCCTGTCCAGATTTTCAGGCAATAATACTGTCTGTACAACATGTAGCTATAATACTGGAGACCTTTTCTTTGACAGTACCGTGGGATCCAGTCAGTACTAGAGGAGATCAAACCTAAGCTTTTTTTAGAAGCTCAGATGACAAGACTTTGACTTTCATACTTTGGACACATCATGTGAAGAGAGAGATCATTAGAGAAAGACATCATGCTTGGCAAGATAGAAGGTCAATGCAAAAGAGGAAAGCCAGCAATGAGATGGATCGATACAATAGCAGCAGCTATGGGTACCAGTCTGTCAACAATGAGCCGCTTGACTGAAGACCGAACACAATTTAGGATAGCTATCCAGAGGGTCGCCATGAGTCGACTCCGACTCGACGGCACTTAACAACAACAACAATAACAACCACCGCAGGATACTTTTCACTTATCCACAGTGAACCTGCACAACTTCCGTTTCATCTTGTCTGACAATGGCTGAATGGGGTCGGGGGGAGTCAGAGTGATGAGAGCATTAGACATTGGCCCATCACAATTTTGAGCCATCTGATTGAATGACTGCCCCCTAATGCTTCATAGTCAATGTGAACCATTTAGGGACATTACAAATGTTGACTATTACTTTCTTGTTCTGCAAGAGGGAAAGATTACACTGTGGTCAGAGAGCACAGAAACATGTCCTTCTCGAGCATGGAATTCTGATATGCCACTGCTGATTGAATTCCGGAGGTTGCCTGCAATTTTAAGGCGACTTTGCAATAAGCTTTTTAGAATATTACTAAACAAACCAGATTCATTAGAACATTGCCAAACTTGGCAGTCCAAAATGCCAATCTTCATTAGATCACCACTGAAACTGGGCTTGTGTGACTCTGAGGACAAGTCAAGGCCCTTGGCCAAAAAGTGCCAGTGAAGGTGAAGGGAAAGCATCTAGCTGCATGTCTCCTAGCCGGTCCTGTGCACTCATCCAGTGCAGCCGAGGAGAAGCAGATCCACCTGTTATAGGGTGAAATGCATGAGTGAAAAAGTTATGTCTAGGGCTGCCATCTGCTTTCATTCCTGGAGGACAGGTGGATCCAGTTGCATGTAGGGACTTGCTGTTCTGACTTTCATTCCAAATAAGATGCTTCTCCTGGAAGATTTGGCTTTACTTGGTCAGGTCTCACTCATTCTCCTTCAGTTAGCTGAATCTTTTGGGGGAAACGACTTTTTTGACACGCTCCTGCTGGTCTGTTGAAAAAACACTTGATACAACAGGTATTAATTTTAAACTACAGGAGACATAAACGAAAGCAGCTGTTTATTTGGATACCATGGCAACCAGCTCACAGATATGCCTCTGAGTACGGGACAGTAGCATTGGAATTCCCAGTATGTGCTCTCAATTCATTGCCGACCCTATCTTGCACGGGATATTGCTGGCCCTGGGAAGAATTCAGGCCTCTCTGGAGCCGGCATGATAATATTGCAGAAGAAAACACTAAACTATATGGCTTCGGAGCTAAGGCTTTGCCAGCAACCTCTTATTTGTTTCCAGTAACAAATCTGATTTTCTTTTTTTTTCTTTTTTTTAATTTTGTATTTATGCAATTTTCAAACAAAACACAAGAAATACACTTGTCACATGAAAATAATATACATAGAAGAAAAATACGGCCAAATAAAGATGGCAAAGACATGAACTAAAGATTATTCACTAGCCCACAAATAATAAGGGAGGCCAAAACCAAAATTAGAGGAAATGTACAAGGAAAAAAGACACTCTAAACTGGTACAGCATTATTCAATTAATTGGTCTAACTGCTCCGTTCGAGCACGAAGAAGCACTAGATGATTCTGAAGACTGTGGCGGACGTTCTAACAATAAAGTCAGTCAAATGACCAGGTTCTAGGAAGGTATATCTCACCCCCTGGAATTTAATTAAACATTTACATAGATATCCCAAAAAGAACAGACCCCATAACTTAACCATGTAAATGCCTGCTAACCAGATATTCAGTGGCACATACATGGATAGTGCCATCGAATATCCCTAACTAAGTCCTCTATGCGCCCCGTTGCTAGCCAGCTAGCATCGGGTTGTGCTGGGGGCATGCTGGAGCAGAGCAGAGTGGAGTCGGGGATTGGTGCTAATCATGCAGCACCAATATCGATATTGCTTATCTTATAGTTGCCGAGGTTAACTGTGCAGCATCCAATATCGATGCTGCATGGTTAGCCTCAGTGGCTTCCGGGCAGTGCAGCCAGACCCGGATATTCACTTCTGTTGCCTCGGAAGTGAATATCCAGAGTTTGGGGGTCGGCAGACAGGGCTAAGCGGCTATGGCACTTAGCTCTGCCCACTTGAATATCGGATCCCTCATGTTTTGCTTTGAAATATAGTTTCAACAACCAGTTGCAGTCCAGTTCCAAAGCCACAGTAACTGGGAGAGTGGCCCTTGAGACAGACTCAAGAGTTGAACTTTCCAAGAACCCAGTCAAATCCAAAGAATCAAAGGAAAGCTGTTGACTTGGGGATGACATCCCAGGTTCCTTTCTTTTAGCCACCGGCAAGTAGAAACTTCTAGCCAAGGGAGGGAAAGACTCCCATGGTATTTTCCAAATTGAAGTGACAAATGAATTGGAGATAAGGTAGGCACTCAAGGAAATTTCAGTAAATGTACATTTCTTTTCCTAACAGAATTCTCCAAAGATTCAATTATAGCATGGACACTCACAATATCTTTAACCATAGTACCCATCAGTCCAGTTAAATCTGAACATTTAGCTTCAACTTGGGTCACTCGTGATGATAGCTGAGCCGCCTCCTGCTTCTGCTGCTCCACAACCTGCAATGAGCCTGCTAAAGAAGCTTGAATAGAGGGAAACTGGGAAGACAGAGAGGTTTCCAGGGCGCATAGTCCATCCCAAGGAATCTCAAAATTGAATTGAGTAGGTCTTACCAAAGAAGACTTGAATGGAACGCCAATGGAAGGCAAGACTCCCTCCCAAACCAACTGAGCAGACACTGCCACCGCTCCAGCTCCTTCAGTCACCAGCCCCCGGCATCCGTTGTTGCCATTGGTATAACACCAGGCAATGCGGCAGACTCTTCGCACTCTGCAGGTGCAATGGCAGGATCGGCCTGTAACAATCACGCCCCTGCCTCAGAGGACCTGGTGCTGTGAACCGGGGCCTGTGCCATGGCAGACCACAAAACCTTATCGTCCAGACATCGGGTTCTGCAGGCTAGCCAAAGTTAGGGCTATGTGGGAGGGAGAGAGGTGAGAGGAAGCAGACCACTGAGGCCACTAATTTACCTAATACAACATCCGCCACTAGAGAGCTTGGGAGTAGGCCAGAAATTGTTTTGTTTGGCCTCTCCAAACAAAAACATTGTTCTGCTGCCCCTGAGAGGAGCTAAAGGCCCTTTATTAACTTTTTCACCCTATAAAGACCCCTTTATGTGTGTATATTTGTTGAAAAGAGGTTAACACATCTTACCCCAGCCAACAATGAACCCACCTGAAATCTATTATCAAAAGACCAGTATAACAAGAAAAGCTTTGAAATAAAATGGATACAGCTGGTGATATTATTTGGGCAATTTGCAAGTGTTGTCTCTTAGGATTAGTAACATCCAAGAACTTCTGAATCTCCCCTAAAAATCCAACATTTTTAAACCTATTTTGGAAGTGTTTTAAAACTAGCTAAAGTACTAATTAGCTCTTTTTTTCAGTCATACAAAGCAAACGTATAATCCTGATAGAATTTTACACATTTAGTGCGCAAGACTAAATATGCGATATCCTTATTTAAAGATGCAGGTTGCTAGCACGAAATATATACAAGTCACCTTTCATTGCTATATTTTTTTAATGTTATTTAAATGCAAACAGAGAACGCAGTTTAAAAACCACAACCCACAGATGTTACTGTTTAAGAAAATACTTGTCGAAAGAGATTATCCCGCAAACCTCTACTGAATGTTGTGGAAAATTACAAATGCTTCACATACAATATGAATGAAATACATAATATTTAAGTATACTTGGGGATTATTACAAAGCTTGGTAATACAATGTAGAAGGAGTTCTGGTGTTGGTGTCTTGTGAGAAGCAAAGCTGAGAACAAGAAGACCATGTGGCTTATAAGCGGAGGTAGTGGAGACCAGCGCTGTAATAGATTTTGGACATGCATAGGACAGACCTGCAGGATGGTGGCTAGAAGAGGGATCAGAGGTCAGGTAAAAAAAAAAGCAAGGTGAGTGTGGGGGAGATGGTATTAGGTTGCACTGCATATAGGAATTTATAAGTGCAGCTACTCAAAGTAGATGAATCTCAACTGGGAAGACTGGATGGGCCATCTTTTTTGGCTATTATCTGTTGCCATTTACTACCGTAAATAAAACCTCAGTACCTTTGCATAGTAAGAAAATCGTAGGTTTGTGCTTTGCTTTAGAATGGAGTGGGAAATAGTAATAACATTTCCTGTTCAGCTTCAATTCATTTTGAAAACAAAACACATGAAAAAACAACAGGGTCTCATTTGTTTTTGTTCATTTCATTTTTAAAAGTGGCTCGGCCAGAAAAGTGTCTCTTAAATTAAGGAGGGCAGGAGTAGCCTAATGGTTAAGCATCAGCACAAGCCAAAGCCAAATCCCACTGCTGCTTCCTGCAATCTTGGGAAAGTCATTTAACCCTCTGTTGCCTCAGGTACAAACTGAAGGGCCCCTTTACTAAAGCCTGTTAGGCTTCTGCTGAAACCAACATGCATTACGTGCACAGCCTCTGTGGCCAGCAGTCAATGGGAGGGCACATACCCTAATGCACAGCGCAGTTACCGTGGGTGCACCTGATATCCGTTAGGCGGCCTTAGGTGCACCCGTGTTAACAGCAAAATTGACAGCAAGCACGCAATATGTCACCCACAATAACTGCAATGTGCTCCCTATGCCCACTCCCACCCAATCACACAATTTACATTTAGCAGTAGAACTGCTGCACAATAACTGTCATGCCCCTGACGTATCTTACAGTGGGCCCAAGCACACAGTTATTGTACACCAAACATGCGCTAATTGCTTAATGCACTTTAGTAAAAGGGCCCTTAGACGGGAAGCCCTCTAGGCTGACTAGTGCCATTAGGAGGGACTCATGGGGGGGAGAGGGGGGGGAGGACATTTGCAAATTACCAGGGGGAGGAGAGGCAGGAACTGTTTTGATCTCTCAAGTGCTCTTGATACCTGTGGTTAGAAATAAGTACACTTTTGCAGTAATTCTAGAAAAAAAATCACCCTTTTCAGTTATTTCTGTAAAAGCCCCAATTTCTACTGTAAATATTTTATCCTGAACTCAAAAACACATCCTTAGTGACTCAGTGATTTTGTGTTAGATTTATTTTGGAGAGGGGCAAAACGCCTGGAAAATTCATGCTGATTTTACATTTTTACTGACGCAAATAAAGGTCAGCAAACAAGATCTAGGTGATATCTTTTTATGGACTAACAATCTATTTTTGACAGGCTTTCTGAACAGTTCAAAATTCAGCACCAGGTCAGAATTGTGTGATGATACCAAGTTAATTTGCCTTCAGGTATGTTATACCTTCATATAGTAGTTTGAGCTTTTTTTTAAAGTAAATATCCAGACAGTAAGACACTTACTTCAGGCATTTCTCTGATTACTAAACAGATGTCATCATGGGTCAGAATGAGCAATGCCTGGATTTTTTTTGTTGTTTGTGCCAGAATTACCTGTGTGTATGGAATAGGTATAATTATTGCAGACTCTTGGCTGCAGCTAGTGATTCACCCCCCTCTAACAGAAGACATCTCCCAATTAGTAATGCAGGGTTTGGAATACCTTAGCACGAATATCGTCCAAGCTTGTTATCTATCACACCACTGGCTACATTTAGGGGAATGGATAACTAGGTGTCAGTCACTGGAGAAGGATTAGAAAGAATTTAAAATCAGATTTAAAGAATTCAGCAATGTGCTAGTGTGCCATTGTAAATGTCTGTAACTAGTGCATTTTTCCAAGCAAAAAAAGTGTTTGTACTCAAATGTAGGGCTCGTTCATTAATATATGAGGACAATGGATCAATTTTAGCAGACAATTAAACAAGATGACAGTACTCCATACCACTGTGTACCCCCTCAAACAAAGTCCTGTCTGTAACAGATGTTAAAAGAGAAGTGACTTTTGATCAGGCACAGGGGAATAAACATGGCCGCTTATCTACACAAACAAAATTAAGAATACTTTTCCATTTTCAGGATTCTTTGCAGTCTGTGCTTATTGCCCCAGCCTGGCTGGGTTGAGGAGTGGGTTTGCTGTTGATGATATTATTGACAGCATTACTTCTACTTGATCTTTTGATCAGTGTTTGCATCCAGTGGCATTCCTTGCTTGGCAGGGATTCTGTAGGTCGGAGCTTCCCACACTTGTCCCGATGACCCTGTTGTGATTCGGGTTTCAGGATGCCCTCAAGAAATGTGCCTTAGATACAGTTTTCATATGCTGGAGAGCAGGGATATGCACATTAATCTCATTGCAGAAATCCTGGAAACACAGCTGGCAGTGAGATCACCAGGGCAGATTTGGAAAGCCTTGCTTTAGCCCCAGTCCTGGCTCTTCCATCCATTGCTCATGTACCTTGGACAAATCTCCCTCTAGCACAGCCTCCAACATTAACTGGGTACTGAACAAAGGCATATGGATTATAAAGTCATCTGTTTTTCACAGTGCCACATTCAATATTGAGTTTTAGTACAGTAATTATTCTATCACACTGGTACAGTAAAAATAATTAGCGATGAACAATGGTCAACCTGTCATGGTGACTGGTCAGAGGTCTCCTCTCATTTCTTAGAGACCTTTCAGCTTTGAAATGTTCTTAAAACAAAGTAAATTTCAAGTAGGCTATTGCACAGGACAGTACATCAGAATGAAACTCAATTTTTCCATCAAGTTTAATAAACTTCAGAAATCAGGAGACATAAATGTCTTAGTTTGCAGCAAATTCACAGTTTGTGCAATGTTTCTTGAGGTTAAACTCAGCTGAAGATGCAATGGATTTTTTCTCATGAAATAGCATACGGAGTTGCATTTTCACAGGATAGAAAATTAAGCACTAGATTGAAAGCTAATCTAATGAGACTTGATCCCCTTTCAAACCAACAGAGGGTGATGCAGAGTATATGACTTTCATGGAACATTTAAAACCTCCCTTTTTAAGCATCTTTTGTTCAGTGGATCTCATTAGATTGGGGTCAGGTCTAAGGCACATAGTCTGTGGGGTGCTTTTTCATTTCACCACTTCTCTTTACAAGACACATTGGAGAGTTACACTGTCCGCACCAAAGAATCAGTCTACCCCACACATTTTAGACTTGTTTATTGGCAAGTGTGTGAAAAAGAAAGATGGCACATAAAAGAGGGAAAGCTGCAAATATTTGCATGCATAAAACAAAGCCTTAACTCCCCTAAATCAGTCCTATAGGAATTAAAGCATTTTGGCAGTAAGGGAAATTATTTCTTTATTTCAAGTATTTCTTTCCCACCAAATCATAATATCCTTAGCGGGTTACAAGAAATGGGAATAACAAGTGAGGTCATGAAGTTTGTAGCTGACTCTAAATTATTCAAAGTTATTAAACACAAGAAGATTGTAAATTATGAGACTGGGGTCCAAATGGCAGATGACATTTAACGTGGACAAGTACAAAGTTATGCACTTAGGGGCGAACAACCCAAACTATTTTTTCATGATGTAAGGTTCCACATTAGGAACCACCACCCAGGAAAAGGATATAGTCATCATCTTGGACAGTATGTTGAACCCTTCTACCCAGTGTGCAGCAGCAGCCAGGAAAGCAAATAGAATGTTGGAAATCATAAAGAAAAGACTGGAGAATAAAACAAAGGATATTATAATGCCTCTTTTTCACTCCATGGTGTGACCATACCTTGAATATTGTGTGCAATTCTGGTTGCCATATCTTAAAAAGGATATAGCAGAATGGGAAAAGGTACAGATAAGAGCAACAAAAGTGGTAAAGGGGACGGAAGGATACCCCTGTGAGGAAAGGTTTAAAAGGCTCTTCAGTTTGGAGAAGAGATGGCTGAAGGGAGATATGATAGAGGTCTATAAAATAATGAATGGAGTATAACGGGTAAATGTAGATCGGTTGTTTACTCCTTCAAAAAGTAAAAGGACTAGGGTACATGCAATGAAGTTACAATGTAGCACATTTAAGACTAATCAGAGAAAAACATTTTCATTCAACGTGTAATCAAACTCAGGAATTCATTAACAGAGGATGTAGTAAAAGCTGTTAGTGTAGCTGGATTTAAAAGAGGTTTGGATAAGTTCCTGGAGGAAAAGTCCTTAAACCACTATTAAAGAGGACCCGGGAAATCCACTGCTTACCCACTGGACAAGCAGCATGGAATGTGTCTACCTTTTGGGAACCTGACAGGTACTTGTGACCTGGATTGACCACTGTTGGAAACAGGATACTGGGCTTGATGGATCCTTGGTCTGGCTCAGTATGGCATATCTTATGTTCTTAATGCCCCAATTTCTCAACAGTTCTCCCATGAGTCATAATCAAACCTTTCACAGATAGGGGGCAACTTTGTTCTGTCTGAACCTATCCACATAGGCCCCGATTCTATCCAAAGAGACCCCGCCCCCTGCATGCACAGAGCCATTGTGCGTGCTGCGAGGGACGGGTGCAGCATGGGGGCAGAGAGTGAGAGAGGCATGGGCGGGACCGGCACCCGGACGTACAGGGCTGATTCCGCTCATGGCCCTGTACGTCCTAGGAGCACTGGGGGGACAGCCAGAGTATTCCACCTCGGAGGTGGAATAGGCACTGGCCGTCCCCCCCCCCCCCCAGCTCTGCCAGCCAGGCCCCTCGAGGTAATGGAAGCATGCAAGATATGTCCCCACCGCCTGCTCAGGGCCCTGACTGCCCCCATTGGGTAATCGAGTTCTCGGTGGGCAGCAGGCTTGCCTCTTTGCGGATGATACCAAAATCTGCAATAGTCACCCAGGAAGGAGTAGATAACATGAAGCGGGATCTAACTGAGCTTGAAGAATGGTCTAGAATTTGGCCGCTAAAAATTGATGCTAAAGAATGCAAGGTCATGAATTTGGACTGCAAAAATCCAAATGAGCAATACAATGTAGGGGGGGGGGGGGTGAGATACTTCTGTCAATAAAAGATGAGCGAGACCTGCGTGTAATTGTGTCTGATGATCTTCAAGTAGCTAAACAGGTAGAAAAGGTGACTGCGAAAGTCAGAAGAATGCTTGGGAGTTTAGGGAGAGGAATGGCCAGCAGAAGAAAGGAGGTGATAATGCCTCTGTATAAGTCTCTGGTGCGACCTCATTTGGAGTATTGTGTGTAATTCTGGAGACCACACCTTCAAATAATATAAGCAGGTTGGAGTTGGTGCAGAGGATGGCTACTAAAATGGTTAGTGGTCTTTGTTATGAAGCATATGAGGACAGACTTAAAGATCATAATATGTATACTTTAGAGGTGAGGCAGGATAGGGGTGGGATAGGAGCAATATGATAAAGACATTTAGATACCTCCATGGTTTTCAAATGAAGGAAAGTCTGCTACAAGGGAACATATGATGCAAGTGAAAGAGATAGACTCAGGAGTAATATGGGTACATATTTCTTTATGGAAAGAGTGGTAGATGCGTGGAATAGTCACGAAGTAGAGGTGATGGATACAAGGACAAGTATCTTAATTAAAAAATGCATGGGACAAACACGGAGGATCTGAAAAGGTAAAAAAGAGGACTATTGTAGTTGATATGGAAGGGCAGACTAGTAATGTCATGTGGTCTTTTTCTGCCGTCATGTCTCTATAAACGTGTTTGGGCTAGTGAAAACCTTTTCACAAGTGTTAGGTGAAATGAAAAATTAGTGCTGGAGAAGGGCTGACATGGTACCTCTTCACAAAAGTAGCAACAGGGAAGAAGTGACAAACTACAGGTCAGTAAGCCTTACCTCAGTGGCGGGAAAAGTAATGGAGGCATTCCTGAAAGAGAGAAGAGTGGACTTTCTGAAAACCAATAGGTTGCATGATCTGAGGCAACATGGTTTTACCAAAGGACGATCATGCCAAACAAATCTGATTGAGTTCTTTGACAGGGTGACCAGAGAACTAGATCAACGGCATGTGATGGATGTGATCTACCTAGATTTCAGCAAAGCCTTTGATAATGTTCCCCATAGGAGGCTTATCAATAAACTGAACAGAATGGGATTGGGTCCCAAAGTGGTGAACTGGATCAGGAATTGGTTGACTGACAGATGACAGAAGGTGGTGGTAAACTGAACTCATTCAAATGAAAGGAAGGTGATTAGTGGTGTGCCCCAGGGATTGGTCCTGGGGCCGGTACTGTTCAATGTATTTGTGAGCGATATTGCTGAAGGACTGAATGGAAAAGTCTGCCTTTCTGCAGATGACATAAAAATTTGCAAGACAGTGGACATTTCTGAGGGAGTGGACAACATGAGGAAAAATCTAAAAAACTGGAAGAATGGTCCATTGCTTGGCATTTAACTTTTAATGTGAAGACGTGCAGTGTCATGCACTTGGGATGCAGAAATTCAAGGGAATTGTATGCAATAGGGGGCGAGAAGTTGGTGTGCACAGACCAGGAGAAGGACCTTGGAGTGATTGTTTCTGAGGCTCTCAAGGTGGTGATAAGTCAGTGGCCAAAGCCAGAAGGATGCTGGGTTGCATACAGAGAGGAATTACCAGCAGAAAGGAAGAGGTACTAATGCCACTGTACAAGTCACTGGTGAGACTTCACTTGGAATATTGTGTTCAGTTTTGAAGACCATATCTCACAAAGGATATAAAAAGGCTGGAAACCGTTCAGAGAAAGGCAACAAAAATGATTTGGAGCCTGTGCCAGAAGATGTATGAGAAGAGACTTGAAGACCTAAATATGTATACGCTAGAGGAGAGGAGGGACAGGGAAGCTATGATTCAGACCTTTAAATACTTAAAGAGTATTAATGAACAACAAACCGTTTTCAAAGATGGGGAAGCTGTAAAACTAGAGGGCATAACATGAAACTGCGAGGGGGTAAACTGAAAGGCAGTGTCAGGAAATGCTTTTTCACTGAAAGGGTGGTGGATGCTTGGAATGCCCTCCCGATGGAAATGGTGGGGGCAAACACAGTGACGGAATTCAAAACGGCATGGGACAGACACAGTAGATCCCTTTATAGTAACAGGATAAAATCAAAATATACTTAACTATCTTTTATATCTCAACAAATAGGGGTGACCTGAACGGAGCAGTGGGTACACTCTTAAACAAAGGCATGTGGAGGGGTGACCTGTACGAAGTGGCAGGTGCACCTACTCTTGCCATCTTGCTGGACAGACTAGATGGACCATGCTCGTCTTTATCTGACGTCTTTATCTGGCGTCTTTTTGTATTTGGGGTTTCATAGATGCCGTGATTCGACATAGCTTATTGCTCCACATAGCTTTTTAAGTCAGCGTTTTTCAGCCAGCGTCCCTCTTTCAAATTATAGTTCCCATACGTTGAAGCTCCCTGAGGAAGCCGCAAGGCGAAACATCTGGTGTCGGGGCTCATTTGATATTTGGACATTTGGATATTTTCTTCCTGGACTTCAGATAAGTTTTTGTTTTTTTCTAACGCTGAATATCTTTAACGCTGAATGTCTTTTTTCTTGTCTGGCTCTGCTTTAAGCTATACCAGCTGGTGGGGTATTAGAGGTTTTTTTGTAGACCTTTGATGTTAGGAGAGTCATTTCATGATTTATGGGACTTGTTCCCTTCATGTGTGACTCGTTTCCTCCCTTATCTGCATGGAGGGTTACTGAGGTCTTTTTTCCTCTAATATATTTATCCCATCTGGTTTTTCTGGTTTTTCTGTCTCATTTGCTGTTTGTTTTTTGTTTTTTTGTTTTTTGTTTTCTGTTTTTGTTTTTGTCTGCCTTGTTTGGGGTTTTGGATGTGTGTTTTGTTAGATTGGCTCCTTGAGGATTTTTTGAATATGGTCTTTATCTGACATCATATACTATGTTACTATGTTACTGAGTGCTAGCAAAGTGAGCAATAGCTAGATTAGGTGTGCTATCAGTCTACTCACTGGCAGAAGGCATTATGTGATTTGGGAAACCAGATGGAATATGTTCAGTGTATATTGACTCTTAGGGTAGTCTGTCCCCAGATATCAAACTACTTCTGTTGTTTCAAGCTCTGTTGAGATTTTTTGTTCAGGATGATGTTTCTCAACTCATTTCTGGAGGCACACCAGGATTATGACAAGGAATATGTGTCAGATAGAATTTCCTGATTTGTTTCAAGGATATTCATCACAGATAGCCAGAAAAGCAAAGCAGTCTGGGCACCTCCAGTATGGAATCGGGGACCCCTGCTTTGGGTTCAGGCAGATGACTGTGGCAGAGTTGTTGGAACTTCCCTTGACTTTAGCAGCATTGCTAAGAGTGTTATTCACAAGGATCGCAAAAAAGTACTGTTGACCTATGAGAATATACAGTATTTGCTGAAAGAAGAGTTCAATTTTCCTTTCTGCAATCTTGTGAATACTGTGCTTTGGAAGGGAGTTAATTTTGTAGCACAGGAAAATGTAATTATCTATTTCATAACTGAACAAGTATTGTCATTGGACTGGCACTTCAAATCCTTTCTACAATGCTCACATTGATTTGTCTCAATCTTGATCCGGAAGGCTGAGCCCTAGAAGAAAGAGGTTTCATGCTGCTGAAGTCCTTGACCTCTTTGTCAAAATTATTAGCCTAGAGGGCCAAATTTAGCATATTTTAACCATGGTCTTAGAGATATAGTGCCCACTGGGAACGGAAATGGAATCACTAACTCATTTTACATAGGCCAGCCATGAGACAGGAATTGATTTAATACCTTTCTCTGATATGGGCATATCTCCCTCTATATAATGTGCTGGAGGACTGGCACACATCTGTTCATGTTGTTTTGGTGATAGCCACAAGGAAGAAGGGTATTAACACAAGCTATCTGATTTTAGCATGAATAGCATGCACTAAAAAGACAGACACAGCCTGGTGGCTGGCATGAGGCAGAGACAGAGACCCTACATGGGTCAAAGGCGCTATAGAGTATGATTGTTCAATCGCATTCAAGAACAAGACCCATCAGGAATCTGAAACAGGATTTTATTTAACCTACAGGTCTTTTCATCTTGTTACAGCTTGAGACAGATTCTGTAAAGAAGGCAGAAGGAAGCTGAGAAAGGGTAAAGCATCGGCTCGGAAGGGGAGGTGCAGGAGGGACTGAGAGAGAAGAAGGATCAGGAGGACAATGCAAGAGGAGTAAGGGGAGGGAGGGGTCCATGCGGTGATCAGATATTTTCTCTAGTATAAAACAGCAACCGCAACAACAGCCCCGCAAAAGGCAACAAACAAAGTTCACAGGACTCCCTGGTATACCCCCACTCTATGGAAACTCGAAGCCCATCTGTGATGGCAGAAATCCACCTTGTCTCTGACCAAACACTATACATGGAAACACTCAAGAACTACCAAACAGAAACCAACAGTGCCCAACGAAGCTACTCCACCAAACTCCTCAATGGAGCCCTCAACCGCTCTCACAAGCTCTTTGATTTGATCAAAAAGCTCATAAAGCCCCTCGGCACCTCTGACCTAGACATTCCCATCAGTTACCAACAACTGGCAAATCAATACAAACAACTTCACCCCTAACCCATCCTCCCAGCCACTTCCACACCTCAGCAAACACCCCCCTCCATCAGATGGTCCACATACAAAACCATCAGCAAGGAGGAAATTGAATCCATCATTGCCTCCCTGAACACTACCACCTCCCCTCTTGACCCATGCCCAATTACCTGGGTTAAAGCAGCCAAGCAAGACCTTAGCCCTATTCTGGCCAGCCTCACAGAATCATCACTTCCCAATTCCCTCAATTATCCTCCGTCTGCCCTACCCTTAAGAAATCTGACCTCAGATCCAGCCTCCTATCACCCCATTGCCAGCCTACCATTCACAGCATAGAAAAAGCCATCCAACAACAGTTACAGAACCACATAGACAGCCACAACATTCTGGACCCCCAACAACATGGATTCTGACTGCTCCATGGAGTAGAAACCCTTATGGTCTCCCTTATAAACATGCTCATAAAGGGGATCCAGAACAATAAAAATGGATACATCCTCATCTTCCTGGACATCTCTGCTGCTTTTGATAAGTCAACCACAACATCCTCCTCCATCATCTCAAAACAGCTGGGATTCAAGGCACAGTGTTACAATGGTTCAAATCATATCTGACAAACAGACATCAGCAAAGAAAGACTAGAGCTGACATCTCACCCCCCACCCCCACCCCAGACAAACCCAAGGAGTCTCCCAGGGGTCCACGCTATCCACTCTGCTATTCAATATGTACCTACAACCACTTTGCTCCATAATAAGAGCCCACAGCATCGACTTCCACATCTATGCAGATGACATCATGCTTTATGGATCATTCACAACCAAACAACCCACAAACCCACAGCTCCTACAGTGCTTCGTTGAAATCTCCAAATGGCTCACAGACAACAACCTCACTGTCAATTTCAAGAGAGAAGCTCTATTTGTAACAAAGAAGACACCTTCACACCACTAAGCCACCTCACACTGAATAACACGCAAATAAAAGTCCAACACCAAACAAAGAACCTGGGCACCATCCTGGACCAAACCCTCTCCTTTAAGCAGCAAATAAACAAAACTACCAAGACAATCTACTACAAAGAAAGAACCTTCCAGTGACTATGCCTGCTCATCAACCCACAAGATTTGCGCTCTGCAATACAGGCCATAATTTTATCCCATCTCGATTATTGCAACTCAATCTACAGTCAAACCTCGGTTTTCGTATGCCCTGGTTTTCGTACGATTCGGTTTTCGTTGACTTTTTTCATCAAGATTTTGTTCCGGTTTTCGTACGTTGTCTCGGTTTTCGTACAGTTGAAAATGGAGCACCATCTTGTGGCCAGAAGTGGGATTTTCTTTATTTTGATTTTCTTGCTGATTGACTGTCTTCCATATTTATTGGCGCTTCTCTTTTACAAGGCAGGCTGGAGCCCCAATTGGGCAGCCGGCCAAGATGGCTGTTCCCACCTCCGCTGCTGGTGGTGATTGCTCGATCCCCGGAGGGGAGAGCAGCTGGAGCTGGCTGGAGTGCGTCCCATATGCCAACAAAAGTCTTCAATAAAGGTAAAAGTGATGTTACATGCTCATTTATCCATTTCATTAGTCATTTATATGTATTTCTCATTGTTTTCTGTATGTAAAAATATAGTTATTCTCTATAAAATGTATTTTTTGTCAATATTTTTGGGTGTCTGGAACGGATTAATTGAATTTACATTATTTCTTATGGGAAATCTTGCTTCGGTTTTAGTCCGTTTCGGTTTTAGTCAGACTTTTTTGAACGGATTAATCATGAAAACCGAGGTTTGACTGTACCAGGGCCTACCTAGCTTCTTGCTCCTCCCGCTATGCACAGCCCTCTACACAACAGCACACATCATACAGAGAGCCTCGAAATATGACTGCATCACCCCCATCTTAAAACAACTCCACTGGCTCCCCCTGGAAAGCCGTATCAAATACAAGACCCTTCTTCTCACACACAAAGTCATCCACCATCAAGATAAATCTCATCTCAGTACACTCCTCCAAGAATTCAAACCTTGCAGAACAACCAGACAATCCTCAACCAACACTCTAATCATCCCACATGCCAGAACAAAGAACAACAATCAAGTTTGCGCACGCTCCTTTGAACTTTATGCTCCGTCCATTTGGAACACACTCCCAACCTCTCTCAGAACCACCGCTGACCTCCTCACCTTCCGTAAACAATTGAAAACTTTCCTCTTCATTGAACACTACAGCTCCCCCCACCCACATAAAGCACACCCCACTACTAAGAAAATAAGAATCAAACTTGCTACCATGTAAATAAGTTAAATAAGCTTAAATATGCTAGCTTTGCAACTATGTATCTACCATGTGCCTGTTAAATATATTGGGCCCGATACTGAGTTGGGCAGGCTATGTGCCGTGGTGCATAGCCTGCCTGCCGACCCCCTTAACCCGGATTTTTATGTATGCACTGGCGGAAGTGAAAATATGGGTTAGCCTGGATGCCCCGGTAGCCGCAGAGGCTACATGGGTAGCAGCGATTTTCGATGCTACCCGCATAGCCTCTGTGTCTTAAAGATAGGTGAGGTTTTTTGTCGTCTATCTTTAAGGCGCAGAAGGCTACTCGGGTAGCATCAAAAATTGTTGCTACTCATGTAGCCCCTTCCTCCACCCCTGCTCTGCCTCGGAACACCCCTAACATGCTCTGATGCTATGCGGATAGCATCTGGTCATGTTAGGGACTTAGCCTGGATTTTTGAAGAGCACTACCCATGTAGATGCCCTTCGAAAATCCCGGTTAAGGCCTTTACATGGGTAACTAAGGAAGTTACCCGTGTAAAGGCCTTTGAAGATCAAGCCCATTGTTTTTTATGTTAAATTTCAAGTTATTACCATGTCGAATGTATATAAGTTATCACCTGTTTGATGTAACCTATTATTCATAGTTCCATGTACACTGCTTTGGCTCAGTGAAACGTGGTCTACAAGCCCAGTGAATAAATAAAAAATATATGAAGCCACTTAACCCTCCATTGCCCATGTTCCCTGTAAGTATTAGTGTATGTGTCTCATATCCCTCGTGTTAAATGTATCCCCCAATTGTGTTGTGACCACTTTGATTGAAGGATAAGGTGGTATACAAAACTGTCTAAATAAATAAATGATACAATGCCCTATAGCATAGCCAGAGATGGCCATAGCTTCTTCTGCATAGCCTGAAATGTATTTGGACCCAGTATGGATCTGTTAATAAAATGAATATGATACATGAATTGACAAATAGTTACCTCTTGTCTCCGAACAACAAGCAGTTTGGCAAGCTACTGAGGAAGTCTCGGGCTCAGACGACTGGAATCCATTACACAACAACTTGTGTTTCAGGGAAAGGTAAGCTTGGAAGGAATGCCTGAGCATCGAGGTCTCACACTGAAACTGGCGTTTCTCCATACAGCTGCCTCGGTCTGACTCTGCCTCCTCTTGTGTCCTCTTGGGGTAGTTTAGGAAGCAATGTAGGGGAGGGATCCTAAAGACATTAGTTTGTAGTCTGCACTGGGAAAATGTACTTCTTATCAATTCAGAATTGTTTAAACTATTTCTTGGCAGGGATCTTTATTTTTAAATCCTGGAAGACTTTTTCTGGTAGTAAGTCTGGCACCAAATTTAGGGCCAGCCCTAGCACTAAACAAACCAGAAGCCATCTAGAGTGGCAAGATTTTAGGGGCGGCAATAAACAAAGCACAATGAGGAATTCCAATCAATGTAAATTAAATGAAGGTACAAATGAATCAAAGTATGACTGTGTTACTTTTTATTTTCATGGGGGCAGCATGCACGGCAGGGGGGCATGACTGGAGGTGGGGGGCACACAGCTAAAGGTTTTCCAAGGCAGAAGATACCCTTAGGCCAGTCCCAACCAAGTTGTAAATTTTCCTCTCCATAACCCTTGCTACTGTAGGTGGAATTGAACATATTTTTCTTTCCCCTTTTACCTCCTCCCCCCCCCCCCAAAAAAAAATAAAGACTTGTGGGACTCAAATTGTTTCTAAGATGTTCTGTCAGCATATCACACATTGCCACCAGTCCCCACCACTTCATTATCCAGTTTTCCCAGTACCCTGTGCACAAACTTGGAAATCATTTGCATTAATGAGAAATTCCTGGCAAAATGAATTCAGTCTGCTTCCAATAAAAGCAATAACGTCCCACACAGCGTGTGATTGGTGGCATCTAATTTACCTCACAATCTTGATTCCTTTGAATTATTTCTGCATAACCGTCAGTCAAAGAGAAAAAGGCCCGGCTAGTGTAAAATATTTAACAACTGGTCCTTCGTTCTCCACAAACAGCTTGATGCTGAAAAGTTAACACGGGCATCTCTTCAGTGTTCACACAGAATTTTCTACGCTAGCGTGGGCGCAGAATGCAGGAAGGAATCTAATGCGTGCATAAACAATATGCTACCGGCAGTGAACCACACATTTAAGTTCATTTAAATGGATTGTAATGAAGCAATTAACTATGTAGCTCAGATGCAGAGAAGTGCGCAGAAGGATGAGCTCAATGCAAGATTTTAATGCGAGGTCCGAGGAGGTGCTATAGCTTTGCATTTATTGCTGAAAATATTGTGCCTTTTTCTTCAGTGTACAGCATTCACAAATACTTTCTAGCTTTGCTGAAGAGTTTACTGAAAAAATACCCAGCAGGGGAAGCATGCTGGAAGAATATTATGCGCATGTACTGGAATGCTATGTGTCGCATAAACAGCAATATTATTTTGAGCAGAACTATACTGCTGTTTATGCGCCAGATAGTGCGCACATGACAAACTGGATTTTTTTTCTGTGCAGGATCTAGGTGCTGCTAACGCAGACCCCTGTATGCATCTGCCTATCTTGTTTTTCTTGTCTAGCACAGACTTTCTGCACACAGCTCATCTGCGTACTTATAGTATCACTGAGCAAAACCTCTGCACTAAACTTGTTACGGCTTTAGCACAGGCAGTTAATAAACAACCCCCTTAATGACCTACGTTTCTATCGGCTGATTAAGGAATGGCATCATAGCCAAGGAGACCTCAGAGGGCATCTTTAACAGTCGATTACCCAAGTAAATAGTGATCTACCTGGGTATGCTGACTGTCTGAATATCTTCCTCGCTCAATCAGGCTAAATGCACATACAGTGATTCATAGCTGTATTTAGGGAAAATGTTCAGGGATCGCTGGAGAAAACATATATTGGGTAGAACTGGAAACAATTTGCCACAATATTCAAAAGCACTTGTCTGTACAGTGTCCCCCGTTACACAGATAAGAGCTCTCCATGCATTCAACAGCACCATCCAGACAGCGTTTCTGAAAATTCTTACAGATGGAACAGGGAATCTTCCACCTAATTCTATGGATAATCAACGATATAAAGCTACTATCCAAACAGCTATGTGGTTTGAGTTTGGAGAGCAGTTTTTCTTTGTGACTTCAACTGCATAGGTATATGAAGAGTGGCTGATTATTGCTGCCATCTGTAGTGCTGGCAAGAGTCATTGCTCTGCGCAGATATTTAGCACTGCTCGCTATCTGGATAGAGGTGCAGAATATATGTAAAATATTTAAATGCCGTGGCCTGACTGCAGTGTTTGAATATTGACCCAAATATGCAGAAACTAGAGTGTCAGACCTATAAGTGGCATTTCCATAGAAACTGTATCCTCTGAAAAAGCAGGTGCAAAATCGGTGTGTCCTTTGTATAAGATTGGTACCCACGGGCTTTGCACTCAGGCAGACAGTTTGACAAAGGCTCTCATAATGTTCACACTGCATTAACCCATCCCATTAACATACTTTGATCAGAAGTGGACCAACCACTAAGTAAACTAGGTGGTGACCTAGGGCAGCAGCTTCTGGGGGTGGGAAGAAAAGAGCAGCTCTGTACAGTCAAAGCAAAGCAATGAGTCCTGGCAGCCACACAGAATCAGTGCAGGAAGAATGGACAATATGCGATTAGTCCATTTACACTTGTAAGTGGCTTTTTGAAATCTCCCTCATTATGTACATATTTACAAAACAAAGCTTAATATTTAAAAGTGTGATGTTCAAATATGTATTTATATAGGATGGTTCTAGGATGGATGGCGTTGAGATGAATCTAACTGAGTTTAATAATCAAAATCCTAGGGGCAGAGCACTAAGGGTCTAAAAGCGAATTGCAAGGCTGATGTTTCACGTAGGACACCTAATACCTCCGCGCAGGCCCCGACTTTCAGAAGCGACTGTCCCAGCATTCTAGTTCCTATTTCCAATCTACAAATTTTTTTAAACTTACTTTGGTTTCGACTTACATTTGGCATAAACAGGTTACATACAACTCTGATTTGCATTCTTTTGGGTACATTCTAAACAGCGTATTTCCCCCTCCAGGGTAACTGCTTTGTTCAAATGTGCATGGAGGTGAGTTATCACCTAAGGTGTAGGAAGAAAGGAAACCATCGGTTAGATGAGGAAAGGGAGGCAGAGAATTCTGGGTCCTCTTTCTGTATTTAAATAGTCTGAATTCTCAGTTGTTTTTTTAACAAGGCTCCAAAGAGCACACCATCTTTTCATATCCAGTTGAATTACATACTTCATTGATCTAAGAAAATAAATATTGATGGAAGGAAACCATTAATCAGTTTTTGCAGTTGGGCAAAAAGGAATTAACGGGTCGATATTCAGCCACTATGGGAAGCATTTTTTTAAACACCAGCTGAGGCAGTTAAGTAGAATGCATATATTCAGTACCTCTATGTGAATAATGGGTGATGCAGAATATTTGTGCAGAATGGGGAATTATCCAGATAGTGGCAACATTCAATCTGCTATCTGAATAGACCAGGGGCCACACACAAGGGCTCTTTCCAGATCCTACAATGCCATGCTCTGAATCCAACCACTAGATGTCATCACTGAGCAATGGCAGAGATGCGAGCCTTTTGCTCTCCCAAGGTATCAGGAGGATACTTTATCCAGATAGCAAGCTGAAGACCGACACTCTCCGGATAATTCCAAGGACCTCCCATGCTCAATAATGAGTTTAAGCAGCACTGTGCAGATAATTCTGTTGAAAATCACCAGATAGACATGGTCAGCAGCACTCATCCGGAAAGCAGGTGCCACTATATGGCTAAGTGCTTTTAAATATCGGGCCCTAGGTTTTCTGGAGTCTCATGAAATTCGAATAAGCTTCCATTCCCCGAGCCCTTCATTCCTGTATGTGACATACTCCGTATCCCTGCACCCCCCACTCCCCCTGGAGACTCATGGTACCAGATCCTAGCTCTAGTTCTGATTGAGCTGAAAGCCCAAAGGAGCAGAAGGAAACTAGCCTCTCCCACCCCTGCCTCCCCCCTCCAAATAAGTATAGGATAATGCCTTTGGTTGCCGTAGAAGGCTTATGTACCATATCCAGTATTTCTTAGTTTCATAGACTATCATCTCTGTTAGTAACTAAGAAATACGGTGATATGTACACAAGCCTTCTATCTGGGCTACTGATGCTGACCAAACTCCACATCTTGACAAAATGTTGATCCAGTGCCGCATGGCTTCTAGCTTACTTTTATAAGGCTTGTATCCTTTTAAGAAAGTATTGTATATGTCTGTCTGTTTCTCCCTATACCGTAACTGGTTTCATTCACCAACGCCATACATTCTGAACCATTCATCCAACTTCATTCAGATTTCTCCCATCGATAGTAGAGTACCCAGTGACCGCCCAGTTTATACTTTTCATATGCTCCCAATCAGTCTGACATTTAGAGACCCTCCTTTTTAGGTTCCTTTAGGGAAACAGGCTAGCTCAGTTCAAATCTCAGGGAGGACAGAGCACACTCTGATGTCACCGAGCTTTTTGAAAGCTCTCCCTGCTTTTGGTTAGTGCCCATGGAAAGGAAAACGGACACCATAAGATGTTCACAGGTTTCCTTATATTGTTTTTTCTCTAACTTTTATTCCAGTCTACTCTGATACTTTCTGAGTTTCAGAAGGGTGCATCGAACAAAGCATTAGAAAAGCTCTGAAATGAATCATCATAATCTCGGGAGGTGTCTGACAGCACGGTAGCCTCCTCAAGTATCAAAACCTCATTAACATTGTGAGAGCTGCCTTTTTCAGCACATAGATTGTATGGGCCAAAGGACGTCACACATTTCCTTTACCTTGGCGGAACTGTCCCTACAATTAATCTGCAAAAGGTTAGCATTGTCTTTCATGCCTTAATATATAATATGCTTTTGCTGAGTCAGATTTTCAGCAGCTGTGAGATACCGGAGCATGCGGTGGTAGGTGTAATTGGATCATTGTGTGGTAAAGCAAAAGGGAGCTGCATTAATAGGTTTGTGGCCTCTCTCTCAGGCTTTTAGATCTGTTTGTTATTCCACATGGTATCAGATGCTAGTGTGGTTCTAATCCCCTTAATTTCACAAATAAAATATTGCTTGCAGAAAGCAGCCAGGGTTCAGAATAGGAAGAAAGACCACCCTTCTTTCCCCCTCCCCACGAGTCTGTAAGTTAAAAAAGAGAATTTCCAATTAACCTCTGTACCTAACTCACTAGTTTTTGAGAGTTATAGATCTTTCACTGTGCATCCTGAAAAATCAGGACACTGATCCCCCATTCACATATGATGGGGGCAATTTATCAAACTCAAGGAATGAATATGAGTAATTAATTCCATCATACCGTGAACACAGATGCAACACCTGATTCTATTTATCTATCATACACTGGAGGCGGTTGAAGCAAGTCCATTGCCCTCTGAAAAATAGGGGTCAACCTTCAAACCATGTCCAGGAACATAGCAATTTACCCTCACAACTGGCTTTCTAAAAATTGTTCGCCCCCAATCACAGTGTTGCACATACATTTAGCTACATTTGAGGGCTGCGATTCAGGGAGGGGGGCTGTTTTGGATAGGATGCAACTTATTTTTCATGCAAAATAGACTTGCACAAAAAGCATGAGCGAAAATCTGAAAGTACTTTGCATGTGTGGCAGTTCTTAAGGGGAGAAGGCGTGCATTCCTTCTCTTTGAAATTTGGTGCAAAATCTGAGGGTGAACAAGTAGCTGCAGATATTACGGAAAACAGATTGGCAGTTTTCAAAGAGGATTGCCCTGGGCTGGGTCCATAGATATTTACCAGAGTAGATTGTCCCGAGGGCTGTCTCAGATGCGTTCAGCAGAGGCCTTTATGTGAGAGAGAGTGAGGGTGGTGTTTTGGATTTGACTGTTGTCCATGTGTTGCAGTAGTATTCATGTATTTGAATTTTCAAATATACCCATGCAGTTTTACACCAATAGATTGACCATGGAAACAGCAGGTGAAAATGTCTATTGTCACTTAATATACTCTACCTGGAGGCAGTTTTCATTCAGCTAAAAGATTCATGGATAATAAAGTAGCTGTGTACTTTGCCCCTACATTATAAGGATCTGATTTTACTAACTTGCATTAATGCATTAACACAGGCTCCTTTTACAATAATGGAACTTCTGTTAAATAACATGCGTTAAGTAGCAATAATGCATATTAAGCACCTTAATGCAGGTTACTAAATATAGTCAAAAATGAATTTATCTTTACATTGTTGTTTACACCGAGGACTACTGTTGCTGTCACTTTACTTGGTTGTTGCAGAAGATCGGATCAGTAACTACTGAATTTTCAACTTTTCCTTGGCAGGGTGTACTATAGACCACCTGGCCAGAATGAACAAATAGATGATGAAATGCTCAAAGAAATCAGGAAAGCTAACAAAAGTTACAGAACAGTAATAATAATGGGTGATTTCAATTACCCCGGTATTGACTGGGTCAGTGTCACGGCAGGACATGCTAGGGAGATAAAGTTTCTAGACGAAATAAATGATTGCTTCTTGGAGCAGATGGTTCATGAACCGACCAGAGGGGAAGCCATTTTGGACCTAGTCCTTAGTGGAACACCAGATTTGGTGCAAGAGATAAGGGTGTTGGGGCCACTTGGCAATAGTGATCATAGCATGATTGTGTTTCATTTAATTAATGGAGGAGGGATAGTAAGGAAATCCATGGTACTACCTTTTAACTTTTGAAAGAGAGACTATGATAAAATGAGGAAAATAGTTAAGAAAAAACTAAAAGGAGCAGTTGCAAAGGTTAAAGATTTACATCAAGCTTGGGTGTTGTTTAAAAATACTATCTTGGAAGCCCAGACCAGCTGCATTCCACGCTTTAAGAAAAGTGAAAGGAAGTCCAAAAAACTGCCAGCATGGTTTAAAGGTGAGGTCAGAGAGGCTGTTGTTGCCAAAAAAGCATCTTTCAGGAAATAGAAAAATAAGCCAAATGACGAAAACTGGAAGCAGCACAAGCACCAACAAGTTAGCTGCAAGGCATTGATAAGGCAGGCAAAGGGAGAATTTGAGAAGAAGCTTGCTGCGGAAGCAAAAATGCGTAATAAAGACTTTTTCATGTACATTCATAGCAAAAAACCTGTGAGAGAGTCAGTTGAACCATTAGATGATAGAGGGGTAAAAGGAGCACTAAGAGGGGACAAGGCCATAGCAGAAAGACTGAATGAATTCTTTGCTTTGATCTTTACTGAGGAAGATGTAGGGATGTTACCCATGACTGAAGTGGTATTTAAAGGTGATACTGCGGAAGAATTGAAAGAAATATCGATACACTGGGAAGATGTATTACAACTACTTGATAAACTGAAGAGTGGTAAATCACCTGGACCAGAGGGTATTGTGGTGAGGAAAGCACCACTACGCACAGATATGCACAGGGAAATAGAACCTCTACCTTTAATTCTGAATGTGTCAGAGGTTTCCCTAGCAACCAAGAGTCTATGACTCACAAGTTAGTCATTCCTAAGCCCCGCCCACAGCAGCACGTCAGAGGGAAGCCAGACCCTGGTCACATGTGCTGGGAGCAAGGTGTGGCACAGGAAGAGGAACAGTTGAAAAACCTGAGTTTTAGAAACTCAAAGGGGGACGGAGCGAGGGGAGCAAACAGAGCCAAGGAAGCCAGGGAGAGACTTGGACAAGAGAGACACGGAGGACAAGGTCTCAGGCATGGTCTCAGTGAAGGAGCAAGTGAGAGAGTGCTGACAAGGAATGAAAGAAAGTGTGAAGGAAACACTGGAAGCAGAAGTGTGAGAACGGATGAGAGATTGCTAAAAACAGCTGAGAGAACAAGGAATGAAACGCTGTTGCAATCAGACAGAGTTGCTACAAACAGAAGACAGCATGGCTGGCTCACAGGAGAGAGAGAGATACTAAACCCCTCTGGCTCCAGGCAAGTGTGTCTTCCTCCATTCATAGCTAATAAAAGCTTAGAAGAATTAGCTTTAGATTTACAAGCTGATTCTAATCATAAGCAGTGTCCCAGGATAAAGGGGAACCGTTTAGCTAAGTATCCAGTAGCCCAGGTAGCTGAAGAGCTGCTGCAGAAACAAGCCATACTTAAAAGGTTAAGTGACTTGATAGAGAAAGAGAATAGCCAGCTCTCATCCCAGCTGCCATTGAATGCATGTGATACAGAGAGTATTGAAGATATGGAAATTGCTGATGATGAATGCAGCTCTATTGAAATGCAATGTGCTGTATGCCAAGCTTCTGACAGGGAAGAATGTTAAAACAGAAAGCCATTGAATGAATGCCTGTTTAGAGAGAGAGAAGCCTGATTTCTGAAGACGTCACAAGTAGGTGATAAAGCTGCTGAGTGCTAAGCTCAACTTATAAAGTTAGAAGCTGCTATTAAATGCTCAAGGAACATTTGAAGAATTGTTTGATACAAGAGTTTGGTTCCTATGAAGAGAGCAACCTTTAAAGAAGATAAAAGTTTTGGAAAGAAGTTGTAATTGTGAACAAAGCAAAGTTCTGCTTATTTTTCTTTTGAATTTGTGGCTGTGAAGCAAAAGCCTGTATTTTGGGTTTTTCCATTTCCCATCCTGCGTGTAAAGGATTCCCTGAATACGATTAATAAATTTCTCTGTCTATTGCCTAAATCACTGGTTCACAACTCCTTACTTTAAAATGGGACTATAATTCCCAGCAGCCCTCCTGGCAGCCATCTTGGGAAACTTGTTTTAAAGGAAAAGGCGACCTCACCTGGTGTTGGTTATCAACCTGGCCAGCTGGGGGCGACAGTATACATCCAAGGGTGTTGAAAGAACTGAAATATGAGATTGCAGACATGCTATTAGTAATCTGTGAACTATCATTAAAATCATCTCTAATACCTGAAGATTGGAGGATCTCCAAGGTAACACCAATTTTTAAAAAGGGTTCCAGGGGTGACCGGGAAACTACAGACCAGTGAGCCTGATGTCAGTACTGGGAAAAATGGTAGAAACCATCATAAAGAACAAAATTACTGAAAATGTAGATAGTCATGGCTTAATGGGAGACAGCCAACATGGCTTTAGACAAGGAAGATCTTGTCTTACTAATCTGTTATGTTTTTTTGAAGGTGTGAATAAACAGGTAGACAAAGGTGAGTCAGTTGATATAGTGTATCTGGACTTTTAGAAAGCCTTTGACAAGGTCCCTTATCAGAGACTTTTGGCAAAACTAAAAAGTCATGGGATAGCAGGCAGTGTACTATTGTGGATCAAGAACTGGTTAAAAGACAGAAAGCAGAGGGTAGGGCTAAATGGGCAATTTTCCCAATGGAGAAAGGTCAATAGTGGAGTACCCCAGGGATTTGTGCTGGGTCCGCTGCTTTTTGACATATTTATAATTGACCTGGAAAAGTGAGGTTATCAAATTTGCAGATGACAAAAAACTATTTAAAGTTGTAAAAACCCTTGAGGATTGTGGAAAATTGCAAGGGGATCTTGATTATAAGACTGGGCATCCAAATGGTAGATGAAATTTAATGTGGACAAGTGCAAAGTTATGCACCTAGGAAAGAACAACCCAGACTATGGTTATATGATGCAAGGTTCCACATTAGGAACCACCACCCAGGAAAAAGATTTAGGTGTCATCGTGGATAACATTAAAACCCTCCTCCCAGTGTGCAGGAGCAGCAAAGAGAGCAAATAGAATGCTAGGTATCATAAGGAAAGGAATGGAAAATAAAAGAAAGGATATTATAGTGCCTCTGTATCGTTCCATGGTGCAACCGTACCTTAAATATTGTGTGCAATTCTGGTCACCATATCTTAAAAAGGATATAGCTTTATTAGAAAAGGTACAGAGAAGAGCCACCAAATTGGTAAAGGGTATGTAAGGATACCCCTATGAAGAAAGGCTAAAAAGGTTAGGGTTCTTCAACCTGGAAAAGAGATGGCTGAGGGGAGATATGATAGAAGTCTATAAATTAATGAACGGAGTGGAATAGGTAAACGTAGATTGATGGTTTACGTCATCAGAATATAGAAAGACTAGGGGACATGCAATGAAGCTACAGGGTAAACTATTTAAGACAAATAAGAGAAAATATTTTTTCACTCAACGTGTAATCAAACTCTGGAATTTGTTACCGGAGGATGTAATAAAAGCTGTTAGTGTAGCTGGGTTTAAAAAAGGTTTGGACAAGTTCCTGGAAGATAGGTCCATAAATCATTATTAAGAAGGGACCCAGGATATCACTGCTTGACCCAATACAAGCATTGTGGAACCTGTTTCTTTTGGGGAAACTGCTAGGCATGATCTAGATTTGCCACTGCTGGAAACAGGATACTGGGCTTGATGGACCTTGGTCGGACCCAGTATTGCATATCTTATGTTTTTAAGTAAACAAAATAAATTTTATGAGCTCTAGATGGCATTTGAAGTGGCACAGAACTCTGCTGGCCTAACACATGTTACCCTACGACTAAGGTGCAGGATGCTTACAATATAAAGATTAAATGACCTAGGGTGTGGCTCTCATTTACATTTCATTACTATACAAATTTCAAACTAGTTTGACATCAGTAGAAAACAGTCTTCAATCTTCTTAGAGGGCATTTCAAATGGATTTTAAATTTATTGTGGAGAGGCGAACTGAGGATATTACTAAGTGTTGGGGACATGGAAGAAACCCTTATTATTTTACTTTTTGTTTTTACGTTTTAGTGCTGAAGGATCTAACATGCACTAAAATGCATAAATGAAACACTCTTTTTAAAAGTGTTTGTGTAGTTTCAGAGGTGATATGATACAAAATGAAATAAAAAAGTCGTGATTTTGCAATCATTTAAAAATGGCAATGTGTCCCTACAAAGCTTTACTCCTTAGCACGTCCGTTCTTTTTCAGTTTTCATTGTATTTAGATTGTTGACTTCTGTTGAGTGAGCGAAATGTCCAGTTGTGTATGAGTCACTTTCCCAACCCATTTCTCCATTTGACATTTATACAGTCTCTGCCTGTAGCGTGTCTGGGCTTTGCTGTCTTAACTCCACCTTCTGGTCTTGGCTGAAAACTTGGAAATTGCTATTTTAGATGAACAGAGAGGTGTCCTTACCATAGAATTCATAAGCAGCATAAGTGTGCTTTACTGGGATATATAAAACAAGGAAAGAGTATAAGTTAAAAATATATAAAACAAGGAAAAAGTATACCTTAAAAAAGACTTGTTAGAATTGCTTTGCCAGAGTTGCCAAGTTACCTAGTTCCAGGAGTGAAAATTTAAGCCAGTCCTTGATTTCCGACATTCTCATTCTGATGAATTTTGGGACCCACAGCACTGATTCCAATGGGTAAAATCAGGGACTACAAATACCATACTGCATTGCAATCCAAATTTAAAACCAGAACTGGCAAAAAATTGGGTAACTTGGCAACTGGCTTTGCCATTGGTCAGTGCCTCACCATGCAGTCAGTTCATTGCATAATGAAGGATTTCAATATGCATGAGGACATCCAGGTGGATTATAGATTCTTAATTTTTCATGTGATGTCTTTTGTGAAATGAAGCAACACCAGGGTGATCCAAACTCTCTGAACCAGGGCAAAGAAGGCTGTGCGATCTCCCCCTTTCCCCACCATCCATCCTTTTCAAATTATTTTTCTTATAGCTGCAGTGAAGGAAATGTATTCAAGGTTCATATAACATTAGTGTCTTCCTATCAGTTGCCGACCTCTGTAATTCGGTAGTTTGCTCCCAAAGCCTTCGGCAATAAGCCCAGGACCTTTCTTGACCTGTGAACTCAAGCTGTTGACACACTGAAGGGAAAAGGCACCACATACTGGAAAACTGTCAACTGGGAATAAGACGGAATTTAATTAAGTCACAGTCTGTAACTCTCGCCATGCACCGGCAAGGATTTTCTCAACACCACTGTGCTGAATATAAATGTTCCTGAACCCATAAATGCTGAAATCCAGCTGTGAGAAGAATACTTGTCATCACAGTGCTCAACTTCTTGTAAACTAAAGCTTTCACTGACCCACGGATACTAATTGTGATTTCTCCAAAGCTCCTGGCTAACCCAATCATCAGAATGTCTCTCTCATTATCTTTCTGAAAGAAAGAGTGGAAATATCCAAGTGGATCTGTTTCAAAAATAATACTGTGACCACTGCATAAGCATAGCAAAATATGTGTCTAAGGGTAAAGATTGTTTTTTGTTCTGTGTCAGTTAAATCACTTGTCCTGAGGTTTTGCTGAATTTTATGTGCAGTGTATGTTGGTTAGACTGTCAGATTTTAATTATGAATGTCTTTTGTTTACTGCTGAGAGAACTTGCTTTGGTTGGCAGTATTGAAATGTTTGTAAATGAACGACAGGAAAACCATCACAACAGTTTATGTTTCATTTTGTGTTGTTTCCTAACTAAGGTAATACAAGAAAACAACAACATGGTTTGTTTTTTGCATTTTAATGTGGAATAAACGGAGTTGGCATCTGCTAATGGTTTTTGTTGGTGCTAAATCATTTAGGAACCCATTTACTAACCGTCATTAGGGTTTTGCACTTAACACTCATTGCAATAAAAAGTTAAGACACAAAATGTCCATGTTGGTGTACCCCAAGGGTCTGTTCTGAGCCCTCTCCTTTTCTCTCTCTATACCCAGTCCCTTGGTACTCTCATTTCCTGCCATGGCTTTCAGTATCATTTTTATGCTGACGATTCTCAGATCTATCTTTCTACACCTGATATTTCTCAGACACTCCAGGCCCATATCTCTGCCTGTCTCTCTGACATCGCCACCTGGATGTCTCACCGTCATTTCAAACTAAACATGGACAAAACCGAACTTCTTATTTTTCCACCTAAACCTTCCTCCTTTCTCTGTCTCTGTTGATAACACTCTTCTGCTTCCTGTTTCCTCAGCCCATAACCTTGGGGTCATCTTTGACTCCTCCCTCTCCTTCTCCTCACATATCCAACAGATAGTTAAAACCTGTTGTTTCTTTCTCTGTAACATTAACAAAATTCTCCCCTTCCTCTCTGAACACAGCACTAGTCCACTAATTATTTCCGTCTCGACTACTGCAACTTCCTTCTTGCTGGTCTCCCTCTGAGTCATCTCTCTCCCCTTCAATCTATTCAGAACTCTGCACAACTAATCTTTGCCAGTCTCGATGTATTCATACAACCCCTCAAGTCACATCATTGGCTTTCCTTCCATTTCCGTATCCAATTCAAGCTCATCCTTCTGACCTTAAAATGCACTCATTCTTCTGCTCCTCTCCTCTCCCCTACACCTCTCCTCGTGAACTCCCCTCTTCTACTGGCTTGCTCCTTTTATTGCCCTTTTCTTCCACTGCCAACTCCAGACCGGTCCTTTCACCTCGTTGATCCTTATGCCTGGAACAAACTTCCTGAGTCTGTATGTCAGGCTTCAAGTCTGCCCCTTTTCAAATCTATGCTAAAGGCTCACCTCTTTGAGGCGGCTTTTGGATCCTGATCCCTTGTTCCTAGTGTCTCCTTACCCTTCAGTATTCTATCCTTATTCTGTCTTGATTAGATTGTAAGCTCTGACGAGTAGGGACTGTCTCTATCTGTGTTTGTACAGCACTGCATATGCCTTGTAGCACTTTATAAATGGTTTCAGTCCAGTTGGAGATGCTTGCAATGATATTAGAGGGCAGGCCACATTAAAACTCATTTGATGTGAAGGATATGATCAGGGGCATGTGATGGATGTCATCTACCTAGACTTCAGCAAAGCCTTTGATACTGTTTCTCATAGGAAGCTTATCAATAAACTCAATAGTTTGGAGATGGGTCCCAAGGTGGTGAACTGGATCAGAAATTGGTTGACTGACAGATGTCAGAAGGTGATGGTAAATGGAGCTCACTCGGATGAAAGAAGGGTGATTAGCAGGGTGCCCCAGGGTTCGGTCCTGGGACTGGCACTGTTCAATGTATTTGTGACTGATATTGCTGAAGGACTGAATGGAAAGGTCCGTCTTTTTGCAGATGACACGAAATTTTGCAACAGAGTGGACTCCCCTGAGGGAGTGGATAACATGAGGAAAGATCTACAAAAGCTGGAAGAATGGTCTAATGCTTGGCAGTTAAGATTTAATGCAAAGAAGTGCAGTGTCATGCACTTTGCAGCAGAAATCCAAGGGAAATGTATGCGATAAGGGGCGAGAGGTTGGTGTGCATGGACCAGGAGAAGGACCTTGGTGTGATTATTTCTGAGGATCTCAAGGTGGCAAAACAGTGCGACAAGGCAGTGGCAAAAGCCAGGAGTATGCTGGGTTGCATACAAAGAAGAATTACCAGCAGAAAGGAAGAGGTACTAATGCCACTGTATAAGTCACTGGTGAGGCCTCACTTGGCATACTGTATTCAGTTTTGGAGACCATATCTCGCAAAGGATGTAAATAGACTGGAAACGATTCAGAGGAAGGCGACCAAAATGATTTGGAACCTGCATCAGAAGCCTTTTGAGAAGAGACTTGAAGACCTAAAATTTACACTCTGGAGGAGAGGAGGGATAGGGGAGATATGATTCAGATCTTTAAATACTTAAAGAGTATTAATGAACAAACAAACCTCTTCCAAAGACGGGCAAAATGTAAAATTAGAAGGCATAACATGAAGCTGCAAGGGGGTAAACTGAAAGGCAATGTCAGGAAATGCTTTTCACTGAAAGGGTGGTGGATGCTTGGAATGCCCTCCTGATGTAAGTGGTGGGGGCAAATACAGTGACAGAATTCAAAATGGCATGGGACAGACACAGTTGATCCCTTTAAAGCAACAGGATAAAATCAAAATAAACATAGCTATCTAATTTCTCAACAAACAAGGGTGTCCTACATGGAGCGGTGGATTCACCCTCAACAAACACATGGGGAGGGGTGGCCTGCACGGAGCGGCAGGTGCACCTACTCTTGCCACCTTGCTGTACTGTTCCCTCTAAGCTGTGCACGTATGCGCGAGCACACACCTCGCCGAGTGAGCGCACATACTTTGCAACAGAGCGCACATACTTTACAACAGAGCGCACAAAAATTACGGCTCTGATTCTGATAGAAAACACAGACGTCTTAAAATTTAAAAGTTATGATTGTAATTACTAGAAATTTCCCGCTTCATTTAGTAATCGTCTATTTTCATTTAATTTGATTAAAATCAATGTGGTGTACATACTGTATTCTGACGTGTAGTCAGATTTTAAAGTGTAACTCCGAGTGTCGTTATGTGGCGCACAAAAATTTAACCTTCCTTCAAAAGCTGCACCCAGCTGATATTTTATGCGCACACAGCCTACAGAAAATTAGAGGGAACATTGCCTTGCTGAGCAGACTAGATGGGCCATACTGGTCTTTATCTGCCGTCATGTACTATGTTACTATGGTACTATACCTGAGTCTGAACTCTTTACACCTTACTTTAAAATGTGAAGTGGGCTTTTTCATTACAGAGGACAGTGCAGTCAATGAAGTGGAAGCTTTCTTTGGCTGTAGATGCTCTTGACAAAATCTCTCTTGATGATAGGGAAAGAAGCGGCTACTCTACAGTGCAAAGAAAAGGCACCACAAGGCATCCTATTTTCATTTTGAAATGGGAATATACAGCATTATGGATCAAGTGATTTTTAAAAAAATTATAAAACCATCCTATCGCTGTCATCAAATCGGAGAGTTTTCTATTATTTTGGTAGGAATGAGGGGGCATCTTTTAATGATGTGTTCACTAGGCTCGATTTTCGAAGGTATTTACACAGGCAACTGCCCTAATTACCCATGTAAATGCCTTATGCGGGATTTTTGAAAGGCACCTACATGGGTAGTGCCCTTCAAAATCCCAGATTAGTTCCTAATGTGCCCAGATGGCATGTGGTTAGCATTGGTGCGTGTTAGGGGCATTCCGGGGTGAAGTGGGGGAGGAGGAAAGGGCTAACTGGGCAGCAGCGATTTTCAAGGCTACCCGCTTAGCCCTCTGCACCTGAAAGATAGGCGAGGGTTTTTTCTTGCCTATCTTTCAGGCACAGGGACCAAGCGGGTAGCATCGAAAATTAGTGCTACCCGGCTAGCTCCTGCGGCTTCTGGGTTGTGCAGCGAGACCCGGATTTTCAATGCCAGGGCTGCATATGATCCCAGCATTGAAAATCTGGGTTAGGCGGAAGGGAGGCGGGCATAGCGCCAATGCGGGCATAGCGCCACCCAGATGAAAATCAGGCCCAAAATTATTTTTACCTAAATCTATGCAATAATTGAACAAATCAGGGCTCTACACTGATTAGCATAAGTCAACTTTAGACCTGAAAGGTTTCCTAAGCTATGACTACACAAATCCATCGGAACACAGAAACAAAGAACAACACCTGTGATTTGTAAATCTGAATAATTTAATAAAAATGAAATAAGAACACCACAAGGAAAGGTAAAGGCCACACGGTAAATTTAGTCTTACCATTTTTCCGTCCTTCTGCGGTACCTTCTGACTTCAACTTCACTTCGAATCAACTAAGAATCATAAATGTTTCTCCCATATGTCTTTGGATTCCACTGGTGTTTTTCCTCTACCATCTCCCTTGGGAAAGAGAAGAGGGGGAATATTTGTAAGTACACAAAAAAGGATCCTCCCTGGTTAGGATGAGAAATTAGCATGGGAAAGAGAGCAGGGCAACACTGATCTGTGCTTGTAATGTACAATGAGTTTGTGGAGAGTATCGGTGCCAACAGAAAGCAGGTGGCATTGTAGGGAGAAGAAACAGAAATGTGGAAAGAAGGCGCCAAGCGATAATAGGACACTGATGTGTGTGTGTGGTGAGCAAGGATGATTAAAAGATGACATCAAGAAAAAGGATTCATTAAGATGAAAAAGACCTGGGCAGGCTTACTAAACCCGTGCTATAAGTGTGTGTGTGTGGGGGGGGTCATATGCTGCCATGCTAACCAGTTAGTATGCATTTGGGTAGGGACTGGGTAGATCAAAGACATAACATGGGCATTGAAGGCACATCATAGTTAACGCAGGCATTATGGGCATGAACCCACTGTGAATGTTGCCATTAGCATGGTTGTACAAAATGCCACCTCAAGGGGTGTCAGTAAGTGTACCCACATGCTGGTTAGCACGGTGTAGCCTGTTACCAATGCACTAACAGCAAGTGGACGTGCTAGCTTTGCAGTTCAGACATGCTCTGATGGCATGTCCTTTAGTAAACATGCCCCTTGATTTGTTCATCAAGGTAGATATGATATGATGGAGAAGACACAGATCCACCTAGTGTGTCATGAATCTTATGCCCATGATTTTTGAGTTCACTAGATTAATAGAAATACGTACAATAAACTATTTTGACAAAGATCGATGCTGTTGTTGGAATCCTGCCTTATGTTTACCCAGAAATAAATGAAATGCTATTCAACGACAAGCTTGTGGTTTCTTTGTTGAGTGCTTCCATCTGAATGAGCCGTTCTTTACTCTCTGAACCCCAATCTGCATAACATCCGAGTAAAAGTCCTCGCGTGGTCATGGATGGAGGACAGCTCTCTACCATTACCATTTCATTGTTCCAAGATGTTTTAACGGCAAGCGTGCAGTAGGAGAACCTAAAGGAGCCATTGTCCTTCACTGATAGGACTCGCTTCACAGAGCGACAGTGATACTTAAACCTTCGAAGTAGCTTTTCTCTGAGACTTCCCCTTTGATTAGTACCTTTCAAGCTAAGTCTAGTGCATCCATACACTCTGTCAAAACAAAAGCTGTAGGGGTGCTCGAAAGTCAGTAGCAGTGTGTCTTCGCAATTAAGGATAATTCATCTCAAGTGACTACAGAAGCACCACAGCATATTACTCTTTGAATATTAGCTAGACCAGCTTTTTTCAGATTTCATCCCCGTTTTGAGTTATCTCTTAATTCCCATGTTGTTGGCCAGATCTGCTTCATTTCACAAAATTGGTAGAAGTACAGCAGCTTAGTGGCATTTCTACACAATGATATCTATTCGTTCCTTGTATTCTCCAAATATATAAATAAAATTTTTGTTTCATGTAGATGTTCTTGATTGAAGAAAACAGATTTACTACTTTGCTGAAATAAGGGGGAATTTTAAAGCACATAAAACAGATCTGCACGCAGGTGAAAGTGTGCCTGTTTTCCCTTTTCATGCATTCTTTTACCTGCGATGTGCAAAGGAATCCCTATGGGTAGAGGGGCTTAGTTTGAACTTACAGACATACTTCTGGAAGCGGGCCGGGCATGCATATTTTTGAGAAATTGTTGAGTATACTAACCAGCTGGTGTCTTTCCACTGGATAATTTTCTAGGGAAAGTATGTGCCTGTTTTCCCTTAAAAATTGATGCAACCTCTGCACATTCTGGCTTTAAAAGTTAGATGGCCAGTTAAAAAATGAAGACCTCAAAACTGGTTCAGACTTGATTCACACAATCCAACCAAACCAGGTTGACTTGAGCAAGTAGAGAAGGATTCAGATCCTAATGACTCTAAAGTGGTTCTCATCAGGACTCCACGCTGAATAACTAGGGGTATGTTTTCTAAAGTATGCTATTATAGCGTGTGATAGGCCCCCAAATTTAGCACAGACGTGGTGCCAGACCTGCGCTAAGGAATGGGGGCATGCAGTTAACACGGGTCCAGCATCACCCTCACGCTAAAGTGTCTGGCCACATTTGCCGTGGGTGAAATTAATGCCACCCATTAAGGTAGTGCAAAGTGTAACTGCGCTAACCACTCACTGCCCCAACCTGCGCTATGCGGTCACTTTGAGAATTTTACTGCAGGGGCCTTCTTAGTGCCATCATATTGGTTACTACTGTCCTCACGCTAAGTGGTTTTCCACACTGAACCATTACTGCACTTTAGTCAACATGCCTCTACAGTCTGATTTGTGTTCTGTGTTCCTATAGTTCTGGATTATTATGTCCAAGCTGATAAGAAGAGGGGCTACAGTAGAACACAGCAGTCAACAGTACTGCGGTTTGCAGTCAACTCGTCCCAGCATCTTCAAACGTCTACATCCAGAATACTGTTATTCCTTATTGTAGATATGGGCACAATTAAACACTATGGGGGCCATTCTGTACAGCGAATAGTGGGGACGTAGGTCTGGTTTGGACGTGCAACCCCCGCTATTTGCTGGCACCGTATTCAGAGCTCCCGGCTCCCCACATGTATAGTGATGCTGTGCGGGGTAGTACTGCATGATGGTGGGAGGGGGAGGGTCAGAGGCAGAGATTGAGTGGAGCAGGGCCAGGCCGCATAACCCAGATGTGCTGGTCATGGCCCTGTACGTCCGGCAGGGGAAGGATGATCGTGGGACTTATTTGACCACAGAGGTTGAATAAGTACCAGGCACAGGCGTGATCGGGCCCTCCAGCCCCCTGTCCACATGGAGCCACTGCAGATGAGCCCTGCCACCTAATCCCGGCCATGGTATCTCTTGCTGAGTGTCAGGCAGCGGGGGAAATGCTTTTTTCAGCTGTGGGCAATGTGCACTCCTGCTTGGTGTCACGGTGCTATGGCGACAGGACGCCACAGCACCGGAACACTAGCAGGAGTGCTGTGAGGGCTAGATGGGCACAAAGCTGGACATCTGTGGTGGGAGAATAGGGGGCACGCCAGGCCATCCAAGTGCCCTGACTCTGCCACCGCAGGAATGTACAGCTCCCGCGGTGGCAGAATCGAGTACAAATAGGCTCCATTCTACTATTGGCCGTCCGGACGGCCCGGATGTGCCCCTTGCAGAACTGGCCTCCACTCGCTTTTTCCTATGGGTTCTGTGGCATATTTTTCATTTCTGATAGAAATGAAACATATAGGGGTTTTCATGACGCATTCCAATGATGTTGATTTGAGATTACTAGTTGATAACTATTTATTTTCTTTCAGAACAGGTTGACCAGATTTTGGCTTTACCCCATTCCTTGCAGAATATTTTAGTTCTGCTTATCATAGGGAATTGAGATTTACAATGCTATGCATACAATAGCTAAAACCCAAAAAGCGCCTCGCTCAGGCCCTTAGGGAAGATGATGATCCAAGAATTAGATGCCCGTCCCCACATTCAAACTCTCTCTGTAAGAGCACCATGTTTTGTATTGGAAATTTTGCCAGGATAATGAGAATATTACATTTTTTTTCTCTTAAAAAAATTCACATGCAATAATATTGCTTTTCCAAAGTGGTTAAGTAAGGTCTTGGCTGACATTCTGGTTAACCTCGTGTCACAATTTCCCAAATGTTAAAAGAGCTAAACGATGATGCTTTTCCTATGAAAGAATTTTCCCCCTTTGTCCCAATGTCTATGGAACTCTTGTAAAATTTTTGTTTATAATTAAAAGTGGTGAGATCACTGGCAGCTGTGATCGATGCTAAACAACTGGCAGTTAGGTGGATTCTCATTTGCAAACAAGCTGTGTTAAATTACAGTCGTAATTGGTGATTGCGCTAGAGTACGGTCTAGAATCCTAAGAATGCCGACTTCAGAGGATTCTTGATTGAAGTTTACTGCAGCCTTTTTTCTGTTTGATTCCTCTTTTTTTATTGTTAATGTTCTGGGCTCATCCAAAGTGCTAGACATAGGGCATAAAGCAATTTAACGCTAGCAGTGTTATCCATGTTTTACAGAAAAATCAAAAACCGCCAAGTAATTTCCTTTGCCACTGGGTTCGACTGGATGTGAAGAACTTAAATGGCTGTTTTAAAACAATTTGGCCAACAATTAAATCCAACAAAAGCACCTTGAACCAGGCTTGTATTTATTTAAGCATTGGCCGCATAGGGAAATGCCTAGGGTGCAAAATTTTGAAAATGCTACTCATAAATGCCCAAACTGAAAAGGAGTCTATTTCTGCTTGTTTTAGTGCGGTGTGCTCTGCCCCCACCCCCTGCCCCATTCTCCTACTCTTCAGTTCTGTCTGCAGGCACCAAAATCTTAAATCTACCCTTGATATGATCCTCCTTCTCAGTCCTGTGGTACACAGGATGACTGAGTGATTGTCCTACAAGTGAATTTCCTAGCTTTGTGTAGCTAATTATTTAGTGAATATTTTTATTCCATCTTTGCAGATTATAATAAGGAAACATAAAATCACATCATAAAAACATACAGACATGCGAAGGCATATTTTAGATAGTACATGGACACTGGAATTGAGATGTCATGTTCAGGCTGTATTTAGTTCTTATGGTATTTTAGAAACAGTTCAGATAAAGGTGGAGCTGTTTCTAAAATACAAATAAGTAGTACCCCCTCACCAGCTGGGGGACTAAAGGGGGGGGGGTACTATAATATGACCAAACCCAGAGAGCCTTACAGGGAAGTGACATGGGGGGGGGGGGACTTGGCAGGGGATGGGCAAATAGGGGAGGCTGTATTATGAAGAGAGGGAGGAAGGGGAAGATAGGAGTTCTGGCGGGCATTTGGGGGTTGAGGGGCGATGAAGTGAGAGTGGGAGCACCTTCTCTCAGTCTGACCACCCTTGATTGGATTTAAAGGGGTGGGGGGGTTGCAGTCACAGCAGGCAGGGGCAGAACGGATCAGTTGCTGGCAGGTCAGTCAGAAGAAGAGGGGTGTTGGGTAGGGAAGGGAAGGGGAATGATAAAGACTGGCATGCACCACCGCTGTGAGCTTCAGGGGCACGGCTGTAGGAAGGGGGGTGAGGGGAAAAGGGATGGAATGCCGCAAGGTCCATTGGGGCTTCATCTGGGCTAGATCAACACTGGCTGGTTGGGTGGCCAAGTGTGGCTGGGGGAGTTGGGAGAATGAGATTTAATACCAAGTAAGATCAAGTGAAATATCTGGGCTATAAGACTGACCTGGAAAATGTTGCTGCTATACAGCTGTAAGTTTAAGTGTCGGAAGTCATGAATAAAGCTGCGGCCATTTAGTTGCCACATATGGGAGTAAGTATGTGTGTTTATTTGAGGTAAGTGCGGTGAGGAGTGGGCAATTGCCTATGTTTGGAGGTTAGGATGCATGGGGGATTTACATCCATGTGTAACAGGAGGAGCCATTTCGCAAATGTATGAGGAAGTCCAGCAAGTTACCCGCATAAGTAGCGGCATTTCACAATGTAGCTGAGACATTCTGCAAACCTAGAAGCTACAGAACATATGAGTCTATCTTTACCTCATTTCGGTTTGGAAGGGATAAAGACCCTCCTTAATCCCCCTGGTAAAGGGATTGCTAAAAGGAGCACTTTTTAAATACAGTATCTAGTCATGTTACGGAGCAGCTTTACATCCAAGAGTGGACAATTTTGGGCTTGCACGTGCATTCCCTTTAGGAAATGGAAAATGCACATGTAGATTTTTGCCACACCCTCAACATGCTCCCATCTACAGTACTTTCAAAGTGATATGGACAGCCATGTGTAAAATGAGCCTTTTCTAAAATTTCCATTTGCATGTGGAAGCAATTTGCACATGTAAATGGTTGTATTTACATGTGTAAATCACAAACAGGGCTTCTAAAACAACCCCCATAACAAACAGGAATAAAATCAAACCTCAAAGCAAAAAACTATCAAGCAATAAAATAGTCTTCAGTGAAAAACAAAACAAATAAAAAAACATAATCTACAAACTCTTTAAGGTCCAACCTGTCCCCATGATAAGGACAGCAATGAACTCTTCCCTAAAATCAATTACACATGATCAAACACCTCAAGAAAAAAAGAAACAATCACCTTTTATCAAAAGCTAAAAGATTCTTCACTCTCTAAGGTCTAAAGGAAGAGCGTTCCACTATTCCAGATCTGTCTCAGCAGCATGTATATTCTGAGAATCAGAAAGACCACAGGCTTACAAGATGGGCCCACAAGGAGAAACTGCCCTAATATGGCCAAACCTGGAGAGCCTTAAGGGGAAGTGACATGGGATGGAGACGGGCAGACGTGTAATTCTTAATTGGTGTTCTTTTGCTTACTGTCATTACAGGAAGAGTTTCACTAACTGGAACCAGTAAAAGGTGAATGTTTCTTTTAGTTCTGCATGTTACCTCCTGCAAAAGCAGAATAACAACAGAAACAACCACACTTTTAAACCACACATCAAAAGCAACTGGAAGAAGTGGGTAGTACAAATCTATGCAAAATACGCACAAGCCAGTTAAATGCTGGAAAGCAATGAGCACAAATGCTCGAAGCTTAGCCAACAAAGTTCCGGACCTGGAAGCCCTAATGGTGGAAAAGGACTTGGACATTGTGGCCATTACAGAAACATGGTTTAATGAATCGCATGATTGGGATATAGCCATACCTGGCTATAAACTTTTCAGAAGAGACAGAGAAAATGGAAAAGGGGGAGGAGTAGCCTTGTATGTCAAAAGCAATATTAAAGCTACTGAAATGCAGGGGGCATGGGGAAAAGAAGAAGCGCTCTAGATCGTGTTGGAAAGAGGAGATGGCACTGTCATCCATACTGCTGTAATCTACAGACCTCCAACTCAAATTGAAGAGATAGATAATGGATTGATTATAGATATTGCCAAAATAGCAACAAAGGGGGAAGTAATCATACTGGGTGACTTTAATCTACCCGATGTGGATTGGATTACTCCTTCTGCAAATCTGGAAAGAAGCAAAAAAATTATGGACGCTATCCAAGATGCGTTACTTAGACAAATGGTGATGGAACCAACCAGGGAAAGCTCAATGCTGGATTTGGTGCTCACCAACAGTGATAGCGTGTCAAATGTCTGGGTGAGTGCCCCTGTGAGCAAAAGTGATCATCACATGGTGTGGTTTGAGATAAAAGCCAAGGTGCAGTCCAATCATTGCAAGCTCAAAGTCCTAAACTTCAAAAACACTGACTTCAATAAATTGGCCAAGTACCTAAAGGAGGAGCTGACAGGGTGGAAGAGGATAAGGGAAGTGGAATTGCAATGGGCTAAACTAAAAGGGGCAATAAAAGGGGCAACAGATAAATATGTAAGAAAAGTAAATAAAAACAGGAGGAGAAGGAAACATATTTGGTTTTCCAAAGAAGCGGCTGCTCAAATAAGGGCAAAAAACACAGCTTTCGCAAAATTCAAAAGCTTGCAAACAGAGGAACACAGAAATGAATACAGGATCAAACTCAAGGAGACAAAAAGAGAAATAAGGATAGCAAAATCACAGGCAGAGGAAAAGATGGCTAAAGATGTTAAGTGCGGTGACAAAACTTTCTTCAGGTATATTCGGGAAAGGAAGAAGATCAGAGGTGGAATTGCAGGGCTCAGAAGTGCTGGGAACGGACTCATGGAAAATGACATTGATAAAGCGAAATTACTAAACAAATACTTCTGCTCTGTTTTTACTAAAGAAAATCCTGGAGAAGGACCACCTGTGACTCCCAAAAATAAAAATGGGAATGAAGTAGATACCACACCATTCAGAGAAGATGAGGTGTTATTTATTTATTTAGACAGTTTTGTAAACCACCTTATCTTTCAATCAAAGTGGTCATAACACAATTGAGGGATACATTTAACACAAGGGGATATGAGACACATAACACTAATACTTATAGGGAACATGGGCAATGGAGGGTTTAAGTGGCTTGCCCAAGACCACAAGGAGCACCTGTGGGACTAGAAACCCCAGTCCTTCCGGCCCAAGGTTGCTGTCCTCTAGTGGGATTTGAACCCCTGACCTTCTGGCCTGAGGTAACTTGCCCCAACCACTAGGCTACTCCTCCCTATAGAGTTGTTAGAACAACTTGCAAAACTGAAAGTGGACAAGGCCATGGGACCGGATGGGCTACATCCCAGGATACTGAAAGAGCTCAGAGAGATTCTTGCAGGGCCGTTAACGGATGTTTTCAACAGATCCTTGGAAACAGGAGAGGTTCCTCAGGACTGGAGAATGGCTGATATCGTACCTCTACACAAAAGTGCTGACAGGGACGAAGTGTCAAACTACAGGTCCGTGAGCCTTACCTCGGTGGTGGGAAAAGTAATGGAGGCACTCCTGAAAGAGCGAATAGTGAACTTTCTCAAAACCAGCAGGTTACAAGATCCAAGGCAACATGGTTTTACCAAGGGACGATCTTGCCAAACAAATCTGATTGAGTTCTTTGACTGGGTGACCAGAGAACTGGATTAAGGACATGCGATGGATTTCATCTACCTGGATTTCAGCAAAGCCTTTGATACTGGGTGACCAGAGAACTGGATCAAGGACACGCGATGGAGGTCATCTACCTGGATTTCAGCAAAGCCTTTGATACTGTCCCTCATAGGAGACTTATCAATAAACTCAGTAGTTTGGGAATGGGTCCCAAGGTGGTAAACTGGATCAGAAATTGGTTGACTGACAGACAACAGAAGGTGATGGTAAATGGAGCTCACTCGGATGAAAGGAAAGTGATTAGCGGGGTGCCTCAGGGTTTGGTCCTGGGCCCAGCACTGTTCAATGTATTTGTTAGTGATATTGCTGAAGGACTGAATGGAAAGGTCTGTCTTTTTGCAGATGACACGAAAATTTGCAACAGAGTGGACTCCCCCGAGGGAGTGCTTAACATGAGGAAAGATCTACAAAAGCTGGAAGAATGGTCTAATGCTTGGCAATTGAGATTTAATGCGAAGAAGTGCAGTGTCATGCACTTGGGTAGCAGAAATCAAAGGGAAATGTACACAATAGGGGGCGAGAGGTTGGTGTGCACGGATCAGGAGAAAGACCTTGGTGTGATTATTTCTGAAGATCTCAAGGTGGCAAAACAGTGCGACAAGGCGGTGGCAAAAGCCAGGAGGATGTTGGGCTGCATTCGAAAAGGAATTACCAGCAGAAAGGAAGGGGTACTAGTGCCACTGTATAAGTCTCTGGTGAGGCCTCACTTGGAATACTGTGTTCAGTTTTGGAGACCGTATCTTGTAAAGGATGTAAAAGGAATGGAAGCTGTTTTGAAGAAGGCGATCAAATTGATTTGGAGCCTGCATCAGAAGCCTTATGAGAAGAGACTTGAAGACCTAAATATGTACACTTTGGAGGAGAGGAGGGATAGGGGAGATATGATTCAGACCTTTAAATACTTAGAGAAATAATGAACAAACAAACCTCTTCCAAAGATGGGGAAGCTGTAAAACTAGAGGGCATGACATGAAGCTGCAAGGTGGTAAATTGAAAGGCAATGTCAGGAAATACTTTTTCACTGAGAGGGTGGTGGATGCTTGGAATTCAAAGTGGCATGGGACAGACACAGTGGATCACTTTACAGCAACAAGTCTAAATCAAAATAAACTGAATCATCTAATTTCTCAACAAATAGGGGTGTCCTACATGGAGCAATGGGGGGAGGAGCAGTAGGTTTCTCCCAAACCCGTTCAATGTAAGTACATAACAGGCCCCTATTTTTGTACAAAATGTTATATGTAAACCACACTGATTTTAAAGAGCGTGGTATATAAAAGCAATAAATAAATAAATAAATAAACAAACAAAGATATGGGGAGGGGTGAAGACATGGGGAGGGGTGCACCTGCTCCTGGTGGGTGCACCCCTAAAGAAAGACATGAGAAGGGATGCACCTACTCCCAGCACCCCTAAACAAAGACATGGGAAGGGGTGCACCTACTCCCTAAAGACATGGGAAGGGGTGAACCTACTCCTGCCATATTGCTGGGCAGACTAGATGGACCATACTGGTCTTTATCTGCCGTCATTTACTATGTTACTATGTTACTATCCTTCGGTTTATTTACTACACTATTAAAAGTGTTTTATTTCACCTTTTTTACACTCTCAGATTGTATATAACCTTTTCTTTAAAATAGTGGTGTGCTAAAACTGTGTGCAATATGCTGCAAATCTGTAGAACTCTTGAGGGTTATACCCCCAGGGACTTTAACAAGGATTCGCTTTAAATTTCATTTAATTAATTATAAGCTAAAAGTGTGAACTGATAAATCAGCAAATATGTTCTTCAGTTAAAGCAGAATTTTCCACAATGATATTACATGTGGAACTACACACATAAATTATCCTACCACCTTGATCAAAACTGTTTCCTATAGACGAGGCTCTCCAGCCCATGAATAGCTTCTCCTCTGGAGAAGTTCCTAGTTGGACTGACACTGAGCCCTTGCCCAGTGTACTGATCCAACATATGAGATTCACGAATGGTTTGAGTTGTTGGGAGAGGGAACACTGCTTCTCACTTCATCCCTTGTATCTAATTTTGAATTTATGTTGATCGTAGAGCTAACATCTATTTTTGAATTGGAGCATGTGCAGGGCAGATACATTGGTGGGGGAGGAGTTGGAAGAAAGAAGAGCACAGATTGAGTAAGACTTGTAACAGCAAAATAGTTGGGCACAAATGGGCAGATCTGATGGAGCAAGTGATCCCTCTCTCATGATAACTCGGTATTTCAGTACCAGTTCTCTGAAGCTCTCATATGCAAGATTTTGAGCTAAGGCTTCTAGTGCAAGTTGAGGTACTGGCATCCATCGAGAGTAGATGGCAACAATCCATCCAGGCATGCTGGGGGACAGTTCAGTTCCTGCTGCAACTGTGATGCTAGAATACAATCTCCAGCCCCTCTTCCCCCCATCCCCAACACTCGGATATAGAGAAGAGCCCATATCTCTCACCTACCTCTTTCGCTCAGGGAGATCTCTTTCCAGCCTGCTGTCTTTTGTCACCCACCTCCATGAGAAAAGATTAATTGTTCATGTGAGCCTGCTTTCCCACCCCACACAAAAAAATGCTTTGCCCCTGTACCTCTGGGGATCACTAAGGGGACATCTTGCTTATTTCACTTCTGAGGTGGAACAAGAGTGGAGTGCCCCTCCAAACCTTGCCGGCAGCCCACCCAGAGCCCAGGAGCCCCCCCACCAGATCACCAGGACACTGAGGGTGAATCCTCGCCACCCAATCTAGGCCCCAGCAGCCCCCGTTGGGGTCAGACGGCAGGGAGTTGGGGGTCCGAGGCTGCAGGCAGACTGAGCTATGGGGAGGATGTCCCCGCAGCTGTGGGAGGGGCACACCGGTCCATCCTCAGGCCCAATTCTGACAGCCATGGGAACGTTTTGCTCCCGTGTTTCAGAATCGGGTCCAAATGGCCCGTCCTACAAGGAGCAGTCCGGATGGCCCGGACATGCCCCTTCCAGAATCATGCTCCAAGGGGGGTATTTTAGAAGCCCCATTCATGATTTCCACATGAAAAATCCAACATTTACACTTGGAAAACACATTCATGTGTTAATGGTGATTTTGTAGAGGGTTAAATTTACAAGTTGATGTCCATACTATGTAGAATTGTAAGGAGCGTGTTAGGGTGCATCCTGACCTTGACATCTCAATTCCATTCTCAAAGTACTAGCTGAAATTTGCCTTCATGTCTCCTTGAGCAGTGGGAACAGACCTCAGTGATATTAACATTGAACTCATGAATTAGAATTTATCAGGCTTCATTGTATTCGTTTTTGCTAAAAAGAACGAGAACAATACATTCTAGCTTAGAAGTACTTGAAGGTCTCTGTATTTGTCATCTTCTAAAATGTTATGCCTCAAAAAGTCTTTCATTTCAGGGGCTGAGCTCAGATGCAGAGACTTCTGCTGTGTCTTCGTCTAATGGGTCCTGAGCCATGTCATTTAACTTGGGGACCCTTTTGTTAATGTTTTTAATGTTAATGAATGTTAATGTATGTTAAGTGCCCACGGCCTTTTTTATTTCTAAGGGCACAATGGCACTTAACACGCATTAACTTTTAGTAAAAAGGCATGTGCAGACCCCAAAACAATTTGGCTTGTCTTCGTTTAAAACAAAGTTTTTGGAATTTTTGTATGGTTTTTTTTTTCATTATTTTGCATGCATTCATCTTAATTGTGCACCTACTATCAGTGCTATGGCTTTTTTTGTATGCACAAATCACATATACATTCATAAGTATACATATGCAAAAGCAATCTGCATGCACTTTTATTTTTTAGGCTCCCTACATGAGCACAAATTGCACTTGCCTATTACAAAGTAACCAAGGTCAACAAACAAGCTGAAAGTGCTTTAAATTCAGAGAGCTACTGGCCTCTTCATATGCTCTAAGCAGTGTCTTCCTTCTTGATAAGGTACTGTAGTTTCTCCACTATACCTTAGGATGATGTGCTGTGTGAAGACTTCTCTAAAGGGGAACTAAACTCATAATCAAATATTTAAGCAAGTAGTAGACTTCTGCCATGTTCGGATAACCAGATTTCTTTTTCCATCTTCCTCTCCTATGTCCATCAGGATAACCAACCCTGCCAGGGTTTTAATGAAAACCATTCCTTTGGCTCTTTGTAAGAATTTTTAAAAAAGCAATACCAAATGCTCTTTTTCAACTTTATTTTTATCAATTTTAAAAATTTCAAGGATCATTTACCTCGTAAGATAAACATTTTAACTGCAATCTTTTTTGTGAAGTTGTTCAAAGTTGGTTCTAATGGAACATGACAAGCTTTTATGCTGCGTTACGATTTTGAAATCACTTTCATAGTGATCTTAAGAGGAGATTATATAGTGTTCTGGATAAAGTTATTGTTTTATCTCTAAAGTTCTCTTCTTAGGAGCAAAAACACATACTTCATTGTTAAGTCCTTGGCACTAGGGCTCATGAAGAGGTCTAAGGGTCTGTCGGTATTCATTATGAACAAAATATTAACATTATATCATGGCCAATTTGGGCCCTTATGTGTTTTCTTTCTTTTATTTTCCTAAATGTATTTATTTTTTCAAACATTGAGGCTCTGCTTCAGAAGCCTTATCAGCATTTGTGCCAGCTCTTCAAATTTCACAGGTGCAATTTCTCCAAATGGGTTACTTTTGCACTTACCATGGTAGTCATGAACCTCACTCCTAAGCCCTCTGATCCTTCATGTTGGTTTTAATTATGAAGAGAGTAAAATGCAGAAGTTTGATTACAGGATCTATGGTGAACTTGTCCATCTGTTTGCAAAAGTTCTGTTGAAGCATTGCTTGTCCCGTGGAAATTGCACCATGGGGCTGCAAGAGCTCTAGAACCTAAGAGTTTCAATCTCGCCCTGTTGCTACCTCCCTGTGTGACTTTTGGGTCAGTTGTTTTATCTCCCTCCCTATTCCTCCTCAACAAAAAGGGGCTGTTAAGTTAAACATAACATTTGGGGGGGGGGGGTTCTGTTCTCTTGCTACCCCTTTTTGAGTGTTTAGGGTTGGATGATCACAGTATTTGGGTTTTTTTTTTTTTTTTTTTAGAAAAATACCGCAAACGTTTCTCATTGCCTTCTGCAGCTTACAGTACCTAGTCTTCCATGGTGGCCCCCTATCTAAATATTAGCCAGGGCTGATCCTGCTTAGCTTCAGGGATTAGTAAATTCATGGCCAACAACAAGAACAATCTTTCTCTCCTTTGAATATTGTCCTACAGATAAGGAACTAGAACTAGTGTCTGGACTGCTCATCTCAGAAGTGGCTAAATATTCAGGATTTCTGTATAATGATAATTGCACAGCATGCAGGAATCTCTTTCAAATGAAAGGGCAGACATGGGCATGCATTGTCCATCTGTCACCGGCGGCCGAAATGCAGCAGGTCTCTGCTTTTGTAAGCTGTCCCTGCAATAGGAGATAACAGACAACTAACATGGACACAAATCCAGCTTGCTTCCTTGTTTCTGAACCTTTGAATACACCATCAAATATCTGCAATCCAGGCAACAAGAGCAAAGCTAACAAAAATATGGAGACGGGGACAGGGGCAGGGAAGGGGATGATACAATAGAAACATTTAAATACCTGAATTGTATAAATGTCCAGCAGGTGACCCTCTTCCAGTTGAAAGAAAGCTGTGGAACAAAGCTCATAGGATAAAGGTGAAAGGGGATAGAGTTCGGATTAATCTGAGGAAATATTTCTTTAGGGAAAGGGGGGTGGATGCATGGAATAGTCTCCCAGTGGAGGTGATGCAGACAAGAACTGTATCTGAATTCAAGAAAGCACGGGACCGACACAGAGGATGTCTGCGGGAAAGGAAGGGGTTGTTGAAGCTAATAGTTCTCCTGGATGGGCAGCCTGGGAAGGCTTTATGGCCTTTATCTGCTGTTGTTTTCTCTGTTTCTATGAAATGGGGGATTTTTTGTCCTGCCTAGGCCATGCCCCCGATATGTTCCCGTGATATTTCCATGTAGTAAAGACATCTACACGTAAATTGGACTCTTATAAAACGACCATTTACATGTGGAAGAGTGGCCTGGTGGTTAGAACAGCAGTCTAGGACCAGCTTTCAAATCCCATTGGCGCTCCTTGTGGCCTTGGGCAAGTCACTTAACCCTCCACTGCCTCAGGCACAAACTTAGACTGTCAGTCCACTGGGGACAGGGAAATACCTGCAGTACCTGAATGTAACTCACCTTGAACAACTACTGTAAAGGTGGGGGCTAAATACTACTAATAGGGAATGTGATTTACAGTATCTGCCTGATTATATATTCATAAATAAGGCTTCTAAAATAACTCCTTTATTATATCATTTAACTATATTGTAAACCACCAGAAGCCGATTTCTTGCAACATTGTGCACAATGAGTTAAAGGTATAACCCAACTTAAAAACAGCGAGGACTGTTGCTTCCACGCGCTGCTTTTATTCTTCATGAGTGCAGCCTGGAACAACCCTCTAAATCAGGAGTGCTTTCCTTTACCAAAGTGAAGCCATCCGATTCTGTCACTGAATCCATCTCTTATTATCCCAGTATTATGGCTTATTTCAATATTTGACGGATTCTTCCCTTAGGGGTATTTACAGTTTATCCCGGTGTTTGGAGACGCAGTCGAGTGAAGACTTTACACTCTCTTCTCTTGCAACATCTTGGGCTTTTGCACACAAGTTGCTTATATGTTGCTAATAGACAATTACAGCAGGGTTCAGCTGCTTTTATAGTCACTGTTTTTGGTCTCTACTTTTGCTCCACTTTAATGGTGAATCTAGTTTGTGCCAGATTTGTGTCAGAGCATCCCTGTGACTGAGGGCAAGAATGGTAGTTAAACAGAAAGAGATACAAAAAAGAAAAATAAGGAGAATGGTGAGGCCCAAGATAGTCCTGTAAGCATTGGAGAGACCTGTGAAGAAGGTCCGGAAAAGCTGGCTGTTGAGAATAGAAAAAATGTGTCCTACATATTAAATTTTGCAGAATCTGTAAATTTGCCATGTCTTTTGCCCACATGGCAAGTGGTGTTCTGGGAATTATGACGTTCTCTTGAGTGAAAGGGTTGATTCCTACAGCTGCAGGACGTATTGAGATGATCTCTGCAGTAGGTCTTCTACTTTGTAGCAAATGTGGGTGTGGGCTGCTCTTCTGTTCTTTTAGCTTGCATTTCATCTACAGTCTTTGATCTCTGGGATGAGATCAATTACTTACCAAATTGCACTGTTGGCTTCTTTAGAACCTCTGACTGACTGGCCATTGTATAATCTTTCCCCGGGGACCAATTATAGTTGAGCAGTATTCTCTCTAAAATTTTTATGCCTTTAAAAAACCACCACAATAGCATCATGTCAGAAATGATTTCCAAAGCTCTCAATGCGCCAGTACTTAGCCAGTGTAGAAAATGTACTTACAGATCCATCGACTCTGACTTCTTTTCTCAGATTTAGCATGCTCATAAATAACATTCCTGCTAGCCACAAAGTATTTTTTCTCATTTTGACAGCACTACATAATCCACCATCTTCGACCAGGTTAATGTTGTGCTCTGGAGGGATTCTGGCTTCGTCTTTCATGCAATAAATCAAGGTAAAGTGATGACTGATAAAAAATTGCCAGAGCTCCTACACTAGTGTATCCAGCAGTAAATGATAATAAAAACACTGAGATATGGGAGAATGCATGAGAATCAGAAGAGCTGCCTACTGACTGTTTTAACATGTATCAGTTAGTAGAGTTTATGAGTGACTGTCCCTGCTGGAAGATCAAGGCACCCCCTGATTATGTCATCAGCCCCCTCATCAAATGAGGTATTATAAACAGGAAGTGAACCGTGCAATGTGGCTATGGGAATGTGGTTGGGGCGGGTGTTGTTCAGAGCATCGAAAGCACAAAGGTTTGAAGCAGGGAGACTCAACATGTAGATGAGGAAGGCCAAGGTGCAGAGTGATCGAGCTTAAGCAGGGCTACGAGCCACAGCGGATCAGCCTCTTAGGGCCATGGGGTTGGTGCTCATAAGAACATAAGATATGCCATACTGGGTCAGACAAAGGTCAATCAAGCCCAGTATCCTGTTTCCAACAGTGGCCAATCTAGGTCATACGTACCTAGCAGTTTCCCCAAAAGACACAGGTTCTGCAATGCTTGTATTGGGTCAAGCAGTGATATCCTGGGTCCCTTTTTAATAATGGTTTTTGGACCTTTCCTCCAGGAACTTGTCCAAACCTTTTTTAAACCCAGCTACACTGACAGCCTTTACTACATCCTCCGGTAACAAATTCCAGAGTTTGATTACACGTTGAGTGAAAAAATATTTTCTCTTATTTGTCTTAAATAGTTTACCCTGTAGCTTCATTACATGTCCCCTAGTCTTTCTATATTCTGATAGCGTAAACAATTGGTCTACATTTACCTGTTCCACTCCATTCATTAATTTATAGACCTCTATCATATCTCCCCTCAGCCGTCTCTTTTCCAGGTTGAAGAGCCCCAACCTTTGTAGCCTCTCTTCATAGGAGTAGCCTTCCATCCCCTTTACCATTTTGGTGGCTCTTCTCTGTACCTTTTCTAATAACGCTATATCCTTTTAAAGATATGGCGACCAGAATTGCACACAATATTCAAGGTGCGGTCTTACCATGGAACAATACAGAGGCATTATAATATCCTTTGTTTTATTTTCCATTCCTTTCCTTATGATACCTAGCATTCTATTTGCTTTCTTGGCCGCCGCTGCACACTGGACGGAGGGTTTTAACATGTTATCCACTATGACTCCTAAATCTTTTTCCTGGGTGGTGGTTCCCAATGTGGAACCTTGCATTGTGTAACCATAGTGTGGGTTGTTCTTTCCTAGGTGCATAACTTTGCACTTGTCCACACTAAATTTCATCTGCCATTTGGATGCCCAGTCTTCCAATTTATCCAGATCCTCCTGCAGTTTTCCACAATCCTCTTGGGTCTTAACAACTTTAAACAGTTTTGTGTTGTCTGCAAATTTGATAACCTCACTAGTTATTCCCTTTTCCAGGTCATTTATGAATATGTCAAAAAGTAGCGGACCCAGTACAGATCCCTGGGGTACTCCACTATTCACCTTTTTCCATTGGGAAAATAGGCCATTTAGCCCTACCCTCTGCTTTCTATCTTTTAACCAGTTCCAGATCCACAATAGTACACTGCCTCCTATCCCATGACTTTTTAGTTTTGCCAAAAGTCTCTGATGAGGGACCTTGTCAAAGGCTTTCTGAAAGTTCAGATACACTATATCAACTGACTCACTTTTGTCTACCTGTTTATTCACACCTTCAAAAAAACATATCAGATTAGTAATACAAGATCTTCCTTGTCTAAAGCCATGTTGGCTGTCTCCCATTAGGCCATGACTATCTACATGCTGTGTAATTTTGTTCTTTATGATGGTTTCTACCATTTTCCCCGGTACTGACGTCAGGCTCACTGGTCTGTAGTTTCCCGGATCACCCCTGGTACCCTTTTTAAAAATTGGCGTTACATTGGCGATCCTCCAATCTTCAGGTATTACAGATGATTTTAATGAAAGTTCACAGATTACTAATAGCAGGTCTGCAATCTCATATTTCAGTTCTTTCAACACTTTTGGATGTATACCATCCAGTCCAGGTGATTTGCTACTATTCAGTTTATCAAATAGTTGTAATACATCTTCCCGGTGTAGCGATATTTCTCTCAATTCCTCTGCAGTATCACCTTTAAATACCACTTCAGTCTTGGGTAACATCCCTACATTTTCCTCAGTAAAGACCGAAGCAAAGAATTCATTCAGTCTCTCCGCTATAGCCTTGTCTCCTCTTACTGCCACTTTTACCCCTCTATCATCTAACGGTCCAATTGACTCTCTCACAGGCCTTTTGCTACGAATGTACTTGAAAAAGTCTTTATTTCATGTTTTTGCTTCCGTAGCAAGTTCCTTCTCAAATTCTCGCTTTATATGCCTTATCAATGCTTTGCATTTAACTTGCCAGTGTTTTGCTGTTTCCAGTTTTCGTCGTTTGGCTCTTTTTTCCATTTCCTGAAAGATGCTTTTTTGGCAGCAACAGCCTCTCTGACCTCACCTTTAAACCATGCTGGCAGTTTTTTGGACTTTCTTCCACTTTTCTTAATGCGTGGAATACAGCTGGTTTGGGCTTCCAGGATAGTATTTTTAAGCAAAACCCAAGCTTGATGTAAATCTTTAACCTTTGCAACCGCTCCTTTTAGTTTTTTCTTAACTATATTCCTCATTTTATCATAGTTTCCCTTTCGAAAGTTAAAAGGTAGTACTGTGGATTTCTTTACTATCCCTCCTCCACTAATTAAATCAAACACGATCATGCTATGATCACTATTGCCAAGTGGCCCCAACATCCTTATTTCTTGCACCAGATCTGGTGTTCCACTAAGGACTAGGTCCAGTATGCCTTCCCCTCTGGTTGGTTCATGAACCAGCTGCTCCAAGAAGCAGTCATTTATTTCATCTAGAAACTTTATCTCCCTAGCATGTCCTGCCGTAACACTGACCCAGTCGATACCGGGGTATTTGAAATCACCCATTATTATTACTGTGCTGTGACTTTTGTTAGCTTCCTTGATTTCTTTGAGCATTTCATCATCCATTTGTTCATTCTGGCCAGGCGGTCGATAGTACACCCCCACTGCCATCACCTTCCCTTTCATACATGGAATTTCAATCCATAGAGATTCTACAGCAAATTTTGTTTCCTGCAAAACTTTAATCCTTTCTGACTCAATGCCCTCTCTAACATAGAGCGCAACCCCTCCACCAATTTGATCAGTTCTATCATTACGATATAGTTTGTATCCAGGTATCAAAGTGTCCCACTGGTTATCCTCCTTCCACCATGTCTCTGAGATTGCAATCATATCTAACCTCTCATTTAGTACTATATATTCTAACTCTCCCATCTTATTGTTTAGGCTTCTTGCATTTGCATACAAGCATTTTAGAGACTGTATTTTATTAATATTAATCTGGCTATTGGTAGGCAAGGGTAATTTGGAATCTTTACGCTCTGTCTGCACCATACTCAAGGGTATTTGGGCTACTTTACTCTTTTTTGGAACCTTACTGCTTATGGTATTATCCTTCAAGGATACCTTCTTCCGAACCATGCCCTCTTGGGCGACTGTCGGCTTTTTCCTATTTTCTAGTTTAAAAGCTTCTCTGTCTCCTTTTTAAAGGTTAATGCCAGCAGTCTGGTTCCATCCTGGATAAGGTGAAGCCCATCCCTTCGGAAGAGCCCCTCCTTTCCCCAGAATGTTCCCCAGTTCCTAACAAATCCAAAACCCTCCTCCTTGCACCATCGTCTCATCCACACATTGAGACTCTGGAACTCTGCCTGCCTTTTGGGTCCTGCACGTGGAACGGGAAGCATTTCTGAGAATGCTACCCTGGAAGTTCTGGATTTCAACTTCCTACCTAAAAGCTTAAATTTAGCCTCCAGAACCTCCCTACCACATTTTCCCATGTCATTGGTACCGACATGTACCAAGTCAGTAGACTCCTCCCCAGCACTATCTAAGATCTTATCTAGGCGGTGTGTGAGGTCCACTACCTTCGCACCAGGCAGGCATGTTACCAGGCGATCCTCACGTCCACCAGCCACCCAGCTATCTACATGCCTAATGATTGAATCACCAACTATAACAGCTGTCCTAACCCTTCCCTCATGGGCACATGGCCCTGGAGAAACGTCCTCAGTGCGAGAGGGTTTACATCATCTGGAGGACAGGTTGTTGTTACAGGATCATGTCCTGCCACACCAGGGTGATGCTCTCCTGTCACGTGACCTCTCTCCTCCATGGCAACAGGGATTCTGCCAGACTGGAGGTGGGACTTCAGGACTATATCCCTGTAGGTCTCGTCCATGTACTTCTCTGTCTTTCTTATGTCTTCGAGGTCTGCTACTCTAGCCTCTAGAGAATGGACTTGTTCCCTGAGAGCAAGGAGCTCCTTGCACTTAGTGCATACGTAAGACCTCTTATCAACTGGGAGAAAATCATACATGTGACACTCAATGCAAAAGACTGGAAAGCCCCCATCTTGCTGCTGGACTGTTGTCTGCATCTTAGTTTAAAGCTTGTGTTTAGGTCTTTAAATTCTGTACTTACTAAGGGTTGGTGTAGATGCTTATACTAATAAAAGTGTATCTAATACCTCTAATATACCATGTTCACCTGAAGTTTAATTAATCTCAGGTCCTCAATGTATGACTGATTTGGATAAAGAGCTGCACCTGAGAGCAGCCCCCTTCCTCTAAGACATGTAAATACCTATAAAGCTACAATTACCCCAGGGGTGGGTGGGTGTCGGGGAGGGAGGGAGGGAAATAAGACCTATTAAAAGAGGGCTGTTACAAGGTACCCTGTTCTGTACCCTCAGCAGGGGGGGAGGGGGTTAGTCCCTCAGGTAGGCTAGAGCAGGAAAAAAGTTTAAAACGCAGCACGTTCTGGGGACAGAGCAGGGAGAGATATTTAATTTAAAGTAACAGTTAACCTGGCTACCACACAAAGGCCAGTTAGTTGAGAGAGGCAGGGTAAGTTATACAGCTGAGAAAGCTGAAGTGCAAAACTAAAGGGAACAGGGAGGTGAAGAAGCACACCAATAAAGACAACAAATACATAAATAAATAGACAGCTAGAACTCACAGCAAAGTTGTCACAGGAGTTAAATATCCACCTCTCTAGCAGAGCACTGTGAGGGCACTGCTCTTCCCAGAGCAGAGAGAGGCAAACAGAACAGACTATGCACACGTTGGAGGAGGAGAGAGGTGTCATGCCGGCTCCTATACTGTAGATGATAACACAGAAAAGATCTGTGTGAGGACAGGCCACTGAAAAACGGAACAACCTCCATCTTGAGATTCATATAGAAAGTGATTTTTGACAGTTCATAGGCTCTTAAAAACTTGGCTGTTTAAAATATATTTTGGTAATTTGTAGGTTTTTCTGATGTATTACTGATCCATTTCAACTCTTTGTATTTGTTTACTAATTGGTTGTAATTTGTTTTAGTGACTCAGTTGTAATGCACCTTGAGCTTCAGGTTAAGTGGACTAGAGATGTCTGATTAAGCTAAACTAAATTTAACAACTGCTTCCTTCCTCATTGAGTTTGGATGGGACTACCGCCCCTCCTCCCCCAGCTACCTAAGACAGAAGGGAAGTGGGTAATGTGCAGCTTCCCTAAGTGCTGTCACCTCCCTTAGAATTAGTTATTGACTCAAGAAATGTCCTTAGAAGATATTTGCTTGGTGGTCATGTCGATGGAGGGGGGGGGGCATTGTCTCTCTTCGCTTTAAAATCCTCACCATCATCCATCAAGTTGTTTACACCCATACCCCACAGTATTCGGCAGATCTCCTTCAGTTTCACACCCCCAGTCACAATCTTTGGTCAGCACACATAAATTGCCTCCACCTCCTCTCTCCTTCCCATGCCCATTTGCAATCCACCAATACTTCTGCCTTTTTCTTTGTTGGTCCCGCATTATGGAATTCACAACCCACCTCCCTCAGGTTGGAGCAGAACCATTGTATCTTTAAAGTCCGTTTAAAAACCCATTTGTTCTCCTTTGCCTTTGACCTCCCTACTGTCTTGCACTGTAACTTCCTTTCTTTTTCTGGCCTTTGGCCATCTTTGTATTTTATTGATTGTACACCGCTCTGTTTTTAACGAAACCATAAGTAAAGTTATGGATCAAGATGACTAGGATGGAGGCAAGCCTTTCCAAATTGGAAGCCAGCTATCCACAGTACAATCTTTGGTAACTGCCAGCATAAAAGGCATTTTGATTGAGTGTAATAAATTGGAATTAATGGAGAATATGGCTAGGGCCAAAATATGTATGCAATACAGGTGTAATTTGGGTAGGTCAAGAGGTTTTTGCCCAATTGGCAAGCTATTCTGGTCTTTGGAACATCATTGCAGGTGACAAGAAGTTGTGCTGGTCAATTTAGGTGATTTTGTCAGTCACATGGCAGAGTCACTGGGAATGCTGCAGTATTTTGGTTCCTTGTGACAAAACAATCTTATTTGGTCTCAAACTTTGGAGTAATATTACTGTTAAGCCTATATAAATATATATTACTCTAATAGTAAATGCTGTATTTCCAGATATAACTAAATAGTATTTTGCTTGAATCTCTTTGAAATATACAAATATATGAAGAATATCACTGGAGCTGATATAAACTTGTCTAAAAGACTTTTTCTTTTTGTGAAGTGGGTCTCAGACTATCACGGAGCTTCTTCCATTGACAAATGCCAGTGTTTGCTCCTATTGTACATCAACGACTCAACGACCCATTTTTTAAAACGTTTTTCATATAAATGTAAAAGTCTTGGTATTAGTCATCCAAATGAGTGCTCTTAAATTCATCCAATATTTAGACAATAAAAAGCATAAAGTCAGGCTTATCTTGAAATGTGGTTTCCCAACGCCAACCTCAGCGCTGCCGCGTTTCACGGGCTGATTCCGTTTCTTCAGGGGCTGGTAAGCCTATTCTTTATGTTATTTAACAGTCTGGAAAATAAAATCAGCATAATTATACAGTCATTTCTACCAATAATTATCAACGATCCACATATTTGATGGCTCCATTTCCTGGCGGGCTTAACACTCAAATTGACTGGACTCTTTGCACCTGATGAATGTTGAGGCATCAATTATTAAATAGTGTGGATGTCTTTGTTATTTAAGAGCACTCTCTTGTTTCCTAGACCGCATGCGCGGCGTTTTTTTGACTCTTTGCAACAATATGACTCGGGGTTTATGGGCATGGCAAGAAGTGTCCTCCCGTAAGAAATGGAGCCATCAAATATGTGGATCGTTGATAATTATTGGTAGAAATGACTGTATAATTATGCTGATTTTATTTTCTTCTCTCACTTGGTTTGCAGCTTGTCGTGCTGTGAGGGCTTGTGTGCATCAGTGATGCTGAGAGCTAAACTATCGGTAGTTTAACTACTGGCAGGGTCTCCCAAGATGGACAGGTCTCAGCTGAGGTGCCAGACGAAGACAAACCACCCATCTGGGCAGCAGCAGAATGGGATAGTGTTGACGGCGGAGGATCACATTTCTGTGACAACGGCAACAACACCAAACTTAAACTGCGCGGAAGGAAGGCCCGGCAATCTACTTCTGTATCTTGCCATGAAAACCCAATGGATAGTTACAACAAAACAAATTGTGCTATGGTGCTGGAAGATGAGACTCCCAGGTCGGAAGGCACTCAACTAGCTACTGGGGAAGAGCTGAAGACTTTTCAGAGTAAAGCCAGCATTTATGATGTGGTTGGATCAAAGCCTTCGGGAAGTCTGACTGCTGATGTAGCTGCGCATGAAATGAGAGTCAGAAGCTGTAAAGATGTCTTACACATTGGAACATGGAACGTACGAAGCATGAACCAAGGGAAGTGGGAAGTGGTCAAGAATGAAATGGAACGTGTACAACTTGATCTGTTGGGTGTCAGCGAACTGAAATGGACTGGCATCGGGCACTTTGCATCAGATGATCACATGGTCTACTATGCTGGAAATGAAAGACAAAGAAGAAATGGTGTTGCATTTATAATAAAGAAGAAACTTGCAAGAACTGTAATGAAATACAATGCAGTCAGCGAACGCTTAATCTCTATTCGTCTACGAGGATTGCCTATCAACACAACTATAATTCAAGTATATGCCCCAACAACAGCTGCAGAAGAGAATGAAATTGAAGAGTTCTATGAACAAGTACAAGCTGAAATTGACAGAACATGCAAACAGGATATCCTGATAGTCATGGGTGACTGGAACGCAAAAGTTGGCAACAAAGAAGAAGGCAAAGTAGTTGGAAAATATGGACTTGGCAACAGAAATGAAGCTGGAGAAAGATTGATAGAATTCTGCAAGACCAATGATCTATTCATCTCAAACACCTTCTTTCAGCAACACAAGCGACGACTGTACACATGGACTTCACCCAATGGATTGTATAAAAATCAAATTGACTACATCTGTGGAAGTCAACGATGGAAAAGCTCTGTAACATCAACAAAGACAAAACCTGGAGCTGACTGTGGTACAGATCATCAACTACTAGTATGCAAACTCAAGCTAAAGTTGAAAAAGAGCAAACCACTCATGAATGCACCAAAATATGACCTTGAGAATATACCACTGGAATTTAAAGACTGCCTGCAAAATCGATTTGCTGCTTAGATACAAATGACAGAGCTCCGGAAGAGTTATGGAATGACATCAAGAAGGTTGTGCTGGAAGAAAGCGAGAAGTCTCTACAAAAGGTGAAAAAGCAAAAACGGCCAAAATGGATGACGGAAGAAACTCTGAAAATTGCCCAGAAACGCAGAGAAGCTAAAGCCAAAGGAGAAAGAAAGACAATCGCAGAACTCAACAGAGATTTCCAACGTGCAGCAAGACAGGACAAGGAAAAGTACTACAATGACACTTGCAAGGAAATAGAAGCAGAAACTATTAGAGGAAGAACAAGATTGGCTTTCCTAAAGCTGCGAGAGTTAAAGAAAAAGTTCCAGCCTCGAATTGGAATGTTACAAGATGCTCAAGGTTCTATGTTGAATGATGCTGAGAAGATCAAGAAAAGGTGGAAGGAATATACAGAGTTTTTATATGATAAAGATCAAGTGGACCAACAGCCGTTTCAACCTATACCTTATGATCAGGAACCATTGGTGATGAAAGAAGAAGTTGAAGCAGCATTGAAAGCCTTATCAAAGAACAAAGCACCAGGCATTGATAGCATTCCCATAGAAGTATTGCAGCAATCTGATGCAGCTGTTACCGTACTTACAAGGCTCTGCCAAGAAATATGGAAGACAACATCATGGCCAACTGACTGGAAAAGATCTGTGTTTATACCAATACTAAAGAAAGGTGATCCAACTGACTGTGGAAATTATCGCACAATCGCTCTGATCCCACATGCCAGCAAGATTCTACTGAAGATTATTCAAAAGAGACTACAGCCATACCTAGAACAAGAACTACCTGAAGTGCAAGCAGGGTTCAGGAAAGGGCGAGGAACGAGAGACATCATTGCGGATGTGAGATGGATCCTTGAAAAGACTAAAGAATACCAAAAGGATATCTATTTGTGCTTTATCGACTATAGCAAGGCTTTTGACTGTGTAAACCATGAGAAACTCTGGGCCACATTAAGAAGCATGGGTATACCAGAACACCTGATCGTTCTCTTGCGTAATCTGTACATTGATCAAGAAGCAACAGTTCGAACGGAACAAGGAGAAACAGAATGGTTTAAAATAAGCAAAGGTGTAAGACAAGGCTGCATACTTTCCCCCTACCTGTTTAATTTATATGCAGAACAAATCATCAGAGAAGCAGGACTGTATGAAGACAACAGAGGTGTGAAGATTGGTGGAAGACTCATCAACAACCTTCGCTATGCTGATGATACCACATTACTGGCTGAAAGTGAAGATGATCTGAAACATTTGCTTCTCACAATCAAAGAACATAGTCTCAAAATGGGCCTGCACCTTAACGTAAAGAAGACAAAGATCATGACAACTGGCATAATCAACAGGTTCATCCTTGAAGGAGAAGAAATTGAAATCGTGAACAACTTTAACCTACTTGGATCAACTATCAATAAAGAAGCAACAAGCAGTCAAGAAATCAGACGACGCATTGCTCTTGGGAGAATGGCTATGAAAGACCTAGATAAGATTCTCAAGAGCAGAGATGTCTCTCTCCATACAAAGATTCGACTTGTTCAAGCCATGGTATTTTCAATAACATCATATGGATGTGAAAGCTGGACAGTGAAAAAGACAGACAGGAAGAAAATTGATGCCTTTGAATTATGGTGCTGGCGGCGAATACTGTGTATACCATGGACTGCCCGAAGAACAAACCAGTCGGTACTAGAAGAGATCAAACCTAAGCTTTCTTTAGAAGCTCAGATGACAAGACTTCGACTTTCATACTTCGGACACATCATGCGAAGAGAGAGATCATTAGAGAAAGACATCATGCTTGGCAAGATAGAAGGTCAACGCAAAAGAGGAAGGCCAGCAATGAGATGGATTGCTACAATAACAGCAGCTACGGGTACCAGTCTGTCAACAATGAGCCGCCTGACTGAAGACCGAACACAATTTAGGATAGCTATCCAGAGGGTCGCCATGAGTCGACTCCGACTCGACGGCACTTAACAACAACAACAACAACATCTGATTCTTTTGGGTTTTTATGTGGCTGGGCAAGGGGAGACAGGTAGGTGAAACATCCATACCAGCTGGTATGATTAGTGCTATAAATATTAAATAAAAAAAACACAACACTTAGACATGCGTGGACCCTTTCAAAGCAATGTGTGTATTGGTTTGGTTTATGGAACTTGAAGACCACATTGAAGTAATTGCCTAGAGAGCCAGTCAGGTTTTCAGGTTATTCACAAAGAACATCATGAGATAAATTTGCAGATTAAGAGCATCCAGTGTATGCAAATTTCCCTCATGCATATTCATTATGGATACCCTAAACATCTCACTGGTTCTGGGGTCGCCAGGGCAGGCTTCGGAAGCCTTGGACTATACCTTGTTAGAAAACTTGATCCAAAATGAGCTCCAGTTATCAAGATTATATACAGCATGAATCATTTTTAATGTTTTAACCCAGCTGAATGACTGACACAGAAGGAAATGTAACATTTCATGTTAAGGCAAACCCACATCACCCACAGCAATTTTGTCTCTCTTTGGCAATAAACGACTGTTCTCATCCTTACTTTTATGAGACTTTACTAACATGGCTCACTTCAAGAGGTCAACTGTGTGCTAAGTTAAAGGAAAAATGGCTTGAAATCCCAATTACACAGTGGTAATGATGAACAATACCTTCAGCTCCAAGTGCAGCAAGTATTACTGCCAGAGAAAGGGGAGGTGGAATAAACTTGCCAGCAAGCAAACACACGACAATTTCATTATGAGATCATTAAGTCCAGACATGGGTTTTGCGAAACGTCACTGCATATTGGTAAAGTGTAAAGAGATTTCATACTCTTAATCCTTGTTGTGTATAACTATTTGCAACAAATCATAAGAACATAAGAACATAAGATATGCCATACTGGGTCAGACCAAGGTCCATCAAGCCCAGTATCCTGTTTCCAACAGTGGCCAATCTACGTCACAAGTACCTAGCAGTTTCCCCAAAAGACACAGGTTCCACAATGCTTGTACTGGGTCAAGCATTGATATCCTGGGTCCCTTCTTAATAATGGTTTATGGACCTTTCCTCCAGGAACTTGTCCAAACCTTTTTTAAACCCAGCTACACTAACAGCCTTTACTACATCCTCCGGTAACAAATTCCAGAGTTTGATTACACGTTGAGTGAAAAAATATTTTCTTTTATTAGTCTTAAATAGTTTACCCTGTAGCTTCATTGCATGTCCCCTAGTCTTTCTATATTCTGATAAGGTAAACAATCGATCTACGTTTACCCGTTCCACTCTGTTCATTAATTTATAGACTTCTATCATATCTCCCCTCAGCCATCTCTTTTCCAGGTTAAAGAGCCCTAATCTTTTTAGCCTTTCTTCATAGGAGTATCCTTCCATCCCCTTTACCATTTTGGTGTCTCTTCTCTGAACCTTTTCTAATAACGCTATATCCTTTTTAAGATACAGCGACCAGAATTGCACACAATATTCAAGGTGCGGTCTCACCATGGAACGATATAGAGGCATTATAATATCTTTTGTTTTATTTTCCATTCCTTTCCTTATCATACCTAGCATTCTATTTGCTCTCTTGGCCGCCGCTGCACACTGGGCCGAGGGTTTTAACATGTTATCCACAATGACGCCTAAATCTTTTTCCTGGGTGGTGGTTCCTAATGCGGAACCTTGCATCGTGTAACCATAGTTTGGGTTGTTCTTCCCTAGGTGCATAACCTTGCACTTGTCCACATTAAATTTTATCTGCCATTTTGATGCCCAGTCTTCCAATTTATCAAGATTCTCTTGCAATTTTCCACAATCCTCTTGGGTTTTAACAACTTTAAACAGTCAGTAGGCAGCTCTTCTGATTCTCATGCATTCTCCCATATCTCAGTGTTTTTATTATTATTTACTGCTGGATACACTAGTGTAGGAGCTCTGGCAATTTTTTATCAGTCATCACTTTACCTTGATTTATTGCATGAAAGACGAAGCCACCATTGTCTCTGATATTCCAATCATATCTAACCTTTCATTTAGTGCTATATATTCTAACTCTCCCATCTTATTTTTTAGACTTCTAGCATTTGCATACAAGCATTTTAGAGAATGTATTTTATTCATATTAATTTGGCTATTGTTAGACATGGGTAATTTGGGATCTTTAAGCTGTGTCTGCTCCATACTTGAGGGCATTTGGGCTACTTTACTCTTTTGTGGAACCTCTCTGCTTTTGGTAGTATCCTTCAAGGATACATTCTTCTGAACCATCCGCTCTTGGGCGACTGTCGGCTTTCCCCTAATATCTAGTTTAAAAGCTGCTCTATCTCCTTTTTAAAGGTTAATGCCAGCAGCCTGGTTCCATCCCGGTTAAGGTGAAGCCCATCCCTTCGGAAGAGCCCCTCCTTTCCCCAGAATGTTCCCCAGTTCCTAACAAATCCAAAACCCTCATCTCTGCACCATTGTCTCATCCACGCATTGAGACTCCGGAGCTCTGCCTGCCTTTTGGGTCCTGCGCGTGGAACAGGAAGCATTTCGGAGAATGCAACCCTGGAAGTTCTGGATTTCAACTTCCTACCTAAAAGCCTAAATTTTGCCTCCAGAACCTCCCTACCACATTTTCCTATGTCATTGGTACCAACATCTACCAAGACAGCAGACTTCTCCCCAGCACTATCTAAGACCTTATCTAGGTGACGCATGAGGTCCGCTACCTTCGTACCAGGCAGGCATGTTACCAGGCGATCCTCACATCCACCAGCCACCCAGCTATCTACATGCCTAATGATCGAATCACCAACTATAATGGCTGTCCTAACCCTTCCCACATGGGCACATGGCCCTGGAGAAACTTCCTCGGTGCGAGAGGGTTTTACATCACCTGGAGGACAGGTCCTAGTTACAGGATCACTTCCTGCCACACCAGGGTGATGCTCTCCTGTCACGTGACCTCTCTCCTCCATGGCAACAGGGATGCTGCCAGACTGGAGGTGGGACTTCAGGACTATATCCCTGTAGGTCTCGTCTATGTACCTCTCTGTCTGTCTTATGCTTTCCAAGTCTGCTACTCTAGCCTCTAGAGAATGGACTCATTCCCTGAGAGCAAAGAGCTCCTTGCACCTAGTGCACACGTAAGACCTCTCACCAACTGGGAGAAAATCATACATGTGACACTCAATGCAAAAGACTGGAAAGCCCCCATCCCGCTGCTGGACTGCTGTCTGCATCTTAGTTTTAAGTTTGTGTTTAGATCTAAGTTCTTTACTTACTAAGGGTTGCTATGGATATGTATACTAATAAAACTGTACCTAATACGTGTAATATACCTTGTTCACCTGAAGCTTAATTAATCTCAGGTCCTTAGTGTATGACTGATTTGGCTAATGAGCTGCACCTGAAAGCACCTCCTGTCTTTTAAGATGTTTAAGTACCTATAAAGCTACGATTATCCCAAGGGTGGGTGGGTGTGGAGAGGGAGGGAGGAAAATAACACTTATTAAAAGAGGCTGCTACACAGTACCCTGTCTTGTGCTGCTGAGGTAAGCTATATTCTGATTTGATTTAAATTATAGCTCTTAGCTGCTGCTAGGCTCTAACTTCTTATGAAATTTAAACTACAAGCTCTCTGCTGGGTTCTATATTTAACCAGAAAGCTCTCTTCTGTGTTTTAAATGTAAGCTAAAAGTACTTTGCTGATGCTAGGCCCTGAGTGACTATTAAATTTAGACTACAAGCTCTCTGCTGGGTTCCAAATGTAACCGGAAAGCTCTCTTCTGTGTTTTAAAACTAAAAGTACTTTGCTGATGCTAGGCCCTGAGTGACTATTAAATTTAGACTACAAGCTCTCTGCTGGATTCCAAATTTAACCAGAAAGCTCTCTTTTGTTTTTTAAATTTAAACAAAAGTACTTGCTGAGTGACTATTAAATTTAAACTACAAGCTCTCTCCTGGATATGAAATGTAACCAGAAAGTTCTCCTATGTGTTTTAAATTTAAACTTAAACTGCTGTTACTAGGCCCTGACTGATTTAACAAAAAATAGTGGGTTCACAGATTAATTAGCTTTAATACAAAGAATTCCTTTTAGAAAATTACCAGAAGTATATACTCACAGTTGCAGATCTCTCTCCAGAAGTAACAGTCCCTTTTTCTAGTCCTTCAAGCAAAGCCAAGAATCCTTTGACATATGAAGAAGAATCAGCAAAGCCAAGAATCCTTTGACATATGATGAGCTACTGTGACTGCCAAGTACGTTGGCCCTTTTCTCTTGCTCAAAGGCTCTTCTGGAGATTGTAGAAATGTGAGTGTTTTAGCGAGGTATCATGGTCTACGTTCCTATGAGGCTGCATTGGAATCTTCCTCCAGTGCTGTTGCCGGTGGGGGGAGTAGCTCGGGACGAAACGCACAATATCGCAGCACCTCCCACCACCAGCAGCTGTCTGGGCAGAGAACTCCCGCACAGTTTCACAGGAACTTTGGTCACGGTGGGATCTTGTTTCATGGAAACAGGAGAATAGGAATAATGGCTTTACATCAAAAGAATTTATACTTTGGGAGCTTATGTTCAATGGATGCTGAAGACACGGAATCTTCATATCTGTGCCTTGCCTCACAGATCTCTGCACCTGAGATGGACATGGCCTGTGGTTGGTTTCAGCCTACCAAGTTTATTTCCTCAGTATATTAAGATAAATCAATGACATTAGCGCATCTTTTGCAGACTAGGTGAAAGGGTTGGGGGGGGGGGGGCAAATCATAGGACAGACCTTTGGATTCATGTCCAGTGTACATTTTCTATTCAACTGGAGAGGGTCATGCTATTAACAACATAACAATTGTCGACAGATGGCTTGGCCTCTCCAGTCTCCCCAGCAGGCTCTTCCTAAGTTGCAGCTGTAGACCCTACTCAAACTCTGGCCATCTTCCTCCTTTTCGCTTAATACTGCTCTTTGCAACTATTCCATGCTTGGCTTTTATCAGTCATTTGCTTGTTACTTCTTCTAGAGGATGGTTCGTCCAGGTATTCATTGTTCTTTCAGCATACATGTTACAGAATTGGCTGTGAATATTCCCAGATGTAGGCCAACCTTTTCTACAGATGTGCAAGCAAACATTTTTTGGTTTATTTTTGGTCATTTTTGGACTTTTTTATTTTGCTTCACACATTCATTTAATAAACACGTTTTAACACACATTAGAACTTTTTAATGTGGATTGAGCAACTTAAAAAGAGTTCAATTGATTTAAGGTGGACTAAATATTTTAAGATATGTGAATGAACAAAATGTGCACTAATGAATAATGATGCAGTGACTATTTTAAGAACTAAATGGGTAATTATGTATGCATCCTTTAAAGTTAGAATGACAAAATCATGTAGCTTGTACAAGAATACATCATTTATCTTTAGCTAGCTCATACGTTTCTAGTTCAAGGTGAGGTCCATCGGGTACTTCCCTGTCTCCAGAGGGCTTACAACCTACCTTTGTACCTGAAGTGATGAAGAGTTACGTGACTTGCCAAAGCCACAAGGAGTAGCAGTGAGAGTTGAATCCGGCCTTCCTGGTTCTCAGCCCACAGCTGTAACCACTAGACCACAGCTCTGTTCCACGAAACTCATCCACTCCACATGTGATGAATATATTAACCAACTCAAATACATTTTGAGAAAGAAGTATAAAACCATTTTAGAAACTAGGTTCTCCATCCCTATGTAATAATAACTGAACAATGGCATGTTATGGAATGTAATAAATAGAAAGGTCAAAGTATTTTGAAACTTCCTGGGAAAGTATACGGATTCAAGTCTACACAGAAAGTGAGATTTTCTAAGAATAACCCAGGTAACAAAAGAAACTTTCTTGCCTACTAAAAAAAACCCAGGCCAGATAAAGCCAGCTATTCATCCTTTCTTTAGCCACTTGCATTCCTTAATTGCCCTTTTAATATAATACAGATTCAATAAGGTTATTGCTCCGTACTGAGAGCAGAAGCCTTGACCAATGGAAAATAACCAGTCCATGTAGGAATGGAAAACAGAGCATTAACTCGCTTTGTAAATAACTGTTAGTTCAGATAGTATTATCTGGAAATTATGTCTAGTCTCACGTGAACTGAGCAAATCCGTCAGTGTTGAGAAGTAGCTGGCATCATCATTCCTTCAATACACTTAATCTTGGACACAAGGCTGAGAAGCTGTCATTCCATCTTTGACAATATTTGCTATTTTTGAAGGTTGCATGCAAGCATGGAGACGTAGTTCTGCTTAAGCATGCATATTCCCTCCTTCCTTCATCTCAAAGACAGAAATTAGTCAGATGCAGTATTTTCCCCCAATCAGTTGCAAAGAGACAGCATTATAGATAAATTGGGCCTAATATTCAAAGGGATGTCTGTGGTTTGCAGTATCTGTAACCATCATAAACCCCACTGAGCCTAATATTTAGTGATACTAACAGACTAGTACCACTAAATATCCCTACAGACCACCTTGGCACCAATTGGATAGTGCCGGGGCAGTCCATAGGCATGACGTGGGTGATCTCAACACCCATTCAGTTAGTGGCGATTTTCAGCCCACTAAGGGGGTCATTCTGAACCCCAAATGGGGGGTTGGACATGCGGGATGGACATGCATTTGGGTCCTGGACACAATTCCCTGCACAGCGTTCCCTGCATGTATAGAGGGTTTGTGTGGGGAGCACTGGATGGGGGCGGAAGGGGGAGGGCTGGAGGCAGAGAGTGGGTGGAGAGGGGGTGGGCCTATGAATCTGGACATACATGGCCTATTCAGGTCATGGCTCTGTATGTTCGGGGTTAGCGAGATAGACGTGGGACTTGTTGCACCTTGAAGGGCCCATTGAATTTTACATAGTAATATAGGCCCAATATTGCAAGAGGCAAAGAAGCCGATAACTGGCTAAAGAAATCCGCACAGAAAGGAGCGCGAATTGCAAGTTAGCTGCTGGACACACAGGTGCAGATGAAAAATGGCCAGCTATGGGAGATCCCCTGCTTGAACAATGTTGACCAAGCCTTAGTTTGATTGAAATGGATACTTCCGGGGTATAGTGCTCTGTTGTACAAATTATATATAAACAATAAATCCAACTGATCTTACCATACTGTGTGTGTGTGTGTGGGGGGGGGGGGGGGGGGGATTGTAACTAAATTTGCATACTTATTCTAAACTGGTGTGCCCCCAGTATTAAATTGTCCCAGAGTGGGAGAAAAACCCACCCTACACATCAGTACCGTACCTAGCCCTGTGCGAGCAGCGCAGCCACATAGGGCACAAAGGCTTAGGGAGCACATTTCGGCTGCCTGCTGTTGCTCTGCTGCTGCCACTTTTTGGTCTCTCAGCAGCGGCAGGGCAACAGCAGGCAGCTGAAATGCACCCTAAGCCTTTCTGCAGGTCTGGCCCCTCCCTCCTCTGATGCGACATCAGAGCAGGGAGGGATCAGATCTGCTTAAAGTTCGGCAGCAGCAGAGCAGACCTGTGACTTGCACATTGGGCACGTGGTCCCCCTCCTCCTCCCCATACCTCTGCCCAGTCGCTGCCTGCTCTTGCCCTGTGGCTGGCACTGCTGTGGAGAAAACAGAGGACGGCAGCAGCAGGGCGAGAGCAGGCAGCGGCTGGACGGAGATATTGGGGGGGGGGGGGGAGAAGAGCGTGCCCGATGTGCAAGTCGCACAAGGTGCGATTCTGGTTCAGTATGGCCCTGCTACACATGCCCCCTCTATCTGTGGCATCGAAGCTGTATTTTCTGGTGCTGCCGCAGACAGGATTACAGAGAATTAAGAGAGGAGGAGCAGCTGATGTGTTTGAGAGGGAACCGCACCTGGCCCAGCCCCCCAAGCAGAGTTCAGGAAACAGGAGCTGCAGGACCATGGTGACACCGAATAAGGAAGAACAGGCTTAGTCCTAGAGCAGAGAAGAGATGGCAATATCTGGGGCAAGCCTAGTCCTCTAGCAGAGAGGACATGAGAGAAGCTCCAGGGTCATGATGGTCGGGAGAGGTAGACTTGAGGCAGAAAGGACTGCAAACACAGTTGCACCTCTTTCTTACCCCTTCTCTCTCCTCTTCCTCCCCCTGCCCCTCTCTCTCCCTACTCATATGATTGTCTTCTTTCCTATCATAACAATGGAATTCTTTTCAGTTATTTTATTCCCCTGTGTTTATGTAAACCACTCTGATAATGTACTGAAGAGCAGTATAATAAACCATAAAGCATGTGGTGACATCTGAGACAGACTCAGCCCCCTAGCAGAAAGGAGGTGGATAGTCTGGAAGACTACAGGAGTGATGTTGGCAAGGGAAGGAGATCTGGCCTGAAGAAACAGCAGTACAAGACTGTTGTGGTAGTAGGAGCAGCTGGAAGAGATTGAAGAAGATCATTAATGTGTAAGAGATACAGGCCATAGAGCTGCAAGAATAGTAGGTTCAGCTTTTACGGGAGGGTGAAATAACTAAACAGAAAAAGAGAAATGACAGAAGCAGTGGAATTGGGGTCGGGAGAGTGGAATCAAAGAGGGGATGACTAAAGGAAGTGTAATAGAACTGTGGAGGGGAAGAAGGTCAGTGAAGAGCAGTGGAACTAGAGAGGGGGCAATAGAACAGAGGCAAGAGGAGGGGCATTGGAACTAGGCATGGAGTAATTGCAGAAGGTGTAATGGAACTGGGGAGAGAGAATGGAACCCCAGGGTAGGAAGAGGGAAAGAGCATTGGAACTGGGCTGGGATGGTGGCTGGGGAAAGGGTGATGGAAATTAGGCGGGGAAAATAGAAGGGAATGGAACTGTGGAGGAGCAGTGGAAGAGGGGAGGGGGTAGAGCATGATGAAATTAGGGTGGGCCAGGGGAATAATGATACCAGAGATGGAGAAGGGTGTTGGAACTAGGAAGAAGGAGGATGAAAGTGGAGAGCAGGTGTGATGAGGGGCAATAAAACTAAGGAAGAAGTATTGGAACCTAGGAGGGGGAACAGAAGGAGGAGCAAGAGAACTGAGGAGAAGACAATAGAATTGGTGACAGGCATGCCATAGGCAGGTTAGAGGAAAAAATGCAAAATTAACTTCTTTTCTGAAAAAAACAAACAATGGAAATTTTGAAATATTTCTCCTGATCTATAAAATAAACTGTAAATACAGTTGTGGTTAATATTATTGGCACGCTTGCAGTTCAACCCCTTAATATCCAATATCTCCTAAAAAAAAGTGACCAGTGGACTATATATGCACACATATCTGACACATAAAAGAATCAAATAAAACAAGACCAATTAAAAAAGGAAACAGTAGGAAATACTATAAAAACTGGGACATTGCCAGGACATGATTATTCTACTATAAAGGTTATACTATGGAAAGTAACCCACAAAATTATATTTAAAAAAAATTTGTTGGAATGTTTGTCATGAACAGAACAAATTATTGAATTATTGCTTTCAGCATTCAGAGAAGGAACCCTTTTTCAACTATTGCGCTTGAGGCCAAGCTCTTTATAGTGTTGAGAGCTCAAAACACAATTCTATATCACGTTTTCATTCTACGGGATCTCCTGTGCTAGTCTCCAGAAAGGTTCCTACAATGGTACTACATGCCATGATTGGATTTCGGGGATCCTGGCGTTTGCCACTTCACAAGTTAAGTTTCTTGTTGTATTAATATGTTACGCTTTTGTGGTGTTCACACATAATTTCGGTGATTTATTTTGCCTATTTTGAGAATAAAAAGGAAAGTTTGTTGCAAGAAAGAATTTGGTCCATTCATGACAAACATTTCAACAAATTATTATTTTTTAAATATAATTTTGTGGGTTAATTTTCACAGTCTAACCTTTATAGTGGGATTACATTGTGGTTTGGACTAGTGGTTTCACCTTATTAGGACATGATTATTGGCACCCTTATAAACAATTCAAATCAGTTTCAACCGAAGAACCACATTCCCACTGCAGTAAAATTAGATACACCTGTGATCAAGTGTCAGTACTCACAAGACTTGAATCAACCAATGAATGATGGCTCTAATGTTTAAAATGACCACATTCACTCCCTGTTCCATTTTTACAATGTTGAAGACAAGAGAACTGCCTGAGACTGTCAGAAAAGCCATTATCACCAAACATCAAACATCAAGAAGGTACAAGGCCATCTCCAAAGACTTTGGGATTCCTGTGTCTACAGTTCACAATGTTATTAAGACGTTTTCTGCTCACGGAACTGGCAAGAACCTCCAAGGACATGGTGAGAAGAAGAAAATTAATTCAAGAAGTCTTCGAAAGTTAGTGTGAACTGTTGGAAAACCATCACACACAAGATCCAAAGAGCTTAAGGCTGACCTGGAGCAATCTGGAGTGGTAGCTTCATGCCGCACCATATGCCATGCACTAAATAAAGAAGGACTTCACGGGTGAAGGCCAAGGAGGACCTCACTGCTCAAAGACAGACATAAGAAGGCACACCTAATCTTTGCCCAAACCCATCTTAAGAAACCACAATCCTGGGAAAATGTTCTGTGGACAGATGAAACCAAACTTGAGCTCTTTGGCAATGCAGACCAACGATACATTTACAGGCAAAGAAATGAAGCTTATAAGGAAAAAAACACCCTTCCTACAGTTAAACATGGTAGAGGTTCCATTATGTTGTGGGGCTCTTTTGCTGCCCCAGGAACTGGAGGCCTGAAACATATTAAAAGAACCATAAAGGACTACCAAGATATTTTGGAGCAAAATGTGCTACCTAGTGTCAGAAAATTATGTCTGGGTTGAAGGTCATGGATCCTTCGGCAGGACAATGACCCAAAATATTCATCCAAAAGTACAAAAGAATTGTTAAGAGGAAAAAAATGGACTGTTTTAAACTGGCCAGCAATGAGTCTTGATCTCAATGCAACCTTTGGGAAGAGCTGAAATCTGCCATTGATAAAAGGAATCCTGGAAACATTCATGAGCTGGAATAAATAGAAGGTGAAGAGTGGGAGAAACAACCAGCAGACAGATTTATGAAACTTATGGATGGCTACAAGAAATGTTTGGAGGCTGTCATCACTGCTAAGGGTTGTGCAGCCAATTATCGGTAAAGGGTGCCATTAATCCTGTCCAGGTCATATTTAGTTTTTTTTCTCAGAAATTACTACGTCTAAGTTGCACAGACATCTTTTTGTTGTTGTATACTTTTGAACATACTATTAAAATGTTATGATGACATACAGTTGGAATATTCACAATTATTTCTCAAGATATTGTACACAATGTACTTGAAATGCAAGGATGCCAATAATGTTGACCACAACTGTATGTACATGTGTGTGCTTACAACTTGAGAATAGCTGGTACTGTCTATTTTAGGCTTTCCAAATTACTAAATGTCATCTAATGAAAATTCTAGGCTGCTTATTTTGTTCTGATTTTTGTGGGATCACATTGTTTCTCAGACAATGAACTGGTCCTGCTCAATTTTGCATGATGTGAATTTGAAGACAAACAAACACTGTTAGTGGTTGATGCTTTTGGATGGCCTGGATGAAGGTCAAGGGACTGCACCATCACTTTCCCCAACCCTCAGTAAAGGATGTGGGGACATCTTGTCCTTCCTCTATTTCTTTATGCTCACTATTGGAGACATGTGTCCCAGATTTGTGCACAAAATTCTGGTTACTGTATACTAGAACCCACCCAAGCCTGCTTCGTTACATTTACAGAACTGTATGTCGGTCCTATTCCAATCCAAGCTAAGGAGGCTACCTTTGGATCCTTACCCTTTATCCTCCTGTCTTCATCCATTTGCATTTTAATCATTTCCCCAAGAATTCCTTTGTCCCTGGTTGTTTTATGTGTCTTAGCAGATTGTAAGCTCTGTGGAGCAGGGACTGTCTCTTTGTGCAGTGCTGCTTACGCTTAGTAGTGCTATAGATAGGATAAGTAGTGATAGTAGTTTAAGGCTGCTGTGTTTCCAGGCATGCACAGAGCCCCTTGGATGGACATGTGGAAAGAAACAATAACATACTGTCACGTGATCGCTTCTGCCAAGTCACAGCATTCCATTTATTCTTTATATGGGATACACCCATGCTATTCTATAGAATAGAGGTCCACATAAAAAGTAAATCACTGAAGGTGAAGGCTTACCAAACACTTTATCCAGCTAGCTTTATTTAGAGATTCAGGCTCTATCCACGCTGGCTGAATATGCAGTCCAGAGTCAATTGAATAAAGATGTCAAGTTAACTTTAGGTTTGCTAGCACTGATGATTAGCCCTAGCGAGCTATAGTTAAACCACACCACAGGAATGCTCTAGTGCTGCTTCTTTTAATCTAGGTAAATTTTGTGCACATTACAACTTGCCCACACTAAATTTAGCCTTTGGCAAGAATAATGTTTTGACCCATTGAAGTATTGTTCCATAAATATCAACATTTTTCAAGGGCGAGACCATTCATCCTGATCTAACCTAGCCTGCCCTGTATATTATTCAGTTGCCTTTGTAAAAAAAAATATATACAGGGTGGCCCAAAAAAAGTGAGAACATCTCGTAAATTAAAAGCTTAAATAGTTTACTTATTTACTTTTTTTAGCTGTATAACGTCTTTATTTCGACAATTTCCGGTCGCCATCTTTTTTTTAAAATTTGTCAATCGTTTACATCTGTCTTTTTGAATTTTTAAATAACTTATATGCTACGAGATGTTCTCAATTTTTTTGGGCCACCCTGTATATTGTGCCTGTCTCTTTAAGAGATTAACTAGACCTTGTGGACAGACCAGGACGAGAGCCACATGTGGCTCAAGTGCAAGCCACATTGCAAGACTTCTCTGGAGCACCCTCTTAAGCATATCATATCACTGTTAAGCACACGCTTAAGTATATCATATCACTCTTAAGTGAACTCTTAAGAATGATTTAGCATTCTGAAGTCTTGCCTAATCAAAGGGACAGCAAGCCACGACACAAGTTGGGCTAAGCCACATTTCTTCTTCCCAATAGCAGTATCTTTGAGTAAATGGGAAATAGATTAAGAAAAGGCTGGTGATATAAATTTTAGAATATTAAAAATTAAGCCTTCTGGAATACAGTTGTACTGTAATGTCCAAAGAGACTTCTTCAGGAGACGGCTAGGGAAATGGTAAGAGATTAATTCTAATTTTGCTGACCAAAAGAATTCTCCACAGCGACCGCATTCAAAACAACCCAACATAAATTGTTACTTTGTCCACACAGCTGCATATTAGTTTTGGCCTGCTTCAGGCCTGCTGAATTTTGACTCTGTTTCAGGCCTGCCCCCTAAACAGAGAGCATCTCCTGACTGATTTTCTTCTTCTACATCAATGAGCGTGATTCCAAGAAAATGCATTTCGCCTTTTGTATTTAGGGGTTCTTTTATTCTTATTTTTGCCTAACATATTTATGTGTTAGTTCATCTTCCAAGGGGATTTTTGTAACCTCTGTAAGAAACTGGGAAATTTATGAGGCCTGTGAGAGATCTTTGCTGGCAAGGAAATGTTTTCTTTGCTCTCAAGAGAGGATTTGACAGAAACCATAAGCAAAGAGAAAAAAATGATGTTTACTGGCAGATTAATGTCATCTAATTCCTTCTTAAATAAGATCGTAGAGCAACAGGGCCAGTCACCCATATAGCCAGGTTGACTGATGCATCTCCTTGTCTTGTCCCCAGTGGCAATATGACATGATATGTTCTTCACAGCAGTGATATGAAGATGAATCTGCAATATTGGAATTACCAAGGTCCTGAAAGAAAATTAAGGGATATACTGTGGACATTTTTATAGCCACCTGGAGGTCAAGCTCTTGAAATCACATGAAATTCACATGAAATCACATGAAATGACCTTCAACCATGGTCATTCTGGAATCTGATGGGCTAAGGAAAAAAATGTTCCAGTACATGCAAGACACAATCTCCTCCTTTGTGCGTTTCTGAATGCCAGGCAATATTTCTCTGAAGCACACGGACTTCTGTCCCCTGCATGTCACAATCCATTGGTGCTAGTGCAACAATATCACAGTTTCAACCAGGCAGACAGGCAAGTTCTGGGACTTAAAAGGGACCTGCACACTCGCATGATTGAAAATGCAATATAGCTGAACCACTTCCAAGTGTAGGAATGCAGGAAGCAGACTCCTGTGCACTTTAGAGCAGTGATTCTCAGACCAGTCCTTGCAGATGCCCAATCAGTCAGATTGTTAGGATAATCATAATGGTTATGCTTGAGATAGATTTGCATGTACTGTTTCCATAGTGTATATCTATCTCCAGCTTATTCAGTGTGGGAATCCTGAAAACCTGACTGGCTGGATGTGCCCAAGGACTGGGTTAAAAACCGTTCTTTTAGAGGGTACACTAATGTCAGGTATTGACCCAAAGAAGTAAACATCAGGTTTTCTAAACCAAATTATCAGGGTGCAGCTTAGGTTATATCAACAGCCACGGAACTACAGCATTAATGTCTGGACTCTGAAGGGATGCATTACTTCATGGACTTAAGGATAAGATACTTTATCAGGACTGCATTAAAAAGGATCCTTTGGTTGGAGAACAGAATGAAAAGAAAAGAAAATGGACACAGGCAATTTTGTTTACTTTTTCCAGGACTGAACAACCCTCAGTAAATTAGAAAGATGATGGCAGAAAAAGACTACATGGCCTATCTAGTCTGCCCTTCCATATCAACTACAATAGTCCTCTTTTTACTTTTAGAGATCCTCCTTGTTTGTCCCATGCTTTTTTGAATTCAGATACTGTCCTTGTGTCTACCACCTCCACTAGATGATTATTCCACGCATCTACCATTCTTTCCATAAAGAAATATTTCCGCATATTACTCCTGAGTCTATCCCCTTTCATACACATCCTATGTCCCCTCATAGCAGAACTTGCCTTCAATTGAAAGAGACCCTCCTGTGGATTTATGCCACGGAGGTATTTAAATGTCTCTATCATATCGCCCCTATACCGCCTTTCCTCTAAAGTATACATATTAAAATCTTTAAGTCTGTCCTCATATGCTTGATAAGAAAGACCACTAACCATTTTAGTAGCCACCTTCTGCAGACTCCAACCTGCTTATATTCTTTTGAAGGCACGAACTCCAGAATTGCACACAATACTCCAAATGAGATCACACCAGAGACTTATACAGAGGCACTATCATCTCCTTTTTTCTGCTGGCCATTCCTCTCCCTATACACCCAAGCATCCTTCTGGCTTTCGCAGTCGCCTTTTCTACCTGTTTAGCTACTTTGAGATCATCAGATACAATCACGCCCAAGTCCCGCTTTTCTTTTGTGGACAGAAATACCTCACCCCCTACATTGTACAGCTCCTTTGGATTTTTGCAGCCCAAATGCATGACCCTGCATTTTTTAGCATTAAATTTCAGCTGCAAAATTCTAGACCAGTTTTCAAGTGTGGCTAGATCCCTCCACATGTTATGGACTCCTTCCTGTGTGTCTACTCTATTGCAGATTTTGGTATCATCTGCAAACAAGCAAACCTTACCTGACAGTCCTTCCACAACATCACTAACAAAGATGTTAAAGATGTTAGCTGTACCCTTTTTTGCCTCCCACTCAACCAATTTCTAACCCAATCAGTCACTTTAGTGTTTATAAGTCACCTGTGCGGAATGGTGGCAAAGGTTTTACTGAAATCTAAAAACACCACATCTAGGGCTGTCCTTTGGTCCAGCTCCCTGGTCACCCAGTCAAAGAAATCAATCAGATTTGTCTGACAAGACCTGCCTCTGGTGAATCCATGCTGCCTCAGATCCTGCAATCCATTGGATTCCAGAAACCTCATTATTCTCTCCATTAGTAGCTTATCCAATAATTTACAAACCACAGAGGTTAGACTAACTGGCCTGTAGTTCTCAATGTCATCCTTACGTCCACTTTTGTGTAAAGGGAACATATGAGCCTCTCTCCAGTCCTCGAGCACCATTCCCAACTCCAAAGAGGCATTGAAAAGGTCAGACAGTGGAGCCACTAGAACATCCCCAAGTTCCCTCACTATTCTTGAATGTATGCCATCTGGACCCATGGCTTTGTCTACTTTTAGTTTAACTAGTTCCTCATGAACACAGTCTTCTGAAAATCGTTTGAGATCCCCGTCACTTCCGCTCCTATTCATAGGTGTTTTCTGATGTCCTGCTCGTGGGCCTTCATCTGTGAACACAGAACAGAAATATTTTTAAGCAATTCTGCTTTTTCCTCATCAGTTTCTGCATATTCCTCCCCTTCACCCTTGAGTCTGACAATACCACTTTTGCCCTTCCTCCTCCCACTAACATATCTGAAAAATGTCTTACCCCCACATTTTATGGCATTGGCTATTTCTTCTTTTTTTTGTACCTTTGATTTCCTGACTACTTTGCTAGCTTCTCTAAGTTTTTTCCAAATATAGATGCCTGTCTTCCTCTCTCTGTGATCTCTTGTATTTCATGAAGGCAGCCCTCTTTTTCTTCACCTTTTCAGCTACTTCTTTTGAGAACCATAGTTGCTTCCTTTTCATTTTACATTTATATATCTTTCTAACAAAAGGTTTGTTACCCTTAAAATATTCCCTTTCAGTTTTTCTACATTCCCCAGCTGTTCCCATCCCACTAACGATTCTTTGAGGTATTGGTCCAACTTGGCAAAGTTGGTTTTCCTAAAGTCTAAGATGCTTGCTTTTTAATGGATTTTATCAGCCCTGGTCCTAATACTGAACCACACCATATGGTGATCACTGGATGCGAGATAATCTCCCACTGTGACATCAGAAACACTTTCCCCATTGGTAAGCACTAAGTCCAGTATGGCACCATCATGTTGGTTCTGTTACCAATTGCCTGAATAGTTCTCCCGGTAGAGAATCCAGGATCTCCTTACTTCTAGATGAGACTGCAGCAGGGATGTGCCAATCCACATCTGGCATATTGAAATCACCTATCAGTAGCACTTCTTCGTTCATGGCAGTACTGTGTATGTTTTCTATTAAATCTTTGTCCACTTTTACTCCCTGTGAGAGGGATCTGTATATAACTCCAATGCAAATGGATTTCCCTTTCCTTCTTTCTAGTTGAACCCACAGTGCCTCCTCTCTTCCTTTTAGGCCCTGCAATTCTATAGCCTGAATATTATTTTTTACATATAGTGCCACTCCAGAAATATCGCTACACCGGGAAGATGTATTACAACTATTTGATAAACTGAATAGTAGCAAATCACCTGGACCGGATGGTATACATCCAAAAGTGTTGAAAGAACTGAAATATGAGATTGCAGACCTGCTATTAGTAATCTGTGAACTTTCATTAAAATCATCTGTAATACCTGAAGATTGGAGGATCGCCAATGTAACGCCAATTTTTAAAAAAAGTTCCAGGGGTGATGCGGGAAACTACAGACCGGTGAGCCTGACATCAGTACCGGGAAAAATGGTAGAAACCATCATAAAAAACAAAATTACTCAGCATGTAAATAGTCATGGCCTAATGGGAGACAGCCAACATGGCTTTAGACAAGGAAGATCTTGTCTTACTAATCTGTTATGTTTTTTTGAAAGTGTGAATAAACAGGTAGACAAAGGTGAGTCGGTTGATATAGTGTATCTGGACTTTCAGAAAGCCTTTGACAAGATCCCTCATCAGAGACTTTTGGCAAAACTAAAAAGTCATGGGATAGGAGGCAGTGTACTATTGTGGATCGGGAACTGGTTAAAAGATAGAAAGCAGAGTGTAGGGCTAAATGGCCAATTTTCCCAATGAAATAAGTGAATAGTGGAGTACCCCAGGGATTTGTACTGGGTCTGCTGCTTTTTGACATATTCATAAATGACCTGGAAAAGGGAATAATTAGTGAGGTTATCAAATTTGCAGATGACACAAAACTGTTTAAAGTTGTTAAAACCCAAGGGGATTGCAGAAAACTGCAGGAGGATTGGAAGACTGGGCATCCAAATGGCAGATGAAATTTAATGTGGACAAGTGCAAAGTTATGTACCTAGGAAAGAACAACCCACACTATAGTTACACGATGCAAGGCTCCACATTAGAAACCACCACCCAGGAAAAAGATTTAGGCGTCATCGTGGATAACATGTTAAAACCCTCAGCCCAGTGTGCAGCGGCGGCCAAGAAAGCAAATAGAATGCTAGGTATCATAAGGAAAGGAATGGAAAATAAAAAAAGGATATTATAATGCCTCTATATCGTTCCATGGTGAGACCGCACCTTGAATATTGTGTGCAATTCTGGTCGCCATATCTTAAAAAGGATATAGCGTTATTAGTTTGAGGTTTCCTACCCTCCCTAAACATCTCTCTCATATTAGAACTAGGCCTTTTCACAATCCTTCTAACCTTATTCACATTCCTCTCCTCTCCCCTTTTCCTGTGCCTTATGGAATGTTCACTCTCTCTCTAATAAACTTGCCTTTGTACATGACCTTTTTATTTCCTGCTCTTTTCACCTCTTTGCCTTAACTGAGACCTGGCTTCTTCCTGAAGACAATGCCTCCATTGCCGCTCTTTGTCATGGGGGCTTCCAGTTCTCCCACTCTCCTCGTCCTACTGGTCGTGGTGGGGGTATTGGACTTCTTCTGTCTCCCTCTTGTCACTTCCAGTCTCTCATCCTACCTCAATCTCTTTCCTCTCTCTCTTTTGAACTCCACTCGATCCGCCTCTTCGTTGCTCTCCCACTCCGAGTAGCTGTTCTCTATCGTCCTCCTGATACTTCTATTTCCACTTTTCTTTCTGACTTTGATTCTTGGCTGTCTACCTTTCTTCACCCCTCCTCCCCCACCCTTATTCTTGGCGACTTTAACATTCATGTTGATGACCCCTCCAATCCCCATGTTCTAAAACTCCTCTCTCTTACCTCCTCGTATAACCTTCAACTCTCTTCCACTGCTCCTACTCACCAACATGGTCATTGCCTTGACCTAATTTTCTTCTCTAACTGCTCACCCTCCAACTTCTCTAACTCTGTCCTTCCTTTATCTGACCACCACCTTTTAAGTCTTATTATTCATCATCCTCCACCTCAGCCTCGTCCTGCTTCCACTAATCTATTTAGAAACCTTCTTGCTATTGATCCCTTAGCTCTCTCCTCCTCCAGTATTTCCTCACCCCTTTCATCCACTCTTTCTTCTAATTCTATTGATGAGGCTGTGGCCTCCTATAATGTTGTACTCTCCTCTGCTTTGGATTCTTTTGCTCCCCTCATCTCACGTCCTGTTAGGCGTTCTCCTCCACAGCCTTGGCTCTCTCCTTTTGCCCGCTATTTGCGCTCCTGTGCCCTCTCTGCTGAGCGTGCCTGGCTCAAATCTCACTCTCATGCTGACTTTCTCCACTTTAAATTCATGCTCTTCTCCTTCCAATCAGCCATTGCACTTGCCAAACAAATCTACTTCACCCATCTGACTAACTCTCTTGTCTCTAATCCTCGTCGTCTTTTTTATACACTCAATTCTCTCCACAGTGTGTCCCCACCTCTGACTCCTACCTCCCTTCCTGCCCAAACCTTGGCACAGTACTTCCATGACAAAATCCATAAAATCACCCTCCATTTCACTACTTCCTCTTCTCCCCCCCCCTTTTTCCCAACTCTCCCCCCTTACTTCTGCTTCCCTTTCTTCCTTCCCTCTGGTCTCTGATGAGGAAAAACCACTCCTCCTTTCTTCCTCTAAGCTGACTACCTGCCCGTCTGATCCTATGCCCACCCACCTCCTTAGCTCCATTTCTTCCACTATCATCCCCTCCATCACTCTCCACCGCTACCTTCCCTTCTGACTTCAAGCATGCTATTGTCACACCACTCCTCAAGAAACCCTCACTCGATCCCTCCTGTCCTTCTAACTATCGTCCCATCTCTCTCCTTCCCTTCATTTCTAAATTACTTGAGCGTGCTGTCTACCACCGCTGTCGACTTCCTCTCCTCTCATGCCCTCCTAGATCCTTTAAAATCCGGTTTCCGTCCCCTACATTCTACCGAAACTGCTCTTACCAAAGTCGCCAATGATTTGTTTCTGGCTAAGTCCAAAGGCTTTTATTCTGTCCTCATTCTTCTGGATCTCTCTGCTGCCTTTGACACCGTTGACCACAATCTTCTTCTTATCACCCTGTCTTCACTCGGTTTCAAAGGCTCTGTACTTTCTTGGTTCTCCTCCTATCTCTCCCACTGCTCTTTCAGTGTGTACTTCGGTGGCTCCTCCTCCTCTTCTACCCCTTTACCTGTGGGGGTACCTCAAGGTTCTGTCTTAGCTCCGCTCCTCTTCTCTCTCTATACCCAATCCCTTGGTGCCCTTATCTCTTCCCATGACTTTCACTATCATCTCTATGCTGACGACTCTCAAATCTACCTCTCTACGCCTGTTATCTCTCCTGAAATTCAAGCTAAGATCTCGGCCTGCCTCTCTGACATTGTTTCCTGGATGTCCTACCGCCGCTTGAAGCTGAACATGGCCAAAACTGAACTCCTTGTCTTTCCCCCTAATACCTCCCCTCCTCCTTTCCCTTTCTCAATCTCTGTGGATAACTCTGTTATCCTTCCTGTCTCTTCGGCACGGAACCTTGGTGTTATCTTTGACTCATCTCTCTCCTTCTCTTTACATATCCAAAACATTGCTAAAACATGCCGTTTCTTTCTTTACAATATCTCCAAAATTCGCCCTTTTCTCTCTGATAACACTACTAAACTGATTGTCTGCTCTTTAATCACCTCCCGCCTTGATTACTGTAACCTTCTCCTTGCTGGCCTCCCTGCTAACCACCTCTTTCCTCTCCAGTCTATTCAACATTCTGCAGCTCGTCTGATTTTCCGTCAGTCTCGTTTTTCACACATTACTCCTCTTCTCATGTCACTTCACTGGCTCCCCATCCGCTTCCGTATCCAGTTCACACTCCTCCTTCCAACCTATAAATGTATTCATTCTTCTGCCCCTCATTACCTTACATCCCTCATCTCTACCTACACCCCCTCTCGCCTACTCCGCTCATCTAATTGTCTTCGTTTATCTATGCCTTTTACTCGTACTTCTAATTCTAGACTTCGCTCCTTTAAACTGGCTGCAGCCTTTTCCTGGAATTCTCTACCTGTCTCTGTCCACCAAGCCTCCTCCCTGGCCATCTTCAAATCCAAACTGAAATCCCATTTCTTCACTATTGCTTTTTGTTCCTAACTCATCCTTTCTTGTTCTCTCCATAAACATTTATTCTTGTCTTGTTAATTGTTATTTGTATTATCTAATTTATTTCATATTTTGTCTTGCCTAGATTGTGAGTTTTAATGGGCAGGGACTGTCTCTTTTTATGTTTGTACAGCGCTTTGTATGTTGCAGCGCTTTATAAATGCTTAATAATAATAATAATAATAATACAGAGAAGAGCCACCAAAATGGTGAAGGGGATGGAAGGCTACTCCTATGAAGAGAGGCTACAAAGGTTAGGGCTCTTCAACCTGGAAAAGATACGGCTGAGGGGAGATATGATAGAGGTCTAGAAATTAATGAACGGAGTGGAACGGGTAAACATAGATCAATTGTTTACGCTATCAGAATATAGAAAGACTAGGGGACATCTAATGAAGCTACAGGGTAAACTATTTAAGACAAATAAGAGAAAATATTTTTTCACTCAATGTGTAATCAAACTCTGGAATTTGTTACCGGAGGATATAGTAAAGGCTGTTAGTGTAGCTGGGTTTAAAAAAGGTTTGGACAAGCTCCTGGAGGAAAGGTCCATAAACCATTATTAAGAAGGGACCCAGGATATCAATGCTTGACCCAATACAAGCATTGTGGAACCTGTGTCTCTTGGGGATGCTGCTAGGTATGTATGACCTAGATTGGCCACTGTTGGAAACAGGATACTGGGCTTGATGGACCTTGATCTGACCCAGTATGGCATATCTTATGTTCTTATGTTCTTACCTTCTTCCTACCCTATCCTTCCTGAATAAAGTATAGCCCGGTATAATTACATCCCAGTCATGGTTTTCCATGAACCATGTCTCTGTAACCACCACTAAATCCAAGTCACCCTCTTCCATTAAAGCCTCAGCATCTGGGATCTTATTTCCTATGCTATGGGCATTTATACACACCGCTTTCCAGATGTTGCCCCTATTACCCATTTCTGCAGAGGTATTAAATGCTTCACTTACCTAGGGTCTCTTGTCATCCATCCCCAATGAATCTAGTTTAAAGCCCTCCTCAGTAGTTTAGCCAGTCTGCTGCTGAAGACACTTCAACCCTTCTTGGACAGATGGATACCATCTTTACTCTGCAGCCCTTGGAACATCATCCCATAGTCCAGGAAACCAAAATGCTCTCAAAGACACCATCCACGCAGCTATGTGTTCATTTCCAGGATGCATGCTTCTCTGCCTCAGCCTTTTCCCTCAACAGGGAGGATTGAAGAGAACATCACCTGAACACCTATCTGCTTCACCCTCTGTCCCTGTTTTTGACCTATTTGATAACTCACCCAACTAACAGAACTTGGTATCACTGTCACAGTCTTTAAATGGTTTCATCCTACCTCAGCAACAGAGGTTTTTCCATTTTCTCCTGAACCCACTCACTAAATTGCAGAGTACCTCAAGGTGTCATCCTTTTCCCTTCTCTCTTTAACTTCTTCCTTGGTCCTCTCCCCATCCTAATCCATTCCCAAGATATTAAAGTTTATTATTATGCTGATGATATTGAACTTATTTATCCTACCAGCTTCATTCCCCTGTCTCTCTTGGTCTAAATGTTATAGCCTCCTGGATCACCTCCCATTAATTAGAGCTCAATATTTCTAAATCCTAAGCCATGTGGATGACAGACCAGATAACCGTCCTTCAATAACCGTTAAACGTCTGGGCCAAGATCTTGCACCGACAAATTCTCTCAAAATTCTAGGTTGCTTCTTTGATCTCACATTTTCCTTCAAGCTTCAAATCTCAATTGTCAAATCTTGCTTCTACTTTCTTCGCCAACTCTACTCCATAAGATCTTATGTTGATCAAAATGTTCTTACAACTGCAGCTCATGCTCGTGTTCTGTGTAGTCTGCACTACAGTAATGTCGTCTATTTTGGTCTTCCTGTATCTTCATTATCATAGCTTCAGAATGTTCCAAATATCACTATCAAACTCATTCATGGTTCCCATAAATATAATCACATTACACCACTTTTCATGCATCGTCATTGACCCCCTCTCACTTACAGGAGTAAAAGGAGGCCACTATGGTTCTCAAAAGAAGTAGCTGAAAAGGTGAAGAAAAAGGGGGAGGCCTTCATGAAATACAACAGATCACAGGGAGAGGAAGACAAGTATCTATATTTGGAAAAACCTAGAGAAACTAGCAAAATAATCAGGAAAGCAAAGATTCAAGGAGAGGAGGAAATAGCCAATGCAATAAAATGGGGGGATAAGACATTTTTTCAGATAAGTTAGTGAGAAGAGGAAGGGCATAAGTGATATTGTCAGACTCAAGGGTGAAGAGGAGGAATATAGAAGTTGATGAGGATAACGCGGAATTGCTTAACAAATATTTCTGTTCTGTGTTCACAGATGTAGGGCCAGGAGCAGGACCTCAGAAAACACCCAGAAATAGGAAAAGAAGCGACGGAGATCTCAAATGATTTTCAGAAGAGTGTGTTCGTGAGGAACTAGCTAAACTAGAAGTAGACAAATTGATGGGACCGATGGGATACATCCAAGAATACTGATGGAACTGGGGAATGTTCCAGCAGCTCCATTAACTGGCCTTTTCAATGCCTCTTTGGAGTCGGGAGTGGTGCCAGAGGACTGGAGAGAGGCACATGTGGTCCCTTTACACAAAAGCAGAAGTAAGGATGTGATTGAAAACAATAGGCCAGTTAGTTTAACTTTTGTCTTGAGTAAACTATTGGAAATGCTGCTAAAAGAGAAAATAGTGAGGTTTTTGGAATCCAATAGATTACCGGATCCAAGGTAGCATGGATTCACCAGAGGCAGGTCTTGTCAGACAAATCTGATTGATTTCTTTGAATGGGTAACCAGGGAGTTGGACCAAGGGAGAGCCCTAGATGTGGTGTACTTACATTTCGGTAAAGCCTTTGACACCGTTCCGCACAGGTGACTTAAGAACAAACTGAGCACCCTAGGAATGGACCCTAAAGTTACTTATTGGGTTAGAAATTGGTTGAGTGGGAGACGTCATAGGGTACAGGTAAATGGAGTTCACTCTGAGGAGAAGGAGGTTACAAGTGGTGTGCCCCAGGGATCTGTCCTTGGTCCAATTTTTAACATCTTTGTTAGTCATATAGCAGAAGGGCTGTCGGGTAAGGTTTGCCTCTTTGCAGATGATATCGAAATCTGCAATAGAGTAGATACCCAGGAAGGAGTAGATAACAGGAGGAGGGATCTAGCTAAGCTTGAAGAATGGTCTAGAATTTGGCAGCTGAGATTTAATGCTAAAAAATGCAAAGTCATGCATTTGTACTGCAAAAATCCAAGTGAGAGGTACATGTAGGGGGTGAAGTACTTCTGTCCACAAAAGAAGAGTGGGACCTGGGCGATCGTGTCTTACGATCTTAAAGTTGCTAAACAGGTAGAAAAGGCATCGGTGAAAGTTAGAAGGATGCTTGGGTGCATAGGGAGAGGAATGGCCAGCAGAAAAAAAGAGGTGATAGTGCCTCTGTAGAAGTCTTTGGTGCGATTTCATTTGGAGTATTGTGTGCAATTCTGGAGACCGCACCTTCAAAGGATATAAACAGGTTGGAGTTGGTGTAGAGGGTGGCTACTAAAATGGTTAGTGGTCTTCGTTATAAAGCATATGAGGACAGACTTAAGGATCTTAATATGTATACTTTAGAGGAAAGGCAGGATAAAGGAGATATGATAGAGATGTTTAAATACCTCCGTGGCATAAATGCACAGAAGAGCCTCTTTCGATTGAAAACAAGCTCTGATATGAGGGAACATGGATGAGAGTGAAAGGATATAGACTCAGGAGTAATATGCAGAAATATTTCTTTATGGAAAGAGTGGTAGATGCATGGAATAGCCTCCCAGTGGAGGTGGTAGAGATGAGGACGAGTATCTGAATTCAAAAAGCATGGGACAAGCACAGAGGATCTCTAAAGGAAAAAAGGGGAATATTGTAGTAGTTTATATGGAAGGGGAGACTAGAGAGGCCATGTGTTTTTTTCTGCCATCATGTTTCTATGTTTTGATGTTTCTATCCTTCTTCCTCATAAAGCATTCTTTACGGGTCTTCCCTTCTACCTCTCCACTCATCTTATCTTCTCCTCCTCCTGCTCCACCTGCTCACAGCATGAAAATGCCTTGTATCTTCTCCCAGTAAACCATCAATCTATATTTTAGTTTCTCGCTCCTTCTCTCTGGAACTCTTTCCTGCCTAAATCCATGCAGAACTATAACATTAAACTAAAACATTAAAATCTGATTCAAAAAGGTTTTTCTTTACCCTGACGTTTGGTGACCAGCTAAGCGGTGGCACCTCCCCATAACCACTCCTTCTTCCTCTTCCCTTATGGATCCTGTACCCCCTCTATACCCATTCCTGGTTTTTCTTTCACTATAGCCTGCTAGTTTTGGAACATACCTCCCACATTCTCCTTTTCTTTTATTACACTCTGATTATTTTATTTTCAGTTTTAATTTGTACTGCCATTTAATTGTACTTTCTTTTATGCTATTTCATTGACAGTGATTGAAAAATGCTACATCAGGTGACAACAAATAAATAATTAAATATGCACGCACTTTCTCATTTATATGCAAATCCATTTATGCATACACATTAGGGATATACTGAAAACCTCAATGGTTTGAGGCTTTCAAGTATTGCAGCTGCCTATGCCTGTTCTAAACAGTTGTTTAGTGGCTGCTGGCTATTAAACTTAACCTAGTGCATATGATTCATCAACAGAAAGCTCAATTATGTGGGCAAAATATGCATTTAGTATTTTTGGTTGGTTTTCTATTTTTTCTCTCTCCTTCTTCTCCCTCGGTACCTGTCATTTGCTCACTCCTTGGGCACTATACCATTAGTCCATTAAAGACACATACAGGCACTCAAGGGCTTTCCAACGTGCTGGCAGAAGGTAAAACTTGTTCTTTTAGGAATGGCTTAAAGCTAAATTTTTCTGCTTCCCAAGAAAAATGTTACGGGTGTTAAGACACATGCTTATATATATATATAATTTTTTTTTCAGAATGTGCTTTGTTTTCCATTAAATTGTTTTTTGGCCTCAAACAAGATGAAACATAAACCTTGCACCACAGAACTCAAATATTTAACTGGAGTTACCAAAAAAAAGTCCCAAACCCTCCCTCCCAAATAAAAGAGCATTCTTGTCTCTCATTCGGAACCGCGGTTGTAGATTGTTTTGTGGTTGAAAAGGAGCCATTGCGGAATGGCATCTGTGTTAGAGTGAAGCAGTTCAAACGGTGCCTTAAAATGGCAAGAGGAAGATAGGCAACTTCTAACGAGGCCTCAGGGTAGAAAAGACACATTTTCTGTTCGTCTGTCATCTAATACAGGACCAAGTGACTGAGCATGCTATAATATATTGTATGTTAACACAAACACACAATCACGTGCATTTCTGGTATTTATAGTCTTCAAATTCCTCAGTGTAGTTGTGAGTACTGAAAAAAATCATATGATTGTCTTGTAAGTACTAATAACAGGCCTAGAATCATTTCCTCTTTGATTTCATCGTACAGGAGCCCTGTTTAGTCCATCCTGCTGCTGCTGCTGCTGCTGTGCTGGCCCCGTCTGCTGATACACAAGACCTAGTAAGAACATAAGAACTGCCATACTGGGTCAGGTCAAAGATCCATCAAGCCCAGCATCCTGTTTCCAACAGTGGGCAGTCCAGTTCACAAGTACTCGTGTGGATCTCAAAAAGTAACAAGATTCCACGTGGCCTACCCCCAGGGATAAATAGTGGCTTTCCTCAGGTCTTACTCATTAATGATGGTTTATGAACTTTTCCTCCAAGAAGTTGTCCAAATTATGGTGAAAGTCTATGACATTTCATAGAAATAGAGTACTGCTGTCAGAGGCTTGAGCTGCATGGATTTCAGCAGGGAGAATGGAGGATGTGCCAATAGCCACCCACTGACACACAAGAAGAGGATTCTGAGAAAACAGGAAGTGGAAGTACATAGGGATTCATTTTGCTGGTTAAATGGTAGCCAGCCTCTTTCTAAACCACAGAGATTCGATCACAGGGGAGAGAGGGTTGAAAAAGGACAGGTCCAGGCGAGGACAACCAGTGGGACACTGTGATACCTGGGTACAAACTATATTGTAATGATAGAGCTGATCAAATTGGTGGAGGGGTTGCGCTCTATGTTAGAGAGGGCATTGACTCAGAAAGGATTAAAGTTTTGCAGGAAACAAAATCTGCTGTAGAATCTATATGGATTGAAATTCCATATAAAAGGGGGAAGGCAATGGCAGTGGGGGTGTACTATCGAGCACCTGGCCAGAATGACCAAATGGATGATGAAATGCTCAAAGAAATCAAGGAAGCTAACAAAAGTTACAGCGCAGTAATAATAATGGGTGATTTCAATTACCCCGGTATCGACTGGGTCAGTGTCACGTCAGGACATGCTAGGGAGATAAAGTTCCTAGATGAAATAAATGACTGCTTCTTGGAGCAGCTGGTTCATGAACCGACCAGAGGGGAAGCCATATTAGACCTAGTCCTTAGTGGAACACCAGATCTAGTGCAAGAGATAAGGGTGTTGGGGCCACTTGGCAATAGTGATCATAGCATGATCGCCTTTGATTTAATTAGTGGAGGAGGGATAGTAAGGAAATCCACAGTACTACCTTTTAACTTTCGAAAGGGAGACTATGATAAAATGAGGAAAACAGTTAAGAAAAAACTAAAAGGAGCAGTTGCGAAGGCTAAAGATGTACATTAAGCTTGGGTGTTGTTGAAAAATACTATCTTGGAAGCCCAGACCAGCTGTATTCCACGCTTTAAGAAAAGTGGAAGGAAGTCCAAAAAACTGCCAGCATGGTTTAAAGGCTAGGTCAGAGAGGCTGTTGTGGCCAAAAAAGCATCTTTCAGGAAATGGAAAAAAGAGCCAAATGACGAAACCTGGAAACAGCACAAGCACTGGCAAGTCAAATGCAAGGCATTGATAAGGCAGGCAAAGAGAGAATTTGAGAAGAAGCTTGCTGCGGAAGCAAAAACGCAAAATAAAGACCTTTTCAAGTACATTCGTAGCAAAAAACCTGTGAGAGAGTCAGTTGGTCCATTAGATGATAAAGGGGTTAAAGGAGCACTAAGAGGCGACAAGGCGATAGCGGAGAGACTGAATGAATTCTTTGCTTCGGTCTTTACTGAGGAAGATGTAGGGATGTTACCCATGACTGAAGTGGTATTTAAAGGTGCGGAAGAATTGAAGGAAATATCGATACATCGGGAAGATGTCTTACAACTATTAGAGAAACTGAAGAGTAGCAAATCACCTGGGCCGGATGGTATACATCCAAGGGTGTTGAAAGAACTGAAATATGAGATTGCAGACCTGCTATTAGTAATCTGTGAACTATCATTAAAATCATCTGTAATACCTGAAGATTGGAGGATCGCCAATGTAACACCAATTTTTAAAAAGGGTTCCAGGGGTGATCCGGGAAACTACAGACCGGTGAGCCTCATGTCAGTACCGGGAAAAATGGTAGAAACCATCATAAAGAATAAAATTACTCAGCATGTAGATAGTCACAACCTAATGGGAGACAGCCAACATGGCTTTAGACAACGAAGATCTTGTCTTACTAATCTGTTATCTTTTTTTGAAGGAGTGAATAAACAGGTGGACAAAGGTGAGTCGGTTGATATTGTGTATCTGGACTTTCAGAAAGCCTTTGACAAGGTCCCTCATGAGAGACTTTTGGCAAAACTAAAGAGTCATGGGATAGGAGGCAGTGTACTATTGTGGATCAGGAACTGGTTAAAAGATAGAAAGCAGAGGGTAGGGCTAAATGGCCAATTTTCCCAATGGAGAAAGGTGAATAGTGGTGTACCCCAGGGATCTGTGCTGGGTCCGCTGCTTTTTGACATATTCATAAATGACCTGTAAAGTGGAATAACAAGTGAGGTTATCAAATTTGCAGATGACACAAAACTATTTAAAGTTGTTAAAACCCAAGAGGATTGTGAAAAATTGCAAGAGGATCTTGATAAATTGGAAGACTGGGCATCAAAATGGCAGATGAAATTTAATGTGGACAAGTGCAAGGTTATGCACCTAGGGAAGAACAACCCAAACTATGGTTACACGATGCAAGGTTCCACATTAGGAACCACCACCCAGGAAAATGATTTAGGCGTCATTGTGGATACCATGTTAAAACCCTCGGCCCAGTGTGCAGCGGCGGCCAAGAGAGCAAATAGAATGCTAGGTATGATAAGGAAAGGAATGGAAAATAAAACAAAAGATATTATAATGCCTCTATATCGTTCCATGGTGAGACCGCACCTTGAATATTGTGTGCAATTCTGGTCGCCGTATCTTAAAAAGGATATAGCGATTTTAGAAAAGGTACAGAGAAGAGCCACCAAAATGGTAAAGGGGATGGAAGGATACTCCTATGAAGAAAGGCTAAAAAGGTTAGGGCTCTTTAACCTGGAAAAGAGACGGCTGAGGGGAGATATGATAGAAGTCTATAAATTAATGAACAGAGTGGAACGGGTAAACGTAGATCGATTGTTTACCTTATCAGAATATAGAAAGACTAGGGGACATGCAATGAAGCTACAGGGTAAGCTATTTAAGACTAATAAAAGAAAATATTTTTTCACTCAACGTGTAATCAAACTCTGGAATTTGTTACCGGAGGATGTAGTAAAGGCTGTTAGTGTAGCTGGGTTTAAAAAAGGTTTGGACAAGTTCCTGGAGGAAAGGTCCATAAACCATTATTAAGAAGTGACCGAAGATATCAATGCTTGACCCAGTACAAGCATTGTGGAACTTGTGTCTCTTGGGGAAAGTGCTAGGTACATATGACCTAGATTGGCCACTGTTGGAAACAGAATACTGGGCTTGATGGACCTTGGTCTGACCCAGTATGGCATATCTTATGTTCTTATGTTCTTATGTCCACTAGGCGACCTAGGTGGCCACTTTGTGCCGTCAGTTTGTTGCCTGTGGCAGGCCATGTGCTTCAGCACACATGATCTACCACATCTTATCCCCCTCCAATGCAACTTACTGTCAGAGAGGGGTCAGAAGCAGCAGGCCATGTATGCTGAAGCACATGGCCTGCCATGGGCAACAAAGCGGCTGCACAAAGCTGCCGCTTTTAAAATACTGCTGCCATCCGCCTTCCTCCTCAAGATGGAATTGGCAGCAGTGGGAGGCGGCACAGCTCGGTGGAGGCAGCTTGGCACAGGGGGCAAGAGGGTGCAGCCAGGGTTTCTGCTTGGGGTGGCAGAAACCCTTGGGCCAGCCCTGGAGAAGGATTAACTCTGTGTCCCCACATGCGACCGAAAGAAGAGTACCAGGGGAACCAGAAGGAAAAGGGCAATAAAGAGAAAGAAACAGAGAAGATTCAGATTATAGTGTTTTGTTAGAAGATTTTGTGTTGAACTTATTCTGTGTGTTTGGCCTTTTTACCTGAAGAATATAGACACGCGGCTCAGGATTTGACTGGTGACAAGCTGGGTGTTATATGAAAGGAGAAATTATTATTTTGCTGGTGGAACAGCAACGTGGGCTGTTGAACGCAAGGGCCTTTCCCTGTCACAGACTCTTGAAGGGAGTATGTATCAGAGTTTAATAGATGTACCTTTACCTACACTTCGCTCTCTATCCCTTTCTCCACCTAGTGAGTGAATAATAGCATGTGGGGATTATTTGGTCAAATGGGAGCCAGGTTGTTTCTTTTGTGTGTTGTTGAGTCGATGCCGACACCTGGCGAGCCATCCTTGGGTATTTTTGTTAAGGTGCAACTGGAAGTAGATTGCCAGGCCTTTCTTCTGCACAGTAAGCCTATAGTACCTGGTATTCCAGTGTGGTCTCCCATCTAAGTATTACCCGGGCCCGACCCTGAAATTCACAAAGAGAAGAATAAACAGCTTTACTGAGGTTTGCTACAACTGCTACTTATCACTTGTATAGCACTACTAGGCATATGCAGCACTGCACACATATGAGTAAGAGACAATCCCTGCTGAATAGAACTTACAATTTATTCAAGCCAGACAAAAAGAACAAACAAGGAACTAAGGTAATTCTTTAGGGAAATGATTAAAACACACATGGGTGTTAAACAGGAGAGGAAAGGGTTCAGGATCTGAAAGCAGCCTCGAAGAGGTGGTTTTTTTTTTTGCCTCGATTTGAATAGGATCAGAGATGGAGCCTGACGTACTGACTCAGGTAGTCTGTTCCAGGCAGATGGCAGAGAAGGGTGCAGCAAGTAGAATGAATGGAGTTGGCAGTGGCAGAGAAGGGCGCAGATAAAACCAATTTGCCTGATAAGCAGAGTTCCTGAGGAGGGATGTAGGGAGAGATAAGAGAGGAGAAGTACTGAGGAGCTGTGGAATAAATACATTTGAAGGTTAGAAGGAGCAGTTTGAACTGGATGTGGAAACAGATAGAGAGGGAGAAAGGGGATTAAATGAGTGTAGCGGCATTAGCGGAAGACTGGGCGTGCAGCTCAGTTTTGAACGGATTGAAAGGGTGAGAGATGATTTAGTGGGAGACCAGCAAGGAACAGGTTGTTATAGTCTAAATGGGAGGTGAGCACAGAGTGGATAAGGGTCTTGGTAGTGCTTTAACAAAATGTTGCTTTAATTTTATGCTCAGAATAGGATTTCACTCTCACTTTTCATCCTTTTAGGAAATAAAAGATTAGACATTTATTCGATTGTGTTAATTATTTAGACCTCCCTAATATGGAGGGGGGATTTTTCTATTTGTACATTTTAATTTCAGTTTTTATATATGTCTGTACAGCTCTGCGTATGCCTTGTAGTGCTTTATAAATGTTTAATAGTAGTAGTAGTAGTTTCTTTATTTGGAATAGCTTCACTTCCTGTCCACCATCTCTTCCCTCCCTCCCTTACCCCCACTGTCTCTCCCCCTCACTCGCACTCCTGCCAGATTGTCATGTCCTAAGCCCCTCCTCCTCCTTGCTCTACACTGTTACATCCCTCTTGATTGGAGGAAATGCCCCCTCCCTCATTTATCCATCTCCATCCCAGATTGGGCAGAAGCCCTGAGAGACTACAACAGCTGATTGGTTCTCCGCTCTCCATGTCTGTCCCTGAGGGTATACCAGTTCTCATGTGCAAAGCACCACTCCTCTCTCTCTCTCTCTCTCTCTCTCTCTCTCTCTCTCTGCTGTTACTTCCTGATTGGAGGAAATTCTCTTCACTCACACATCTCAATTCCAGATTGGACAGAAGTCCTAACAGACTACGACTGCTGATTGGTTCTCCCTCCCGTTTCAAGTTGGCTAACTTTATTGTCCTTCTAGCCATCAAAGCCCAGGCTTGCACTGCAGGCAGCGCTCAGTGCGCAGTGGTGATGCTGTAATGCTTCAGAAAGCTCTGGAAGAATTGCTGTTTCTCAGTCACAGCTAACAAGTTACCCAATTTCAGGAAGGAAACGTTTTGGCCAGTCCTGGTTTAGAACTTATATCCCAAAGCAGCGTGGTATTAGTGGTCCCAGATTCTACCCATTGAAATCACTCACTGCAATCCCCATAATGCAGAGCGATGGGCTGTCAGAAATCCAGGACTGGCCTCCTAGCTCCCTCCTGGAACTGGGTAACATGGCAGCTCCCTTTCAGTTATCACAGTGCTGAGTTTTAGGACCCCACACAGCTGCATTTTGGAGGCCTATTACAAATACATTTTGGTAAATTGTAGTTGAATTCAGAAATTTGTGTGCACAGCAGACTTTGGGGTCTGAGTGAAAAACAGATCCTCTGGATCTAGGGAATATCACCTTAAATTGGATCTGGCTTTTACCTACTTGACGGGGATTTAAACATACTCGGGACTAGTGTGCAGTGGATTCGGACCTGGATCCAGCCAATCCAGAGCTGGATCCCCTGGATCTAACTTGATTCTTTCACTGCTGGAATGGAGACGTAGCACTGTACACCAGCAGCGCCAGAGGTTTTTACGGCTGCAGAGCATTGACCTTTTGTTCTTCCCTCCACTTCTGAGATCCAGTGGATCGAGATCCAGATGCGCATCCTCTAGATCAGTGGTTCCCAACGCAGTCCTTAGGTACCCCCAGGCCAATCAGATTTTCAGGATATCCACAATAAATATGCATGAGATAGATCTGCATGCACTGCTTCCATTGTATGAAGATCTATCTCATGCATATTCATTGTGGATACCCTGAAAACTGACTGGCCTGGGGGTACCCAAGGACTGGGTTGGGAATCACTGCTCTAGATCATCCCAGTCCAGGTCCGGATCCTCGGCTACCAGGTCTGGGTTCTGGAGGGAAAGAAAACAGAGTCAATGCTCTGCAACTGAAAAAACCTCCGGCAGTCTTAGTGTGCACTGCCGGCCAGGTTTCTATTACAGCAGTGAAAGAATTAAGTTAGATTCATGGGATCTGGCTCTGGATCTTCCGGATCTAGGTCCGGATTCACTGAATCTGAGTCTTTCACATATGGCAACTAGCATACAAACAGAACCAGTGCTGCACACTAGTGCTGGGGATGTTTAAATCCCTGCCATCAAGTAGATAAAAGCCAGATTCACCAGGGATCCAGTCAGGAAGGTTGACTACTGTTCCCTGCTCTTAGGGAAGTCAACTAGTTCCAGTATTTTCAGAATAGGTTGATCCAGTCCCGATTTTACCTCAGTTCTGATTTCCCACAGAAAAGCAAGAAGTGAGGATAAAACCAGGCCTGGTATAGAATGCACTGAAAAAAGTGGAAGAGTTGGCAACCCAAAGGCGCTCTGTGTGTGCGTGTGATCCTGCAGTGCTCTGAAACCATCTTTCTGACAGAAGTTAAAATGAACAGCCTACCAGCATAACGAACATCAGGTGTTTCCAAAGAGTAGCCAAGAACCTGGAAAGATTTGAAGCTGGAAACCCATGTTCCAACCCAGATCTTTGCCAAGTTCTGCTGTGAAAAATTGGATCTGATAACACTGGCTTGCATCTTTGCTGTTTAGTCAAAAATGTTTTAAAACATCAGGTCTTTTCTTTCTTGTTTTATTTGTAATTCTCAAGTAATTATAAAAGAAGAAAATGTACATTTCAGATTATTATGTTTTGCACAAGAATGAGGCTTATCTTAAATTTCCAGTCAGTGAAACATGGTTGTGCTTTGAATCAATGGGATCTAGTGTCAGTCTTTCTGCCAAAGGTGGACCTATTATACAAACAGATATTGGCTAATTAAGATCAGAATCAAATTTGGCATGGCTGAAGCTTCTATGCAAGGAAGTAGTCAAAGGTGGATTTTTTTTTTTTAGCTTTCATATTGACTGGCTTCAACTGTAGATCATGAGGCATATAAGTCCTCTGTTTGACAGTAAGGTTTGGCAGGCTGACTCAGGCCTCATCTGGAGGTTTCAGGGAAATACAGAGAAGGCAGAATTTTTTTATTTTTATTTAGCTCATGCTTTTTCATCTCAAGAAGAGAAAGAAAACAGTTTGCAAATGTTTTTCCTAAAACAAAAGACAATGACACTCCTTTGTTTTCTCATACTGATTATATTTTATTGATTCACAATTAAAGGAATGGCTTTTCCTTAATTTGAGAATTTTTTTTCTCCTTGATTGAGAGGACACCATTGACTCTGGACCCTCCTAGCACATTGTTACTGGCGAGAATCCATATTAAGACGTTTGAAAGCGACAAAGGGTGCAGGTAAATGGAGCTCACTCTGAGGAGAAGGAGGTTACCAGTGGTGTGCCGTAGGGATCTGTCCTTGGTCCAATTCTTTTTAACATCTTTGTTAGTGATATTGCAGAAGGACTGTCGGGTAAGGTTTGCCTCTTTGCGGATGATACCAAAATCTGCAATAGAGTAGACACCCAGGAAACATAGAAACATAGAAATATGATGACAGAAAAAGACCACATGGCCTATCTAGTCTGTCCTTCCATATCAACAACTACAACAGTCCCCTTTTTGCCTTTAGAGATCTTCTGTGTTGGTCCCATGCTTTTTTGAATTCAGTTACTGTCCTCATCTCTACCACCTCCACTGGGAGACTATTCCATGGATCCACTACTCTTTCCGTAAAGAAATATTTCCGCATATCACTCCTGAATCTATCTCCCTTCACCCTCATCCCATGCCCCCTCGTAGCAGAGCTTGCTTTCAATTGAAAGAGGCTCTCTCCCTGAACATTTATGCAACAGAGGTATTTAGATAATATGAGGAGGGATCTAGCTAAGCTTGAAGAATGGTCTAGAATTTGGCATCTGAGATTTAATATTAAAAAATGCAAGGTCATGCACTTGGGCTGCAGCAGTTCAAGGGAGCGATATAGTATAAGGGGTGAAGTACTTCTGTTCACAAAAGAAGAGCGGAACCTAGGTGTGATTGTATCTGATGATCTTAAAGTAGCTAAAGAGGTAGAAAAGGCAACAGCGAAAGCTAGAAGGATGCTTGGGTGCATATGGAGATGAATGACCAGCAGAAGAAAGGAGGTGATAGCGCCTCTGTATGTCTTTGGTGTGACCTCATTTGGAGTATTGTGCGCAATTCTGCAGACCATACCTTCAAAGGTTTATAAATAGGCAGAGAGGGTTGCTACTAAAATGGTTAGTGATCTTCATTATAAAGCATATGAGAGCAGACTTAAAGAGCTTAATATGTACACCTTAGAGGAAGGACGGGATAGAGGTGATATCACTGAGACATTTAAATACCTCCGTGGCATAAGTGCACAGGAAGAGAGCCTCTTTCGATTGAAAGCAAGCTCTGCTATGAAGGGACATAGGATGAGGGTGAAAGGGGATAGACTCAGGAGTTATATTCAGAAATATTTCTTTACAGAAAGAGTGATAGATGTGTGGAATAGTCTCCCAGTGGAGGTGTAAGAGATGAGGACAGTATCTAAATTCAAAAAAGCATGGGACAAACACAGAGGATCTCTAAAGGAAAAAAGGGGACTGTTGTAGTGGTTGATATGGAAGGGCAGACTAGACAGGCCATGAGGTTTTTTTCTGCTGTCATGTTTCTATGTTTCTATTTGACACCCTAATCAGAGGTTTAGATAAATCTCATCGAGGATTCATTATGATCTTCCTGGACATCAGTGTTGCCTTTGACTCTGTATCACACCACACCCTGATAGCCAGACTCAGTAACACAGGCATCCACAATACCACTTTAAACTGGTTCACATCCTACCTCTCTGACAGAATGCTACAAGTAAAAGTCAGATCCCTCAAATCCAAACAATTCAACCTAAAACAAGGCATACCACAGGACTCAGCCCTATCTGCCCTTTTATTTAACATCTACATGCAGCCTATTTGCCGTCTTCTAAGATGATGGAACATGCGCTTTCATCTATATGCAGATGACATCATGTTCTTCATGCCCTTCTACGCACTCACCCTTGACTTTTCAGTCATATCAGACTGCTTCAAAGGTGTCACAAAACAACTTGCAGAACTAAATCTAGTAGTGAACAACAAGAAGACAGAATCACTACTAATCTCCAGAGATCCAACTTTCGTTCCACCAGAGAAACTCATACTCCAACATACCGAGATTAACATAAAGAAGGAAATAAAATACCTTGGTATAACCCTTTACAACAATCTTAATATACTCTCTCACATCAGGAGATCAGCCAATATCGCGTACTTGAAACTTAAATCCTTCTTACAACTATGTCCTATTCTCCAAGACAATGACTACAGAGCGTTTTTTCAGGCCATCATCACCCATCTCAATTATGGCAACATACTCTATCAAGGACTACCGAAGCAGGTACTATATCCTCTTCAATTAATGCAAAACACTGCTGCTAGTATCCTAACAGGCACATCTCAACGTCAACACATAAACCCAACTCTTAAGAAATTTCACTGGCTATCAATTGCCCAAAGAATAAAACACAAGACCGCAACCACCATCTATAAAATTCTCTATAACCTATCCGCTTCATGTCTCGAGGACCTAATCACAAGAACAACCACAACAAGACCCAGAAGAACAGCAAACCAGAATCTTCTTGCCACCCCCCCCCACCTCAAGACCAAATGTACACAGTGAACAAGCAACAGAGCCTTCTCTCTATACGCCCCTACGATTTTGAACTCTCTACCAGAAACCATCAGATCTGCACAGTCTCCACAAGAAATGAAGAAACTTTAAAAAATTGATCTCTTCATTGAAGATTGTAGTCCCAATGACATTACCTAACACTCTACACTATATCCCTTCCACTTACTGTTGATTTTTGATTAGCCCCCATATTTAACTCCAAGTTTATCCTCCCATGTTCTATGTAACACAACTCTCTCAAGCTTGTACATTGTTGTTCTACGTAAACCGCCTTGGCTTAAAGGCAGTATATAAAAACCTGTTAAATAAATAAAAATAAAATAACAACCGTTACTGAATGAAACTCACTTTGAGCTACAACTGAAAAAGGTTTGAACTAAATCCCATCTCATTTTGTTATCCAGGGTTCTAAATCATTGAGTTAACAGAACCACACCCCTAGCTGGACAAGGAGCGGTCCTAATTATCCTTACATGATGACTTGTTCCTCTCTTTCCATCGCATACCATTAATAATACAGCTACTGGATTTCCAAATACTAGCCTACCAGGCTTCAAATTATTTGAAGTAATTTTGTTGAGCTAAAATTTTACTCTAAAAACCTTAAAGTTCAAAACTGATTTTGGCCACATATGAGATATTTATTTGGACAACTGCTTGACGCAAAGGCCACATCATGAAACCCTCACACAATACATAGTCCTGATTGACATAGTTTGGGACTTCCTGATATGAGATGTTTGTAACTGGAGAAAGTTGAGTGTTGCAAATCATGAAGTGTTGAATGGACTGTTCTGGGGCTTTGTTCTGGAATGAGAAGTACCCATGGTCAAGTGGAGCTGTCTATGGCTCATGCAAAGCAGGACATGCTGGATGTCAGAAATGAGCTAAATGAGCAGAGTTCTCAGAGGTCATACGCAGCTTAGATGTCACCAGTAACGTCTCTCTTTATATGTCTAAAGTAGGAACAACTCAGTAGTTGTGATATTCAAAAAATTAACCATGCTTTCTTAACAAAGCAGCCTAGATGGATCTCATTATCTGCTTTATTGTACTTTTCTATGTAAGGTTAGCAGTGTTTCAGAACCTCTGCATAATATACTGAACGCAGTGGCAAAAGTTCAAATGAGGGGCCCTCAAGCAAAATTTGCTGAGGATCCATCATGTTAATGATGGCAACAGTGGTGGTCATGAGAAGGGGGAACACTTTTCCCCTCGCAGCCACTCCCCCCCCCCAAAAATGTTTTTAAAAAGTCAGAATTCTTGAAACCCTTCAGTACTGACCCTGTCACCCCATCTCAATCAGTCCAATTAAAAGAAGTTCATGATCCAATAAACCAAACGCCGCAGCATCTGTTGTTAATTTATACATGTAGCTTGCAAAGCAGCCACCGTGCGCCAACATGTACATCTGTAAGTTGTGAAATTCGGCATTACGTCTATACGCCACTCTGCTTTTTTCTACATGTGATTTCCAGGATGGATCCTCCGGCTCTCTGAATCGGCACTTCCTGCACCTGCTTATGTTGTACTTTAGAAACGATTCAAGATGTTGATGTCCACGGGGAAGAGCAGTGCCAGCAGATCCCAGAGTCAGAGGGCCAGCGGAGCTGCAGAGGAAGGCCACGGTGCCACAGCAGTGCCCCTTTGGAGCATCACACGCACATGGCCGTAAAGCAAGTGGCAGCAGACTCTTTCTTGGCCTGGGTATTTCGCACCTTCAAAATGGGGCACCTTAGGCTGTGGCCTAGGCCTAAATTTGGAGCTGCCGTTTAGCAGAGCCTTTTCTAAAATACTGCTGGAATTGTGAGCATTGTGACCTCAACATCTCTATTCCTGTCTCCACGTGATGCTCCTTCACATCTTTTCTCTTTCTTAGCTTTAAAGAAAGTGTTAATGGTTAATTCCAAAAAGCAGAGCGCAGAAAATGATTTTTACCCTCCTGTGTGGAGCATTGAGAGAAGCGTGTATGAAACAAGGACATTCTTTCTCGTGAAATATGTCTAATGTACATAGGGCATGCTGTAGGAACTTAACTGATTGCTCCTAGTGAAAGGTGCAGCCATGGAGCTGTCATCAGTTAGTATTAATGAAAACAGGACTTACCAAGAAAAGACAAGAACTATTAAAGCTTTTATGAGGTCTCTAAGTTTCAGACACTTGCTCTGAGCACTTTCATGTGTTAACAAACCGTATATAAACTATACAGAAAATTGTTATCCAAAATTTGTTGGCTGAAAATGCCTTTTCCTCTTGGCTTTTCTGCTGCTTGTGGTTCTTTAAACCCGCGTGTCGGAGAATGCCTGGTTCTCAGCAGTGCATGTACTCATATGTGGGCTCTTTCATTTATACATGAGGAACGTGGGTCAGTTTTAGCATGCAATGAAAAAGATGCCGGTACTCGATACACTGTATCCCCCCTCCAAAAATGCACTGGTTTTCAGTGCCCAGCACCAAGATATGTACAATTCAACCAGGCTGGAAGCCAAAATAATGTCTTGTTGAATACGAATATTTGTCTTAACTATATGGTCACTAAGTATCCACATTCCCCTGCTGTCCTGAATTTCCAAAGGAAAACTCCATGGGAAAAGGTGATCTTTCTTTAGGAATAATGAAATAACAGCTTTCTGTTTTAATGCAAATATGCCTCTTCCAGTTGTGGTAATAGGAGTATTGAGGCACTGAGGCTATTGTAAAAGCAATTCTGGAATGGAATGTGATTATTTAAATATTTGGCAGTGCGTACATTTTGATGAAGGATGAGAATGTATATTGTATTACCTCTGAAGCCACGCCCACTCCGATTTTAATGACTAAGCGCATACTGACCAGTCCTTGACTTCCACAGGAAAGTTATTCTTATCACACGATTCAGTTCCGGTGATGACTACCCCTCAAGCAGTTTACCTGCTTTACATGTTTCATTTTTCTTTATTTGATATACTGCATATTGTACATATTTAAGTGACTTACAATTAAGTATAAGAATAAAAAAAAGGTGAGGCATAGAAGACAGGGATAAGTAGGATAAAATCCAATAGGAACATTAATACAATATAGAACGTACCGAGTCGGACCTTGTGTTTGGCGGAGGAATGTCGTTTGGTGCTGCTGAGTTGCTCTGTGGTACATCTACAGCGATGGTGAGCATGGATATTTTCGGTGGCGGTTCAAATGTGGTGGAATACTCTGCAAGTGGCACTTCAGAAGGAGACAAATTTACTATCGTTTACGAAGACCTTAAAGACTTATCTTTTTCCTTAATGTACTGTAGGTCAAGCAGTTTCTCTCTGGTGGGCTCTTTATTGACTGGGACAACAGACAGCATTTTTAGGGGCTGGGAGTTTTGTTTTATCTTGTTTATTTTATTTTATTTGGGGTTAGGGATTCAATATATTGTAACGGTGTTGAGTTTATGTTCTGTACACTGCCATAAATGCTTTGGCAATTGGTGGTATATAAGCTTTTTAAAATGAATAAACTAAAATATTTAATAGATACAGAAGGATCTACACAAACACTCATCTGGACTGTAATTGTGATTATCTAACTCCAGCCTTCAGAGCGTTTAAGATGCTAAGGCGTGCCACTCTTGATCTATGCTGCTCCTCCCGGGTCCCTGAGTCAACACGCTCAACCCCTGATAACTCAGTGGCACAAAGCAGTAGACAGGATAGGTTCTATCTTCCTCTCATTTTTGGGAGGACTTCTCAAAAGTGTACTTTCCCCCAGACTTTCTAAGTGGCATCCAACTTGTGGTCTGGTCAGGGGCATGATGAAAAGAAAAGAAAGGAGGAAGATAAAACAAGTGTATCCAAGGAACCATATGTGTCTCTTAGGTGGACCTCATCTGGCAAAGTAGCAAATATTCACTCTAGTGTTATCCTTCTACTTTGGCAAATTTGAATCCTGCTCGAGAAGCTTGCAATGCGACTTTCATCTTTTTCATATGGAGATTCCTGTGTTAGTCTCAGGCATGTGAACAATGAAGAAAGCGCTGCTATGCAGTTTATCATTTTTCTAAAACATTGGCGATGGGTCCCACAGTATCGCTACTTTGAAGTAGCAGCTTTTGTAAATATGTGTCAGATGCCTTTGCATAACTAAATGGTTCTGCACAAAGCAATTTAATCAACACATCTGTGCTAAAGTTTCATTCTGGAATTCTTCTTTGCTGGCATGGTATGTTTGTTTAAAACCTCAGAGGTAATTCTACTGTATGCCATGTCAGCTTTTGCATGTGTGCATGTTCATTCTACATTACCTCCTAGCGAGGCCCAAGCCCTGTTGGACTTGATTTTTGCCTTCGGTTCATGCTTCTCGGTCTGACTGGAGCTGGAAAGATCCTGAAGTAGGGGCTGTCATCCCTGAGTCTGCCCCCAGTGAAGGAGGAAAAAAGAGGGAGAGCAAAAGAGCCGCATTTCAGGTGACACTTGGGGTTGGCCAAGGACCAACACTGGCGAAAGAGATGCAACCTTTTGCTTAGGCCAACAGAGGATGCTACAACGATTAAGTTATACAGTATGATAGAGGGATGTATAGAAGAAAGCTTTGGAACACATTCAAAAATTCAGGCTCATCTTTGCCAATCAATGAACCTTATGTGCAATGAGCTAAGTTCTGGAAATACTCATGAAACTGTTCTCTTCTTTCTACCCTTAAACTATAAGGTGATTCCATGATGTTGTAAAAATGCAGTGGTAAAGAGGAACCCACTGAAGACTCTACAGAGTCATATGTGGCCCCTCAAATGACAGGCCGAGTATTGCTGAAAGTGAAAAGTGGGTCCTTAACGACATGCTGAATGGCCAGGAAGAAGCAGAGGAATCTTGCAGGCAGGACAAGCAGACAACAGTTAAAAGCAGCTTCTTGTACTGTTGCTATGAAATACGTAAAAACTGTTGAGTCACACATTCTATCTGTTCTGTAACCTTCAGGTCACAATTGTTTGCTTTATTGGTTTAGTTTTATGTACTAAGATGCATCATGTCATGAGCTGGCATCATTAGAAATCAAATCTTATTAAAAAATAGAGAATCAACTGATAACTAGATAAAATAGAGAAGGGAGGAAAAAGACCTCAGTGGTGTGACCAATGCTGTGAAAGTGGTTTTGCTATACTGTGCCTAAAGCATAATGGCTATATAGTCATAATGAAGAGATATATATAGTGGGCTTTCTCATACCACTGCAGTCTTTTTCTTCCCTTCTCTATTTTATCTAGTTATCAGCTGACTCTCTATTTTTTAATAAGATTTGAGTAAGGTTTGACATTCTTTTGATGCACTAGCGAAACCTGCTCTGTGTGAGGAGATATTTTGTATAATCGTTGGAAATCAGCCATACGATTGTCTTTGGGGGGCAGATTCAAAGGGATTTATGCAGTTTGCTGACCTGCAAACCACATAAATCCCATTTACCAGGATATTTAGCGGATCTAACATGGTTAGTGCCATTGAATGTCCCCAACTACTCCAGTTAAATGCCCCATCGCTAACTGGTTAGCGATGGGGCGTTCTGGGGCTGCAGTGGGGGTGGCACCACGAGGTAGCCAGTCAGCAGCAATATTGAGCTGCTAACCGGCTAGCTAAAATGCCTAAGTTGGGATAGGTGAAAAGTTGTCCTAACTTTAGGCAGTTTTGCAATCCCGGCAAACCAGATATCCAGTGACAATTGCCAGATACAGCCTAGTATTGAATATCACACAGGAGAGGAGGTAGACCATGGAGTAAAAAATACTTCTTTATTGGTCTACCTCCGCTCCTTGTGCATCATTGCTCCTTCTGTGCATCAGTCGATACTGTACCTTCTATCCATCTCTACCTATGGTAAATAATACACATTAATGTAAAATAATGTATGATAACACACTAGAGCCTTTTATTAAGTCTTAACATTGATCTGATGTTTGGGCAAATTGAGAAAACTCCTGTAACAAGGATGCGATGATATCCAGATTCTGGATGGGGACTTTAGGTTGATCCATGTTTTTGGGCTTCTGTTCTGATGCGCGGCATTTACATTCCTGCTTCTACCCTCTCCAAGCAATCTCACAAGCACTATGATTCATGAAGAGGCGTGGTGTGTCCAGAAGCCATGACCAATCTCCCTCCTGGAAATGGGTCACATCACAGCATTCCTCAGAATTGAGAAAACTCATTGCTTCATCTATTATTGGCTTCAAAACGCTGTGATGGATAATGTCTTCTTAAACACTCCCCCCTCCCGCTACTTCCAAATCCTGGAATAAGGTGTGGCATTGCTGATTAAATCATAAATTTGATTTTGTGAATTGGTTTTCCACACATTTAAGCTATGATGTCATTAAGTCTCTGTTAATCTCTTATCTGACACTTGGGTTTGGTTATCCAGTCAAAAAATTGAAATGCATTATGATTTTACTATCAGACAGCTGGAGGAAGTAGACGAAGAAAAGTTTCATTGTGAAAATAAGCACTGAGCAACAAACTCCACTCTGCTATCGATTCAGGTGATGTTGTTGTTAAGTGCTGCTAAGTCGATGCCAACTCCTGGCGACTCTGCGGAAAGTTGTACCTATCTGCTGAGTGTACTTGATAAGGTGTCAACTGGATGTAGATTGCCTTTCTTCTGTGCAGTAAGTCTATAGCACCTTGTATTCCAAAGTGGTCCCTCCCATCCAAGTATACCCAGGTCCAACACTGCTTGGCTTCCAAGAGCAGACAAGACTGGGTTCACTCAGGATGGTCTGGCCATAATTCAGATGCTATTATGAGTCCATACAATATGATGGGGTCGAAAGGTAGAAATGAGACGAGTGAACGCATTCTTACTGAGTAGGCAGAATGTGAGCTTTCACGTCACTCTCATTTTCAGTGTTAATAATTTGAATTACTCCCCCTGTTTAGATTGACTTCAATGTCCATGATTTCATTTAGTGTCACATTTGCAGAAGGGAAGGTGTTTCAGCTGTAGTGGCAAACATCACTTGGCAGAGGTGAACTAATTAGAAGCACAAGAAATTGCTGTTTAAGAGACTAAGGCTATGGTGTTGATGAATTTTTCATGCCCCAGTTGTACTGAAGATCTTTGGACTTACACTTTCAAGCAGTAAGGTGAAAATGAAGACTAGAAATGCTAAGAACAGGGACATTTGGCATAATAGCTTTTTTGCTGCTGTTTTTACTCCCATAAAATGTAGAATATTTACTTCGTTGAATGTATTAGCTAGTAGAATGGTACCAAATACAGGCTAGATGGATTTGGTTCAACATTTTATGCAGAATGGTCTTCAACAAGAGCTGTCCTCAATAGGAAACAGTAACTACATTCAGGAAAAAAGTGCAAATATCTAGCCTTTGGCAGGAGCAGAGTTTGGATTTAGCTCGCACCTTTTCCTCAGAAGTTCATGGCAAGTTGCATTCAGATATTTTCCTATCCCTGGAGGGTTTATAATCTAAGCTTGTACCCGAGGTAATAGAAGGTTTAGTGGCTTGCCCAGAATCACAAGGAACAACAGTGTGATTTGAACCCTAGCTTTGTTGATTCATGCCTACTACTCTAACCATTAGGCTACTTCTATTATGCAGTTAAGGAGATAACTGTGAATAGCCCATATTGGAGCAAGGTACCCAGGTAGTTTTCTTTTGAAAATTGAATACAAATATGCACATATAAACTGGTATTTTAGAAAGGGTTTCCAAATGCAATCTGGGATGTCCAGGGCAGAACTTACAGATAGACACTGGGGATGTCTATGTTTTGGCTCAATTATAGAAACATAGATGTCCCCCCCTATGCCAGTGTCCATATAGATGCCCCCACTATGAAACCGTGGGGCAGGGATGTCCATATCAAGCAACGTTGCATACAGGGTCATCCTGCAATGTGGCAAAAAAAACCCCAAACAACATGAGCTCTCATTCCCCATAAGTGTTTGTTGTCAAATTATAAAATAAGGAGGATATGAGAGTACTTCCTTCACCATACCCTCCAGATGTTTGCCTGACAAAACGAGCACTTTTCAGATGCTTATTCTTGCCTGGAGCAGGTATAACCTTTGATGTGGCTTGTTATGTCTAGGTCATTTCTGAACTTGGATGAGGACGTCCAAGTTCTTGGAAATACCCTGGTCATGCATACCCCACATCCCCATTCTGGCTTGGATGTCTTTGCTCTGGGGACATCCACAGATCTAATTTCTAATATGGTTCCAGGAACTTCTCTGCTTTGGATGTCTCTATGCCTGTTTTCAGACATCCAAAGCATGAATGGGGCTTCTAAAATTACCCCCATAAAGTACCTATGTGGATTTACATTTGATATTTGTGCAGAAGGAGGGGAGAGACTGCATATGCTCTGTTCTCTCCTGATCTGAATACACCTCCCTGGTCACTCCTGGGAACACCTCTTCTTAATCCAGCTAAAAGCACATGCACTGTGAAAGCCCACAAGTACTTTCAGCAATTCTGAAAGGCAGAAGGAATTTTCACCCAAGGCAAACTAGTTGGGTATTCACCTCTGTAGTGATTCTTGCAATCATAGAGCTCTCAACAAAATCAGGCAGCAAAGGATGGGGAGAATTTAGCCAGAAGGAGGGGACTTAGTAGCGAGACTCTAAGAATTCTCTTACTGTAAATGGAATCATTCATTTTCTAAATGTGGTGACAGAAGGGTTGTGAAAGAACTTAAAGGAAGGTTCTAACACTCAACTGTACCATGGTCCTCTTCACAAAGCTGGCTTGGCCATGTTGGTCAGGTCTCTTAGTTGCACTTATAGGTCAGTAATAGTGATCAGGTGCTGGACATGTTATCAGAGATACTGTATGTATCAGAAAGTGAACTATCGACCCAACACCTACTGCCCCTCTACCTCTACCTCCAGTGTTCTTTCTTGCTGAAATCAAAGACTCTTCTGCTATCCTCTTCAATAGCTCTTCTATTCATCTTAACATGCATTGAAAATGCAACAAATTCTGATACCTTTTCTGCTTCCAAATACTATCCAGAAATCCCACCTTCCTTCCTTCTTTCCTTCATGTAGCAGGTCAATTTTAGTTACATGTGTCAATGAGAGAGCCTTCATATAGTGAAACATTTGTAGCATTAACCTGATGAATTAACCATGCTTTGCATTTTAAGTTTTGGGGTCCTTTAAGTAGAATCTCTCGCTCAGCCGCCCTTACTCAGTCTCTGTTTTTTCTGGCACACCGGGCTTATATCACGCTGGTCCATCTTTTGAAATGGCACCTCCACGACTGCTCCTAATTGCAGGAGCCGCTGTAATGAACAGTGGCTCCACTCAATCCATATGGATATCAACTTCAAAAAGACGGAAGCACTTTTTGTAACCAGAAACACCAATTTCATCCCTCCATCTGTTAAAAAACCTGATGAACATCACTCTTCCAGTCAAATCCGAAATTAAATATCTCGGAGTTACTCTGGACAAAACACTAAGCATGACACAGCACATAAAACAGACAGCTAAAACTATATTCTTTAAACTCAGAACTATCCAGCAACTCAGAGCCCTCAATGACATTAACGATTTCAGAACAGTTGTCCAGGTTCTTATTACGCCACATTTAGATTTCTGTAACGGCATACTCCAAGGTAATCTAAAAAGGATCTGCACATCCTTCAAAGAGCCTAAAATGTCACTGCTAGGATCATTTTTAAAGCCAAACTAAGCGACCACATATCCCCTATCCTATATGCTCTCCACTGGCTACCAATCACTAGTAGGATTCAATATAAGACACTCATCACCATCTTTAAACTCATTAATGACATAGCCCCCTCACATCTAGCAACTTTACTTCAGACCCCCCCAGAAAACAGAATAAGAAGAAAAGCAAACATCAACATACTATTAATTCCTGATGCTGTGAGAAAATCGAAGCAAATAACAACTAACACTGCTTTTTCATATTATGCACCCAGCCAATGGAACAAACTTCCACCAAACCTAAGAGAGATTAAAGACCTTACCTCTTTCAGGAAGGAACTTAAAACTTATCTGTTTAGTCAACACTACTGCAACCTCCAACCCACAATCAAACATACCACACAAGAATACACAACTAAACTAACACAAGTCTACCCAACCTAACTCAAGACTCGCTCCTCGTTAGCATTTGCTTACAGACATCCATGATACACTGTTCTTACTGAACCCTAATCAGTCCTATAATGGCTATTGTAAATAGGCCCTCTGCCACATTAGAACTCTATACTTCTAGTTTCTACTATAATGTTTTTCAGTCTGTTATAACTTTTGCATACTATACTTTGTAAATAAGCAGTAATTTACACAACCATGTAAATAGTTTAAAATATTGTTTTCCTTGTAATATAGTTACTATGTGCCATTGATGTTTAATGTTCTCTGTAATACAATATTTCAATGCCTTGTTATATTGTTTGTAAAAAGTTCTCTGTAAACCGCCCCTGATCTCTGGAAGGGGCGGTATAGAAAAGCACACAAATAAATAAATAAATAAAATAATGTACTGCGAATCGCCAAGGTTTTCTCTCGCCCCATGCAGGGGGACATGACAAATTCCACGGGTCTCGCCAATTCCAGCGCATATCCTTGACGAATTATCTCCAACACCCACTGGTTGGACGTGATGTGGGTCCAAGCAGGAAGAAACTCCCGCAGCCTCCCGCCTATCGGAGGTCCTCCCGCCAGGACCCGCATCATTTCATTGTGGCTTATGAGTCGCTAAAGCTGGGCTTGCAGAGAAACCTCTATTTGCTCCCCGAAACCCTCAAAATCCCTGGGCCCGTGATGTAAAGCGTCCCCTCTGGGATCCTCCGAAACGCGATGTACAAAATCTCTGGAAATCCCGAAACTAGCCCCAAAAGCCCTGCCTGGACTTCCCCTGTTTCGGCTTATCCTCTGGAAGCCTACCACTCTTGGACTCTTCGAGATCCTTTACCAATTTATCCAGATCTTCCCCAAACAGCAACCGTCCTTTAAAGGGCAACTTACTGAGATGGGACTTGGATGACTTGTCCGCCACCCAGTCTCACAACCACACAGACCTACGGGCGGCCACCACGGACTCCGTGCTGTTCGCGAGAGCTCTGATCAAGTTGTAATGGACGTTCGCTAAATACGCCATCCCGGACTCTAGGCGGCCTAGGTCCCTGAGCTCCTCTTGGTCCAGGTGCGACGAAAGGCGTAGCTGTTGAACCCAGCGCAAACAAGCTCGTGCCACCCAAGCCCCAAAAATGGAGGCCTGCAATGACAGCGCGTCCGCCTCAAATGTCTGTTTCAGCAAGTTCTCAACCTTACAGTCCTGTGCATCCTTCAAGGCTGCACTGCCTTCCACCGGGATAGTGGTCTTTTTTGTAACTGCCTACACTGCCGCATCCACCCGAGGTGAGTAGAACCTCTCCTTATCCTTGTCGGCCAGGGGATAGAGCCTATTCATTGTCCATATCCCCCTGAGCCCCGCCTCCGGCTGATCCCATTCCTCCTGGATCATTCTATCGACTACGCGGTGAATAGGAAACACCACCTGCATTTACCTCACCGCTTGAATAACCGGATCCTCGACCTCTTCTTCACTAGTGGTCTGTGTAGCGAGATTTAACATCTGCATAGATTCCGTGATCAGCGCAGTCAACTCCTCCCTACGGAAGACCCTTATGATCTTAGCCTGATCCTCGGGTTCTGGGATCTCCCCCTCTTCAAGATCCTCTAACTCCTCCTCATGCTCCCAGTCGGGATCCTCGACATCCAGCCAATTGCCCTCCGCGGATGACAGAGCTCAGGTCCTCGCCCTCTTAGGTGCTGACGGACATCCGCTCCCCACCTCAGCTACCTCCATCTGCTGAGAAAGGACAGAAAGCGGCAACGCTCCCAGCATCTTGCCCTGACGCCGCATGCAAAAGGCCTGGTGCATCATTAATATGAAATCAGGGCAAAAATCCACGAAATCCATCGACCTCGGGACCGACAGAGCCCATGAAAACCCTGCCATCTCCTCCAACAAGGACCCTTGCACGGGAAGTTGCACTGACCCAGCTACCATCCCTGCCGCAGCCCCCTGCACCTCTGAGGACTCTTTGACATCCATCTGTTGCTCCACAGAGGAAGATAGTATCGCACAGCTGCGGCAGACCCCTGAATAGGCAACCGAGCCTCTCCGGGTGCCGCAGACAACACACTGTGGCCGTGTTGCCATAAGGCTGACAGTATATAATAACTTCTTTTTTTTTTTTTAACCAAACGTGTAAAGGAAAAAAACCTTAACTTTAAACTTCAATCCTTAACTTTAAACTGTAAACTTTAAACTGCTCTTCCAGGGAGACTCCTCTTTAAACTACTGGGCTAACACCAGCCGCGCTAGAAGCCCCCCCCCCAAGGGGATTTACTTCCCGCCAAATAAACTAAAGAAATAAACTAAAGAAACAAGCCTGACTTAAATGGAATTAACAAATATCCTTTTCAGCTCCTTAGGCACGCGTCCTCTTACCGCCCGGCAGCCATGCAGCGCCCACGCGCTGCACAAAATGGCCGCCGTCAGCACCGGAGGGGAAATTTTAAAAAAAGGCGCCAAACCTCTCAGCAGTACGCAGCTCCGCTTCCTGGCCTAGCCCCCCCCACAGCCAAAAGAGCCTGTGACCGGTTTACTGCTTACCGGCCAGGTCTCTACTGCCCGCAGCTGTGTTTCTGCGTGGCACCTTCCGACTTCACAGAAGAGTGCCGCCAGCAAAATTACTCACCGCTCCTCTGTCCTCCAGCCGGCCCACCGCAGCCGCGAACCCTACTTGCTCTGCGGGACCGGCAGAGCGAATTTGCCAGCCAGTGAGCTCTCCCCCGTAAGGTCTGGGGGGAGAGATCGCCCGTTGAAAGAACCAGGTAGCTATCACACATACAGGCAGGGAGCAGCCAAGAAAGAGACACCTTCTCTTTTTTTTTTTTTTTTTAAAGAACAGTACCCAAATCCAAAATTTTAAGAACTTAAATCAAAGAAAACTAATCTACTCTGTTCTTCAGGCTCCTTATCTGTCCCTCTAGTGAGCTCCCGACCAGGCTCACGACGTCCTACTGCTGCATGGAGACTGGTCACACTGGGGCTGATGGGAGTGACCAGCAGGCTATATCCAGTGATGTCATGATTCTGACATGCCAGTCTCCAAGCTGCAGGAGGAGGTTGACAACCCAGAGGTAGAGGACTGAACTGGAGGAACGATAAAGAAGCTGGTTATAACCAATTGGAAGGCTCCTCTGCTTTGGACTGGCGCCTGTGGTGGAATCAGCTTTACAGTAAATATGAGCATGACCATGAAGCCATGTTTTGCCCAATTGGACCTCATACCTCTAAGTGGAAGCCCCTTGAGGAGTTTGTCGCCACCGCCTATCTTGTGCACCAGGACCAGGACCGTCTAGCTGTCCACTAGTTGCTTATCCATCTTTTACCTTGATCCTGATGTTAGCATTTTCTTTGCATTCGCCAACAGGGAGCCGGGGATGGTGGGAGGATACTGTCTGTTCAGGGGATGTTGTTGTTCTGGTTGTATCTGAACATTTTAAATAAACATTGCAAAAAACCAAAACAAAACAAAACCATGCTTTACATTTGAGAGCCCTCGTTATTTGTCTTTCATTTGATTTTGGAAGGCCTTGCCTTTGCCAGCCATTCTCCCAATTCCTTTCAAAGTGGCATTCTAAAAATTGCTAAAGACTGTTACTTATTGTGCACTAATTCAGTAGAGGCCCACCCTAGTCATAAATGTGACCAATGGAAGCAATAGGATGTTGTGGATTCCATTCCTAAAAGGCAAACACTCTCTCCTTCTGTATTTTGGAAAACATGCTTTGTAAAGTAAACAGATCTACAGCGCTTGGTAGAATGACTAAACCTTTGTTGTGAAGAAATATGCAAAAGGAAATTTGTGATGATGCTCCGAATGTGCCAATTACAAGCCTTAGAACGATTGTATGTGTAAACAAATGCTCTCATTCAATTAGCAAACGTAAACTGAAATGGATTACACTAAACAGATCTTGTTTCCAGCCGTTCTCTGCGTTCCAGAACGCTGCGATCCAAGTACAGACAGAATGCGGCCTCTTTCAAGATTCCTGTAAATTCATGTCAGTTCCAAACCCGATATGCAGGTGCACGAAACCCTTAGGTAGCATGGCTCTGCATGCCAAGGGAGCGATAAGCTACCAACCTCTGGGAGGAGAATGCTGTACCTGGGAGCTGACGCGGTTCCTTGTCATCGCCACGGAGCAGCGCAGCAGGTGGGAGCTGGAGGCTTAGAAACATAGAAATATGACAACAGAAAAAGACCACATAGCCTATCTAGTCTGTCCTTCCATATCAACAACTACAACAGTCCCTTTTTACCTTTAGAGATCCTCTGTGTTTGTCCCATGCTTTTTTGAATTCAGTTACTGTCCTCATCTCTACCACCTTTACTGGGAGACTATTAGCAGGCTTGTTGACCAGCTGCAGGCACGGGGTGGACATCCCAGGCGTTGAGGACCCTCCCCCCTAGCCCTACAAAGCCCACTGGGTACTACACGCGGCTGTGTGTTGCGGCCTGTGTGGTCGTGACCTAAGGGGCGTGGCTCAAGGGGCAGGACATGTCCCTTTGGCGCCCCTTCGACGCTCACGAGAAGCTCTCGAGAACGCCGGAAGTTGAAGTGCTGAACCCATGGGAAACGTAAGGCAAGGTTGGCAGCTAAGTCTGGAGCAGGAGGAGGATTGCAAGGAGGTAAGGTGGAAGGTCCTATGGACAAGCATGTAACTTCCCTGTTGCCTGCTAATCAATCGCCGGAAGGGGCTTCTTTAAGCCCTGAGAACCGGTCTCTGCCTCCTTTTCCTCAACCTCCTTTCTCGTCTACTTTCTTGGATGTGTCCCCATCCCTACAACCAGTAGATCCGGCAGTGTCTGAAGGTGTAGTCACTCCCCCTTCGGGTGAGGTGTTTCTTAAAGACATTTGGACTGCTATTCAAAAGATTGATATGCATTTGTCCTCTACTGTTTCTTCTCTTTGTGGTTTTACTCATGCTGTGGTTGGTAAAATGAATTATATAGATCAGCAGTTAAGTTCTTTAACGAAGTTGACTGCTCGTACTGATTCTCAGCTCCAGTCCTATCGTGATGGTAATGTTGCTTTAATTAGAGATGCCCTAGAGGTATCTTATCGTCTGGAATCTTTGGAGAATCAGTCTTGAGCAAGAAACTTACGTTTCCTTAATTTTCCCTCTACTCACTTGCTATCTTCAGAGATTTTGTTGCAAAAATATTTTACTGAAATTTTGCAGTTGGGAGGAAATTCAGATGTAGTCCAAATATATTCCCTTCCTGTTAGATCTTCTAACCTACCAAACGTTGGGGGTTTGGTTCCCCTCTGGGCAATTCGGTGGGCCAGAATCTAACTGCTTTTTTGGAAAATTCAATGGACATCATCCCCAAACGTTGTACCTTGGTAGTAACGTTTGCGTCTGAGTCCGCTGTTAGGTGTTTTGAGAGCTTACTTTAAGTATAGAGAAGCTCCATTTTGTGGTTTTAAACTTCAAGTTTTTCCAGATGTGGGTTGGACTACCCAGATTCGGTGTAAGCAGTTTCTGGAGTTAAAATTTCGGGTAGTTACTTTGGGAGCTACTTTCTTTTTGAAATTTCCTTGTCGTTGTATTATCACACATGAGGGACAAACTTATGTTTATACTGATGTGACTCAGTTGCAGAAGTTTCTGTCTGGAAAGGAATTAGTTGAGTAATAATTGGAGGTACGTATAATAATTAGCTCCTTAATGTGGAGTATTATATTTTTTACTCCTTTTTTCCTTTTTGTTTTTTCCTGTTTATAAATGCTGTTCTTCTCCCTTGATGTGGTCTTTCTATGTGGATATCTTTGTTCTTGAATTTATTGTATTACGTTTGTAGTATTTCTTGATATTTTGTATCTTGTATCCAGGCAAAACTTAAATAAAAGTTATAAAAAAAAAAAAGCTACCAACTTCTTATCAAAGGTCTTCCACCATCTCTAATATTGGGCCGCAAGGGTTTGATTGTTAATTATTTATTTAAAATCACTTCTATACCACCTAAGTGAAATTCATTGAACTGGTGGTTTACAATATAAAACTAAGAACATACAAGAATAAAAACAAATAGTATTACCAGCACATTTAGATGCATCATAATCATATGAAGCATATGAATTTAAGGTCTTCTTCTGTTAGTGAGGCATATTTCTGCTTGGTGTTTTTAGTGTATTTCTTCAGTATCAAGAGATGGTTCCTTTAAGAGAGTTATGGCTTTTTTGATTTTACCTATCATACTTTTTACATTGGGTCTCACATTTAAATTAGGTAGCCCTCCCTCTCCTGAGTCCTAGAATACATATCCACCTCCCAGAGGCAGCCCAGAGTTGCTTCAGGGTGTTGACACCCTTGGCAAATTTTAAGTCTTATGCCCCTCCTGGTTCTCAGAATCGATGCCCTGCTGTCTGCTGCCCCCTGAAGCTATCACCCTGAGCTGCTGCCTATTTTGCTTAATGGTTGGGCCAGCCCTGCCACCTCATTGGAGCTAGATCAACTCCTTCATCTCCTGCCTTTCTCTTTTCCTCAGTCTGGGCCTCGCCGGCATTACCCTTATGTTCTTGTGTGTATCTTTCACTAGCAGCTCTCCAGCTGACCTGGCTTTTTTTGGCACCTTTCTTCTGGCTCTTCTCGTTTTACTAGTTCTATTTCTCCTTCTGCTTCCTCTGTCAGTTGTTTTAAGGCAGGAGGTTTCTGTGAGCGCACCTGGAATGATCATTATGTGATTCTGTGATGAGTTCTAGCGTCTTGCAGCCGAAGTTGGACCAGTGGGACCAGGTAGTCATTATGTGTTGTAATATTCTTCTGCGCGTCTGTTTGTTTTTTTTGTTTTTTTTGCACTGAACTATAACCACCTGAAGTTTTCTTGTGTGAAATACGAAATGAGTTGAGTTGTGCCTTGAAAATAAGGAGTCACTACAAAAGCCTCCAAATTCTGTGTTATGAAACCACAGTGCTTGCTTGAGTCCAGCAATCACAATGTTTTCCTGCAGTGTATATTGTGGGAATTATCCACAGAGATTTTCCATTGCTGGTTGACAAGGAAAAGGAGCCTGTGAAATGTAGGAGAACCCTGTTGGTTGCATAATTGAACTGCACCCCAGGGATGAGATGGTAATTCTTCAATGAAAACAATTGTTCGGTGGAAGGGATGTCTTGGAGCCGTTTAGCAGATGTGAGGGGAATGTGATTATCTCAATAAACAGTGTGATTAGCACCTGCACCTAAGGCCTGGCCATGTCTTCTGATTAGAGTCACAGGGCTTTGCAGTCTTCGCTCTGTTGGGCGTGCTAACCAGGCTTCTGGCATGCCCCAGCTCTGTTAATTTCAGTTTGTATAACAAATCTCTGCACTGTTTGTATAATTCTGTGCAGAGAAATCCTTTGGGGAAGAAAGGATCTGAATTAACGTTTAGCAGGCCACGATGAATTTTGGAGCATTTGAATACATCTTTTCAAGTGTGTTTGACAAAAGATGAACTAGATAGAGAAAAGTTCGTTTTCAGAAGCATTTCTGTGAGTATAGTGGAGCTTCGCATAGAGAAACAGGCTTTGATACATTTCCTGGCCAATATGTGGGTAGACTTATGCATGTACAGCCTGAGAGGGGTTAGTATTCACATGTATGTATGTGCATAAATTAAAACTGACAAATTTGTACTGTCCAGAGCAGGTGTAAACCTAAGCGCATAACCTCCCTAGGGTGATTTTCAAAGTGGAAATAAGTACATGCTTTTATTTTGGAAATCTGCCAAAACCCACACAGGGAGAAGTACACACACGCTATTTATGTGAATGGTCAGTCATCAAATCACCCCGAAGGCCGTCAAACTCAATCTGTGAATACTGTTGCATAAAGATCGATTCCTTTCTTTGATTTATTGAAATCTCCTACCCTAACTCATTTTGGAATCGGTAGCTCTACCTTATTAGTTGAAGCACTAGAGTTCTTCTTTCCAATGTGAGAACGTATCTTACATTAATCCCAAAGAACGTCAAGTGGGTCTATTAGCAAACACTGCTCTTTACTCCCGTGGCTGTTCAGAGGTCAACCGGGTCTTCGGGCATCTCTGGCTACCTCTGCAGCTGATCAGGCATGGGGGCCCTTTTGGTGTGTAGCGGGGAGGACTTGGGGCTTGAATGGGAACAGGAATGGTGGGGACTGGGGGCCAGAATGAGAACGTAAATGGGGGGCTAGAATGGAATGGGGGGGGGCTAGGGGCTAGAATGGGAACAGGGGGGCAGGATTGGAAATGGACTAATATTGAGGGATTAAGGACTGGGACTAGAATAAAACTAATACTGGGGGGGGGGGTTAGGACTAGAAATGGGCTGATGCTGGGGGACTAGAAGGGAGCTGTTACTGGGAGAAACTGGAGGAGGACTGATACTGGGGGTTAGGACTGGAAATGGCCTGGGATTGAGGGACTGGGACTGAAAGGGAATTGAGTACCACAAGGAAGGCAAGAACTCACGTATGTATCTGTAGATAACACAGTCCAAAGACGTGATAAGGTGGAAAAACACTTTATTCAAACAACCTACAGCCAACCCGACACAGGCCGTGTTTCGTAAACCTTCATCAGGGGTTGATCAGATAGAATACTAAAACATAAAGACATAAAAATGAAATAAAAACATAGTAATAAAACATTGTAAAAGAACAGATAACTCAACCTTAGTTGTAAAATCATACATAAATATGTTAAACGTATAAATATCATAAATAGTTAAAAACATAGAGGAAACACACTCAAACTGATAAAAAGGATAAAATGTGCAATTGGAACCTAATAAACAATGATAAAACATAACTAATCCATAAATAATAAACATTATAGCATAAAAAATCAGAACATATTAATTAAATACATAAAAGTGAACATACATAAAACAGAAAAAGGTAATCTTGGACAAACATATTGTATAATAATTGTTACTATAAAATACAAAGGAGAGGCAAGACAATGATCGTTAACTCTTTGGAAGTAATCTAAGGATAATGTAAAACAGCCCAATATGTTAAAAATCTGTGTGTTGACCAAAACAAAAGAAAAGAAAGCAGCAGGAGCGAAGAAAAATATTATCAGAGCCCAGGGGAAGACCAAAAGCAAATAGAATTTTCTAGCTACCACCCAGGTGACTAACTCATACACCAAAAGTTAAACTCATCTATAAACTGTAATGTTTGTCCAAGATTACCTTTTTCTGTTTTATGTATGTTCACTTTTATGTATTTAATTAATATGTTCTGATTTTTTATGCTATAATGTTTATTATTTATGGATTAGTTATGTTTTATCATTGTTTATTAGGTTCCAATTGCACTTTTTATCATTTTTATCAGTTTGAGTGTGTTTCCTCTATGTTTTTAACTATTTATGATATTTATACGTTTAACATATTTATGTATGATTTTACAACTAAGGTTGAGTTATCTGTTCTTATACAATGTTTTATTACTATGTTTTTATTTCATTTTTATGTCTTTATGTTTTAGTATTCTATCTGATCAACCCCTGACGAAGGTTTACGAAACACGGCCTGTGTCGGGTTGGCTGTAGGTTGTTTGAATAAAGTGTTTTTCCACCTTATCACATCTTTGGACTGTGTTATCTGAAAGGGAATTGATGCTGGGAGGAACTGGAGCAGAACTTATACTGGGGGGTTAGGACTGGAAATGGGCTGATGCTAGCGGACGGGGGTCTGGGCCTGGAAGGGAGCAGATGCTGGGAGGGACTGAAGGAGGACTGATACGGGGGGGGGGGGCTAGGGCTGATGCGGTGGAGTGGGCAAATGGGACTGAAAGAGAGTGGATGCTGGGAGGGGCTGGAACTAGAAGGGATCCGATGCTGTGGGAGGACCAGAAGGGGGTGGGACTGGGACTGGCGGGAGAAAAAAAGAAGCTGGGAAACTGAGGAAGGAGATGGAAACAGATATTTTGTGTGGGAGGGAAGAAAAATCTACAATTAGTTGAGTATTGTGAGAGTAAGTGGGGATTGAGGATGGAGGGGTAAAGTTTGAGTGAATGAAAAAGGAATAAAGAAAGAAATGGAGGAAAAAGCAAAAGGGGAAAATCAGTATGTTAGAGGCAGATGTAGAAAGAAAATGGAAAAAAAAACCTAGAAGAGAGAAGAAAGGACAAATGGACAGCAGACAATGGAGAGTTAGCAGAAGACACAAAGAAACCAGAAGAAAGCAACTGGGGCAATTGCAACTGAAAAATAAAATGTCCAAACAACAAAAGGTAGGAAAAAATATCTTATTTTGAATTTATTAACTGGAATATATCAACTCTGGAAAATGTGCATCGCTAAGGTTTTATGTTTTGTTTAGTACAAGAGGAAATTAATTTATATTTTTATTTCTCTAGTGTTATATCGTCCAAGTTTGGCTTTTGGGGTTCCCAGTTTAATTATTGTGATCCCTTATTCTATGTTTGGTGACAGACTATGTTTTGCATGTGCAACCGAGCTGCAGTATTCTGTTCACATTTTTTATATACCGCCTTTCATGATATCAAGGCGGTTTACATTGAACAAACTGAAATTACATTGAACAGGGCATTATAACTTGGAGATAACTATTTTACAGGGAGCATGGGCAATGGAGGGTTAAGTGGCTTGTACGTTTACCAAGTTTAAGTTACAATGTAAACCGCTTTGATTGAAATGATAAAGCAGTATAAAAAACCTGTTAAATAAATAAAGATCGTAAAGTATTACTAAGGTACACCAAGGGAAACCCACTGCTTATTCCTGGGGATAAGTAGCATAGAACTGGCTACTTTTGGGAACCTGGCAGGTACTTGTGACCTGGATTGGCCACTGTCAGAAACAGGACACTGGGCTTGATGGATCCTTTGTCTGACCCAGTTTGGCAGTTCTTAGACTCTTAGGCATTAGTTGTCCTTTGATCGTATCGCAAGACTCGCCTTTGCCCCAATTCTTTGTGCAGCCATGGATAAGTCAATTGTGGGGCAATTTTTCAAACTATCTGCATAACTGCAAAGTCTTTGGGGACTTCTTATCTGTAGACTTTGTGTTAATTTGTATATATGTACCTTAAAAATTGCCTGAGAAGAACCCACCTGCTCACACGTCTCCGCCTTTTTGTGTGGATCCTTTTTTAGATTAAAACGATGTGTGCACTTTTGAAAGCGCAAAAGGACATTTCTTGTTTCAATGCTCATCCTACCCCCACACCCAAGAATGCCTTCTCCAAATGCGAGTAAAAATAAGTACGCTGTTACACTATGTACTGTCACAGCCCCTCTTAGTGGCAGTGTGCCCAAGAGTCAGGGTGGACATTTTAATTTTGTTGAAGAAAGAAAAACTTTTAGACCAAGTGCATTCTGGTCCTTGTAGTCCCTCTTCTTACAGAAAATAGATGTGTAAGCCTTGAGCAGGGTGAAACAAAAAGGTTTTTATTCCCTTGTTACGCAAAAGGTTCTTCAGGAAACAAAGTAGAATTTACCTTACTTCAGGTTTAGTGTCAAGGATATTTACAAAAGGTCAGCAACTGTTACAAGTGCTTCACAGTTCTCTGTATCCAAGCAAGTTTCTCCAACAGCAAGAAAAACAAGACAAAACTTCTTCCTTCAGTTTTAACACAAGCAGAAGGTACTTTAAAACATGTGCTGCTGTTATATCTCAGTAAGATTCCAGGCTCTCGGTAACACACAGAGAACAGTCCATTGGTTCAAGCATCAATGGTTCTGGTTCTGCAAACTCAATTTGCATGGGTTCTAGCTCACACGTGGTGTCTTCTAATCCTGAGCTTTCCCTGGTTAACATAGGTTGCAGTTCAGTATTTCTTTCCCCCACTTTCCAGCCTTGCTGGCCTGGGTTTAGTAAATAACTGTTAGTGCTGTTCCCTATACTTCTCTGTACAGGGTTGCAAAACTTCCTCCAGCTTTGTTTCTTCTCAGAATGGCTTTTTAGGTTATCAGCCTTCCTAGGACCTGGCATCCATTTACTAAATGAAGTATCACTGTACCTTGGATCTCTGTAGCATTTGCTGCTGGTGTTCTCTCCACCAGAGACTCTCCCTTTGTCACCGTCTTCCTTGAAGACTGGCTTCTGGAGCTTTCTAAGCTGGGCTTGTTCTCCTCTGCTTTTCCATGTATCCAAGCTTCTCTGCCTTGCATGAGGTTCCTTCTTCAGGTCCTTCCTTCATAGATCCTTTCTCTCTCTCTCTCAAAGGTCCTCCCTCGAGTTCCTTCTCGAGTTCCTTCTTAGATCCTCTCTGTCTGCTTCCTTGTGAGCACTGCTTAAAAAGGCGTTCCCCAACTGAGTTTCCTGGCTTTCTGCTCAGGTGCCTTTGATTAGCTACTGCATTGCTAGAACCTGGGTGTATCAGCTTAACTTCTGCAGCCTCGTGCCTGCTCCCTCTAGCTGCACTTCTAGGTAATTGCCCCCTCTGTAACTCAGTTGTTTCATAAGAAAGAGAGTTTTTTTTCTACATCCATCGCTTCAATGGCTTCAGCTCCATCACAGTACATACAGTTGACAATTTGTAGGCTGCTTATTTACCTATGGAAACCGCTGCATACCCAACTACCAGGCTGGGCTCACTTACCATCAGCAGGATTTTCTTAAATGGTTCTGGTCAGCAGTCAGGAAAAGCTTCTTAGTACATAAAGAGTGAGTTCCATTCCTAGTGTCCCTTATGCTTCAAGAACAGGAAAGACATTTAGCCCATTTTACCTGGTCAGAACAAAGTCAAGAAAAGCTAAATCTCTGACCCAGACCGAATGGGAAGGGTGGGGGTGGGGGGTGGGGGGGGGGGAGAGATCAGGAGAATAGAAAATACCCAGAATGTTACTCAAACTCAAGTTGTACTTATAAAACAACAAATGACATTGCTCATATTAATCCCCTGTCCTGTATGTCTGTTATAACGGATATACTCTTATGTGGATGTGTACAGCGCTGTGTATGTCTTGTAGTGCTATAGCAATGACCAGGAATAGTAGTAGCAGTAAGAACTGCCGTTGCCGGGGCCGCAGCTGAGCAGCGCGTCAGTCCGGGGTGAGAGCAGGAGCTCCCCCTTCCTCCCCGAGCAGCCAATCACCCGCACAGCTCAACGGCTGAAGAACTGCCGTTGCCGGGGCGCGCCCACGCCTTGCGGGCCCGCGCCTAAGGGCCACGCCAAAGGGCCACGCCAAAGGGCCCTCTGGCGAGGCCCTTAGGCGTTGGTTCGTGGCGTCGGTCTCTGGAGGCTATATTGAAGTCCTGCTTATTTATCTGGGTAATGTGCTGTTCCGTGTCTTTCTCCTCTTATCTGTTTGACTGTGTCTGTACTCTACTCTGTCCTATTTTATAATTGGCGTTCCTTTCTTTTTCCCTAAATGATGAAGTATTGTAAACCGCTCTAATACCTTTTTGGTCTGAGCGGTATATCAAATTCAAATAAACATAAACATAAACATAAATTTCTATATTATAGAGCAGATCCTGCTAAGGGAACAAAGGCTACAGGTTATTCACAGAGATAAACAGCCACAACAGTTCAACTTTGGAATGGTCCAACAATCTTTACTCTGGCCTGGAATGAAAACCATTGAAACTACCCCAGAGAGAATTCAATCCAACCCAAAATGAGAAAATACAAATTTCAGCAGAATACACAGTGGAAAAAAATATTCCAGATATTAATTTTCTTTTTGCTTGATTTAGTTTAACTTTCCTGGTAACAAAGCATGCTTTTGCTCTGCAAAGCCACAGGTGAAAAGTACACGCAGTCTTCGTCCCGGCGTGGACAGATTGAACATTTCCCCTCTTAACGATTATTATTTTTGTGTCCTCAATCATTTTCTTGAAATGATTTGTGGAGGTAGAACCTGAATATTCCTTGGCACAGATTTATTTATTTCAGTTTTTTATATTTATTTCAGTTTTTTATATACCGCACTATTTATAATCAGCGCGGTTTACAGAGAACACAAAGACCAGAACAACAGGCTGTTCGGTATTACATATAACAGGAGTATAAACTTGGATATAAACAGATGACTGGAGAGGGACTACAGGTTACTAGGTCTTCAGCTAAAGAGACATCTGTAGACACAAACAATGATTTGACAATCACTTAAAGTTGCCAACAAAAGATCAATGTAAAAAATGGCAAAAAATATAAGAACTAAGGCTGATGCCATCCAAATGAACAAGAATGGAAGTAAGCAGTGGTTTGCAGAACCCAGAGACGTTTACACCTAAGATCTCCTGTGACCTGAACAGTGCTTGTCTAGTAAAACCTCAGCAAACGTATTTTGATTAGTTATGAGTTAAAAAATGAAAAAGATAGACAGGAAGAAAATTGATGCCTTTGAATTATGGTGCTGGCAGCGAATACTGTGTATACCATGGACTGCCCGAAGAACAAACCAGTCGGTACTAGAGGAGATCCAACCTAAGCTTTCTTTAGAAGCTCAGATGACAAGACTTCGACTTTCATACTTTGGACACATTATGCGAAGAGAGAGATCATTAGAGAAAGACATCATACTTGGCAAAATGGAAGGTAAACACAAAAGAGGAAGGCCAGCAATGAGATGGATCGATACAATAACAGCAGCTACGCGTACCAGTCTGTCAACAATGAGCCGCCCCAAGACCAAACACAATTTAGGATAGCTATTGTCATGAGGTGCAGCAGTCAGAGCCCATGGAGATAGGGGATTCTGAACAAAACGGAGCTAACTTTGACAGCTCAGAGATACACATGGCCAAAGGTTGCCATAGGAACCATACACAAGCTATTTCACGTGGTGTAGGGGAATGCCCAGACTCAAAGCTAGCTCGTGGCTCATCAGTGGATGAGGGGCAGCTGACAAGGGGCGGAGCCAACATCACAAGCTACGCAGTTAAAAATCACTCACCTGAGAGTAGGAGCGAAGCGGCTAAAGGGAGAACTGCAAAAGAGAGAACTGCTGAGGAGAGACGTGCTGGCAGGGAGAGAAGTCCCGATAGCAGGAGAACTCCAAGCAGGGAGAGAAGCCTGAGAGGCAGGAGAGAAGGTTCTCCATGCTGGTTAAAACCAATTGCTGACCAAAGGAGACTACCAGGGAGGTGCAGTGCTGAGAAACCCAGGAAGGGCTGTTTGGAAGAGCAGTGCACAGCTGACCAGTGCTTCCGAGAACCTTGCTACAGAGGAAGCAGAGGTAGTAGCTCTGAGGCCAGGCTAAGGCAAGACCAGTCACCTAGCACAAGGCACCAAGCAGGAGAAAACCATTATCCTGAAGATAATTTGGTGCCAAGGAGAAAGCTCAAACAGACACGGAGTGAAAAGCCTTCCCACGAGCAGAGCTGTGCTCAAGGGAGGAACGTTGAAGGGAAACTGCTGAAAAGTTACCTTATTCTTCCTAATAGAAGAAGCTTAGACTATAGCAGTCAGCCCTGTACTTACCAAGAATTATGTGCCGCCTCTGAGAGAGACTATAGTGATTACGGTAATTACCCATCCATCTCTAGGCTGGTGGGGGAAGGGAACTCCCAAAGCTATAGAGAGGAACTCAGCAGTCAGAACAGAAGTTTCACTCACCGGGAAACTTACCCAGATATAGAAGAGATGCATTGTGATCCGTGTGAGGAGTCTAACGGTGATATTTACATGGACTGTACATATACCTTATCTGATAGCATATCTTCGCTATGCTGAAGAGCTGTAGGAGCTAATTCATAAAGAAAACAGACAGGAAGAGTTTTGTGAAGGAAACTGTTTTCTTTTACCATTTTTGCCTCCATTGTGAAAGCTGAAGATAAGCATATCCTTTGTTCAAATGTTTCTTTAACTTTGATACCAGATGTATGGTTTTTGTGTTGCCTTATTTCATTGTGTGAAAATCCAACCCTGGGAAGGGAATAAATCCTGTTTAAATCCTTATCACTCCGACTACAACTACTTTCTTTTTGCTAAAGTTGTGGAACTACAAATCCCAGAGGGCATTGCCAAGCCTCTCTACTATACTCCAAAGCTATTAAAGAACTTACCCTACTAATCCACCCATGCCTATGGCCTCTGGGGGGGGGTGAGTGGGCGACATCTGGCGTAGTTTTGCGGATTTTTACCTTGAAATAAAAAGAACACTAGTAAAGAAACTGCTACGGTACCTGAAGACCTTGGAAGCAAGTTTACTGACAGACCGGTCGGTGAAGGAAGCAGTAACCTTTCTTGTAAGCTGACCTCTGCACGAAACCTAAGGTAACGTTACCTGGGGCATAAATGTGGGAGGATTTGTGCAGGGAAGAGGGCGCTGCTGTGCTGAAGGATTAAGGGGAGAGGAAATATAAGGTGCTTCACTTGGTGTTTTTTTTCTCTTTTCTCCACAGCGTACAGACGGGAGGAATGGAGCCCAGAGACGTCATGCAGTGGATGCAACTGCAGTGGGATAAGCAGTTTGAACTAGCTCGCCATATCCAGGAGCAAAATGCCAGTATGATGAGGGAGCAACAGAAACCACTGTTGGACGCTATGGAAGCGCTTTTGAGGAAACCACAAGAACTTAGGACTGAAAGCCCCTCAATAATACCAGGGGTAGGACTAAATGCTAGTTATGCATTCTCTCTAGGGCAATTGAGTCCTCATTACAATGTAGATGATTTTATTGATGCATTTGAACGCATAGGCCTAGTGAGCAATGGGCAACTCGTTTTGCGGTTTCACTTACCGATGAAGCCCTCTCAGCCTACAAGGCAATGCCTGCAACCCTTGCTGCTGATTATAGCGAAATAAAAAGGGCAGTCAAGGATAGGCTAGGGCTTACTACCTCACATTATAGGAGGATGTTCAGAGAGGCCAAAATGAAGTTGCAAGAGATGCCAAAAGCCTTGCATCAGAGATTGAGGAATTTGGCCTGGAAGTGGTTAACTCCAGAAAGGAGAACCATGGAATCTATACTGGACACAGTGGTCTTGGAGCAATTTATCCAAGCTGTGCCCACAGAAATGAAAACATACCTGACCTTACAAAACTGCCAATCTACCGATGAAGCAGCTAGTCTGGCAGATAGGTTTTTAGAAGCCCAGATAGCTGACACCTCAGGGGTTGGGGTAATGCAGGCAGTAGGTATGGCAGATTGTAAGAAAGCGAGATATCCCCAGAGGAAAATGTGTAATGTAAAAAATATGAATGCTAATGATAATATTTTGCTTGCACATAAAGGGAAATGCTATCTATGCGGGAGAGCTGGACATTTCCAAAAGGATTGCACCAAGCGGACTGTCCTCATGTCTGGAGTGGACAAGCCAGCACAGGACGGATTTCTTCTGCATGTTAAGGTAGAAGGGGTAGAAGCGCTGGCACTGCTCGACTCGGGGGCTGACCAGAGCATGATTTCCCGCAGGCTCTGGGATGCCATCGAGAGGCGCCGTTCGTCACCCCGAGTCAAGCAGAGGGCCAGGTCCGCGTACGATGCGTGCACGGTGCATCGTCACCTTATCCTTTACACATGGTATCTGTAACAGGGTTGGGAACCACACACTCGCTACTAGCTGCCATTGTCCCACGGTTACCCCATGAAATTGTTCTGGGGCGTGATTGGCCACCTTTTTGCAAGGAAATAGAAAAGGGCCTTAATAGACTAGGCTATGAGTTTGTCCCACACCCAACAGAGACACCAGGAATAGGGTTGAAAGCCTTAACAGCCAAGATCCCTGGCCCCCTGTTTGGAAAGCCAAAAAGGGCTAGTATCCAACCCCAGGCCCGAGTCAGTGAAGCACTACCGAAGAAGCAGAAATTTGTGCTGCAATTTTGCAGGGCCACTCCAAAAGCAAAAAGCCCACAAAGAGCTACCGCTGGGGCAGCCAGATATGACCTTTTCAGTGCTGAAGAGGCCATAGTATTAAAAGGCGGGAAGGCCCTAGTTAACACGGGGATACAAATAAAGATACCCGAGGGATGTTATGGGCGAATAGCTCCAAGGTCGGGCCTGGCTGTTAAACACTTTATAGACATTGGGGCAGGGGTGATAGACCCCGATTATCGAGGGCTTATAAAAGTCCTCCTTTTTAATTTTGGGGAAAAGGACGTCAAAATTCAAGAGGGCGAGCTCATTGCACAATTGGTGTGTGAACGTGTAGGGTTCCCCACCGTAGAAGAGGTTCCTGAATTAACACCCACTACTAGGGGAACGGGTGGGTTTGGTTCCACAGGCCAAAGGGAAATTAAGGGGATGACAGCCCTGGCGGAGGAAAGGCGAGAGGAGGACCTCGGGCCTCAGACCGCCGATTGGAAGGAAAAGCCAGAGCCTAGATTGGGCGTAGGCCTATCTTTGCAGCAGCAACAAGAGTTGGCCCAATTGTTAGGGAGATTTGGTGATGTCCTTACAACAAAGCCGGGCGAAACCCATCTAGTCGCCCATGAGGTGATTACGTCACCAGGGAGGACAATCAGACAGTGGCCCTACCGCATGCCCGAAGCCAAAAAAGCTGAAGTGATCAAACAGGTGAAAGAGATGGTTCAGATGGGCATAATTGAGGAATCCCGCAGCCCGTGGTCAAGCCCCATAGTTTTAGTTCCGAAGCCGGATGGAACACTTAGGTTTTGCACCGATTTCCGGCAAGTAAACGAGATTTTGCAATTCGACGCCTATCCGATGCCGCATATAGACGATTTGTTAGATCGTTTGGGTCAGGCCAGATACCTAACCACTTTAGATCTAACCAAGGGGTACTGGCAGATACCCCTTACACGCGAGTCAAAGCCAAAAACGGCGTTCAGCACCCCCATAGGGCTGTTTCAATTTAGGCGGATGCCGTTTGGGCTGCACGGGGCGGCAGCCACCTGCCAGCGCTTGGTGGACCAGGTGCTGAGGCCTCACCATGACTATGCCCTGGCCTATATGGATGACATAGTCATCTACAGCACAACATGGACGCAACACCTCGCTAGGGTGGAGGCTGTGCTCCGTGCGCTACGCAAAGCGGGTTTAACCCTTAACCCAGCGAAATGCGTGTTTGCCACCGAGGAGGCAAAATACTTGGGCCACATGGTGGGGAGGGGGATAGTAAAACCCTTAGCCAATAAAGTTGAAAGCGTCAGGGATTTTCCCCGTCCTGTCACAAAAAAACAGGTACGCAGCTTCCTGGGGTTAATCGGTTATTATAGGAGGTTTATACCTCGGTTCGCCGAGGAAAGCATTTTGTTTACGGAAATGCTAAGGAAAAACGCTCCCAACACCGTGAAGTGGACCCCAGAAGCTGAAAGGGCCCTTAAGGGAAAACTCTGCACAGCCCCAGTACTGCAGGGGATAGACTTCAGTCTACCTTTTATAGTGCAGACAGATGCATCAGAGAGTGGGTTGGGGGCAGTATTATCCCAATTTGAGGGGGTGGAGCACCCGGTCACCTATCTAAGCCGGAAGCTTTCCAAGGCAGAGAAAAACTATTCGACAGTTGAAAAAGAGTGCCTGGCAATAAAATGGGCTATTGAGGCATTCAGGTTCTACTTGACAGGTAGAAAATTCCTCCTGATAACAGACCACACCCCTCTGAAATGGTTGAATCAAATGAAGAATAGCAACACGTGGTTGACCAGGTGGCATCTGGCGCTACAATCATTCAATTTTACCTTACAACACAGGGCTGGGAAACTTCATGGGAACGCGGATGCGCTCTCCCGGATTACGAGCTGTCCGATTGAAAGTTCGGCAGCCCGTAATGTTTTAAGGGGGGGATCTGTCATGAGGTGCAGCGGTCAGAGCCCATGGAGATAGGGGATTCTGAACAAAACGGAGCTAACTTTGACAGCTCAGAGATACACATGGCCAAAGGTTGCCATAGGAACCATACACAAGCTATTTCACGTGGTGTAGGGGAACGCCCAGACTCAAAGCTAGCTCGTGGCTCATCAGGGGATGAGGGGCAGCTGACAAGGGGCGGAGCCAACATCACAAGCTACGCAGTTAAAAATCACTCACCTGAGAGTAGGAGCGAAGCGGCTAAAGGGAGAACTGCAAAAGAGAGAACTGCTGAGGAGAGACGTGCTGGCAGGGAGAGAAGTCCCGATAGCAGGAGAACTCCAAGCAGGGAGAGAAGCCTGAGAGGCAGGAGAGAAGGATCTCCATGCTGGTTAAAACCAATTGCTGACCAAAGGAGACTACCAGGGAGGTGCAGTGCTGAGAAACCCAGGAAGGGCTGTTTGGAAGAGCAGTGCACAGCTGACCAGTGCTTCCGAGAACCTTGCTACAGAGGAAGCAGAGGTAGTAGCTCTGAGGCCAGACTAAGGCAAGACCAGTCACCCAGCACAAGGTACCAAGTAGGAGAAAACCATTATCCTGAAGATAATTTGGTGCCAAGGAGAAAGCTCAAACAGACACGGAGTGAAAAGCCTTCCCACGAGCAGAGCTGTGCTCGAGGGAGGAACGTTGAAGGGAAACTGCTGAATGGTAACCTTATTCTTCCTAATAGAAGAAGCTTAGACTATAGCAGTCAGCCCTGTACTTACCAAGAATTATGTGCCGCCTCTGAGAGAGACTATAGTGATTACGGTAATTACCCATCCATCTCTAGGCTGGTGGGGGAAGGGAACTCCCAAAGCTATAGAGAGGAACTTAGAAGTCAGAACAGAAGTTTCACTCACCAGGAAACTTACCCAGATATAGAAGAGATGCAATGTGATCCGTGTGAGGAGTCTAACGGTGATATTTACATGGACTGTACATATACCTTATCTGATAGCATATCTTCGCTATGCTGAAGAGCTGTAGGAGCTAATTCATAAAGAAAACAGATAGGAAGAGTTTTGTGAAGGAAACTGTTTTCTTTTACCATTTTTGCCTCCATTGTGAAAGCTGAAGATAAGCATATCCTTTGTTCAAATGTTTCTTTAACTTTGATACCAGATGTATGGTTTTTGTATTGCCTTATTTCATTGTGTGAAAATCCAACCCTGGGAAGGGAATAAATCCTTTTAAATCCTTATCACTCCGACCACAACTACTTTCTTTTTGCTAAAGTTGTGGAACTACAAATCCCAGAGGGCATTGCCAAGCCTCTCTACTATACTCCACAGCTATTAAAGAACTTACCCTACTAATCCACCCATGCCTATGGCCTCTGGGGGGGTGAGTGGGCGACACTATCCAGAGGGTCACCATGAGTCGACTCCGACTCGACGGCACTTAACAACAACAACAACATGAGTTATAAAGTTATTACGGATGTGTATGGGCAAGCATTTTCAGTTTATTTAGCTTTTTTCCCAATTTCCAGTGTTTTCTTCAGTTGGTTTCATACATGCATTTAAATAACATTAATTCTGTGTGCATTGGAGCATTTTACACATGCAAATTGATTATATGCATGTTAATGTGTAGGTGACTGCACATATAATTGATTTTGTGTGCACTTAAATTTTTAAGGTACTCATACGAATCAAATGCGCTCTAATGAATGCACGTTCCTAGAAGCTATGACTAACTTGAAAAAGGTCATTTGGGTCTTGCCTCATCTTATATTTCTCTATCTCCCAAAAATGTTTTAAAAGCATCTTCTCCAAACGAAATACATGATGTACCCAATCAGTTTCCTTTAGGTATATTTACAAAGGTTTGCTGCATTAGCTAAAGAGGTATTTTCCAATGTTATTTTCATTGTTGCTAATTCTCTCTCTGGTCTGGATGTGTCGATGCGATTTACAGGAAAGGGGAGATTAGTTCTATGTTCTGAAACAAACATGACCGCAGAATGGTTTCTGCTAGAATTAAAAATGGTAGTAGAATGGGCAGTCTACACAGGATCTTGGAAGGGCGGATTCATTTCAAATGAAGTGATTTATTTCTGGCCCTCGTGTAAGCAAAATGTGCATTTTGCTAATGCACTTTAAGAAAACCACTGGGCTTAACCCTGATTTGATTGATGCTTCCTGGCAGAAATTTACCCGTTTCTCATGGGCTGAACCCAATTCAAACATTCCCACTTGAGTTCATTCTTATAGTTATAGTACTTTCAAATACCTCTGTATATATCAATGTATCCTCATATATATAATATAAATAGAACATAAATATCAAAATGCTTCCTAATACATATGGGTGGGCTTTAAGCCACCTTTGGGTCACTGAGAGCACAGACTCTTACATGGCTATAATCAAATGCAGCTGTTCCTTAAGTGCCTGGGTGAAGTGGTAATCTGGCATCCACAAAGGGCTTTTGTTCTTCCTATTTGCTTTTGATGAACATCAGCAGGGGAGAAGGTTGCAGCAAAGGTTTGTTAAATTGGTTTGGATCAGATCATGAAATGGGAATTTGGAGGCTGTGGTAGAAGAGGTCAAGGGATCTACAGTACCTCGTATCTCTGTGGTTTTTTTAGGTGTCCTAGTGCACTGTTCTCCCTGTTGTGATTCTGCATTGTCCTGTCCTGCTGTGGCTTACAGTGTTTTATATTTAACTCATGTCTTTCCAGTAGTAGTTCAAGGTGAGTTATATACAGGCATGCTGGTATTTCCCCGCCCCCAGAGGGCTTACAATCTAAGGGCCTGATATCCAGCGGCAGCAACTAGCACTGCTAAAGCAGTTAGCCACCGTCGCTGAACTATAAACCTGGATCTTCAATGCCAGGGCCATATCTGGCCACTGGTATTGAATATCTGGCTCAGCTTGATAGCAATGAAACTAATCAGAAATCAGTGATATTCAGCCACTGCCCAGTTAGTCTCTGCAGCAAAAGTTAAGCCAAGCTTTAACATAGTAACATAGTTTATGACGGCAGATAAAGACCAGTATGGTCCATCTAGTCTGCCCAGCCAGGCGGTAAGAGTAGATGCCCCTGCCACTCTGTGCAGGTCACCCTTCACCATGCCTTTGTTTAGGGGTGTACCCACCACTTCATGTAGATCACCCCTATTTGTTGAGATACAAGAGTTATGATTATTTTGATTTTATCTTGTTGCTATAAAGGGATCCACTGTGTCTGTCCCATGCCACTTTGAAGTCTATCACTATATTTGACCCCAACACTTCCATCAAGAAGGCATTCCAAGCATCCACCAACCTTTCAGTGAAAAAGTATTTCCTGACGTTGCCTTTCAGTTTACCCCCTTGCAGCTTCATGTTATGCCCTCTAGTTTTACAGCTTCCCCATCTTTGGAAGAGGTTTGTTTGTTCGTTAATACTCTTTAAGTATTTAAAGATCTGAATCATATCTCCCCTCTTCCTCCTCTCCTCCAGAGTGTGCATATTTAGGTCTTTGAGTCTCTTTTCATATGTTTTCTGATGCAGGCTCCAAATCATTTTGGTTGCCTTCCTCTGAACCATTTCCAGTCTTTGTATATCCTTTGTGAGATATGGTCTCCAAAACTGAACACAGTATTCCAAGTGAGGCCTCACCAGCGACTTGTACAGTGGCATTAGTACCTCTTCCTTTCTGCTGGTAATTCCTCTTTGTATGCAACCCAGCTTCCTTCTGGCTTTTGCCACCGCCTTGTCACACTGTTTTGCCACCTTGAGATCTTCTGAAACAATCACTCCGAGGTCCTTCTCCTGGTCCGTGCACACCAACCTCTTGCCCCCTATCGCGTTCATTTCCCTTGGATTTCTGCTTCCCAAGTGCATGACACTGCACTTCTTCGCATTAAATCTTAACCGCCAGGCATTAGACCATTCTTCCAGCTTTTGCAGATCTTTCCTCATGTTCTCCATTCCCTCAGGGGAGTCCACTCTGTTGCAAATTTTCAAGTCATCTGCAAAAAGACAGACTTTTCCATGCAGTCCTTCAGCAATATCAGTCACAAATACATTGAACAGAACCTAATGTTCACCATGTTGAGATAACTCAGCAGTAGCTCAATATCACTTCTGCCAGGTTATCACCAGGTGCCGGCTCCTCTCTGCCCCCAGGATACCCTGACGCTAGCCAGTTAACAATGGGGTGTACAGCGGCTAAGGCAATGGAGGGCGAAGTGACTTACCCAAGGTCACAGGGAACATCAGTGGGGTTTGAATCCTGCCTTTCCTGATGTTCCACCTGCTGGTTTAGCCACTAGGCTACTCATCCACTCTCTTGTACTAATCCTGGAGGTTATCCCCCCCCCCCAATAACTATTATTTTTTAATTTTTATTTACTGTACTATATGTAAGCAATAAAACACAACAGACTGCTTGCTTACTGCAAGATTGTTATACTGGTAAGAAGGTTTTTTTAAAAAAATTTGTATTTCTCTTTCTATGCAATTATAAATAATTATATCAAGAAAATCTTAACAGAAAATTGACAAATGTGTCAGCAATAAGTACAGCTATACCAAAAGGAAATAGCAGAAGCGATATAAAGGGGACTGTTGTAGTGGTTGATATGGAAGGGCAGACTAGATAGGCCATGTGGTCATCTTCTGCCATCATGTTTCTAGGTTTCTATCCGAAAAGGTAAAATCAAATCACATTTGAATATAAGTCCACAAGCATAAAGTGGACCCCATTAAATAAAGGAGGAGAGGAAAAAGATTTATCGCATCAGTCATAAAGGAGAAAAAGTCATAAGGTTGTCATATTCAATTTTAGAATTCTATATTTGGAAGATTAAAAGCTTAAATGAATGATGCAGATCCAGGGATTACCACTTATCACTGAGAAATATGGTCAGCTGTGGCGGCTCAAAAAAACCTTAAGTCAAAGAGGGGGGTATTCAATGGAGGCAGTTAACACGGTCACACCAGCCAGCTATTGCCACTGAAACGTAAACCTAGATATTCAATGCTGGGGTCCTATTTAGCCGCTGGTATTGAATATCTAATTTTGGCTGGACTGCACTTTTGCAATCTGCTCACTAGCAATATTCAGTCGCTGGCCGGATTGCAAAAGTGGCTAGTGGTTGAATTTTGCTGCATGGGCGCTGCCTCCACTGCACCCCTGCTTAGCGTTGGCTCGGAATATTCAGTGGCACTAACTGCATTAGTGCTGCTTAATGCATGTTTCTTAGAAAAAAAAAGCTGCTGGTAGCCGTCTGGATGGCTCGTTCATTAATACATGAGGATCCTGGATCAATTTTAGCAGACAATGAAAAAGGTGCTGGTTCTCCAGATCACTGCCCTGGTGCTGCTGAATATCCCATTGAACTGCATGACTTGCAAACTGCCGAAATGCCTTTGAATATCCCCCCACCCCAAATCTTTATATCTCACAATATGTTTACGAGGAAACTTCAGGAAGAACGTAGCTCCTATCTGCAAAACCTTGGGCCTCATGAACAGAAACTGCTCACATTTTTTCTGAGTTACCTTAGCAAAAGGCAACTCGAATTTTTAACGCAGAAATAGTACATCTCTCTGTCTGAAAAATAATTTCATAAACCAGTCCCTGTTAGGGCCCAAAACAAAGAAAATAATAAATAGTGTTGAAGAAACTGCCAGCTCTGAATAAGAGGTCTTAAGGACAGTAGTCAAATTCAAAACCTCCCGAGATTGTTGAGATAGCTCACCTTGACCTTCTTCCACCCCCTCCTTAGGTAAGGGTTTGAGAGACCAAAGTCAACATCTCCAGCCCTTTAGAAGTGTAAAAACCTTTGCAGTATCTTTTTCATAAAGCAGGAAAAATGCAAATAGCTGTGGCACGGTCGTGCTACGCAGATCTCTGAAATGGTTTTAGCGCGCAAACCATGCACGTTAATCTGACTGGATAATGCTCATTCTATAGGTGTGCCAATGAGGGATTTTCAAATTTGACTACATTTTTGCATGATCTGTCATAACAGCTTTCAAGGGGCTAATGTCATAGTGATATGACTGTACTAGGCTTCCAGGAAGAGCACTAGGGTAACCTGCATGGCGTGGTGGTCACCATCCCAAACAGCAATTACAGCAGTCTGATTCTCGTATTGGAAGTCCAAGGAAACTCTGGGTAACCTGCAAGGAGCAGCAGATAACAGTCCTAATAAATCAAAATTGTACCCAAGGCAATGGAGGGTTGAGACTTGCCCAGTTCACAAAGAATAGCAACTGGATTCAAACTGGACTTCCCTGGTTCTCCACCCATTGCTCAACCACTGAGCTACACTCTGGTTTATCTTTAGGACCAACCCTACCACTAGTCAGACTAGATATCTTGGTGCCAGCATGGCTGGAAAGACAGTAGCATATGAGTGTCCTGACCCCTATGACAGGAAGTTTGCATCAGAGAGGGCAAGACATAGCAAGTTTTGAGCATGAGCAGGTGCTCAAAGGCCTCTCTCCATACTGGCTTTTCTTCTGATGCAGCCTGGAGTGCCGGATTAAGGTGGCAATAGCAGCAGCAGAAGGAAGAGAAGGGGGGATATGCTGGACATGTTAGGGAAGTAGGGAAGGGAAGATGCTGGATACCTGGGGGTAAGAGAAGGGGAGATGTTAGACACTTGGGCAGGGGTGGGGGGGGGGGGGAGATATGGAAGGTGAGATGGATTATGAGGGGAGGTAGAAACACAGGATCAGAGACAATGACAGCAGATAAAGACCATATGACCTATCTAGTCTGAAGATCTAAAAGAACTATTAAGCTCTACAATCCCTTCCTCTTCCTCAGAGATCCTCTATATTTGTCCATACTTTCTTGAATTCAGATACAATTCTTGCCTCCATCACCTCCTCTGGGAGCTGTTCCCTGCATCCATAGTCCCTTCCGTATTTCTTTAGATATTAGAAATATTTCCTTAGATTACTCCTGAGTCTATCCCTTTCACCTACATCCTATGATGCCCTTGTTCCAGAGCTTCTTTTCAATTGAAAGAAGGCCACCTCCTGTTCATTTATATCATGGAACTATTTAAATGTCGACTCGTTCAAGCCATGGTATTTTCAATAACATAATATGGATGCAAAAGTTGGACAGTGAAAAAGATAGAAAGGAAGAAAACTGATGCCTTTGAATTATGGTGCTGGCGGCGAATACTGCATATACCATGGACTGCCTGAAGAACAAACCAGTCAGTACTAGAGGAGATCAAACCTAAGCTTTCTTTAGAAGCTCAAATGACAAGACTTCAACTTTTATACTTTGGACACATCATGCGAAGAGAGAGATCATTAGAGAAAGACATCATGTTTGGCAAGATAGAAGGTCAACGCAAAAGAGGAAGGCCAGCAATGAGATGGATCGATACAGTAACAGCAGCTATGGGTGCCAGTCTGTCAACAATGAGCCGCCTGATTGAAGACTGAACACAATTTAGGACAGCTATCCAGAGGGTCACCATGAGTCGACACCAACTCAATGGCACTTAACAAAAACATCATATCTCCCTCTTTGTCTTTCCTTAAGAGTAAACATATTGAAATCTTTAAGTCTATCCCAATATGCTTTATGATGAAGACCACTGACCATGTTAGTAGCTGCCCTCTGGACCAACTCCATCCTGTTTATATCCTTTTGAAGCCATGATCTCCAGAATTGCACACAGTACTCCAGAAGAGGTCACACCAGAAACTTATACAGAGGCACTATCACCTCCTTTTCCCTGCTGGCCATCCCTCTTCCTATGCACCCAAGCATCCTCTTGGCTTTTTCCATCACCTTTTCAATCTCTTTGTCCACGTTAAGATTATCCACTACAATCACCCCCCGGTCCCACTCTTCGTTCATGCATTGATGTTCTTCACTCCATATGCTGGGTTTTTGCACTCCAAATGTCTGACCTTACATTTTTCTGCATTAAATCTTAGCTGCCAAATTCTTGACCATTCTTCAAGCTTCATTAGATCTCTCCTCGTGTTATCAACACTCTCCAGGGCATCTACCCTGTTTCTGAGTTTGGTATCATCCATAAAGAGGTAAACCTATCCTGACAGACCTTCCATAAAGCTTACAAATATGTTAAAAAGAACAGGACCAAGGATTTAACTCTGTGGCACACCATTCGTAATGCCCCAGTCTTCACAGTGAACTCCATTACTACTACCTTTATTGCCTCCCACTCAACCAGTTTCTAACCCAGTCAATCACTTTAAGGTCCATCAGAAGGGCACTTAGTTTATTTATAAGTCATCAATAAGGAAGTGTCAATGGCTTTGCTGAATCTAAGATGCTGAACTATGGGGGAAGAGTGGAGGGACGTAGAGATGCTGGACTATAGGGGAGTAGGGAAGGGGAGATACTGGACTGCAAGAGGGTAGGGAATGGTAGATGCTGGACATGGGAGGAAGCTGAATGTTTGATGCTTTGCCTAGGCCCTAGGCCCTAGGCAAAGCATCAAACATTCAGCTTCCTCCCATGTCCAGCATCTACCATTCCCTACCCTCTTGCAGTCCAGTATCTCCCCTTCCCTACTCCCCTATAGTCCAGCATCTCTACGTCCCTCCACTCTTCCCCCATAGTTCAGGCCCTAGGGCATCAGATACTCTTGGGCCAGCCTGTTCATTCAGTTAAATTTCAGTCATGTATTTTTCCACACAGACTTACAATAATTTTTCACTGGACAGCACCAATTCTCAATTGCAACAGATTTAAGTCTAACCACACCTTTGGCACATCTCTATCCCTTCATCCTGTTAACCAGGTATAAATTTTGTCTGGATAAGTACAAGCCATCCAGATAAAATCTCTCTGGTCTGGGGGGGGGGGAGAGGGGGAAGGGGGGATTTTTAAAAGTCAGAATGTGTTCAGGCAGGGCTGGATTTAAAGTTTTGATGTCCATAAACAAGACCAAACATCAGATCCCACACAGCCAGATCACATCCAAAAGATTGGAGAAGCAGAAGAAGAGCAGAGGAAGGCTTTAGCATTGCAGCACATGCACAGCTCTAAAGTAAGTGGGAACGGGCTCCTCTTTGGCCTTGGTGTTTAGTGCCTTCAGAATTTGAAACCCAAGGTAATTGCCTATGTCTAAATCTGGGCCTGTGTTCAGGTAACTCCCAAAGATACCCAAACAAATCATCTGAATATCCATTTCTATCCATCAGGGCTGACAGGGCTTGAACCAGCAATAGAAATTTGCAGTGGAGCTATAGGAGAAAGAGAGTAAAGGATGAGTCAGGAGATACTTACCTTCTGGTTACCAGGGAGTTAGATCCCATTGATTTAGCACAGGATATGCCCTGATTAGTAATAAGAAGAGCTGGTACAAACTATCAGGTTAGCTCCCAAAGGGGAGGTGTGTAAGGTTGGTACAACACAGACTTCTGAGCTATGTCCTCAGGAACCTCTGTTTGCTGCTTGTTACCAGTCCTGCAGTCCTATTCCTGATCCACAGCTAGCCCTGCAGTTCTGTTCCTGATCCACAGTTAGCCCTGCAGTCCTATTCCTGATCCACAGCTAGCCCTGCAGTTCTATTCCTGATCCACAGCTAGCCCTGCAGTTCTGCTCCTGATCCACAGCTAGCCCTGCAGTTCTATTCCTGATCCACAGCTAGCCCTGCAGTTCTGCTCCTGATCCACAGCTAGCCCTGCAGTTCTATTCCTGATCCACAGCTAGCCCTGCGGTCCTATTCCTGATCCACAGCTAGTCCTGCAGTCCTATTCCTGATCCACAGCTAGCCCTGCAGTTCTATTCCTGATCCACAGCTTGTCCTGCAGTCCTATTCCTGATCCACAGCTAGCCCTGCAGTTCTATTCCTGATCCACAGTTAGCCATGCAGTTCTACTCCTGATCCACAGCTAGCCCTGCAGTCCTGTTCCTGATCCACAGCTAGCCCTGCAGTTCTATTCCTGATCCACAGCTAGGCCTGCAGTCCTATTCCTGATCCACAGCTAGCCCTGCAGTTCTATTCCTGATCCACAGCTTGTCCTGCAGTCCTATTCCTGATCCACAGCTAGCCCTGCAGTTCTATTCCTGATCCACAGTTAGCCATGCAGTTCTACTCCTGATCCACAGCTAGCCCTGCAGTCCTGTTCCTGATCCACAGCTAGCCCTGCAGTCCTATTCCTGATCCACAGCTAGTCCTGCAGTCCTATTCCTGATCCACAGCTAGCCCTGCAGTTCTATTCCTGATCCACAGCTAGCCCTGCAGTTCTATTCCTGATCCACAGTTAGCCCTGCAGTTCTACTCCTGATCCACAGCTAGCCCTGCAGTCCTGTTCCTGATCCACAGCTAGCCCTGCAGTTCTATTGCTCATCCATAGCTAGCCCCGCAGTTCTATTCCTGATCCACAGCTAGCCCTGCAGTTCTATTCCTGATCCACAGCTAGCCCCGCAGTTCTATTCCTGATCCACAGCTAGCTCTGCAGTGCTATTCCTGATCCACAGCTAGCCCTGCAGTCCTGTTCCTGATCCACAGCTAGCCCTGCAGTTCTATTCCTGATCCACAGCTAGCCCTGCAGTCCTATTCCTCATCCACAGCTAGCCCTGCAGTTCTATTCCTCATCCATAGCTAGCCCTGCAGTCCTATTCCTGATCCACAGCTAGCCCTGCAGTTCTATTCCTGATCCACAGCTAGCCCTGCAGTCCTTTTCCTCATCCACAGATAGCCCTGCAGTCCTATTCCTGATCCACAGATAGCCCTGCAGTTATATTGCTCATCCATAGCTAGCCCTGCAGTTCTATTCCTGATCCACAGCTAGCCCCGCAGTTCTATTCCTGATCCACGGCTAGCCCCGCAGTCCTATTCCTGATCCACGGCTAGCCCTGCAGTTCTATTCCTGATCCACAGCTAGCCCTGCAGTCCTATTCCTGATCCACAGAGAGCCCTGCAGTTCTATTCCTGATCCACAGCTAGCCCTGCAGTCCTGTTCCTGATCCACAGCTAGCCCTGCACTCCTATTCCTGATCCACAGCTAGCCCCGCAGTTCTATTCCTGATCCACAGCTAGCCCTGCAGTGCTATTCCTGATCCACAGCTAGCCCTGCAGTCCTGTTCCTGATCCACAGCTAGCCCCGCAGTTCTATACCTGATCCACAGCTAGCCCTGCAGTGCTATTCCTGATCCACAGCTAGCCCTGCAGTCCTGTTCCTGATTCACAGCTAGCCCTGCAGTGCTATTCCTGATCCACAGCTAGCCCCGCAGTCCTATTCCTGATCCACAGCTAGCCCTGCAGTTCTATTCCTGATCCACAGCTAGCCCTGCAGGTCTATTCCTGATCCACAGCTAGCCCCACAGTCATATTCCTGATCCACAGCTAGCCCTGCAGTCCTATTTCTGATCCACAGCTAGCCCTGCAGTGCTAATCCTGATCCACAGCTAGCCCTGCAGTGCTATTCCTGATCCACAGCTAGCCCCGCAGTCCTATTCCTGATCCACAGCTAGCCCTGCAGTTCTATTCCTGATCCACAGCTAGCCCCACAGTCATATTCCTGATCCACAGCTAGCCCTGCAGTTCTATTTTTGTGCTCTGATTCTACCCCAGTGCTGGTTCTCCAGGCTATAAGGTCACTGTAGGCACGCTTTCCCTTTGGGTACCGCACATACTCCAACATTGTCATATAATACTGCGATTTCTCCTTTCAAATGTTCAAAGTTCAAGTAATGATACTGTTCTGGGTAGGATCAGTTTTTTACAGTTTGTGATATCCTTTTTACAGCAACATGAAAATTATACAATTATCCACCTTCTCCCATGACCCAGGTAAAGAAAATGTTTTTAACTAATTTTGTTTTAGCTTAATGTTACTTTCCAATTAGTGAATTGCAAATGAAAAAAATAAATAAAGTAGTCTCTTCTCTGGTCTCATTTGAAGAAAGGGCCTGTGTGGTTTCAAAAGCTCATATTCGATGTCATCGCTAGATAATTAATTTGTGGTCCAGTATTCCAGCCTGCAAAGTATCCTTGCTTTCATGTGAAGTGATGACTTATTCTTGCCTCATTAAATAGAACAGTTTGTTATTGGCATCTCATCAACTCCTGTTGATTTTTAAGCAATTCAGTTTGTGACACTCCTCTGACAGAGCATGGCCATGAGACTGCATCAAATAATGTCTTGAAAAATTAGTTGGGAAGAATAGATAGACAGGCCATATGTACTTTTCTTGCTATCATGTTGTATGTTTCTATGAAGGTCATTTTAAAAGGTTTAGTCATGATTTAGATGTGAACATGGACATCGAAATCACAGATATGTCCCCATAGCTATTCCACAAATGACATTCACAGTCGTCTCCAGTGCAGGGACATCCAAGTAGGCACAGGGGTGTGGCAGAGTTGTGTCCAGGGAGTGGAAATATACTTACATGTTCCCATTCGATCTCAGAAACATTGGAGACGTTTGCACATCAATGTTTATATCTGCTCCAGGAACAAATAAGCATCAGGAAAATGTTTTGTTTTCATCCTAAAACATACAGAGAGCATAGAGAACTGAGTAAACATTTGATCTCAACGGTCCACACTGGGATTTGAACCCTGACTACTCTGCTTTTGAAGCTCCTACTATAGCCATTATGCTATTAGATGGCTTGGTTGTGAAATGCTGTCCTGGGGATGTCTATATAGAAGTTTGATACATGTGTGTCTCTCCTCTGGGTTCCTATCCCTATCCTCCCAATGTCCATCATCTCCCCATCTCCCCCATGCCCTGCATCTGCTCTTTACTCCTATGTCCTCCCATCATCTGCCCTTTCTCCCTTATCCCCCCCCATGCCAGCATCTGTTCTCCATCCTTCCTCTAGCAATCTTCAGCCCCCTGCCCCTTCATCCAAATGGCCAGCATCTGCCCTTCTTCCCCCCCTGGTCAGCATCTGTTCCCCTGTCCCACCCCCACATCCAGACAGCAGATGTATACAGATGAACAGAAGCCATGACAGAGAGTGGATATTGTATGGGACAGGTGTAGCCACATGTAGGGAGCTGCTGTGAGAAATGTCCGTAACCATATTTGTGGTAAACAGATGCCATAGCCATACAGCCATAGTCATTTGAAGAGCATAGTTATGTCATCAGCAATACAATGCATCCTTTGGGGAATTACCAAGTTAGTTTAGGTTTTTGTGAGGTTGGTAAAGGTCCATACTTAGCATTTGAAAGAGTGTTTTTAGAAATAACCAATGCAAGAATAACTGAGGAGTTGTTATACTGCCATGTACGTTTTGATGCAAGGTATGTCATGTATGTTATTATCTACTTATTATTTATTTATTTATTTATTTAACAGTTATTTATATACCGCTCTTTCCCTAGTATCAAGTGCGGTTTACATGGAACAGTAGGTTAATTGGTATGTAATATACCAAGTCAGTTTACATAGAACAGATAATTATAATTTACAAGGAATGTTGTAACATTAAAGGTATAACATATTAGAACATATATACATTGTTAGTTTAAATCTATAATCATCATGTGAATGAGAGTGTGGTATGGTTAATAGTGTATTAGTGATATTTATTTTGAAAATAGAGTATGTAATAATAATGTATAAATGTTAGCCTGTATCTATTTGAGTATTCTGTTCTGAGGGTGTATTGTAGTGTAATATGAATAAGTGAGTTTTTAATTTTTTTCTAAATTCCTTTATATCAGATAGCAGGCGAATGTTGTCAGGTAGATTGTTCCAAAGAATTGGAGCAGAGTGTGAGAAAGCTCTCTTATTTGTTTGTTTTCTGGCTTTTGTGAAATCTTTTGGTATTGTTAAGGTATTTAAGTTTCTGCTTCTTTGGGATCGTTTATCGATGTCTATATTAATCAGTGTATTGAGTGCCGATGGTGCAAGATTATTTATAAGTTTAAATGTAGTGACAAGAATTTTATATTTGATTCGGGAGTAAATAGGTAGCCAATGAAGTTCAGCCAAAATTGGTGTAACATGTTCAAGTGGGCTTATATTCATAATCATCCTGGCAGCTATGTTCTGAATTATTTGTATCTTTTTAATATTTTGTTTTGAAATGCCATTAAGTATTGTGTTTGCAAAATCAAAATGTGGGGTGATGATAGCATGAATTATATTAATAAAGTCTTGTAGATGAATCAATGGTCTTAATTGTTTTAGTGTTTTGAGTTTGTAATGTATTTTTTTAGTTAGATATTTTATATGTGAATCCATATTTAGATTATTGTCAAGTATCACACCTAAATATTTTATTTCTTTTTTTGTATTTATTTCATGAGTATCTAGTGTGATCGTGTTTGGGGGTATGTATGTTTGATTTTTAGTGATGAATAATATATCAGTTTTAGTAAAGTTGATAAGTAGATTTTGTTCTTTGAGCCATTCAGTTAGTTCATTGAAACATTCTGTTATTTTTTGAAGAGGTGGGTGTGGGATTTCAAATGGGAGGTAGAACATTATATCATCAGCGTAGATATGATAATAAACATTGTGACGTTTAAAGATGTTACAAACTGGTTGTAAGTAAATATTAAATAATAGCGCAGATAATGCAGAACCCTGCGGGAGACCCTGAGTTTGTTTGAAGGTGTTAGAAATTTGGGTGTGGATTCTTACTGTTTGAGTTCTGTTTGATAGATATGATTTGAACCAATTATAAACAGTAGATGTAATTCCAATTTGTTGAAGTCTGTTTAACATTGTTAAGTGATTAACACTGTCAAATGCAGCTGATATGTCAAGGAAAACAAGAATAAAGGCTTGTTTAGGATTATCAATACCTCTTAATATTGTGTCATAAAGGATCGTTAGCAAGGTTTCTACTCCATGGAAGGGTCTAAAGCCATATTGATGTTCATCAAGGAGGTTTAATGTGTCAATAAAGTCTTGTAGTTGAATTTGTACAATTTTTTCAATAAGTTTGGCCATAAAAGGAATACTTGATATGGGTCTGTATGATTTTGGGGATAATTTATCTAATGTGTTATTTTTAAGTATAGGTCGTATTTGAACGTGTTTGAGAGATGGTGGTAAGTAGCCTTTTTGTAAGGATAGGTTCACTAAGGGTAGAATGAAAGAAGAGAGTATTGAGAAAGTCTTCTTTATCCAATCAACTGGGCATGGATCAAGGTATGAGGTTGTTGTATTAATGTTAGTTATTGTAGTTTTGAGAGTAGATTTTGATATTAAGTTGAAGTTGGTCCAGTTATCAAATGTAGCTTGCTTTGTTTGTGTTTGAATTTGTGGTTGAGTAATATGTAGAGGTGTTATTTGTAGCTTTGTTTTATTGATATAGTATTGAGCTAATTCTTGTGGGGAGATATCAATTGATATTTCATCAGAATTTAGTGTTTTGTTTGTTAGTTTTTGTACTATACAGAATAGTTCTCTTGGGCGATTAGTGGCTCTTGAGATTATATTAGAATAATAATTTTGTTTGGAGTTGTTTATTGTTTGTTTATAAATTTGTAGTGTATTAGTGTAGTTCTCATGATTTATTAATGATTTTGATTGTCTCCATTTCCTTTCCTCTTTTCTTAGTTGTCTTTTTAATGTTTTGATAGATATATTAAACCATGGAGCATGTCTTTTTTCAATTTTATTGTTGTTTATATTTTGGTGTGATTGTTTTGGATTACTTTCAGCTGCTTTAGAGATTATATTGTTCCAGTTTTTGATAGATTCTTCAAGATTTGTGGGTGTTTGTGTTAGTTGTGGTATTATTTGATCTAGAAATTCTTCTTCATTGAATTTTCTGAATCTATTAGTTTGAGGACGTTGTGGTCTTTTAGTTTGATTGTTGTAGGTGATGGTTATATTGAATTTTAGAAGATAGTGGTCAGACCAGGGGACTGGAATGTTTGAGAGGGATTCAGAGTTATATAGGTTGTGTAGAGAGTTTGGTAGGAAGACCATGTCAAGAGTTTTTCCTTTATTGTGTGTTTGTTCAGTTATTATTTGGTGAAAGTCCAAATTATTTATCATTTCTAAGAATTGATTAGAGTGATTGTTGGGTATTGAAGGAAGATTAAAGTCTCCCATAAGTATTACAGGATTTGTATCTGTGGATGATGCTAGTAATTCAATTAAATTGTAAATTTTATCTATGTTGTATTCTGGCGGTCGATATATTAATGATATAGTTGTGTTTTTAATTTTTATGGTGAGTATGTCAACATTATCTATATTATTAGATGATATTAATTTTGCATTGAGGTTTTGCTTTATTATTATAAGTACTCCTCCTCCTTTTTTTAGTGTTCTGTGAGTATGGAAGATCTCATATTCAGGTGTCTTTAATTGATTTAAGAATACTGAGTCAGTATCTTTGAGCCAGGTCTCTGTTATACAAAGGATATCAGGTTTATCATCATTGATAATGTCTACAAAAATTGGTAGTTTGTTTTTCATAGATCTTGCATTAATGAGTTGGCAGGTGAGATTACTAAGATTACTTTTCAGTGCTCTGGGCATGAAACAGACTAGTATACATCATCTAGTTTGCATCAGCACAACACTCAGTGAGAAGAGCAGCTTAGGAGATGCATGTTTTAACCGAGGAGGTGTGGTCATCAGAGGCATCCATGTGTATATCGCGGAGACGAGTAGAATCGAAAAAATGCAGCTTTCCAGAATATGGTGAGCGTGGGGACATCCAAAACGATTGCAGCATTTACCCATGTCCTGTAATATTTCTTTGCTTCACTCTATGGCCCATGCCTGCACACATGTGCATGCCTCATGCTGGATACATGCAAAGGCTGGCTGAACAACATGTTGGACGTGCCACAACGGACACAATTCCACAAATGCGGGCACATCTATACCCATGGATGTGGAATTGGTATAGAATTGTGCCCATTTGTGATTATACATGTCTGCAGGCCGGACATAGATTTTGTGGAATCGGCCTCAAAATAAATTGCCCGGTCAAAATTAAAATAAAACCGTGCCTTCAATAGTTTAGCATACTAGGAATACTTCATTGCATTTCTTCTCAGTGCTGTGACCTCCCCTTACAAGCCATGCGTTTGTTGCTCCTGCAAGATTTGCACTAGGCTTGCATTTGGCAATACTATACACAAAAATATCCACTCTAAATTCTTTTCCCCTGAAACACGCAGTTGGTTAGCAGACGGGCAAAGAAGAAAGCATTTGCAAATCCTTGAATCTCAATCTCTCTGCTGTTTAAAAGAGGACGTTGATAATCCCTGCTTGGAATCTACCTGATTATTAGAGGAGTCTAGCAACTTGTTGGGATTAGGGAAAGCACCACAATATAATCCAAAATAAACAAGTTTAGGGTTTTCTTTTTTTTTTTTTTGCAAGTCAAGCTTCTATCCTTCAACGAAAAACAGATGTACGAGCTGGCTGATGAATTAAAAACATCTGAAACAACTTTCCAAGCTGAAGTATAATAAATATAGCTTTCATCGCATTCCCTGGAAGAGGTTGTCGGAGGGAAAAAGATGATTGAAGTGTTTGATGTGGCCTAGAGTGAGAAACCCCCATTTAAAGTTGAACCAATTTAAAAAGAAATTAAAATATCCTTATTGCTTCACTCACTTCAAGCACAGTGTTCATATTCTCTGCCTTCCTTCCTTCCTGCTAAATATTGACTTGTTCTGTAATGAATTCATGAGACAAGTTTCTTTGCTGTATGAGAACATCCTTGGGAACCAAAGATGGTCTTAGAAGGCGGCCATAGAATGGAATTTGAAATAAGATGCTTTGATTGGCTACTGGTTAATCATTCATTTCTATCATCACAATTATGTATATAGATATATTTTTTTTCATGAGTTTTGGTCCCTTCTTAAACTAATAAGTGCTTCTTATATAAGAAATGATAAAAGGAGTATACAACGAAGTGTATGAACATTTCATGAACCCTCATTTCCTTCTCCAGGACAGAGATTATGACATCCGTTATAAGAATTTCTGTACATTAAGGGCATCATTAAACATTAGAGATGGGTTTCCCTCTAGGAAACTAGGCAAGGAATGGAGTCAGTCAGTGAATGCAGACTCTAACCAATGGCAGGGCAGCTTTAGAAAATGCTTGATGACATCACAGTGTGCTATGATCTCACTGTGTTTCCAAATGAACTAAGCTGACCTGCTTCTCCATAGGAGAGGAAAAAAATGGATTCTAATTGTCGAGCACATTGAGGGTAGATAAAACATGGTACAAATCTGAAGGAAATGAAATAAATGATTCAGAAATTTGTTAGGTTTGGAGGGGGACATGGAAACAGATGCATTGATCTTATATGGTCAGTTTATTTGTAGGAAATTAGGATAAAAAGATAGTGCGGAAAAATTATAACGATACCCCAGCACATGCATTATCCAGACAGCCTATATCACTAAGTCTTCAGCCTTGTGCCTAACAGCACACTGCAGTGTATAATTACTAGACCAATGGCTTTACTCTAGGGATAAAAAATTCTCTTACCCCCTCCCCCTTCCCTGTTATCTCCATACCGCAACACAACAGAAAGCAATGGCTGTCTATCTGCCTGCATAGTTCTGTGCACTGTGTTCCCCTTTCGTAATCTTATTCTCAATTCTCCGTTCTGTTTGCTTTAAATATATGAAGTAATAAATTCTAGTATTGGTCTTGGAGAAATATGGAATCTTGAATAGCTGGAGCTCCTCAGATCAGTGTAAGAATTATCCACAGATGTCCTTGAGGGATCACATCAGCCTCTTCTTCAGACATCTGTACAACTTGCAAATGCTTCACTTTTACATTTAGGTGAAGCAGACAAGTGTTCCCCTTAGTATTAGCATTTTTCTCTTAAAAAAACATTTTTTAAATGCAATCATTTGAAATACAAAGCAAGCATATGGATAAAAGAAATGTGGAACAAAGCATGAAACCAATCAATATTGACTAGAAGAGAAAATATCATCCTTGTATAATTCTAAATTAGTGCACAGTTTGGGAAAGTGATCCACAAAGGAGAATTAAAGAAGAAAAAGAACATTAAGGAAAACTAACTTTTGAGAGGACCATTCACAAGACCAAAATCTCTGCATATAATTCTATCACTGCCCCAGAGCGGAGGGGAGGGTCAAAAAAGATGCACCCAGCCTTTGGAATTTTACAATATATTTACGAGGATATCTCAATGTAAATGACACACCTAGCTGCTGAAACTGTGGCCTCATCAACAAAAATTGTTTCCTCTTTTTGAGTCAGTTAAGACAATCTGGAACAACGTTTCTGCCAAGCTGCACAGGAGTCCCCCAGCCATGCTGCTGCCAGTAGGGGGGAGTTACTCTGATATCACATTTTTAGTCACAAGGAGCAGACACTAAAAGCTTAATATCACACCACCTACCCAGCAGCAACCAGAGGGAATGTTGATTCTGGAAACATACACATTTTACAACTGAGGAAGGAAACATTACAATATGTTAAGTCCAAACTGTCCATTGATAAATCTTGCTGTTGTGCAATACTAATTTTCTTGTTCTCAGAGCCAAATAATATATCTTGGAGATAGATGGAAGAGAGAGTTCAGGCACCTTTAGAACCTCAAGGATATATTTCTTAAACTTCTCCTATGAAAAAGTCTTAGGAAAATTGATCAATTGTAGGTTTCTGCATCTGACCATATTTTCTAGATTATCATTCTTCCAGTGTAGCAATATTTTATCTTTCACCAGTAGTATGATTATTTGATTCCAATTTTAAAAGTGTTTGCTCTTGGAATTTGGATTCTACCTCCTCCTCCTGAGAGCGAGGTGTGCAGACTCTGAAGCAACCTGAGTCAACTAGGAAGATAGCTGGCCACTTTGCCCTGACAAGGTTCTTTGCAGCTCGCCTGTAGCTTCCATGGTGAAAGTTCGATTAATATCACTTCCTCACCCTGAGTTAATTCAGCAGCAGAAATCTAACTGATATACCTTCAATATCCATCTTCATCGGAGTATACAACCGTTGATATGGCAATAATTTCCTTCATTCCTCTAAGTTCTTTTCCACACCTGCACTGAGACTGATTGATTTCCCACCGCTTCATGCTCCATTAAGCCAGATGAGCTCTCCTCCTGCAACTCCATCCATGCATCCAACTCCACCAGCCAGATAAGTCATTGTCCGGAGGTTCGAACAGCACATTCAGCATGCATTGCATCTCTGGACATAGGCTCCATTCTCCTCTCCCTGTGAGGCTACTTTGTAGTTTTGCACAGTCTGAGTGTGCAACATGTAAATGTCTATGGGGCCACAAACCAGTGATCCAGGCAATCTAGATCTGGATGCAGGAGGGGGCTACTGGATTTACCTTTCCTTTTTACCACTGTTGTAAAAATTCTACCATAGACACTGTTGGGTGACTAAAGTGGTGCCATCTTGGTTCCCCAAGGTCATATTAGCACTTTCCAACAAGGTTAAATCCATCTCTCTAGAGACACAATAACTTGCCTGCCAGTGGATCACCTGGACTTCCATTTGAGATGGCATTGGACTGTAGCCCTGGGATCTACTCTGTTGGATCTCATAAGGGAGAGGTAATTTGTAGTAAGATAAAGGCTGAAAAGCGTTCCATATCGCTGCATACATTCGGTTATAAGTACACCCTTAGCTAAAACTCTCCTTGCTTGAACTTACATGAGTTTTTCAATTTGTCTTTGGAAGTAGTAGAGAGCTACTGTTCAGCTCTAATGATCAGCGCCACCGCATTGGCCTGATTTACAAGTACACACATCCGTGCTGGTGAGTTGGTATTAACTAGAAGGAGATTTCGAACAAGCTAATAATATCTCTCTCTATTTTTCCACAGTGCAGTTTATAGCAAATCATAAAAGGAAAAACAAAGTACAATGAAGTAAAAGCAGACCAGATCAGAATAGTTTTACTGCAGTGGTGTAAACTCTGCCGAAGAGGCCCCTGAAGGGGGCACACCTGCAGTTCATCACAGAGCTTCTAAGTCGGACTCCCTCAACTATGTGGGACCTTTCCAAATTGCTGCTTTGGGACCCATAATTTGAACTTCTGCCACTGTTTCAATGACAATTGTTGAATAAGAGAGTCATTTTAAAAGGTTTAGTCATTTTATTTATTTTATTTATTTATTTAACAATTCTTTTATACCGCGCTATTACAATCAGTGCGGTGTACAATGAACAAGAACATACTACAATGCATACAAGTAACATTGAGTTTTACATTAAACAGGGAACTTCAACAATAGGACAACCGGGGGAACTATGTACAGATTAACTTAATGTACTATGTACAGATTATCTTAATGTTATATACAGTAATATGAAACTCGTTTGGATGTTGTAATGTGGTTCACTAATAGGACTAGAGAGAAGGTTGACCAGCTAGCCCTTTTCAGGTTGTATTGCGGAGCTAGTTTTGATAATGTCTAGGTTGACTTCTGGGTAGCATTTTGTAAACAAGTGGTATTTCAATGCCTTTCTAAATAGGATTAGGTTTTTGATAGCACGGATTTCGTGAGGTAGCGCATTCCAGTTTAGAGGTGCAAATAAGGAGAAGGCCCTGTTGGAGGTGGCCTTAGTGCACTTCGTTATTATTTTTGGGACTATTAAGGTGTTCATTGATGTGGTTCTCCTTTTTCTGTTTTCCAGGGTGACATGGATGAGCTTGCTGATTGGCGTAGGGACTAAAGACTTATACTGGATTCTGGCATGTAATGGCAACCAATGCAGTTCTTTCATGATGGGTGTTATATGGTCAGATCTTGATGAGCCAGAAAGGACTCTGGCGGCTGTATTCATGGCTAGGCGGAGCGGATTCAAAGTTGATTGAGGGAGGCCATGAAGGATGATGTTGGCAAAATCCAGGTGTGGGAGGATTAATGCCTGGAAGGTTGTTCGGAAGTCTGTGGGATCAAGTAGGGAGCGGAGGTGACGTAGCGATTTGATCTTATAATATATAGTTTTTGTGATGTTTTTGACATGCGTTGTCATATCCAAGTGCTGATCCAATGTGATGCCGAGGTAACGGATGGTGGCTTTTGATTTCAACTCTATGTTGTTGACGAGTAGAGATGGAGGAGGTATGAACTTACGGTTCCTTGTGACAAAAAGAACGTCAGTTTTGTTGTGGTTAATCCGAAGGTTTTGAGATAGTAACCATTCGGCTGCAGCTTCAAAACAGTTGATTATTGGGGAGAATACTGTGTGTTCAATTGTGAACGGCATATATAGGAGGATGTCGTCTGCGTATGCGAGACATTGTACATTAAAGGATCTGATCAAGTCACATATCGGCTGCATGTAGATATTAAACATTAGTGCCGATAGGGACGATCCTTGGGGTACTCCCTGTGATTGCAGGAATGGTTCTGAGGATTCGTGGCCTGTTTTTACTTGTTGCCACCTGTTAGATAAGTAGGATTTACACCACTCGAGTGCTGTGCTTTGAATCCCCTTATCTTTCAAGCGTTGTAGGAGTATGTCATGACTCACAGAGTCGAAAGCGGCGAAGATGTCCAGGAAAATGAGGACGAAACCCTGTTGTATGTTATTTATTCCTGATACCAGAACATTGAACAGGGTTGTAAGGACTGTGTCGACTCCATGCGCTTCCCTGAAGCCATGCTGAGATGGATCTAGTGGTGCTTCAGTGTCAATATGATGTTGGATTTGTTGTTGGGCAGCCTTCTCAATGATTTTTGCAAGCTGTGGGATGCTCGAAATAGGCCTGAAGGAATTAACTTTGGATGGGTCCAGTCTATTATTTTTCAGTAGGGGCTTGATGGAAGTGCGTTTTAGATTCTGTGGGAAGGAACCTGTTGAGAAGGACTGGTTCAGTATTTTGCTCAATATTTGACTGATTTGAATTTGGATGATTTCATGATTTGGATGTCTGCAGATGTGCACGTGGATGTTGAAATCACAGACACGTCTCCATAGCCATTCCACCAATGACATTTGCAGGGACGTCCAAGTAGGCATGGGGGTGTGGCAGAGTCCAGGGGTGAGCAATGGACTTACAAGTCCCCCTTCGATCTCAGAAACTACTGCAGGCACATCCATGTTCATACTAGCTCTAGGCATCAGGAAAGTGCTTGTTTTCACCTTAAAACATCCAGATAGGGTAGAAAAAGCTGGAGAACTAAGCAACTAGTCTTAGATCACAAAGGCCCACACTAGGATTTGAACCCTGACCGCCCTGTTTTTAAAGCACTACTCTAACCACTATGCTATTAGACATCTTGCTTCTTAAATTGCTATCCTGGGGGCATCTATATAGACATTCAATACATGTGCCTTATGGCACATCCACGTTTCCGAAATCATGCCTGAACTTGCATGTGCTGCTTTTTTTCAGATGTTCTGGCTTTGATATCCCAGATTGCACTTAGACATCCCATTGTGAAATGTGCCTTTAACCAAATTATTTTACAAATGATTGTGACGGTATCATTGTCTCTGCCTTGCTGGATTGCACATCTGGTTATGGGTAAATGTTTGTGATTCTGAAGTGAGGATGGTAAGGTCATATGCTCACTTGGATTGGTGAGTAACCCACTCACATCTTGCACATGGCATGACACCAAGCTGCAAGAATCCAGAGGCAAGTTAATTTCTGGCTACAGGAGGTCTGTGTTTTTAGAACACGGTTCGCCTGTCAAGGCTTCTTGCTGTTCACAGCATATTAATTGAATGCAATGACTCCCAGATGGACTGTGTTTATCTTTTAACAAAAAGGGAACTTCCCATAGCAAAATGCTTGAGATTCAGTGGGACTAGACTGGCCAGTTCAAATCTGATCGGTCTAAGATTACTAGATGCCCGGGGTCATTGGAGAAAAGCTGAGTCAACCTTCTTTTATTTCCTTATTTACTGATACTGGTGAAAAGGTGTCAGAATGAAAACACCGAACATTGTTGTCCTTCATTTATTCACAGGACAGGTCCACTCCAGACAACAGCAGTACAAGCTTGTTCCTCCATGCAAAACACATAGATACACAAGAAGGAGCAGTGCAGGCTTTTTCCCTGTGGTTGGGCTTATCATCCAACCAAGACTTGGCTATAGTGGGGCAATAGTCCAGTGGTTAGAGCAGCAGGCTGCCCACCAGAGATATCAGCATTCAAATCCTGTTTCTCCCAATGATGCCTCTTATGACTTCAGCTTCCATTACCTCAGGTACAAATTCAGGACCTATTTACTAAGACGTTTTCCTATAGACACAACGTGGGAGAAAACATTTAGTAAATAGTCCTCTTAGATTGAAAGCCTTCATGTATATGTATGTGTGTGAATGCTTGCATGTGCGTGTCCTTGCACACATGAGCGTGTGTGTGTGTATATTTATATCTGTGTTGTTTCTCTGGCAAAGACACATCTATGTTGCCAGTTCGCCAATGTCCATATTCTGCATATGAACATTTCTAAAATTGCCCAATTCCCTGCAGGAATTTGAGGCTTTATTTTGCATGTCCCCATTTCCTTGTGTGTTGTCTGAGACGGTTTGCATTTGGTGTGGAGAGAGGCTGATTTTAGAATGAATTTACAAGTGTCCACCTTCTCTTCTGCCTCTCTCATGGAATTTCATGCCCCAGGGGCACCCTAAATGGCTTTTCTAAAATGTGCCTTCACATTAGCTATTTTCTCTTTCATCTGCTTTCCTGGCCAGTTTCCTACCTTCTCTTTCTTCTTCTAGATAATATTTCTTGTCTTCCTCTTTCTGTGGTCTCTTGTAATTCATTAATGCTAATGTTTTTCCATTGCCTTTTCACCTACTTCTTTTGAAAACCATAGTGGCTTTCTTTTCCTTTTCCTCTTACTTTGATTTACTTTCTGAACAAATAAGTTTATTGCTCCCATAATATCTTTGTTCAATTTTCTCCACTACTTTTCCACTTTCCCTAGATGTTCCAGAACATGAGATACTTTCCATCTTGATGGTTAGGTTTTCTGAAGTCTAAGACCCTTGCTTTTGAATGAACCATCACTGCCTGGGCTCTAATACTGAACACACCATCTGGTGATCCTCAGTGATCACTGACTACAACAGAAACTCTTGCCCCTTTTAAAAGCACCAATTCTAGCATTACCCCCTCCCATGTGGGTTCCATTACCAGCTGATAGAAGAGCTCTTCCTATAGAGAATCCAGGATTTCCTTCTTTTAAATGATACTACAGCCAGATGTTGTAATCTAGGGAAACATTCGCCTTTTTGCAGATGATTGCAAAGATTTGCAACAGAGTAGATACCTTAGACGGAGTAGAACACTTGAGGAAAGATCTACAAAAACTAGAAGAATGGACTAATGCTTGGCAGTTAAGATTTAATGTGAAGAAATGCAGTGTCATGTACTTGGGATGCAGAAATCCAAAGGAATTGTATGTGGATAGGGAGCGAGAGACTGGTGTGCACAGACCAGGAGAGGGACCTCAGAATGACCACATCTAAGTATCTCAAGGGGTGAAATAATGTGACAAGGCAGAGGTCAAAGCCAAAAGAATGCTGGGTTGCATACAGAGAGGAATAACCAGCAAAAAAGAGGAGGTACTAATGCCCCTGTACAAGTTGTTGGTGAGGCCTCTCTAGGAGTATTGTGTTCAGTTCTGGAGACCATATCTCACAAAGGATATAAAAAGAGTTGAAATGATTCAGAGGAAGGCGACCAAAATGATTTAGAGTCTGTGCTAGAAGACATATGAGAAGAGACTTGAAGACCTAAATATCTATATACTAGAGGAGAGGAGGGACAGGGGAGATATGATACAGACCTTTAAATACTTAAAGAGTATTAATGAACAAACAAACCTTTTCAAAGAAGAGGAAGCTGTAAAACTAGAGGGCATATGATGAAGCTGCAAGGGGGTAAACTTAAAAGCAACATCAGGAAATACTTTTTCACAGAAAGGATGGTGGATGCCTGGAATACCCTCCCAATGGAGGTGGTGGGGGACAAAACCAGTAATGGGACAGACACAGAGCATCCCTATATAGCAAGAGGATAGAATATAAATAAATATCTTTTATACAACCCTAAACAAAGGCATAGAGGTGGGTGATCTGTACGGAGCAATAGGCACAACCACTCTGGTCACTGGGCAAACTAGATGGTCCATACTTGCCTTTATCTGCCGTCACTATGTTACTTGTAACATATGATAGATTGAAGATGCTAGTACTTCCCCTTTCATAACAACATCAATTCAATCTCTATCTTTCTTCTCTCTTCAAGGGAAGTCTGTATATCACATCAATATAAACAAATGTTCCATTTCCTCTTTCCTCTTCTTACCTCATAAGCCCTGTAGTTCTGTTGCTTTAATATTATTTTTTATATATACATTGCCTCTCCCCCCCCTCCCCGTCCTTCCTAAATAGATTATAACTGGGACAGCTATGTTGTTGTTAAGTGCCGTCGAGTCGGAGTCGACTCATGGCGACCCTCTGGATAGCTATCCTAAATTGTGTTCGGTCTTGAGTCAGGCGGCTCATTGTTGACAGACTGGAACCCGTAGCTGCTGTTATTGTATCGATCCATCTCATTGCTGGCCTTCCTCTTTTGCGCTGACCTTCTATCTTGCCAAGCATGATGTCTTTCTCTAATGATCTCTCTCTTCGCATGATGTGTCCAAAGTATGAAACCAAGCCTAGTGATTGTTCTCTTTGAACACCAATAAATCCAAGTCATTCTCTTCCATTAGAACCTCCAGATCCAGGAGTTTGTTTCCCATACCATGTTTTACTAGGCTGAGGGCTTTGTCTACTCATCCCACTGATCCTTGTTTAAAGCCTTCTTCAGCAGGATAGCCAGTTGGTTCCAGAAGACACTTTTTCCTTCTGTGATAGGTGCACACGTGACGGCAAATTTGAGATAGTGTGGAGATCGGAATTGTAATGTCAAGATCAGGACGCACACAGATCCACTGGTATTTTAGAAAAGGCTCTGCCCCATGGGGGACATTTTGCAAATGCCTATAAGGACGTGCAGGACTGCATATGGATTTGTGGACCTGTACTGTCAGAGGAGTCATTTTACAAATCTATAGGTGAGAAAAACCAGCAGAGGCAACTCGACATCTTACATGTGTAAGTGCCAACACTTACTTGATGAGGAAGTCGGCATTTTACAAACCTCTTTGTAGAAATGCTGCTAATTAAATACAGAGGCTGCAATCTGCATTTATTTTCAATTTGGAGGAGGAACTAAACAAAGACAGATTAAGAAGGATACCTCCCTAATCTCTCCTGTAAAGGGATGGCTGAAACGAGCACTTTTTAAGAACCTATACATTCCAGGAAGCGGCTGTAAATCCTGACGTGGACCTTTTTGGATTTAGAAAAACAGGGAATCACATCCACATCTTGTCTGGCGTCGATATTCAGCAGTGGCAGTCGGTGTATTTAAAGCAGAACTAAAACCAGATATTCAGTGCTGGAATCTATCTGTCATCAGCTTTCACTGGTGATCGCTGTTACTATCTGGTCAGCGGCGATATTCAGCCACTAAGCAGATAGCAAAAAGTGCATAAAGATGGGCAGCCATTGACATGTCCTAACGTTATGTGGTTAGCAGCTAAATATTGCCACTGACCATATAGGCACCGGGATTACCCAGCTCCTCATGTTTCTAAGGTGGACGATGGTGATGCTCAACTGCACTAACTAGCTACTACTGCTGAATATTGGGCAGAGTGGGGTTTAGCTGATTAGCAGGTCTTGCTAACAGGCTAAACCATTTTGAATGTTGCTGCTATATGTTCATATTGAAGTTTATTGCTTATTTAACATACCGCCTTTGAGACCAATAACAAGCGGGTTAACAAACAGTATGCGATGCAAGATTGTAGGAGGATTTCCTTTTACCTTTCTTTATTTGCCACATTTAACGAGTGTTGACCTTTTTCAATTCAAATATGTAAAATGAATGATTACAAAGACTGCTAAAATGAAATGTTTGAGCCTCGGTTCACATTTCTGTTTGCAGTTGTCATGTTTCATTAGGCTCCGAAGCCAGATGATCAAAACTGTAATGAGTTTGCTGTATGTCTCTCTATAGACTACTCTCCTCCTCCTGATACTAAAGTTGTGGTACTAGGGACACACCACTCCAACCTGACCCATGAAAAATACCTTGAAATGGTTGGGAGTTTTAGCTTAGAAACCTAAATCACCCAGGTCTCGTCCACTCCTAGAGTGCTAAAGTTATGCAATGGAATTAGAAAAGGAATTTGACAGTCAGTACTTTTAGTATTAAATGTGTTTCCATCAACTGATGACCGGCTCAAATGTAGTTGGTAAGATTATCATGGGAAAGCAGGAACCTTGTGCGATCACAGTCTTGCTTGGACTTGACTCTTGTGATCCCTTCATATTAAACTGGACATCAGCAGTTAGAGAACTCCTTCTCCAGCACAATACATGTTTTACATATATACTTATTGTATATAAATAGAACTTTATTTTTAAATTTATTTTTAATTTTAAATTTACCTAAAATTCATCCAGCTTAAATTCCTTGTACTGAAGGAATGCAATACTGGTTGACATTTTCCAAAAAAAAGAAAAAAAAAGGAAAATTGTTTTGTCAGGACTAGAACTGGAAAGAAGCACAAAGCATTTTGCTGCAAGGGTAATTAGATCAATATGTAGCACAGGGTTTCTTTTGATTAGGGCCATTTCGCTTAAAAATGAAGGAATAAGGCTATGTCCAGAGGATACTGCATGAGAACATGCTTGATCTGAAACAGCATTCTCACTTAAGAGAAAACATTTGAGAGGCCATTGACTGCCTTCCCTTTCCTTGCCAGCCAGTTTTGGGTTTCTTGAAGCCGAGGGGTAATAGGTTACAAATGTAACAGTAATTTTTCTGCATTGAAGTTTATGCAGGCTCTTTGAGTTCTGAATAGATCCTTAACTTGTGGTCAGCAGACTTTCGTAAGTAAGCATGTGTGTCTTTTATAAATCTAGACAAAGACCTAATTATATAAAACCTTCAAGGTGTAAGCATGCCTCTGGTTGGTTAATACTAAGAACGGAATGAACTATTGCCTTCCAGGAAGGGAGGGGCCATTGTAAATCCCACAATGTCTTTTTTTTGTGCTTTTCTGAAAGGATTTATTTGTCTATTTATAATGTCTATTGTTTTATAACAGGGAAATATTGAACCTCAGGGCTATACAATAGATATTTCTGGCTATACACCTTTCACAGTAAGTAGAATGTGCTAGAGCTGAAACGCAAGGTCATATTTATTTTCAAAGGAAAGATTTTACAGTATATTTCACATTTCCAGAAATGGCTCCTCATGTTTATACTACAAGATGATTTTGTTTTAAATTTGAAGAAAGGGGATTTGTATCTATTTTAGTGAAAAAATGTTTCTGGGCGATATCTACAGTTTTTTGCATCTTTAACCCATCATTTTGAAAAGAAAGAGAGTTACTAGCCAAAAGTAAAAATTGTCTCCAGAAAATGAACACACAGAGCTGCCAAGTTATCTAGTTCCAGGAGTGAGGGTTTAGACCCATCTTGGATTTCCGACAACACCAGTCTAGTCCATTATGGGGCCTGCAGCACTAACTTCAATGGCTGGAATCGGGAACTGCAAATACCACACTGCTTTGGGATGTACTGTAAGTTCAAAAACCAGGACTGACCGAAAAGTCTCTTTCCTGAATTGGGTAACTTGGCAGCTCTGAACCTAATTATTGAGTGATGATAATATTATCATTGGGCTGATGTGGTTTTTGAGGTGCAAGCTTTTTGGAATCGCAGGACTAAGGAAGGGGGTCGAACAAGTCACAGTCCTCTTCATTTTACAATTTTCTCTTATTAGTGCCATCCTGCAGCACAATCTCCAGTGAAATGAGTAAGAGGTTTCCTCTTATATCACGGTGACCAAATTAGATGTTACTGAAATACTCAACTAATTTTGGAGAGTGGACAGAAATCTAAGTTTCCCCATGACTTAAATTAAATAGGATTCGAGCTAAGTACCAGTGTAATGTTAAGTGTGGTAAGTATGAAATAATGAAAGGAGCATACACTCTCTTCAAGTACAGATTAACAGGTGTGCATTTTATATAATTATTCTGTGATGACTGTACCATTAGATCTCAAGAATTATGAATGAAATACAATAAAATATTTTCTTTCACATATGTGCTCTTTTCCAATCATAAGTGATGAATTCACAAATGGAATTAGTTAAGCATATGAAAAGCCTTATATTAAAAAATGTTCATATATATTTGAGCTCAAATACTGTAAATATTTTTGGTGTTTGCTGGTATACTTTTTGTACTTATCCTTCTTGTAAAGATGCACGTTGGGGCCAATGAAGCTTCTCCCTCTCTCTTTGTCAATCCAAGGGTGTTGTAGTGCTGGTTTTTCTTTGTACTTCTTTCTGTATATGCGCATCTGGTCAGCTTATTCTTTCTCTTCTGAAGAGCAGGCACCTAGTTTCTAGCTACTGTAGGGTGCTCCCTCTCTACCTTTACCCTACATCTAACTAAAAATGTGAGATTTAAAAAACGTAAATACAGCAAACTTGCTGGAGTTAAAAAAAACACCTCTCTCTAATCCCTACACTCTTTCTTGCCTCACCCACACACTTGTATTTCATGAAGCCCTTCGCTCACTCTCACCCACTCTTTCAAGCAACCTACCTCTTTAATTCAATCCTTACTTACAGTTTCTGTCTTCTTCATTTACTAAGATTACTTCTTTACTCTTGTTTTAGCTATCTCTATACTTAAATTTATTTTTCTCTCACAGGATTACCTGTGTCTTTGAAGAAAAACCACCAGTTTTTGTTTCTTTAAAAACTTCCCCTTTCCTCTATTTCTGTTTAATATTCTCTTATCTGTATATCCTAGCTCTTCACGTCCCGTTAACTGCTTTCTTACTTGTCTGACTACTCTCACATTATTTTCTTACTTTTCTTTTTCTTTTTTAATTCCCATTCACTTCGTGTACATTATATTCCTTTCTCCAACCCTTCTCTAATGTTTCTATCCTTTTTCTTCACTGCTCCTACCTGTTTTCTCTTAAGGTGAGCTTCTCTCAATTCTTTCTCAAAAATCTTCCAAATCAAGTGCACAATTCATTCAAACCCATTCATTTGAGACTCATTTACTCTCATTATCACACAATTTCGGTCATTTCATCCAAACATCATGCCAACTGAGGCCTCCCCACTCAGCACACTCATAACACATCCACCCTCTTTCATTCCCAGTCACCATCTGCCAACGGACGTTTACCTCCCTAGTATTCTAATTTCTTTAGGGGATCGCTCTTCCACTAGGTGACGTCGTCGAATAGGTCCATTCCATTGGTAATAAAATCCTCTTTTCTTCATGTTTCTTCAAATTTCCAAATTTACCAGTCATTTGAAGTCTTAATACAATTTTAATGCCAGCTTTGACGTCTCTCAAGTTGCTCTGATCTGAGCTCAGTAAACTGCATCATCAAAGTCTGTCAGTTACAGCTAGGCAAACTACTGCATTCATTTCCCTTCCCAGCCTTCACAAACTGTCACGTTTTATAACATAAAAATGCAGTTCTAAACATTAAAATAAGCCTTTCTATACATCTTTTCTATCAAATTCATCTTTGTTTATCAAGAACATCACTATTCAGGACTTTTTTCCACTTAAAGTAATTTAGAAAATCATTTTTAATATTAAGTCAAATTACAGTTTTAAAACAGCTTTAAAAATCTCAAAAAGCACTCAAAACATCTCAGAACACTCTTAGAACATGTCCTCTATTCTTTAAATACTTTAAAACTTTCAAATTATTAACTTTTTATTTTGGGTTGTTTTACTCGTGGCCACATCCACTTTCTCAACACGCTGTATATGTCAGCAATTTTCCATTCAAAATTGCATAAATTACATTTTAGGACTCCCCTGGCTCTCCTCTACCTTCCTGGAGCATTAAAAGTTTAAACTTTCAATTTTATTTTAATCAGGCCATTTTTAGGTGTATAATAAGGGTCCTAATTTTCCTTTCCTGGTAATCCCACCTCTTTACAGGGATTCTAGCTTCTCTTTGGCCAGTCCGAGCCTGGTACATCTCTTCTGGTCTCCTATTGACAAGTTATACTCTCTGCCTTGATTCTGGCCTTTTATTGGCCAATTTATCCCTTGGCTCTTTCATTTCTGGGTTTCTCCTATGACCAGTTTTATGAATTTAATTTTATTTTCCCTGGGCCTTTCTTATGACCCAGTTCTTATTTATATATTTTTTAAAATATTTATATTTATTTATTTTATTTTGAGCTCTCTCAGTCACTCACGTTTCACTTCCAAAGCCCCTGCCTCGGACAATTCCCTCTTCAGTTGGTTCCTTTGCACCCCAGTTCCAAGGTTTCCTGCAATATATATATTTTTTTCACAAAATGAAGTCTTCCGACCCCTCTTCCCCAGCAGCAAGAATGCTCCTGGCCTCTCCTCTGCACCTTGGAGATGATCACGGACACCTGCAACCCCCTCCCAACATTGGGGAAGCCGCAGGTTCCTCGACCCTCCCCGATGCCCCAGCCGCCATTCCCCACAGATCAGGGCGTCTCCAAGCCCTAGCACACACGATAACCGTGGCCTTCCCCAATGCTCTCCGGCCTCATACTACTGTGATCAGGGATAGTCACGGATAGTCGTGACTCCCCGATCAAAGTCTTCTCACTCTGCCTCAGCTCCCAGGACTGGAGGCCAGGCCCCAAACTCAGTCACAGCACTCTTGGCTGCACCTTTACCTCTGGAGCAGCCCAGAAACCTTTTCCAGCCCTTTTAAATATATATATATATATATTTATTTATTTATTTTTAAGACACCTGGCCTTTCTTGCTGCTGCGGAAAAGGTACAGAAGCTATCCGGGCTGCACATGGCAACATCGTAGTGGTCCCAAGCTTTTCCTCAGAAAAAATAAATATATGGCTGCAGACAACAGACCAGGATGACCCCCCCCCCCTCCACCCTTCCCTCAGTTAAATACAATTTTTTTCCTTCTTCTGGTTTTATTATTGAAGATAAAACAATCAGCATAATGCAAGAAATGAGCCGGCATCTTAATAACGAGATATGTCTTCTCATCCACTTTGACTCTTCTTCTCAGTTTAAATCTGGAAAGAAAGAAGCCTGGCACGCGAGGCTGATTATCTGTGCTGGGAAAGAAGAGGGAGGGCAGCTGAAGCCTAAGAGAGGAAGCGAAAGGGGGGACAGGGAAAACAAGCACCTGCAACCTGTTGTGTCTTGCTCTCTATGGAGTGTTCCTTTTCTCTCTTTGTTCATCATTTCAGTACTGTGGCTGAGACAGTGAGTGGATAAGTATGTGTTTCTCTCCGTTAGTCTTCTGTGGAAATAAGGGTCTTAAAAGACTAGAGTAGAGTGAGAAAATATGGTTGGTAAGAGAATAGAGCGTGCAAGAGGGGGTCAAGCGACTGTGCTTTGAGTGGATACGAAAGAGATGAAAATATGGCTGGAGAAGAGGAGAAGTAATAGTGCCAAGATAAGAGTGGAGACTACAAAAAGCAAGATGGTGGTGAGACAGGAGACAAAGCTGACTAATCAGGTCAGGGGTGGAATTGTACATACACCAGTTCAGGCCTATTGGACAGCAGGTGGGGGCTGCAGGATAGCACAGATTAATGGTCTTTTCTATATGTCTCTCTGTCTTAACTAGACTGTAAGCTCCATAGAAAAGGGGATATCTCTTATGTGTATTTAGTAGCCAGGGAGGAAGGGATGAAAGAAAGGGAATCTAAGAGATGTCAAAAAGGCCACCACTCCTAAAAGTACAAAGTATCTAGGACACAGAGGATCTTGAAGAGGAGGCAGAGCTACAGGAGGTGGAAAGTGCAGAGCATGAGGCAATACTGAGACCGGGTGTGATCACGCAGTGGATGTTTCACTTCACTGCAGACACCTGATGCATTCATACCAGGACATTCCCAGGGACAGCTGAGAAACATCCAAACAGATCCATGGCCATGGTCTCCTCCTTGCTGACCTCTGCTATTCTTGAACTTCTTCTGCCCTGAAGCCTCCTAGTGCCTCTGCCATCTGCTACTCCTTCCTTCTCCCTGTTCTCTATGTCTCTCTTATTCCAGCTCTGCCTCTACTGTTCCCTCATCCCTTCCTCTCGCTGCCCCATCTCCATTTCCTCTCCTTCTCTTCTGCCTTCTTCTCCATATCTCCAGTAACTCCTGCTGAAGCATTCGTATCAACTGTATCCTGAATTCACAATGCTTCCATGGAGTTGATCCTCCTAATTGAGAAGTTGACATCGGCTCTGAGGTCTGTGCTAAGTTTTGGGCCTTAGCGAGATGTGGAGGAGAACAGACCCTGCTATTTACTGTGTGCCTGCTAAATCCTAATTTGCATCTGACATACATTGAGACACATTCCAATCTGGCTGTCCAGCGCCCTGTGCGGCCAATCAGAAACGGGATCCCAGAGGTAGATCCGATTCTGATCCCGCAGGGGCTAGACGTGCCCATGGGATCAGAATCGGGTCTACGGCCTGAACATGCAGGCCGGTCCTTGATTCTGATCGGCCTGCATGCCCAGCCACATGCCCAGCTACTTCAGTCAGGCTCCTGAATGGAGCCACAGTGCCAAGGCATCTTCTCACCATGGCACCGCGGCTCCATTCAGGAGCTGTGAATGCCAGCTGCCACTGATTTCCTTCTTTCCCCACAGCCAGACCCTTGATCCAGCCTCCCATGACCAGGGTCCAGCTGCGGGGAACTTGCTTCACCCACCTACCTTTTTGGTTGGGCCAGGCAGAATGATCCCTCGACATCCAGGGGGACTTATTCCACCTCTACAGTGGAATAAGTCCCCTGTCTATGTCCATGGCCCCGGATGTACAGGGACGACCTCTGAATCGGCCCTGTACATCCGGGATCACGACTCGCCTTTGCCCCGCCCTCGCTCTGCATCAGGAACGCCCTCTCCCATCCCTGTCTAGACCTTCCCATACAAATGTGCTGTTCGTATGGGGCGGCTTTAGCCTGGGCTGGCAGGAGAGCGAATAGCAGGCATGGACGTCCCAACAGGATTTCCATCCCATTATTCACTATTTGGAATGACCCCCCCCCCCCTTGTCTCTAGATCTGTATGCACTTATTTTAGTGCCCACACACTAAAATCTCATTGGACCAGTTCAGTGTGCATAAAAGGACAGTACATATCATGTTATTATGCGTATATAAAAATACAGAAAATAATGGTAGATAAAGACCATACGGCCTATCCAGTCTGTTCAACCATAAGAACTATTAAGTTCCACAAACCATTTGTCTCCCTCAAAGATCCTCTGTATCTGTCCCATGCTTTCTTGAATTCAGATACAGTTCTCGTCTCTATCACCTCTACTGGATGGCCATTCCACCCACCTACCAGCACCCTTTCCATAAAAAAATATTTCCTCAGATTACTCCCGAGTCTATTCCCTTTCGCCTTCATGCTATGACTCTTTGTTACGGAGCTTCTTTTCAATTGAAAGAAGGCCACCTCCTGTTCATTTATGTCAGGGAGGTATTTAAGCATCTCTATCATATCTCACCTCACCTGCCTTTCCTCCAAAGTAAATATATTGAGATCTTTAAATCTATCCCAATATGCTTTATGACGAAGACCACTCATCATTTTAGAATCCGCCCTCTCGACCGACTCCATCCTCTTTATGTCCTTTTGAAAGATAAAGAGGGTAAATGGCTTTCATGTAGTGCATAGGCCTCTAAGTGTACAGCTTCTGGGTACTTTCTTTTCATAACATGACTCTTTGGTCTTGTTCTCATTCTGGGAGCAGGAATAGCAGTATACAGTCAGTTGTGAGATCAAAGACCCACTGAAGTTGGATCTCTAAATTTGGTGTTGGACCTCTCATGAAACGGAATCACTGCTGCAGCATGCAAAGAAACATGGAAAAACCATGAGGATTCTTCTTCCCTACAGCGACACTGCGCTTTTGAAGGGTTCATCGCTAACCACTCATACAGAAGAGGTGAAACCATATCTACCCCCCACACACACGTTTCTAATCTAGCCATGTGATGATTACATGGGTGCTCCACTGAACATGAAATTAAGCCTTTTTCCTGCTATGATTAAGCACTTTAACTACTGAACAGCACGTGTGGTCTCCAGAGCGGAACACTCTAAGCAAAGAACTGCAATGGAAGGAATACAGAAGTTTATACAGTTAAAGGAGAGACACTGAGTCACTTATATGATATATTATATTACAGTTATATATCGTAAGAACATAAGATATGCCATACTGCGTCAGACCAAAGGTCCGTCAAGCCCAGTATCCTGTTTCCAACAGTGGCAATTCCAGGTCACAAGTACCTGTAAGGTTCCCAAAAGGTATCCAGATTCCATGCTGTGGTCCCAGGGGTAAGCAGTGGATTTCTCAGGTCCTCTTTAATAATGGTTTATGGACTTTCCCTCCAGGAACTCGTCCAAACCTTTTTTAAATCCAGCTACACTAACAGCTTTTTCTATATCCTCCAGTAATGAATTCAAGAGTTTGATTATTTTATTATTATTTATTTATTTTATTTCAGTGCACTTTTATACCGCTCCTTCCGGAGATCAGGAGCGGTTTACATTGAACTTAACATTATACGCTGAGTGAAAAAAATATTTGCTCCAATTAATCTTAAATGTGCCACATTGTAGTTTCATTGCATGTCCCCTAGTCTTTCTATATTTTGAGGACACAAACAATTGATCTACGTTTACCCATTCCACTCCATTCATGATTTTATAGACTTCTATCATACTGTATTTCCCCTCAGCCGTCTCTTTTCCATTTGTGGATCATACATCCCACTGTCTCCCCGTGCCCTCTCAATGGTTTGCGGCCAGCATCTTATCACAGGGATTTCACCAATACAAGCTCTACTCCAAGTGTAGCCTAGTGGTTAGAGCGAGAGATGTGCAGAGGTTTGTTTTTGTCTCGTTTGGTCTTTTTTCCTTATTTTCAGATGTTTTTTGGTTTGTTTCACACATTAGTTTTAATTTTTAAAAAGTTTGTACATTACAATGTTTTAATGTGCCAATTAAGTTAACGTGTATTAGTTTGTAGTTTAATGCTCATTAAATCAATTTAGCCTGCAGCAAATGTTTTAATGTACAGGAGGGACCTGAATGCAGAGCAGCAGGGTAAGAGTCAGGGAGGCCAGGATTCAAATCCTTCTTCTCCAGATGATGCTTCTTGTAACCTTGGGCGAGTTACATTACCTTCTATTGCCCAGCTGTAGCTGATGTTTTAAACAAACACTTGCTATGGCATTTAAATCTTGAGCCTTCAGTTGAAAACAAATTGAAAAATGCACATGTATAGTGTGACAACACTGCATGTTTCCCCTTCCTCTATTTTCAAACTCGTGCATGCCTGCAGACGAACTCAGTATGATGAGGCATGGTAAAATCTGTCTCATTAGGGTGGAAGGGTCTTGTAGCTTGTCTATATTTTCAGGGTGTGGGAATGCGCACATGTGGGGGGTAAGTTGAGGAGATGAGTGTGTGTGTGCGTGCCCATATTAGGGTGAAATCAGGGGCTGGCTGTATGGCTGTCAGGGGGTAGGTAAGGAACTGGGGGTATGTATGCACATGTGTGACCGGATGTGGGGTGAAGGCTTGAAGGAGTGTATGTGCACTAATGAACATTAACTACTGCTACAATATAGAAATAAAAGATGGCACTTAACGCACATTAACCTTTAGAAAATATGCCCCTAAATGCTGTCACCTGAGCTGAGACATGGAGGTGCAAATCCTTCCTGCCTTGCAACATGGCAGAAACCGTATCAGCCTCCTCTCAGGCTTGTCTCTGGGTTTGAACTATTACCATTCCTCAAAGAGCTTTGCCCCTTAAGTTTTAGTTTAACTTTGATGTATTCCTGGCACTATATTAATTAAATTCTGAGTCATCGCTAAAGCGTATAATAGGAATGGGCATTTTAATCAAACACCAACTAAGTATATTGTTTTCTTTGGCTCTTATTCCAAAACATTTTTTTTCACATTCTGTGTCTAAGTAAAATAAATCTTTATTGAATACGGCCTCATGTTTTGGTGGAAACCATTTTGCCCTGTCTATGTACAGAAGTTCGGTGCCGTTTAATGATTACCTAAGGTACGATATCCTTAAAGATGTTAAAAGTTGTATGCATAAACTACAAGACAGCTATTCTGAGTAGACTTTTTTCACCCCTAGAATATATTATATTAGCATCTTAAGTTCCTGCCTGCCAAAGATTCATTCTGGAAAGTTTGATTCTCCTTTCCATGGCTATTAGTGAGAAGAGGTTTGGTATATTTCTTGCTACCCATGACCAGCTAACCAGAGAACAGTTTTATGGGATAAACACACTGGTGCTCTCAGAAAATGGTCTTCAATAGTAAGCAGTGGCCCCATCTGTCCAGTTTATGCCGATGCCCAAAAATTGGTCTTGTTTGTAGTTGTTGGCTAACAAGTTTGTGTAACTCTTGCCCACAACTTGAACATTTTCTGTCCAGGACAATTTAAGGCAGGGACTACTTCTGCCAAGTTGCAAACAAAGAAAAAGCTTTATATTTTCTGACATCCAGGATCTGACAGATTCTCCTTCCTCTCCTTTCTTTTACATTTCCTTCCAGATGCTGAATACATTGGTGTCAGCAAGACATGTTCACAGTAGTGCGTGTGCAAATGCTACATGCAAACTCCCATTTATGGTTGTCGGGCTTTTTCTTGCACGCCCTACTTTCTTCGGTCTACTTGAATAATTTAATCTCAGGAGAGACCTGAAATTGGAATTGTCAAGAGAGAGAGAAAATTGTTTTTGATGCCAAACTGTGTAACTGTCATGCTAATTCTAACCAGGCATCGCTTCTAATATATTCTAACAGATTAGGAAAGCTTGCACTTATGTACCTTTATGTAACTGGGTTTCTAAATACAGAATCAACATCATTAGAAAAATTATAAGCCAGGTGATGCATTGACAGATGAGTTGAGTATGATTAGCTAGTGTTGGCGGCAACTGGTTGGGCCATGAACTTCACCGTGCCCATGTAAGTCAGCAAAATCTTGGGAATAGTCTATAGGTGAGTGCAACAAAAATCATTCAATAAGTTCATCATAACTCCATTTTTCCAACTGGAAATATTGTAAAATCTTTTTTGATATCAGCATTAATCCTTTATGACTGCTAAATCATAGCTTCATAACAGTCTGTTCAGGAAATTACTCATGCATCCATAATTACATGCAGATATACTTTAACATTAGCAGCTAAATTAATTTATGACAGAATTCCACACCAGGCTTGGAGATATGTGAAGCTATGACATCTTAAAAGTTGGAGAGCACAGGATGAAGTGGATGCGTGATAGCTGCACATTACATCATACCCTGTCCGATTAAGGGACCTTATGAAGTTTTGTCCTGCGCACATATGGAGGTAATTTATAAAGTAATTTTCACACATATGTAATAAAAGGTGGCAGGCGTGCACATGGGCAGAGCACACAAGCATGTGTGTAGATTATAAAATATGGTAATCGACACGTGTACTAAACAGTTATAGGCATGGACATTAACATCTGCTCCAGGTCAGGTTTAAATGTCTACACCTGCACAGTTATGCAACGTGCGCTAACATAGGGATATATGCATCTTTTTAAAACTGCGACTAGACATGCCTACTTTCATGCTTAAAGTACGTGCCCCCTTATAAAATAACCCTCACGAGGGGATAACATCTCAGAAAGGGTGACATTGTCTTGGAGAAAAAGAACAAGGTGTTCTATAAAAGGAAGGTCCTTCAATGTTTTCTCTTATGTGCTTCCAAGCTGTGAGGGCTACAGAAGATAGATTAAATAAATGAAAAGGTTGTGTCTTACAGCAATGTTCTCCCATATTTTGGAACTGCTGGGAGAGAAAGTGCAGAGTAAATTAACAAATAGACAACAGGGGGTGAATTTTCAGCATGGGCTGAGCACCTGATCCAGCCAGCCAGATTTTGTCTGGATAGGTATAGGCTAATTTTCAGCCCCAGCTAACTTCAACCTTACCATCTGGCCAGCACATGGAGAGAAAAAAGTGCACTATTCATTACTACGGGCTCATCTTCTACCCCATTCAGCGATGCCAACTTAAGGGTCCCATCTCAACCTCTGTCACAACTGAAATTGAGAAAGATGCATCATTGCAAGGACAGGAAAGCTTCACAAGGCTGGAGAGGTTTAAACCAAGAGAGAAAACTGGGAGTGAGATAAATCAGGACCTCCAGAACCTTCCACGGTCCCTAATCTTGAATTCATATAAAGTTATCCCTTGATCCAGACAAGATAGGCTAAGCAGGGAATATCTTTAGCTTGTGCTTCTGTTCAGATATAATAACTGTTGTAAAGAAGAGAATAATCTCAGTTTATATATTCTTTTGCTCTCATCTGCTTAAACCGCAGACAAGGAAAAAAACAAAACAAAATAACAGCCTTCCATCCTTGCCACTTATTTTTTATTTTAGCCTGGCACAACACCAGTACCAATGGGGCAGTTGGTTCTGTCTGATCCATTAAAGAAACTAAATTTAGTGCAACCCCCCCCCCCCCCTCAAAACAACTTATGGTTGAGTAATTAGAGTCACAGTTTCAAAGCAGACCTGCGAGGCTTTCAGAAAATTATCTCAGACTTGGTTAAGGCAGTTTGACAAGCATTTAAATAAACAAGAAAAAGTCACCACCAAACAATATCAACATCAGATGGTCTTTCCCCCTCCCCTCTTGCTTTTCCTCTATCCATATGTAGGAATGGGGGGTAGACTGGGTGAACCAAGGGTCCTTATCTACTTATTTCTAAATGGAGTATGGCATTTTTCAAAGAGCAGGGCTTGCAAGACTGTCCATGACCCTGAGTACTTCCAGCAGTCATGAGTTGCTGTGTGGCTGAGGATACCAAACCAAACAAGACTTAACAATCTCCTGCTGACAAAGGAGAAAGAATCTCTTTTCTTTTTCTGATTTTGAAAAAGCTGCAATCAGATCAACATGACAAAGCAACAAAAAGCATGATGGGAGTGCTGCATGCCAAAAGAACAATATATTTCTTCTTCTGGAAAAATGGGTTGTTTATCCTGTATTGTTTCCAGGAAATAGCTGGCAATCTTCAGCATGCTATTTGCAAAGGATGCTTAAGGGCCATCCAAAAAGCAGTGGGTGATATATTAAGTTGGTCCAATAGAAAGTTATCTGTGATTAGCTTTGGAGGGCTCTGCTACCTCTATCATGTCTGTGATTGTCTCCTGCAACTGGTTGTTTGACTTATTTCTATGTGTTCAAGCATACTAATAGATAGCAATCACAATACTTTGCTTACGATGGAATAGTACATGGTGAAGTTTGCAGAATAGGCATCTTTTGTTTGGTTCTGCTTGGCCAGGAGGAAAGAGAGGGGGATCATTGAAAAACGTCCCCTGCCGGCAACACACCTTCTAATGCCTCTGATTGGCCAAAGGTGCTGCCAAGTCAATTTAATCAGCATCCTTTACAAGACCCAATAGGATACAGTATGCTTTATCTATTGTGTGGAAAATGTATGGAAAGAATTGATAGGATGGGCAATTTGATAATTATAGAATTCCATTTAATGTCATGCAACAGTTTCTGTATCTTTTTGTACACTAATCTGTGGAAAAAATGCACATGAATTGTTAAAGCTTCATGTATTTAGAGGCACCAGGTAAAACTAATGCCAGTTTTACCCTGTCCATAAAAGACTTCTCATCTTCCCATTCAGGACTAGCATTAAATGCACTGGAAATCAGGGTAGAAATTTAACCAGCCAATTCCAGGTACCTTGAAGAGTTGCCTCAGTGGGAACCCATTTGGTGACAGACCCCAAGGCAATTGCTCTGCTTATCACCATCCCTCAAACCAGCCCTGTTCTTTCAGACTACTAGATGTGACCAAATGTATCCAAAAGTTGATTTGGTAGGACATCCATAGAACTGAGCACTGAATGTGTATTAGACATTACTGACCTACGACATTTTTACTGCAGAAAATACATTTGCAAAATACTTTCCACCCAGTCCAAAAATATTTGTCAAGAAGCCACAGATATCTGCTTTAGATGTTCCCTGTATTAACAATAACTTTAGCTTTCTTAGGCGAAAACAATAAAAAGAGTGATTTTGCAGTTGGCAGGTCACCATTGGTCATGATCTCACCTCTTCATAAATTAAACTTTATAATAACAGTTTGAATTCAAGAAAAGAGTATACCTTTATTTCTCTCCAAGCCTTCCTTTTTTCTTGACAATATCTTTCCCTCTTAATACTGGAAACTTAAATGTAGGAAGTACTATTCACAAAATAATAACATGTGCGACTTACTGAACCAATGAGGTTTTACCTAAATTTTCCACTTAAGTAAATGCTTGAGAAATTTGGCAGAACTATGATATCACACCCATGGTCTAGTTATTCACTTTATTATTCAAAACTGATTACCTATTTCCAGACAACACACCCAGCCCAGTTGGAAATCTGTTATATTCTTGTCTTACTCTGTCATCCAGAGATATATTGCCATTCACATATCCAATATACTGTGGTTATTTGTTTCAAACTTCAAACCATGAAGATGGACACAATCCAGTGCTGCCTTCATGAAAGAGTAACATTTTATCAGGAGCCTGACCACTGACAGCTGGTGAAATATTAAACTGGGATGTGACCCACCAATACCCTAGAGAGTGATAAACACCTGAGGCCTCAGGCTGTCCTCCTCTATCTTCTCACATAGCCACACCAACTTCTCCTTTCACCTCACATTCTCTCACTTTATTACTTTTATTCTATTGATAAGAAGGGAGAAAGGCGCCCTGCTGTAGCTCCTCTTTTCCTGATCAAGAATCAGTTCTGTCTCCTCAGACTCCTTTTGCCCTGTGATTAAGGTTATACTCTTGAGCAATGCTTTCCAAACCTTTATCCCATATGACCCCATTTTAGCAACTGAAAATTCATGTGACCCCCCAAATGATGATGAAATCAAATTAGCAGGTCTCCAGCCTTCTTCCCCTCCCTCCCCTCATCTAAAGCAGGAAGGCAGCAGCAATAGTAATGGCAACAACAGCAGCAGTCGGCACAGGGTCCCTTGTGTCAGTGTGTGACGTGTGCTTACAGACCCCAGTAGTCAGCAGGAGTTTCCAGCCTAACAGGTGGGGACAAGGACCTATGAATGTTCACTGGCTCACAGGCCTCATGCTGACTGGTGACTGCCACTTCTTGGCATCGGTCATAGTGAAAATCCAGAGAGAAGAGGAAATGGCCTTGTTTCTGTGACCCTATCCGCTGATGAAGTTGGGACCCACAAATGGGGTTATATCAAGTTTGGGAACCACTGCTCTTGAGAATCTATCCATCTAGGTCCCATTCAAATGAAGCTTCCTCCTCTCCACCACAACACATAAGTTTAGCGCAGACCCTTGGCAGCTAGCAAGGCCTTGGTGTGTACGGCTTCCTTGCCTGCCCTGGTTTGCTAAGTTGCATTCTTCTTGTAACACAGTGGATGGGAGCATGAGCACTACAGAGTTGGTTGTCAAACAAAAACTAAATTAAAAAATACCCTAACATCTGGGAAGACTGCCAGAGCAACAACAAAACAAAACCTTCTGCACTATAGAAATGTAAAATGTAAGAAACCAGATACAATATTTGGAAACTAGAATATGTCTTAATTTTAATAGACTAGGATTTGTATACCTTGACCAGTCATAACCAAGCCTGACCATAAATTGTCAGGAAGTGAAATGACTTATTGTTACATAGTTGATTAGGTTGAAATTAAGCCAGATCCCATCATGTCCACTCGCCTTCAGACTGCCTGTGGTTCTTTCTGGCGTAATCCAGCCAGTGAAGATAAATTCCTCCCCAACCCCAAAGATTGGAGGTGATTTTCAAAGCCACTGATGTGCTTAAAACAGTTTTTTACTCATGGAAATGGAGGCTTGGAAAATTACCCATCCTGAACGCAAGCAAAATTACTCAATTTGTTTTTGTGAATAAAAGTGCCCACATAGTTCACGAGTCTTGTGGGGGGAGAAAGGAGGGGGGGGGGGAGAGAGAAGGTAGAGGGCAGACTTGCACAATACATGGAGTTTTGTACCATCAAATCTATGCAACTGGTTTTTGATGGAAAATTTACGCAAGAGAAAACAGGTGCAAATCTGGGGTCAGTAATGATGTAAAATTACCTGTGTAGAATAGCACTGATTACTTGTGCAGAAGCAGTGGATAGAAGACACCTACAGGGTCTGCACCAAGGTTGCTAGCTTTGATTATTGTCCCCACCATAATGAGCAACAACCCCTTTTCCTCTAAGGTGTACCATATACACTGAGGAGAAATGCTTTCAGGTCACAAGATGTTCTACAAATGCAGTTCAATGCTATTGTTTCTGATCATACATTGTATGAGCCGAGGAATTACTTTATGTTTAGCTCACAAATTTACAGTAGTAGTTCAAGGTGAGCATTTCCCTGTCCCTAGCAGGCTTACAATCTACAGTTTACACCTGAGGCAAAGTTTCACATTAGTAACCACCACCCAGGAAAAGGATTTGGGCGTCATCATGGATAATACATTGAAACCTTCTACCCGGTATGCAGCCATGGCCAAGAAAGCAAATAGAATGCTAGGAATCATAAGGAAAGGAATGGAGAATAAAACCAAGGATATTATAATACCTCTGTATCATTCCATGATGCAACCACACCTCGAATATTGTGTGCAATTCTGGTCACTGTATCTTAAAAAGGATATTGCAGAAATAGAAAATGTACAGAGAAGAGCCACCACAGTGGATCTACACCTTAATGTAAAGAAGACAAAGATCCTGACAACTAGCAAAATCAATAAGTTCATCACTGATGGAGAAGAAATTGAAATAGCTGACAACTTTGACCTACTTGGATCGACAATCAATAAAGAAAGGACAAGGCGTCAAGAAATTTGATGACTCATTGCTCTTGGCGGAATGGCTATGAAGGACCTAGACAAGATTCTCAAGAGCAGAGATGTCTCTCTCCATACAAAGATTCAACTTGTCCAGGCCATGGTGTTTTCAATAATGTTATATGGATGCAAAAGTTGCACAGTGAAAAAGATAAACAGGAAAAAAATTGATGCCTTTGAATTATGGTGCTGGCGACCAATACTGTGTATACCATGGACAGTCCAAAGAACAAACCAGTCAGTAGGAGATCAAACCTAAACTTTCTTTAGAAGTTTGGATGACAAGACTTCGACTTTCATACTTTGGAGACATCATGTGAAGAGAGAGATAGTTAGAGAAAGACATCATATTTGGCAAGGTTGAAGGTCAACATAAAAGAGGAAGACCAGCAATGAGATGGATCGATACAACAACAGCAGCTATGGGTGCCACTTTATCAACAATGAGCCGCCTGACTGAAGACCGAACACAGTTTAGGTCAACTATTCAGAGGGTCACCATGAGTCAATATTGACTCGGCGGCACTTAACACAGAGAAGAGCCACCATAAACAATTAATATACTTCTCCCACTTTCAGTATAGGAAATGATTGTGCTTAAATTTCAGTTTTATTTTTGTTTTATAAAGAAGGATCAGAACTTAGCCTAACTGGTATCAGTAACTTGCCATGGCTGTTATCATCATTAGAAAAAAAAGACCCTATATGAATTTGCAGTGTTTCTTAAAAGAAGCAGTTGCTGCTTGGCTTTGTCTTCTAAAGGCATCAATGTTATAGAGACTGATGAGGATGTCATTTTGCAATTGCTGTATCAAGGTACAAACAAACTATCTGCGATTTCTGCAGGATCTGTGATAATATTTTATAAAGACATATAGGCGCCTTATAAAATAGCTTAAAAATAGTGCCTTCTCCACATCCGGCTAGACATCCCTTTTTCACAAGTCAAACAGAAAGGAAAACAGGGTTTCTTGGTTTTTCTATTGTCACTAATACAGAGCTCAACCTTTTCTTTTCATATGTTTAGTGCTACTGCTCCTTTAATGATAAATTTCTGTGGTTTGTGAGCATTTTACGTACTTAACAAGAGTTCTGTGTTTTCTGAAAAAGCCATTTATTTCTAATTCTAGTAATGAACGGTTTCCAGACCAGGAAAGGAAAAACGGGTTTTTTCCGACCCCAGGGCGTGCTGTGAATACTGTTTGTGTTGAGCTTCTAAACAAATAGATTTGGCTTCCTGTCCGTGCGGTCAGCTTAAATCCTTTAACTGCTCCTTAGTATTTCTGCAGCATTTGCACTATGCCTGGTTAAATTCCGGATGTTTGGACATATCAGAGTGAAACTGCTTCCCCTGTGCGACAGACTAGTTGTGTGGGCTTAGCCCAGGAAATTATTAGGCCTGTCCTATTTTCAGCACTTGATTTTTCACTGGCAATGCAGCATGTGGGAAAAGCTTCCAAGCCACAGGTTGGAAACTGGCATAAATATTTGCACTGGGGGGAGGGGTCCCACTCATTTGCTATCAGGTGCGCTGTGCCTGTGAGGTTGCAAAAGCTCATATACTGCATCTTTCGTGTCCTTCTGAAAGGTATCACAACTACGAAGACCCCAACTTGATGACAACCTGTGTTCTAAGACGCTACTCAGAAGAAAAAAGAGTTTCCTTCCCCAGTGCCCTGGTATTTCCTGCCTTCACTCTCGGCCATGATCCAGAGGTAGATCACTGTCTGGTGACTGGAGCCTTTTAGACCTCACTCTGCTCTGATTCTTCATCAGCCTTTAGCATGACTTCCTGCAAAGATACATTTTCATTTTCTGCTCCAGTCTCGTAGCTTCCAATTAGACCTAAATCTGAGTTTTATAAAGGCAGAATTTTAACAACTTGTTTGGTCAGTTGGTTTGGTCACTTTTTCTCTTCTGCTTCTTATGATCTTGCACTGTCTTTAAAACCCTCCAAGTCGTATTCATACACCTGAATTTAAGTAGTTCAAGATCACCCTGTGATAAGCCTTCATTCTGTGACTAACTCAACGGCCTGTACTAAATGTGATAGTATCCATCCTGCACGTAGCTTCTTGCTGAGAAAAGCTGTATCCTCGCTTTCAGATCACTAGTGGTATTGTTCTTGTACAAAGCTTCAGCCCACATAGACTGAGCAGTGAAAATGGGTAGATCTGACCCTTTGGTGACAAGGCACATTGCAATGAAGTTCTGTAGCTGCAGTTGTCATGTTAGTGAAGCTTGCAGAATTTCTAAAAGCAATGGGCTATATACTTTTCTGAAAAGATGATGTATTTCAGTAACATATAAGCACAGCAATTGTTCATATAGACCATGTGGCTCACCCATTCTGCCTAGCAATGCCCTGATATCTTGTCCATACCCTTCTCAATCTTTGGTCTTCTCCCTCCCTTGCCCTCTGTACCTGTCCTAGGCATGCTTACATTTTCTTCTTAATTTTGGCTTCCACCACCACTGCTGATTGGCTATCCCAGACCTTCTCAGTTAAAAACTATTTCTTCCATCTCCCCTGGTCCTTCTCACTTACAACATCATATCGTGCCTCTGAATGTCTTTCCTATCCTCTTGCATTTTACTTAAATTTTATCAGGATATAAAGATGATTACTTCTAGTCTTAAGTACATAACACCTGCCACAGTGCCCTTATTAAGGGATTTTGATGTTGGCCATGGGAAAACACATTAAGATGATAATATAACTTCTTCATCTCCTTCCCAGGAAAATGATTGCAAGGCCTGTTAAAAATGAGACCTGAGGAGGTTAACAAAAAAACCCTGACTGTAATATTGCCCAACACATTTACCATTCAGCAGATGAAACAGCCTTAAATAAAGCCAGTCGAAAAGAATTAATGGGAAAGTGCCCCAATATTAGGTATATTATGGAAGGGATTACCAGAAGACCTGGCTCCCACCAGCAGGGAGCAATGGGAAGAAAGACGTATGGGCAGCAGGGAGTGAATGAAATCTCTATTACTGCCCCAAGGAATTTGTGCAGGCGAAGAACACAGGAGGCTGCCCCCAGCCCTTGATTAAAGAGGCCCTGTTTGCTGTGCTGTCAAGGCAACATGCTGAGCCACCTTCGTAAAACTTCCCGACGGAAAGGCCTATACCAACTAGATCAAAATGTCATCCCTGAGGGGCCAAGCACCGAGTAGGGGAATTGCTCAATCTTCAACCCAGCATGAGAAACAACTTCCCTCTCCCCCCCCCCCCCAACTCCTGTTTTTCATTCCCAATGGGTTCTGCTAATTTTAGAGACAGCCTTTTAATCTATTTTCTACTTTACCTCTTGCCGCCCATATTATCCAACCTGCAGACTTTTCCCACTCAGCTACGTTTGAAGTGCTCCCCTTCCTTTTCATACTTTATTAATTTTGGTTTCTTATCCTCCTCCCCCTCAAAGTTATCACTGCGTTCCACACACTGGATTCCATGAGCATAATAACTTCTTATTTTTTGGTAGCCATGGTAATCATGACATTCATGGCCCTAAGTGGTGAGGAAGGAGGGTAGGAATATGGTAGAACAATTGTGAATTCATAGCAACCACTGTTCTGAACACTTGGTGTTTGTAGTACAATAGCTTTTAAGACCCCACGGGTCTATTTACAACCAACAGGGGAGTAATGTGGTCATATGAGCACAAGTATATGATATTATGCCAATAAAAGGGAAATGCATGGATGCCCATGGCAAATCTGCATGACTACTGCTACTACTATTAATCATGTATATAGTGTCGCCAGGTGTACACAGCACTATACAAGCACATATAGAAGATGTCCGAAGATTGCTGAATGCCTCTATTAGCATCAGCACAACACCTTCCTTTACCACTTGGCCTGTTTGCGGGTTTGTTCGGTGCCAGTTCTGAAAGTATGGTCTCATCATCCAATTGAGGACAGAAATCGGGAACTACTCTGACTACTCACGTGGGCTTGTGCTTTAATTCCAAATCCAACCCTATCAACCCATTCTTTTTTACCTTGAGCAAGCTCCTTAACCCCCCTGAGCCTTGGTTGTGAACTTGGACTAGTTCCTCTTTCTTCACTTGTGTCAGAATGTCACATAATAGCACTTTCCTCTTTTGGTCTTTGGGAACCCTTGTGGGTTATACTGAAAATGGTGCTGGGATGCTCACCCCTCAGAGGTGAAAGCTTGCTTCTGTCTTCTTAAAATATGTTTAGATAATGTCATGAATATTTATTGTTAGACTTTGTTGCACTGTGCCTTGCCCACGACAGTAACAGTCCGGTAAGTAGTGTGACCATAAAGGACACAGGTACTGCTCCTATACTCATCTCTTTTGTTCTGCACTTTGAAAAAAAATATTTGGAGATGATGAATCTGTGTGGATTGAGTGTGAATGATGATGGGCAGATGAGGTGCTTCAGGCAAGGGGTGAATCAGTTTAAACCCGATAGGTATATGTACAGTACTTGACTATCTCCATGGCCCACAAAGCTACTGACAGTCAGTGACAAATCTGTATATGCAGTGCCCTTGGTTATCTGGATAGAGGTACTGGATATCACTGACCGCAGGCACCAAATATTGACTAGGGTTGTGCATTTGTTTGAAAGGAAATAAGAAACGTCAATAAAATGTCCTATATCATATCATTTTTGAACAAAAATGAAAGACACACCCTTAAAATTTCATCATTTCCCATGTGTTGTTAATAGTGTTGAGGAATAGTGAGAACTATGGGCCAATAGTGTACATACTTGAGCCAGATGGAAGATAACAAAATTAAAACAGAACAAAATAAAATGAAACAAATATTTTTTGGCCTATACAACTCTAATATTCACCTGATAATTTTTAGGGCCATCTCCACTCCTTCCCTAACCCAGTCCTTAATTAAATAGATAGTACCTAGCCATTTAGGAATTTTAATGGCCCAATATTATCCATATCATTTTTAAACTACCCACCAGCATGGCTTTAAACCACAGCACAACGTGGAAACTCTGCTCACCTTCTTCTTCGACAATCTCCTAAAAGGCATAGACAACATAAAGAATAAAGAATGGATTCCTGTTAGTGTTCATGGACATTTCAGCGGCTTTTGACACGGTGTCTCATACCATAATGCTACAGCGCCTTCAGCAGATCGGAATAAGAAAGAACACCCTAAAATGGTTTACCTCCTACTTGAATGGCCAGACACAGCAAGTCAAATGTGCGCAAAAGAAATCTCTGCAGTTCCCTGTCACGCAAGGAATACCACAAGGCTCAGCACTCTTATCTATACTCTTTAATATATACATTCAACCCATATGCAACATTATCAAATGCCACAACTTACATTACCACCTTTATGCTGACAATATCATGATATATGCCCCAATCAACATACAATCACCTGACATGACAGCAATGACAAGATGCCTCGAAGACATGATCACCTGGCTCACCACTAACAACCTGACGGTCAACTTTGATAAAACTGAGGCTATGTTCATCACTAGAGACTCCACTTTCAATCCACCCCAAACAATCAGCATTCTAAACAAAACTATAGCAGTCAAGGATGACGTGAGATACCTGAGCATTACCTTGGACTGAGCTATGAACCTGAAATCTCACATCACTAAAACTGCGGCAAAAGTCTACCACCGATTGAGAATCATCAGAAAACTCAAACCAATCCTTAACCAAGACCACTTCCGCGCAGTTTGCTAAGCAATCATCACCCCATTGCTAGACTATGGAAACTCATTATACCAAGGCCTCCCCCAGCAGACTATTCACCCACTTCAAATGGTGCAGAACACTGCAGCAGGAATCATCACAGGCACTGCAAGATCTGAACACATCACCCCCATCTTACAACAGCTACACTGGCTCCCAATAATTGCAAGGGCAAAATTCAAAACAATCCTGAACATCTTCAAAATCTTCCACCACTGCTCAGCAGATGCGCTCCAGGATATAATCACCAGAGATGTCAGCAACAGACCTAGAAGAACCAACAATGTCAACAGGATCAGCACACCCGCAGGCTATCACAAGACTAAGAAAGCAACATCTAAGAGAGCTCCCTCTCTACTGGCGCCGGCACTATGAAACTCCCTCCCTATGGACTTAAGGACCCTAAACGACACCAAAGACTTCCGCAAAGCACTCAAGACCCACCTCACCTCACTTAATCGCATGGAGTCGAAACATTACTGATTTACCTCTTCGACAGCATCCTCCGAATCATAGACAACACTAAGAATGGAATCATAATGATCTTCATTGACATCTCTTCAGCATTCGACACAGTAGACCACAAAACGCTCCTGGAAAGACTAAAAAACATTGGGCTACATGGTCCCACCTTAAAATGGTTCCACTCATACCTAACCGACAGGCAGATACAGGTCAAGGTAGGCCACAGCACCTCTCGACCCATAAAAGTCCTCCAAGGAGTACCACAAGGATCCGCACTCTCAGCACTACTGTTTAACATCTACATCCAGCCAATATGCGACATCCTGAAAAAGAACAGCATCCAATATACAATCTATGCAGATGACATCATGATATACACACCTATCTCAGTTGACGACCCGGACTACTCTAAAATAACAAACTGCCTCACACAAATGACAATATGGTGTCAAAACAACAACCTCACAATCAACTACAGCAAGACTGAGGCACTAATCATCACTCGTAACCCAGACTTCATCCACCCACTGGACATCAAGATACAAAACACAACCATACCAATAAAATCGGAAGTAAAATACCTCAGAGTGACCCTGGACAATGAACTGAATCTCAAGTCACACGTAAGCAAAACAATCAAAAATGCATACTACAAGATGAGAATCAGAAGACTTAAACCCCTCCTCGCCACTGAGCACTTCCGTACCATATGCCAAGCTCTAATAACCCCCTTACTGGACTTCTGCAACCCAATCTACCTTGGACTAGCAAAACAAACACTCAAACCACTACAACTAGCACAAAACACGGCGGCCCGCATAATAACTGGATCAACAAGACATGAGCACATCCCACCTGTTCTGAAAGACCTACACTGGCTCCCAATCAGTTGTGATCCCTCCCCTTTCCAGTACCCGTAGGTAGGAGTTAAGGAGTTTAAGTTCCTTCTTTAAACCAATGTTCTGCTACTTCCTGGAGCAGTGCTCGTAGGGAAATGTAGTTTACCACCAGTTCAAATGAAGAGTAGTGTGACTCAGAATGTTTGCAAGCAAAAAGGGATTTATTTCCCCTCCCGGGGTTGGACTTCACAAGGATAAAAAGGTAACACAAAATATCTGCTCTCTGGCAGCAAAAAGGACAAAATAAGAATAGCTTCCTTCAGCGTGAAATAAACATTTTTCTTTCCAGCAAGTTGCAATTCAGCACATGGTTTCATACAGCTCTGTTTCCCTCACAGCCAGCTTGTATTTTCTTCACCATAAATTCCTAACATAAAGATATTATCTGTTCAGATAACATAGAAACATAGAAACATGATGACAGAAAAAGACCACAAGGCCCATCTAGTCTGTCCTTCCATAACAACAACTACAACAGTCCACTTTCTACCTTTAGAGATCCTCTGTGTTGGTCCCATGCTTTTTTGAATTCAGTTACTGTCCTCATCTCTACCACCTCCACTGGGAGACTATTCCAAGGATCCACTACTCTTTCTGTAAAGAAATATTTCCGCATATCACTCCTGAATCTATCTCCCTTCACCCTCATCCCATGTCCCCTCGTAGCAGAACTTGCTTTCAATTGAAAGACGCTCTCTCCCTGAACATTTATGCCACGGAGGTATTTAAACATCTCAATCATATCACCTCTATCTCGCCTTTCCTCTAAGGTGTACATATTAAGATCCTTAAGTCTGTCCTCATATGCTTTATAATGAAGCCCATTAATCATTTTAGTAGCAACCCTCTGCACCGACTCCATCCTGTTCACATCCTTTTGAAGGTGCGGTCTCCAGAATTGCACACCATACTCCAAATGAGGTCGCACCAAAGACTTATACAGAGGTATTATCACCTCCTTTTTTCTGCTAGCCATTCCTCTCCGTATGCACCCAAGCATCCTTCTAGCTTTTGCCGTCGCCTTTTCTACCTGTTTAGCTACTTTAAGATCATCAGACACAACCACGCCTAGGTCCTGCTCTTCTTTAGTGGACAAAAGTACTTCACCTCCTATACTGTATTGCTCCCTTGGATTGCTGCAGCCCAAATGCATGACCTAAAGTAATCGTGCAATCCATTTCTTCTGCGGGATAATTCATACAAGGTGGTTCTGTGTCCATAAGTTCCACCTCTGAGCTAGAATTAGTTTGGCCAGTTCTTTCTAGGGCCGCGCCCTTTTCTCCAACCCTGAGCCTTTCAATACATTCAGGGTTTAAGTATTGCCTAAAGCCAGTACCGTAGCCCCAACCTTCCAGGCTGTTAAATTCACATGGATTCCTGTAATCCCAGCCCTTGGGCTTACCTGGGGACCTGGCTGTGGAGGCCTTCCTCTGAGGTTTAAAAATACCGGTTGGTTCCCTGCTGAACCTGTGTGAGGCAGTTTCCAAATGCCTTCCTGTCTGCTTGTAATCCCGTGTATGCTTCAGCTGGTCTGGTCTGCTCCTTTGATAGCTCTCAGCCGGAGCCTCTGACCTCCCTTCAGCTGAAAACTCCTTCCAACTTCTGACCGGAAGTTTGCTTCCCTCTCTCTCCTCTCTCCCTCTGCCTGCTGGGGCCTCCTTATGAGACAGCCTTCCTGGGTAGGGCCTGGCTCCACCCCCTAGCAGGTGTTCAGACTTTCCCCATGACTCTTTGCTAAACTGATAGCAGGGGCGTGTTTCCTTCTCTCGTGCCTTGTTTCCCTGACAACTGGTAGCCATGTGCCTTTGTTTATCTTGCAGCCCTGCACTTTCTACCTGGTTTTCAAGCATTTCTACCGGGCCAGAAGGACTTGCTATGTCACAGATCCCCCCACTTAAAATATTACGGGCTGCCGGAACCTGTGACGGACAGCACGTAATCCGAGAAAGGGCATCGGCATTACTGTGCAGTCTACCCGCTCGGTGCTGCACCACAAAATCATAAGCCTGTAACGCTAGATTCCATCGGGTTAACCTGGCGTTAGTGTTTCTCATCTGATGCAACCATTTTAAGGGCGCATGGTCAGTAATCAAATAAAATTTTCGGCCTGTCAAATAAAACCGCAAGGACTCTATTGCCCACTTAATTGTGAGACACTCGCGTTCTACGGTAGAATACTTCTGTTCTGCTCTGGACAATTTCCGACTTAAGTAAGTCACCGGATGTTCAATACCCTCAAATATCTGGGACATTACGGCTCCTAATCCCGTTTCGGAAGCGTCGGTTTGTACCAAGAATGGCATGTTAAAGTTAACCCCCCTAAGGACCGGGGCTGTACATAACCTGTCTTTCAGCGTTATGAACACTTCCTCCGCCTCCGGTGTCCACTTGAGGTTATTCGGGGCATTCTTCCTGAGCATGTCTGTTAGCAGGGCACTTTCCTTCCTCCGCAAATCTGGGAATAAATCGGCGGTAGTATCCCACCAGGCCCAGGAATCCCCGCATTTGTCTTTTGTTCAGTGGGCGTGGAAAGTTCTTCACGCTTTCCACCTTACTAGCTAAGGGCTCTACCACCCCTCCTCCCACCATGTGGCCTAAGTATTTCACTTTTGTGCCGGCGAAGAGACACTTCCCGGGGTTCACCGTGAGACCCGCTTTCCTTAGCGTATTCAAGACTGCCTCTACCCTGGGCAAATGCTGGGCCCATGTGGTGCTATGGATGACAATGTCGTCCATATATGCCCAGGCGTATTCGTGGTGGGGCCGTAAGATGTGATCCACCAGCCTTTGACAGGTGGCTGCTGCCCCGTGAAGCCCAAAAGGCATACGCCGGAATTGAAACAACCCTATCGGGGTAGAAAAGGCTGTCTTAGGTTTGGAGGCCTGGGTGAGTGGTATTTGCCAATAACCTTTCGTTAGGTCTAATGTGGTCAAATACTTCGCCTGGCCCAGTTTGTCTAATAGGTCCTCAATTCGAGGCATGGGATACGCATCGAAGTCAGAGATATTATTTATTTGTCTAAAATCGATACAGAAGCGCAGACTTCCATCTGGTTTGGGCACTAACACGATAGGGTTGGACCAGGGGCTTCTGGATATTTCGATGATGCCCATTCGGAGCATGTCCCTTACCTGCTCTATCATTTCCTTTTTCCGTGCCTCTGGTAGCCTATAGGGGCGTTGCCTAATTATTTTTCCCGGTTCCGTAATAATTTCATGGGCAACGATTCTGGTTTCCCCTGGCAATGTCGTCAGGACATCGGAGAACCTATCTAACACCCTTCTAAGTTCCTGTTGCTGTTGCCCTGATAACCCGTCCCCTATACGTGGCCCTGGAGTTTCCCTCCAATCGGCGGGCTGAGGATCAAAATCGTCCTCCTTCTGTTCTTCAGTGACAGCTGTCAGCCCTTTTAAATCTCCCACTCCAGTAGACCCAAATCCTCCTTCTCCTCTCCCCGTGGGAGTTAATGAGGTCACTTCTACCACCTCCGGGAAACCTACGCGCGCGCAGATCATTTGCGCGACCCTGTCACCTGCCTTTACCTGGAACTCTTTCTGACTGAAATTGAACATTAGCACCTTTACCTCTCCGCGAAAATCGGGGTCAATTACCCCAGCTCCTATGTCTATAAAATATTTGGCGGCTAGGCCTGACCTGGGTGCTATCCTTCCATAGCATCCGGGCGGGATTTGGACCTTCACCCCTGTACTTATTAGGGCCTTCCCTCCCCTGGGTATCACCCTATGTTCCACACTAAACAGGTCGTATCCTGCGGCAGCTTCCGACGCTCGCTGGGGACCCCTGGCCTGAACTGACATCTTACAATACTGCAGTAGGAACTTTGGTTTTTCCAGAGTTATATTCTTTTCTTTGGCTGGGCATTGTGGGCTACTTTTCCCCGGTTTTCCGAACAGAGGGCAGGGGACTTTAGTCGCGATGGCCTCCAATCTAGGTAAATCTTGGGACTCCACCTCTCCTTCCCCCGAGGGAGCTTCACAGGGGGTGGATATTACATTCTGTTCAGTGGTAAGACCTTCCTCGAGCCACTGTCTAAAGGGTGGCCAATCCTTACCCAAGACGACGCTCTGTGGAAGGCGGGGGACCACCGCCATCAACATCTTCCCGTCTGTTCCCAGCCCGCTTATTCCTATTTCATATAAGGGGTAATGGTAAGATGCCCCATGTATTGTGGTGAACAGCGCCCTCCTGAGCCTATGGAAACGGATGAAAATCCTGAGGTTCAGCAGGATTTATGCCTATTTGAGAAACCAAGGAAGAAAGAGAGACTCTATTCCACAGAGCTGAGCATGGAGACCAGCCCAGGGGAGGAGTCCTGCAGTCCTGATTGGGCACACCCTGCCCTTGGAAGGGGCGTGTCCAGGAGAGAACGTGGTTTTAAACCGGAGCATGGCTTTGCTAGTCAGAATGGGATTAAGATAGAGAAGAGAACGAAGGAGAGGAGGAAGAATGATTGGAAGTCCAGAAGACAGTATGCTGATACTTGGGAACCTGGCATTGGAAAGAAACCTGCAAAGTTCTATTCAGAGGCAGTGAGTAGAAGTCCCAAGGAGAGAGGACCTAGCCCTGAATTAGACAACCGTTGGAAGGCACAGCCCTGGGAAAGGAAGCCTTCAAGGCAGGCACAAGAAAGAAAACAATCATTCTGTGAAGTACCGTTTGAGCCAGAGAGCAACAACATTCTAACAGCTGGAGAACGTTGGAGCCATCTGAAGTCAGAACGGCATGGCAACAAGTAAGTGAATGGCCACAAAGTTTCCAGGCTGAACGTAAAGCTAACTTTCCTGTGTGTGAAACATTAGCAAAAGAGACTAGCAGTTACTCTGACACAATTAATCTAAGAGAGGAGAAAATAAACAGCCTTAAGCCAGAGGGAAGTTGTATAGCTGATAGCAATTCCCTACCTCCCAAACAGCAGGCTGAATTGCTCCTACAGAGTTTTAAGCAGTTTTTAGAGTTGCAAGCTAGAAGACAGCCAGTGTTACCAGAAGCCAGTAATTCCATACAGCTTGAAGAGTTAACACAAGATAATACAGACTTACCAGATTGTGAGAGCATGGATTGCACGGTCTGCTGTGTAGAGATGCCAAGCTGAAGGAAACTGCTTTTTACCGTATGTGAATTGAAGGCTACGGAGCTGTTGTATTGCCTTGCTGAGAAAGCTCTAATTATGTGCACCTGATTTTCCCCAGCACTGTGAAGGTAACAGTAGCTGAAAGAGGCTGCAGTGAAACTAACTGACCTCTTGGGGCAAAGTGAGTAATTTGCTTAGAAGTGGAAAGAAGCAGTTATACTTTAAGTTGCCTTTATCCTAAGTTTTCCTGTTAGCATTTGAAGCACCTATTTTGTTTGCATTTATTTGCCATGTGATGGAACAATATCCTTTACTATAATAAAAATACTGGAAACCCCATAACTACAACTCTTTATTTCGGAGCGAGAGGAGCAGGAACTACAATACCCAGCATTCCAGGGATACAGGTTACTCTCCTTCCTCACGAAGCATTAGACCGCCGCTCCTGTCTTTAGCCCCAAGGCCGGGCAGGAGCGCCGCAGTATGCATCTTATTTTAACCCTTCCCACGGCTTGACCTGGTGCTGACTGGGCTTGTATGGCCTCCCAGAGCCGTTGGGAGACCATGCTCTGGTCAGCACCAGAGTCAAGCAGTGCCTGGGCCTCTATACCCTCCACCTGTACTGGGAGCAAAAACCCTGATTGGGCTTTCTTTCCAATACCAGCTATTAATGCCCTGCGTGCATCACAGTCCCTTTGAAAATGCCCTATGCCTCCACATTTAACACATTTTCCCCTCATGTTGGACATATATACATTTTCATCAGACAATTTATACGATACATTCTTACTCTTAGGGGCATGTTTACGAAACACCGAAATTGTGCGGGGCCCCGTTAGTGTGCCTGTGCCATATAAGGAGTGGGCGGTTCAGGCAGAAAAAAGGAATAAAAATGACCGTACCTGTGCGCGGCGCGCACATTTGCGGGTCCACATTAGCGCGTGGGAAGGCTAAGTGGGGCGCTGCTGGGCACATATAGGAACAGTGCCGTAGCACAACGGTGAAGATACTAACCAATGGTGCAGGGGCCGTGTGTTCAAGCCCCCTTTGTGCACAACGTAAACGCCTGACTGAGGCATCACCTTTAATAGGTAGAGGTGTTTTAGGGGGCATCTTACTTTTGCACGGCATAGGGCGGAGCAGTGTTAATTTTGAGCAGCAGCAGGCGGCGCACTATTCATTCTTGGCGGCATGAAGCGGCGCACTGTTTTTTGGGGCGGCAGTGTGCGGCAAACTGTTCATTGTGAGCAGCTTAGGGCCGCGCGCAGATGGCCATGAGGCGGCGTACTGATGTGTCAGCACAGTAACAGGGACACAGCACAATGGTGGGTACACTGACCAATGGTGCACGGATCAGGGGTTCGATCCCTCACAGTGCTCAGTGCACAGGGCTGGCTGAGGCAGTATGTTTTTGGTGAGTAGTGCTGTCGGGTGGCTTTTAGTTTTCCTTTATTTAGCACAGCTACCAAACGCACTCGCACATCATGTTGACATGAGGCAGCTCATGAGGCACATGTTAGAGTGCACTGTCCGCCAAGGCACCCTTGCATGTCCCCTATAGGGCACCATATATGTTGTGTCTCCGGATAGAGACTAGTGCACCTCATATGGACCTAAACTAAAAGATGGCCTATTGTGTGCCCTATCAACCACACTCAAGGGCACCATGTGGGTATAGTACGCTGTGGGTTGATTTGCTGCCAGCAACATCTGCACATTAAATGTTAAATACCTATGCACCGCCCTACAAAATTACACCACTGTGGGTTTGAACCCATGACCTCTGACTTCACAGGCAATGAGGTACCCATTGGCCTACAGCTCTATAGCTGCCAGCAAGCCCCTGGCTGGCTGCAGAGAGCCTGCATGTCACCACACAGACAGTCTGTTGTGGTAGCCAGGATAGGGTTAGTCCACCCATACCCATGATGCACTGCACATGCAAATCAACTGTCCACAGATAGACACAGGATCGGGAATGCACCCCGGCATCTCCACAGCTTGGTAGGAGGGAGTGTCCATGTGCACCCACACAGCACCTCGGCCTGGTAGGGTGTACTGAGTGGGTGTTGTACTGGCACAGAGTAGCTACACACCGTCACATTGTGCGGGTACTGTGCTCACCCTGAGTGTGCGTGGAGGCACCCAGGACCAGGTCCACCACAACCTCCGTGGCAGAATGAGGCCATGCCAGAGCTTCACAGCACTATTACTCTGTGAGATAGGTTGTTTCTGCAGAGACACCTTGGATATCTCTGTCGGGCAGAGTCAGGGGCACCCCTTATGTGAGACCTAGGTGGGCTCTTTACCACCATTTCTCCCCCTCAGGTTGGAAAGCAGGGTCTCTTATCATCATGCTACCTCCCTGCAATGGTAGCAGTAGGGTGGACCATCAACCCCAGTCCTGCTGTGGGAGAGACACCCTACAGCGCTGTCACAGCAACTCCATACACATCCATAACACAATATCTGACAGACATTAGGCCTTGATATGCTAAGTTGCACCCCACCACTATCTGATCTTCGCCTACAGCAAGCCATCAGCCACTGCATGGCGCTCCATCAGGACACACACCAGCTGACATATGTCTGCTAGTTAGTCCTGTTGGAAATGCATGCACCCAGAACTGGGATGGCAGTGCACACCAGCAGTTAAGTCATTGACTGGGCCCCGACACAAAACCCATATATATCACATGGGAGACATACTATCATTCACTATGGGGGTGCCTAGCCATGTTGTCTTCACTGCACAGTCAGGGTGGAGTGCAACCCCAGCAGCACATACAGAGGCCACCATGTATGTGTAGGTGGTGGGCAACCACTACACTATCCCAGTCAGTGCCCTCTGCCCTGTGCAGATGCATCCTGGCCAACCCGCCCTGTCAGAGCTATACCCATGGTACCTTGCTGCTCATTATGCACATTGGCAGGCCAATACTGGCAACAGTGCTGGCAGTGTGGGCTGTGGAAGGTGTTTGCAGCCAACACACACTGTATAGACAGACACACACTCCCACACGTATGCCAGCATTGTGCTACTGTAGAGGCGTTTGTCAGCATTAGCCACCACACCAGTCCTGGACACAGTACAGGCATGGATATGGTAGCAATACTGTTTTGAGTCACTCCCCAGGGTGGTAAACGCTATCAGAGACCAGACCTGATGCACCCACTGCAGTCAACAGACAGATTGTCATGATGGAGCTCAAGGAGCAGAATGTGCGTGACGTAGGGATATCTATCTGCCAGTACTCAGAGCAAGTGTTTGGAAGCTGTGTACCGTATACCCAGGTGTAGAGTGACATTGCTAAGGTATTCACATGCTAGTATTGTGAGATGCACACAAGGCCCGATGTCCTGCCTCTCCAGGGGGCATTGGCCATTGGGGCCTGTGGGTGTGGGTGTGGGTGTGGGTGTGTCTGCCCCTGTTGGCTGCTGCTTTACGGCTGAGGTTCCCAAATCCAGCCCAGGGTTGCAACACACTGTTTGCGTTTTCCTGCTGTCCCTCATGAATATGCATTAGCTACATCTACATGCCATGGGGGTGGTGCAGAGATATACAGCACTGGCATTTGTATGGGCGGCAGCATTGAACCTGAATGGTGTGTGGTCCTCTGGGACTGCATTTGTGAGACTCTGCTCTAGGTAATGCCCCTCATCATGGTGTCTGTGATCAGTGGGGTGTAAAAATGGCGTATGAGCAATGCGTATGTCCCCAGCAATAATGGTTTGTCCTTACTATCACGGATTAGTTGTGGGTAAAGATATGTGGAGAGGATTGGCAGGGCTTTGAACCTGTGACCTTCTGTTCTTGCACACACTGTCTGTGTGCAGTGCGCCACTGTGTTGCCACAGATGTGCTTGATTCCCTGGGCAGTCCATGACTGTACATCCGACAGGGCCTGTCTGTTGCAGTGGACGGTGCCAGCCTGCACATGGCTAGGCCACTGTCTTCTGTGGCTAGCAGCCACTGCCCCCTCCACCACCTGTACTCGTCCGCCAACATGATGGCATTCCTACTCTCAGGGAATGCATATGCCCTGATTGCATTGTGGCACTCCGGGACTGGATGTGGGGGACTGGGCTGTGGGTAATGCCCATTGTTATGGGGTGTGTGCGGGGTAGGGCAAAATATGGGTGTTTGCACCATGCTTATGTTCCCTGCAATACAGGGGTGTCTGTGCTATCTTTGTTTAGTGGTGGGTAAAACATAGGAACTGGGCTGGCATGGGCCCCAGCTGGGATTTGATCCTATGCCTTATGGTCCTAGAGGTAGTGGCTCTGTCCGCTGCACCACAGTGTGTCCACAGAGACAGTGCAGTCCCTGGAGATAGTTAACCTGGCAGGATGGAGTCGCAAACCCTGCTCTGCACATTTTTACTGTGGGCTCATTCACCCTGTCTGGTGACAAACGTGCAACTAAACCCCGGAACTGACCACCGCAGACGGGGGTTGATATATAAACAAACTGGGCAACCTTGCTATTGATGGGCAACCATAAACACCACTCACAGGGAACGTACGTAACAAGGAAATGTGTGTTGGGAAAGGTCTCCGCTCCGTAGACCGTTTCATAATTCATTTATATTTTTGGTGCTTTCCTGGGTGTGTTTTTTGGTTTTGCCCTTTACTATCACTGTTCCCCAGCTGACCTCCTCTTTGTACTATTTCTGTGGTGGTCATTTGATATTGTAATTGCACTTTTGTGCTGTGCACATGTATCACACTGCTCACGTTTTGAAGGTTTCCCCGGTTTAGGTGTACATTGCTGACGAAAATGGTTTCCCTTCCCTTTACATGGCCTGTACCGCGAGTGTTTCACTCGCGCTATTTTTTACTTGCGAATTCAGCCCCGATAATGTGCGGGGCGCCTCTCCCCTCCCCTTCCCTGCCCATAAGCCCCGTCTCTCCGCCCCTCCGGAGCCTTCCTCCGCCCTCCGTTAGCCTTTCCACGCCTCTATCGGACATTTGCGGGCCCGTACTTGTGCGGGGCGCGTTCGTGTGACGCGCACGCGTGCGGTGGTGACCCGCACGTTTACGGGCCATTTAAGTGCTCTTAAGTACCGCTTTTAGTGCGCTATTTTGCGGCGTGCAAATTAGCGGTTTTTAGTAAACATGCCCCTTAGTACCAGCCATTGCTGCACCTGGAGCGCTGGATTTTGGGGCTTTGGCAAATTCAGCCTCAAAATACCGCTCCGTCATACCAGCTGCTTCCTCTGCAGTTTTGCAGTCCTGCAGCATAAGGAAGGTTTTTACTTCCGCTGGTATTGCCTCTAAATATTGTTCTAAAATTAGCTCATCCATTATGGACTCAACCGTTCTATGCTCCGGTTTTACCCATTTCCAGGCCAACCCTTTCATTCTATAGTAAAGGGCCTTTGGAGTTTCTCCAGGCCTCAACTTGGCCTTCCTAAATTGGCGCCTATAGAATGAAGGTGTTAGCCCGAGCCTATCCCTCACCACATTTTTAATCGCCTCATAGTCAGTTGTTAATGCAACAGGCATTGACTTATAAGCTAATAGGGCTTCTCCAGATAGGGACATGGCAAATCTGAGAGCCCATTGTTCTCTAGGCAGCTTCATTGCCTCTGCCAAACGCTCAAAGGCGTCCACATACTCATCCACGTTATCTGTGGAAGACAACTGTCCCAGCCTAAAGACATCCCCACCAAACAGTCCTACCCCACGGGTATACTCGGGCAAGTCTCTTGCTGGCTCCTGTTGTTGCTTCTTTACCAACAGTTCCATTAGCTCTTTCATCGGCTTCTGTTGCTCCATAATGGCAGCCATGGCTTGATCCTGGACTCTGTGGGTCATTTCCAGCTGTTTGTCCCACTGGAGAGACATCCATCGTAACATCTCTTGGGGATCCATTTCAGCTGCTCAGGTACCTGGAAAAGACACAAGAAAAAGACACAAGTGCGGTCCACACAAAAAAAAAATTTTCCTCTCTTTTTTTTTTTTTCCCACTTGTGCACTACTGCTGTGCACTACTGCTGTGCACTACCTTTCTCTCTTTATCCCTCTACACTTATGCCTAGCCCCTTTTACCTGGGCTCAGTGTAGAGTCAAGCACTGAGAAAGTAGTTTCTTTGTCTGACCGGTAGTCAGTTGAGCACCGGCTCCTCCTGGGTATCAGCTGCTCCTTGCTGCTGGACTCTTGTCCCTCCAGGTGTTCTTTAAATCCAAGTAAAATCCAAACTACTACACCATTGTGATCCCTCCCCTTTCCAGTACCCGTAGGTAGGGGTTAAGGAGTTTAAGTTCCTTCTTTAAACCAATGTTCTGCTACTTCCTGGAGCAGTGTTCGTAGGGAAATGTAGTTTACCACCAGTTCAAATGAAGAGTAGTGTGACTCAGAATGTTTGCAAGCAAAAAGGGATTTATTTCCCCTCCCGGGGTTGGACTTCACAAGGATAAAAAGGTAACACAAAATATCTGCTCTCTGGCAGCAAAAAGGACAAAATAAGAATAGCTTCCTTCAGCGTGAAATAAACATTTTTCTTTCCAGCAAGTTGCAATTCAGCACATGGTTTCATACAGCTCTGTTTCCCTCACAGCCAGCTTGTATTTTCTTCACCATAAATTCCTAACATAAAGATATTATCTGTTCAGATAAAGTAATCGTGCAATCCATTTCTTCTGTTGGATAATTCATACAAGGTGGTTCTGTGTCCATAAGTTCCACCTCTGAGCTAGAATTAGTTTGGCCAGTTCTTTCTAGGGCCGCGCCCTTTTCTCCAACCCTGAGCCTTTCAATACATTCAGGGTTTAAGTATTGCCTAAAGCCAGTACCGTAGCCCCAACCTTCCAGGCTGTTAAATTCACATGGATTCCTGTAATCCCAGCCCTTGGGCTTACCTGGGGACCTGGCTGTGGAGGCCTTCCTCTGAGGTTTAAAAATACCGGTTGGTTCCCTGCTGAACCTGTGTGAGGCAGTTTCCAAATGCCTTCCTGTCTGCTTGTAATCCCGTGTATGCTTCAGCTGGTCTGGTTTGCTCCTTTGATAGCTCTCAGCCGGAGCCTCTGACCTCCCTTCAGCTGAAAACTCCTTCCAACTTCTGACCGGAAGTTTGCTTCCCTCTCTCTCCTCTCTCCCTCTGCCTGCTGGGGCCTCCTTATGAGACAGCCTTCCTGGGTAGGGCCTGGCTCCACCCCCTAGCAGGTGTTCAGACTTTCCCCGTGACTCTTTGCTAAACTGATAGCAGGGGCGTGTTTCCTTCTCTCGTGCCTTGTTTCCCTGACAACTGGTAGCCATGTGCCTTTGTTTATCTTGCAGCCCTGCACTTTCTACCTGGTTTTCAAGCATTTCTACCGGGCCAGAAGGACTTGCTATGTCACACAGTTCACGCATCAATTACAAAACAATCATAAACATATTTAAGATCAAACAACACACTTCAGCCAACAGCCTGCACACCCTCATACAATCAGACACCAGCACACGCCCAAGAAGAAAAGGAACCTCCAACCGAGTCAACACCCCTAGAGACTTCAGAAAAACACTCAAGGACACCACAGAAAGAGCACTCTCTCTGGCCGCCCCAACAATCTGGAACACCCTCCCAGACGATCTGAGATCAACGACGGACCTCAAAGACTTTCGCAAACAGCTGAAGACAATGCTGTTCATAGAACACTATGGACACGTCACATGACCCAACTACCAGGAACAACCAACATACCCCCCCCCCGACCCACTGATAAGAGAATGTATAACGGCACATGATGTTTCTTAACACTAAATGTATAGATGAATGTATTATAGCACACGATGTATCATAGCGCACAATGTACATAGCTCAACCTAATCAAACACACAACACATCTTACACACAAAGCACGATATAACCCTCACTGCATGAAAAACACTATCACTTCCTTTGATTGTTTTGCTGTGATACCGCCTTGATTGTAAGATAAGGCGGTATAGAAATACTGTTAAATAAAATAAATAAATAAGAGGTGGACATCCTGCTTCATGTTTTTGATGCCAAAATGTTGGCAAGTCTATGATGTACTGTGCCACCTCTGGTGATGTAGGGCAGTGGTGACATCTAGTGATTTGTTGGATCCTTTTTGATGTCCCAAGGACCCACACTTCCTTTTGATCTGTTTCATATGAAGCACCATGTAAGAAAAATATTTGGACAAAATGCCCTCAGACGCTCTTTGCTATACTATAATACTGACAGTCTAAAACCAGTATTCTGTGTTTGCTATCTACGGATTGTTCGCATCCATTTATCAAGTTCTGCAAGGCAAACCTAAGGAAATGAGGTCCTGTGTTTGTAAAAAAAAATATTTTTCTTCAGTCCCCTTTGCCTATATTTTATGATATTGAAGCTTTACCCTTCTATCAGAGTGGATAGAGCAACAGCCTACCACCCAGGAGATTGTGGTTTGATTCTCATTGGCACACCTTGGGCAAGTCATTTTACCCTCGCTTGGCTCAGAAGGGAAGAAAAGGCCTGGCAATCTACTTCCGGTCACACCTTGCCAAGAAAGCCCAGGGGCTGCTGGGTCACCAGGAGTCAACATTGACTTGATGGCACTTAAAAAAATCCTTTTATCACTTCTGCTAATATTATTCATCATAAATATAAAGGAGTCAATATTCAGAATGATTTATAAGGCTAACTTTGAAGTTAATCGCATACGTTGTTGAGTTCAAAAATTCAGGGACAATGACCACTTAAATTTTGGCCAGATTACTAGATATCAGAGTGCAGGTGCATGGCTTAAAGTTAACCAGGTAACACTGATATTCAGTGCACTCCAGTTAACTTTATGAAGTTAACTCAGACTGCACAAATAGCTGTCCTATGGTTAAACATATATTCAGCAGTCCAATAACCGTATAATAGCTTAAGATAAACTCTGTTCCATAGCCGGCTACAAGCAACTCATTATTTTGTATATAGTTTGCACTGTTCTGTGCTATCCCTAGCTTCCATTCATGTTATAATGTAAATATGTTCCAGGTAAATTTGTTCCATGTAATCTTGAAGTTCTGTACTTTGTAAATCGCATTGATCCTCGGAAATGCGGTATAAAAAAATAAAATAAAATAAAATAAATAATAAGAAAGAGAATCTGCAAATGTTTTCAGAAACTGGAACCCCAGTCCATGGAACTTATCTAGACATCATTACTTTTTAAATAAATAAAAATCAAAGTTCACTTTGAACTAGATTGAGGTTAACTCTTGTTTTCTGTGTATATTTGAGACAAAGATTTTTCAATCAGACAATGGAGTAAAGTAAGGACAGAAGAGGTTCCTACCTTTCAAATTAAAAGTTAACCTTTGAAATTATTATTATTATTACTACTACTAGTACTGCTATTATTTTTACAGCAAAATCTTTGAGTGTATTTTTGTTTCCAGAAGATGTTAGAAGAGCAACAGTACACTCTGGACTGCATCTGAGAGGAGTCCCTTTCTTTGGGGATGCAGGACTCTACCTGTACCATTGTGTCTCACAATGCACTCAGAAGATGCGCGCAAAGTATTCACTGCAGAGCTTGGTGTGCGTTGCTGCTGCTGCTAAATTTGTGCACAGCAGGCATACATGTGAAGACTGGCCTCTTCTGTCCCCTCCTCATAAAAAGCAATATTATTTATTCTTGCACACATATGCAGTAAGGGGTTCTTTAACTAAAGCGAGGAAAGATTTTGCACTTACTCCATGCCTTTAGTAAAGTGTAAAAATCATGCAGTAACTGTTGGAAGTGTGCCCAGCATGTTTCCTGCAGTTACTGCCTGAAACGCCCCTTACCACGTGTTAAGGTTCTTCACAATTGCCACAGCTGCATTTAATGCTACCTATCGAGGTGATGTTAAGGGCACCCGCATTAATTGCAACGTTGACAGAGCGTGGTATCGTGTGCTAACTGCAATATGCAATCCCTGCCCACTCTCCGCCCATAACCTGCCCTTTCCAACCAAATTGCGTGATGAGAAACTAACATGGAATTAGCACTCAGTAACTGTCATGCCAGCGCAATAAGTCACAGCGTTACTGCATGCTAAAATGCGCATTAACTGCTTAGCGTACTTTAGTAAAAGGCCCTTAATGACCTCTTTGAGGTTTATTGTGATATGGAGGGAGCAAGTTTTATGCACATCAATGGAGCTGCCCTGACTGACCACCACACATTGCAATATGTCACAATATTTAATTGCCCTATGATATTATCAACTTCCTCCCTGCGATATATTTATTTAGCTGAGAATATACTGGAGATGGCAAGGACTTGCAAGTGTTACAGAGAAAGAGATGAGGAAGGCGAGGGAGAAAGGCAGGCAGCAGCTGGGAAACTTGTGGTTTCCCAGTTATTTTTACACTCATCTTTGCATGCATGAGCTGCCACAACATCCTGGCATGGAGCAGGGAGCTTACAAGTCAAATATACTATTCTTAGATATAAAAAAGAGGACCAAATTGCACAAAGAAACATACCATGCTACGTTGCGCAATCTTGAAAGACCAAAGATGATTTTAATTCTTCTCTGAAATAATGAACAATTACAAACGATGTGTCAGAACATTCCAAAGGTTTATTTTTCTTTCTGCGTGTGACAGCCTCACAACCTGTTGCAAATTACAGACAGAAACGGTTTTTTAAAATTTTTTTAGAAGGGGGCTATTATTTTTCTCATTCTGGCTTTGAACCAATGGGCTACAAATTTGGGAACATTCTTGGTTTGTTTCTAGATCAGGCCCACGATGTGGATGAATGGGAAACATGCAGAGACCTGCGACTCCCTCTGGCTGTATAAACCACATCTATTTCCAAAGGTGATCACGCAGGTGTTTATCGAGATAAAAAAGAATGGACCGATGGAAAACTGCTCCCTTGTCTATAGATAAAATTGTTGTTCTTACATTTTCCTTTTATATTCTTTCCAACCCAACAGAAGTTGAAGGGTTAAAGAATGTTTGTCTGTCTGTTGGTCTGAGAGCAAAATGACTCTCCAAAAATGTAATGGAATGAGATGAAACCCGGCATGTGGGAAAAGCCAATAAAAGACACCTCAAGTTTATAAATAGGCCAAACTGAACTGGGATTCCAATGAAATAAGCCCCCATCCCAAAAAACTAAATGATCCAATGCATTTTTATGGGAGGCGTTCCAGCTTCTGTAGTTTAGAAAGTTGCATACAATCAAACATACTCTAGCAGTTAGGGAATTCCTGCCTTCAAACTCCTCCGCCCTGTTCTCTACTCACCAACCCCTCAAATTCCCTCCCCACCCACAAAAATTACCCTTGTAAATCCCCCATCACTCCAACCTGCCCCAAAACCCAAAATCGCTGTGCCACAACAACAAACTGCCCCCTTCACGGCACACACACTACAGAGATGCATACACACTCATTATAAATAATCCTCTAGCTGTGACACACTGCAAAGTGCTTTGAGTCAATGCTGATTTCTGGCAACCCAGCAGCTCTTGGGGTTTTTTGGTAGTGTGACTGGAAGTAAGTCTTTCTTCCAAGACAACAGAGGGCAAAGTGACTTGCCCCAGGCCACAAAGAAAGCCAGTAGGAATCAAACCCTGGTCTCTTAGTTACCATGCCTGTGCACTAACCACTGGGTTATTCCTCCATGCTATGATGCTAGACATTTTAAGTTATTCAGATACGTATTTAATTTTCTTTGTTGTTATTTCTACTATGAAAGCTACTTACTGAATTATATTGCTTTCTTATTGGCTACTGTGCATGCTGGCAAGTAGTATCTGTTGCCAGGGCTAAATTAAGGCGCTAGCAAAAGACAAACATAGCTAGGGTCCAAAGGATGGGGAGGGAGGGGGTGCTTTCAGATTTGCTCTGTACTCAGGAGGTTAGGATTGATAACTGCTCAGCTTTTTTCAGGCTTCTACAGATTTTTACATCAATGTCCAGAATCTAGAAGGAAGGCTAAACTATTTTGAGGGAGGAGTGGCCTAGTGGTTGGGACAAGGTACCATAGGCCAGAAGGTCAGTGGTTCAAATCTCACTAGAGGACAGCAACTTTGGGCCAGAAGGACTGGGGTTTCTAGTCCCACAGGTGCTCCTTGTGGTCTTGGGCAAGCCACTTAACCCTCCATTGCACATGTTCCCTGTAAGTATTAGCATATGTGGCTCATATCCTCTCATGTTAAATTATCCTCAACCACCTTGACCCAGTGAAAAGTAGGATATAAATGCAGCTAAATAAATTTTGACATGTTTCAGAGTTTAAAACCTCTACCTGCATTTCTCTAATCTCCCCCCCCCCACCCGTGTGAATCAGCCTGCCCTTCTCTACTTATCATAGAAAACGTTTTTGCACATTCTGTTGATTCACTATTTAAATAAATAAATAGATTTAAAATATATATATATATACAGAGAGGGGGGAGAGAGAAAGAAATCAAACATGGATTTGTGATAATTAATATGGTTTTATACCCAATGTAACTAGTAGCAGAGACTGTGAGTAGGATCCAAGCAAAGGCTGTGGGGGCGGAGCACTGGAATGATGCTCTAGTCACAGACTGTGGGTAGGATCCAGCCAATGGGAAGGTTGTGGGGGTGAAGCACTGGAATACTGCTCTAGTCACGGACTGTGGGTAGGATCTAGGCAATGGGAAGGCTGTGGGGGTGAAGCACTGGAATGCTGCTGTAGTCACAGACTGTGGGTAGGATCCAGCCAATGGGAAGGCTGTGGGGGTGAAGCACTGGAATGTTGCTCTAGTCACAGACTGTGGGTAGGATCTAGGCAATGGGAAGGCTGTGGGGGTGAAGCACTGGAATACTGCTCTAGTCACGGACTGTGGGTAGGATCTAGGCAATGGGAAGGCTGTGGGGGTGAAGTACTGGAATACTGCTCTAGTCATGGATTGTGGGTAGGATCTAGGCAATGGGAAGGCTGTGGGGTGGAGCACTGGAATGCTGCTCTAGTCACAGACTGTGGGTAGGATCTAGGCAATGGGAAGGCTGTGGGGGTGGAGCACTGGAATGCTGCTCTAGTCACAGACTGTGGGTAGGATCCAGCCAATGGGAAGGCCGTGGGGGTGAAGCTTTGGAATGTTGCTCTAGTCACAGACTGTGGGTAGGATCCAGCCAATGAGAAGGCCGTGGGGGTGGAGCACTGGAATGCTGCTCTAGTCACAGACTGTGGGTAGGATCTAGGCAATGGGAAGGCCGTGGGGGTGAAGCACTGGAATGTTGCTCTAGTGACAGACTGTGGGTAGGATCCAGCCAATGGGAAGGTTGTGGGGTTGGAGCACTGGAATACTGCTCTAGTCACAGACTGTGGGTAGGATCTAGCCAATGGGAAGGCTGTGGGGTGGAGCACTGGAATGTTGCTCTAGTCACAGACTGTGGGTAGGATCCAGCCAATGGGAAGGCTGTGGGGGTGGAGCACTGGAATGCTGCTCTAGTCACAGACTGTGGGTAGGATCCAGCCAATGGGAAGGCCGTGGGGGCGGAGCACTGGAATGCTGCTCTAGTCACAGACTGTGTGTAGGATCTAGGCAATGGGAAGTCTGTGGGGGCAGAGCAATGGAATGCTGATGTGGTCACAGGAAGGGAGGTGGTGAGCTGTACAAGTTAATTTTCTGCTTGTGGTGAGACATGGAATAAAAATGGAACCCTTCTAAGAAAATTATCTCAATGCATTTGTATAGGAAAAACAGTTCCAAAGTTGTATCATACAAATCCTGATTCACAGTAACATAGTGATTATGGGCTTGCACCTGCAAAACATCCCTCCATTCTCACCTCCTTTCTTTACCACAGAGAACCAGCACAGATAAATACACATGCGTAAGATTCACTTGGTTTGCAGCTTGTCGTGCTGTGAGGGCTTGTGTGCATCAGTGATGCTGAGAGCTAAGCTATCAGTAGCTTAGCTACTGGCAGGGTCTCCCAAGATAGACAAGTCCCAGCTGAGGTGCCAGACTAAGACAAACCACCCATCTGGGCAGCAGCAGAATGGGATGGTTTTGTAAACGGAGGATCATATTTCTGTGACAAATGCAACAACACTGGAATTAACTGCACAGAAGAAAGGCTTGGCAAATCTACTTTTGTATTTTGCCCTGAAAACAAAATGGATAGTCACAACAAAACAAATTGTACTATAGTGCTGGAAGATGAGACCCCCAGGTTGGAAGGCACTCAAATGGCTACTGGGGCTGAGCTGAAGTCTTCTCAGAGTAAAGCCAGCATTTATGATGTGGTTGGATCTGCTGATGTAGCTGTGCATGAAAAGAGAGTCAGAAGTTGCAAAGATGTCTTACATATTGGGACATGGAACGTAGGAAGCATGAACCAAGGGAAGTTGGAGGTGGTCAAGAATGAAATGGAAAGTGTACAGTTCGATCTGTTGGGTGTCAGTGAACTAAAATGGACTGGCTTTGAGCACTTTGCTCATATACGGTACAGTTTCCCGTGTTTAAAACCTTTCCTAAAATGACCTTTTTAATCTCACTGAGAGGGTAGTAGACAACTGGAATCAACTTTCAGAACATTTTGATCATGTGGTCACCCTCTGCTGACATCTTCTATGTTTCTATGTCTCAGTCAGTAGGTCATCGAAGTCATAGAAAGGACAGGTTTGGTAACACTGAAACGTGCTCATTTCAGTACTAGAAGCTGATAATGTTGGTCCCAGTAATTTCTGCTTCTTTGGGCTTCCAGCCCTGAGCTCCAGAAGAATCTCCCTGGAAACATTTGGCGGGAGCTAAATTATTTTGCATTTAGATGCAAGCTCAGAATCTGATGTTACTTTAAAAACCTTGGAACCACTTATGATATATAGAAATTTCTGCCTCACAAAGCAAAATACTGCTGCAGGGTCCTTGGTTCTTGAGAAAGCTTCTTGTGATATTTTAAGGAAAGTAGTGAGATTTTATAAATGTATCTTTTTGTTTCCTTGTATGAGGATTATTGTTCTATGATTGTGTTATTATGATGTGTTAGTATCCCATGAATTTAGCTACTGGACATCTCTCTGAGCTTGCTGGCAAAATTTATACAACTTGATGAATCAGATCAGGCCAAAAAGAAATCAGCCTCCATTTCGGGGAAGGAGGAGGGGGTTTCTCTTATATAGAAGTTCCTTTCAACCCTTTTCTCCAAGCTATACCACAGACCACAGTTTCACCTGAAACCCAGTACCCATGCACCATTAATCTAGCCAATAGGTAGCGTAGCTATATCGGTGGTTGTCTCTTTGTCCATTGTCTTCTCCAGTGTTTCTAAGTCTAGTTTTTCTGATTGTACACCATCTTGATGTGAACTTAGTTCTCAAAGAGCTGGGACTTCCTCCAAATCATTAGATCCCTCAGAGCTGTGAAAGTCGCCTCTACAGAATACTCTTCTTTGCTGAGTTTCTTGCACAGATCACAACCAAACTGGGTCATAATTATGTGGGTTCAAAATAATGGAGGCCTAATTCCAGAAACGTAATTGTTTGTATTGGTTTCTTCTGGCTACCATAGAATCTAGCATGTTATTAGAGATGTCCAGAACTTGACATTCCCTTTTCTTTATTGGCTGTGGTAAATATGTTGCACATGCCCCACAGAGAAAATACTGACTGCAAGAGCCCAGAATTAAAATTAAAAATTAGCTAAAATATTCCATTTCAGAGTGTAAGTCTTATAAATCTTTAACATGTGTGAGGCTTTTTTTCACTAAGAAAACAACAACGGAAGCCGATTGCATGTATGACCGAGCTTCTGGTATTTTTATGTTCCTGTGGTTTTTCATTCCTTTGGCTCCAAGAGAGGAATAACATCCGTCTTTTGGATTGGAAAGCTACCAGAGTACCAGGAATTGAAATTAAGGTCATAATGATCCCCTCTGTGTCTTCTTCAGTGAGACTCCAGAGGTATCAGTGCAGAAAGCAGGTTGCCATCGGCCCGCACAGAGGGAGTGCCAATGTGTTGCATGATGAGGTCGGCAGGATGAATGTGGCCATGCTTTGATGCACCAGAATTCATAATGTCATTATGACATTTATTGTACTCTGGGACTGATTCCCCATGGGAATTATGGGAAATCAAGCATAAATAAATAATTGTTTGACTTTCGCTTCTGGTCATTTCCATTTGTGAAGCAACTTTTCTTTGAGCCTCTGTTTTTCCCACTTGTCCCACCACCTTCTTCTTAGGGAAACTGCTTGGGACGCACGGCTCCCTCTGCTGGATGACAGTCCCTAGGGTAAAACCACTACTCTGCTCACTTGTCAAGCAGTGACAGTTCTCTCTTCCTCCCTGGACGAGAGTGTACATGACTCCACTGCCCAGCTGCCACTCCTGTTCCACAGTCAATAGACCATACTTCCTTTCACTAACTCTCAGCATGAAATCCGGAGTGCAAGCCAGGTTTCAGGAAACTACTGCTATTGTGGGTGTGACCTTGCACCTTTCCTCTCTTGTCCGTCACTCATTCATCTCTCTTCACCAGATTTGTGCCGTTCATCCCTTTCTCTTCCCTTTTTCTCTGACCACTTTTCCGTCCACACTTATTATGTCTAGACTTGACTACTGCAATATCACTCTCCTGGGCCATCCAAAGTATCAGCTTCACTACCTACAACTTGTACAAAACACAGCTGTCCATATTCTTGCACATGTCTCAAGCTCTGACCACGTCACCCCCCTTCTGATCCACTTTCATTGGCTCCCCCTCAAGTACCGAATCCAGTATAAGCTTCTTCCCTTGGTCCATCAAGCATTGCACACATTGATATCCCACAATATCTCTCTGACCACCTCCACTCTCCTCACCATGTCCTCTGTAACATTCACGTCAATCGCCTACACCTTCCCTCTGCCTCAAAAGCCCAACTAGAATCCACCCGCAACTCAGACCTGCCTCATGGAATATACTTCCCTCTGATCTCCGTCTCAAATCCTCTTACCCTAAGTTCAAAACCTTGCTCAAGACCCAGCTTTTCCATGTAGCTTTTGACTTGCCATCCTCCGGTCCTTAACCTCTCCCCCCACCCCCCATATGCTTCTCACTTCTCCTCTCCTCTCCCAGTGTGATTGTGTTATCTTTCCTGTCTCGATTAATGCTGTTCTTTTTGGTTTCTCTCTATTTTTAAGTTGTACACCTCCCTGCTGCATTTGTGAAGGTGCGGTATATCAAGCCTAATAAAACATAAACATAAAACATAATACGGTGTTTGCCTCATGTAGAGTTCTCTGTCATTGAAGTGGTGGTCATTAATGGAAAACAGAATATCTCTAGGGACAGAGGAACCTTAAGTGACCAGATTGCGCATTACGACAGTCCAAATGCCGGTATTTATTAACATGTGCGCAGTGAATACATCTGTGCACCAGGTTTTAACACGCGTCCTACCACTCATCTCCTCTTTTCCAATTAAATCAAGATCTGTAAAAAGATATTCTTTCAAAATGTGCTGTTGCCGCAAATCCCTGATGACTACGATGCAAGCATTAGCATTGCACGCGGCTCGGGCCAAATCTTTGTTGACCATTCAGGAAGGGAATTCCATTCTGAATAATCCATTTCTATGTTGGTGAATTGGAAAGCCCATGAAAATATAAAAATTAAATAAAATAATCCTCTAACAGCACAACCTAAAGAAAGCAAAAAATTCCCCCTTGTGGTTGTTCAGAACTTCTTATTATTAAACTTCTGCCAGTGACTGCCCGTTGCATGGATAATATGCACCATTTCATCAAAGGCATGATACGAGAGAAGCTTAATACCACCTCCACGAGACATGGCTAAGGTTTGCCATGCTGATCATACATAAAGGATATGGGGTGGGGGGGGGGGGGGCGGTATTTCAGAAAGCCAGGTAAGTAGATGTCCCAGTGTGAGAATGCCCGTAGCATAGGGGAATGGTGGAGGTGTGGCCAGGATGGAGCAACAGAGATGCACGTCGTGGTGCATTTCAGAACGTCACAAGCATATCTGGCTCTGGTAGTTCAGGTGTCCATGCCTATACCTGTTCCCAACTATGAATAAAGTGCAAAAAAGCACTCAATTCATGGCTGCAAAATATACTTTCATCACCATAGTTCATATTTCCTGGCCAAAGAAATCTACATGTTAATACATAGTCCAATCATATTACTGGCCTGCCACCACACATCTGATTGTCTGAAATGGCAGGTTGGGACCTACAAGTCTCATAACATAGTCACCTCCTTTCTTAACGGGGCCAGCCCAGGGGTTTCTGCCACCCCCCTTTCTCATGCTACTGATTTCGGAGGCAGGTCATGTGCTTTGGGGAGTCAGAAGCTGAAGCACCTGGCCTGCTGCCCCCTGTCTGTGGAGTCAGCAGCAGCATGGCTCAGCACAATGAGGCAGGAGGGCAGTACAACAGGCCATGGTTACTGAACCACATGGCCTGCCACCCCTGCTTCTTAAACACCTTTGCCAACACCTCTAAGTACTCATTCAGGGATGCCCACACATTTATTTATTTTATAGGTTTGTTATATAACTTTATCATTTAGTCATTGCAACTTAAACTTGGTAATGTACATTAAACAGGGACATTGAAAACCTGGATTCTTCCAAGGCAGTGGAGAGTAAAGTGACTTACACCAAGGCATGCTAGTGGGAATTGAACCCTGGCTTCTTGGTTATCAAGGCTGTGGTCTAACCACTAGGCTACTCCTCCACTCTGCTTGAGTCACATTTGTGAAATGGCCTACATCCATGCATGTACCCGTTCTTGCTATCTGCATAGGTCCATCTCCAGAACCAGTTTCCAGGGCATTCATCTTTCGGGGTGGAGATAGAGTGATTTCGGGAGACACGCATCTCTGCCTCCCTTCACTGCTGCTACTCCTCCGGACTTTTGGACATTGTGCCCTGGACATCTCAGATCCTTCCTGACGTCCCCTCTAACATACCACTTTATGCATATTTGATGGTCTACCTCATTAACGCTGATTATTAATACTGCATTTGCATATGTTAATAGCGATTTTAGCACCTTTTCATATATTGGTCCTAGGAGTTCCTTTCATCTCCATTGATATATCTCTCGCTCATAGACTGGGCTCAGTTTGCCATGACTTACAGAGATACATCACAAAGCTGTTTGTGGAATTTTAGAGAACTCCTCTACTCCTTCAAAAAAATAGTCCCTTAATTACTGGCAAATGTTGAAATAACTAGTTATTGCTGTATATAAAGACTACCTTGTTTTTATTAAGCTTTCTCCTTTTATTGTCTCTTTCATTCAAAGCAAGCCTCTCACATATGGGATTAAAGAGCTTATGCCTTGATTATTTTATGCACGGCCCCTTTTATCTTTCTGAGGTTTGCATTTTAATGTAACTCAAACATGTCAACAGGCTGAATGTGGAACAATATTACAAGTAGGATGAGACTGTAATTAATTAAGTTATACGCTTATTAAAGGACACTTGCCTCTTTTACTTTCCCATTTTTAAAAATCACTTTTAAATTGAAACAATTCAGCTGTGAGTCAGTTCATGTTATCAGATGCATTTGCAGAGATAAAGAAGAATGAAAAATTGAAACCAATACATTCTTATAACGAAAAAAACAAACCCTGAAAAATATTTTTATTGAAAGTTCTCCAAGCTTGCAGCTGAAAAGTAGCCTGTCTGAGGAAATAATTATTGAACTCTCCTTCACAATGTAAACATAGGGGCCAATATTCAAAGCATTTTAGCTGGTTAGCAGACCTGTTAACCAGTTAAAATACCCTGAGCCCAATATTCAGCGACACTACCGGTTAGTTCCACTGATCCTGGAAAAAAAGTCTGGCTAAAACCGGGGCAGTCTGTGGGCACATCGGGGATGGTGATGTCTGCTAACTAGTTAACAGTGATAGTCAGCAGTCCTGACTTTAATCAGTTTTCACTATCTGGTCAGAGGCTAAATATTGCTGTTAAATAAATAGTAAAGCCACTGTGTGGCAAGCTTAAATGTTCAGCAGCAGATATCAGATTTTTTCACTGCCAAATATCCAGATTTATTTATTTATAAAAGTTTATGTCACTTTTCTGAAAAAAAAAAATTCAATCAAATCGGTGTACAATAAGAACGTAAGATACACCATACTGGGTCAGACCAAGGTCCATCAAGCCAACAGTGACCAGTCTAGGTCACAAGTACCTGTCAGCTTCCCATAAAGACACAGGTTCCACAATGCTTGTCCCGGGGCAAACAGTGGATTTCTTGGGTCCTCTTCAATAATGGTTTATGAACTTTTACTCCAGGAACTTGTTCAAGCCTCTTTTAAACCCAGCTACACTAAGAGCTTTTACTACATGCTCTAGCTGAATTCCAGAATTTGATTATGAGTTGACAATGATGGAGAATGAAAACAATGGGCCCATTATTTAGTGACAGTAGCTAGCTGCTGCCGCTGAGCATTAGGCCCAGTTGTTCAATGCCAGGTTCCAGCAATCCAGCCAACCCGGATATTCACTGCCGGGCCTGCATTAGATCGACTAGCTGCCACCGGTGAATATCGGCCATTTATGCCTGTAAGTGGCCACGTGCCTATTTGCTTTTATAAATAGGCTTAACTTGACATTTTAAAATGTGCTTTAGCAAGGCATCTCCTTATCAATGCACCCTGCACAAAGCCAGGTTTAGATAGGTCATAGAGTAGGGAATTTATATGTCCAAGTCAGGATAAGGAAAATTGCTGTTGTGTTTGCAATCACAGAGCCTCTTGTAAAATACATGCAAAGAGGTGCAGAAGTACACATCGATGTCTGAGCATGTCCAGTGGGAGCAGAGATTTTATAAAGCCCCATATGGGGAAAAGAGCATCCATGTGTGGAAGCAGTTGGTCCCAATATTCACACCAGCAGCAAAAGTGCTCCCTTTATCATTCCCTGACATTTGGTCCCCCACTTATTCTCCCCCAGTCACTTCTCTGACATCAATCCCCCTATTAAAGACCTCCTCAAAATCCATAGCCCTTAAGCAGTTTTCCCCAGAATACACTCCCTTCCCCCTCCCTCATTTCTGATCTCCTCTAGCTCTTACTGGGTTCCTTGATAGTCTAGTGGGAGCAGGAATAATCTCTTTGTTCCTCCTATTCATGGCAAGTCCATCTCATTGCTGGCCTTCCTCTTTTGCGTTGACCTTCTACCTTGCCAAGCATGATGTCTTTCTCTAATGATCTCTCTCTTCGCATGATGTGTCCAAAGTATGAAAGTCGAAGTCTTGTCATCTGAGCTTCTAAAGAAAGCTTAGGTTTGATCTCCTCTAGTACCAACTGGTTTGTTACAATAACAGCAGCTACGGGTACCAGTCTGTCAACAATGAGCCGCCTGATTGAAGACCGAACACAATTTAGGATAGCTATCCAGAGGGTCGCCATGAGTCGACTCCGACTCAACGGCACTTAACAACAACAACAACATTCATGGCAAGTCCCAGCTTCAAAATGAAGCCTGTGACTCCTAATGGCGATCTTGTGGTACTACTGCAAGGGCTTACACTGCCAAATAGGGGCAAAATGTGGAGCATAAATGGAGCATGAGTGATGCAAGTAGTTGTATGTGTGTGTTACTTACAAAATATGATGATTTACAGACGTACTTGCAAAATATACGTGGCAGCAGTAGGGCTATTGCAAGTGATCACGCCTTAATTTAAGGTGCGTTTCTCTTCCAGGTACACTAGACATTGCTTCTAGAATAAACCCCAAAAGCACCCATAAAATTACCCTAGAAAAGCTTCAGAAATCAAGGTTAAAAGAAAGCTGCAAATATTTGCATCTGCTCGGGTGACCCACATCCACGTTCTGCCAAAATCCACTTCTGAACACGCCTATTAGTGAGTCACGTACAATACGGAGTTTTCACCATTGTGCAAACTTGTACATGTGGCGTGACTTCATAATCTGTATTACACTGTCATATATGCATGAAAATGCTTTTATAAAATCCCCACCCCCTCCCCTCATTCTTAATTGCAAAGCCAGTACTACCAGGATGTATTAATATTTTCATTAAAATCAAAGCTTGATCACAGTAATGCAGCTGATGTGCTGTTGGTTGATAGCTATTTAATTATAGCGCAATGGAAGATGAGAGAAGAGGTGGATGTGAAACCATTAGGGGCATTACACATGGGAAATAAGTGTTCGCAAAGTTGCTGGTGGTTCTATGGTTACAAGCCACCATATGGGGTGATGAAAACAACTGAAGTTTGAATCCGTCTCATTTAAAGTGTTTTTGAAGGGTGTTAAATAGCACTGAAGGACAGTCTAGTCATTCAGGCTTGATGGAACTAATATGCACATTGGAAGCAGGTGGTCATACAGAAATAATTATGATATTAATATGAGCCAGGAAGAGATGTGGAAGCCAGAATCAATAAGGATGGAAAAGAAAGATGGCAGCGCAAGGAAAGTATCCAGACATCAAGTATGAGCAGGGGAAGACAAGATGGAGGCATGTGTGTGTCAAGAGATGTTAGCTGGCCAGGAAAGAAATCTGTGCTAGACTTGTTCATTTAAGCCTGCGTTAAAATGTCACAGTTACCGCACATTAATGGCCAAAATTAACATATGATAACTGCAAAGTATATCACTCGCTAAGCCCACTGTAGTAACCATTACCATCTCCTAAAACTATAACCACACTGAAAATCCTGCACTCGCTGCTTAGCGCGGGTTGGGGCTGAGACTGCGCGGGATAAGAGAAGAGCATAGGCATTGCGCGTAGCACACGCTCACTGTCATTGTTGCAATTAGCATGGGTGCACTGATCCCACCTCGATGGGGGCAGGAAGTGCAAACCTCCATTCATTAGTGTGGGACCGGCACCACCTTGCACTATTTTTTTGGGCTGAATGCACGCCAATCTACCGTGTTTTAATAAACATATCCCTAAGCGTGAAGCTGCTGCATTAGCTGTTAGCATGAGCCTGTAGTGACATCATACACCAATGCGTTAACTGCTTAATACACTTTTGTAAAAGGGACCCTAAATGTTTTCTTCTATGTGCCTTCTTTAATTAGATGTCATACGATTATCATACTTTTTAACTATTGATCTGTAGATAAGAAGAAGCATAGCTAAGCTAAAGTATTACTTGCAGGGACATAAGGTGATGTTGCGTCCTAAAACTGAATAATTATTCCGGGAAGCTGAGCTGAGATGAGCTGCTAGTCTGACATGCCTCAGCTCCATTTTGTAACAGAACACTCCAAAAATCATCTTATTTTTTGAGAACCTTGTCCCATATCTGGGACAAGAACTCTGAGATCACGTCAAACTAAGTGAAGTTTACCTCACCATATAATCATCAGCACAGCCATGCAATGCAGCTCACAGCCGAAGAGCTGGAAGAAGAACATACGGGCTGCAGTTTCCAGTCTGCATACTGCTGTCAGTACTAACTACAGCCATTGATCTCAGATGAAATAGATAATGAAGAGTCTGGAATGGAGGAAGAGGGCAGGTAGGCTTTACTCTTCAACCAGGTGAAAGGGTGGTAGCTGACAAAATATTTTGACATCCACAATGAACATCTCCACTAGCTTCAGAGGCCACCATTAAAAGCGAGATCATGTTGACCACAGTTACTGGATGGTCGCACGTTGTCTATGGTAAGTGGAGCTTGTTGTGGTTCTATGGCATATGGTTCCAATTTCTCTAAGCAATGAAGTCGGCCATTTTAGTCCACTTGAGCTAAGAAATGAGTTGCGCTTGATTCTTGATGATTGGACTAACCTTTTTTTTTTTCATTTTTGACAGCTACTTCTTTCTCTTTGTCTTCCAGCTCATTTAAAAGCTGGGCTGAGATTTTGGTGCCACAAGCCTTCATTCGTAAACACCTGTGGATTTTTTCCACTGTGTACTATCATTTAGCAGATGTCAGGTTCTAGCCTGCCTCAATATCTTAGCTCTTCCTTGGGTCCTCTGAAGCAATCCACACTAACTCCTGCCTTGTAGGTCCAGTTTTAGAAAATGGCGTCAGCCTGTTTTTGCCATAGAACAAAACAGCACAACCATCACTATTTCAAAATGGCAACAGTTAAAAATGGTGCTGATTTCAGACCAATCAGCACCATTTTCCATTAGCAGACTGGCAGGGCAGGAGTGAGTGGGGATCACTCATGTCTCTAAAGACTCCAAGGTTGGGGTCAGATATGGGGAGGTCTGGTAGGACAGTAGGCAAGACTGGAGAAAAGCAAGGTGGGAGACAAGGAGGAGTTGACTGCTCCTTTTATTTGAAAACAAACCAAATCCTCATCTGTTCCAGTACTACCATGAGGTGAGGCCCACGTTCTTTAGTTTTAAATGGGCTAGCACATTAAGAACCTGTCAAGTAATCAGTGCCTCTGTCTGTAAAGCATCAACTCCATGTTGTTTATTCCAAGGCAAGCATGTTTACGATATTTTGGCTTAGCCTAAACCTACCACTTGGCCCAAGGAGAAAGGCACACACAAGTTTGCTTTAAGTGAGCAGCGACGTTTGTCCTCTGCCTTCACTATGAAATGATTTATGTCTCATGCAGGGCTGTAATGTGAAATAATCTGAGCCCATTTGTAAACACATACTAGTCGAAAATGGACTCAGCTGGGAAATTAAGTAATCGGAATAAAAGAAAATATGTCTCTCTCGTTGTAAGTAAAAGAAACAACAGTTCTGATCTGTGGTTTGCTACCAAAAGCGCTGTGCAGTAAGTGACGCTTGAGGTTTGTGTATGTATTATGTAATACTAACTGTATCAACCCCGATTAGTGCTGAAACCATTACCATAAATCATTATAAAACATTTCTTATTCGTTGTGCAGGACCCGGCTTATCATTTAACAGAACCAGATTTAGTTATTTCCTGTCCCTGCTTCAACATGATGGACTTACTAACATGACAAACTTTGGTAAAGACGTGCCACAGGGGACTCCTCAGTATTTAAATAAAATACATGGCTGTAAATCAAAATTCACTAATGAATACATTCTCTCTTCTGCTCTGATCTTTGCTGTCTTATATGATAATTAATTATCCTGTTCTGGACAGCAATTTGGACTGTTGCAATAATGTTTGACAGAATGTCTGTCTGAATTCTTCCTTCTTTAGTTAAATCCTGGCATCAACCACTGAAAATTTCCACCCACAATACAGGTAAAAGTAGCCACATTGCTCATAACCCAGGTTCTTTCACCTGTGGCTATAAAGGGGCTTAGTGAGATCAGAGAGAAATGGTGAGAAATGGAGAGAAAGGTTTAATTTTGAAAGCCCAGCACTTGCTTCCTTTAAAGCAGCTGCAAATATAGGTATTAAGGTTTGGGCCCTATTCCCATGGTCGCTTCCATTTTCAAAAAAGAAAGCCCTGCACAGGGCTTCCTATTGAAAATTAACTTGCACAGGGTTTCAAAATTTACAGTGTTGACTCCTAGCAACCCAGCAGCTCCTAGGTTTTCTGGCAGTGTAACTAGAAGTAGATTGCTAGGTAATGAAAGGTTAAGTGACTTGCCCAAGGCCACAAGGAGTTACGAGTGGGAATTGAACCCTAGCTGTTTGGTTACTAAGCCAGTGTTCTAGCCATTAGACCACTCCTCCACTCTCAGTAACTCAGGGGTCAGAGATTGAGATCCATTTTACCGGGAGTTCCATATATTCCTGGTCCGATTAACATGGAGAATAAATCTTGCAACCATTTAACCATTTGGCATAGAACCTTGATATAGGAATGGGGATCTCCAGTCTTGACTTCTGTAAAATAGACTGTCTTGATTGGCAGTAGTATGCCCTGAAGCCCCTCCAATTGCCATGGAACATAGCAGCGCCAATGGTCAGTGGTGTTAAGAAGTATCACCACATTAGCCCAGTCCTTTGTGAACTTCATTGGCTACCTATTGTGTATCGTGTATTGTGAACTTCATTGGCTACCTATTGTGTATCGGTTGCGATTCAAGTGTTTGTGTTATATTTTCAAGACTATACGTAAGGTTGTAGCATCTGAACTATTACTCCTTATAGCCTCTTACGTACCTGGTCGGTCTTTGCATTCTAGCTCATAAGGCCTTTTAAGTGTGCTGCCAATCAAAGTCGTTCATAATTAGAGCACATGGTCCACAGTCCTTTCATGGTCACGGTCCTTTCAGTCCTAAATTATGGAATTCTTTGCCAACTGTTATTTGAAATATTGGTGACTATTTAGACTTTCGAAAACCTTAAAGGCTCATTTCTTTCGATTTGCTCATACCCGAGGAGTATCTATTTAATGTTTTTTATAAGATATATTTGATTTGGGTTTATTCTTAATTATGTATGTTTTTTGTGAACCGCTTAGCAATATATTGATGGGCGGATGATAAATGCAATAAATAACGCCCCCCCTCCTTTTGAATCTGTGCATTCGGTACTTCTTTACATGTGCAAATGGTGTCACTCTGAAGTCACCTTTTCCACATGTAGCTGATCTACACATGTAAATGCCTCTATTTCCATGTGTAGAAGTCACACAAAGCTTCCAAAATTCCCTCCATCATATTTTAAGTTACTGGCATGGACATAGTGTTAAGGAGTTGAGCTATTCATTCTCACAGGATTTGAATTAAATTGTCAAAATCTTGAAGGGGGCACAAGGCTGGAGATTTGCTCAGGGCACATAATGCTTTTCCACTGGTCTTGGTTTAAGGTCATGTGCACAGGGAGTGGGACAATATGGGAAGATGATGATGGACGTAGGGCTGTGCAGAGCTTTTAATGGCCTTATGGGTCAGCAGCTAGTCTTGGAACTTCACTCATGAATTTCATTAGCAAATACCTACCTGGATAGCTCATGGACTGCTGAAAGGCTATGTTTTACAGCACCTGGCCTTTTCAGATTATTCCTATATGAACATAGCTTGCAGACGTGCTTTCTGCTTCCATGGTTACATTTACAAATAAAAGAAAAACTGTTTTCAAAAAAATGCATTAATCTTTTCTGGAAAGATCTTTCGCCGTGGACAAGCAGGATGAGTCAGCCACACACTGGTGACATCATCTGACAGTGTCATGCGCCTGCCATCCATAGAGAAACCCCGCTATAAGTAACCTCAGTTTATGTTTCCTTTACTCAGTAGCGATTCTCTGCCAGGCCACCCTAACTGTACATTCTAGAAAATTACCTGTTCTCTCAATCCTGCTGGGAGATCTTATGTGCAAGTGTGAGCCCAGAGTATTCTGGAATTTTTGCCATCCTACATCTAGTTCTAGGCCGCACCTTAAAACTAAGCTTTGCTCTCTACTGCCAATGCCTGGCAGTAGGACATAAGTTTTCCTGTTATTGATAGACAAATGCAGGCTTCCTTTACACTAAATAATAAGAGAACTACATTTGAAACTAGCAGAGTTGCCAAATTACCCAGTTCCAGGAGTGAGATTTTTAAGTCAGTCCTGAATTTCTAACCATCTCATCCTGATGCATTATGGGACCTGCAGCACTGATTCCAATGGGTAAAATCAGAGACTACAAATACCGCACTGCATTGCAAATGTAAAACCAGAACTGGCACAAAACCTCACTCCTGGAACTGGAAAACTTGGCAACTCTGAAATGAGAAACCTTTAGACTCCGTTCCATTACTACCATGGGTCCTTCTAGTTGTTTTCCCCACCTTCTTTCTACTCATTTTTGGATGCCGAGATGGTCAAGATACGTGTGGCCTTTCCTGGGCAGCACTGAAGTGCCTTCTCATTACCTTCAGCTGCCCTCAGTGCTCTGTCTTCCCTGGTGATCCTCCATCCAGGTATTAGTCAGGCCCCACTCTGTTTAACTTCTCAGAATAACAATTTCAGGCCACTTTTGCTGAGGGTCACAGGTCTTTGCATCTCCTAATATGATTGCTATTTAAATTCGGAGTTTTTAAGGCCATAATGATTTAGGATATCATCATCTCCTCCCTTCTTCCCCTTCTCTTGTTTCCTCCCATTTTTTAAATTATTATTTTAAGTCGTTCCCACTCATTCCCCCTCCCCCCCTCACTGAGGATGGTCAAACTGATTTGGCCTTGAGTTCCCTTGTATGCATAGGTTTGAAAAGAACTGCATGCTTGGGGCCGAAGCAGCTGTTAGGGTGGGGCCAGGACAGTTACTGCATGATGATTCACGTGCTAACTGCGACTTGCACATCATGATGGTGAATAGGCAAGTTATGGGCAAAGACTGAGAGTGGTGAATACAGGGGTGGCCCAAGGGGGTTGCGGGGCCATGTGCAGAGATTCATTGCGGGGCCTCGTTTGCATAACATGTCTCATTTGCATAAATATTTGCATAATGTTAACATGCGCTTTAGTAAACATGCCTCTTAATGAGTGTCTGGATAAAGAAAGACTATCAGATTTCTACATTACTATACTCCAGTGCCAACCGCCAGGCCCATTAGGAACTACTATAAACACTGACCAATTAGAACCCACAGCAAACCCACCGTATCCTAACAGCACTACCAGGACTCACAAAGCACCAAACCCTACCTATCAAAAAGCAACACTGCAAATATTAAACCAATACATCTCCTACTGGGGAAAGAGAACAAGTGGGACTGTAACTTAGAAACTACATGAACAGAATACCTCAGTTCGATTACACATGCAGAACATAGACCATCACCACACAAAGAACAAGGGATTACAATTTAGAAATAGGAAGATAATAATTAAATTGGGAAGCCCAAAAGCCAAACATGAAATGTACAAGAACACTGGAGAAATAAAACTATAAAGTAATTTCCTCTTGAACTAAACAAAACGCAAAGATGCTAGCAATACACATTTCGCAGACCTGACATATTCCAGTTAATAAATTCAAAATAAAAAGTATTTTCTACCTTTTGTTTGGGCATTTTATTTTTCAGTTGCAATTGCTCCAGTCACTTTCTTCTGGTATCTTCGTGTCTTCTGCGAGCTGTCCATTTGTCCTTTCTTCTCTCTTCTAGATTTTTTCCATTCTCTCTCTCTATCTGCTTTAACATACTGATCGTTCCCCTTTTGCTCTTTCCCCCATTTCTTTCTTTATTCCTTTATCATCCCCTCAAATTTCACCCTTCCATTCTCAGTCCCCATTTACTCTCCCAATACCGGGCCAATCGTAGATTTTTCTTCCCTCCCACACAAAATATATTTTCCCCTCTCCATCCTCATTCCTCATCCCCATCCCATTCTAGTCCTCCCCCAAAATCAGCTCCCTTCTAGTTCTAGATCCATCCAGCATCCCATTCTCCCATGTCCCCCACATCAGTTCATTTCCAATCTTAGCCCCCCATATGCTCCTTTTCAGTGCCATTCCAGCCCCCCATCAGCCCATGTCCACTCCAAGCCCCCCCGTCAGCCCATTTCCAGTGCTATTCCAGCCCCCATCAGCCCAATTCCAGCCCTATTCCATCTCTCCATCAGCCCATTTGCAGTCCAAGCTCCCCCCCATCACAGCCCATTTCCAGTCCTAGCCACCCCTCCCCCGCCCCCAAAGAGCCCCACAGCCATCTAAGGAGCTTTAGAGGGAGCCAGGGAAGCCCGCATGAATGCCGGGAAAGGTTAAAGGGCATTTCTCGGCACTCACGCGCTTCACAGAAAGAGCCGCCAGCATGAGGGAAAACACTCTTCACGCTGGCGACTGTGCAGAGGGAGCCGGGACCTTACACGGGCTTCCCCAGCTCCCTCTGAAGCCATCCATTTGTGCGAGTATGAAGTTCACGCGGGCCCCCTGAAGCACGGGAACAACATTCTCGCACAATGGACGGACTGGTTCTGGGTGAGCACCTTGCAGTCAGCGCTGGAGGTAAACACCGTGCTCTGTTACTGTGGCAATTAGACCTCAATAGGTGGCATTAAGTGCACCCACTGTAATAAAACCCCACACCACATCTTAACTGCCAGGAGCATGTTGTCTATTCTCCTGATCGTTAACTTGGCACCTTGTATTAATGTGTATGTATTTTCACTCTATGGGTGCATTAGTTGCAAAACCACAGTGCGCTTTTGTAAAAGAGCCCCTTGATATTCATTATTCCCTTATGTTTCTTCAACCAGTTTTTTCGCTTTATTTTATTTAGCCACTTCTTATAATCACATGTGTTCCCGATCCTTTGTTCCTTTTAAATCCTTTCTAATTATTGTTGATACTCTTCCTGCATCTTTGTGTAACCACTCTGTCCTTTTCTAATTAAATTTTTATTGGGAGGAATACCAACTGCAGCATCCTTATTTGTTCTCTGAATGGAAAGAGTGAATTTATTATTATTTTTAAATGTTCTTTAGGTTACTCTCCATTCTCCCAAACGAGCTACTGACTCTTCAGTTCAGGAAACTCTACTAGGCAGGATTTCACTTGTGCATTATCTGGGTTTAATTTCCTGTGTTCTTTACTGGGAAGGACAATTGCAGGGAGCCAAAAACAGGAGAAGCATCCCTCAGAATTCATCTGATCATTCAGATGGCTCATCTGAAGCTTTAATTAAGAATGAATGCTAGGAGAGTAGGCAGGGCTGAGTCAGTCATTACGCAAACTAGGCAGTCACCTAGGGTAGCAACTGGGAAGGGGGTGTCAAAGAGCAGGGTTTTTGAAGCTAAACAATAGATTCTATCTGCCAAAGGGGGCACAAGGCTTAAGATTTGCCTAGAGCACCAACATCTTGAACCAACTCTGGGGCCGGCCCTGAGAGTAGGAGAAGCTGCAAATATCATGACAATTCGACCTTCTTGAGGAGAGCATAATTTTTCAAGGAATGTTTGGCCTGATATTTAACAGGAATTTTCCAGATAATTGCAGCCTTTAGTCGGATAATTCCCTTAGCTGCCACTGTCCACGGTTCTACGGTGGCATAAGCAAGATAGTTCTACTGAATAGTATTGCAAACTATTAGTGCTGGGGCTGTGTATGGGCAGAGCAGGATATTATCCATAAAGCAGAAATATTCAAATCACTATCCAGATGGTGATCGCAATATCACTGCTCTATCCAGATATTCAGTGCTGCTCTCTATCTGGACTGCAGTGCTGAATATCCGAATTATATTTAAACGCTATACCCAGCATTTAAAAAAAAAAAAAAACAACCCACCAATGCAGGAGTTTAAATATCAGCCTGTTTCTCTTTTTTTCCATGAAATAGCTTAAAAGAAGCTTTTTTTCATGTAGACATATCCTTCTAGAGACAGAGATAGAGAAAGTTGAAAAGAAAATATTACCAGTTAAATATTCAGCTTTTGTGTTTGTGAATGCGTCTTATGATACTGTTCAAATGCACCCAGATATGAGAGCTCTTACTATGTTTTTATTATAATGTTTGTCCCTCTTTTCTTCACTCTATCCAACTCTTTATTTGTCTCTTCTTTTCTTTTTAGATAAGCTGCACCAAATCCTTTAGGTAGAGCAATGAATGGGAAGATTGTCCCACAACAACTTGTCCAGTAGGGTAACCTGTATGGAGCAGTGGGTACAAACCTACACAAAGATGTAGAGGCAGGTATAACTCTGACCACCTCTCTGGGCAGACTGGATGCCCCATGCTGGTCTTTATCTGCCAATACTACTTAAAAAACCCCTGTGTAACTCTCACACTCATCACAAGCAATATAACCAGAGCTACTATATAATTAAAAATGTACAACGGGAGTTAAACACGCAAAACATATCTCTAATAAATGAATAACTACTTCACTAAACTACTATAAGATGTTCAGAGGTCTTTATCTGCCATCATTTACTATGTTACCAGCTCAGGATGCATTCACCAATATACCATTACTATAGCAAGATCTATAAAATAATGAGTGAAGTGGAACATAGATTGTTTATTCCTTCAAGAAGTAGAAAGACTAGGGGACACGCAATGAAACTACAATGTAGCAAATTTAATTAATTGAAGAAAATATTTTTTCATTCAGTGCATAATCAAACTCTGGAATTTGTTGCTGGAGAATGTAGTAAAAACTGCTAGTGTAGCTGGGTTTCAAAGAGTTTGGATAAGTTCTTGGAGGAAAAGTCTATAAGCCATTATTAAAGTAGACTGGGGATACACAGCATGGAATCTATCTACCTTTTGGGAACCGGCCAAGTACTTGTGCCCAGATTGACCACTGTTGGAAACAGGATACTGGGCTTGATGGACCCTTAGTCTGACCCAGTATTCTTGTGAGACCTAGCATGTATCCATGATTTATTGCCAAATGCGTTTGGATCTAGTGACATCTGCAGAAGGGACTTGCATGGTTTTGGAAGTTAATGTACTGAAGCACTATATTTTGTTATTCTAATACAAGGTATCAAACCATTCTAAGCGGCATGTTTACTCTAGATTAACATGTGTTAATGAACATTCACATGCATCAAGTACCATTGTGTCTATAGAAATAAGAGCCATAGTGGCATTTAACATCAACATGCATTAACACACAATAACCTTTAGTAAACATGCTTCTAAGACTCCAAAAAAAAAAAGAAGAATTTGTTCAAATTAAGTGTTTGCAAATGTCAGACTACATTGACCCAGCAAACCTTTGTACATACAACCAACCAAATATAGCCTAGTTTCCATGATATAAGCATGCAAGAATATGAAATATTCACATTTAATGAAATGATTGTTCTACACACATAATTTTATATAAGAAATGGCATCTCATTAATAAACATAATTTTATACAGATACAAAGCTCTATGCTTGAGAAAGGCAGACTACATTTTTCTAATGTACTGGAGGAAAGCATTTCCATTCCAGAAGATGTTTGAAATCACCTGCAGATGTGCCGAGAACAGTAACTGCTAACCATTGGCTTCAGTAAGAGAAGGCAAAGGACTGTCCAAGGTAACATATTTTCAGCAGATGTGAAATTCCTGTGGTATCTATTGACTCAACCAAGATGCATTTTAAGCACCTGGAGCCTTTAAATGCTTCAGTCTTTCTAACTTATTTGGAATTTTGTGACTCTTCAAGTTTTTGATCCCAGGAAGACCATTTTTTTGCCACTGCGGAACACAAAGGCATCAATTCGGTCAACAAGATGGATTTTGATGGAGCATGGTCTTATTACCAGGCGAATGGCACTAACAGCTAAAATGACCACTAGAGGAGGTTCAAATGGTAAAACTGGACTAATCTTCAGTAGATTCTGCCAGCTCTCTAATATGTTAATGACTTGCAGTCAGATCATTTTATTGTTATGAAGATGGCCTCATGCTCCTTCTCTGGAAGGTAGGATTGCTCAAAAAATAATAGTGTTGGATGCTCTTCCTGTAACATCCAACTTTTCATCTGATCTTGTTGTTTCCTTGTGGAAGGATAGACCAGTTTGTCCGGCATTTTCATATTTGGGGTTTTCTAGGGCTGCCATCAGCTAACACAGTCTACATCTGATGCCGGAATGGTTGAGTACTGTTAATTCCAGTGGTACCATATAATTAAAAATATTTCCATATGAAAGAAAACTGGTTTGGAAATTGTTTTTATGTGATAGAATTTAAACTCTTTTTTTTTTTTAATGAGAAGGGCCATCAGCAGCTTCGGATTAGAAATTCACAGCACAAAGAAGGTCGAAGCAAGGCTCAGAGTCTGGGGTCCTGTCACACAGTGATAATATAAACAGGCAGTCACAGAACAGCCATGCACAGATAGCCCAGAAACAGCTTTTGCAAGGTGGCCTTGTTTTTTTTTTCCAGCTGTGATTTCCTTTCATGATTGCAGTTTAAATATGTGGTAATTTACAGAAACATTGCAATATTGTACAACTTCAAGCACAATGAATAAAATGCATCCTGTTTGCTTATAATGAATGGCTTGTGCATTCGTTCTCTGGGGCAACTTCTTTAAAAGAGAGTTTTCCTAATGTTGGCCAGTCAAAAACAAAAGGCTTGAAGAAGCAACATTTTAAGGCCTGCTGTGCTGGTACCATAACTAGGTCAATTTACCTGCTTATCACTAAACAGGCATCTAGATGAGCAAGTAGACATAGGCCTGCCATTTGAGAGGCTGAGGTTACTTGGCTAAATGTGGTCAACTAATCCTAAATATGATGCTAACTAGCTAAATTTTCTGATCCTGCTGTTGTTTTCAATTTGCTGAATTTGTGTAGCTCACATTTTCAATTACAGGAATTTATCCAAAGTTTTTAATGGGTAGATTTATCTGTTTAAAATGTTATTAGTTTAGATTAGTTTTATTTGCCTGTCTGTTTAAAATGTTATTAGTTTAGATTAGTTTTATTTGCCTGCCCTTCTTTTTAAACTTAAACACCAAAGTATTTTATAGAATGAGTCAAACAAACACCCATGATAAATAAAAAGATAAAAAAGGAGAATGGCACTGTGCAGCAAGCGGGCAAGAGATAGAGATGAAAGAAACCAAAAGAGATAAAAGGACGACGCGCAAGCCAGCTACAAGTTCTGTTGACCTCAAGGCTCAGAAGCGGATCCCTCAGGCTAAGACTCAGTCAATTAACGCCTGCAGAAATGCTCAAAGACCTGGGTGAAAAAAAAAAAATTTGAGGTCAGTTTTGAACTTGGTATAAGAGTTTTCAGATCTCAGAACGTATGAAAGTGTGTTTTAGAGTGATAGGGCCAGGATGTACATCAAATCGATTTCAGGTGGCTTTTAGATGATTGATCACAGATTAAGCTGGTAAGATCTTAAGGCTTGAACAGGACTGTGAGAAATTAGAAGGTGATGCAGATATTTGGGCGACAAAGTGGTCAGAGCCCTGTGAATCAGGATGAAAATCTTAAACTTGACTGAATATCACTAAAAGTCAAGAAAGGTAGTAGAGTAGAGGGGTGACGTCATCGAACTTCTTGGAATCATCTTTCATCTCTTCCTCCCAAATGACCAGTCACTGGTATTGAACACTCAAGAGCTCCGGGCTCTGCTCAATATCCTCAGGATGCATGTTTCGGTTTTACATTTTTAGCTTTGAAAAACTTGTAAATTTCTCCTCCGCTGCATTCAGATCTTGCATCTCCTGCAGCCTGCAGGCTAAGGGCTTTGAGGCTTCAGTAGTTCATTCATCATTAAGGTATCCATGCAGTTGCAAGAGAAAACTATTTTGGTATTGCTCAGATAGTCAATGACGCTGACTTGCCAGTAGGTTTTCAACTCTTTGGGATCTTCTTGTTACCATAGAATAAGAAACAAAACCTTTCTGTGTCAGCAATAAAGGTTCTTTTCAACGGGGAGGGAACTCTCACGGACAAGCATGCAAAATATATCCACATATACACAGTCACATTTTGGCAAAGGTAGTTGTTGATTCTATGGGCTTTACTTCATCATTTGCTATTGTTTGTGTGCATGCAAGAATGTTACTGCATCAGTAGGGATTGATTTTTCTTTCTTGCAGAGGATTTGAAAAGGGACTGCTACATTCATGCCCACTTGGGCTTTTCATCCTTTGAAAATCTCAGAAGAACTGGAACTGTTGGATGAGAAAGTTCATTTTCCCTTTAGGTGTGTATAGCACCGTTAGTTTTATATACCCAGAGGATGGAAGAGGAAGAGGACATTCCAATGTAATTGACTTCTGAGTTGGCTAAGATGAAGTAGCATGTTAAAGAAAGATGACTCAGACCATAAGGAAATATATTTGGTGCCTGGAATCAATCAATGTCTTGAAAAATGAATGTTGAATGAGTTAAGAAGGACATAGAATGGATAGTGGGAGTATGAAGGATACAGTACTCAAATTGTAAAAGGAATTCTGATGGTCAGATTAGAATTCCAGACTCATATTTGCATAATCATTAACTCCCTCCCAATATGTCTGAGTACAATGTCTATTTTCTTTTGTGAATCATGCGTGAAATCCACATCTTTGCTCAGATGCAAATAATTTTCAGAAGGAATGCAACTTAATTGTATAAGTCTTTTTTTACAATTATTGCTTCATGTAAAGTGTCCAAATGTGAGAAAATCTGAAACCAGCGCTGCACCGTTTGCTCCTTTCTCTTTTCCCCTTTCCTTGTGTTCTTTCTGGTACATCACAATGCAGAGTCTTAAGCACTACAGAGTTCTTCTCCTGAGCTAGCTCATGATTGTGGAAGCAGTCATTCCTAAACATTGTGCTTCCTCTCAATCTGCCATACCAGTAGACTGGACATTAAACAAGTTGTTGAATGCATGGCAGAAGTATTGCCCATAGGCATGATTTGCGAACTGAGTGGAGGAGTAGGGTGTGTAAATGTGATTGTGGAATTCAATGAGTGGTTACTGGGTGCTGAGGGGTATGTGAGTAGGTGAGGTGCTTGTACTGTGTGATCGGGTTGCATGGAGTGTGTGGTGATTGGGGTCAGTGCAGGTGAGAGTGTATCAGTTAGTGAATGTGGGTGTGATGTTTGGGGGTGCGTAGTGCACTCTTTCACACTTGAATCGTCAACTTAGGAAGGTCTTTGGCTTCCCATTCATCCATTACACTAGTTTGGCTTCCCCTTTATCCTGCTTCTTTATTATTGGGTCATAATCTGAACAATTTTCATCCAAAATATAGCAAAGGATTTCAGTCGCTTGACTACCTTTTAGTAGCTGTTAGAAGATGAATTGTCCATTATGAGAAACAATCTTCTGGTCTCTCTAAAGAATGCTGTTTACAAGAAGTGTGGTATATTTATTCACTGCAACCTTTCTCATTTCATATTTTTTATGTGCTTTCATATCAAGGGTGGCTCCTGGTGACCCTGGGTCTTCTTGGCAAGTATTGACAGGAAGTAGTTTGCCAGACTGTTTCTTCTGTGGCAATGGAGGGTAAAGTAACTTGCTCAAGGACACAAGGAATGCCAGTAGGAATTGAACCCATCTCTCTTGGGTGCTAGGTTGTTGCTCTAACCACTAGACTACTCTTCCTCATTTCTAGTAAAAGAGCACGATTCAGATGTTGATCATATTTCTCTAGTACTTTATGACTATTTTATATTATTCTCTCTATGATTGATCTCTTTGCATTTTGTTGGGATAATGTTGAATAATTTTTTCTTGGCATGATGATACTTTTTCATTTTTCCTTTAAAAAACTGAAACAAATAAGAGCAAAACTGAATTAAACTATATTTGTTGGACTGTTTATCAGGAGAGAGAAAACACCCTCTTGGAAACAAACTTTCCTTTTTTATTTAAACGTGTGTAGTCAATTTCAGAAGTGCAAACTAACTAAAACTTTGAATAACATCCAAAAAAACACAGCACTTAGCTTATATGGCCATTAGCAAAGTGAGCTGGCAAAACGTCCCGCCGTCCTCGACATAGCATTGTGTTTCAAGGTCGTTACAGATGTGAAAAGAGCTCTCCTGCAGGTATTTAGCAGGGCTTCACGCTCACACAAGTAGCAATCCATAAATTACACAATTCACTGCTCTTTATATATCCCACTATTTGGCTTGCAAGATCTAAAGAATACTGGGATGTCACTGAAAGCGCCTCCGTCTGGTCGATACTAGTATATAATGTGGTTACATCCATTGCAACAAACATCACATCAGATAAATTGCCAGAACAGGCTTCAATAAGAGTGATGAAATGCGATGTGTCCTTAATAAAGGACTGAACCCAACCAGCTACTTTTTGCAGGAAATGATCACAAAATTTGGATAAAGGCTCTAATATTGAATCCCTACAGGAGGCAATCGGCCGTCCCGGTGGCTATGTGATGGATTTATGCACTTTAGGGACGTCAGACGCCATAAGGAAAGGACTGGAGAATAAAACCAAGGCTATTAAAATGCCTCTGTATCACTGCATGGTGCGACCACACCTTGATTATGGTGTGCAATTCTGGTCATCATATCTTACAAAGGATAGAGCAGAATTAGGAAAGGTACAGAAAAGAGTGACAAAAATGGTAATGGGGATGGAAGGATACCCCTATGAGGAAAGGCTTAAAAGGTTAGGGCTCTTCAACTTGGAAGAGACGACTGAGGGGAGATATGATAGAGGTCTATAAAACAATAAATGGAGTGGAACAGGTAAATGTAAATCGGTTGTTTACCCCTTCAAAAAGTAGAAAGACTAGGGGACATGAAATGAAGCTACAATGTAACACATTTAAGACTAATCAGAAAAAATATTGTTTCACTCAATGCGTAATCAAACTGTGGAATTCGTCACCAGAGGATGCAGTAAAAGCTTAGTGTAGCAGGATTTAAAAGAAATTTGGACAAGTTTCTGGAGGGAAAATCCATAAACTATTATTAAAGAGGACCGGGGAAATCCACTGCTTACCAACTGGACAAGCAGCATGGAATCTCTATACCAGCGATGGCGAACCTATGGCACGCGTGCCAGCTGTGGCACGCGAAGGCCTTGCAGCTGGCACGCCTGAAGGTCCGCAATTGAAAAAAAAAAACAAAAACCTGTCTGCTGCCGCTGTCGGGGCCGCCGCGGCAGAATCGAGCGTGCCGCGGGGCCCCCCTGTACCCGGCAGAGCCTGCTCTCCCCGTAGCAGCTGTCTCTTTGGAGCTGCAGTCTGACGCGCTGGCTTGCAGAGCGCGAAGGGAAGAGTTTCCCTTTCGCGACTCTGTTAAGCCCGCGGGGGCTGATGGGAACTTCCCATCAGCCCCCGCGGGCTTAACAGAGCAGCGAGGGAGAAACTCTTCCCTCGCGCTCTGCAAGCCGGCGCGTCTGACTGCAGCTCCAAAGAGAGAGCTGCTACGGGGAGGGCAGGCTCTGCCGGGTGGGAACCGGGGGGCCCCGCGGCCCGCTCGATTCGGCCGCGGCGGCCCCGACAGCGGCAGCAGACAGGTTTTCTTTTTTTTTTAATTTTCCCTGGGCTGGGCTGGGCTGGGGGTTGGGGGTTTGGAGTGGTGATGGGCTGGGCTGGGCTGGGGGGGTTAGGAGTGGTGATGGGCTGGGCTGGGCTGGGCTGGGGGGGGTTAGGAGTGGTGATGGGCTGGGCTGGGGGGGGTTAGGAGTGGTGATGGGCTGGAGGGGGGGTTAGGAGTTGATATGCGCTGGGCTGGGGGGGTAAGGAGTGGTGATGGGCTGGGCTGGGCTGGGGGGGGGTTAGGAGTGGTGATGGGCTGGGCTGGGCTGGGGGGGTATTAGGAGTAGTGATGGGCTGGGGTGGGGGGGTTTAGGAGTGGTGATGGGCACTGGGCTGGGGGGGTTAGGAGTGGTGATGGACACTGGGCTGGCTGGGGGGGTTAGGAGTGGTGATGGGCACTGGGCTGGCTGGGGGGGTTAGGAGTGGTGATGGGCGCTGGGCTGGGGGGGTTAGGAGTGGTGATGGGCGCTGGGGGGGCTTAAACTAAAAATTGAGTGATGGGGGATTAGGACTGGGAGTGGGCTGATGGGGAGGTTAGGACTGGAAATGGGCTGGTGGGATTAGGACTGGGAGTGGGCTATGGGGGGCTAGGACTGGTAATGGGTTGGGGGGGTTGCTAGGACTGGAAATGGGCTGAGTGGAAGGGGGCTTGAACTGCAAATAGCTGTTGGGGATGGGGCTTGGAATGGAAATGGGCTAAGGGGAAGTGGGTGGCTTGAACTGTAAATAGCTGATGGGGACGGGGCTTGGAATGGAAATGGGCTGAGGGGAAGTGGGGGGCTTGAAGAAGGGAATGGATGCTGGGTGAGACTGGAACTAGAAGGGAGCTGATGTTGGGGAAGGATTAGAATGGGATGGGGCTGGGAGAGTAAAATGGAGAGGGGAAAAATATTTTGTGTAGGAGGGATGAAAAATCTACAATTGGCCAGGTATTGGGAGAGTAATTGGGGATTGAGGATGGAGGGGTAAAATTTGTGTGGATGAAATAGGAATGAGGAAAGAGCAAAAGGAGAAAGATTAGTATGTTAAAGCAGATGTAGAGAGAGAGAGAATGGAAAAAAAAACTAGAAGAGAGAAGAAAGGACAAATGGACAGCAGACGATGGAGAGTTAGCAGAAAACATGAAGAAACCAGAAGAAAATGGCTGGACCAATTGCAACTGAAAAAAAATGCACAAAAGGTAGAAAGATATCTCTTTATTTTGAATTTATTAACTGGAATATGTCAGCTCTGGGAAATGTGCATCATTAACATCTGCGCTTTGTTTGGTACAAGAGGAAATTCCTATTTGACGTTGCCACTTGTTCTCTTTCCCCAGTATTCTCTGAAATGTATTGGTTTAATATTTGCAGTGTTGCCTTTTGATAGGTAGGGTATGGTGCTTTGTGAGTCTTGGTAATGCTGTCAGGATACGGCGGGTTTGCTATGGGTTCTAAATGGGCAGCGTTTGTAGTAGTTCCTAATGTGCCTGGCGGTTGGCACTGGATTATAGTAATGTAGAAATCTTTTAGTCTTTCTTTATCCATACACTCATTAAGAGACATGTTTACTAAAAGTTAGTGTATGGTAACATTATGCAAATATTTATGCAAATAAGACCACTTATGCAAATGACGTGCTGGCACTTTGAGGAAATTCTTTGGTTTTGTGCAGCAGTTTGGGCACTCGGGCTCAAAAAGGTTAGCCATCACTGCTCTATACCTTTTGGGAACCTGACAGGTACTTGTGACCTGGATTGACCACTGTTGAAACAGGATACTGGGCTTGATGGACCCTTGGTCTGACCCAATATGGCATATCTTATGTTTTATATTTATTTATTTTTGTGTTCGACAATGGGGTTTTTTTGTTATCTCTTACTGCCCTGTATATATATATAATTATGCACTCGAACATTTGTTCTAATAAAAGTTTATTTCAAAAAAAGAAAAGACTAATCCAAGGTTTCTTTCCTTGTCGAATTTAAATTTATTTGCCAACCTTTCCAAATCTCAGCTCAAGTAGAGTAAATATAAATTAATATTTCACCCCTTCCCCCTGCCATGTACTTTTCCTTCATGTTGACCTGATGAAGGCAGCACAACTCTCAAAAGCAAACCAGAAAGTCTCATTGGTAACTTGTAGGCTGACTCTTGTTGCAACACCTTTTTAGGGAAACATCTATGCATAAGCTGGATGCATGGAAACAGAAATAAAAGGGGTTGAATTAACACTGGAAACTTTTCACCAGATGTTGACTGTTCACATGAAACTTTTTCAGCCAATCTTGGGGCAAAATATTTTGCATACAGGAGAAAACTACCAAATGCTTATGAAACGATCTGGAAAGCAAGAAGCATACTTTTCTCAATGCCTGGTTTGCAGTCTGAGGAGAAGGCAAATCCCCTTTACATATAAACTCAGCTGTGATAGTTATAGTAACAACTTCCATCTGATAACAGATTAAGCTGTCATTTTGTTGAATATCCAGTCAACAGCAAAGAAGGAAATACATTCCCCTTTAAGACTTTTAAGCACCCAGTCATTTGACCCTACAAAGTGCTGGTTCAGCAAGTCTGTCTATAGTTACGGAAGATTCTTGCACAGTTTGCTCAACTTGTCATAATTTATGAGTTCAAGAATCGGGTGAGAACTTAATTGTGCATCAGTTTTGCTGCTGGCTATAGAGGGTCCTGGTAAATTCAGTAATCCTCTCCACAACGTTTGGAGGTCTCAGCAGCTTCTGGTAGTCTTCACGGCAAAGGGATTTTTTTTTTGGAATTAGAGGAGTGTTTGACTTCATTTCTCTAGCAAGGAGAGCATGAGGAATAAATTGGTAATTCCTCCCCACCCCTTTACTTGCATGACATCAATGATCTCAGTTTCTGGCTCATAGGTAGTCAAAACCTGGGAAAAACATTCAACAATGAGCAATAAGCACAAATGCTCGAATCTTAGCCAACAAAGTTCCTGACCTGGAAGCCCTAATGTTGGAAATGGACTTGGACATTGTGGCCATTACAGAAACATGGTTTAATGAATCGCATGAATGAGATATAGCCATAGCTGGCTATAATCTATTCAGAAGAGACAGAGATAGAGGAAAAGGAGGAGTAGCCTTGTACGTAAAAGCAATATTAAAGCTACTGCAATGCAGGGGGCATGGGCAAAAGAAGAAGTGCTCTGGATTGTGTTGGAAAGAGGAGATGGCACTGTCATCCATACTTGCTGTAGTCTACAGACCTCTGACTCAAATCAAAGAAATAGATAATGAATTGATTATAGATATTGCCAAGATAGCCTCAAAGGGGGAAGTGATCATATTGGGTGACGTTAATCTACCCGATGTGGATTGGAGTACTCCTTCTGCGAATCTGGCAAGAAGCAAAACAATTGTGGATGCTTTCCAAGATGTGTCACTTAAACAAATGGAACCAACCAGGGAAAGCTCAATGCTGGATTTAGTGCTCACTAACAGTGATAGCATGTCGAATGTCTGGGTGGGTGCCCCTGTGAGCAGCAGCGATCATCAGACGGTGTGGTTTGAGATAAAAGCCAATGTGCAGTCCAATCATAGCAAGCTCAAAGTCCTAAACTCCAAAAACACTGACTTCAGTAAAATGGCCAAGTACCTGAAGGAGGAGTTGGCAGGGTGGGAGGGGATAAAGGAAGCAGCAGCTAAGAGCTATAATTTAAATCAAATCAGAATTTAGCTTACCTCAGCAGCACAAGACAGGGTACTGTGTAGCAGCCCTCTTTTAATAAGTGTTATTTCCCTCCCTCCCCTGGGATAATCGTAGCTTTATAGGTACTTACACATCTTAAAAGACAGGAGGTGCTTTCAGGTGAAGCTCATTATCCAAATCAGTCATACACTAAGGACCTGAGATTAATTAAGCTTCAGGTGAACAAGGTATATTAAACGTATTAGGTACAGTTTTATTGGTATAAATACCCATAGCAACCCCTAGTAAGTAAGAACTTAAAGATCTAGACACAAACTTAAACTAAGATGCAGACAGCAGTCCAGCAGCGGGATGGGGGCTTTCCAGTCTTTTGCATTGAGTGTCACATGTATGATTTTCTCCCAGTTGGTGAGAGATCTTAAGTGTGCACTAGGTGCAAGGAGCTCTTTTCTCTCAGGGAACAAGTCCGTTCTCTAGAGGCTTAAGTAGAAGACTTGGAAAACATAAGACAGACAGAGAGGTACATAGACTAGACCCACAGGGATATAGTCCTGAAGTCCCACCTCCAGTCTGGCAGCACCCCTGTTGCCATGGAGGAGAGAGGTCACGTGACAGGAGAGCATCACCCTGCTGTGGCAGGAAGTGATCCTGTAACTAGGACCTGTCCTCCAGGAGATGTAAAACCCTCTCGCACCGAGGAAGTTTCTCCAGGGTCATGTGCCCATGAGGGAAGGGTTAGGACAGCCGTTATAGTTGGTGATTCGATCATTAGGCATGTAGATAGCTGGGTGGCTGGTGGACGTGAGGATCGCCTGGTAACATGCCTGCCTGGTGCGAAGGTAGCGGACCTCACGCGCCACCTAGATAAGGTCTTAGATAGTGCTGGGGAGGAGTCTGCTGTCTTGGTACATGTCGGTACCAATGACATAGGAAAATGTGGTAGGGAGGTTCTGGAGGCAAAATTTAGGCTTTTAGGTAGGAAGTTGAAATCCAGAACTTCCAGGGTAGCATTCTCCGAAATGCTTCCTGTTCCACGCGCAGGACCCAAAAGGCAGGCAGAACTCCGGAGTCTCAATGCGTGGATAAGACAATGGTGCAGAGATGAGGGTTTTGAATTTGTTAGGAACTGGAGAACATTCTGGGGAAAGGAGGGGCTCTTCCGAAGGGATGGGCTTCACCTTAACCGGGATGGAACCAGGCTGCTGGCATTAACCTTTAAAAAGGAGGTAGAGCAGCTTTTAAACTAGATATTAGGGGAAAGCCGACAGTCGCCCAAGAGCGGATGGTTTGGAAGAATGTATCCTTGAAGGATACTACCAAAAGCAGAGAGGTTCCACAAAAGAGTAAAGTAGCCCAAATGCCCTCAAGTATGGAGCAGACAGAGCTTAAAGATCCCAATTTACCCATGTCTAACAATAGCCAAATTAACATGAATAAAATACATTCTCTAAAATGCTTGTATGCAAATGCTAGAAGTCTAAAGAATAAGATGGGAGAGTTAGAATATATAGCACTAAATGAAAGGTTAGATATGATTGGAATATCAGAGACATGGTGGAAGGAGGACAACCAGTGGGACACTGTGATACCTGGGTACAAACTATATCGTAATGATAGAGATGATCAAATTGGTGGAGGGGTTGCGCTCTATGTTAGAGAGGGCATTGACTCAGAAAGGATTAAAGTTTTGCAGGAAACAAAATCTGCTGTAGAATCTATATGGATTGAAATTCCATATAAAAGGGGGAAGGCGATGGCAGTGGGGATGTACAGTACTATCGAGCACCTGGCCAGAATGACCAAATGGATGATGAAATGCTCAAAGAAATCAAGGAAGCTAACAAAAGTTACAGCGCAGTAATAATAATGGGTGATTTCAATTACCCTGGTATCGACTGGGTCAGTGTCACGTCAGGACATGCTAGGGAGATAAAGTTCCTAGATGAAATAAATGACTGCTTCTTGGAGCAGCTGGTTCATGAACCGACCAGAGGGGAAGCCATATTAGACCTAGTCCTTAGTGGAACACCAGATCTAGTGCAAGAGATAAGGGTGTTGGGGCCACTTGGCAATAGTGATCCTAGCATGATCGCCTTTGATTTAATTAGTGGAGGAGGGATAGTAAGGAAATCCACAGTACTACCTTTTAACTTTCGAAAGGGAGACTATGATAAAATGAGGGAAAACAGTTAAGAAAAAACTAAAAGGAGCAGTTGCGAAGGTTAAAGACGTACATCAAGCTTGGGTGCTGTTGAAAAATACTATCTTGGAAGCCCAGACCAGCTGTATTCCACGCTTTAAGAAAAGTGAAAGGAAGTCCAAAAAACTGCCAGCATGGTTTAAAGGTGAGGTCAGAGAGGCTGTTGTTGCCAAAAAAGCATCTTTCAGGAAATGGAAAAAAGAGCCAAACGACGAAACCTGGAAACAGCACAAGCACTGGCAAGTCAAATGCAAGGCATTGATAAGGCAGGCAAAGAGAGAATTTGAGAAGAAGCTTGCTGTGGAAGCAAAAACGCGAAATAAAGACCTTTTCAAGTACATTCATAGCAAAAAACCTGTGAGAGAGTCAGTTGGTCCATTAGATGATAAAGGGGTTAAAGGAGCACTAAGAGGCGACAAGGCGATAGCGGAGAGACTGAATGAATTCTTTGCTTCGGTCTTTACTGAGGAAGATGTAGGGATGTTACCCATGACTGAAGTGGTATTTAAAGGTGCGGAAGAATTGGAGGAAATATCGATACATCGGGAAGATGTCTTACAACTATTAGATAAACTGAAGAGTAGCAAATCACCTGGGCCGGATGGTATACATCCAAGGGTGTTGAAAGAACTGAAATATGAGATTGCAGAACTGCTATCAGTAATCTGTGAACTATCATTAAAATCATCTCTAATACCTGAAGATTGGAGGATCGCCAATTTTTAAAAAGGGTTCCAGGGGTGATCCGGGAAACTACAGACAGGTGAGCCTGACGTCAGTACCGGGAAAAATGGTAGAAACCATCATAAAGAATAAAATTACTCAGCATGTAGATAGTCACAACCTAATGGGAGACAGCCAACATGGCTTTAGACAAGGAAGATCTTGTCTTACTAATCTGTTATGTTTTTTGAAGGAGTGAATAAACAGGTGGACAAAGGTGAGTCGGTCAATATTGTGTATCTGGACTTTCAGAAAGCCTTTGACAAGGTCCCTCATCAGAGACTTTTGGCAAAACTAAAGAGTCATGGGATAGGAGGCAATGTACTATTGTGGATCAGGAACTGGTTAAAAGATAGAAAGCAGAGGGTAGGGCTAAATGGCCAATTTTCCCAATGGAGAAAGGTGAATAGTGGTGTACCCCATGGATCTGTGCTGGGTCCGCTGCTTTTTGACATATTCATAAATGACCTGGAAAGTGGAATAACGAGTGAGGTTATCAAATTTGCAGATGACACAAAACTATTGAAAGTTGTTAAAACCCAAGAGGATTGTGAAAAATTGCAAGAGGATCTTGATAAATTGGAAGACTGGGCATCAAAATGGCAGATGAAATTTAATGTGGACAAGTGCAAGGTTATGCACCTAGGGAAGAACAACCCAAACTATGGTTACACGATGCAAGGTTCCACATTAGGAACCACCACCCAGGAAAAAGATTTAGGCGTCATTGTGGATACCATGTTAAAACCCTCGGCCCAGTGTGCAGCGGCGGCCAAGAGAGCAAATAGAATGCTAGGTATGATAAGGAAAGGAATGGAAAATAAAACAAAAGATATTATAATGCCTCTATATCGTTCCATGGTGAGACCGCACCTTGAATATTGTGTGCAATTCTGGTCGCCGTATCTTAAAAAGGATATAGCGATTTTAGAAAAGGTACAGAGAAGAGTCACCAAAATGGTAAAGGGGATGGAAGGATACTCCTATGAAGAAAGGCTAAAAAGGTTAGGGCTCTTTAACCTGGAAAAGAGACGGCTGAGGGGAGATATGATAGAAGTCTATAAATTAATGAACGGAGTGGAACGGGTAAACGTAGATCGATTGTTTACCTTATCAGAATTTAGAAAGACTAGGGGACATGCAATGAAGCTACAGGGTAAACTATTTAAGACTAATAAAAGAAAATATGTTTTCACTCAACGTGTAATCAAACTCTGGAATTTGTTACCGGAGGATGTAGTAAAGGCTGTTAGTGTAGCTGGGTTTAAAAAAGGTTTGGACAAGTTCCTGGAGGAAAGGTCCATAAACCATTATTAAGAAGTGACCGAAGATATCAATGCTTGACACAGTACAAGCATTGTGGAACTTGTGTCTCTTGGGGAAACTGCTAGGTACATATGACCTAGATTGGCCACTGTTGGAAACAGAATACTGGGCTTGATGGACCTTGGTCTGACCCAGTATGGCATATCTTATGTTCTTATGAAGTGGAATTGCAATGGGCTCAACTAAAGGTGGCAATGAAAGGGGCAGCAGATAAATATGTAAGGAAAGTAAATAAAAACAAGAGGAGAAGGAAACCTATTTGGTTCTCCAAAGAAGTGTCTGCTCAAATAAAGGCAAAAAACATAGCTTTCACAAAATTCAAAAGCTTGCAAACAGAGGAACATAGTAAGGAATACAGGATCAAACTAAAAGAGACAAAAAGAGAAATAAGGAAAGCAAAATCAAAGGCAGAGGAAAAGATGGCTAAAGATGTGAAGTGCGGTGACAAAACTTTCTTCAGGTATATTCGGGAGAGGAGGAAAATCAGAGATGGGATTGCAGGACTCAGAAATGCTGGGAATGGATTTGTGGAAAGTGACATTGAAAAAGCAAAATTGCTAAACAAATACTTCTGCTCCATTTTTACTAAAGAAAATCCTGGAGAAGGACCATCTGTCACTCCCAAATATAAAAATGGGAATGAAGTAGACACCACACCATTCACAGAAGATGATGTGTTAGAACAAATTGCAAAATTGAAAGTGGACAAGGCCATGGGACCGGATGGGATACATCCCAGGATACTGAGAGAGCTCAGAGAGGTTCTTGCAGGGCTGTTAAAGGATATTTTCAACAGATCCTTGGAAACAGGAGTAGTTCCTCAGGATTGGAGAAGGGCGGATGTGGTACCTCTTCACAAAAGTGGTGACGGGGAAGAAGTGACAAACTACAGGCCCGTGAGCCTTACTTCAGTGGCGGGAAAAGTAATGGAGGCGCTTCTGAAAGAGCGAACAGTGGACTTTCTCAAAACCAACAAGTTGATTGATCTGAGGCAACATGGTTTTACCAAAGAATGATCTTGCCAAACAAATCAGATTGAGTTCTTTGACTGGGTGACCAGAGAACTAGATCAGGGGCATGCGATGGATGTCTTCTACCTGGATTTCAGCAAAGCCTTTGATCCTCATAGGAGGCTTATCAATAAACTCAGTAGTTTGGGGATGGGTCCCAAGGTGGTGAACTGGATCAGAAATTAGTTGACTGACAGACGACAGAAGGTGATGGTAAATGGAGCTCACTTGGATGAAAGGAGGGTGATTAGCAGGATGCCCCAAGGTTCGGTCTTGGGCCCGGCACTGTTCAAAGTCTGTCTTTTTGCAGATGACATGAAAATTTGCAACAGAGGGAGTGGATAACATGAGGAAAGATCTGCAAAAGCTGGAAGAATGGTCTAATGCTTGGTAGTTACGATTTAATGCGAAGAAATGCAGTGTCATGCACTTGGGAAGCAGAAATCCAGGGGAAATGTACGCGATAGGGGGCAAGAGTTTGGTGTGCACGAACCAGGAGAAGGACCTTGGTGTGATTATTTCTGCGGATCTCAAGGTGGCAAAACAGTGGGACAAGGCAGTGGCAAAAGCCAGGAAGATGTTGGGTTGCATACAAAGAGGAATTACCAGCAGAAAGGAAGAGGTACTAATGCCACTGTATAAGTCACTGGTGAGGCCTCACTTGGAATACTGTGTTCAGTTTTGGAGACCATATCTTGCACAGGATAGAAAGACTGGAAACTGTTCAGAGGAAGGCAACCAAAATGATTTGGAGCCTGCGTCAGAAGCCTTATGAGAAGAGACTTGAAGACCTAAATATGAACACTATGGAGGAAAGGAGGAACAGGGGAGATATGATTCAGACCTTTAAATACTTAAAGAGAAATAATGAACAAACAAACCTCTTCCAAAGACGGGGAAGTTGTAAAACTAGAGGGCATAACATGAAGCTGCAAGGGGGTAAACTGAAAGGCAATGTCAGGAAATACTTTTTCACTGAAAGGGTGGTGGATGCTTGGAATGCCCTCCTGATGGAAGTGTTGGGGGCAAATACAGTGACAGAATTCAAAATGGCATGGGACAGACACAGTGGATCCCTTTACAGCAACAGGATAAAATCAAAATAAACTTAACTAATTTCTCAACATACAGGGGTGTCCTACACGGAGCAGTGGGTTCACCCCTTAAACCAAGACTTGGGGAGGGGTGGCCTGCACAGAGCAGCAGGTGCACCTACTCTTGCCATCTTATTGGGCAGATTAGATGGACCATACTGGTCGTTATCTGCCGTCATTTACTATGTTACTATAAGGGGATCCCATTCATGCTCTTCCTCTAATGTGGTCTATATTACTCAGAACATGGGAAAAGGGAGTCTACACGGGAGAGACAGGCCAAATGTTAAAGACAAGAATCAATTCGCACAGCACAAAGTAGATGAAGGTGTTACTTCTGTCACCTCAACTGCAGGAGAGCGCATCCCACTACCAGAACACAGCCTCAACGATTTTAAACTTTTGAAATGAAGATAATAAGACACTTTCAATCAGACTAGAAAAGACTTAATAAAGATAAGACTGCTACCTATTGTTGCTTAGAACTGCTACCAGTTGTTTGCCCAGACCTTGCTGCCCACTCCCATGGCCCCACATCTCATTGTTCTTCTCTCCCTCATCCTCCCCAACTGCCTCCCCTCCTATCAACACCCTCCCTCCTCTCCCCCTACCCTCCTCACTTCTCCCTCCACTCTCCCCCCTAGCCTAGCATCTGCTTTCGAGTCTCTCCACACTATCCCCCGCACTTACCCAGCCCCCCTCTCCACCTTCATTTCTCATTCCATTCTGCCCCCTACCCTAGCACCTGCTCTTGAGCTTCTCCACACCATCCCCCGCATTCAACCTGCCCCCCTCTCTTTAAGGCAACCCCACCCTCGCTTCCGCCGTACTATCTCCACTTTACCTTGCTCTCTAATACTCATTCTCCTTCTCTCATCAGGTAATATCAACCCTAACCCTGGTCCCCCCTCCCCCCCCCCACGATTTCTCTCCCACTCTAAAGATAGTTCCTCACATACCCTATCTAATCTCATCCACATCCCACTCCTCCCTCCTTCCACCCTCTCCCAATCATCCCACAATCACTCACCCATAAATATCAACTCCAACCCTACCCCCAAAAATACTCCCTCAGATAACCTACCTGGCACCATCAAATTATCCCTCACCCCCCCCCCTCATATCCCTCTCGGGCAGCACATACACCCAAACATACCCACCCTCACCCTTCTCCATCTAAAGCTCGCTACTACCCTAAAAATAGACCCTGCGCTATTCTAATAAGAAATCCGCATGTAACTTATCCAACCTTATCCATATCCCGCTCCTCCCCCCCTCCGCTCTCCCGTTTACTTGCACCCTATGGAACACATGCTCAGTCATTAAAAAAACCTCTTTTATTCATGAGCTTTTCATCTCTAATGCCCTACACCTCCTTGCCCTGATCGAGACCTGGCTCCCCCCAGACGACACCGCATCCATTGCCTCTCTCTGCTATGGGGGTTACCAATTCTCCCATACACCTCGATCTACTGGTTGTGGTGGTGGCGTTGGCCTCCTACTCTCTCCCTCTTGCCAATTCCAACCACTCCTTCCACCCCAATCACACTCCCCCCTCGCCTTCGAAGTCCACTCCATTTGCCTCCTCACACCACTTCCCCTCCGAGTAGCGGTTATTTATCGCCCACCCAACTACTCCAAATCAACCTTCCTCACCGACTTCGACTCCTGGCTCTCTGCCTTTATGGATCCCTCCTCCCCCACTCTTCTTCTTGGAGATTTCAACATTCATGTCGACAACCCCTCCGACCCCCATGCCTCAAAGTTCCTCACTCTTACTGCCTCGTTTGACCTCCAGCTTTGCTCCACTGCCCCCACGCACCTACACGGCCACTGCCTTGACCTAATACTCTTCTCCAATTCCTCTCCCTCAAACTTCCACAAATCAATCCTTCCCTTATCTGACCATCACCTCTTAACTTTTACTCTTCATCTCCCGCCATCCCAACCTCGTCCTGTCTCCTCCGACCTATTTAGAAATCTTCATAATATTAATCCCCTGACTCTCTCCTCCACCATTTCTCCATCTCTTTCCTCCATTTTATCATCCGAGTCCATCGACGAGGCATTATCCTCATACAATACTACACTATCCTCAGCCCTTGACACTCTTGCCCCTTCCACCCCACGTCCTGTTAAACGATCTACTCCCCAACCCTGGCTTTCACCCACAATCCGTTACTTATGCATTTTTGCCCATTCTGCCAAATGAGCTTGGTCCAAATCCCGCTCCCCAGAAAACCTTCTACACTTCAAATTCATGCTTGATTCCTTCCAGTCAGCCTTAGCACTTGCCAAACAAGACTACTACCTCCATCTGACTAATTCCCTTGCCTCTGATCCTCGCTGTCTCTTTAACACCCTCAATTCTCTCCTCAAGGTCCCCCCGCACCCAATCCCGCCCTCCCTTTCTGCCCAAACCCTAGCCGACTACTTCCATGACAAAATCCTCAAAATTACCCTACAATTCCCTACCCCCTCATCTACCTCCCCTCCTCCCCATTTCTCCTTCCCCTTCCATACTCTCCCTGCCACCCTCCCCTCCTTCCCTTCGATCTCTGACGAAGAAACCACACTCCTTCTTTCCTCCTCCAAACCCACCACCTGTTCTTCAGACCCTATCCCCACCCATCTCCTATGTTCCATCTCCCTCACCATTGTCCCCTCCATCACTCATATCCTCAACCTTTCACTCTCCACTGCAACTGTCCCCGCTGACTTCAAACACGCTGTTGTCACACCCATCCTCAAGAAACCCTCACTTGATCCCACATGCCCTTCTAACTATCGACCCATCTCCCTCCTTCCTTTCATATCCAAACTATTAAAACGAGTACTCCACCGTCGCTGCCTCGACTTCCTCTCCTCCCAGGCCCTCCTGGACCTATTTCAATCCGGATTCCATCCCCTACATTCCACTGAAACGGCACTCACTAAAGTCACTAACAACCTCTTCCTGGCTAAATCCAAGGGCCTCTACTCTATCCTCATCCTTCTCGACCTTTCTGCTGCCTTTGACACCGTTGACCATGACCTTCTCCTCATCACCTTCTCCTCACTTGACTTCAAGGATTCCGTACTATCCTGGTTCTCCTCCTACCTCTCCCATCGCTCATTCAGTGTATGCTCTGGTGGCTCCTCCTCCTCCCCTATCCCACCCCACTCCATGTAGGAGTACCCCAGGGATCTGTCTTGGGCCCTCTCCTCTTCTCTCTCTATGCCCAAGGCCTTGGTGCACTCATCTCCTCCCATAGCTTTCAATACCATCTCTATGCCAATGACTCCCAAATCTACTTCTCTACACCTGATATTTCTCCCGGCAACCCAGTCCAAAATCTCTGCCTGTCTTTCGGACATCGCTGCCTGGATGTCTCATCGCCGATTAAAATTGAACATGGCCAAGACTGAACTCCTTGTCTTTCCACCTAACTCCCCCCCCCCCACTTCCCCCTCCTTCAATCCATGTGGATGGATCTACTATACTTCCTGTTCCCTCGGCCTGTAATCTAGGGGTTATCTTTGACACCTCTCTCTCCTTTTCTGCTCATATCCAGCTTGTAGCTAAGACCTGCCGCTTCTTTCTCTACAACATCAGCAAAATCCGCCCCTTCCTCTCTGAACACACTACCAAAATGCTTATCCACTCCTTAATCTCCTCTCGCCTTGATTACTGCAACCTACTTCTCGCTGGTCTTCCTGCAAGCCACCTCCTTCCCCTCCAATCTATACAAAATCACGCTGCTCGACTAATCTTCTGCCAGCCTCGCCATGCCCACGTTACTCCTCTTCTCAAGTCGCTTCACTGGCTCCCTTGTCCAATCCCGCATCCAATTCAAGCTTCTCCTGCTAACCTATAAGTGCATCCACTCTATGGCCCCTCACTACCTCTTATCTCTTATCCCTCCCTACATCCCCTCTCAAAACCTGCGCTCCACTAGCAAATTACTTCTATCAATGCCTTTTACACGCACTGTGAACTCCCGACTGCGCTCTTTTCACCTTATGCCTGGAACAGCCTACCTGCGTCTGTGCACCAGGCATCCTCCTTGGCCCTCTTCAAATCCAGATTGAAGACCCACCTCTTCACTTGCATTCAGTTCCTGATTCCTTCCTCATCTTACCCTAACCCCCGTCATCATTTATGACCAAACTACTGACCAAACCGTACGTTGCGCAGAACTGACTAAATCTCTACCTTGCGCAGAACTGACTAATGCTCTATACTGTTCTAACTTATGTTTTGTTCTAACTAGATTGTAAGCTCCGATGAGCTTGACTCTGACGGGCAGGGACTGTCTCTTGTATGTTGGCTACCTCTTGTAGGTCAGCTGTGCAGCGCTGTGTGCGTGGCGCTTTAGAAGTGCTGAGTAGTAGTAGTAGTAGTAAGTGATTATTAATATTTGCGTAAAGAATGGTATAGCCAAAATAAGCACACCCCTAATTCCAAATATATTAGTAGTCTTCTGTATGCCATGGAAAGATTATTGGAGACGAGAGGATTAAGGGTGAGGGAAGTTCAGTTGACCCTCAAGTTGGAAAAAGGAGGGCTTGAAATGGTCCCTTTAGATGTAAACAGCAGTAGAGGGAATCTTGTCCAAAGGTTCCCTGACATGCTGCAGTTGACTAGCTTTTGAAGGTTAAAACCTTCTTCTTCTCTTCAGGACAGTATGACCAACACAATACCGTAATACATAAGTGAATAACAAAAGCATTCCATTGACAGTCTCAGGGGAAGGGGAGGAAGTGGGAGAGATGGATGGGTGATCCAGGCTGTAAATATTTATAGTATTTAATGTTATAGAAAACCCATATTCTAGCACAATCCAGGGTGTCCTTATAGACACAACCACAATATGTAATATCAGATGCATCTGTGCACATTGTCTAGCAAAGGGTACCCCAGCACAGGGGTTTTCATCCCCTTCCTCGGGACACACCCAGCCAGTCAGATTTTCTGGATAACCACAATGAATATGCATGAGAGAGATTTGCATGCACTACTTCCATTGTATGCAGATCTCTCTCATGTATATTCAATGTGGTTATCCTGAAAGCCTGACTGGCTAGGTGTGTCCTGAGAACTGTGTTGAGAACCCCTACCCTAGAAGAATCCTTATTCAAGTAAGGAATATGTAACAAGCCTCAGAGAGAATATTTACTTGAGCAGTAGCCTGATTCACATTGCCTATGCTTGCAAATAATGCTATGTTTCTACACTCTCAACACTGAATGCTTTGCTCTAAGGTTTTGGGGTTTAATTATTTAGAGTGGTGTTATTTAAATAATTTTTGCTCTAAGGGATGACTATTTATACCAGGGCTTTCTTTAAAAAATATAATATTTTAGGTGACAGTTCATTTATAGAGTAGGTGTATTCTTAGCAAGGATTTCTGTTTGGCAAGTACAATCTGCTTTGGACAGTTTAGCATAAACACCAGTCAAAATCTAATGCCAACCTTGTTTCTCAGTCTCCCTGGCAGTACCTTAACCTTCCTGGTGTTTACATTGCTACAGCCGCTCCATCTTGATGAATTATTTGGGTGGTTGTATTTCATGATTGTTTTCCTTACAACCCTTGTCCATGGAGATGTCTCTTGAACTTTGTGGAGTTCATGGACTGCTAAAAAAAAAAAAAAAGCACCCGCATCTCGGCTTCTGTATCACACTCATGAGAAAGGATGGAAAAGTTCAGGGGATGATTTGAGTTTTTCAAATGCTTTTCTTAGTAGCTTTGCAAAAATTCTCAATGTTTTCAAAAAACGGTTTGCTCCTGACTTTCAAGTAAGCTTCTCTTTTGGTGAGCCCAAGGCAAAATTCTTTTAATCCTTATAAATCTTGCCAAACACATAGGAACATCAATCAGAAATTGTTTTTATAAAGGATAGATTTTCTGTGTTTCTATGGATGCCATAATGACAGAAACATCAAGTCTAAGCAAAGCAATGATCAACCTGCCTATCTTCACCTCGTATCCTCAAAACCCATCATAAACCAACTGGCTGCCCAAATCCTGTGATTCCATACAGAAAAAGCCCCCAAAAAACAATTAGGTCACAAATAACAATAGATCCATGGCCGATTTCCAAACTCAAGTCTTGTATTTTATGCCTAACTCTGAAAAACACACATAAACTCAAACGTGCATCTCAAAAATGTTGGGAAATATTAAAGAGAAGGACCATCAGTAATGGTACTCAAATTAGTACATATGAGACCATCAACCAACATAATTTGGTTCAAACATCCATATTTTTTTAATTACAATTTTCTGTTTATTGTAAATAAAACAATTTATCTTCAACTTCAGAACAGATTCTCCACAATTCCAGGGCAAATGTTTTGCTGGCTCAAAACAATGGTTCCCAAGTTCTTAATAACTATAAATGATGTAACTCAACATGGTCCATGTTTCAAAAATAGAATCTGTGTTTCAGGGGCTTAGGAACAGTAATATTCTGAGAGGTATATTCTTTTCTTGAAACATGGACTGTGTTGTGGTGGTTACATTACTTTATTCATTGTTATTCATTTACAATTACTAAGAACTTGGTAGTCATCACTGGGGGCTGTTGCAGTTTTGGAGAGCCTGTTCTTCAATTGATGATAAGTGATTTTATTTGCAATAAACCCCAACTGTATTAAAACAATTATAGACATTTGGACCAACTTATATTGGTTGATGGTCTGATATGTACTAATTTGAACACTGTTACTGATGTCCTTCTCTTTAATATTTCCCAATATTTTTGAGATGCAAGTTTAAGTTTATCCATGTTTTTAAGAATTAGGCATAAAAGACAAGATGCGAATATATTGCCGCTTGAGTACAGGCCTTCTGCTACTGTCATTGGAGTGACTGTGGAAGTATTTGGCCAATCAGTGTATCAGAGGATGAGGAATATACCACACTTGTAGGGATCATCAGAGGACTTCAATTTCTCTCTGTGATTAGGAATATCTTCTGTAGGAAAGCTAGTGTGTTCAAATGATATTTTGCATTAGCATGTGAGATAGCTCTCATCTATCATTCATCTACACAGCAACTAAGGGGCAAATTTTCTGAGTGATTTGATCGTGCATGAAAGCATTTTATGTGGAGATCATAGCATGCACTGGGGGCAGAGGATAGTTAGTGTGGGGGTGGAATCAGAATGTTTGTATACAGACATGTGCATCAGGCTTGCGCCACTTTCTGGGGGTCATTTTAGAAAAGCTCCTAGACAGATATGTTGTATATTAGCTGTCTTGTTATAAAGTTACCCCCACCCATAAATAAGGACATAGGGTTGCTCACCTGTTCATGGGTCTCATGTACCAGCAGCGCATTGTGGCCAACGGGCTCCCAGTATCTCACTTGTGGGCTCCTTAGATTCCGTATAGACAAAATTGATTCTCTTAACTTTGAAGCTAGTGTTTAGTGGATAGTTCAAAACCCCCATAAAAGGAAGAGAAGGATTTGAAATTACATCAGACAGAAGGAGCTAATTTTCCTTTGTAATGTTTTAATGTTTGGGGAAGATTGATGACCTGCAAGGTTTTTAAAACGATTCTTCCCAGCGCTTGCTATGACAACTAACAGAATGAATAATTAACCAATTCCAGACCCAATGATATGACTAGTCTGGTTACTAGTTTATGTATATTGACAGGCATAGATTGGGCACATGCAAAAAGACACAAAGAGGGTAATAATATAAGCGAGAGCCATGGGTAGGGGCCTTCTTGTTTTAATAAAATGCTGTCTTCTGTGGCAGAGAATGTACCGTGAATGTAGGCACCACATGTAGATAAAGAGACCCTTTTACTAATGTGCGCTAAGTAGTTACTGTGGGTTTTGGCGTGTGTTAACCACATCCTTGGGCCTGCAGTAACTATTAGCAGGGGATCATGACATTTACCATACACTGATTTGCAAGCCCCCATGCGCACGTTGAGCTGGGCTAGGGGTCGAGATTGGGCATGGTGAGTGGATTGCAGTTAATGTGAGGTACATATTGTGTGCTATCAATGTTGCAATTAGCGTGGATTCAATTACTCCAGCTCAGTGGGTCTAGGTACGTACACTCTCCTGGGAATTGCTCCGTGCATTATTGTACAATCTGTGCCCTAACTCTTGGGAACATGTTTGTCATACTCCCTTGACAATTACCGCAGAGGCTTTGTGCTTAGCGCACATTAATTTTCATGCTAAACACCCGTTAGATGCAAAATCGTAGCACACTGTAGTTAAAGGGCTCTAAAGGTAGTTTATAATCTCTATGCATACGTGAAAACTCTCTCTGTGCTCTGGCCAGACCATGCCCCGGATACACCTACCAGCAAAACACACACCTTCAAGCCAAAGCAGATACTTATATGCTGGTCGCTATTTTATAAGAGATCTTGTATGCGTACCTGCGGCCAAGTATGCATGAGAATGACTTTATAAAATTACTTCCTAAGGTGGTTGAATTCACACAGAGCAAACTTTCATCAGACATTGACTGCTGGCATGAAAGATTCCTGTGGCAAAAGATTTCATATAAAGGAAAAAAAAACACTCTCAAACTCTTATGAAATGATTTTGAAAGCAAGAAATACCTTGGAGTTAATATTATAAGTGACTTGAGCCTTTAAAACAATTTTTATGCACTTAAGCAGGAGCTTAAACACACATAAATGTAGATGCTAGGACAATATAGTGGTAATATTGTGGTATTACAGCTAAGGGTCTGTACTGCAAGATTCCACATGACCAGCAGAAACATTTTCAGGAGCTGCAATGCAATACCTTAGTGCAATATATGGGTAGTGGGGGCAGTGGAACATCATTTTCGTTGGAGGAGCCAGACATACCGATCTCCAGTCCTGCCCCAAGCTCTCCAGATGCTGATGCTGTGTTGGGCAAAATATTGGTGGGGTCATGACCCCTGTGGGCCACCCCTTCCTGTTGCGTAGGATGAGTAGGCATTCTCTGCAGTAGAGCTGGGATGGACCTGCAGCTCACATGCATGCTTTATAAACTATGTGCAGTATCCCATAAAATAGAATAGGAAATTTGTGAGGGTCTGGAAGGTTAGTTTAGAAAGGTACATGGGCCCACGTGTTGCCTTTAGAATATAGGCACAATGTGGGGGTTATTCAGCATTTACATATGTAGATTGGCAGACACACACATGCAAATGCCATTTTAGAACACGTTTTTTAAATGTGGGAATGCTTACCACAATTAAATTCCCTGGAGGTGTGGCAAGGGTGAGTAGTTTGGGCTAGCTAAGTGTCGATTCCCCATTTTACAAGAGAAAGCCACATCTCTCGAAAAAAGTACAGACATTGGCAATTTCAGATGCCCTGAGGAATAAATAAGCATCTGCTGGAAGGGGCAATTGTCAATGTGATGTCTGCTGCCCCCTTCCAATTACCCCCCCCCCAACCTCAATCCCTGAAGAAGACATCACATCCCCTTACCGACCGCCTCCCAGACAGCCGACCTCACCCTGACAGTCACCCCCTTTTCCCCCCAAAGCATCCGAACCACCATCCATATTCCCCCCAGCAAGAAGATCCAGCCAGCCAATCCCCCCTTGAGGCCAGTTCCAGAAGACATCTCCTACCCCACCCCCACCCCCACCCCCTTGATCCCCATCCCTGACCTTACCCCAGGTCCCTGGTGTCTAGTGGGAGTAGGAGCAATCCCCAGCTGCTCCCACTCTTACAGTCATAGTGGGTTCCAAAATGCTACTGATGACTCCTAGTGGCAATATTATGGTACTAGGGGTCAAATGCAATGTGTGCCTCCGAGTCAATATTGATCCCTGGCATCACAGCAGCTCCTGGGTTTTCTTGGCAGAGTGAGTAGTACGAGATTCCACATGGCAGCAGAAACATTTTTAGTAGCTTCAAATCTTCTTTGCGGGTGAATATATTATAGAAATAAACCTTAGAAAATGCTTTTATTGCTTCCTTATGTAAAGTAATTACTCCATGGTTTTATTACTGAAGTAACAACTGTGTTATTGACTTCACAATCCTGCAACCACAGGTGTGGGGGGTTCCAGTTTAAAGAGAGGACTTCGCCTCACACTGCACCCTGCCTAATTCCTCCTTATCTTCATGATAAACTCTGGATAATTTAGCTGGATAGTTTGTCTCTTTTGGCCATAAAGGATTTACCTTCACTGATTAAAGAAGCAATTAATGACTCCGCATAAAATTTCAGAAGTAAACCCAACAGAAAAATAAGACATCTTCTAGGGGCATAATTCACCATGATGGGCCCTGATATTTGCAGAGTATACCTATTTTGTGCGTTTCAGAATGGCCACTTAGATCCTCACAACGGGAAGGAGTGAGGTTCATAACTGTCATGGTATGCGCAAAACTAACCCATTTGGAGAAATTGCCCCCGGCATTTTTGCAGATTCCAGATGGACTCCACTTGCAATACCCACCAAAGTGCTTTTGCTTGGCTGGGACCCAGCTTGTGGAAGTCAATTCCATTAAACTTATGTCTTGAGAAAAATTCACTTCAGTTTCGGAAATAGTCTGAGACCTCGTTGTTTGGTAAAGCCTTTACTACATAATGCTTGGGGATGGGAAAGGAGTGTTATGAGTGATCTGGAAATTGCTAGCACTTTCCGATACTTTATTCTTTTTTATAAGTAACGGTGAGGGTAGGAAAGGGTTAGGGACTAGATACATGGCCTGGATTAGACAAAAAACTAATTAGAGGTTATACTTCTTCTTGCAGTTTAGCCCAAAACAAGAGTGAAATGACTTAACTGAGCTTCCAAGAAAGTCCAGGGAAACCTGCACTAGGGCAATCAGTCTGGAGTGGTAACCACCTTGCTACATAGACTGGATAAGCTATTTCTGTCTCCGTCCACCAGTTCACTATGTTTCTGCTACTGACAGCGGACTGAAAGTCCTGACCTTTGGAATTCTCTAAGTTCCATGTGTCAGCAGACACTCTTAGAAAAATGTCACCAATGTGCTTACCTGGAACGGGATGTGTATGCGCTATGTAGCGTGCGCTGTCATTTGTGACATCATAGTCAGTCAGTGTGAGGTCATTTCTAAGTATACATGCAAACATCACTGCTCCCAGAAACTCAGGGGAATAACGGTGGAGGAGAAAGTGAAGGGAAGGTTGCTTAAAAGTTTTTAAAACATTAGAGTTTGGAAGGGATACTCTCTGCAGTTTGTGTGCTGACTATTGTTGTTGTTAAGTGCCGTCGAGTCGGAGTCGACTCATGGCGACCCTCTGGATAGCTATCCTAAATTGTGTTCGGTCTTCAGTCAGGCGGCTCATTGTTGACAGACTGGTACCCGTAGCTGCTGTTATTGTATCAATCCATCTCATTGCTGGCCTTCCTCTTTTGCGTTGACCTTCTATCTTGCCAAGCATGATGTCTTTCTCTAATGATCTCTCTCTCCGCATGATGTGTCCAAAGTATGAAAGTCGAAGTCTTGTCATCTGAGCTTCTAAAGAAAGCTTAGGTTTGATCTCCTCTAGTACAGACTGGTTTGTTCTTCGGGCAGTCCATGGTATACACAGTATTCGCCGCCAGCACCATAATTCAAAGGCATCAATTTTCTTCCTGTCTATCTTTTTCACTGTCCAGCTTTCACATCCATATGATGTTATTGAAAATACCATGGCTTGAACAAGTCGAATCTTTGTATGGAAAGAGACATCTCTGCTCTTGAGAATCTTATCTAGGTCTTTCATAGCCATTCTGCCAAGAGCAATGCGTCGTCTGATTTCTTGACTGCTTGTTGCTTCTTTATTGATAGTTGATCCAAGTAGGTTAAAGTTATTCACGATTTCAATTTCTTCTCCTTCGACGATGAACCTGTTGATTATGCCAGTTGTCATGATCTTTGTCTTCTTTACATTAAGGTGCAGGCCCATTTTGAGACTATGTTCTTTGATTGTGAGAAGCAAATGTTTCAGATCATCTTCACTTTCCGCCAGTAATGTGGTATCATCAGCATAGCGAAGGTTGTTGATGAGTCTTCCACCAATCTTCACACCTCTGTTGTCTTCATACAATCCTGCTTCTCTGATGATTTGTTCTGCATATAAATTAAACAGGTAGGGGGAAAGTATGCAGCCTTGTCTTACACCTTTGCTTATTTTAAACCATTCTGTTTCTCCTTGTTCCGTTCGAACTCTTGCTTCTTGATCAATGTACAGATTGCGCAAGAGAACGATCAGGTGTTCTGGTATACCCATGCTTCTTAATGTGGCCCAGAGTTTCTCATGGTTTACACAGTCAAAAGCTTTGCTATAGTCGATAAAGCACAAATAGATATCCTTTTGGTATTCTTTAGTCTTTTCAAGGATCCATCTCACATCCGCAATGATGTCTCTCTCGTTCCTCGCCCTTTTCTGAACCCTGCTTGCACTTCAGGTAGTTCTTGTTCCAGGTATGATTGTAGTCTCTTTTGAATAATCTTCAGTAGAATCTTGCTGACATGTGGGATCAGAGCGATTGTGCGATAATTTCCAGTCAGTTGGATCACCTTTCTTTAGTATTGGTATAAACACAGATCTTTTCCAGTCAGTTGGCCATGATGCTGTCTTCCATATTTCTTGGCAGAGCCTTGTAAGTACGGTAACAGCTGCATCAGATTGCTGTTATACTTCTATGGGAATGCAATCAATGCCTGGTGCTTTGTTCTTTGATAAGGCTTTCAATGCTGCTTCAACTTCTTCTTTCATCACCAATGGTTCCAGATCATAAGGTACAGGTTGAAACGGCTGTTGGTCCACTTGATCTTTATCATATAAAAACTCTGTATATTCCTTCCATCTTTTCTTTATCTTCTCAGCATCATTCAACATAGAACCTTGAGCATCTTGTAACATTCCAATTCGAGGCTGGAAATTTTTCTTTAACTCTCGTAGCTTTATGAAAGCTGATCTTGTTCTTCCTCTAATAGTTTCTGCTTCTATTTCCTTGCATGCGTCATTGTAGTACTTTTCCTTGTCCTGTCTTGCTGCATGTTGGAAATCTCTGTTGAGTTCTGTGATTGTCTTTCTTTCTCCTCTGGCTTTAGCTTCTCTGCGTTTCTGGGCAATTTTCAGAGTTTCTTCTGTCATCCATTTTGGCTGTTTTTTCTTTTTTACCTTTTGTAGAGACTTCTCGCTTTCTTCCAACACAACCTTCTTGATGTCATTCCATAACTCTTCTGGAACTCTATCATTTGTATCTAAAGCAGCAAATCGATTTTGCAGGCAGTCTTTAAATTCCAGTGGTATATTCTCAAGGTCATATTTTGCTGCATTCATGAGTGGTTTGCTCTTTTTCAGCTTTAGCTTGAGTTTGCATACTAGTAGTTGATGATCTGTACCACAGTCAGCTCCAGGTTTTGTCTTTGTTGATGTTATAGAACTTTTCCATCGTTGACTTCCATAGATGTAGTCAATTTTATTTTTATACAATCCATTGGGTGAAGTCCATGTGTACAGTCGCCACTTGTGTTGCTGGAAGAAGGTGTTCGAGATGAATAGATCGTTGGTCTTGCAGAATTCTATCAGTCTTTCTCCAGCTTCATTTCTGTTGCCAAGTCCATATTTTCCAACTACTTTGTCTTCTTCTTTGTTGCCAACCTTTGCGTTCCAATCACCCATGACTATCAGGATATCCTGTTTGCATGTTCTGTCAATTTCAGCTTGTACTTTTTCATAGAACTCTTCAATTTCATTCTCTTCTGCAGCTGTTGTTGGGGCATATACTTGAATTATAGTTGTGTTGATAGGCATTCCTCGTAGACGAATAGAGATTAAGCATTCGCTGACTGCATTGTATTTCATTACAGTTCTTGCAAGTTTCTTCTTTATTATAAATGCAACACCATTTCTTCTTTGTCTTTCATTTCCAGCAGAGTAGACCATGTGATCATCTGATGCAAAGTGCCCGATGCCAGTCCATTTCAGTTCGCTGACACCCAACAGATCAAGTTGTACACGTTCCATTTCATTCTTGATCACTGACTATTACTACTCATTAAAAACAGGCAGTTTTCTGTTAAAACTATGTAGAAATTTAACCAGTTGGTTAAAAGGTATTTTTGTGCCTCCAGGGGTCTATGGCAACCTGGATGGTTTTTGTGCTTCCCCGTGGCTGCGGGGAAAGAAAGCAGAGACACGTTTTTTAAAAAAAATAAATATTAAAAAAAACAATCAGGGCAGTAGGAGCAGTCGAAGATGTAGCGTGTTTTTGAAATTAAGAAAAAAATGTGCATCGGAGGCTCCGGGGCTGCTTGGAGCTGGCAGTAACCGCTATTTATAAAATAAAGAAGCGCTGCGGTTGGCTGCATGGGGCTGCAGGCACGGGCCTGCAATAAGCTGCGTTCCCACGGCTGTCATCTGGCCCGGCCTGTGAGCTCTGGAGAAGGCTCGGAAGTGATGACTGCTGTGATCGAGTGCAGCCAAGGTGTTCGCGGCTGTCCCCGATCACAGTGGGGCAGCTTTGTGAGGCATTGGGGGAGGATGCTGCGGGTGTTGTGGCTGTCCCCAATGCTGAGGGAGGGGCTCGGAGAGACATTGTTTTGGACCAGGAAGGTCCTAGTTGATGAAGGAGGGGACCAGTTTTGGGCAGGAGGCCGTGGAGCATGAGCTGTTTGGGCCCGATATGGCTGGAAGGCCTAAACACTGGATCAGGCCTCCGGGGGCTCAGGAAAGCCCTGACTTTTGGATGTTGGGTACCAAAAAAGAGCAACAGGTACCTGCACACTAGACAGAGAACCAACCAGGCAGGTACACAAAGACTGGCGACAATTTGATTCAGGTGAAGAATCTTTTTATTGGGCCCCAACGCGTTTTGGCTAGAAAACCTTCTTCAAGGGGTCTTGAAAAGAGAACACACCTCAAAAGATGTAAACATTTAAAAATATAAATTAATAAAAAAATTATTAGAAATCATAAATTTAATAAAAACATTAATCATAAATATCAAAAACAATATAAAACATATATAAGATGTAGAGCCTTTAAACAAAATACAAAAGATAAACAACGTCAAGGAATCATAAAAAATGATAAAAATATGGAATAACAAACTACATATTAATACGAATATAAATATTAATATGACTAAAAAAGTAAAATCATATAGTCTAATAAAATGAAAATAAAGGAGAGATGAGGAGGACATAAAAAGGTACCTTATTTCTGTCACGTGATACACTAAAAAACTAAAAATAAAGAATCGATCATTAATAAATAAATAAATATAATATAATATTAAGACCAAAACAAAAAAGGCATAAAAATACTAAAAGTTATCATAGAACATAATACATAAAATTTATTGTATGACAATGCCATTAAGGATGTTTTGAAAAAGAAACCACATAATCCAATTAAAATATATACCAAGATATAAAAACATCTGCACTTAAACCAACAAACTAATAATATAATATATGTCTAAAAATGCTTCTGAAATATCATCAATATGCAAATCAAAATGAAATTAGTGGTCGAGCTCTGAAAAAGTAAAGATAGGGATGGAGAAACAAAGCCTTTTGGATGTTGGGGCCAGATGGCCCAAAATGTTGAGTTGGGCCATTCAGGCCAATGGGCCCAGAGATGGGAATTGGGCTATTGGGCTGGCCATAGAATGCTCAGGAAGCTGGATGGACTAGTAAGGCTTAAGGTCTTAAGTAGGCCTAATGATAAGGAGGAGGGGCCAGCCTTAAAGGGGCCGTGTAGCCCTTAGAACAGTCGAAAACTCCACAAAAATTAAAATTAAAAATTCTGAGTTTTGAGAGTAAAGCTCATATGAGGGAGGGCTGTCAATCCCGAATATATACTTTCATTTAAAAAGGTATATTTTGACTGAAAATCATGGTGATTATTCTATGGGGAGTGAGGGGGGCTACACTCACGAGGCTCCAAAAGGGCACTGGAGCCTTGGATTGATTAAAATATGCTAAATCTTGGATTGTAAGGCTTCATAAAGCGTATTTTAATATTTAAAACTGAAGTTTTAACTTGGAAAAAGTCCCGGATGTATAAGCAAGCTTGGAGAGTGATGGGACTGTAGCAGGGATCTCTTCAGAGAGCTGTGATTCAGGCGGGAAGAAGCAGGGACTGACACAGTAATGTAATAATTCAATCAGCTGTTTTAAAGATTTAAAGAAACAGCATAGAAGATTTAGTGGTCTAATTTGATAAGGAAAAATAATTTTAAGGAAGGATTTTTGAGCTTTTAGTCTTTTCTGAATAGTGCTGGGGACTATTTGCAGGGTTGGCAGAGGAAGGGTGCTAGACAGTTGGTGATGGAATGTGTGTGAAGAGGGAAAGAAACTGGCAGTTGGGGCTGAAGACGTGATGAGATAGATTGTGTGTGTGAGGTGGGGAGAGAAAAAGAGAATTTGGAGTTTAAAAGTTGTCATTTGGAGAAAAAATGCACGGGATTTAATCAGTTCTGGTTTAAGTGAACACTGGAGAGAGAAAAAGTGGTTGGAGACGCTCTGAGAAATCAAACTGACGGCTGCTTAAATTTATCTGAGATAGATGTTACTGTTAATAACAGAAACTGTCACAGGAACAGTTTTAAAAGGAATTCCGACAGTTGTTGAATTAGATTTTTCCATTTTAAGAGGAAACTAGTGGATAAGGGTTAATTATTGATTGTAAACTTCTATACATATATAAAAACTGGTTAGAAATATTGATGACTGAGGTATCAAGAAGAAACTCTCTAAAGTACCTCTGTTGAAGAGGCCGTGAAGTAACATCCTTGATCTACTGAATATTGGAGAACTTTGGTGTTGAGCTAAGGTAAAAAAGATTTAAAAGCCTGTTTCAGTGCTCTCGCTGCACCGGGTCTTAAGGCGGTGACGGCTGGATGTGCTGAAAGAGGTTTGTGCCTTTGCTCTTATCTGGATGCAACTTTCTGAAATTTCTATATTGATTCCTTCAAGGAATTTTATGAGACATTGAGAACCGAAAGTCTGATTGTGTGAGTGAAAGGAGTTTTACATAGGGACTTTTAATTATCATTTATTTTAGTTAGTATAGGGACAGCAACCTGACAAGACTCAGTCTGACCTTTTATTCAAAAAGGACCGAAGACAACCTCACCCTTAGAGTAGGATTTTTCTTATTGAGTTTTCAAAGGCAGGTGGTGATCTTCGCTGGATCTGACGACCATTGCTAGACCCTGAGCAGAAGTTGAGGATCGTGGAAAACTGGACAACCGATCGGGCCCCTTCGCAAGAAAGAGATTGGTAAGAGGTACCAGTGCAACTACACACAGACAAAACAAAAATACATTTATGAGCTCATATTTTGCTAACTGAAAGGAATACAGAGTACTCTGAAAAACAAAAGAACTTACCTGTTAAAAGGTAAAAGTTCCTGCTTAAAGGAAAATAAATGTATTAGCCAGGAATTAATCAGAATAATTATAAAAGAAAAGAAACAAAGGTTTCTTTAATATAATTTAACTTACCTGTGACTGTTGGGAAGGATACCTTAAATAGAAAAGGAACTGAGATACCTCAACATATGTACTGGGGAAAAATACTGTAGTTAAGAGAAAGGAAACTAAGGGGTATGTTTACTAAACTGCGGTAATCATGAATAACGCGTGTTATGTAACGTTAACGATCGTAAGCGCAGCATAACGCGCATTATGATGCGCTAACGATCGTAAAGCCCCGCGGCGCGGTAAAACAACGCAGAAGGTGGAGAGAGGGCGGAGAGAAGGGGTCAGTGGGTGGATAGGCTCCCCTCACACTAACGTGCTGATTTTCAGGGCTGAATTCCAACGCGAATGAAAACCTGGCACATTACAGGGGAGAGAAACCATTTCAGTGTCAGCAATGTACAGCCCAGGCAGGAAAACAAAAAAAAAGTGATAAGTGTGATACATATGCACAGAACAAAAGGGCACAGAAACACTGAAAATGACCCCAACAAACTGGAAAAAAACAATAACCAAGCTGGCCAATAGTGGTATCAATGAGAAACATCAACCCCTCCCCCCCCCCGAGTAAGCTCCATAGAACAGATATAAATCGTGGAAGGGTTTATACTCCGTCCCCATACAAGGTGAATGGGCCCACAGTGACATAGCGCTGCTCAGGGTTTTCCCCACCATCGGACAGGGTTCCTATGGCATGCACATGTCCCGCAACATCAGGGCGGGCATGTCGGAACGACAACTGGACAGATGCCGGAGATGGGGATACAGAGGGCCGCAGGCGGCACATGCTGTGGTGGAGCTGGGCCACAGTGCGGACTAGGGTGATGCCTAGGTGGCCCATACGAATGCTGAAACAGCGGAGCAGCCAGACAGCAACTGCTGAAGGCCCAACATGGGTACGAGTGTGTTTCCCAAAGTGTCACAGGGGATAGTACCCAACAGCTACCCCCAAAGGCACGGAACATTGGCAGGCGGGGCTGGGGGGGAGCATGGACGTCGATGCAGGCACCCCTACCCCAGAACCCGCACCATAGGCAGCTGCCTACCTGCACACTGGATGGCCTGAGACTGCGCTCCACCAGCAGAAGGGCATGTCAGCATGGTGGCTGAGGGATACTGGTGGTGGAGGGGGCAGTGGCAGCTGGCCAGAGCAGACCGTGGCCTAGCCCTGTGTAGGTGGGTGCCATGCACTGCAACAGACAGGCCCTGTCTGACCAACAGTCATGGTATCACCAGGGAATGCACCATCTCTGTGATAACATGGTGGTGCAGTGCACAAAACCAGTGTATTCAGAAGCAGAAGGTCACAGGTTCAAGTCCCAGCTGTGGTTTCCGCCAACCCAGTCCTCATATTTTACCCACTACTATAACGTGCTAATACAGACAGAACCTTTCTTGCAGATGACGTAAACATGCCCAAAACACCTACATTTTACCCTACAGAACACAGACACCATAAACATGCACATTACCTAGAGCAGAGCCTCCCAAATGCAGTCCTGGAGGGCCAAACACCATTCCGGTTCCATGCTGCCTCTGATAAAGATGCCTGTGCTGCATTTCTATGTGCCACCCCCATGGTATGCAGATGTATCTCATGCATATTCATGAGGGACAGCATGAAAACCCGAACAGTGTTTGGCACCGCAGGACTGGAGTTGGGAACCTCTGCCGTAAAGCAGCAGCCAGCAGGGGCAGACACACCCGCACTCACAGGCCCCATTATCCAAAGCCGCCTGGAGAGGCAGGACTTTGGGCTCTGCGTGCATCTCCCAATACTAGCACTTGCATACCTTAGTAATGCCACCCTAAACCTGGGAATATGGTACACATCTTTAAAGAGGTTGCTATGATTACTGGCAGATAGCAAGTCCTAGGTTAAGTACAATTATCTGAGTGAGCTGCATCATAGCAACCTCCTGATGTCTGTGGAGTGTGCTACAGGTTTTGTGTCTGACAGTGTTTACCAACCTGGGGAGTGACTCCTACAGTATTGCGTACCATAGCCATGCCTGCACTGTGCCCAGGACTTGTGTGGTGGCCTGGGCTGCCCAACACCTCTATAGTTGCACAATGCTGGCATAGGTGTGGGGAGTGTGTGTCTGTCTATCCAGTGTGTGGTGGCTGCCAACACCCTCCACAGCCCACACTACTAGCACTGTTGCCAGTATTGGCCTGCCAATGTGCATAATGAGGAGCAAGGTACCGTGGGAATAGCCTGGATAGGGTGGCCTGGCCTGGATGCATCTGCACATGGCATAGGGCAATGGCAATTGTAGTGCCTGGCCACCACCTGCACGGACAGGGTGGCCATAGCATGTCCTGCTGGGAGGTCACTCTCACCCTGACTGAGCAGTGACCATGGCATGGCTAGGTTCCCCCATAGTGATTTATAGTATTTCTCTCATATGATATTTAAGGGTTTCCCTTTGGGGCACAATCACTGACGTATCTGCTTGGTGTGTATGCTGACATCCCCGTTCTGGGTACATGCATCTCCTCCAGGACCATGCACTATGGACTAGCTGGCGGACTGTCTGCAGCTAGTATGTGTCTTTCTGGAACACCTTGCAGGGTGCAGTGGCTGGAGGCTTGCTGCTGGAGAATATCAGATAATGGTGGGGGGCAGCTGAGCATATCCAGGCCTGCCGTCTGTCTGCTATTGCGTTATGGATGTGTACCGCTCTGTCTGTTCCCCAGGACAGGGGTTGCTGGTCCCCTCTACTGCTGCCATTGCAGGGAGGTAGACTGTGGATCTATTGGTGGGTTGTGTGGTGGTACATGATCTGCCGATGGGTCCATACACCCCCCCCTTCACCTACAGCAGGTAACCATGGCACCAACACAGGATATGCACTATTCTGGGTGCATCATCGCCCATAGGGACTAGACATGACCGGGACATACAGCAGGGCACAGATGTATCCTAGGTGTGTCTAACAGAACTACCTATCACACACTGATGGGGACCTGCAGCATGGCGTAGTTCAGCCATGAATGGTGCTGTGGACCTGGTGCTGGGCGCCCCACCTCAACCTTAGTGTGGGCACAGTACCCGCACAATGTGACTGTCTGTGGCTACTCTGTGGCAGTACCACACACGGTCTGTTCCCCCTACCTGGCCGAGGTGCTGTGGGGGTGCATACCCAATCTTGTGCCCATCTGTCGACTGCTGATTTGCATGTGCAGTGCATCATGGGTACAGGTGGGTTAACCCTATCCTGGTAACCACAGCATACAGTTTGTGTGGTGACGTGCAGTCCTGCAGCCAGCCAGGGCTTTGTTCACAGCCTTATAAGGTGTCCTATAGGGGACATTATAGGGTGCCTTGGCGGACAGTACACTTTATAATGTGCCCTATGGAGTGCGTTATGGTGTGCCTTATGCGGCACCTTAGGTTATGCCACCATGAGGGTGTGTTTGCTGGCAGCACAAATTAAAATACATGTCAAATGCCTCACCAATCACAACTTAAATGTAAAGGGTGCTACCTCAGCCAGCCTTATACATTAGGCCCACTGGGGAATCGAACCCATGACCCCTGTACCATCCATCAGTGTTGTAACCATTGTGCTACAGCTCTGTTGCTGTGATTGTATGCCTGCGCGCCTTCTTAAGATTAACGCGCGGTAACGTGCCCTGTAGCGCTCGTTCATTTATGGCGCCTTGTAACGCGCATTCTCAGTGCGTTCTTGGCAACGATGTACCGCCCATGTCCTTATTTGGGATTTCTGTCTCTAACGCGGCTCCTAACGCGAATCGCACTAACGCAGTTTAGTAAACATACCCCTAAATGTTAATTTGTTTTTAAAGTGTTAATGTGCAATAGTGTGAAAGCAGCTAATTTATTTCACATTTTTAATCAGCTGTTGAAATTACTGAATCCATTTTAAAATTTATTTAATAATTTATTCTAGCATTTAATAAATTTCTCAGAAAATTGTATTAATCGAAATAAATGTGATTATTTATTCTCTCACCGAAAACTACTACCCTATCACAATAACTGTAACATCATATGCTGTTTAGTTTATGTTCCTCTTATTCTTTCTTTACTAAATAGTAAAGCTGAATAAGATGTGGTTAGTGAACTCTGTAAGCTTCCACCAGAGGAAAAGCCAGACTTTGAGGTAACCACTTGGCCCATCTGACTACACTTTAATTTCATTGGTATTACTGTAGGAATCTGACTGCATCTCCTCAAGGAAGAGGGGCTACAGAAATAAAATTCACTAATAAGCTGTAGGCGAAACCTATTTTTTTGGATTAAGTAATACATTTGTGAGGAGCTTTCAAGGACTCTGCTTTCCATGGACAATGCAGAACTGTTAAAACTTTGGATATTTTTCTTTGTCTAACCCTCCTTACCACATACCAAGTCCTCCATAAATCAGCAGATTATACATTACCTCAGTAATGAATTATTGCTTTTGAAGTACATATTTATGTTCTAATTTTTCATTTTTTTACAATCTCATGACAACTGGCACTTGACTGTTTCCTTGGATTTGATCCTGGAGCAGGAATTCAAGGGCTGGTTTCTTACATGTTTCTAGCCAAAGCACGGAATGAACTATCTAAAAGTTGTAATTGTCTTGTTATGCCACAGCCGATGAACAATGTGATACTGTGGTTCATTTGGTTTTCTCAATCATCATCCTCATATTTCTGGGGCTGTAGTTAGGGTTTACTGCAGGCAAGCAACATAGGTATTTAGGCTGTCACTAGGAACATATTATCTATTGCCTTTTATGCAGAAGAGACCAGCTGATGGAAAAGAGCTACAGCGATGATGCGGAGGTAAGGCGAATAGGCGATTCCATATACCCATTTGTGTTTTGTCTGCTCCTAATTTAACTTGCATCCCAAAGAGACCTGTACACTTGCTTTGCTTTTCTGTGGCTACTGCTCCACATAACCTAGAAGAGTTTTGAAAAAGGAGTTCAGAATGAAGATTGGGTAGGAGAAGGGGGAAGGAAGGCAGGAAACCTGTCCCACTGTTTGGGGATTCTTCTGCTTGCTCCACTCTTGAGGTCTCGGGAAGGGACTGTAAAAAGGTGTACAATGTTGGCCTAGGAAGGTCATTACAATGACCTTGGAGTCGGTAATCCAAACATTAGTATTGAAGTAAAGTCCTGATGTACATAGTATTGTAAATAACACACATTGTAAATAGCTCACCAAGAATCAACAACCATCAACACACACACGCACTCACTGCTCAATGCATGCGCACACTAGACACAATATTTATTGATTGTTTGCTGTGTAGACCGCCTTGATTGCAGGAAAAGGCGGTATAGAAATCCATTTCAATAAATAAATAACTTGCAAGGTCTTTACATAGGTAACACTGCTGCTGATACAATCTAGAGTCATACTTGTAGGTTTGGGGCCTACTGCAGAATTTCTAGGAGAATTATTTATTTATTTTGTAAATTTGTGCCTGCTAATCCACAGAAAGAGCCCATAGCAACTAAGAGATAAAACCACAACATGGTTAATCATCTGAGAGACCCTTCTTTCCTCCAAGAGCAGTCACACTATTTGAAGAACTGAGCTGAAAATTCTTACAGTAATAGATGTGATATAACTGAGAAGAACAGAGGAGAAAAGGAAAGATTTTTCTATTAACTCATGGGCATAATGGTTGCAGGCCAATTGACCATGAATTTCCCCAACTTTGCTATAAGGCAGGACTCGTTCATTGGTTCATCTCCTTTACAACACTACTCTTAGAAATAAGGCCAACATACTTGGAATCACTATCATTTCTCTCCACGTGAATTGCTTATCTGGGGCTTGACCTCTTCATACACAGAAGCTTCCAGAGGCACACAGTGGAGGAGTGACCCAATGGTCAGCACAGCAGGCAAAGAACTAGAGCAGCTTGGTTTGAATCTCACTGCAGCTGTTCGTGATCTTGGGCAATCCACTTAATCAGACAGATTGTGAGCTCTCTGGGGATAGGCAAATACCTACTGTACCTAAATGTAACACATGTTGAGCTGTGCCTGAAAAAGGAGGGAGCTAAATCTAAAATCCCTTCTTTCCAGTGGCTTCTTGTGAACATGTGTTCCAGTATGGGCCTGATCCAAGAAGGCAAATAGTGAGGCTGTATGTCCCAGCAGGACATCCAGCCCTGCTACCCGTCTTCAGCGCATGCCGTCTCCTGGTCCCCCTGCACACACAGAGCTGATTCTGGTCGCGGCCCTGTATGTCCAGGGAGCACCGGGAGGATGTCCAGCTTATTCCACCTTGGAGGTGGTATAAGCACTAGCCGTGCCACTCAATCCGACAGGCAGCAGACAGCTTGTGCTGTGGCAGGTTGTGCCGTCTCCCAGTGCCCGATCCTGCACCCACAGGAACATGTGGCTCTTGCAGTGCAGAATTGGGCGCTAATGGGCCCATGCTGCTCAGGGCCGTCCAGATGGCCTGAACATGCCCCTTCGGGGATCAGGTTCCACATGTTTACAGAGGAGTTAAAGAGAGGAATAGTCAACCTTCTCCAGTGAAGTTTTCACCTTGGATGGTCCACTATACCATCTGTATAACCGAGACTTTTTAACAAGCCAGTGAACCATGTGAAGATTTGAAACCACTGTTAGAAATAAGAGTTATATATGCGTTCAAGGAATGTGACAGAAGAGAAGACAGGAGTTCAAACAATCACTTCACTTATACCCTTTCAATACTATTTTGTGTACTGTGTTAAGTTAATATAATTTAATTTTGGAGATGTAGCCCATTTGTTCATCCATGGGCTGGATTAATTAGCATAAGCCTTAATTAGCATATTGATAAAAGCATAGCACCAGTGGTGGTTTTCTAAAAAAAAAAAAAGGAGGTACCAGGTCAGTACCGCCATCAGCTTCTACTTTCCACTGACTGCAGTGAGGAAAGGAAGGAAGATTTTGCATTTCAGAAAGATTCCAAGTTGGTGACCTGGAGAAGATCAGCACTGAATGCTTTCATTGCATGAGGTGAGGGATTCTATTGTCTCAGCACCTTTTACGACAGAGCTCACAATCTCACAATCCATACATGCATTCCACTCAGTATTCGTACTATATGCAAATCGGTTCTGCAAAGCGTGCCCTAGCAACAATCACTGTGGGGCTGAAAGAATCACCAGCTTAGCCTTGATGTCATCCAGCCAACATACAGGGGAGGCGCTGGAGAGACAACAACCCCTGGCAAGGCTTCCTTTCAGTGCCAGCCCTTTCTTTTTGAGTCTTTGTGCTTGGAGACTCTCAACCTGGCTCAGATGAATAATGTGGTGCCAGGGTGGTTAACCTTCTTGCCCATCCTATGAGATACCCTCATGCACCATAAGGGTGAAATCTTGCAGCTGTCTATTCATATCTGTCCACATTTATCGTGCTGCAGGGTTATGAGTCTGAGATCAGAGTAGCTCACGTACTGTCACGGCACTGAGCACGATCAAGACTGAAACAATAAATAAATAATTAAATGAAAACAAGATGGTCATTAGGCCCAGATGTGCCATCAAAAAGCTGCCATTCAAAAGAACATCTGCATAATGGAGTTCATATGACCGAGGCATAAAGCAGCGCAGATATGAATACCCTCTGTCACATGCTACCACATCAGATTGAACGGGACAAGAAATATTTATCAATTCATCTTTTTGGAGAGTACTGGTGGGGTGGCCTAGAAATGAGGCACAGATGACAAGCTTAAAACTGCAGATATTTCCTCTTCAGAGTTCTGTTTGCATATGACAGTATTTTTTTAAAACTAAGGCCTTCCCCCGCCTGAATATTTTATTTATTTAAAAGGATTTGTATCCCACCTTATCCTAGAAGCAAGGCGGCTTTCACATCAAATGATTCAAGTTTGGGTAGGGTGGGGGGTAAGGCATGCAGTGGTTGGAAAGAAGTGTTTGAGAGGGGGTGGTACCTGAGTTGATTAGTTGATAGGTGCAATATATACAGTATGCGCTATTTACAATGTACTATATACAGTTGGGGGGGATCAGAGAGTTGCTTGGGTCTCTGGACAGATTACGTGATGTCTCCGTAATGCTTTATGTAAAGTGTAGTCTTGAGTAATTTTCTGAAGTCCTTCATGTCGACTGTTGATCGTAAGCTGTCCGGGAGGGCGTTCCCTATGGCTGGCGCTGTGAAGGATGTTGCTCTCCTTGAGGTGGTTTGCTTTGTTTTTGTGAAGTCCTTGGGGGTTACTATGGTGTCGGAGGTGCCTTTCCTCCTTGGCCTGTTGTTTGTGTCGAAGCTGATGATGGATAGTAGACTGTTCGCTGAAAGGCCCTGTTTGATTTTGTAGATGTTCAGAATGGTTTTATATCAGATGCGAGAGTCAATTGGAAGCCAGTGCAGGCAGTTCATGATGGGGGTGATGTAATCCTGCTTTGAGGAGCCCGTTATTATGCAGGCAGCGGTGTTCTGCGCTAACTGCAGGGGTTGGAGAGTTTGGTTTGGAAGTCCTAGGTAAATGTGATTGCAGTAGTCCAATAAAGGTGTGATGATGGCTTGACAAACAGTCCGGAAGTGGTCTTGGGAGAGAATTGGTTTGAGGCATCTGATGGTTTTCATCTTTAAGTAGGTGTTCCTGGTAGCTTTGCTGATGTGTGTTTGGAGGTTCAGCGCTCTGTCAAGGGTGACTCCGAGGTATTTTACCTCTGGTTTTATGGGAATTGTGATGTTGTTGAGTTCAATGGTGGGTGGTGAGATGATGGTAGGGTTTTTGGTTATGAGTAGAGCTTCCGTTTTGTTGTAGTTTATGGTCAAGTTGTTTTGTAGGAGCCAGTTTGTCATTTGTTGTAGGCAGTCTGCTATTTTTGAGTAGTATGGGTTGTCAATGTTGATCGGGGTGTATATCGTTATATCGTCAGCGTAGATTGCGTATTGAATTTTGTGTTTTCTGATGATTGCACAGATGGGGTGTATGTAGAGATTGAATAACAGCACAGAGAGGGCTGAGCCTTGTGGTACACCTTGTTTGGCTAGGAATGTTCGGGAGGTTCTGGGCCACATTTGACTTGTAGCTGTCTGTTGGTGAGGTAGGAGGTAAACCAGTTCAGGGTTGTGCCGTGCAGTCCATTACTTTGGAGTCGTGCTAGCAGGGTGCTGTGGTCAACAGTGTCGAAAGCTGACGTGACGTCGAAGAAGATGATGATGACCAGTGAGCAACTACGGCAGTGAGCAACTATGTGTGTGTGCGCGCATGTATGTGCAGCTAAGGTGAAGGGACGTTATCTGCGCAGGGTATTGCCCACTAAAAATAAATCCTAAACAGGATATATGGTTATCCAAGTAGACTTTCATATTACAAAGAAAACGACAACCACCTGGTATCTTTGTGAGAATTATATTAAAAACTGAGGTTTTCTGCTTCATAGTGCAGGCATCCAGTGACTTTGCCCAGTGGTCAGCACTTATCATTTGTATAGCGCTACCGAGGCATCTGCAGCATGGTAATGTTTCCGCAGTCACTCAGAATACCATCACTATATCCTCAGCAGAGTCAGCAATCGGTATGCGTTCAACCAAGATGACTGCTCTTGAATGAACAGGAGAGATATAGTAAAATCTGCAAACTGGTATTTACAAGTGACAGCTTACTTGTACCCAGTCACTGCTTCAATGCAGGGTGAGTCTGACTCTCTGCCCTTTGCACCTTTGAAACGACTTGTTAATGTTGAGGGGTTTTGGGGTTTTTTTTTGCTTTTAAACAAAACATCAGTTCCACCAAGGGATTAGAAAGGCATTCACTTACTCGTTGGCCACATGGCCCTGTCCTTCTCGCTTGACCTCCATAAATAAATGCGGACTTCTTTTTAATTCTTTCAACCAGCAGCAATAAAAAGAACTCCACTGAACTCAAGTTCAGATAAGAAATGAAGATATGAAGCTCAGAAAGCTTGCTACGACTAGCTTGTAGAAGTTTGGAGTTCTCATTTGAGAAGTTCTTCAAGGAGTCTCATTGGTTTTATGTGCACTTGGTATATTCATTCCACTGTTTCATTCTGGATACAATGTAGACATTTTGCACCAAGATCTGTTGAGCTACCTGATTTCTTCAGCTCATTTCGGCATGATTTTCTGCTATGGTGCATGATGGAACTTGTAGAACTTACCCCTGATGACCAATCGTATCGGCTAACGAGATATGAGGCGTTTCACATCATGTATCAGGCTGGCATTCAGATTTTCTCACTAAGCTATACAGTAGTGAATTGCATTAAAGCCAGATGTTAGTGTTATCCTGTTTAATCTTGAAATGTATGCGTGAAGTGGGATTTAGAAGGGGCATTCAGGAAGGTTCTGAAGCTGAAAGAGACATAGCTTTCAGATAGGCTTTGACGCCCCTTCTCCAGTTTCTGCCCTGGGCCCCAGCATGTTTGACTCCAGCCCTGCAAACAGTCACGTCAATGCAGAAAGCTGGCACTGAAGTCACATGCTATTAGCTGTGTACATGTTTTTGTAGTGTGCCAATAGTGCAAGACTTCAGCACCGTTAGGCAGCAAAGGGCATGTATGGAAATGAGCTCTGTGCAAAACTTCGGCATAAAGCTGAAAGGAGGGGAGTGAATGCATGCACAAACAACAGATGCGCTACAAATGTGCACATGCGCATAAATGTCAAATGCTCACATTATGCGCACACAGCATGCAGGTTCTTTTGGCACTCAGCCCATAATAATCAACCCTATTTTGCCCATAAACATTTTTTATGGAATCACTAAAAAGACCTAACAGTAAATGGAGAATGATATAAGTGAGTCCAAAAACCACCCAAGGATAAGAAGTAAAAGACATTTGTTCTTGAATGCTGAATGTTCGCTTATATGCTGAAAGATACGTGCAAAGAATTTTCACATCGAAGGTAACTGATCACTGGTACATACCCAGAAACAGTCTTTCTCTACACGCGTAAGATGTTTGTCACCTCAGACCAGGCGTACAGATACTGGCGCTCTTCTTGGTTATGAAATCCTCTACACGTTTCTCTGCATTGGGCGCAGACCTTATTACCATCTCATTTTAATATGCATTGCTCATTTGCATATGATTTAAATATGCGTGGTGTTGCTGTGTGCACATACTTTTACTCTTTACGTGTGCGTCAAGCACTTTTCTGCATTTGGCGTGGCAGAACTTGTGCGTATAAGTTGCGTTATCTGCGCAAAGGGCACGCTAGTCTTTCTGCATTGGCCCGAGTGTTCATAAAGACATCACAGAACAACCTTTCAAAGCTTACTCTCAAGCGGGGATTCTCAAACCTGCCTTTGGGACACATGTAGCCCATGGAGCAGGGTGGCACCGGGAGTGAAGAGGTTTGCATACACTACCTCCATTGTATCTAAATGTATCTCATGCATATTCATTGTGGCTATTTTGAAAACCTGACTGGCTAGGTGTGTTCCGAGGAATGGGTTGAGAACCTCTTCCCTAAAGCGTTACCTAAACTTCCAAACCAGCCATGCTGAGATCTTAACCAGTCTTCTCTGATGCCCAGAATTATTTAGGGTTTGGGGTTTTTTTCTGGTATCCAGAATGAGCACATTTGGGTTCATATATTGGGCAATTCAGAGTTGCTAAGTTATCCAGTTCAGGTTTTACGTTTGCACTGCAATGCAGTTTGGTATTTGCAGTCCCTGATTCAACCCATTGGAATCAGTGCTGCAGGTCCCATAATGCAACAGAATGAGACTGTCAGAAATCCAGGACTGGCTTAAAGTTTCACTCCGGGAATTGGGTAACTTGGCAGCTCTAGCAAATTATAGGTAGGGTGCCAACATTCAGTCTTTCACATAGGCCCCTTTATTAGAAAGGTACCAGCTAAGAGAACCCAAGTAATGGAATCTTGAAATCTTACAGACAAATTTACCGTTAATCTAGAACCGTTTTGCCTAGAAAGAAAGAAAAATGGAGGCAGAAGCCAATGGGATGAGAGTTCAGAAACTAAAGAGCGTATGCTAACTTTAGGAGGTGTGTGTAGGTCCATCCCCTACCATTAGCACAGTATTAACGCACAACACTGCGCTGAGGTCCTCATGGGTGTACTCACCGCCCCTTATTGAGGTGGGGTTATGTGCACTTTCATGGTTAGCATTTGTCCAAAATGCCTGCATTAACTGCCAAGCACCTTCCACGCCCATGTTCTGCTCATAGCCAGCCCATTCCCCACTCCCACCCAATCACCCAGTCAGTAGGGGATCTGTAGTGCTTATGCTTGTGCTCTTATTGCCCCATGCTTCTGGTTAGCGTACATTAGCCTTTTTTTCTGCAAATGGTGGGGAAAATCCATAGACGAGCATGTTATTTACTTCCAGGTCTAAACACCATCCCCCCAGGACTGCCTCTTTTGAATCTTGCTGGAAAAGCCTAGCACACCTTTTAGCTGCTGTGAAGGGAACGGCAGAATTGCCAAGTTACCCTCTTCCAGGAGTAAGATTTTAAGCCACTTCTGGATTTCTGGCAATCATGTTCTGATGCATTATGGGACATGCAGCACTGATTTCAATGGGTAAAATCAGGGACTACAAATACCATATTGCATTGCAATGCAAATTTAAAACCAGCATTGTCTAAAAACTGGGTAACCTGGCTTCTTTGGGACAGTTTTCGCACAGGAGAATCCAGCTCAGGTTGCATAACTCCGGCTGCAGCCCTTTGAAAACGGTTCTCGTTCTGCTCTTTCCCAGACACCCCTGCTGTGTTTCTTTCCTTCTGGAACAAGTAAAATGCCTTTGTATAAAGAATAAAAGCAGCATTTGCCTCCCAGGCACTTCAAAATACCACTAAATCATCTTTTTCAGAGACGACAAGCTGCAGAAAATACAATTTTAAAAAAATTTCAGGAAGGCTTGAAACCAAGAATGTTCTGAGGCAAGAACACTAAATGTGAATTAAATAATTATTCTCTATAATTCACCTTTCAAAACCAATTAACGTCTAGCTATATCCTGCAATATTAAAGCTCTTTGTAGCTTGTTTGTCTTCTGGGTGGCTAGATGAACCAGCTTTCTTGGTTTTGCTACCCTCTAAAGCCAAGCTTAGCAGAAGACTCTAGGATACTGGCAATCCAATTTCCTTCCTGTTGTATATATGCATTTATAGCTTGCTTGTCCTAGGAAGCTGGAAAAAAAATTCCCTGTGCATTTAGGGACTGGAAGTGCAGTTTAGTGCTTAGAGCAGTAGCCTACTAACCAAGGTTTGAATCCCATTAGCTCTCCTTGTGGCCTTGGGTGAGTCACTTAACCTGCCATTACTTAAGGTACAAGCTTAAATTGTGGGAAAAGAGAAATAGCTACTCTACCTGACTGCGTAATTACTAAGGGCAAGGCATGGGCTAAATGAAATAAAATTGTGCCCCATTTGTCACTCTCTGTTCCTTCTATGATTCTCAGAGGGAAATAATCATTTTCCTTCTAGTATTTTCTTGTGTTTCGTCCAAGTCCCCATTTCTTTTGCGTACTAAGTGGCCTCTGGAGCCTCCCATGGGTAAGAGAGCAGGATGCCACTCACTAAAGAAATTCTTCAAGCGGGGATCTTTGGTTTGGCCACTCAGCATTGATTCTTCCTATCTCTCCCTCCCCCAGGGCCTGTGTTCAGCAACTTTTCTAGCCTTATAAAAAGCATCTGAGCCCTGAAATGACACTCAAGCCCCCTTGCTGCTAACTAGGCTACTCATCATCAGGCCAGGCTCTGCTCCTGCATGTTTTCCCATGGCCCTGTGATCTGGCTACTTGTTACATTTCTTGAGTACTTTTATGAACAGATTGAAACCATGCATCATTCTCTACACAATGGGCCTGATTTGTCAAAGACTTACTACCAATGTGCTGAAGAGAGAAACCAACATTCTATCATCCCCGATGTAAAACAATGATTAATTCTGTAAGGAATTAAAAAGTCTTATGCAGTCTATGTTTAGATTTTATGCTTTCATTGTTTCTTGTTGATGCTTAAGTTTGTTTTATATTTATTGCTGGGTGTTTTATATGTTTTGTTATTAAGTGCTATTTTATTATTGTTGTTTTTAATATATTTTAATTGCAGTACTTCACTTAGGACAGTTTTGTATTTAAGCAAATCAGAAGCTGAATAAATGACTAAGAGACAGTAGAATACCCCATGCAGAGGTGTTTTTCTTGCTTCCAAAACACAAGTAGGGATGAAAAAAAAACATGAGAGAACTAAGTGAGCTCACACCCTGCCAGTTACTCTGTGCCTTTGTCCAGACTTCATCACATTAGAATCATATTAGAAGCTGACTTAGAAGAGTCCAATAAAACTTTGCTTGTATAGCAAACAGTAAACTAGCTGATACAAATTGACTGCTACAAAGGAAGGAGGGATTCTTCCCCTCTGAGGCCTTGATGCAGAAACCCTAAAGCCCTAGTGCAGGATTTCCAAATGCAGGTTTGATGCTGCAAGCAAATAAATGCAGATGAGCTGTGCACAAAAGGTCTGCGCTAAACTGGGAGAATTACTCCTGAGTCTATCTCCTTTCACCCTCATCCTATGTCCCCTCGTATCAGAGCTTGCTTTCAATCGAAAGAGGCTCTCCTCCTGTGCATTTATGCCATGGAGGTATTTAAACGTCTCAATCATATCACCTCTATCCTGCCTTTCCTCTAAACTATACATATTAAGATCTTTACGTCTGTCCTCATATGCTTGATAATGAAGACCACTGACCATTTTAGTAGCCACCCTCTGCAGACTCCAACCCGTTTATATCCTTCTGAAAGTGTGGTCTCCAGAATTGCACACAATACTCCAAATGATATTGCACCAAAGACCTATACAGAGGCAGTATCACATCCTTTCATCTGCTGGCCATTCCTCTCCCTATGCAAGCAAGCATCCTTCTAGCTTTCACTGTCACCTTTTCTACCTGTTTAGCTATTTTAAGATCATCTGACACAATCACACCTAGGTCCCGCTCTTCTTTTGTGCCCTTAAGGGCAAGGGAACTGATTAACCCCTATACCATATCACTCCCTTGGATTGCTGCAGCCCAAACGCATGATCTTGCATTTTTTAACATTAAATCTCAGCTGCCAAATTCTAGACCATTCTTCAAGCTTAGCTAGAGCCCTCCTCATGTTATCTACACCTTCCTGGGCGTCTACTCTGTTGGAGATTTTGGTATCATCTGCAAAGAGGCAAACGTTACCCAACAGCCCTTCCGCAATATCACTAACCTCCTTCTCCTCAGAGTGAGCTCCATTTACCTGTGCCCTTTGCCGCCTCCCACTCAACTAATTTCTAACCCAAGCAGTAACTTTAGGGTCCCCCTCTAGCGTGCTCAGTTTGTTTATAAGTCACCTGTGCGGAACTGTGTCAAAGGCTTTATTGAAATCTAAATACACCACATCTAGGACTCTCCCCTCGGTCCAACTCCCTGGTCACCCAGTCAAAAAAATCAATCAGATTTGTCTGACAAGACCTACCTCTGGTGCATCCACGCTGCCTCAGATCCAGTAATCCGTTGGACTCCAGAAACTTCACTATTTTCTCTTTCAGTGGCACTTCTAATAATTTACTCACCAGTGAGGTTAAACTAACTGGCCTGTAGTTTTCAACTACATCCTTACTTTCGCTTTTGTGCTAAGAGACCACATGTGCCTCTCTCCAGTCCTCTGGCACCACTCCCGACTCCAATGAGGCATTGAAAAGGTCAGTCAGTGGAGCTGCTAGAATGTCCCCTAGTATTCTCGGGTGTATCTCATCTAGTCCTATCGCTTTGTCTACTTTAAGTTTAGCTAGTTTCTCAAGAACCCAGTCTTCTGAAAATTGTTCAAGATGCCCATCGCTTCTGTTCCTGTTTGTGGGTATTTTCTGAGGTCCTGCTCCTGGTTCTTCATCTGTGAACACAGAACAGAAATATTTGTTAAACAATTCTGCTTTATCCTCATTAGCTTCTACATATTCCTCCCCTTCACCCTTGAGTCTGACAGTACCACTTCTGCCCTTCCTCTTCTCACTAACATATCTGAAAAATGTCCTATCTCCCCATTTTATTGAACTACCAATGAAAAGATTTGGGCTACAATTTAAAAAAGAAAATAAATTCCCTAAAGAAAGTAAGATTATAAGTCTGTGAATGTAATGGACCGGATAAACTCTGCCAGGCAAATCTGGAGCTAGTTAGCAACCCTAAGGAAAATGCAGCTTTACGTATTTCATTGAGGCTGGGATCATGAACCCTCCTCTCACCTGACCAGTTTACCTGTGAAAATCATTGGAACATGTCTGAAGGGGACACATGTGTATAGAAAGTTTCTTCTCTCCAGAAGGCTTTTATGAGGTTGCCAATTAGTCCCATGAACAAGAAATGTGGTTTCACCTCCATGGAGATGAAGTTCTAATTTCCCTTAAGAAAAGCAAAACTACATCACCTCTGGATATGCAATGGAGTCAAACCAGAGCTAGCTCACACCACTATTTCCACAGTGCCAAGGACGCAGACTAACTGGGAAGCCATTCCTTGTCTCACAGCTTCTCTCTGTAAATGGATGGATGTAGCTATATCTATGTGTGTTCTGTAAATCTCTGTGCGCAGAAACTAATAGTGCAGGAAATCATTTTACCCAAAATGTCTTTACTAAATTAAAGTTCATGTTGTTTTATCAAGGCCATATTGCATCTGCCTTTGAAGTTTCTTCTGCTTCATTGGGTTTCCAGCCAGGGGCAGCCCAAGGGGAGTGCGGGGCCATGTGCGGAGACTCGGTGAGGGGTCTAATTTGCATAAGGGGCCTCATTTGCATAAATATTTGCATAATGTTACCATACACTAACTTTTAGTGAACATGCCTCTTAATGAGTGTATGGATAAAGACCAACTAAAAGATTTCTACATTACTATAATCCAGTGCCAACCGCCAGGCACATTAGGAACTACTACAAACACTGCCCATTTAGAACCCATAGCAAACCCGCCATATCCTGACAGCACTACCAGGACTCACAAAGCACCACACCATACCTATCAAAAGGCAACACTGCAAATATTAAATCAATACATTTCAGAGAATAACAATACATGACCTACTGGGGAAAGAGAACAAGTGGCAATGTCAAATAGGAATTACATAAACAGAATACCTCAGCTCAGTTACACATGCAGAACATAGACCATCACCAAACAAGGAATCACAACTTAGAAACAGGAAGACAATAATTAAACTGGGAACCCCAAAAGCCAAACTTGGAATGTACAACAACACTATAGAAATAAAACTATAAATTAATTTCCTCTTGTACTAAACAAAGTGCAGACGTTAATGATGCACATTTCCCAGAGCTGACATTTTCCAGTTAATAAATTCAAAATAAAGAGATATTTTTCTACCTTTTGTGCATTTTCTTTTCTTGCAATTGCTCCAGCCACTTTCTTCTGGTTTCTTTGTGTCTTCTGCTAACTCTCCATCGTCTGCTGTCCATTTGTCCTTTCTTCTCTCTTCTAGTTTTTTTTTCCATTCTCTCTACATCTGCTTTAACATAGTAATCTTTCTCCTTTTTCTCTTTCTTCATTCCTATTTCATCCACTCAAATTTTACCCCTCTATCCTCAATCCCCACTTACTCTCCCAATACCTGGCCAATTGTAGATTTTTCTTCCCTCCCACACAAAATATTTTCCCCTCTCCATTTCACTCTCCCAGCCCCATCCCATTCTAATCCTCCCCCGACATCAGCTCCCTTCTAGTTCCAGCCCCACCCAGCATTCCCTCCCTTCTAGTCCCCGCATCAGCCCATTTCCAGTCCTAGCCCCACCATCAGCCCATTTCCAGTCCAAGCCCCCCATAAGCCCATTTCCAGTCGTAGCCCCCCATCAGCCCATTTCCAGTCCTATCTCCCGCATCCATTTCCAGTCCTATCCGAGTCCCTCCATCAGCTCATTTCCAATCCCAGGCCGCCCCATCAGCCCATTTCTAGTCCTTTCCTATCCCCACCATCAGCCCATGTCAAATCCTAGCTCCCCTCCACTCAGCCCATTTCCAATCCAAGCCCCCCATGTGCCTACTTCCAGTTCTAGCCCCTCCATGAGTCCATTTCAATCCAAGCCCCCACCACAGCCCATTTCCAATCTTAGCACCCCCCAACAGCCCATTTCCAGTCCTATCCTAGCCCCTCCATCAGCCCATTTCCTGTCCTAGCTCCCCCCCCCCACTCAGCCCATTTCCAGTCCTAGCTCCCTCTCCTCACAGCCCATTTCCATTCCAAGTCCCCATCCCCATCAGCTATTTGCAGTTCAAGCCCCCCCTGCCACTCAGCCCATTTCCAGTCCTAGCAACCCCCCAGCCCATTACCAGTCCTAACCCCGCCCCCATAGCCCATTACCAGTCCTAAGCTCCCATCAGCCCACTTCCAGTCCTAACCCCCCACACGGGGCCCTGTGCAAACAGCATTCTTGCTCAATGGACAGGCCGGCCCCATTTCCAGCTCAACTTAAAACAGCTTCTGCTGGGCAATGGCACCAGGAACCTGCATTCCCAACTATCAGAGGCAGGACTTTTTTTGAGAGGGTATGTGGTGGTACGGAGTACTGGAACCTTTTTCATTGCCTGCTAAAATTGACCCATGAGCCTTATTTATTTTTTATTTATTTTTTTTTTATTTAGACAGTTTTGTATACCGCCTTATCCTTCAATCAAAGCGGTCACAACACAATTGGGGGATACATTTAACACACGGGGATATGAGACACATACACTAATACTTACAGGGAACATGGGCAATGGAGGGTTAAGTGGCTTGCCCAAGACCACAAGGAGCACCTGTGGGACTAGAAACCCCAGTCCTTCCGGCCCAAGGTTGCTGTCCTATAGTGGGATTTGAACCCCCGACCTTCTGGCCTGAAGTACCTTGCCCCAACCACTAGGCCACTCCTCCACTCCTCCACTTATGTGTCAACGAAAGAGCCCTACATTTGAATAGTCACCTTTTTGTTTGGAAAAATACACTGATTCGAGATATTATATTACCCTCTCAACTCCCCTAGATCAGTTATCAAAGCAACAACTTTTGACTGAGGGTCAAAAACTGGCTTCCTCAAGAGTTTGACCACTAGGAGGTGTCGTTACTGAATGATGGTTGGGACTTCTCTTCCCCGCCCCCCCCCCCCATCCCCCAAGTCTCTAATTAGAACCACAGTAACATCCCAGCCCAGTTAACAAAGGTAGTGGAAAATGAATTCAAGTCCCTTTACATGGCTGAGCACAGCACAGAGTCAGTCCTGTGACATACAGGCCAGTTCACCAATCAGCTCCAAAACTGTGCTGGTACCATTTGCTGTTTTCCTGTTGCACTAATTAACATTACTAGACGGTGTTCTTGAAAGAATCCACAGAAAAGGAAAAGTGAGATCACCCGGTTTGCTGCTCTGGTCTTTCCTACTACTACTAGGGCTAGTAATCATTTATATAGTGCTACAAGGAACACGCAGCACTGTACAGAGACATGTAAGGTGCAGTCCCTGCTCGCTAGAACTCACAATCAATGCAAGACAGACAAATATAACAGGGAATTAGGGTAGAAACTAGAGGAAATGGGTGGTAAACAGAATAAGGGGATCGGGATCCAAACGTAGCCTCAAAAGGTGGGTTTTTAGCTTGGATTTGAATAGGGCCAGAGATGGAGGCTGATGTATTGACTCAGATCGTCTGTGCCAAGCATATGATACGGCAAGGTGGAACGAACAAAGTCTGGAGACAGCAGTGGAAAAGAAAGGCACAAATAGAAGTGATCATGGCTGGCCCAAGGGTTTCTGCCGCCTCAGATCTGCCACGCCTCCCTCTCCAACAGGACATTGCGCTGGAGGGGGGCAGGAGCTAAGGGCCATGGTTTTCATGCTGAAAGTCATGGCCTGCCGTGAGTACCAAAGTGGCTGCACAAAGCCACTGCTTAAAAAATATATATATCATGGTCTGCTACTCTAGGCAACCGCCTAGTGCACTTAGTGGCAGGACAAGCTCTGGAAGTGATTTACCCAATGAGCAGAGTTTGAGAAGAGGGATGTAGGGATTCTTTCCAAGAATTTCCGATTTTAAGATGAGAGTAAGCAAAAGATTTGACATTCATAAGACTGAAAGAAAATTTTCAAAACACTTATTTCCTTTTTTCTAAGAATCCTGTAAAATTTGGATCAGATGTAGAAGACATGCAAAATGTCTCTTAAAATAAAAAGCACTTTTCTTTTCCTAGTGATATGCATCTCATGTTTTTAGGAGAAATTATCTGAAATGAATTAATGAGTCCAGGAAATGCAGCATTTGTAATCCAAAAGCTTCCTAAATAAGCAACCGGCTGAGCTGGTGACTAACTACCAGGTCATGCGTGACATAGTATACCAGGCTTTAAATTTGTGAATTTTCCCTCTTCAAGTAATTTAGTGCTTTCTGATCAAACACAAATGTGGGGGGTCCAAGTAAGTTGTAGAATGGTAGGTGCATTAGGTGCCGTGTATGTGCGGGTCTCAGTATTAGAATAACAGGGGATACTTAGTGCAGGAATGAGATGAATTAGGAGATGTGGGTATGAAGGCCCTAGTAGTGCAATAGCAGGGGCTGCTCCAGGGCAGGTATGTTGGCAGAGCTGCATGTGTGAGGGGTCTCAATATTGGAATAGCAGAGGGTGCTGCAGGACAGGACTGAGGTGCACTGGCAGAGCTGTGTTTGGGTCTCAGTACCTGCTACTACACCTACTACTCAGCATTTGTATAGCGCTTCAAGATGTACCAGCGCTGCATAGACATGTTAGAGACAGTCCCTGCTCCTCAGAGCTTAGTCTAGTCAAGGCAGACAACTGGGGGATGGTAAGGAAACACAAAAGAGACCGGGTGAGTCAAGATCTGAAGACAGCAGCGAAGAGGTGAGTTTTCAGCCTGGATTTGAAAAGGCCAGAGAAGGCACCTGATGTACAGGTAGTTTGTTCCAGGCATAAGGAGCGAAGTCTGTTGTTGACATAACTATCTTTTATATCTCAACAAATAGGGATGTCCTACACGGAGCGGTGGGTACACTCCTAAACAAAGGCACGGGGAGGGGCGACCTGCACGGAAAGGCAGGTGCATCTACTCTTGCCGCCTTACTGGGCAGACTAGATGGACCATGCTGGTCTTTATCTGCCATCATCTACTATGTTATTTTGTTTATTTATTTATTAGCTTTTATACTGTATACCGCACTATTTGGTATCAGCGCGGTTTACAAGAAACGTAAACAGTAAAGCAACTTGTAGAACAGGCATAAACATCAAATCTAAATCTAAATAACATAGAACAGGCAGGTAGAAGCAAACAAATATGTCAACATAAGGGATAAAGGTTAGAATGGGGGGGGGGGGGGTAGAGGAAGGGCAGGGTGGGAACGAAGCATATGTTACTATGGAGTTAGCAATAGAAAAGAAAAAGGGCACCAATAGAAGTGATTTGCCAGAAGAGCGGAGTTCCCGAGGAGGGGTGTAGGGAGAGATAAGAGAAGGTAGTGAGCAGTTGCAGAGTGAATGCACTTATAGGTCAGCAGGAGAAGTTTGAACTGGATGTAGAAACAGATAAGGAGCCAATGAAGTGACTTGAGAAGAGCGGTAATATGAGTATGATGAGGCTGGTGGAAGATTAGCCACACAGCAGAGTGTTGAACAGAGTGAAGGGGAGAGAGATGATTCAGAGGGAGACCAGCAAGGAGCAGGTTACACTAGTCAAGATGGGAGGTGACAAAGAGTGGACAAGTGTCTTAGTAGTGTGTTCAGAAAGGAATAGGTGAATTTTGTTGATGTTATAGAGAAAGAAATGGCTATCAGATGGAAGTGTGTGGAGGAGAGAGAGGAGTTGAAGATGACCCCAAGGTTGCGAGCCAAGGAAACAGGGAGTAGAGAGTTATCCACAGAGACTGAGAAAGGAAGAAGGGGAGAGGAGGGTTTAGGGGGGAAAATAAGAAGCTTAGTTTTGGCCATGTTCAATTTCAAGTGGCGGTGAGACATCCAAGCAGCAATGTCAGAAAGGCAGACAGAGATCCTGGCCTGGATTGCTGGAGAGATTTCAGGTGTAGAGAGGTAGATCTGGGAGTCATCGGCATAAAGATGGTACTGAAAGCCATGGGAAGAGATGAGTGCACCAAGGGACTTAGTATAGAGAGAGAAAAAAAGAAATGGACCCAAGACAGATCTTTGGGGTACACCAACTGAGAGTGGGATAGCAGTAGAGGAGGATCCACCAGAACAAACACTGAAAGAGCGATGGGAGAGATAGGAGAACCAGGATGGTACAGAGCCACTAAAACCAAGCAAGGACAAGTTATTGAGGAGAAGGTTGTGGTTAACAATGTCAAAAGCAGCAGAAAGGTCAAGAAGGATGAGGATCGTATAAAGGTCCTTAGATTTTGCCAGGAATAAGTCATTGGAGACTTTGGCAAGAGCAGTTTCAGTAGAATGTAAAGGACAAAAGCCAGATTGTAAATGATCCAGTAGGGCTTGAGAGGAGAGAACGTCAAGGCAACAGTGGAGAACTGCACATTCAAGTAGTTTAGAAACGAAGGGGAGGAGGGAGATGAGTCGATAGTTAGGACAGGTAGGATCTAGTGAGGGTTTCTTAAGGAGAGGTATAACCACAGCATGCTTGAAGACTACAGGGACAGCTACAGTGAAGAGCAATAGATTGAAAATATGAGATAGAAGGGACAACAGTAGAGGAGATGGTTGGGAATAGGATCAGAGGAGCAGGTAGTGAGTTTGGAGGATGAAAGAAGGTAGGAGTGCTGCATTATAGATACAAGGTCTGTCTGGAGAACTATACAGAGCAGGTGGGATATGGATTTAGCTCAAGCCCTTTTCACTAGTAGCTCAACATGAGCTACATTCAGGTATTTTCCCCTTCCCCAGAGAGCTTACAATCTACATTTGTACCTAGGGCAATGGAGGGTAAAGTGACTTTCCCAAGGATGAGATGTTACTTACACTCTCCAGACTTGGCCTAACCAGTCCTCTTGTTTATTTATTTAACAGGTTTTTATACCACTCTATTATTTCAGTCAAAGCAGTTTACATTGTAGCTTAAACATGGCAATGCACATTAATGACTTGGATTTTGTCTGAGGCGATGGAGGGTGAAGTGACTTGCCCAAAGAAGTGCTAGTGGGAATTGAACCCTGATCTCATTCACAAGCCAGTGCTCCAACCATTAGGCTCCTCCGCCTCCATGCCTGAGTTTGATATGATACCTTTAGTAAGTAGCATCAAAGCAGTTAACAAACCTGAAAGGAAAGCACTGCCACCGATCCTGGTTAAGCTCTGGCTATCCCTTCTTTGCAAAGAGGAATCCCATGCAGGTTTCCTTCAGATCTCTTACTGCTTTTTGACATTCATCACCTGTCCAGAAGGTTGTTTCATGCATCTAGCACCCGTTCCATGTATCTTGAAAAGGTGTTTCTTGAGGCGGGCCTCAGATTTGCGGAGAATGGACTGTAACCTTTGTACTTCATCTGAACAGCTAGTCCACAAGTCTGACCATCATGCAGCCTCCTGTCTGCAGACCATTCATCGGCAGATCATTCATCAGCTCACACCTCCGCTCCCATGTATACAAAGTCACTTCAGATTCAAAGAGCAAGCTTAGGAAGAGGAAGTGTTTATCCAACAAAATGTTTTCATGCTGGTCAGTTTGCATGAAGTACGATTCATTAGGTGACGACTTGCTCTGCTGTTTCATGGCAGACGTGGGAATCAAATATTCCTGTGGTAAGAGTTTTCCAAGCTGATAGGATAGAAACATAGAAATATGACGACAGAAAAAGACCACATGGCCTATCTAGTCTGTCCTTCCATATCAACAACTACAACAGTCCCCTTTTTTCCTTTAGAAATCCTCTGTGTTTGTCCCATGTTTTTTTTTAATTCAGATACTGTCCTCATCTCTACCACGGGAGACTATTCCACGGATCCACTACTCTTTCCGTAAAAAAATATTTCCGCATATCGCTCCTGAATCTATCCCCCTTCACCCTCATCCCATGTCCCCTCGTAGAAGAACTTGCTTTCAATTGAAAGAGGCTCTCCCCCTGAACATTTATGCCACGGAGGTATTTAAACATCTCAATCATATCACCTCTATCCCGTCTTTCCTCTAAGGTGTACATATTAAGATCCTTAATTCTGTCTTCATATGCTTTATAATGAAGACCACTAACAATTTTAATAGCCACCCTCTGCACCGACTCCATCCTGTTCACATCCTTTTGAAAGTGTGCTCTCCAGAATTGGTGCAGTCTCCACACCCAGGATTTTGTCTAAAAACCTTTTTGGGCCTGGTAAATTCCTCCTTTTTTAACCAGTTTTAACCGGTATATAAACATAGCTAAATAAATAAAATAAATAAATCAGTGTTGGGTTTATAGCTATCCTGGGGATTATAATAGCTTCTCCCCTCCCCCACTAGACTTAGTCTAGTCATTGCAGTGGGAGGTCCCAAGGCCATAATTAACAACAAAGGTATAAGCTAATTCATAAAAATGTCCAATGCACTGCCAGCCTGGTGGACTGCAGTTAATGCTGCATATTGTCATGCACGAGACATCGCTTCAACTCCCAGGCTAGGAAAGAGTGTCTTGCATCAAGCTTGCCATCTAGGGCTGGAGTGTGTGAGGCAGTGTCCAGAGCCTCTGAGAAAGGAAACTCAGTGGTGATTCACACCTACAGGCTGAGTTCCAGAGGGAGCTGCATGGGTCAGGGGTCTCAGTACTCGAATAGCAGACAGGATTGAGGTGCACTGGCAGAGCTGCATTGGGGTCTCAGTACCTGGAGATAGGGGGTACTGGATTACACAGGTACACTAAAAAAATTTTTTTTAAACTGCCTCTAATGTTTCGATTGATTTTTACGTTTTTTGGTGCGCTTGAATCCAAATCTGGTAACCAATTTGCTCCATCACGTACAGATTTTTTGCTACATTGGGTTAGCAGTTTGAGGTGAACGTTTCAGATTGAGTGCGATCGAGATAAAAGTTTCTTGGATGAATTCTTTATACTAATTGTTTAGTAGTTATTCAAATAAGAATAAAGAAAATTGTAACAAGGCAGCACATAAGAATAGAGTAATGTCAACAAAACACACTGTGATGGTAGCAAAATTGTCTGCACTTAAAACAGCCACATACATGTGCACAAACATTGAGCATATAAGAGCGAGGTTAGACACAAAGCAAAGCAAAGAAATGTGCAAAAAATGTTGTACAGGTATGTATGTAAGAATAGAAAACGCAAACCGCACCATTGCAATACATGAAGACAAACACCCGATGGTGTGAAAATACAATTCTAATCAATGAGATCCGACACTGTGGTAATAACTAGCAAATTTTTATTTCAAAGTTTAGTAAAAACACGATATTTGTCAACACAGTTTAGATTTTAAAGTCATTCTTGGGTCAATCAATCTCCTGGTGGGCCCGTTTCTTCTTCCCCCAAATGCTTCTCTTGGTGCGCTGCTTGGCGTATTTTTCATCTGGGGTTTCCCGCAGCAGCAACCAGCAGAAATCAGCCATCATAGTGGTGTTCCATCTTCCTTGGTACCTTCTCTCTGCGTCCTTGATGTCCTGGTGAAACCTTTCAACTTGTTCTTCACTGTACGCCCCCAGGTTTTCGGGAAAGTAGTTCACATGGGAGTGCAAGAAATGGACTTTCAGGCTCATGTTACAGCCTTGTTCTTTGAAGGCATTGAGCATCCTGGCAACAATATCCTTATAGTTCTCATCCCGCCTGTTCCCCAAGAATTTGAGAACAACATCCTTGAAGGAATCCCAGGCTTCTTTTTCCTTCTCAGACATCGTTTCAGCGAATGCTCCATCTGAAATGAGTTTCCTTATATCAGGGCCAACAAACACTCCTTCCTTTAGCTTTGCTTCAGAAAGTCGGGGGAACTTTGAGCAAAGGTACCGAAAGCACTCACCATCTTTTGGAAGGGACTTGATGAATTGCTTAATGAGACCCAACTTAATGTGGAGAGGTGGTAATAGAATTTTATCACGAGGTACCAAGCTCTCATGAAGAACATTTTTCTCACCGGGTCTCAAATACTCCCAAATTGGCCAGTCTTTTTTCCCCCAGTGTAGGTCGCGGGCCCGGCTATCCCACAAGCAAAGGAAGCAGGGATATTTGGTGAAACCGGATTGCTGCCCTAATAGCATGGATAGAATTTTAAAGTCTCCACAAATCATCCACTTATGCTCATCATAACGAATCTTCTGAAGAATCAGGGCCAAATTCTCATATTTTTCTTGGAGAATAACAGAGTGAGCAATAGGAACTGAAGCGAATGTGTTGCCATTATGAAGAAGAACACCTTTTATGCTGTCTTTTGACGAATCAATGAACAGCCGCCATTCAGCAGGATCATACTTGAGTTTAAACTTTTCCATCACTCCGTATATATCGTTGCAAAATACCAAATCTTCCTCTTTGCTGAAATACTTCAAAAATTGTGTCTCGCGGTTCAGGTACCAATAAAAAGTTGTTCCTGGTGACAATAGATTTTTCTGTTTAAGCCGAGAACCTAGCAGTTGGGCAGCATCTTTTGGGAGTCCTAAATCCCGGACTAAATCATTCAATTCAGCTTGAGAGAAAAGTTCAGGTTTCGGATCTGGTTCAGTTTCAAACTTGGAAGTACTGGACTCATTGGGAAAAGCCATCTGAGGAGTCTCATCATGATCAGAACCGTCCACACAAATATGATCCAAAGATTTTGGTGGTTCAGGCACAGGTTCTTCGTTGCTATGAGGCATAGGCCTAATTGCTGAGGGAAGGTTGGGGTAACTTATTACGTTCTTATTTTTTAAGTTGTATCCCTTCACAATGCAAGAGCAAAAATAGCAGTCACTGCTGTGGTCTCTTTGTTCACGCCACATCATAGGTATTCCGAAACGAAATGCTTGTTTTTTACCTTTCATCCATAGGCGTAGATCTTCCTCACATGTCTTGCACACTTTGTGAGGAGCCCACGGTTTGTCTTGATCGCCTAACTTCAAACCGAAATAGGCGAAATATACTTTTTTAATAAATGCAGAAATGTTCCTCTGCCGCTTTTTCACGGTATATTCCCCACAAATAAAACAAAAACTGTCCGGAGAGTTGACGCAACCTCTGGCTCTGTGAGCCATCACAAATACACAGCACTGCAAACTACAACTGTAGTGAACCACTTTGGAATAAAGCTGGATTACGACTGAGCAAACAAAAGGTAATAATGAACTTGCAAGAAACTGAAATTTGACAGGAACGTTCATGTCGCAACCACCGTGTTTGAGCGAGCGAACGAGGCGAGGCGAACAGGAAAGAACATGCGCCAGCGCGAGTACTGGATTTAGCCCCCCGCCTCCCAATTGTCCTGTTAATGTATAAAATGAATACAAAACACTCTAAAATATCATGAGGGAGTGTTTCTAGTTAGTTAACCATTACAACCTCTATTTTGGGCCAAGAAAATAAACTGCAGTCGGCTAAAAAGAAATTATGTGAACATTCCTTATATGGGTAAGAAATCTAATTTTGCAAGAAAACGTGACGTGATGGAACATTTTGGCTATTTTTCCTGGATTCAGCACCCCAAAATCTATAGGAATCAGTTGCAAAACTGGAGGCAGTTTTTTGGTAGTGTACCTGTGTTATAGAAACAAGGTCTATCAGGAGAACTAGACAGAGCAGGTGGGATTACGATTTAGATCAAGGTGAGCTACATTCAGGTATTTCCCCTTCCCCACCGGGCAATGGAGGGTAAAGTGACTTTCCAAGATCACAAGGTGGAGATGTTTTCTACACCCCCCAGACTTGGCCGAACCAGTCCTCTTGATGTATCACTTTTAGTAACAGTACCAAAGCTAAGAGTAAAGTGCTGCCAAGGCTGGGCTGAGTTGAGAGGGATAATATAAGAAAGAGGAAAGGGTGGGTACGAACGAAGGCTCATGGTGCTATAGTTCAATACAGGCTGCTTCTAATTAAGGTGAAAGTTCAAAGGGGCAGGTAGGGAAGGGAAGGGATTTTCCTCATTTCCTATCCCCTGGAGGACTTACAATCTAAGGGGCCTGTTTCCTAAAGTGCATTAGGATTCTGCACAAAAGCTAATGTAAGAGCAAAGCCTTCACGGTAACCGTCAGGGGCATGTTCCCGACAGTTAATGCACGGATAAGTACCGTAACGTACAGCGCTATCACTGGCCATAATTAACTTCGGCTATTGAGGTGGCACTACATGAACTAAGGCTAATGGCAACTTGCCAGCTTGTGATATTTCCTCCTTTGCTAGCCCCAGTAAGCTCTCATGAGCACACTCTAGCCATACCCTGCCCCCCTTCAGCACCCTAACGCACAAGCGGCAGCACATAACCCAGCAGGCAGTAACTGCTAATTGATTGATTAGTATTTAGCTTGTGCCTTTCCAGATGAAGGTGAGTTACATTCATGCCTATGGTGAGATAGTTACCACTGATCCATGTGTGAAAATACACATTAACTGCTTAATGTACTTTAGTAAAAGGGCCCCTACGTTTGTATTTGAGGCAGAGGGTTAAGTGACTTGTCCAAGATCACAAAGAGTGCAGGGGGATTGAAGCCACACTTTCCTAGTTCTCAGCCCACCCGCTCGCTATTCCTCCACTACGGGCTCAAAAGTCTGTTTAGTAGGTTGGTAAAAATTATTACAATACTCTCACCTTGTGGATGAGTGTAGAATTACATACGCCCTCATCTGAAAGACCTGTGTGACCTCAATAGCTGATCGTACTATATATCATATTTTTTGTTGGTCCTTTTAAAACTATCACAACTTACAAAGGCTACTTGATTACTACTTTCCAAATAGTGTTTGTTTTGTTTTCTAAAGGTTTATTTTTCTACCAATGCACACCCTGCTGAAGTTCTAGTGAAGGTAAATCTAAGGATGCAGATTCATACAAGATGTGTGTATAGTCTGCAAGTGCATGACTTCACAATGGTCAACCAGAAACAGAAAAATGAGGGAAACATAAGTGGGCCAAATGGATATGTCTGGAAACTAACACCAATAAATAAATAAGATGCACCAATGGAACATGTCCCTCCCAAATAATTGTGCACATTCAGCCATCTTGAAGATAAAGCCCTTATTGCCAACCTGATTTCTCCCTTTCTGCAGCTGTGGAGGAACACCTTTAGAAAGCTGATGCTCATCACAATGGGATCTCGACCTTCTCTGTGCCAATGGAATGTCTCCACTAGGCGGAAGAAACATTGACCAAGGAAAGAAGATTGGAGGTGTACTTCTGCAGATGTAGTAGAGAGCAAAGAAGACAACAAGCAGAAGGAGACTATGCACAAGCAAAAGACTTTATTCAGGGCCCGACTCGGCCACGTTTCGGCTTGTTAGCCTTCGTCAGGGGCCTGTGAGCTGCCCCTTCCATCTAGGCTGAGAGAAACACGTTCCCTTTGGCCCCTGCATGGAGGTTTCTCTCCCATGTCTCAAGACTCGAGACTGTTACCGTGCTAAACTTTCAAACTTCTTTGATGTATTCTTATTTATTTCTTGCACTTCTACCCACCCATCAGTACACTTTCAAAAGACTTTAAAATGACATCCTTACTCCCAAGTGTGTGCTTTAGTGAAGCAAGATCAAAAAGAAGGGGCAAAGAGGTTATAACTACACTGGGACCCCAAGTTCCGGTGCCCCCAAAAATATATTTAGAAAAATAAATGACGGAGCAGTGAGCTAGAAGCTGCAGGGGATATCCATGAGCACCTAGTTTCCCCAGTATCACCATAAACTGAATACATTGGTTATTATTCATTCATCCACAAAGGTTCAGGTGCAACAAATCCAAGTAATGAATACAAATCTCATCTGTACAGACTTAGGGGTATGTTTACTAAAGGGCATTAGCGAGCGTTAATGGCAGCGATAAGGGGTTTACATGCGAAAAGGGCTCTGGGCGAGTAGGTGTTCCGGTGTTAAGGGCACTGTGGGCCATTTAACGTGCATTAAACGGGACATCTGGCGTTAAGGTGTCATGCATGCACCTTAACGCTGGATAAAGGAGCAGCAAGGAAAGACAATCTGAAGGTGATGGATGGAAGGACAGGTGGGAGCTGATGGACCTGCCAGATCCGTGGGCACCCCACATGGCAGCCAGTAAAGTGGACAAGCATGTGGGAGGCAGCTGTACCTATGCACAGGGGGGTGCCAATGTTAGTGAGTGGCATAGGATGGGGAACACGTGTCCTCCAGTGGAGTTAAAGTGGCAGGATACGTGCAGCGACAAGAGGACAGAGTAGGAGTGATGACGTGCAGATCAGGCACAGGAGAGGCGTGCGTGAAGAGCCAAAATGTGGGAAAGAGTACCAGTGTAGGCCATGGTGTAGCAGCTTGCACAAGAAGACATGACTGCATACAGCCGACAGAGGTGGATGGATGGACTGAAGGAGGCTGAGGAGAGGGTGGTATGGGCTGGCAGCAGAGATGTAAGGTAGGTGCCATGCTCAATGTATTTGGACTATGCTTAAAAATGTGCGTCAGTGTTCTTGGAAGGCCTGATACCAGACATGTGAGACTCACACCTGTCCTAGCCACACAGCCACCATACAACACCTCAGACAAATGTGCAGATAACTACTCCACAGGTGTCATCCAAACTGGGCAAATGGGGCACGTACAGACATGAGGTGATACCTGCTGGTGGCCATCCAAGGGGTAGGATGTGTCCACAGGTACTGCAGAGATGTAAGGGAGCCAAAGCTGTACAGTCACAGAAATGATGTCACACGACTCATCTTGGCCAAGAAGGTTACAGCTGTATGCATGTAACCGCCTGTTAGTATACTGCTATGGCAGTGCAGTCACATCGGGGTACATTTTACCATCAATCGGTAATGTCTGATGATAACCAGGGACTGTATGGACCTGTAGTCAGCTGAGCCATTGGTGGGTTAAGTGATCTGCTCAAGGTCACAAGGAGGTGTTATCAGTCCATGACGTTTGGGGCAGACATAAAATGCAGCAGTAACTCATTCCGAAATTTCACATAAGGAGTAGTAGTGGGCCTCAAACTGTGGTATCTTGGCCTCCAATCCACTGCCATGGCCATCACACCACATCTCCAAGCGAGGGGCCTGAAATCTGCAGGGGAACATGTCTGAACCCCTGCAATGGGCTGCATCAGAGGCAATAAAGCCATGCTTGCAGACGTCCATGATGGGGAATAGCATGTTTGCTGACTCAAAGTGTGGCCAGAATGCATAAAATAATAGGATGAGTGTCTGCACGGCACAGCAGAGCTAGGACTGTTACAGGCAGGGAAATGACCCGAGTAGCACACAGGCGCAAAACGCACAAGTGGCAATTGAACCACTGTCCCCTGCTTATGGAGACATTGCACTAATTTATTTATTTATTTAACAGCTCTTCTATACCGCGCTATTTGACATCAGTGCGGTTTACATTAAACAAAATACACTCCGATTTAGAGAACTTGTCCAAGTTACAGGTAACAGGGGAATAGCACAAGGATTAACTGGGGAATAGCATATGAATAATTAAATAAAAGCAATTACATCAGACTAGAGATCTTGAGTGGGTATAGAGACATGTCATAAATAACATTTAACAGAGCAGTGAAATATCACAAGGTGGAACGGTCTGACATCATCATTTAACTATTATTGCTGGGTTGAGATAATGGGGTGAGAGGAGGGGAAATATTGATGTAAGAGAAGTGTTGTAAAAAAAGTGGGTTTTTAAAGCTTTTCTAAATTGCGATATATCTTTTATCAAGCTGATGTTTAATGGAAGCTTATTCCAGCACCTTGGAGCAAAGGATGAAAATGATCTGTTAATGGTAGTTTGAGTATATTTTAATGAGTAGGCTACACCTCCACATCTCTCCACAATGCAATGTTTGGATTCAAAGAGCCTGCAGGTCTCTGCCTAAGTTGTCTGCTGTATGTGCTGGTATAGGTTAGCCCCTGCAATATCCATGAGGCACTGCACACACGGAACAGCAGTCTGCAGCTGATCACCAATGGAGAACGCACTGATCTATCACATCAGCTCAGTAAGACACACCGACAGTGTGTGCTACATGCACGTAACAGCTACATACCACGCTACTGAGCAGTTTTAGAAGTCACCCTGAGGGCGAGGATGGGCGCCCAGCACCTGCACTGCTAGAGATGGTCTCTGCCGGCCGTGTGGCAGGTCCACATCACTGCCAGTGTTTGGCAAGTATTGTCTGCAGTGTGTTATGCTAGTCACCTTTTTTCCTGCAGAATTGCAGCACTCTGTAGGTGCCAGTCACAGCTGGGCCCTGCCCCTGCTGGACAGGGACCCTCTTAGAAAAGTACATGTCAGTGCCCAGTGTTAAAAAAAACGATGCCATAGATGCCAAATGCAGGGGGAGGGTGGCCTCTAGGCTTGCATGGGGCTGCAGCTACTGTCCTGCCATGACCACAGTGAGTAGGACGGGAACAATGCAGTCCCAACCATCTAGGACTAACAATCCACCACAGCAAGCTCAGTCAGACTGCACCTGCTGCCTTCCACTGGGCTGTTTCAGCCATGCACATACCAACTGCTGTCAGACCACTGGTCAGCACACAATGCATGAGCACAGAGCAACCATGTGCACCCTGGCTTGGGCTAAATGGCATGGACATCCAGCATTTGGCTCAGTGATTGGGCTCCCCAGACAGAGCATTATAGAGCACCCACATCACTGGAGCCAGACATTATATAGCACTATGTGGATACATAGCTGTGCCATGATCACTGCTCGATCAGAGTGAGATTGCCCTCTCAGCATAACATGCAGTGGCCACCCAGGCCATGCACATGGCAAACGACACTACAAAGTCTCAGCCATTGACTCTACCGCTGAGGCAGACACATCCTGGCCAATCCGTTCTATTTCAGGCCGTATCCACAATCCTCTGCTCCTTGTCACGCACCTTTGCAGACTAACGCTGGGAACAGCTTAGGCAATGCGAGGCTCAGTGAGGTGCAGAAAGCCACAGAACAATGGAGACACACACACACTCACACTGCGGCGCTGTGCGAAAGTGAGGATGGTTGGCTTTCCTGCCTGCCACTTTGGTCTCTACATCAGCTCAAGCATTGTTAACGTGTGCTCACTGTGCAGGCGCTAGTAGCGTGCTCTGACACTAACACCTGTTGTGAGTGCCTGCTCAGTGTGCTATCAGCCAGTCTATCTATCCAGCTGTGGATGGTGGAGCCTGTCTGTGTGGCTGATGGGTATCTGTACCCTGCTGGCCGATGCATTGGGGGTTGCATATGCTGGTGCTGTATCTGCACTGTAGACCAAAGTATAATGATCCACAGCCAAGTCTGGAACCTGTGACCCTCCACTCATATAAAGACTGTGTGTGTTGAGTCACACTGCTACCATATTACTATAGCAGTCCCTGGAACTGACATGTCCCCCATCAGATAGACCTTGGCACATGTTGTCATGCGCATGGCACAGAGGGTCAGAACATGGTTTTGGTCTGCTGCAGGTGGGTGCCACTGCCCCCACAGCCAACATCACCACACCATGCTGACATGTCCACGTGCTGTCAATGGTGGTGGTGTGCAATCCCAGCCTGTCCAGCATGCGGGTTTGGTGGGCGCAAGGTCTGTATGGGGGGGGGGGGGCAGAGGCACACATGGATGGCCATGCAGCCTCCCCCCCCCAACCATCTGCCTCTGCAGGGTCCCCAGCACCACCTGCCATCGATACGTCTCAAGGGAAGGATGACAGCCACTGCTGTGGTAGTTTCCTGGGTGCCTGCATTTTGCAGCTACCTGGAGGGCTTCAGCTGCTGGCACTATCGACCTCTTCCTCCACAGCTGGGTTCAGCGACAGCGGGGGGAGGGGGGGGCAGGATCTCTGCCTAGGGTGCCAGGTGGCACATCACCTTTCCACAGCAGCATGTGTGTGTCCCTCCACTGTCACTGTGGGATCACGATGGTAATGCATATGGAAGGATACCCCTATGAAGAGAGGCTACAAAGGTTAGGGCTCTTCAACCTGGAGAAGGCTGAGGGGAGATATGATGGTGGATCCATAAATTATTGACTGGAGTGGGACGGGTAAACGTAGATCGATTGTATACACCATCAAAATGTGGAATGACTAGGGGATATGCCGTGAAGCTATAGTGTAACCCATTTAAGAATAACAAGAGAAAATATTTTTTCACTCAATGTGTAATCAAACTCTGGAATTTGTTATCGGAGGATGTAGTAAGGGCTGTTAGTGTAGCTGGGTTTAAAAAAGGTTTGGACAAGTTCCTGGAGGAAAGGTCCATAAACCAATGTTCATGGGGACACGGAATCCACTGCTTGCCGCAACACAGGCATTGTGGAACCTGTGTGGCTTTTGGGGAAACTGCTAGATACTTGTGACCTACATTGGTCACTGTTGAACACAGGATACTGGGCTTAATGGACTTTAGTATGACCCAGTGTGGCATATCTGATGATCATATGTTCCACCTGGACAGCTGCCTGGTCTGCCCTGTGCACCAGCAACCCCCACTGCATGACCCACGTGCCATCTCCTTTGCCCCATTTGCACCCTCAACATAGTGCCCTTTCATACTTGGGCACCATGCTGTTGCTAATGGAGCACTATCACTGTCTCGGGCTCCCCTGTCAGTGCATCACATTGCAGATGTTGAAATAGGCTCGCTCCCCTCTAAATACACCCTTTCCGCAAGGTTTTACTTGGCATTAAGGTTCCCAGCATTAAAGGGCTTTTAGACACTTTGTGCAACAGGCATTAAGGAAGCACCCGCTGTTAACACCCACTCTCTACTATTAAATGAAAACACGTTCATTCAAACCCAAATGCAGTAGAACTCTTCAATCAACATTTTCTATTCAAAAAAGCAAAAATTCAGGTCTCAAACTATAACTGCACTTCAGTCGGGACGATGTCCTTTCATATAGTGCTGTTGTCATTACACCAGTGACCTTATTATTTTATATTGCACTTTCAGCTGTGCTTCCCTAAGATTTTTTTAATATTTTTGCTATGCTAGTTAAAAATGTATAAAAAGATCCCGACGCTCGAATTAGGCGCCACTATGGCGTTTCAACGTGAAATTTTCTTCAGGAGATCCTTTATTCAATCTATAAAACAAACAAAGGGAACAATCACTCTTCTACCCACACTATTTGATAAATATACACCTCTAAAGTGCCTCTAATATTCATAAGTATAAAACTACCTTAAAATCATTTCTACTCACATATATTACCGCTGCCCGCGTCTCCATCCTTTTGGTTTCAATACAAAAGACGCCGCGCATGCGAGATGGAAACTTCCCTCAATATTTAAAACCCCTCTAATTCTCCTTATTCGCCATTCCTCCTGATCGCCCATTGGATGTTGACTCTGCTAACGTCATCCATGTCCTCTCGTAATCTACCTATAGTATCTCACCGTATATATTAGGAACCTCGGCGAGCTTCTCGCCTTTAGAACAATTTAATCATATGTTTAGAATGGCGTCCCTGGTACAATATATCAGGTCATGATCGTGTTAAATCATTACCCGTGTATAACCGATTAGCCATCACACTAAAAAGCGACTTAGTATATGCCCATTCAAAGGGATCCCTCGCTGACATCAGACATCAATCTAAAGTCCAAATAATAGAATAAAGGGTTCAAGTACAAGATGCCCATTCTATGGCTACATTTAAACCCCCCGGAAAAACAGTTCCCAACTTATGAATCCAGCATTGTTCATGCAACAGCAACGTCTCATCCAGCGTTCTACCACCCATTGTATGTGAGACCTGCTCAATGACAAAACTACGAAGCTGTTCAAACGTATGTCCTTGAGATAAACAGTGAGTGACTATCGGGGCTTCCTGTCGACGACACTTCAATCGACTCCTATGTTCACGTAACCTAGTTCTCAAAGAACATATCGTTTTCCCTATATAGCTTAGTCCACAGGGACATATGATAGTGTAGACTACTGCCTCCGAGTCACATGTAGTGTTTGACCGTAACTAAATTGTGACCTCTCTAACATAATATCACTCTTATCACAGGCACCGCATTGTTTATGACCACCTGTTTTTTCCTGCCTTTCTACGGGTGGGAGCACCGTGGGGCTAAGATACTCCTTTAGGTTACGTCCCCGTTGCTAGACACACCTAATGCGTCTTGTCTCCAAACCTGGAACCACTGCAAGAACATTTCTTTTTTTATTTAAGAGTTTTTGTATGTGAAAACTCATGGGGGTGTATGCTGTTATAAAATTAATATTGTCCTCATCCATGTACCCTTTCGGAGATGATGGCCTCATTTTTATTAAACCAGCTCTGCGGTTGTAGAGAGCTCTACGATACGCCCTTTGTACTATCGGTATTGGATATCCTCTGTTTAAAAAATCTTTTTTTAAACCTTTAGCCTGTCGTTTATACTCATGCACATCAGAACAGTTCCGTCGATAACGAAGGAACTGTGAAAATGGAAGGGATTCCTTCAACCTTTTAGGATGTCTACTAGAAAAATGGAGGAACGTGTTCCTGTCAGTGGGCTTCCTAAAGATTGACGTAAGCCATCCATGGGCTCCTCTAGTCACCTGTACATCTAAATAGGTTATCCTTTCTTTATGGTGTACAGAAGTGAATTTGATATTTTCATCCCGATAATTAAGCCAATCCAGAAATTGCTCTAAGGAGCTCAGTGAACCTTTCCATAATAAGAAAACATTGTCGATGTATCTCCGCCACGTAATAACATTGGATTTAAACTGGAACTAGGATAGATGTCTTACTTCAAAATCCTCCATGTAAAAATTTGCCACGGAGGTGGCGCAGGTGGCACCCATCGCCACCCCCGCTATCTGCTAATATATTGTTCCCTCAAATATGAAATGATTACGGTAGATGGCTAATCTTGCTATTTCCAACAGGAAATTGACATGTGTACCCGAAAGATCTCCTCGAGTTAGTAATACTTGCTGAATAGTGTTAACTGCGGCTTCCTGCGGTATGCTAGTATGTACTTGAACCCTTTATTCTATTATTTGGACTTTAGATTGATGTCTGATGTCTGATATCAGCGAGGGATCCCTTTGAATGGGCATATACTAAGTCGCTTTTTAGTGTGATGGCTAATCGGTTATACACGGGTAATGATTTAACACGATCATGACCTGATATATTGTACCAGGGACGCCATTCTAAACATATGATTAAATTGTTCTAAAGGCGAGAAGCTCGCCGAGGTTCCTAATATATACGGTGAGATACTATAGGTAGATTACGAGAGGACATGGATGACGTTAGCAGAGTCAACATCCAATGGGCGATCAGGAGGAATGGCGAATAAGGAGAATTAGAGGGGTTTTAAATATTGAGGGAAGTTTCCATCTCGCATGCGCGGCGTCTTTTGTATTGAAACCAAAAGGATGGAGACGCGGGCAGCGGTAATATGTGAGTAGAAATGATTTTAAGGTAGTTTTATACTTATGAATATTAGAGGCACTTTAGAGGTGTATATTTATCAAATAGTGTGGGTAGAAGAGTGATTGTTCCCTTTGTTTGTTTTATAGATTGAATAAAGGATCTCCTGAAGAAAATTTCACGTTGAAACGCCATAGTGGCGCCTAATTCGAGCGTCGGGATCTTTTTATACATTTTTAACTAGCATAGCAAAAATATTAAAAAAATCTTAGGGAAGCACAGCTGAAAGTGCAATATAAAATAATAAGGTCACTGGTGTAATGACAACAGCACTATATGAAAGGACATCGTCCCGACTGAAGTGCAGTTATAGTTTGAGACCTGAATTTTTGCTTTTTTGAATAGAAAATGTTGAATGAAGAGTTCTACTGCATTTGGGTTTGAATGAACGTGTTTTCATTTAATAGTTGACAGTCATACGTTCAAGAAGAGACCATAATTATACTGATTTGTGAGAACACCCACTCTCTGCCTACTGCGCCTTTAACGCTTGTTAAAGCAGCTTTTTCGCCGAGTTAAGCGAGCAAGGTTGTCGATAATAGGCATTAATGACACACTGGCTCCCTTAACACCCTTTAGTAAATATACCCTTAAATGTTAGCAAACAGAAGAAACATTTCCGGACTTTAAACGGCAATGAATTTGATTATGAAGATAGGAACATGAAACAAACATTCAGATGATTTATCTGAAAATGTTTATATAGAGAAGCAGCAAAATATTAAGTTTTGTACAGGTTACAAAAATGTTATGACCTGAACCAGCAGTACTACATTTACATTTTCTGGAAGTCAGGGGCACTGGTAGACATGACATATCACAGTTCTTGATTTTTCTCAGTGTGTAACATGGAGGTAGCACGAGGTTGAAAGCTTTTAGAGTGATTGGTCCAGAACAATGGAATGCACTGCCAGCCTTCTTAAGGGAGGAAGTACATGTAATGGCCTTTAGGAAAGGATTGAAAACATTGTTGTTCCTGGTGAGGGATTGACATGGGAATGGAGTCAGGGATTGAAGACTGATGACAGTTTGCTATTTAGTATTGAGGGTTGGGGTTAGAATAGTGTGATTCTCGTTTTTAGAATCTACAACACGTGTGATACTTGATGTTTCCTACAGGAGTCTACCTCTTTGATGTTTGTCATTTTACATTGTAAATCATTTTGAATTAACATTGTTATAAAGATGGTATATAAAAACTTTTAAATAAATAACCTCAAGCCACATTCATCCAGCCAGCCAGATCGAATATCAAAGTCACATGCCCCAAAAGGACACAAGGCTGTCACCTGGAGTGAAGTATTAATTCTGTGTGTGTATACTGAAGGTTGGAAGCATACATAATATGCTTCTTATTAACTCAGTATTCTTACATTTTTTATAAGTTTAGAACATGTGTAGCACACTTTAGCTTAGAAACAAACAAAGGGAAATGTTTCTTATTCATCCCAGCACTCAAGAGTCTTGAAGCAATATATCACTGTAAAGGCCTCTAATGATGGAAGACCACAATCCAAGTAGTTTATTAAGAGATGGCAACAGGAGTCCTATGAATGGTGTAAAATCCAGTCCGGATATAGCGCTAACATGAACATTACCAGTGTGGTATCTTTGAAAAGCTGTTTCTTGAGGTAGACCTTGGATTTGAGAAGCAAGGACAGTATCTGAAGAGTTAATCCCCAAGTCTGACTATCACACAGCTTCCTGCTATCATTTCAGAACTCAGCTGCCCCGGATCACCCATCTTCCAGGAAGAAGGAAACTTTCAGTAGAGTATCTGAAAGTGAACATAAAATATATATACATATTAATTTCCAATAGCAATTTCAAAACTGAACAAGACATGGAAATGATTTTTGTTTTAAAGGAAAGGAATTAAAGCTCCTGGTCTGCTTTCCTCACCCCCCCCCCCCCCCCCATCTATAATGGTGGCAGTTTTCAAACCAGAGCAGGACTGTACTGAGAGGCGAGATTGGGGTGATGAGGATATCTAGCCAAAATAAAGCTCCTTGAACAAAAGTCAAATAAGCAGTGAGTGGCCTGACCTGCAACATCTTTGACAGGAGAGTATCTATCTATAGGTTAGATAACTGGAGCAATGGCTAGTACAGGTAGTATAGTCTGGGTGATTACAGCTTCACTCAATGTGCAGGTTATGACAAAGCATGTGAAGAACATAAGACTATATATTTTTATATGGAACTTTCTAAAGAAATGTTTACAATATTCACATAGGCACAAGACCTACAGTACCATGCACTAGATCCTGCTGCCTTTGTTCGGAGACACTGTTCCAGACCTCTGACAAGCCCTGAATCTCAGGCAAGTTGTCATATCGCACCTGGAGGAGGAGCTTCCGTCTCAGATAACTTTAAATTGGTTAAGGACCCACCAAAATAAAAACTGAATGAAAGACAAGGTTTCTGTGATGTTTAAAGTGATTACATATATTATCTAGCGGAGCACTGAATTACAAGAGAAGCAAAATCACTGGTTGTGGTTTTTCAAGCATGGACTACAAACAAGTCTGGTTTTCAGAAAATATATAAATATTCATCACATAGATTGTATATAGGGGGAAGCTGTAAGCCCCAGAATATTCTGCATATTTTACCTTTTCGGGACCCCATGTGAGAAAAAGAGAAGGAGCCTTCCCAAGGATAAAGTATGAGCTTTCTATCTTAAATTACAGGTAATAGAATATTACATTTTGAAAATGTAATACAGGAAATATTTTGGTTGGTTGATTAACAAAATCACTGCTTTGCTCGACTGGATGGTTGACCTTTTAATAAACCTGTAATTGCGAAGTATGATGTATCTAAATAGGAAGGAAATAGGTGGGGCAATATTTCCCTCCATTTTCAGCCTCTCTCAATCCCTATCTCAGTGTCAGTATTATGCCAATACTTGCTTGATTGTTGTCCAGTGTTGTATCAATGCAGGATGGTGTGCACAGGAGGATCCAAGATGGCTCAGCGGGCTGTGTCGACGCTGGGACTAGGTAGTCCAGCGTCCTCCTCCGGTTGTGATCTCTCCCCGGATCTACAGCTCCCGCCTCTTATCCCTGCTGATTTTCTGTGCTTCAGCTTGCCTGAGGTAGCAGGTCCCGTTGCAGGGAAGGCTGTGCCCTTGTGGGGGGTGGGGGGGAAGAGAGAGCATGCCAGAAATGCCTTCAGTGGAGGTGAGTCCCGGGAGACCTGCGGCCGCAGGCATGGAAGAGGGGGCAGGACTTTGAGACTCCCAAGGCAACAAGTCAGTGGAGCGGGAACCAGGTGCTTTGGTGAATCCTGTTGTGGCCAAGATTGAGCAAGCTGCTATGGCCCCCTTCTCTCTGGTAAAACCGGATAATATTACTTTGGACTCGATTTGGACAGCCCTTACAAAACTTGGTGAGTGTTTAGTTGCTCAAACAAACACCACTTTACAGCTTATTCGTGGGAATGCAGGGGCGGTGCAGAACTGTATGGATTTTATGGCTGGGACTCGCACTCAGATTTCCTCTTTGGAAAATAACGTTTCACAATTGGAGGAACAGTGTTCGATGGTTACTAAGGATCTGTATGGTCAAAGAATAAAGCTTGAGATGTTGGAAAATCAGTTTAGATCTACAATTTGAGACTTGAATTTTCCCCGTTCCTCTATGACGGGATATGTTTAAAGCTTATTTGGTGGAATTTCTTGGGGTCCCTCCTGAATCCCATCCACTGCTTTCTAAAGTTTTTTATATTCCTACTGGCAAGAAAGATGGGAAATCTAATATGAAAGTTTCTCCAGAGTCTGGTCCCTTAGATATACTGAATGTATCTGGCTCTGTTGTTCCAGCTACTCTGAGGACTGTTGAAGATGCATTTTAGGAAAAGGTCTGTTTTGTTTAAAGGATCGTATGCTTCCGGGTTTGAGCAAGGATACTCAGAAAAGGAGGAGGGAGTTCCTGGTTCTCAGGCCTGGGGTGACTCAGTTGGGGGGGTTATTTTTTCTTAAAATTTCCTTGATTAAGTTGAATTCTATTTCCTATATTTTTTATGACCCTTCCAATTTGGCTACCTTTGTTAGTTCTCGTCTTGCGGCGGCTCCTGGGAGGGATGTTTGATCTGCCTCTCTGTGGATATTATAGAACTTAGTGTTTAAGCATAGTCTGCTTTCCTGTACATTGATATATTACATTTTTATTGCCCTTTGTTCTATCTTGGATCCCGTTAGTGTGAGGATTTGCGAGTAATGGGTATTATATATGTTACCTCAATTGTATTTTTTTTTCTTTTCTTTTTTTCATAATGTAAGAGTGGAGGTTTATCTGCTTCATTTCCCTTTACAGTCAAGTTGTTTTTGCTTGATATATTTATTGTAAAATTGCATAAATAAATAAAAATATAGAATGGTGTGGATAATTAGAAGCATACATTCCACTAGTTTCGTGCCATTTGAAAATGACAGAAGTAGTATTCAGGGCAGAAGGATACTCATTCCTGTAATGTCTTTCAATATCCTGCAGCCATTCCAACATATCAGCTATTGAAGGGCAAACGGCGGAACGCTCCAGAGAAGCCACGATACCCAGCTCCTCTGCCTGCTGAATGTAGGTATGGAAGACTACTGCCACCTGCTGGCTCACTGCATCCCGCACCTTCTGCAAGTCAGTCCTATAAGTGTACACGAGAACAGTCAGCAATTGTTCAACTAAGTAATCTGGTCATTACACAAAAAAAATTAATAGCATCCCTATTAGTGGAAAATATATCACAAGATTTACAGAGTCAATGGAATAGGCTGGATCTCCGTTTCAAATGTCATCTGAAAGATTTGATTTCAAAGGATCCCATAGAGAGTTGAATTTCTATCCCACATGTGCTGTAGGGGAAGAATTGCTCAAGCAGCCCATTTCCCCACATTTCTATCAGTGCATAGTTCTAGTAACTGTATCGCTCCTTAAGAAAAATGGAATCTTAACAGGTTAAAATATCATTTATAGGACCAACATAAGTTTTATTTTATTTATTTAAATAAATAAATAAATAAAATACCATGATTCCATGTTTCTAACAATGGAAAGGATCTCTTAATGAAGGGTACATGATCCAATGCAAAAAAAAAACGTGGATGATGCTGTAGTGGGGAAACAAGTCAAAAATGAAGGAAAACAATCACGTACTACTTATCATTTGTATAGTACTACAGGGAAGAACAGAATGAGAGCTCAGTAGATGAACTCTTCTCAAAGACCAAACCCTTAAAAATGTCAAAACTGGGGTATTTAAAGGAAACTTTAGTATGTAAGAATGCAAAATATTTGATATTAAGATGATCAAACACTTTGAAACAAGCAGAAAGGGACTTCATAAGGACAATGGCTTTCTCATCCTTTATCAGACATAGGCTCTTTGACTTGTAAAGTTTCAGTCTGTCTCCCTCTTTTCCTTTACCGAGATGCAATGTCAAATGTATGCAATTTAAGACCGGACTCTGTTCTTTTTAAGTGTCTCTTTCTGCACTAAGCTCATGAGTAAAGGATAACTCTTGAAAACTAGCCCAATAAAAATGTATCCTCCCACACTGTTTGCTCTATTTCATTTTAGCACAAATTAACCCAGCCATTGCGACACTCACAGTTTCTCTGCAACTCTTTCCAGAACATCCTCTATGGCAGACATGAGTTTGTATGTTAATCGTTGCTGGAGGTCTGGGAAGCTCCTGAGTGGGGTGCGTTCAAAGGTGACCTTATGGCAGGCTTGTAGCTGCTCTGCCAAGTTGCTGAGGGAGCACAGCAATGGCTTAAAATCAGGAATGGTCTTGCTCCAGACCTCTTGTTGCTCTTCCACTCTATGGAAGCACTTCTTAAGGGCCTGGTGAACTGCCAGCAAAGCCTGACTCTGTAACATTATTTCCTATCAAAAAATAAATACACCAATGTAAATACAATGTATAACTCACCTCTTCCCCCTTTAAATAAATTCCACTAATTTTCAAGTTCACTTTAAAATTTTAACGGGCTGACGAGCTGATTTAGAAATTATTAATTCTATTTTATTTATTTATCTATCTGTCCATCCATCTTCATATGCAGCATACCCCTAAGACGGCTACCAAGCAGTTTACGACATAAGATTTACAGTATAGTGATCACAATAAAGAACCTAAACAACATAGGGCACAAAAACATTATAAGCAAAAAAGCCCAAATATGATATGTAATATACAAATACAGAAACAACTCTAAGATGCGTAAATGAAATACGAACTAGGGAGTAGGGGCCGAACCGTCCCCAATGCCACCCACGCCGGAAGTACATCCAGCTGCATGCTGGGAGCTGTAGTTCACAGGGACAGCCAGCCATGACTCTCTCTACCTGATCCTTTTCTCTTTCCCTTTCCTTTAGTTTTCGTCTCAAGTCTATCCCGGCTCTTTCCCTTACAAACTATCCCCTCCAGAGCCGCAGAAGAAAATTACTCCCCCAACTACCCTGCTAAAAAGCAATTCCCCCAACCCGACGATAGAGGAAGCCAGATTTTACTTCCGGGGTCTTCAGCGGACGTGACGCACGCATTCCTTCCGCTCGCTCTCTGCCCAGGTTCAGGTACCTCCGGGCCCGTCAGTCATGAAGGAAGTGAAAAGCGAGCGGAAAGCGAAGAAGAAGAAACGGCGGAGAGAGTCTGAGTCCCCGCCGCGGGCCCGGGTCGCCGTGAAGGTGGAGCGGGAGAGCCCGGAGCCCCGCGGGAGAAGGAGCAGGTACGGGCTGTTGGCCTCCGCCGTTTCCGAAGGCCGCGCATCTCTTTATCCACCCGCGGCACTTCGGAGTAGACCAGAGACCGCACTCAGGCCTGTGTTTATGCGCCTTCAATACTTAGCGGCTTACAAACCAGCTATAAAACCAACTAAATCAACAATAGTAAATGTAAAGCTAAATAGCAAAAACATGCTTTATTTCATTTGTATTAAAGATCGTCATGGCCTTTTTAGTGTACTCCTTAAGGGACCAACTGAAGACTAGTTAAAAGATGTGAGAGGGGGCATGATAGAGGATAAAATCCTGAGTCTTGTGGAATAGGTTAATCGGGTTATAGTTATTTAAACTTTCAAAGAGTGCAGGGGCTAGAGGACACTCAATGAAAGCAATTTAGTCGCAGATTTAGAACGAACTTAACGTGTAATCTGTTGCTGGAGGATGTGGCCAAACTTAATGGAAAACTTGGGCTTAAAAATATTTGGGCACGATCGATAGGGAAAGTAATATCCTATTAAGATCTGTACTGTTTTTCACAAGTGATGGTCTGACTACTTTTGGAGAGAGTAAGTAAATTCCATAATGGCATTTGTTTTTATGAACCTGGTCCATGGTTGTTGGTCTATAAGTTACTGTCGGAAGTCATCTTTAGCTCATTTTTTTTGGTATGTACCAATCCTTATGGGCCTGTGAACACCAGTAAGCCATGGAAAATCACAGTAGAGAGAAAAGCATGTTATCCAAGTTGTTTTCTCCTGTTCTATGTGAAGCCAAACAGTTTGTTATGGTCATTTTGTTGTATGTAAACCGCGCTGACAATAGTGTGGTATATAAGAAACTGTAATAAATAATAAATAAAATAAAATAATAAATAAATAAATAAAAGATTGAGAACTGAAAAGATGTGGAAATATTTTTTGCTGTTGCTTTGTTTTGTTTTGTTTTTTCAAGATCACCAGCAAAAAAGAAAAATAAGTCTTCTGTGAAACGAAACAAGACTCCAAGAAATAAAAGGAATATACATGAAAGCAGGAGTAGAAGTCCTCCTCCCATGGTGATCAACGTGAAGCAGGTGAGCATCTGATTCTGACAATTGGGTTTAAAAGTAAGCAGTACCCTGATACCTTGGGGGGAAGAGATGTATATGCATGTATGAGAACAAGAAAGGGACCAAAGACATTGTAGTCCCCACCACTGTTCCCTCTAAGCTGTGCGCGTGTGCGTGCGCACACACCTCGCCGAGCGAGCGCACATACTTTACAACAGAGCGCACAAAAATTATGGCTCCGATTCTGATAGAAAACAACACAGACGTCTTAAAATTTAAGTTATGATTGTAATTACTAGAAATTTCCCACTTCATTTAGTAATCGTCTATTTTCATTTAATTTGATTAAAATCAATGTGTGTACATACTGTATTCTGACATGTAGTATGATTGTATGATAAGGCGGTATATAAATACAGTTAAATAAATAAATATAACTCTGAGTGTCATTATGTGGCGCACAAAAATTTTAACCTTCCTTCAAAAACTGCACACAGCTGATATTTTATGCGCACACAGCCTACAGAAAATTAGAGGGAACATTGGTCCCCACGAAGCCATAGTGGAGAAAACTTAGCATATGTAAAAATCTTGCATATTGCTTGCTAGCAATGAAGTTGTGCAAATTCTAAACATTTCTTATGTCTTTACAGGAGAGAGAAGAGCATTCATATATTAGGCATGAGGAACGACAGCACAGGAATGGATCCGAACAAGAACACAGGCGGGACAGGCATAGAGAGGATTCAGGTAGGGGAAGGCACCCTAGCCAAAGGCATGAAGGTCAGGAGAGAAGTAGGGACCCGGAAACTCGAAATCTGCAGCAGCAGCAAGAAGACAGAGAGTTCTACAATGAGAGGAGACGGGAGAGACGTCAAAGGAATGACATGAACAGTAATGGTGAAAATCAGGCATTTGAGGCATCCACCAACAACACCATGGATAAAGACACCGTCAAGAAGGAGCTCCCAAACTTTGAACTGTCCGGTACTCTATTAGAAGATACTAACACCTTTCGAGGAGTAGTGATCAAATACAGTGAGCCCCCGGAAGCTCGCATTCCAAAGAAGCGATGGCGTTTATATCCCTTTAAGAATGACAAGATTTTGCCAGTTATGTACATCCATAGGCAAAGCGCCTATCTCTTGGGCAGGCAGCGAAGAATTGCAGATATCCCTATTGATCATCCTTCATGTTCCAAGCAACATGCTGTGTTACAGTATCGGTGAGTGTCACTTTTACTGTATCTGTTATGAGTAGGAGAATGAAGGCTGACTGCTAGAAACTTAAGGAAAGTTGATTACTACACAATGAGGGAGGAGTGGCCTGGTGGTTGGGGCAAGTTACCTCAGGCCAGAAGGTCGGGGGTTCAAATCCCACTAGAGGATGGCAACCTTGGGCCGGAAGGTTTGGGGTTTCTAGTCCCACAGGTGCTCCTTGTGGTCCTGGGCAAGCCACTTAACCCTCCATTGCCCATGTTCCCTGTAAAAGAGTTATCTCCAAGTTGTAATGCCCTGTTCAATGTAATTTCAGTTTGTTCAATGTCTTGATATCATGAAAGGCGGCATATAAGAAATGTTAAATAAATAATGAGGAGCATTGGTGTATTCTCTATCATATCATGGAATATACCTCTAGAAATATTGATGAAAGATGCTGGTTTAGGTAGAGTGGATGCTGGGGTTTGGATTAAGAATTGAGAGGTTTCCAAATTTGATATTTAGGTTGCCCAACTTAGTCTGCTTCTCAGACTATCTACAAGGTTAGTTTGTATCTTTTGGTTGTCCTGAAAACCAGATCTAATGGAAAGTCTGGAGGAATGGGTTTGAGAAACTGATTTACCAGGTGACCTTCTGAGGTCCCCTATTACTCTGCCAGTGTTTCCCTAACAAGATAGCATAAACTGTCATTTGTTTTCCCTCATTGGTTAATTAACTCTTCATCCTAATTAGCCTTGAGAAAGTGCTAGGGATTTTTTTTAATTATCCACATATTTGATTAATTTTCTATTTACCAATCTGGAAATAAGTATGCGCCACCTTAAATTAAGAAACCAGAGAAAAGGAATAAAATCATACTGAAGATAAAAGATTTTGCTAGATGAAAAAGAATTGTTTTAAAATATGTTGCTAAGTTTGGGGTATCCCACTTTTCGCCATACTGCATGTTAGTGAAATTGGAATTAAGTTCTTCATAAGTATTCACAACTGGTGCAGTAAAATGGTATGGAGACTGACACTATATATAAAATACGTTTTTCAGGACAAAGGTACAAAGACAGTCAAAATGCTTACAAAAAATCAGTTATTTTCTGTTATTTGTCAGTATTATCCCAAACTTCAGTTTTTCATTTGGCAAACCCCAGGTCATTAATTTTGTTGCATTTCTTACTTGAGGCTTGTCGAGTACAGCCGTGCTGATGGCACCACTGGCCGGCGGGTGAAGCCATATATCATCGACCTGGGATCTGGTAATGGCACCTACCTAAACAACCAGCGGATTGAGCCTCAGCGCTACTATGAACTAAAAGAGAAGGATGTACTGAAGTTTGGCTTCAGCAGCAGGGAGTACGTGGTTTTACACGAGTCCTCAGATACTTCTGAGGTGGACAGAAAGCCAGGCGAAGAAGAGGATGATGAAGGTGTGGATGAAAGAACTCAAAGTTAACACTTGATTGGGGAGGGGGATTTGAAACTTGCTGTATATGCTTTTGTTTAAAGAATTTGGACTGGAATTTGGAAGCCAACAGTAGGGAGCTGCCTTGTATTGCCTTAAAATTGTTCCTCTGTTGCTGATCTTACATAGTTTACTTTTATGAGGAGGTTAATCTGTGGTTATTTGTCTTCTCTTCGAACAAGTTCTCTTTAATCTTGACAGCACTGAACATTGAAGTCATATGATTAAAAACAGAGCTGTAGTATAAGGATTGATTTTGTAACCTAAAGTTAGCCTGAAAAACTGAACTACATGGAATAAGTTAAGCTCTGTCTAGCAAACAGAAATGACACGCAAGGATTTTTAAACTTGCCATCCTGTACATTTTTTGACAGTCTTCTAAATAATAGGAAAAACTTCATTTGGAATAGCTTCCATGGTAATAGTGAAATCCACTATGTTTTGGTCTTTTGTTCTCTTTATGGTTGCACTTTTAACCTGCCTGACTCTTTGTTATTTTGGATGATTGTTTTTAGATTAGCTGTTCCGGCACACATGTTCTTTAACGTTCAGCTCCTCTCAGCCTTTAGCTTAGCATTGCTGCTAGAACGGCGTTACAAAGCAACTATTTTATTTTGGAGAATGGGCAGGTATTATGAAAAATGGTAATTATGAACATCTGGCAGGGAGAAAGCAGATCCCACTGGATGGACAGTTCACGATACAAATACATTTTCCCAATATCCTCACCTCTGAATGGACAATGACATTCTGTAGCTTCACTTGATAAGTGCTTGTGGAGTTTGAAGTCTACGATAGATGGTGAAATTTTAACTTATTTTAATATCATTAATCTCAGAAAATAAATAAATGTAGGTCTAACTTAACCTGCCTCTCCAAAGTCTTAAGGCAGCTGAGTAAAATCCCTGTTTAAGGGAGGGAAGAAACTCTGCAAATTCAGTACTTAGTGGTAAAAATGTACTTGCAAGTTTTAAATGTTTTTGGTTATTTTAAACTGATTTTCATCAGATTCTGGTTCTAGCATTCATGTTTACAGTTTTTCTAAGTCTGTACAAATTGCAGGAAAACTATTTTCAACCCAAAATGACTTTGAAGAGAAGCATGCTGCTGCAAAGCCAGTAGTGGGAAATCTGACCGGGGGGGGGGGTGAGGGGGCAGATGCTGTAACACTACATCCTGGCTGTGGCCAGCTCAGAAGCCAGTCAGCCAGCAGATTACACATTGTTTTGAAGCACCAAATTAAAAAGCTAATATTCTTATCATATAGTTTGCGCTGCAATTAGTGGCTCTGTGCCACCTCAGTTTTAGCGTTTTTTATTTTATTTTATTTTTAATTTCCCATTTGTCAGATATAGCTGTTTTGGATCTCTAAATGTTTTTTGAAAATTAGTTCTTATGTGGTTCTAGCAGTATGTTTTTCTTGTTCCTGATTTTCTCATACTTGGCGTTCTCATTTTTCTTTTTGGCAGAACTGCACAAAAATAGGTTGATTACTGAAATCTTTTTAAGTTCGAAGCAATGAAGCTTCACTTTGTGTATATATATTCCTGAATTTTTGCTCATGTTATCGGAAAGGTGGATGAGATGTGGATTTCTATGCTCTATTTCAAAGCTTTTTTTTCTATTTTCTATACATTTAAACATGTTCAGACTTGTTTGTAATTAGCCATATGCATCCCAATGTTTTCTGCATCATAAAAATGAACAAAAGAATTAATTTTGGTCTTGGATCTTCATTTTGTATATTGGTTTCCTTCATTATTTGTCCTGTTAAGGTATCTGTATAAACAGTCCTCAAGCCATTTAGTTGGGCAAAATAGCCTGATAGTTTTACCTTTTTAGAGGAAGACAACTGTTTCCTCGGCACAGAAAAGTGCACTGCCGTTTATGCAGACGTTTCTGTGCTAGTGTGGGTGCAGGAAGGTGGAAAGGCCTCTGCTAACAGCAGCACACCATACATTTCAGTGGATGACAATGAAGCAATTCGCTATGCAGCACAGATGCAGGAGGGCAAAAAGGCTGAACTCGCTGTGAGATTAAACAGCAATATTATTCCAAGCAGAAGTTCCATTCAGAATTTGAGTTTCATGTATGGTTCAGGTTAATGATGATGTTTTGAAGTACTGAAAATAGGTGTAGACGCCTCTCTGAACTTCCCTTCGAAGGTTCTTGCCCCATGTGCTCACTAAAGTCGAGGGGCTGAATAGTTAAGGTGTCCAGCTCCTCCATCTGGCCCTGAAGCATTGTTGGGTTTCTGTATCTGGCCCTGTTCTCTGGAATGATCGTCCTCGCTGAGCTTCGAGTTTGCCTTTGCCTTTTTCCTAAAGAAGAGATAATGTGAGCATTCTATTGTAGGGGTTTTTTCCTCTTTATTATCCTGTTTTTGCTTTTTTTTTTTTTTTAATTTTGTATTTTATTGTTTTTATGTGAGTGAGGGGGGGTTAATGAAATTTTCAAATGTTAGCAATAGCAAGGAAAGCAAGTCTTCAAGCACAAGTTTCCACAAAAGAAACTAGCAATTTCTTCTTATTCATTTCTTATTTTTATAAAGTCCACATTAAGGGAGTTCATTGAGGTCTATAAATTAATAAATGGCGTGGAATCGGTAAACGTAGATTGATTGTTTTATGCCATCAAAAAGTAGAAAGATTAGGGGACATGCAATGAAGCCATTTTAAGACTAAAAGAAAATATTTTTTCACTCGCATAATCAAATTCTGGAATTTGTTACTGCAGGATGTAGTAAAAGCTGTTAGTGTAGCTGGGTTTAAAAAAGGTTTGGACAGGTTCCTGGAGGAAAGGTCCATAAACCATTATTAAAGGGGACCCAGGAAATCCACTGCTTGTCCCCAATACAAGTATTGTGGAACCTGTGTCTTCTTGGGAAACTTCTAGGTGCTTGTGACATAGATTGGCCACTGTTGGAAACAGAATACTGGGCTTGATGGACCTTGGTCTGACCTATTCTGGCAGATCTTATGTACATCAATATTGGATCGAGGCAACCCCAAAATCTAACTAAACTAACTTTTTACATCCTCAATCCTGCGAATAAATCAAAATTTACAAGGAAATAACTTATCTACAAGAAATCTCTGTAAATGAGATACATACATCCGTGAAGATTAATCTAATGGCAGAATACATCACTATGTATTTATAATACAATTTTAAATAAAACATTCCACCCACTGCAAGATCCTTAGATTTTAATTGTGATAAAGACTTCTACGAATTTGAGTAGCCTTTGCTACATTGGGGGAAAATAGTAATGGCTTTTTTTGGAAAAATAAAGTTTCATAATAGAACTTTTATCCATGTCAGATCTAAAGGTAACCACTAAGGTTGTCCTTTTAGAAACATTATCCAGAGAGAGAATCATCAAACTGGGAAAACAAGAGAATCTCCCTCAAGTATTTCTTCAAAAGCTCTAGAGTTGAAAAGATGGACCATAGGAAAATTCAGAAAGCTTAGGTTACTAGCCCTGGTTAAATTTCCAAGCACTTCTAACTTATGCAATTCTAGACTATCTTTAACAAATGAATTTCCCAAAACTTGGGCACTCCCCACACTACCCTCGAGCCTAGAAACTCTTCCGTCTAAGTTTAAGAGCCATGCTCCATGTTGTAAAGTTTTAATGGTGTCCTGGGAAGATGCACAGAGCTGGGTCAGGATGTCCTTAAGCACCCCCCTCCATCCGCCTTATGGCTAGCCAGTCGACTTTCAAAGAAACATCCCCTGAATCAGGTGAAACCAAGTCTGTGGCAACCACAGGCAAAGACACTAGAGCTGGATAACACAGTTTGCAGAGCAAACATAGACTAACATGTGGCAAGTGCCATTTCTACTGCTATCGGGCCCTGCACTGGCTTTGCCATCGCAGGTACTTTATTCTTGGCTTGGCAAGGGGGATGTCCAATCCTAAGTTGTCTTAAGGAGCAGACGTGCCCCTCAGGTCACACCCCTTTGGGCCTATGCCCTTGGCATTGACTGGCTCTTATTCTTTGATGCTGGGAAAGGGAGTGCAATGCTGGTAACAGGACACTCGGGCAACAAGATCTATCAGGTGCCTCCTGTATTTTATTATTTTGTGTATATTATTGTATACCGCAGCGGTTGTATAGGATCTGCGGTAGAGAAGCTTTAAATTTGTGATTTGGAATTCCACTATTCAAATTGTACATCTTAGCAGTTTACAGACAAGAGGTGGAAATTATGCAATAATAAAGCATGAGTTAAATGCTACTACTGAATTAACAAATGCAAGTTTTGAAACAAATTAGTTAAAAATTATACTAATTATGACACAAAAGAATGGATATAGAATAATGCAGTCTAAATTTAGCATTCTTAACAGAGTGACACTAAAGGTGGGGAGAAAAAAAAGAAGGAATGTTGCATATTGTTTTGCTGTTTTATCTGCCAGAGAGCTTGGCACTTTTGTGCTGTCATTTTTTTTTAATTATCTGGTTTTTTTTGCCTACATCCTGTCAGATGAATTAAAGAGGGCTGCTGGGGTGTTATTTGGGGAACTAAACTATCACGTGGTGCTCATGATATTTACAGATATATACAAGTAATATCGCCGATTCGGAGCTGTGTTTACACACTGTGCACTAATTGCTGAAATTACTTTTTAAGGCATAGGCGTCCTCACCGCTACCTTTCAAAGGGGGGAAACTTTTATTATGCTTATTTTTTTAAAGTGCCGCCAAGTCAACGCTAACTCCAGAATTAAGCGTAGCTTAGCACTCCCCTGAGTATGTAAAGTGAACGGCGCTGGTCCCGCCAAACGTTTGTTTTGCGGAGCTCCACGTGAGCTGGGCCGGGCCGGGTCAGATGCTGACTTAGTGCGCCTGCGCCGCCAACCTCGTTCCCTGTCCACGCCGGCCCCGCCTCCGCTGCTTCCAATATGGCGATGCACAACAAATCGGCGCCGCCGCAGATCCCCGACACTCGCCGCGAGCTGGCCGAGCTCGTCAAGAGGAAGCAAGAGCTGGCGGTAAGACGGAAACGGCAGCCTCGCTCCCTTCGGTCTCACCTTGTTCGGCCTTTGTCAGCTGAAACCGCTGCAGCGTCCACTCCGTCAACGGCGTAGTGGGCGGCCGCCCCGACGCGCCTCTTACGTAGATGCGTCCGAGAATCCGGCCCCGCTCCGCTCGCGACTAGCGGAACTTCGGCTACGCAGAGGCGCTGCGGCGGCGGCGGCTGCCTTAGGGCGCTGGGAAAGTGGGCTGCTTGGGGAGGCCGCGCAGGCCGGGGCATGGCGCTCAGACGCTTTCATGAGGATTCTTTAACCGAAATCGGGCGGGTGGGAGAGGTTCCCTCGCTCCGCTCAGCCCTACTTCTCGGCAGAGCTCTTCGCTTTACGGCGCCCGGAGCAGTTGCTATGGTTACCGGCGGGGTTGCAAACAGGCTCCTCTCTAGCCCGGTGATGCTGGTGGGGAGAAGGAGATTCGTTTTTCTTACTTTGAGCTTCAGCCTGGCGACCCTCCCACGAAAGGGGTCCAACAGGTGGGTCATTGAATCCCCACAGTACCGTGACCTCTTCTGCAGGCGGGTCCCTGACACCACTGTGGACACGTCCATAGAAAGGCAAATGAAACGTAGGGTCTGCAACAGAAGCCCACCCTCGCTCCCCTATGCATACTTTATCCATGCGACTAGTCTGTGAATTGCGTCGAGAGAGAGAAAATCCTGACATAGTCCCACAGGTGCTCCTTGTGGTCTTGGGCAAGCCACTTAACCCTCCATAGTGCATGTTCCCTGTAAAATAGTTATCTCCAAGTTATAATGCCCTGTTCAGTGTAATTCCAGTTTGTTCAATGTAAACCACCTTGATATCAGGAAAGGCGGTATATACCCTCAAGAGTGACTGGCTTTCCCACAAGTATCTTCCCTAACCTGTCTCTCTCCCACTTTTGCTTTTCTTTTTCTCGCTATCCTATCCAATCCAATCCAAATAATGGCGTTCCTTTTCCCTTTCTTGATTTTACTGATTGATTATATTGTACACCGCCCTGATGCACCTGCCTGGGCAGTATATCAAGCAACAAATAAAGATAAGAAATGTTAAATAAAATGTGGCAAAAAGATACATAAATATTTTGCATAGTATTTGGAACCATAGGCCTGATGATGAATTTAGTTGTAGAATTGTTATACTGCTAAAGGTATCCAACATCATAGCGGTTTACAGTTAAAATGCGGAACAGGTTGTAATGCACTGTAAAACTCAGAATTACAAAAAAACAGGACACAGAAACAAAGGCAAAGAAAGTAGGGCAGCAATATCTGCCAAAGACAGGTGCACATGTAGCCAGGTGGAGGGCTGGCAAAATAATATGAATTAACACAACCTATGTCTGCTGGGGAAACATTAATGAAAGGTGCGTTCAAAAAGCCAGTTTTTTAGCTCTGCCTCAAATTTCTTGTAAGAGGAATTTCCAATTGCACTTTGACACATTTCCTATACATATTACATCTTACGAACTGCTGGAGGCAGTGAGTGCTCTTTGGCATGATGCAAATACTACGGCAAGAAGAATTACTAGTAAATTTTGAGAGAGAGATCATACTCTATATACTGGCTTAGGAGAGAGGTTCATTGCTGTCATGTTATGTGCAGAACTATCCAGTATGGAGAAATATTGGCTAGAATGCTGGAGAATGCTCCAGAACAAGTTGTCAAAGTCTCCAGTGACTTGTTCCTGACAAAACCTATGAGCAGACAGATAAGTCTCCACACCAACGGTAATGCAACTACCTCCACCAACTCGATACCCACTCATCCCAACTAGACATACGAGTTCATTGTATAATGTTGTTAAGTACCCTCGTGTTAGGTAGCACAATTGGAGGGTTACATTTAACATGAGGGTATTTAACAACACTTAGCACAATTGGAGGGTTACATTTCAGTGTTGTTAAATGTAACCCTCCAATTGTGATGTGACCACTTTGATTGTAGGATAAGGTGGTATACAAATCTGTCTAAATAAAACCCAAGGGCCTGTACTCTGTCCTCATACTCCTTGACCTCTTTGCTGCTTTCGACACCATTGACCACAACCTTCTCCTCTACCCTGTCCTCACTTGGCTTTAAGGGTTCTGTACTATCTTGGTTCTCCTCCTATCTCTCCCATCGCTCCTTCAATGTGTCTTCTGGTGGCTCCTCCTCCTCTGCTACCCCACTCCCAGTTGGTGTACCCCAAGGATCTCTCTTGGGTCCGCTCCTTTTCTCTCTCCATACCTAGTCCCTTGGTGCGCTTTATCTCTTCCCGTGGCTTTCAGTACCATCTGTATGCTGATGACTCCCAGATCTACCTCTCTACGCCTGAACTCTCTCTGGCAATCCAGACCCGGATCTCTGCCTGCCTTTCTGACATCGCTGCCTGGATGTCTCACCGCCGCTTGAAATTGAACATGGCCAAGACCGAACAACTTATCTTTCCCCCTAAGACCTCCCCTCCTCTTCCTCCCTTCTCAGTCTCTGTGGAGAGCTCTGTACTCCTTTCTGTTTTCTCTTCCCCCAATCTGGGGGTTGTCTTTGACTCCTCTCTCTCTTTCTCCGCACATATCCATCTCGTAGCTAAGACCTGTCGGTTCTTTCTCTACAACATTAGCAAAATCTGCCCTTTCCTTTCTGAACACACTACTAAAACCCTTATCCACTTCTTCATCACCTCCTGTCTTGACTACTGTAACCTGCTCCTTACTGGTCTCCCTTTGAATCATCTCTCTCCCCTTCAATCTGTTCAACACTCCGTGGCTCGGCTAATCTTCCGCCAGCCTCGTCATGCCCATATTACTCCTCAAGTCACTTCACTGACTCCTTATCCGTTTCCGCATCCCAGTTCAAACTTCTGCTGACCTATAAATGCATTCACTCTGCGGCTCCTCAGTACCTTTCTTCTCTTTCCTTACAACCCGCTTCGGGAACTCCGCTCCTCTAGCCAACTGCTTCTATCTGTGCCCTTCTCTCCTACTGCCAACTCCAGACTTTGCTCCTTTCATCTTGCTGCACCTTATGCCTGGAACAAACTACCTCTGTCTGTACGCCAGGCACCTTCTCTAACCCTCTCAAATCCAGGTTGAAAGCTCATCTCTTCGCTGCTCCTTTAGATCTTGACTCACCTGATCTCTCCCCCTCCCCCCCCCGCTTTACCCTATTTTTACCCCTACTTACACCTGTGTTTGTCTTGCCTAGATTGTAAGCTCTGATGAGCAGGGACTGTCTCTTACATGTCTGTGCAGCGCTGCATACGACTGGTAGCGCTATAAAAATGCTCAGTAGTAGTACTTATGAGGCTCGGAGAGAGTGGCATCGGAAGCAGTTTTGGAAAATATTTCTTCAGTGGAAGGGAAGTGAATGTATAGAACAGCTTCCCAGAGAGGCAGCAGTAATGGCATTCAAGAAAGCATGGGATAAGCACAGAGGATCCCTAGTGGTGGTGGTTGAAAAGCTAGAGATCAGCTGTTTGCCACAACCCTGCAATGGGCAGACTAGATGGGTCTCGTGGTACTTAAGTGTAGACACAGTCTGATTGCGTGCATCATGGGTCCAAGGCAATTTCTCCAGATTGGTTAATTTTGCACATATGACAAATATGAGCTTCACTTCTGAGCCAGGGCATGTGGAGTATGATCCTACTCTCACATTTACTGCTAATGCTCAGTGTAGTACTTGCATCATGCCAAAGAATCGTCGTCTCAAAGTTCATAAGCTGTAGCATGAGCGGGTAGGTAATTTATCAAAGTGTGCTTTTGGAAGTTCTAATTAATCAAGCCTGTGGCACTCAACATGATGGGAAATAACTGTATCTTTCTGCCACGTTTTCTTGGTCTCTGACTGCATTTCTTGGTACTTGAAGATTCTTCTCTCAGCATGATTCACAGACTAGTTGCTTGGGACTATTAGGGCTTCTCTTTTGTGTCTTAGTGCTGTTTGTCATTCAATATTGGACCTTGCCTACTCCTTATCTGTGTACAAATTTATAAGACAGGACAACTTATGAGTAAAAACCATTCTAATTTATTGAACTAAAATACACATGTCTCTGCAGCAAATATAGTGGTGTTATCCTGTGAGACGAAAGTAACAGCACTCGATATAGAGCTCCAGTCACTGTCTGCCCACTTTACATTCTACAAAGTATTTTATACATTTACTTCACAGTTGTTGGTTTTCTCTTTAACCCATTTGTCCCTTGTCTCTTATATGGTTATTCCTTATAACAAAAGGCCATAGAACAAGAGAACCCTTCTTTGTTCTCTTGTTTTATGGTCTTTGCAGGGTCTTATCTCTATGTCCCATCTCCTTAACCTCCCCCAATTCCTGTCTTTCTCTGGTTTATGTATACTCATGGATAGAGCATTCTGGCTGCAGCTCGTCTTGTCAACAGTTTCAAAGGTGATAGTATTTCACAGTACACATACAGACACTTTCATTTACTCGAGATGGAATTTTCAGAGAGGATTCTGGGAGAGTAGACAGATACATCCAGCCTTCTCATTTATTTATTTTATTTATTTAAAAGCTTTTCTATACCGTGCTCTTTAATATCAGTGCGGTTCACAGTTAACAATTCTTGTACAGGGCAGGGGAGATCTGCCTTGTGCTTACATTTTATTTTTTATTGTTTATTTATATTCTCTTATATACCGCACTATTCAGCATCAGCGCGGTTCACATAGAACAAAAATCTCAGTACAGTTAACTTGCATGAGTTTACAGATAACAAGGGAAACTATTTACAATCTATTTACAGATGTAGTACTACTGAATAGGAACGTTACTAGGAACAGGATCAATCGTTATAGAGAATCAGCCTAAGCATGTTATTGAGATATCATGGAATTTGGTAATTGGGTGGGAACACTAATGTCAATGGGTGTTGATGACTCTATAAGGTACTTGTTGAAGAGATGAAATTTGAGGGCTTTCCTGAATTGTGATAGGCTGTTGATAGCCCGGATGCCAGGGGGTAGTGCATTCCAGCACCTAGGGGCACAAAGGATAAAGGCTCTGTTGGCTGTAGAAGAAGAGCAGCTTGTAAGGGCCTTTGGGAGCTTTAGGGAGTTGATGGACGAGAATCTTCTTGTTCTGTTTGGTGTAGTAGTGTGAATAAGGGCAGATAAGGATGCAGCGGAGAGTTATTGAGAGCTTTGAACGTGAGAAGTAAAGTTTTGAAGAGAATTCTGGCCTGAATGGGTAGCCAATGTAATTGAATCAGCAGAGGAGTAACATGGTCAGTCCTGGCGGCTCCATAAAGTACCCTTGCTGCGGCATTCATTGCCAGCTGTAACGGGTTTAAGGTGGATTGAGGAAGACCTTGAAGAATGACATTAGCGTAATTGAAGTGGGGTATGATCAGTGTTTGGTATATTGTCCTGAAATCTTTTGGTTCCAACATGGAGCGTAGATGTCTCAAAGAGCGGATCTTGTAGTATACTGTTCTGACCGTGTTTCCTATGTGGGACTTCATATCTAGGTGTTGATCCAGAATGACTCCTAGGTAGCGTTGAACATTGAACAGGAATGGTAACTTGGAGTTGTAACTGGGGCAACTATATACATGTTAGACCATTATAGGTTTTAACTGGGGTGACTACATGTTAGACCATTGCGCCACACTGTATAACTGCATGGTATCATCTTCTCAGGACTGACACCTCTATAATCGTCATTCTGGTGATCTCCTTTACCATTATCTTCCTTGCAACCAGCTTTCTGTTGGTCGGAATGGGAGCATCACAGATGATCCTAACCTCTTCATTTTCCATAATTCTCTTAGGGTCATGATCCCAGTGCTTTTCTGGCACAGTGATGTAGTTTTTGCAGAGTTTCAAATGGATGAGATGCATCCATCCAGGTATTGGAGGGAAGTCTGTGCTCATGCAGCCAATTTTGAGAGAGATTCTCCTGACCAGAATCCTGCCATTGAGCAACTCAGCACCCAGAGGGCCATTACTGGGGAGAGGGAGACAATGACATTATGCAAATTCCAAAGAGTAAACCTGTTCTGTAAACATTAAATAAAATTACAAGGACGGCAAAAAAGAAACCTTGTAGTTCACTAACAATGGAAAGATTTAATTTCTTTAAATCCCTACTTATCACCTAACAACCACTATCAGAAGCAACCAGGAAAGGGAAGCATCCCAGGAAAGAAAAGAAACAGAACTCGAGCACCCTAAAGTTGCAGAATCAGTGACCACAAGGAAGTGAAAGGTAGTGGTGGTTGGTGACTCTCTTCTGAGAGGTACTGTGGCGTCCATTTGCCAACCTGACGATGTCCAGGGAAGTGTGCTGTCTGGCAGATACCAAAATCCTGAGATGTTACGGAGAGTTTGCCAAGACTCATCAAGCCTTCTGTTATCTGAAGATGCTCATCCATATCAGCACAAATGATACTGCAGATATCCCTCAAAGTGTATCAAGGGTGACTTCCTGGCTCTGAGACAGAAGGTGAAGCAGATAGAGGTGCACAGCTGGTGTGTTCTCCCTGTTGAGGGTGAAGGCTGAGGATAGAAGCTCGTGTCCTGGAGATGAACGCATGGATGGTGTCATCAAGAGCATTTTTGTTTTCTGGACTATGGGCTGATTTTCCAAGGTTTGCTTAGCAAAGGGCATTCACCTATCCAAGAAGGATCAAACTGTCTTCTGCAGCAGACTGGCTAACCTACTGAAGAGGGCTTTAAACTGGATTCATTAGGGATGGTTGAAGAAAGCCCCCGGGTAAGTAAATCATTAAATACCTCTGTAGAAATGAGTAAAAGGGGCAACATCTAGAAAGTGGTGTGCATAAATGCTCATAGTACAGAAAATAATATCCCAGATGTTGAGGCTTTAATGGAAGAAGCTGACTTGGATTTAGTGGCAGTTACGGAGTCATGGTCCATGGACAGCCATGTCTATGTTTGGTGTTCAATCAGGCGGCTCGTTGTTGATAAAGTGGCACCCATAACTACTGTTATTGTATTGGTCCATCACATTGCTGGCCTTCCTCTTTATGTTGACCTTCAACCTTGCCAAGCATGATGGCTTTCTCTTAATGATCTTTCTTCGCATGATGTGTGCAAAGTATGAAAGTCAAAGTCTTGTCATCTGAGCTTCTAAAGAAAGCTTAGGTTTGATCTCCTCTAGTACTGACTGGTTTGTTCTTTGACCATTCCATGTTATACACAATATTTGTCAACAGAACCATAATTCAAAGGCATCAATTTTTGTTCTGGATTCTTTTTCACGGTCCAACCTTTGCATTCATATGACATTATTGAAAATCCCATGGCTTGGAGAAGTTGAATCTTTGTATGGAGAAAGGCATCTCTGCTCTTGTGAATCTTGATTAGGTCCTTCATAGCCATTCTGCCAAGAGCAATGCATCATCTGATATCTTAACTGCTTGTCGTTTCTTTATTGATTGTTGATCCAAGTAGGTTAAAGTGGTCAACTATTTCAATTTCATTTCCATCAGTGATGAACTTTATTGATTTTACCAGTTGTCAGGATCTTTGTCTTCTTTACGTTAAGGTGCAGGCCAATGTTCCCTCTAATTTTCTGTAGGCTGTGTGCGCATAAAATATCAGCTGTGTGCAGCTTTTGAAGGAAGGTTAAATTTTTGTGCGCCACATAACGACACTCGGAGTTATATACTTTAAAATTTGACTACACGTCAGAATACAATATGTACACCACATTGATTTTAATCAAATTAAATGAAAATAGACGATTACTAAATGAAGCAGGAAATTTCTAGTAATTACAATCATAACTTTTAAATTTTAAGACATCTGTGGTGTTTTCTATCAGAATCAGAGCTGTAATTTTTGTGCGCTCTGTTGTAAAGTATGTGCGCTCGCTCGGCGAGGTGTGTGCACGCGCACAGCTTAGAGGGAACAGTGGTGCAGGCCCATTTTAAGACTTACTTGATCTTGAGAAGCGAACGTTTTCACTTTCAACCAGTAATGTGGTACCATCAACATAGCAAAGGTTGTTGAGTCTTCCACCAATCTTCACACCTCTGTTGTCTTCATACAGTCCTTCTTCTGATGATTTGTCCTACATATAAATTAAACAGGTTGGGGGAAAGTATGCAGCCTTGTTGAACACTTTTGCTGATTTTAAACCATTCTGTTGCTTCTTGATCAACATAAAGGTTATGCAAGAGAACTAATGGAACAAGGAGAAATAGTTCAGTCATGTGTTCTGGTGTACCCATGCTTCTTAATGTGGCCCAGAGTTTCTCATGTTTTACATAGTCAAAACCTGCTGTAGTCGATAAAACACATATATATTCTTTTGTGTTTCCAAGAATCCTTCTCATATCCACGATGATGTTTCTTGTTCTTCACCTTTTCCTGATCCCTGCTTGCACTTCAGGTGTTTCTTGTTCCAAGTATGGTTATAGTCTGTGCTGAATGAAGTTGAGTAGAATCTTGCTGGCATGTGGGATCAGAACGCTAGTGCGATAATTTCCACAGCCAGCTGGATCACCTTTCTTCAGTATTGGTATAAACACAGTTCTTTTCCAGTTAGTTGGCTATGTTATCTTGCAAATGTCCTGGCAGACCTTTGTAAGTACGTAACAGCTGCATTAGATTGCTGTAATACTTCAATGGGAATGCCTGGTGCTTTGTTCTTTGATAAGACTTTCAGTGCTGCTTCAATTTTCTTCTTTTATCACCAATGGTTCCTGATCATAAGGTAGAGGTTGAAACTGCTGTTGGTCCACTTGGTCTTTATGGTATAATGACTACTGTATATTCTTTCCACCTTTTCTTGATCTTCTCGGCATCATTCAGCATGGATCCTTGAGCATTTTGTAGCATTCCAATTTGAGGCTGGAATTTTTTCTTGAACTCGTAGCTTTAGGAGAGCGGATCTTATTCTTCCTCTGTGCAAAAGAGAAAAATATCCCCCGCCTCCACAAAAAGGAACAGCTATAACAAATGTCAGCACACACATATATACCTACTAAAAATAGAGGTGAAAGAAACGCCAGGATGGGGCAGGGGAACAAATATATCCACAGATCACTGTGGCTGTCACATTCCTCCCATAGCCCCTCTTATCAAGCTTTCAGCCCCATTTCACTCTCTTAAAACTATGAAATTTTATTGAATATATCTAGCTAAGTTTGAAGAATGAATGTGATTTTGGCAGCTGAGATTTAGCACAAAAATGCAGGTTTATGCATTTGCACTACCAAAATCCAATCAAGCATTACAGTGTAGGGGGGTGAAGTACTTCTGTCCACGAAAGAGGAGCGGTACCTGGTCATGATTGTTCCTGATGAATATAAAGTGACTAAACAGGTAGAAAAGGTGAAAGCGAAAGCCAAAAAGGTGCTTGGATGCATAGGCAGAGGAATGGCCAGCAGAAACAAGGTGGTGATAGTGCCTCTTTAAAAGTCTTTGGTGAGATCTCATTTGGAGTATTGTGTGCAATTCTGGAGACCACGCCTTCAAAAGGATATGAACAGGATGGAGTCAGTGCAGAGGGTGGCTATCAAAAATGGTCAGTGGTTTTTGTTATAAATCATATGGGGACAGACTTAAAGATCTCTATATGTATACTTTAGAGGAAAGACGAGTTAGAGGATATATGATGTACCTTTATGCCACAGAGGCATTTAAATGTCTAAGAGGAGAGCCTCTTTCAATTCAAAGAAAACTCTGCAATGAGGGTGAAAGAGGACAGACTCAGAAGTAATATGTGGAAATATTTCTTTAGTGAAAGAGTGGTAGATGCATGGAATAGTCTCGTATTTGAGGTAGAGAGACGAGAACAATTATCTGAATTCAAGAAAGCATGGGGCAAACACAGAAGATCTCTAAAGGTAAAAAAGGGACTAGTAGTTGGTAAAAAGGGGACTGTTTTAGTTGTTGATATGGAAGGACAGACTAGATAGGCCATGTGGTCTTTTTCTGTCGTCATATTTCTATGTTTCTATATGGAAGGGCAGACTAGATTTATTTATTTAACCAATCAGTTTTGTATACTACCTTGTCCTTCAATCAAAGTGGTTAGGAACATAACATGGGGGTCTACATTCAACAGGAGGGGATCACTGGACATACACATATACTATTGGGAATTGGTCCCCAGGTCTCAGTCGTGTGTGCAGGGTGTTGGTGGCCGTGTATGGCATGGTTGTGGTGTTTGAAAGTTTATGGTACTTGTCCATAGGAGTCCACGAACAGGTGGGTTTTGAGGGATTTGCGGAAGTCCTTGAATTCTTTTTGGGCTCTTAATTCTTCAGGGAGAGTGTTCCATGGTCTGGCGCCGAGAGTGAAATCGCTCTTTTGGACGTTGCTTGTTTCGTCTTGTGGTATCCGGCGGGAGTGCGGAGTCTGTTGCTGCCTTGGGTTCGCCAGGGTCTGCTGTTTGTGTCTTTGGTTATTATGGTCTGTAAAACATCAGCTGAGCAGTGATGTATGACTTTGAATACGATTAGTGTTGCTTTGAATCTCGTCTGTGCAATTATAGGTAGCCAGTGCAACTGTTGAAGTACTGGTGTGATGTGTTCGTCTTTGGCGGTGCCTTTGATAATGTGCGCTGCAGTGTTTTGAACCAGTTGAAGTGGGTGGACAGTCTGCTTGGGTAGGCCCTAATATAATGAGTTTCTGTAATCCAGTACTGGGGTGATGACTGCTTGGCATATGGTGTGGAAATGTTCTTGGCTGAGGATTGGTTTAAGTCTTCTGATGAGTTTTATATGGTGGCATGCTTTCGCCATGTGGTCTGTTTCTGACGTCATGTTTCTAACCAATGGTAATATACACCTCAGTTTCACAGTATTGGGTGATTCTGCACTACAGGCTACTCAGCATTCAATTGCATCAGAGCACAAAAGAGAGGAGGAGGTGTGCTAATACAGGCCAGAAAGGAATACAGATTCAAAACAATCACTACCACTAATACAATCAAATCCAACACAATCACCATAGCTAACAAGGGTCTCCCTAACCTACAGGCCTCCTGGAGCCACAACCGAACATCTCTCCATGGTACTTGAAGCAATATGTGCACACAGCAGAAAACACAAACCCCTCATTGCACTAGGAGACTACAACCTAACCTCCGCACCCACTAAGGAAGCTGCAGCATTCCTAAAAGCCATAGTTACTAAAATATTGTCAGACAATTAACACCCCAATGCACCAGCATGGTACAACTCCGAATATGGTCTTTATTCCAATGCACTTGGTGGAACAGGGCAAGGCCACAGCACCAACAATCACGCTGGTCCCTTGGTCAGATCATTATGTGATTGACTTCACCTTGACCCTGAATAACCCCACCCAACACATGGAAAATGAGAGCATAGCCAGGCGTTTTAGAGCCTTCAACAGGGACCTATTCATGGACGAAGTCATTCCACAACACCAGCGGGAATACGACACCCTTGACCTAGGCATAGAGAAATGGAACTCCATAATATCTAATGCAGCATCAGCCCCTACGAGTACAGAACCACAAGCATGTAGAAGGTCCAATGCCCCTGGTACTCAAGTGATATCAGAGATGCAAAGCGCACTCTCCGAAGACTGGAGAGAAAATGGAGGCGGAACAGGTCGCATAACTCCCTGACTCAATACAGAGCCAAGCAACTGGAATATAACAATCTGATAAATGAGCGTAAACAGCAGCACCATACCAACCTAATCATGAAATCTGTCAACAGACCGAGAGAACTCTTTAGCTTTGTCCAAAAGCTACTAAAGACACAATGCAGCACTGTACCCACCATCTTGACCCACAGGAATTTGCGGACTACATGAAATTGAAAAACACCATCCAGACATGCTCCATCACACCACAGACAGATGACCATGAAACAAAAGAGCAGCATCAAACCTGGGAGGACTTCAGCATACCATCTACACATCAAGTAGAGGACATAATAAATGGACTCAACACAACTACCTCACTGTCAGACCCATGCCCAGTGTCTTGGCTCAAAGCCACAAGAAGCCAGCTCTCCCATTTACATTCACAAAATCGTCAAAGATTCACTCCAACAAGGATACATGCCGCAACCCCTGAAGCATGCCATGATACGACCGATACTTAAAAGCAACAACCTAAGCCCCTCTGAACCAAAATCATACTGTCCCATATCCAGCCTACCATTCCTTGTGAAAATCATTGAAAAGACAGTGCAAAGGCAACTCCAGGACCATATTGGCATGCATGCCCCACTGGACATCCATCAGCATGGCTTTAAACCCCAGAACGGTGTGGAAACACTACTCACTTCCCGCTTTGACAATTTCCTAAAAGGCACGGATAACATAAAGATCGGATTCCTGCTAGTGTTCATGGACATCTCAGCAGCCTTTGGCACTGTGTCCCACGCCAGGTTACTGCAACGCCTGCAGCAGATAGGAGTATGCAAGAATACTCTGAAGTGGTTTACTTCCTACTTGAAGATCGAACGCAACAAGTTAAATGTGACCAAAAGAAATCACTGCAGTTCCCTGTCACGCAGGGAATACCTCAAGGTTCAGCCCTTTCATCAGTGCTCTTTAATATTTACATCCAACCCATATGCAACATCATCAAATCCCACAAACTCCACTATCACCTCTATGCGGACAACATCATGGTGTATGCTCCAATCAATCTACTAGCACTAAACACTACAACAATAAACAAATGCCTTGAAGACATGAATGCCTGGCTCACAGCCAATAACCTGACAGTCAACTAAGATAAAACTGAGGCAATGTTTGTCACCAGGAACCCCACCTTCATTCCACCGCAGAATATCAGCATTCTAGATAAACATAGTAGTCAAAGATGAAGTTAAGTACCTGGGCATCACAATGGACAGAGCTCTGACCCTGAAATCCCACATCACCAAAACCGCAAACAAGGCCCATCAATGTTTGAGGACCATTTTTATTTATTTATTTATTTATCTATTTCTTCTATACCGCCCCTTCCAGAGATCAGGGGCGGTTTACATGGAACAATTTAACAGTTTTGTATACGTTCGTATAACAGTACATTGAACAAGAACTTTTTAACTTTTTACATATAACAGAACAGTAAATTATTAAAACTATTTACAAGAAAGATAAAGCCATTACTCTGCCAGGACCACTTTCGCACAGTGTGCCAAGCACTCATCACACCACTGCTTGATTACGGAAACTCGTTATATCAAGGCCTCCCTCAGCAGACCTTACACCCACTCCAAATGGTGCAAAACACTGCAGCACGTATCATTATAGACACTCCAAGAACTGAGCACATCACCCCCGTCTTACAGCAATTGCACTGGCTCCCAATGATGGCCAGAGCAAAATTTGAAACAGTCCTGATCATCTTTAAAATCATTCACCATCTCTCGGCAGATGCACTCCAAGATATCATAACAAGGGATATCAGCAACAGACCAAGAAGGACCAATAATGACAACATGATCGGTACACCTGCAGGATATCACAAGACCAAACAAACAACTTCAAGAAGAGCTCCTTCACTACTAGTGTCCACACTTTGGAACTCCCTCCCAACGAGCCTGAGGGCATTAAAACAACATCATAGACTTCCACAAGGCCCTTAAAACCCTGCTCTTTACAGAAGCCTATGAGCAGACAGACAACAGTCTCCACCCGAACAGTAATGCAACTACCTCCACCAACTCGGTAACCACTCATCCCAGCTAGACATACGAATTCATTTTATAATGTTGTTAAGTACCCTCATGTTAAATGTAACCCTCCAATTGTGATGTGAACACTTTGATTGAAGGATAAGGTGGTATACAAATCTGTCTAAATAAATAAATAAAATAGATTTTAGCTTCTTTGAGTAGATCCTGCAGTGTATGGCTGGGCAGGGTGGAATAGGGTGTCAGAAAGCTGGGATTCAGCCTGTGCCATCAGACTTCCTTTTCTTTGCTCTGTTACAGCACAGGTGGAGTGTGGTTAATTAGAAATGTAAAGAATGTGGGTCATTTTCCCCAGCAGGATGGAGAAAGCATGAGCTAGCCTCTGTTTTACTGACCATTGTGATTGTCTCTTCAGGAAACTTTGGCCAACTTGGAAAGGCAGATCTATGCATTTGAGGGAAGTTATCTGGAAGATACACAGATGTATGGAAATATCATTCGAGGGTGGGACCGCTATTTGACGAATCAGAAGTGAGTACCTATAGAACTCCCTAGAATTGTCATATTTCTCTTAAAACAATCAAATCTGAGTTTGATACTTGATATTGTACTGATTCCAAACAAAGTTAGCTTAACTGGAAACCTACTCTCCACCCTTTCCCTATTATGTGCACTTCTTGATTGTGGATATGCCATTTTCAATCCCTTAATCATTTTTTCTGGTTCACTTTTTTTTTTTTGGCTTTTCTCACCATTGTATTTCAAATAGCCGTGTGTGTGGTTAGTTTGATTCCCCAACGGTTCTTATTCTAAATTACTTCAAGTTTATTCTTAGTTGGATGGAAACACTGGATTGTTGACAGTGGTTTGGTGGTATAGTGTTTTAAGTGTGCTTCTCAAATCTTTTTATCCTTAACTGCATTTGATTTTTATGATTACTAATAGGCTGTCTTTTTTTATGTTTTAGAAACTCCAACAGCAAAAATGACAGAAGGAATAGAAAATTTAAGGAAGCTGAGCGACTTTTTAGCAAATCCTCCGTCACTTCGGCAGCAGTGAGTAAATAATTTCTCCGCAGGCAAGCATGAAAATGCAGCCATACTACTGGTGACGTCTAGGATGGAGCCGTCTGCTCAGAGCCCTCCCCAGCTGACTTCTCTGTGCCCACATGAGTTGGTCCCTGCATTCTCCTAGGTCAAGCAGGATGAGTCTGCCACACTAGGTGATGTCACCCGACAGCGCTGAGGCGGAAGTACTCTCCATAGCTCAGAAGGGCTTTCCGCCCTTCTGAGCATGGGCCAACTGGCCCCACCCCCTGCCCGCCCCTAGCTAGCCAGTTTTCATTTCTACTCTCCAACTGAAATCTAACCTGTTTAATTTCTCTTCTTTATTGCGTATCTATATATGAGTTTAAAACTTGCAATTAATGCTATCTCCAAAGCTTCTTTTCAGATCTGTTCCAGTGGCTGAGCGTTGAGCTCCTAGACCTACCAGCTATGTGCTCCCGGGTGGCTCAATTTCCTTATCGGGTGCCACGGTCCAGGGACTTGGGGCAGACGCGACTCGCATACCTTAGAGGCACCGCCGAGAGCTTCCGCCACTCAGGACGTGTCTAAGGGCCTCCATCCCCTGCCGCAGGCTCTCAAGGTCGATTGGGTAGATGGGGCATTCTAGGACGCCGTCGCCGCCACTCTGGATGCAGCCTGAGCTCTCGCAGCAGCCCAGGACGCGCCTAACGAAGGTCTCCGTCCCCGACTAGCCGCCCTCCACTCCTTCCTCTGCTTCCACTCTGGGGACCATCCCTTACGTGTGGACCATGGGGGCGGCCATCTTGCTTCAGCCTGCTGCCCTGCAAGCTGCCAACCCCTCTGCAGGATTGGACAGCATCACTGCCACTACGTCAACTCGCTCCCATGGTGCCATTGGCTGGCGTCACTTCAACCCGGCCCACGGTGCCATTGGCTGGAGCCATGCCAACGGACGGCGCCACGGTAACCGGGAAGTACGCCACCAACGCAACATCATGTTCAGACGGAGCATTTTGGCTCGATGCAAATTGGCGTCGGCGGTTCGGCGCTGACTCCGTGGTGGTGGCGGCGGCGTCAGCAAACAGCGCAAATCTTTATGGGCTCCCGGCCACCGGCGCAGAGAGACTGGTCCTTGCGCGGAGTTTGGCGTCTCCCAGGGCAGAGGTATGATCCTGCCTGCACTCAATCATGTGAGTATGGCGCCCTCTCCTGGTGGGAGGCCGACGGGATCGCACTCTGCCTTGCATTCGATTCCCCTCTCTCCTTCCCCAGACTGGAGCTTGGCAATCTGGATGCATGCGTCATTATTTCAAGCTCAGTGCCGAGATCTCTTCACGGCACTGATCCTGGGCTCCACGGCACCCCCACCAAGACAGACAGCCGGCAGTAGCGAGGTGTAGCATCAGAGTGCTCCATTCTTCCTTCACCGGCACCACCAGAGGCTCGCTGTCACACTGCTGACCGCCTCTTATCGGTGACCTTGGCTTACCAGCCATAGGGAGGGAACGTAACCCAGCGCCGGAATCACCCCCGGCAAGGCTTTCTTCGACAGCAGAATCCGGAGGGCCCAGCCACAACGGATTGCGTCGACGCTACTGCCAAACAGCGTGCTATCACCTCCGAACACCTGCTGCCCATGGTGACATGAGCAGCAGCAAGGGAGAAGAGAATCCTCACAGGGCAGGCAAGCTGCCAGGTCATACTACATCACTGCGGCTTCATGACGCTCCTGCTGTGGCTCTTGAACACACGACGCTCCTGTGGCAACAGTATGGTGAAGCACACACAGTCTCTGTGTTCTGGGCCAGAAGGTCACAGGTTCAAGTCTCAGTATGACACCGACAGACCATGCCCTACATTGGCCGGGGCTCTTGAACTCCCCAAGCAAAGTCACAACAAGCAGTCATAAAAGGGGCGCTTTTACCGCAAGTCCCTGTGCTGAACAAGGGGGCGTTCTTACCACGAGTCCCTGTTCTGAACCGTGACATCAGTATGCGATATCTCTAAGCGGGGCTGCAGGCAAGGTCAGAGCTAACTCTGGCAGCTCTCCGCCATCAGCCAACAGCAAGTCATTGTTACCAACACATCTACTTCATCACTTCAGACCTCAGCGCCGAGCCTTGGCGCAGGCGAGGCAGGAACATGACACGGATGAGGCAGGAAAGAAGCAAGGTCTGTGCCCAACGCGCGATACACTGCATGGATAGCTGCCCTGTGACGACTCCTAAGGAGTCTAAAGACTCCAGCCTAATGGTTAGAGAAACAAGTAGTATCACGGAAGGCAGGGTTGGCTGTCCCCCCATGACATGCTGTCCTGTAACGCCAAGGTCACAGAGAGACCAGCTCCGACTGTGAGAATGAAACTAGCAAAGCAACGAAACTAGCACTAAGGAAGTGTCCCATAAAGCAACCACCTGAGGATCCTACATTCTCACGGCTGCACGGCCAGCTCTACAGCACATCAGTAGTTCTCCAGTGCTTCCCTCAGGTGAAACATTCACGACCCACCACTTGTCTCCAAGGAAAGACTCAAGGGCTCCTCACCCAGTCACATGCTTGGATCTCCATCCACTAACACAAAAGTAGACCGCAGGAGGCTTCACGCCAGTAGCAAAATTGCACAGGTCACTCTGTCCAACGTAGCACCTCGGTGCCTAACCGAGGAGTAGCCCAAGGAAATAAGGGGTCCTCTCCCTACCAAGAGACTTGGGTGAGCCGCACCCCTGGTAGCCTCTAAAGAACAGCCTACTTGGCAGTCCGGGATGAGACACACTCCTCATGGCCCAAAAGGAAGCCCTGACACTCCTCCACCGGTGGCAGTCGCAACAGTGTGGTGCCATTTCTATAGTTAATGTGTTCTCGAACAGAAGGTCACTGGTTCAGACCCCAGCTGTGGACCCTACAGTGCAGGTCCCCTTTCAGCCAAAGAGATTAAGATCCCCATAACCAGTCATGACGAAGGATGCAATTCACAAAGGGAGTGTGATGGATGACGTTCACAAAGGGGGTACCACATGGCCTACTGTTCCCACGGGATCCAGAGAAAGAACCTATCGCCTACCAGTTAGTGCACGACCTTAAGAACCGGAAATCAGCGTCAGTTGATCCTGCATCTGCATAGATCCTGCATCGGAGGTGTCGCCTAACTGTCAGGGCGCTGTCCGTAAGCAAGGAACATAGGTGTGCTCTCTGTCACAGTTCACATGGGTCTCTGTGCACTCCCCAGCACAGCTGCCAATTTCGGCAAGGAACAGCCTTTCTCTACCCTTCCAGATGCCACCTGGGCGGATGGGCCCACGCTATACCCTCAAAAACCTGGGCGGATGGGCCCACGCTGTACCCTCAAAAGCCTTGTGGGACATGCGGGAAAGATATTGGTCTCCTCACTCCTTTTGGACGAACCTGCCACTGCCCACCTCTGCCTTGCCATCTCTGGAGCCCTATGCCTTGATCCAGCAAACCATACCTGCCTCTAGAGCCTTAACCACCTCTAGACACAGGCAATTCCCCCGCAACTGGGGGAAACACCATTATCATCTCCATGACGTGGGTCTTTCTATCCCCCCTGCAGAGAGCACCCTGTCGTCCTCTCCTCCCTACAGAGAGCACCCTGCCCCAATGAACTCTCTGCGGTGCAAAACCTTGCGTCATGGGGTGCATGAAGGCAGAGGGACAGGCTCATGGCCAGCCTGGGATCTCCAGTCTGGATCTCCCTTCATCAACTCAAGAGCAGCACTCTGGCTCAGCATGCACAAAGGCTGGTGTATCTGACCAGCGGGTCACAGGTCCGAGACCTGGCGGAGGACCATATCGGGGAATTACAACGCATCACCACAGTGCAACAATGCCCGCGGATCTGTACTCCAGCCAGTCCCTCCCCTTGGAATCATGTAGGAGCTTAACCCTTAGGCTCCCTCCATCAGTGGGGCTGACTGCAAATAGATCTGCTCTCCACGTGGAGAACAGGAAGTGCAACTATTGGAATGGACAATGCCCTTCATCACGCTCACTGTCCGGCACCAGTGCGTTTCTGCCAAGAGCCTGTGTCCAGCACCAGTGCGTTACCCTGTCCCTGTTGACATGCCATGATTCAGACCCCACCTTGCGGTCTTCTACCTACCAACGCACGACTGAACGCACCACAACTGAGCGGCTGCTGGCTCCCACCAGCACACAGTCCACGGCCGTGTTCCCCGGCCAGCCCGCTATCGGGCAATGACATAATGATCTGAAATAGATCTCCAGGAAAGTTATTTCACATAGATGCTCTGGAAAGCTTCACGGCCTGTGCAACTGTATGCCCAGGACATACACTGAACAGTGCATAAGCCTGCCTGCCCAGTCCCAGCGGACTACACCCCTAGGGACTCCGCCTGCATCTCAATCTGCCCGGATACAAGCAAGGGCTCAAACCATTGCAGGGGCGCGCAAATGATGCATGCATCCCCAGAGGTCCTCCCTGCGGCCTGCGCATGTAGCACACACCTGCAAGGCTGCCAAGACCTTGCACATCACATCACCCGGACGCACTATCCAAGAACACCAGTGGTACTTTGTGTGCCTCACGCGGCAACCGTATCGAGAAGTATAAGATCAGGAGTTCTTGTCGATCAGGCAGCCCCAACAATTGGACTGCCACCTCCGCATGCCGCCCGGTCCCAAATTGACCTATGGGCACTGCGGGCTTTGATCACAGCCTTTCTATCACCTCACTGATAACATAGACCGTATGATAGGCCAGACTGGGTCAGATTCTGTTTCCAATAGTGGCCACTCTAGGCATGTGCTTTGGGCCTAGCAGCGATTCCCCGAGCCCGGTTATCTGGCTACGCTAACATTTCTTCTGGTAATCAGTTCCAGAGTGGATTACACAAAAAAAACAAACCCCCGCAAGAAAAGCCTCTCTTGTTAGTGGTGTATTAATGCTCCATTTTGCACCACTCTCATGGACACACTATTGATGCTGTAGTTTCTTCATTGCTGTGACTCCCGCACTGCTCGATGTGCCTACATCTCTATTACCGCGCAGGTGTACTTTGCTCTACATCCTCTGCAAACGTGTGCTTCACGACTACAAGCCGTTGTACGGTGCCTGGTACCGCATCGCCACTGCAGGCCTAAATGTTCTTGTCACAATATACCGCGCGACAAGGTGCAGGCTGGCCAGGAAGAATTGCCTTGGCCTCTCTCGGCCTCCCCCATCCACCACAGCACATGACAGCTTGGGAGGCACCAAGTGTGGCTGACTCATCCTGCTTGTCCTAGGAGAAAACTGAGTTACTTACCTGTAACAGGAGTTCTCTGTGGACAGCAGGATAAGTCAGCCACACATACCCGCCCACCTCCCCTGGGAAGGGGTCAGCCTCCGTCCTGGTGCCTGCCTCCTAGAGGCGAAAGGCTCAGCTAGTGATGTACTGGCTATCTAGGGGTGGGCAGGGGGGTGGGGCCAGTTGGCCCATGCTCGGAAGGGCAAAAAGCCCTTCTGAGCTATGGAGAGTCTCGGCGCCGTCGGATGACATCACCAAGTGTGGCTGACTTATCCTGCTGTCCATGGAGAACTCTTGTTACAGGTAAGTAACTCAGTTTTCCCTTCATAGTCTGTATCAGTCAGTCTTTGTTTCTGTGTGGAGAAATGCAGTTGAGCTTTTCCCCTCCAATGCTTTTTACCTCTGAAAGAAACAAGTAAACAAACCAGAAGAATCGAAGCAGCAGCTTAACTCCAGTGAAAATAAGACGGACACACGTTTTTACTTTTGCTTTGTCTCCATCTGCATAATTGGCTGCTACGTCTCTCCACATGGAGGCTCTAAAACAAAAAACTTTCTCAGCTGTTATCAAGACTCCTTGGGCCATGCTCCGGTGCTGGGTGGAGAGTGTGTTTAAAAAAAAAAAATACTGCTCCTGCTGCGATGATAGCAGCTGAATCTGTGGTCACTTCAGTCAGAGCAGGGAACTCCTCTGCTACAGATGCTGCTCTGCTCTTCTGCCAGCTCCTTCAAAAGAGCATCCTGCTGGACAGTGAGGGTTTCTTAGCAGCCTTGAGTAAACAAAATCAAAATTCCCTGCAGCCTGCTTGAGTTCATTAATTGCTCCAGTAGGAAAATCAATGAAGTATTCATAAAAGGAAGAGCTCTTGCCCCACCTATCACAGCTCTGAGAGGAAAAAGTCAGAGACCTTCATCTAGCATTGCTAGTATCACAGAACAGACACAGTTGCCTACTGTCCCCAAAGCCAGGAAATACCAGTACTTCCTTATCTTCCCTCCAGTCTAGTCCCAAACCTCTGGGGTTAAGCACCTCCCCCACAGCTTGGAGACTGAGCCCATTACTCTTTTGGTGACACCAGTATAAATAGCCCTGGGACCGCCTCCTTGCTCCAGTAATCTGTCTCCAAGCAGCTGGAGGAGGTGCGAGCCCAAGAGGTTCGGGGCTCACTGGAAGAATGATTAAGGATGGGGAGTAGTTAGTGTAGTGGATTTAAAAAAAACAAAACAAAAACAAAAGTATCTGGCTCTTTAAATTGGTGTTTTGGGGAGAGTGAGGGAGTTGAGATTGGGGTCTCCAGCTCCCGATCCCCCAGAGCGGATAAAGGGCTGTAGAGAAGCGTTGCTCGGGCCGTGCACAGTGTGCGGCCAGTCAGAGCCGCGGCGGTGAAGACAGAAGCGGTTTGATTGCCGGCAGTTGGCTCCCCGACGCGATATATGCAAAAAGAAAGCAGGGGCGTGGGGATCCGAGACAAGCGGATTAACGGCGCCGAATGAGGTAAGTGCTGTAACGGCAGCAGAGAGTCAGCTAGTGAGCTCGGCGTTGGAGCAGGCAGGCCCGGACCATGTGGTGGCAGCATGGGAAACCAGGGGGAAAGTTTGATTTCTCTTCATGGGCTGGCCAGAGGCCTTTATTTTTTTGAAACGATTGCAATAGTTTAGGCATTAATTACCTGAGCATTCATTTAAAAAAAAAGGGGGATATTAACTAGATTTATTTAGTTGTAGGTTTAAGCAAGTCAGGAGTTAAGTATGCCTTCTAAGCCTCTCTGCCTCCTTTGTGGGGTCAGGAGAGGGTCGGTTTCGGAGGCAGGTGTGTGCAGGGGCTGCGCACAAGAAGTTACCGCAAGGGACATGGCAGAAGATAGAAAATTTAAGAGGGGAGGCTTCTGTCTCAACTGAACCTCTTTCTCCGCCTGCATTACCCCAGGAGCCAGTGCCGGGGCCGTCCACGGCTCCAGATACCCTCGAGTCCCAACCTTCTCTGCAAGGGGGGCTAGCGGTAATTTTTTCACAGGATTTTATGGCACTACTCCAGCAGGCTCTAGGGCGTGGGTTGGCAGGGCCTGTGGGAGAAGGGGTGCTGGGAGCCAAGCGCCTGGGGACTCCACTGGACGGGGGAGCTAGTAGCGTTCCGTTTAAAAAGCCTAAGCTGCTGACCGATAGGACTGAGCAGGTCGCAGACTTGGAGGATCAGTCAGAGAATTTAGAGGACTCGGAGATAGAACAGGACCTGGAAGAAGGTGAGATAACAGAGCGGGAGGACCAGGCAAGAGTAGTCTGCGCGTTCCGACGAGAGGAACTGTCGGCGCTGATCACAGAGACTGAAGGCATTGAACATGCCGGCAGTGGAGCAGGCAGAGGATATCACTTTGGAGGACCCTTTGTTACAGGCGGTTCAAAAGTCCCAGAAAGCTTTCCCAGTAAATAGGGTATTTAAAGAAATGATTCAGGAGGAATGGGACGTGCCTGAGACAGGCCTGAAGGGATCCAGAGTGGTGGCGTGTCGGTACCCGTTAAAAGAACCAGATAAGGCGCTTTCTAAATCTCCTACGGTAGATGCGGCAGTATCGGCGATCACTAAAAAACCTACGATTCCAGTGGAAGGAAGTGCCGCTCTTAAAGATACACAGGATAGGAAGCTAGACTCCTTGCTAAACAAGTCTTTGAGGTAAATGCACTGTCAATGCAGTCTGCCATTTGTGGAGCATGGGTAGCAAGGGCTTGCCTTAGAGCAGTGATTCTCAACCTTTTTTGTGCCGTGACCCCTTTTACCATTGGTCAACCTGTGGTGACCCCCAATGATAAAATCAAATGCGTCTCTTCCTTTACCGTTAACGCATTGTCGCTGTAATCATTTGTTGAATTATTAATATATTATAGGCCTTTGCAATGATTTTTTATTTAAAATTTACTTATTTAAACCACAATAATTAATCACAACAAGTAACAATATTTGATTTCAAAATTATGATGATTTTGTAGTCAAATCACTAATATGAAATAAAATTATTTTTTTCTACCTTTGTTGTCTGACCAATTTATTCTCTGATCATTCTGGTCCCGATCTGAGGCTTCTGCTTTCCTGTCTTCTCTTAGCTCTCTTTCTGTGGTCTATGGTCCATCTGCCATTTCTTATCTCTTCTTTCGCTTTCTTCACTTCTTTCCATCAGCCTATTTCCAGTCCCAGTAACCCTCCGCAGTATCAGCCCCTTTCCAATCCTCACTCTCAGTACCTTCCAATGTCAACTTGCGTTCCCATGACTGCCACTGGTGTCCAGTCCCTTCTAGTACAAATACCATGGCAGCCCCTCTCAGATCCACTCCCATCCCCTCGTATCAGCCCATTTGTAGCCTTAGCCCCCAGTTTTCTTCCAGGGCCAGCAGCTCTATCCTCCCCTCCCCACAATCAGCCCATTCCCAGTTGAAGCCCCCCAATCAGCCCATTACCAGTCCTACCCCCCCCCCCATCAGCTCATTACCAGTCCTACCCCCCCCATCAGCTCATTACCAGTCCTAGCCTCCCCTAATCAGCTCATTTCCAGTGCTAGTCCCTCCTCAACCCCATTACCAGTGCTAGGCTCCCCTAATCAGCCCATTACCAGTGCTAGGCTCCCCTAATCAGCCCATTACCAGTCCTAGCCTCCTCTAATCAGCCCATTTCCAGTCCTATTCTCCCCGATCAGCTCATTTCCAATGCTAGCCCCCCATCAGTCCATTACCAGTCCCAACCCCCCCTTGATCAGTCCATTCCCAGTCTTAGCCTTCCCTAATCAACCCATTACCAGTCCTAGCCCCCCCATCTGCCCATTATAATTCTAACCCGCACTGTCTCTCCCCTCTGTCCAGCATTTATCCCCCGTCTGTCCAGTATGTCCCCCTGTCTCTTCCCTTTGTCCATGTCAGTCCCCCTCCCTCCCTCCCATCCATCCATTCCTCCATGTCAGCCCCCCCTCCGTCCATCCATCCATCCATCCATATCAGCCCCCCTCCCCCTTGTGAGCCCCGTTGCAGGTTCCCTGTTCCCCTCTCCCCATGTCTGTCTCCTTCTAGCACACAAGTTGCTGCCGCTGCCAAGTCTGCTTCTCGGCAGCGGCGAACTCACCCCCTCCCTTCTAATGCAGCTGCGGCTCCCTGCCTCTTAGGGAACCGCGGCTGTGCCTATAAAACCGCTCCGGAGCTTTTCTTTCTCTAAAAGGGCTCCGTGCATCATTGTCCCTTTTCCAAAGGAAGTGGTAAACAACTTCATTTTGAGGTGGGACAATGCTGCATGGAGCCCGTCGAGAGACAGTAAGGCTTCGCAATGGTTTTACAGGCACATTCGTGGTTCCCTAAGAGGCAGGGAGCCACGGCTGCATTAGAAGGAAGGGGGTGAGTTTGCTGCTGCCGAGAAGCAGACTCGGCAGTGGCAGCAACTTGTGTGCTTTTTTTTTTTTGGCTGAGTGAGGCGACCCCCGCTAAATCCTGTGGCGACCCTCATGGGGGTCGCGACCCACAGGTTGAGAACCGCTGCCTTAGAGGAAAGGCGGGATAGAGGTGATATGATTGTGATGTTTAAATACCTCTGTGGCATAAATGTTCAGGGGGAGAGCCTCTTTCAATTGAAAGCAAGTTCTGCTACGAGGGGACATGGGATGAGGGTGAAGGGGGATAGATTCAGGAGTGATTTGCGGAAATATTTCTTTACGGAAAGAGTAGTGGATCCGTGGAATAGTCTCCCAGTGGAGGTGGTAGAGATGAGGACAGTAACTGAATTAAAAAAGAGCATGGGACAAACACAGAGGATCTCTAAAGGAAAAAAGGGGACTGTTGTAGTTGTTGATATGGAAGGACAGACTAGATAGGCCATGTGGTCTTTTTCTGTTGTCATGTTTCTATGGACCTGGCTTACTAAGGATCGCTGGCACTAGACACTATTTAATTCGACTATATCCTGGAATTCATGGAGCTGATTCCCACTGTCTTCATCTGTCCATGTGGGCCTACAATCAAAGGTGCTGCGGTGTGGACCACCTTGGACAAGTTGCTTTGCCTGAAGGCAGTGGTACCTGTCCCCCCAGGCAAGCGGGGCAAGGACAGATATTCCAATCTACTTTGTGGTGCCAAAGAAGGATGGTTCCATCCGGCCCATCCTGTACCTCAAAGGGGTCAACAAGCTCATGCGTGTTTTGTGCTTTCAGATGGAAATCTTGCGCTCTGTGATTCAAGCAGTGCATCAAGGAGAATTCTTCTCTAATTCTGGCTGAGGCATATTTTCATATCCTGATCCAGGCGGATCAGCAGAAGTATCTGTGTTTGCTGTGCTTGGCTCTCACTATCAGTGTATCGCCCTTCCTTTCGGACTCTTCACTGCCCCCATGGATGTTGTCCAAGGTCATGGTGGTGATGACTGTGGCACCAGAGATCTGTGTCCATCCTTATCTGGATGGCTGTTTATCCAGGCCCGTTCTCTGTCAGAAGCATCTCAGGTAACATTTTGAGCAGTATCCTTCTTGAAAGCCTTGGCTATATGATCAAGTGAGAAAAGAGAGAGCTTTTGCCTTCCCAGTCCTTCATGAGTGCACGTTTCGACACTCGTGGGCAGAGCTTTTGTGCCAGAGGACAAAGTCAGAAGACTGTTGAATTGCCTGGTTGTGTTCTGTACACAGGAGGCCCCCAGATTATCTTCAGCTCCTCGGATTGATGGCAGTGACCATTGAGATGGTCCCATGGATGCATGTGACCATGTCAATGGTCCTTGTTGGCTTGATGGTTCCTTAGTTCTCAGGAGTTCGAGTGCGGGTGCTTGCGGTGGTGGCGACAGCCCTGTCATCCGAGAGAGGGCATTCCGCTTGACGATTTCTCCTGGATCTTGCTGACGATAGATGCCAGTCTCTCCAACTGGGGAGCCCATTGTTGAAACCATACAGTCCAGAGCTGTTGAAACCACAGAAAAGCAGGGCGGTTCATAAATAGTCTTGGGGCAAGGGCCATCATTGTGGGCTCTGCTGCATTTCCAATCCCTGCTTGAGGTCCGGGCGGATTGAGTTTTTTTCTGACATTGCCACGGCAGTGGCTTACATCAGTTAGCAGGGCAGCACAAGAAACCCCAGAGTGGCCCTGGAGATGGATCTGCCTGGATAGAGAAGAACCACCTAGCCTTGTCAGCTCAACATATTGCTGGAATGGCAGTGTGGAAGCAGACTTCCTCAGCTGGCACTCCCCTAAATCCTTTTGAGTAGGAGTTGAGTTTAGAAGCCTTTCGGTTCATTGTGCACCATTGGGGTCGCCTCAAAATGTATCTGATGGCGACAAGCTCCAGTGCCAAAGTGTGCCACTTCTTCAGTCACCTCACGAGATGGGGTTCAAGGGCATTTATGCCCTGACTCAGTCTTTGCCCTGTCAGCCGCTGCTATACGTATTTCTTCCATGTGATTTGGGTTATAGAGCACCATCTAAGCAGGAATGTCCTGGTGGTGCTGGATTGGCTGCAGAGAGCATGATTCAGAGATCTAATATGGCTCCTTCAAGTGTCTCCCTTTTGGCTGCCTCCATCTCAGGGGCTGTTGTGGTGGGGACTGATCGTCCTGGAGGACCTGGCTCCCTTCACACTCATGGCATAGCTTTTGAAAGGAGACTCCTAGCACGTAATAACTACTCTCCAGCTGTAATCTCTACTATACTTGATGGCCAGAGGAGATCTACCAAGCTAGCAAATGTATGGATATGGTGCCTCTTTGAGCGCTAGTGTGGGACGCGGCACTTGGCTACTGAGGTTGCCAAGGTGTGGTCTTGGCCTTTCTGCAGGATGGTCTAAAGAAGGGTGTCTCTTTTAGCTCCCTGAAGGTTCAGGTGGCAGCATTGGCCTGTTTCTGTGGTCCTTGGCCTTGCACCTGGATGTCTCAAAATACTGTCAAGTGCACGTGCTAGAGGTTTAAGCCACCCAGACTCGAGCGTAGAGTTTGTTGCTAAAGCTGATTGCAAAATCCTCTACACTCGCCTCTGCATCAGGCACAGCCATTGTTTGCATACCAGATTATTTGCCAGCAATTTAAATACACTTGAATACTCTTGGCATTACTTCGGGACTAGTTTTTCCATCACTGTTTGTTCGCGCATCCATCTCTTCTCTGCATTTAACGTTAACTTAACCGTGTTTATGTTTGTTTGTTTGTTTATTTATTTTATTTATTTAACTGTATTTATATCCCGCTTTTCACCGGGTCAAAGCGGTGGGACATATAACAAGGGGGGGGGGGAATCAATGGTTTATGTTTATTTCATTTGATAAAAACCGCCTTTCTGCAATAACCAGAACTAGGCTACATTGGCCTGGAGTGGAGGAGTGGCCTAGTGGTTGGGGCAAGGTACTTCAGGCCAGAAGGTCGGGGGTTCAAATCCCACTAGAGGACAGCAACCTTGGGCCGGAAGGACTGGGGTTTCTAGTCCCACAGGTGCTCCTTGTGGTCTTGGGCAAGCCACTTAACCCTCCATAGCCCATGTTCCCTGTAAAAAAGTTATCTCCAAGTTATAATGCCCTGTTCAATGTAATTTCAGTTTGTTCAATGTAAACCGCACTGATGCAGAATAGTGCGGTATATAAGAGAATGTAAATAAATAAATAAACCAAGGCGGTGTACATTAAAATTCAATAAAAGAAGGCTAATAGCCAACGAAAAGGAAAAGAAGTGTACAATATCTTACAGGAGAGTAGAAGAATTGAAGAAAACAAGACAAAACGTAGGTAGAGGATAAGCCTAGAGAGAAACAAGAGGTGGGGGAGAGAGTAGATCACACAAAAGGGGAGGGAACATTAAAAGCTAGAGAGAACAGGTGGGTTTTTAAATCCTGTTTGAATGTAGTGTATTGAGGTTCTAGACGGAGGGAGGGGGAAGGGCATTCCAAAGGGCAGGACCAGCGAAAAAGAAGGCAGAGGAACGGGTGGACTGCAAGTGAGCACGGGAAGGGGAGGGGAGGGGAGGGTAAGGCGATTGAGATGAAAGGAGCGAGGGGTATGTCTAGGAGAGTGAAAGAAGAGGAGATCTGTTAAGTATTGCGGGGTGCTTGTGTGAAAGGCTTTGTGAACCAGAGTCAGTAATTTGAATGTGGCACGGAAAGGAAGAGGCAACCAGTGAAGATGAAATAATAGAGGGGTTATGTGGTCCCGGGGGGAGGAGTGTGTGACAAGGCATGCGGCAGTGCTCTGAATTCGTTGAAGGTGGGTTAGTTGGTTTTTTGGAAGGCCGATGAATAGAGAGTTGGCAAAGTCCACACGGGACATGACTAAAGACAGAACCACTGTGACAAGGGCTGAAGGGGAAAGAAAAGGGCGAATGGAGCGAGTGGTGCTATTTGTTTTAGTTTTCTGCATTGGCCTGATTATCTGGTAAGTAAAATGTCACCTTGTCTTACAAGACCTGCTTCTGGTAAACCCATGTGGCATTGGATCCTGCAATCCATTGGATTCCATAAATCTCACTAACCTTTGTTTTAGCAGCGTTTCCATTAATTTACTCACCTGGGCTGCAGAAACTTCACTACACATGCTGGACTGTAGGCATTCTCTTCTTTACTATTTTAATGCCACAAAGGACTTAAGGAAATCGTCTCAGCTTTTTGCAACTTATAACCCAAATTATCCTGGTATACCAGCTTCAAAAGGACTTTGTCTATCTGGATCTCAGAGTGCATAAACTTCTGTTACATACAAGCTAATCTGCAATCCTCAGGTGCAATTGGACCACATCAATTTGGAGCAAAAGCAACCTCTATGGCCAACTTGCGTTCTTTCTCTTCAAGACATTTGCAAAGCTGCTACGTGGTCTTCAGTATATACTTCCACAAGGCACAATTGCTTTGCCCAGTCCACTGCTCAGGATGCAGTTTTTGGACAGGCAGTTCTCATAACAGGTGTTCTCTGTAGACACAATGGAAATACAGCCACACTCCCACTAAAGTATATTATTTAAAAAAAAAAAGGTGGGGGGGGGGAGATATACAGAACTTAATCCTATGTTCTTACTGACTTAGCTACATTCGGACTGATACAGACCATAAAGGGGAATTTTTTGCGTAGAGAAGTCAAAAAAGACTTCTTTCAGCTGGGAGAGGGTTCTGAGCACACGTCTCTATCTGCGACATCACCAGATGTGTGGCAGCATTTCCATACTGCCTCCTGTAACGGGGTTCTCCGTAAGCAACTTCGCTTTATTAGAACCGCATGTTATGAAGACTTTTCTAGCTGGAATTTTTCTTAGATGGCTATGGAGCCAGCTGTGAATAATTTATTTTAAAGGTTATTAGGCAAGGACTCAGGTTTTATTGTGAGAGCGATAATATATGAATAAATGTGAAATAGATTGCCCTGGCAACTGGGGGTGAGGAGGGGGAGAACGTGGTGGCTGTAGCTATAGCTTGGAGTGAGGGAGGTGTTTTCAGTAAAACCAGATCCCTGGTTATAGGGAAATATGTTTCTCATTTTCAAATGCTAGCCTGTTTTTTTTTTAAACCTTCAGTGAGTATCAACTTCATGCCTTTACGCTTTTCCTAACAACCAGACTTATGCCCTCATTTCTCCTGCTGTTACCTTCTGTTGGTAGCTTTCAGAAAATATACTTCCTAATGGTCCCTCTAGTCCAGTCCAGACCAGTGGGTTGTGCTCATCCTCCAGCAAGGGGAGACTAAGAAACACCATCCTATAGCTCATATAAATAGCCTGTACCCTTAGTTCACAGCCAGTATTTCTTGGTCTCCAGCAGCTGGTGAGCATAGCCTGTGCTGGCTGATATTGGAATTGGGCCCTTACCATTGGGATAACAGGCCCAGGGTGCAGAACCTGGTGGAACTGGGTCCCTCTCCCCTAGCCACTCCCCTTCAGCAGGCTCCCTCTTTCCTCCACAGAGGTTGAGCAGGTACCTAGCGCTTTAAGGTTTTATTTAAAAAAAAAAAAAAAGGAAAAGCAGTGAGGAACAAGCAAAGCAAAGACCCTGCCACAGGGAACAGGGGGCAGTCTTCAGGGGATGGGGTGACTACCGGGTAAGTCCCACACTTGGCACCAGTAGTGGTGTACAGGAGTTGGGAAGGCCAGCAGGATTGCGCAGTCCATGGCCTCGATGGAATGTGGCCGATGTGTGGCCTGCAGTAGCCGCCAGGCACAGCCAGACAGATGGATGACAGTTTGCTGGGGCTGCATGGGGGACAATGCATCCACTTCAGATTTTCTTGGGGGTGGTCCAGGGGAGGTTGGAGACTTGCAGGGCAACTGAACAGGATCCATGCCATTGTTTTGGTGGGAACCACTGTCATTTTGAATGGCGCGGGTCCTTTGATTTTGGAGGGACCTGGCGTTCTCCAGTCCATGGCCAGTGTTTCCCCTGGGACCCCTACAGGTTTTCTGGAAGGGGAGAGTTTCCCTTTTCCCCAAAATTTGTCATCCTCCTGCATCAGGTCTTTATGTTTAAAGCAGGACTTGCTTGAGGGGTTTCTGGTCCCCTCTAAGCCTCCCATTGTGAGGAGGCAAGGTTTCCCCATGGAGGCTAAGCGTCTGCAGTGGGAGCGTGTGGAGGCGGAGATGAACTCGGAGGGGTCGGTGGACTCACTTCACTGGAAGGACCACAGACCTCCTTGAGGATCAGCCCCAGGAGGAGCTGGAAGAGAGGGAGCTCCCAGTTGGGGAGGATCTGATGGCAGTTAGGATTTTTCAGGCCTTGCATTCCTTTCCGGTTCGCCAGCATTGAAGGCGATGATTGCAGAGGAATGGAGCACTCCAGATCTGGGCTTGTGCGTGGGGTGGAGTATGGCACCACTGTATGCAATTCCTCTCAAGGAGCAAGAGAAGCTCTTCCTGCCTAAGGTAAATCCGTTAGTGATGGTCGTCACTTGCAAGTCCACCATTCCAGTGTTGGGGTATGCAGTATTGAAGGACCCCCAAGATAGGAGGATGAAAGCTCCAAACAAGCAGGTTTTTGAGGTGTTGGCTCTTCCCTATAAGGGGCCATCTATAGGGCATATGTGGCCCGATCCTGTCTCTGGTGGTGTCAGCAGATCCCCAAGGAGCTGTTGGACTCCACAGACAAGGCGGAAGCGGAAAGATTAGAGTCCGGTTCAGCTTTCTTGGCAGACTCACTCTGCGATTTACTTTGAGCCTCAGCCACGGTAGTTTCAGCACGGCAGCTGTTGTGGTTGCACTACTGGTCGGCCGATGTGGCTTCCAAGATGCGCCTTTGTAAGTGGCCCTTTGCAGGGAAACTGTTGTTCAGCGATGACTTAGAAAAGTTGGCCAAGGATTTGGTGGAGTCCAGGGTACTCAAGCTGGCAATGGATAAGCCCAAGGGACTCCCTTCAGGGACCGGGGATGTAACTCCAATAAGTTTTGCCCTGTGCAGGAGTTTAACCTGCAGAGATCCCAGTTTCTGCAGCAGGGTTCTTCCTTTTGAGGCAGCACTCAGGGCCATGGTGGTCCCTCAGGGGACCCTAGGGCCACCAGGTCCTCCCAGTGAAGATTTGGGGGCCCTGGTGGGAATTCAGCTGTTGGGCGGCTGCCTGTGCAATTTTTTCCTGCTTGGGCCCAGATCATGTTGGACACCTGTGTGTGGGAGGTGATTGGGAGGGTTACACCCTTGAGTTGGCAAACCCCTTTTGGATGCCTTCATGATGTCTCCCAGCCACATACCAGGCAAGGTGTCTCAGTGGAGGAGACCCTCTAATGACTCTTGCGGTTAGAGGCCAGAGACGACTGGGACTTTGACCGGTATTTGATTTATTTTGTGGTACATCCAATAATGGATCAGAAAAGTGGTCAACAAGGCCCTGAAGGTTCCTCGCTTCCCTATGGAGACCTTACTACAACTACTACTACTACTGATCATTTGTGTAGCACTACAAGGCATACGCAGTGCTGTACAGGCACATGTAAAAGACTGTCTCTGCTCATCAGAGCTTACAGTCTAGTTAAGACAGGCAACACAACAGCTGAGGACAAGAATACATCTTGGGGTATGGTAAGGAAACACACATAAGAGACTAAGCGGTCCATGATAGTGGCTATCCTCACTTCTCTGGACCTCACCAAGGCTTACCTCCACATCCCGATCTACCCCAATCATCAGACGTTTCTTCATTTTGCGGTACCGAGGGCTGGGCACTTCAGTTTCAAGCCTTGACATTTGGCTTAGCAACTGCCCCTCAGATGTTCACTAAGGTTATGGTAGTAGTGGCGTTGGACCTGCGGAGACAGGACATTCTAGTACATCCATACCTGGATGATTGGCTGATTCGGGCAACATCGTTCTGGGAGAGTCAGGGTTGTCCGGAGGCTCCAGGAGTTATGCTGGGTGGTCAATTTTGTGTAGAGCCATTTGGAGCCTTTCCAGGCTCTGGAATATCTGGGTGCTCTCTTTGACACCCTTGAGGGAATGGTGTTTCTTATGGAGGGTAGGATCACAAAGTTGCAAACCCAGGTGCAGGGCTTGTTGAAGGCTCTCCATCCTCGTGTATGGGACTTCCTTCAGGTGCTGGGCTCTTTGGCGGCCACTTTGGAACTTGTGTCCTGGGCCAGGTTGCACATGCGGGTGCTTCAGGCAGACCTGCTGTCTCGGTGGTCTGCCCAGTCATAGTCCATGGAAATACAGTTCCCTCTTTGGAAGGGGGCCAGAGCGAGCTTATGGTGGTGGCTGCATTTGGCACAGCTTGCGGCAGCGATGCCTCTTGAACCCCCGAACTGGGTGGTGGTGACCACAGATGCCAGTCTCTTTGGCTGGGGGGAGGGGCCTCGTATTTCTCAGGTAGCCCAGGGCAAGTGCTCTGTGCATCTTGCCTTGGAAGTTTAGAGTTGCAAGTCAGTGAGGGTTCTGTCCGACAGTGCGATTGACAGTGGCCTTTTGGCCTATATCAATCGTCGGAGTGGTACTAAGAGCTCTTCAGTGGCGGTGGCGGCCATCCAGCTTTTGCAGTGGGTGGAGGTCCACTTGCTAACGCTCACAGCGGCCCATGTTGCTGGGAAGGAGAATGTTCAGGCAAATTATGTGATTTGCAGCTTTCTGGACCCAGGAGTGTGTGCTCTGTTGGGAAGTCCCGACCATGGACCTGTTGACTTCATTTGCAAATGCCAAAGTCAGACAATTTTTGAACTGTTGCAGGTCACCCATGACTGAGGGGCTCGACACTGGTTCAGCCCTGGCCAAATGGAAATCTTCTTTGTGTTCCCTTTATGGCCCTTAATCAGGCGCGTCCTGCAGAAGATAGAATCTCATCAGGGAGCATGGTGCTGGATTGGCTAAGGCATCCCTAGAATGAAAATCTGATTAGTCTCCTGGCGGAAGGGCCATTTTCTTTTCCAACAGTGGCAGACCTTTCTCAGGAGCAGGTGTATATGCCGGATGTGGATCAATTCCAACTTATGGCTTGGCTCTTGAGAGGGAATGTACTGAGGCGCAGGGACTACTCGCCTCAGGTTATTGATGCTTTGCTACAGGCCTGCTGGCGTTTGACCTAATTGATCTATGTGCAAATCTGGACAATTTGAGGCTTGATGTGAAGTGTACGAAGTTCAGCCTTTTGAAGCTTCAGTCCCTGATATCCTGGCATTCTTGCAGGCGGGGCTGGAGAAGGGCTTGGCCTTAGGCTCCTTGAAAGTTCATGTGGCGGCCTTGGCCTGTTCAAGATCACGTTCTGGCTGGCAACAGAGATGTCGCAACCCTAAACACAGGTATATGAGGGGAGGGGGGGTGATCTGTACAGAGCTGCAGTTATAACCACTCTAGTCACCTTACTGGGCAGACCAGATAGACCATACTGGTTTTTATCTGCCGTCATATACTATGTTACTATGTCATTTGTTTCCTCCAGTCCGTTAAACATCTTCGCCCCTCCTGCAGACCTGTAGTTCGGTCTTGGGATCTTAATTTGGTGCTCTCTGCTTTGGGGGCACCTCCCTTTGAATCGCTTAAGGGGGCTTTGTGAAAGGTTTGAAAATGAAGGTAGTTTGTCTAGTGGCCATCTGTTCCATCCACCACATTTCCAAGCTACAAGCGCTGGGAACCGTACTTGGTGTCCTCCAAGGAAAAGGTGGTTCTGTGCCTGGTTCCTTCCTTTTTTACATAAGGTGGTGTCTGCTTTTCATCTCAATCAGGTGGTGTCTCTTCCAACATTTGTAGTGTCACAGGATGCTGAAGAGGCCAGGCTGTTGCACGAGTTGGATGTTCATAAGTCTCTAAAGCGGTACGTGAAGGTGACACAGTCCCTTTGGCAATCTGAGAAGCTGTGTGTGGTGTTTGGAGGCCCTCATAACAGCAAGGCAGCCTCTAAAGCTTTCATTTCTCATTGGATCAGGGAAGTGATTGCGTCTACCTATGTGTTGAACAGTCGTCCGATACCCTCTGGGTTGAGAGCTCATTCGATGCAAGCTCGGGCATTGTCCTGGATGGAGGTAGGTTTGGTCCCTCCCCAGGACATTTGTAGAATGGCTACTTGCTCCTCTCTTCATTCCTTTGTATGGCATTATCTGTATGTGCAGGCTCAGAGGGATGCAGCCTTTGCACGAGTGCTGCAGGTAGGGGTTTCAGTCCCCACCCGTCGTCCGTACTACTTTGCTACATCCCACTCATCTGGACTGGACTGGACTGGATTGGAGGGACGATCAGGAAAGTGAAATTAGACCCTACCTGCTAATTTTCTTTCCTGGAGTCCCTCCAGTCCAATCCAGGACCCACCCGGGTATGTGGCTGCTCTCTCTTGTTTTCTCGCCTTTGCTCTTGAAGGATCCAGTGTTTGAGCAGGCAACTCTGAGATGGTTGGTGTTGATGCAGACGCATGGGATTTCTCTCAAGATCTGTTGGCATTTTTGTTGTTCCCTTGGTTAGGAGTCTTCACCTTTCTGGTTGACATTAAAGTAAAAAAAAAGAAAAGATAGTATTGAGGCATCACCCTTTTTGGGCAATGAGGAGTGTTGTGTTGTCTTTCCTATTTTCTTGATGAGGTATGGCTGGTGGAGATTAGGGGTGTTGGGCTCGGTTCTCTGCTTTGTGAGGTTCATATTGGCTGTGAGCTAAGGGTGCAGGCTATTTATAGGAGCTTTAGGTTGGTGGTGATCAGTGTCCCGCTGTTGGTGGATGAGCATAACCCACTTGACTGGATTGTAGGCACTCCAGGAAAGAAAATTAGCAGTTAAGGTCTAATTTCATCTTGATCTCTTCCCTTAATAGCTATTCCACCAATCCCATATTAATACATGCTTTTTTCCTAGGCTGTTAGTGCATTGGCTGGTGTTCAAGATCAGCTGATCGAAAAACGTGAGTTTTCTTTTTGGTTGATATAATATAATTTGAGTCCAAATTAAGACAATATAAATGATTTTGAAATGCTAAGATGGACAGCAGAATAAAAAGAACAGCTGTATTGCTAAAACGCGTCCTTTCCTATATAGGCTTTGATGGCTGAAGCATTTAAAACCAGAAGCAGGTGTCTGTGGAAATAAGCAGTATCAAGCAAGAATTCATATTGAGATTTACCAAATGCCTTTTTATTTGTTTGCCTTTTAGCAGGATACTGCTTTGTCAGTCTGCCCTGTTGAGTCATGTTTATGTCAGTCTCAGCAGAGACCTTGGTACATTTTATGTTCTCTGTGTACTACAGGAGTACAGTCCTATTTTTTTTCACCCCTTTAATGTTGAGACAAGGGGAAGGCAGAGAAGAGTCTTCCAAGTTGGTCTGTGGCCCAGTCAGTCCTGTGGTTTTCATCTCTTAGCATGCTCCTCTTTACTTCTCATGTTAACAGCCTATCCACTCTGCCCAACAGTGATTGTCCAAACAGATTCCCATAGGACCTACCCCTTCATCTAACCTATTAAATTTAGTACCGTTGCCCTTAGGGTTGCAACTACCACTCCATGCAGGTTACCCCTGGTGCTTTCTCATAGATCACCGGTTATGGGGGTTGCACAACTGCTCTGTGCAGGTTGTCTCCAAACCCCCCACCCCCACCCCCCACCCACCACCCACCCAATGTAGCTGCTTTTTTATTGTAAATGTTCTTCCATACTGTATTGCCAAATTTTACACTTCCTATAACCCTATCACTCACTAGCTCACAGACTAGGCATAAGCACTCTGGCAAATACAATATGAGTTAACCCTGTCACTTACTGGCTCACAGACTATGCATAGACACTCTGGAAAATACAAGTTAACCCTGTCATTCACTAGCTCACAGACTAGGCATAGACACTTTAGTAAATGCAATATGAGTTTTATTAAATTAAGTCCTTTTGGAATATTAATAAGCAAGAAGTTAAGCATCAATACATCACCGGATTATTGTAGCTCACTCCAGGTGGGGACTGTTCACCGATCACTCTCAGGAGGAAAATCCGGGAAAAAAACTACAGAAACACGTCTGCCTCGTATATCAGTTGCAGTCCCATCTTTTCCTCCCGAGAGTCCCCCTAAAGTACCTAACTAAGATCGTGCCTGCTGCATGCTATTACAAATAATTGGCTAACATGCTGCATGCTCAAATCATGATTGGCTAGGGCAGGGGTCTCAAACTCAAATTGCTTTGAGGGCCAAATGAGGACTTGTAAAGTAACCCGGGGGCCGCATAAGACGTGGGGCCTCATTTGCATAAGGGGCCTCATTTGCATAAATATTTGCATAATGTTACCATACACTAACTTTTAGTAAACATGCCTCTTAATGAGTATGGATAAAGAAAGACTAAAAGATTCAGAAATAGGAAGACAATAATTAAACTGGGAACCCCAAAAGCCAAACTTGGAATGTACAACAACACTGTAGAAATAAAACTATAAATTAATTTCCTCTTGTACTAAACAAAGCGCAAACATTAATGATGCACATTTCCCAGAGCTGACATATTCCAGTTAATAAATTCAAAATAAAGAGATATTTTTCTACCTTTTGTGCATTTTTTTCAGTTGCAATTGCTCCAGCCACTTCTGGTTTCTTCGTGTCTTCTGCTATCTCCATCGTCTGCTGTCCATTTGTCCTTTCTTCTCTCTTCTAGTTTTTTTTCCATTCTCTCTCCCTACATCTGCTTTAACATACTAATCTTTCTCCTTTTGCTCTTTCCTCATTCCTATTTCATCCACTCAAATTTTACCCCTCCATCCTCAATCCCCACTTACTCTCCCAATACCTGGCCAATTGTAGATTTGTCTTCTCTTCCAGACAAAATATTTTTCCCCTCTCCATTTCACTTTCCCAGCTCCATCCCATTCTAATCCTCCCCCAACATCAGCTCCCTTCTAGTTCCAGCCCCACCCAGCATCTGCTCCTTTCTAGTCCCTGCATCAGTCCATTTCCAGTCCTATCCTAGCCTCACCATCAGCCCATTTCCAATCCTAGCCCCCCATCAGCCCATTTCCAATCCTAGCTCCCTCCCCTCACAGCCCATGTCCATTCCAAGCCCCCCTCCCCATCAGCCATTTGCAGTTCAAGCCCCCCTTCCACTCAGCCCATTTCCAGTCCTAGCAACCCCCCCAGCCCATTACCAGTCCTAGACCCCCCATAGCCCATTACCAGTCCTAACCTCCCCATAGCGCACTTCCAGTCTTACCCCCCCATCACCCCATTTTCAGTCTTACCCCCCCATAGCCCATTACCAGTCCTAGTCCCCCCCATAGCCCACTTGCAGTCGTATCCCCCATCACCCCATTTTCAGTCTTACCTCCCCTCATAGGCCATTACCAGTCCAAACCCCCCAATCAGCCCACCTCCAGTCCTAACCCCCATCACCCCATTTTCAGTCCTAGCCCCCACCATAGCCCATTACCAGTCATAACCCCCCCTGCCAATAGCCCACTTCCAGTCCTAACCCCCCTCTGCCCATTTCCAGTCCTAGCCCCCACCATAGCCCATTACCAGTCATAACCCCCCCCTGCCAATAGCCCACTTCCAGTCCTAACCCCCATCTGCCCATTTCCAGTCCTAGCCCCCACCATAGCCCATTACCAGTCATAACCCCCCCCTGCCAATAGCCCACTTCCAGTCCTAACCCCCATCTGCCCATTTCCAGTCCTAGCCCCCACCATAGCCCATTACCAGTCATCACCCCCCCCCTGCCAATAGCCCACTTCCAGTCCTCACCCCCCTCTGCCCATTTCCAGTCCTAGCCCCCACCATAGCCCATTACCAGTCATAACACCCCCCCCTGCCAATAGCCCACTTCCAGTCCTAACCCCCATCTGCCCATTTCCAGTCATACCCCCCCCTCCCCCCCCCAGGAAAACAAAAAAAAACCCAAAACCCTGACTTCTGCCGTTGCCGCCGTGGCAGCGGCAGAATCAATTGTCAAATTAAAACAAAAAAAGACTTCTGCTGCTCAATCAGCAATATCACCTGTCCTGCGGCCCCTTCCCCTGTGCCCGGAGATCCGAATCTGCTCATCAGCGGCGTGCTTTTCAAGCCGCGAAGAGTATTCCCCTCTCGCGCGGTTTCAAGCCACGCGAGAGGGGAATACTCTTCGCGGCTTGAAAAGCACGCCGCTGATGAGCAGATTCGGATCTCCGGGCACAGGGGAAGGGGCCGCAGGACAGGTGATATTGCTGCTTGAGCAGCAGAAGTCTTTTTTTTTTTATTTGACAATTGATTCTGCCGCTGCCACGGCGGCAACGGCAGAAGTCAGGGTTTTGGGGTTTTTTTGTTTTTCTCTTTCGCGGGCCGCACAAAGTTGTCTCGCGGCCCGCGGGCCGCGTGTTTGAGACCCCTGGGCTAGGGTTAATGCTGTACCCGTGGTCCTGTACAACAGGGTGTCAGCTATCTATGAGTCATTCATCCAGTTTTGTCCGGCCAAACCTGTTGCCTGCTCAGAGAATTTGTCCTAAAGTAACCCCCAAGCTCAGCTCCATTATCACTCCTTGACCTAAAGTAACCCCAGGCTCAGCCATCAGCTCCTGGGCTAGCAAGCCAATTCCTAATTCAGCATGGCTCAAGAGTACAACATTCTTTGCTGATCCAACTCTCACATGAAATATTCTATGTACAATATTCTTCGCCAATCCAAATAAATCTTTAATTAGTAATACACATACAGATCACCCCTGTGCTTAATTTTTAATCTCCAGGAACAAGCAGGAATGTAGTCTTCACATATGGGTATCGTCGGTACCGACGGAGCCTGTGCGGGAACGCTCCCCAGCATCCAATAGGAAAGCTTTTCGGAGCATCCCACAGCGCATGCGTGCTGCCTTCCCTCCTTCCAACTGTCCCTCTCCAGTTCTTCGTTTTCCGCGGAGCCGACAGGTCTCACACCCTGTCACCGCAGAAAAACTTTGTCTTTAATCTTTGTTTTTGTGGTCGCGTCTGCCTTCCTTCGATGCCATACCGGTACCTCCGGTTCTTTCTTTTTTCTTTAAAATAAATAAATATATAGTTTCTGAGGTGTTTTACTTCAGAGACTTTTTTCCTTGGTGCTAGGTGCCATTTTGGGCACTAGGCCCAATTTTTTCCTTTAAAAATGGAAAAACCAACTTCAGGTTTTAAGAAATGTTCTAAATGTGGCTGTACTATTTCCGTCACCGACACCCATGATTGGTGTCTCAAATGTTTAGGTCATGACCACTCTATTTGAGTGCCTTTCCTGTGGAATGATGTCAAAAAGGGGTCGGAAGAACCGAGCTGCTAAACTTAGCACCCTTTTTCCTTCAGACGTGGCATCTGTTGCATCGATATCCTCCAGGGCCTCATCTTCCTCCCATGGATCTCAGGTAACTAAACCTAAATCTAGCCGGTCCTCAAAGGGTAGATCTCCTAAGTATCGAGATGCTCCTGGCATTGCACTTGAGGAATTTTCACCGGCAAAACTGCCCCGGCGGGAGGCTTCGGCTTCCAAAGCACTAACGGGGCTCCAGGATGTTCTCGAGGCCTCAACCTCGGCAGAACTACTGGCACCATGCTCTGGGGTTCCGGCCACTTCTACCGGTGCCGACACCCAAGCATCGGCAGCGTCGATAGACCAGAGATTCCTTGCTATCGAACGCAGTCTAGCAGCTCTTCTCACAGCTTCTGTACCGTTGAAACTGCTTCAGACACCTCAACCGATATCGGTACCGACTGCATTAGCATCGACAGGTATGCCACCCATACCGAGTCATGCGTCTGTCTCCGGTATCGACAGATCGGTACCGGAACAGCCCGATACTGACTTTGATCGATACCGGTACCGTGCTTTGCACGATCACTGGAATCGGAGGTATTTTGAATCCTTTGAGTCTGAAGACTCCGAAAACTCTGCCGATACCAGAGTACTTCTCCCCGGGTATTCCTCTTCTCAGCGAAGAATGTCTCCGCCAGAGGATATGTCCTTTCAGGACTTTATCCGTGATGTGGCCCGAGGCCTTTCCATCACAGTAGCTCCTGAAAAAGAGCCTAGGGCAAAGGAGTTGGAAATTCTCCAATACCCTAAGGCTCCCAAGGAGGCAGCTACTCTACCTGTTCATGAGATTTTACATGATCTTATGCTAAGGATGTGGGAAACACCTTTAACCACATCTCCTCATTCTCAAAGACTCGATACCATGTACCTCCTTCCTGATGACAAAAGGCAAGACTATCTTACTCTAGTCAAACATGCTCAGGATGTTTCCAAGTTTGTAAATCGTGCAGCCTTTGACTGTTTTGAGTGTACAAGCAGAACCTCTGCTATTGCCATTGGTGCACGTCGGATTGCCTGGCTTCAGGCATCTGACTTGGAAATTTGGGTACAGGATAAATTAGGAAACATTCCTTGCACAGAAGAAAATCTCTTTGGCAAGGATTGGCAGGAGAAGGCTAATGAGATAGATGCTGACAATATCACCTTGGATAGATTGTCCAAATCTACAGCCGATCCTGCAAGGAAAAAATCCTCTAAGAAACCATTTTTCAATAAGAAAAAGAAGTTTTTAACCTTCCTATATCCAAAAGGGACAACGTCCAGGTCAGACTGCCCAAAAGGGACAACAGCAACAACCTGGACAACAAAAAAAAAGCCAAAAGCTGCAAAACCTCAGCAGGCTCAGCCTCCTCAGGAGCTTTGACTCCTTTCTAGAGAACTTTGCCTTCCTGCCCCTGAACGGTCCAGAACCCTCGACCATCCCAGGCAGGTTATGTCATTTTGCCCACAGATGGTACCAAATAACAGCAGAAAATTGGACTCTGTCCATTGTACGAGAGGGGTACAAGCTTCATTTTCACAGCATGCCCCCTCCTACAGTTGTAAGACAGTTCAATTCTCAGACCTCTCTCGACAGTCTCTTAGGTCAAGAAGTCACAATGCTCCTTGCTCAAGGAGCAATAGATGAAGTACCCATTCCCCATCAGGATACAGGGTTCTACTTCCCCTATTTCCTTATTCCAAAGAAAACAGGGGGACACAGACCCATTTTAGACCTCAGAGAATTGAGCAAATACTTGTTCCGAGAGAAGTTCAAAATGGTCTCTCTAGGAACTCTGCTGCCATACCTTCAAAGTCAGGATTGGCTTTGTTCTCTAGATCTCAAGGATGCGTATACTCATATTCTCATCCATCCAAATCACAGGAGATTCCTCCGATTCCTGTTTCAAGGCAAGCGCTACCAATACAAGGTTCTTCCCTTTGGCCTGGCTTCTGCACCAAAAGTGTTCACAAAATGCATGGCTGTGATAGCAGCATTTCTCCGCACTCTGGGAATATTCATCTTCCCTTACTTAAATGGCTGGCTCATTCGAGCCTCTACGGTGCCAGAAGCCAGCTCTGCTCTGTTTCGCACAATGTGAATCCTTCAGTATTTGGGACTGGTGATAAACCTCCCAAAATCCAATCTTGCTCCCACTAAGTCCCTAGAGTTCATAGAAGCTCATTTGGATACCAGACAGACAAGGGCTTTCCTTCCGCAGCCCCGCTGTCTTCGCATAGTACAACTAGCTTCCCAAGCAGTGCTTAAACCTTGTCTCACTGCTCAGGAAATGCTACAATTGCTGGGCCACATGGCATCTACCGTGCATGTGGTTCCTTATGCTCGCCTCCATATGCGAGCAGCTCAGTGGACTTTATCCACTCAGTGGACACAGGCCTCAGGCTGCCTGTCGGACAAAATAACAAACTCAAATCATCTTATTTTGTCCCTCCAATGGTGGCAATCACTCAGAAACCTTCTGGTGGGGTTTCGTGTCCAGCAACCCCTATCCCAAGCCACCCTAACAACAGATGCATCACAGGTGGGATGGAGAGCCCACCTGAACGATCTCTCTACCCAGGGTACCTGGACTCCACAGGAGGCCTATCTTCACATCTCCCTCCTGGAGCTCAGAGCAATCTTCTTTGCTCTTCAAGTATTTTGCACCCAGCTCAGCTACAAGACTGTCTGTTTGAACTAGGACTATCAAGTAGCTATGTTCTATGTGAACAAGCAGAGCGGAAGAGGCTCTCTGTCGCTATGCAACAAAGCTTTGCGACTATGGGCTCTCGCCAGAGAGCATCAGATTCATCTCCTTGCGGTGTATCTTCCAGGCATTCAAAACTCTTGGGCAGACAAACTCAATCGAGTTCGGCTTCCACACGAATGGTCTCTCCATGCAGACCAGTTTGCCCAAATATTTCAGATTTGGGGAACCCCGAACATAGACCTCTTTGCAAGTCCGCTGAATGCCAAACTTCCCCGGTTCTGTTCCAGAATTCCGGCTCGATGTTGTCAGGCAAGGGACGCCTTCCTCCTCCACTGGGGTCAGGACTTCCTATATGCCTTCCCACCCATTTCCCTCATCCCCAAAACCCTATTCAAGCTTCAGAGAGACAGAGGTCATATGATCCTCATAGCTCCACATTGGCCACTGCAAACGTGGTACCCTCTGCTCCTACATCTCTCTCAAGCTCCACCTCTGGAGTTGGAATCCTCTCCAGATCTTCTCTCCCAAGAGGATGGGATGCTCTGGCATCCGAATTACCGGTCTCTGCATCTCAAGGCCTGGTTGCTGAAAGCCTTGAACTTCAGGATCTTAACCTTTCCCAACAGGTAAAGGATATCCTTCATGCTTCTAGGAAACCCTCCACAAGACACTCGTATGCCTTTAAGTGGAAAAGGTTTACCATATGGTGCTCGCAGAAGGGTCTTAACCCTCTTGTGATACTCCAGTATCGATTCCAGAGGTATCTCCTTCATTTTTCAAATGCGGGTCTCAAGACAAATTCAGTAAGAGTCCATCTTAGTGCTATTGCAGCTTCTTACAAGCCTCTAAGTGGACAACCTATTTCCTCTCATCCTCTCATGGCGAGATTTATGAGAGGCCTTCTTTTAACAAAGCCTCCGATTAAGCCATCACCGATGGCATGGGACTTAAATCTGTTGCTCGGGCAGCTCATGAAACCGCCATTTGAACCATTAGCCACTACATCTTTGAAATTCCTTTCTTGGAGAGTCATCTTCCTCATTGCAGTCACATCAGCACATTGCATCAGTGAATTGCAAGCGTTAGTGGCTGATCCTCCTTATACAAGGTTCCACCATGATAAGCTAGTTCTTAGGACTCATCCACACTTTATGCCAAAGGTGGTTTCGCCTTTCCATTTAAACCAAGCGGTTTACGTTCCTGTATTCTTTCCGAGGCCTCATGCCTCCAGTGCAGAAAGGAACCTTCATACCTTGAACTGTAAAAGAGCTTTGGCCTTTTACTTGCAAAGCACACAGCAACATAGAAAATCTTCTCAACTCTTTTTTTTGCTTTTGATCCTAGTCCAGTTTCCAAAAGAACTCTATCTAACTGGATTGCTCTGCATATCCTTTGCTTATGAGAGTAAGAACCTTCCTTTTGAAGGCCATGTCACAGCTCACAGTGTGAGAGCCATGGCAGCCTCAATGGCTCATCTTCACTCTGTGTCTTTTGACGACATCTGTCGAGCAGCTACTTGGGCTTCGGTACATACCTTCACAGCCCACTACTGCTTAGACAAATACTCCCGCCGGGATGCCTTGTTTGGCCAGGCTGTTCTTCAACACCTTTTTGAGACTTAATCAACTCCTACCCACCGTCCCTGGTAGGATGCCAGAGATCCATGGGGGGGAAGTATGGCCCTTACACAAGGCCTAACAACTTCTGGGGCCATCTCCCTGGCATCTGCAGCTAGGGAGGCCCCATATGTGAAGACTACATTCCTGCTGGTTCCTGGAGATAGCGTAGTTACTCACCTGTAACAGGTGATCTCCGGGAACAGCAGGAATTTAGTCTTCAGAACCCGCCCACCTCCCCTAGGAGTTGGATCTCTCTCTCTCTCTCTCAGCTATAAACTCAACTGGAGAGGGACAGTTGGAAAGGCAGGAAGTCAGCACGCAGGCGCTGTGGGATGATCCCAAAAGCTTTCCTATTGGACGCTGGGGAGCGTTCCTTCGCAGGCTCCGTTGGTACCGACAATACCCATATGTGAAGACTAAATTCCTGCTGTTCCCGGAGATCACCTGTTACAGGTGAGTAACTATGCTTTCTTCATTGTTTATTTCATAGTTTTTTAAATTCTTCTATTGCTTCTGTCTCTACTACTGACAGAACATTTGGGGCATCTGTCAACTTTTCCATGAAACTATTTTCTTATGTTGTTCCTCAGTTTACTGCCTTAACATAAGATATGCCATACTGGGCCAGACCAAGGTACACAAAGCCCAGTATCCTGTTTCCAACAGTGACCAATCCAGGTCGCAAGTACCTGGCAGCTTCCCCAGAAGATACACAGGTTCCACAATGCTTGTATTGGGGACAAGCAGTGGATTTCCCAGGTTCCCTTTAATAATGGTTTGTGGACCTTTCCTCCAGGAACTTGTCCAAATCTTTTTTTAAACCCAGCTACACTAATAGCTTTTATTACATCCTCCGGTAATGAATTCCAGAGTTTGATTATGTGTTGAGTGGAAAAATATTTTCTCTATTAATCTTAAATGAGTTACATTGTAGCTTCATTGCATGTCCCCTAGTCAGTCTGTCTTTTCAATGGCATAAAACAATCGATCTACATTTACCCGTTCCACGCCATTCATTAATTTATAGATCTTAATGTACTCCCTTAATGTGGACTTTAGCAATTTCTTTTATAGCTTCTTTTGTGGATATTTGTGCTTGAAGACTTGCTTTCCTTGCTGTTGCTAACATTTGAAAATTTCATTAACATCCCCCCCAACACACACACAAACAATAAAATAATACAAAATTAAAATTTAAAAAGACCCCAGGAGCTTCATATTGTGACACCCTTGATTTAGGATCTAGAACTTCCTTTCCATTGAGAAGATTGGCTTTGTGAACGTTAGTAATACTTTTAATTATTTAATGTCTCATCATATTGCTCTGGCCTCTGGTTTTCCTTTGGGCATATATAGATCGTATCCCTCCTTTCCAGCTCTCTGGCAGGTTTTCTCATCTTTGGATTCTACAGAAAGAGGGGCCAGCGTTTGGATCAAATAAACATTTTGCCTCTGGGTGCTGCTGCATTTTATTTTATTTCATTAGGAGAACCAGGAAGTGGAACAGAAAGTGACAATTCTCCAGACTTTCAGAACCAAGAGAATGAACCCAGCCAGGATGACACGGAAGAACTGGATGGGTCCCTGCAGGGAGTAAAGCCACAGAAAGCTGCATCATCTTCCACCTCAGGAAGCCATCACAATAGTCACAAAAAGCGCAAGAATAAAAACCGACACAGGTCTGTTGCTACAGCCATTTATTTAACATAAATTTTCGATCACACTGACAAAAATTAAGCAGTCTCGAGTGTCCAGGTATAACGAAGAACAGAATTAGGGTCTGTTGACAAATTCCAGCACCTGTAAGAGTTATAGAAACTAAGAGAATTTTGTTTGTTGTGAGAAAACCAGCTACCAAGTGAAATGAAATTTTGAAGAAAACGTTTTTACGCTAATCATGCTCTAGGGAAAATGTAGTTTTATTTAAATTTAAGTGATTATATATTAGTGTAAATTATGTCCTTGATGTCATATTTTGGGTGTTCTGTAAGACTGAAAATTATTTCATATGTTGATAAGTGCTCTGACTAGAATTTTCAGTGATTAGTGGCCTATAAATGTTTTTAAATATATAAATAAGATTTCATATATGGGACCAGTTGGGAGGCTGAATACTTGCCAAGGCAGGCAACCTGTCCCACTCCCAAACAGTACAACACTTCTGTTTGCTTAGATCACTTCCTGTCTGCTTGACTCAGCTAGGTTTATCAACTAGGAAGAAAAAGTGATGTAGTAGTTGCACAGGAAACTACAGAGAGAGGAGAGGCATGAAAAGATGGATACCTCCTACAGTCTCGCATCAGGACCTTTGAGGGAGTGTAGCAAAAATAAGTGATTGCAGAAGACCTAAGTGGTGTTTTCAGGCAGTGTCTTGGGTCCTTGAAAATAGGTGAAATAGTTTTAATAGGTTTGTGAAAAGGAGGGTTTATTACAAGTCACAACTAAATAGAGCCAATTCATAAATGATTGACCATGATCGATGGATGATCATTCAGTGTTTCCTCTTTGCCATGTTCTGTGTTTCCAGGTTAGTTGAATTCTGAAATTTAATGATTTTCACATTCCTTAGTTGTCTTGGTCTTCTATTCTTGAAAGAGAGGATTCCTGGGGAAAACATTTTTGCAAGACGTCTTCCCCATAACTTAGAAATCCTTCCATGGCAAAAACATGCTGTTAACAATACGGGAGTCCAACCTCGAAGCAACTTGCACACTCAAATACAGTGGTGTGCAAAAGTCTGGAATCACTTGTAAATTTGACGTTTTTTCAACTTCGTGACCTTATATTTTAATTTCTTTTTCCTCCCAGTGGCTTTTTCTGTATATCTCATAAGTGATAGATTTGGCTATTAGGGCCAACCTTTAGTATTGGTTTGGGCCTTATTTTCTGAGTTTGTTCCCCATAGTTGTCCTTTTGATAGATTTTCTGTGAAAATCGCGTAAGGTACATCGTTGGCCAACGATATATTATTGTAAGTATGCTTTAAAATATTATGGACGCACACCAGGTTTCCTTCAAATTAATGTATGTGGCCTTGAAAAAGGCCGTTTTTATGTGTCAGTGATGGCTCAGTATTTGATGGGCCACCCTTTGTTCTTGATCACCTGACTGCACCCTTGTCGACATTGAATGAACCAGTCTGACAAGGTTGGTGACAACGCGGTTCCAAACTGCAATGAGTGACTCAGCTCACGCTTTGATGTCGGATGCCTCTTGGATATTTCCAAGGTCACCACAGGTTCTCAATTGGATTCAGATCTGGAGACTGGGCACCCAGTCCATTGACTTGATGATGTTCCGCTGCTTCCAGCTCATCATCTGTCTGGAGCGATGGTAGGGTGCATTGTCATCTTGGAACAGGAACTGGCCAGGAAACAGCTGGTGTGCTGATGGCACCATGCACTTTTTCAGTATGGTGATGTACTTGGCCCCATTGACCATTCCATCGACGGTGTCCAACGCCACTGGCAGCCATGCGGCCCCAGACCATCACCTTCAAAGGATGCTTCACAGTGAGGTTGAGACACTCAAGTTTGAATTCCTCTACAGGAAATCTCCTCACATAGGTGTGGGCCTGGTTACCAAACAGGCAGAAGGTGCTTTCATCGCTGAATAGCACCTTTTCCCACATTTCAGTCGACCAGGTTGAGTGCTTTCTCGCCCACACAATCCGGTTGCGCCCTTGTATGTCAGTCATCAGTGGCTTATTCCATGCTTTGCTGCCCTGGAGACCAAACTGCAGGCACCAGTGATGAACTGTTGATAAGCTGACACTGACCTCACTCTTGTCTGACCACTCTCGAAGTAGCTGAGGAGAGGTCAGCTTGCGATTAGTCAGTGAAATGCATCGTAGTGCGTGGTCCTGGCGTGATGTTGATGCATGTGGACAACCTGAACGAGGCTTGTCCACCACTGAACCCATTTCTTTCTTTCTTCTGTACAATCTGTCACTCGGTTCCCGGTGACACAAAGATTATACGCCACTAGGTAGCGCTGTTAAAGAACAAAGAGTCCAAGTGTAGGGTAATAAAGGCTTTTATTCCCCGTTTAAAGCAAGGTTCAACTAAGAGATATTTTTGATAACAGAAACAGTCCTTTGTTTTAAAAGGTACCAATATTCACTGGCTAGTTAACTGTTACTTCACAGTTTAAAGCAGGTTTTCTTCAAAGTAATATTCAGTATAATAAACATCAAATTATACTTCATTTATTCTTCTGTGGAGCATACACACTCTGGAGCATAGGCAGTACACCAATCACATTCCATTTCCTCAGGCAAAGGTGAGGGAATAGTGCTGGGAGAATCCACTTCCATCAAATCCTCTCCCCTATACTGATTCAAAGGGCTTCCACTGTCCCTGTCTATTTCAGCATGGTAATCTACTACTTGGGAGTTTGGCTTCACATAACCAGGGACTCTTAAGGCTGGCGGTATTTTAGTGAACCAGTCTGCACTCTTGTTTCCCTTAGGAGGAATCCTTCTTTTAGCATAGCTTTTAGCAGTACAATCATTACAGTTAATGTTCAATGCCTCATACCTGGGCTCACTGAGTAAAAACTTCCGTTGCTTATAAAAATGCTTTTCCCTCTGAATAGGTGAAACTGGGCAATGATCCTCTAGAGATAAGCTTCTGTCAGAACCTCCCTCTCTGGTTCTTAGCTTTCTTCTCTCTATGTTACAAACAGGCAGAGTATAGGAACTAGGCGTGGCAGAGCCTCTCACCTTGGAGCAACTTTCACCAAACTCCCCTTGCACAACAGGTCCAGTTTGGGCTTTCTGGCTTCCCACCTTGTGAGGTCTGTTTCTCCTCCAGCTTCCAGCTTGGCTTCTTCCACAGCAATCAGGCTTATGTCCTTGATAGCCTCCAGGCTTCTCTGCTGTTTCTCCTTCTAGTCCAGCTCCAGTTCCTTCTTCCTCTTTTTCTCCTCCTTCCTCAGCTCCTGCTGTGTCCACTGCTTCCTCTGCTTATGCCACTGCTGCTTATACCACTCCTGTCCAGAAGCATTCTGCTCTGGCTTATAAAGTGAACTGTTACTGCTGACTTCCTGGTTCCCTTTCAGCTGCAGGTCATCAGTGAGCTTAGGTTCATTAAGACCAATATGTCTGTTCCTGCTCCCTCTAGCTGTGCCTGAAGGTAACTGCACATCTAGTTCTTCTAAAACAGGATTTCTTTTCTTAAAACCAACTTTATTAGTGCCCGCATCATGACAAATCTTAACAACAGCGCTCTGACTGCAGCCAACTTTCCTGGCTATCTGATGGCTTGAAAATTCTTCTTCGCTCATAAAGGACACACGAACATGCTCCTCTGTCAGGGTTCTAGTCGTCTTCATGGTCGATCCAGAAAGCGTATGAAATTCAAAAATTCTGCGCGTTTTTATAGCTACACTGTTGGCTAGATATCTGCATTGTGATTGGTTAGTGAAACAAGCCTCCTGATTGGTCAGAAATAACGTGTGCATATTGGATAATCTTGATCCAGTTTTGACGCTGGATCCACAAAAATCGCAGTAGCTATCTCCCAGTGTCTGTAAAGTATTTAAATTGGAAGCAAGGAATGCAAAAAAGTCAACTCTAATAGCCAAATGTATCCCTTTTAATGTGATAGAAAGATGAATATGCTGGGCTAACGCAAGATTTAAAAAAAAAAAGTTAGAAAGTACAAAAAACGCAAAACTCACATGTGATTCCAGACTTTTGCACACCACTGTAGTTCTAGTCCACAGCGAGGTATAAAACAGGATGTTTATTTAAAAGTTTAAGCAGCGAAAATTACAAACTGCCACCAACCTGACACGGCCGTGTTTCAGCACTGCTTTCATCGGTGGTTTGGTCTGTATAGGGAGCTGTTATAAAACAGGAAACCATAAATAAAAAGTATCCATATAATATACTGATGCAAATCCCAATAAAGTAAAAGAAAGCTAAAACAAATATAAATCATTCATATAGGAATTATATCCTACAGTGCAAACTAAAACACAAAATTATAAATATTAAAATATAAAACATTGGTGTTAAAACAAACAAAACAGCATGAATAAATTAATTACATAAATAAAGAATGCAGAGGGTTATTAGCCCTTAGAATGGGATGAAGGAAACCCATATTCAGTGACAAGTTTAAAATATAACTTCTAATAGTGCAACTGAGAAAACATCAAGGTCATCAGAACATAGAATAAATGATCTCATAACTTATTAAGAACTTTACGCTATAAGGGAAAGTAATGAGAGGAGGAAACATGTGGATCAGAAAATTAAAAAGGTAAATGCTGGGTAAAACACACTACTCTATTCACTGCGTGTACTAAAGCAATGAATATGCGCTATGTCTAAACAAAAGGAGGAGGAAACGTTATAAATACAGAAGAGGGAGCCATATTTTAGAGAGCCCGAAAGGCAAAGGGTACAGTGGTGCTAAATGCCTTGCTTAGTTCTAATTTTATATGTGTTCATCATGTCAGTCTCTCTTAATCTCTTCTAAGTTTCCAAGTTTAATTTCCCTGTTCAATGTAAACCTCCAGTTGTGTTATAATGTAAACCACTTTGAATCCATGATGGCGGTATAAAAAAATAGTTAAATATACCACTCAAACACTTAGGGTTGGTATAAAGATCCGTTCTATATGCGGATGCTGAACCATTTGTAATAGAAGGTAATTGCCTTTATATTGTGATGATGACTCGAATGTGAAATTAAAAGAAAACCATCACGTGCACAGAATAAATGAGTGTACCTACTCCAGTAGCAGCATCCTTTAACGGATAATACTCGGTGCAGGAACTGCATCGGTGTGTTTGAATCTTGTTTTGCGCAAAATGAACCCTCGTTGTCATGACAATGTGAATAAACATCCTTACCAACTAAGACATAAAATTGATATAGAGAAAAGGACTTGAATGAGCTGATAAGTCATATAAAAAATGTTTTATTCAAGGAGATATCCGAAACTGGCTTAGGTGGAGCCACTTGAGTGAACAACTTCCAAAATTAGCTTTACCGTTTACAAAAATAAGGTAACCTAAAATTATGCAACATGAGCTGCTTGTATTAAATGCAATCAAAAAAAAAAAAGGGATTAAGAGCAAGTAAATGTCATAATCTGAATGGTGATTATTTATCTCGATCAAAAAGGGCAAAAGCTAGTGATCCAGCCATAGGTAAAAACACAGCAAAGAAAAGTGGGAACAGGAACTGATATCTCACAGAATAAAATCATACAAATACATCTTTTTTGCAGATAAAGGACTTATTTACCATGACCTTTTTGAGGGTAAATCCAAAAACATGACTGCAGAGCAGCTAGACTTCAAATCCTGCTGTGGCCTCTTACAGTCTTGGCATCAGGAGCTTTGAGGTAGTGTAGTAAAAATAAGCAATTGCAGAAGACCTAAGTAGTGTTTTATGGCAGTGTCTTGGGTGTCTGAAATAGGTGAATAGTTCAATAGGTCTGTGAGAATGAACAGAAGTCGCAACTAAATAGAGATAATTCATATACGATTGACCATGATCGATGGATGATCATTCCGTGTTTCTTTGCAATGTTTAATGATTTTCGCATTCCTTAGAGTCTTCCTTTACACATCATCTTGTGATCTCTGCAGCAGCCCTAACTGCATTAGCCTGCAGAGTATGCATCCGCATGCCGTTCACCAGTTTTACCCTGCTAGGAAGAGATGCACAAACTATCACATCCTACTCGTGACGCCCAAGTCACGTGAAGAGGGTGATTCTCAGTTCCAGTCCTCTTGGCTTTCAAATGCACCTGGTTTTCCAGGTAATCGGATATGCAAAGTGGTCTAGTTGCCTGACCAAATGAGAGGAGACATGTGTGTGCATCATCAAAAAGCAGCCACAGGGAGCCATGAGGGTGTGAGCAGAGTGTCAAACAGGATCAATACCTGATTTTTCCCTTTTCAGCAGTAGGTTTTTAGACGTATGTATATTTGATCATGTTTACATTCAGTGCCATTTCATCATAGATATATGTATTGTCACATGGCCCCTTGATTAATCACGCTATGTTAGCTATAACCCTAGGCCAACTCCCATATTAGGACTCCTGCACCCCCTCAGTCCCCGCCCCCCCCACACCAAAATGTTCATCTAATTCAGACAAGACCAGCTTGTGCACTCATTACAAGCCCCTGCTGCCAGAAATCAAAGATAGCACCGACACGGGGTCTTTCTGATACAGGCACATGCACTCCTAAGGCCCTCCAGCCTTCCTTGTCTTGTCCCCTTGTCGCATCCTTGTCACGTCAGAGGGGGTGGGACAGGGATGGCCAGCAGGGTCTTAGAAGCGCATACGTGCCTGTATTAGAAAGGCCCCACCTGTGCGTGTTTTGATTGGCGGGGACGAGGGCTTGAGTGGAAGTGAGGCGGCCGCTGATGTCGAGAGCGATTTGCCTTACTTTGTGTTGCCTCTGCTCTGCCTAAATACCCAATAGAGCAACTGCACCTCTGAGTGCAACGTGCGATCGTGACGCCAACGAGATCTGCCTCCTTTCACGTTGCAGACATCCAGCGCATCAACCCCAGTTCTTCCCTATAAATGGTGCCTTCTGGGGCTTCCCTGTTCCCCCTGCCCTAATGCTTACTGATGCATCACATCTCGCCACGCCTCCCTACATATACATATACACATACACATACACACACCTCTTGAGGTCACTTTACTAGACAGCCATGCCGCACGTTTCCATACACTTCCCTGCCTCAACCAGTCTTTATAGCTCTCATCAGCTAAGAGTCTCTTACTTTACAGACAGCCACGCCTCCCGTTCCCATCCCAGTGACACAGCTGTGCCTTTCATTCAGCCAGCCCTACCTTTAACCGGGCTTTCTGTACACTGCACTCTTCCAGACCCTTTCACCACACACTAGTACATTTGGAATACTTCTCACAAACTGAAACCTGTCCTCTCCCCCATGCCATAACTTTCCTCTATATTTGGCTAGTACATTTGGAGATACCTTTCCCCAGATTGCAGGCCTCTCCTGCCTCCCTTCAGGAGCTCAGCTTCTATAAGGTAGCTTTCAATCACAATTCCAAACCCTAGCTTGTCTCTCCCCAGCTCAACTGCTTTATCACCTTCTAGCCCCAGCTTTATGAAATAGCAATACAGCTGTCTTAGAAGAGCCTACTTCTGGCTTTGCAGTGCTACTGAAACTTCCTCCATCTTTCTGCTTCCCTCCTGGCCATGAACTGGATCAAACTCTCTGCATTCTTTCCCTGGGGCCCTCCTTAGTGCCAGTCAGGCTGATGTTTAAACTCCTGTGCAACACAACCATTCAGTTGTACTTCCCTAATTGCACTTGCAGTATAAACTCCTATTCTAAGAACTCGGTATTCTCCAGGACCAAGCAGGAAGTCAGTCCTCACATATGGGTGACGTCGGCACCGACGGAGCCCCCGTGCAGAGTATTTCCCCAGCTTTCAAGGAAAGTCTTTGGGAATGCAGCGCGCATGCGCGGTCCCCTTCCCGCCCAAGGGTGCCATCTTGCTCAGTCTTTCTTTTTCCGCGGAGCCCAACGGACGTGAGTTTGTGTCACCCAGGAAAAGTAGATTTTTTTTCGGCTATTTTGGCTTTTTCTGATCCGGTTCCCCTTCCCACCTGGACTCGGTATACAGATATCGAGTCCGGAGTTTTGATTTTCATTTTTTGTCCTTCATGACTAGCATTTGCTCTTTTTGTGTTTTCACTGGCAGCCCGGTCTTTTAACCTTGCAGGGGCCCTTTTTCCCCGATGGCTGCCAGCGGGTTCAAAAAGTGTGATCGGTGCAAGAAACTTTTGTCTCTCACTGACACACATGACTGCTGCCTCCGTTGCCTCGGGCCCGACCATGACCCGCTGGCCTGAGGCTCTGTGGCAAAATGTCATCGAAGGCACTTCGGAGCCGTCAGCATCAACGTGAGAGAATTTTCTCAGAATCCGCATCCGGCCGGGCCCGGACTTCGTCAGCGGCCTCGACATCTCTGCAGTCTGACCCCGAGCGCCGTCGGGGTTCCTCTGAGAGGGAGTCTCCCACCCGGGAGCACAGAAGGAAGAAGAAGCTCGCGAAGGTGGTGTCCTGGATCCTCGAGGGCCAGGTCACGTAGCCCTGACCGCCACCCTGGGCTCTAGGAGTCGGAGAGGCCGTCCAAGTTACCTCGCGTGGAGCTGGAGTCCCTGAGTCAAGTAAGTACTGTTGTCCTCGTAGACTCTCCTCCAGGGGAGCCAACGTCGGGCCTGATGCCGTTGGGGCCCGAGTCGGGGGCTGCTGAGTCTCCTGAGTTTGGACTCAGGTTGACGGCCTTGGAGAGCAGCTTGGCTGCCTTCATGGAACAGCAGCGGGTGCTGATCGCCGGTCTGACTGGTGCATCTGCCCTGTCCACTGGGACCTCGACGTCCAAGTCGACCCCGGAGACCGAGCCGATCCTCGGGTCATTGAAGTCTCGAGTCGATCCTCTGTCAAGGTCCCCCTCGACCTCCCTTGTGGGGCCGAGGTTGTCTATGCCGATACCCTTGTCGTCAGGGCAGATGGTACCAAGACCCACACGGCCGGAGCCGCTCGATTCCTCCTCGGAGGAGTCGGCATGGGAGACTGAGGATGAGGAGTCCCCAGACACCTTCGGACTCTGAGAACGTCCCCCCCCGGAGGATACCCAGTTCTCAGACTTCGTGAGGGGACATGGCCAAAGCATTGGCCTTCCCTGCGGATGCTGAGGAGGAGCCTAGAGCCAACGAGCTCGATGTCCTCCAGTATGACTTTCCTCCGAAGGAAGCCTTTATTGTACCGGTTCCTCCGATGCTGGAACGGCTACTCTTCTGTATGTGGGAGGCACCGGCCTCGGTGCCGGTTCTTAGCAAACGGGTCGATTCCCTTTATTGAGTCCATAAGAGCCCTGGGTTCCAAAAGCGCAGCTACCGTACAACTCCATGGTTGTGGAATCGGCCATGCACCACCTGAAGAGTCAGAAGATGCACTCCTCGGTGCCTCCCCAGCCGGGAGGCCTGGAACCTGGATGCCCTCGGTAGAAAGTGATTCCAGGGCTCTATGCTATCTTGCAATGTCCAGACCTACCAGCTGTACATGGGCATGTACCTACGAGACTTGGCAAAGGAGCTTGCTGGGTTCTCAGCTGGTGTCTCCGAGGAACCTTTGCAGAGGTTCAAGGCTTTGTCAACAGGGATCCGAGCATGCTCAAAGTTTATCTCTCGAGCAGCCTATGATGGCTTTGAGGCTTCGGCCCAGGTAGCCACGGCCGGCATCGGTGCACGCCGTCAGGCCTGGCTGTAGTCATCAGACCTGGAGTCATGGGTACAGGACAAGTTGGTCGATGTCCCCTGTCGAGGTGGAAACCTTTTCAGTAAGCCCATGACTGAAAAGGCTGCAGAAATCAAGACTGAGACTCTCACCAGGACAAGGCTGTCCAGGAAGATTTCTGCCCCTTCTCAAAAAAAGAAGGGCTCGGGAAAGAAGCCCTTTTTCCCGAGGGAGGGTGCTGCCTACAAATCCTACCCTCAATATCAGGCCTCTCCAGCTCCCCGACAGGGCCAGCAGGCCAAGGGGCAGGGGCATGGGCCCCGTAGGCAGAAGACCCCCAAGCCGCCAGCTCTGGCTCCTGCACAGCAGGGAGCGGGGTTTTGACTCCCACAGCATAGCCTCTTCTCCACAGCTGGCTCCACTCAGCACAGGAGGTCAGCTGACCCTGTACACCTACAGGTGGCCAGCCATCACAGGGGGATACCTGGGTACTTGGCATAGTCCAAACAAGCTACATGCTGAACTTCCATCAGCTACCCCCCTCCTACTTTCCAGGGGAGCCTCCAAGACTCCCTCTGCACAGAAACCACCTCCTTCAGGAGTTGGCAAGTCTTCTAAAGGAACAGGCGCCTCACCACCTGGAAGGGCTACTCTAGGTACTTCCTGGTACCAAAAAGGACAGGAGGCCTCTGGCCTATCCTAGACTTGTGAAACCTAAACAAGTTTCTGTAGAGGGAAAAGTTCAAGATGCTTACCCTTGGGATACTGCTGCCCTACCTCCAGCAGTGAGACTGGCTATGCTCCTTAGACCTAAAGACATCCTCATTCACCCAGACCACAGACAATATCTCAGATTTGTGGTGGGGGGAAACCATTTTCAGTACAGGGTACTTCCCTTTGGCCTAACCTCTGCCCCCAGGGTTTTCACCAAATGCCTGGTGGTGGTGGCGGCCTATCTCAGGAATCGGGAAATTTTTGTCTTCCCATACCTGGACAACTGGCTCATCAGGGGCCAGTCTCTCCAGGAGGCCAGACAAGCCACTCTTCGCACTGTCTGTCGTCTTCAGCATCTGGGCTTTGTCATAAACTATGCATAGTCCACTTTGCTCCCCTCACAGAACCTAGAGTTTATAGGGGCAAGAGCTTACTTGCCCGAGGACAGGGCCCACAGACTGATGGACTTGGCGTACCAGTTCCAAAGCAATTCTCAGGTCTCCACCAGGCACTTCTTGCGGCTCCTGGGCAACATGACATCCACGGTACATGTGACTCCGAATGCCCGTCTGCACATGCAGGCTGCTCAGTGGTGCCTCAGAGCTCAGTGGGCGCAGGCCACAGGCGACCTCCGAGAAAGAGTAAAGGTGTCCAAACCACTTTTGGACTCCTTGCAGTGGTGGCTACATCTCCCAAACCTTCTCAGGGGGTACCTTTTCAGGCTCCAGCACATCACAAGGGTGCTCACGACCGATGCTCCTTAAAGGGCTGGGGTGCACATTGCCAGGGCACGTGCACTCAGGGCCTCTGGTCTCCTTGGGAGGCCACACAGCAGATCAATCTTTTGGAGCTGCGAGCAATCCGCTTGGCTCTACAGACTTTTTCTCATGCCCTCTCACCAGTCTGTTTTAGTTCAGACGGACAATCAGGTAGCAATGTTCTATGTGAACAAGCAAAGGGGCACGGGGTCCAGGCTCCTATTTCAGGAGGCGCAGGCCCTTTGCTCCTTTGCAGTCCAACAGGGCATGTTTCTCAAAGCAGTTTATCTATCTGGTCAGGAGAACTTCTTAGCAGACAAAGTAAGCGGGATTCTCCAGCCCCACGAATAGCAGTTGAATCCATTGGTGGTCCAGCAGATCTTCCTACGATGGGGACTTCCATCCATCAATCTCTTTGCAAGTCCACTGAACCGTCAGCTGTCCAGGTTTTGCTCCAGACAGCCGCATCCCCTGAGAATAGCAGCAGATGCTTTTCTGATCTCTTGGTCTACGGGCCTCCTGTATGCGTTTCCTCCCACGCCCCTGGTGGCCCGAACTCTGTTCAAGATTCTCCAGGACAAGGCCTCGGTGATTCTGGTAGCCCCCAGATGGCCGAGGCAACCGTGTTTTCCACTTCTGTTACAGTTGGCGGTGGAAGTTCCTTTCCCTCTGGGGTTGCAACACGATCTCCTGTCTCAAGATCAGGGTTCCCTTCTGCACCACAATCTCAGGTCCCTCAATCTGATGGCCTGGCTGCTGAAAGGATAGTGCTAGCTCCCTTGCTTCTACCTAAGGAGGTTGAAGAGGTGGTTTTGGCCTCTAGGAGGCAGTCCACCAGAAAGTCCTATGCCCTCAAGTGGCGTAGGTTCACGATATGGTGTGCTCAGCGCATTGAAGATCCTTTCTCTTGCCTTGTGCCAGTAGTACTGCAGTATCTACTTCACCTGTCAGACCTAGGCCTTAAGTCTAACTCTGTTCGGGTCCACCTCAGTGCTCTATCAATGCACCCTCAACGGTGGAGGGACGGTCTCTGTCGGTTCATCCCTTGGTGTCCCGCTTCCTCAGAGGTCTGCTTCTTCTCAAGCCTCTGGTTCGTCCACCGGCGACTGAGTGGGATTTGAACGTGGTCTTGCAGCAACTTACTCGCCCACCATTTGAGCCGATGGCTACTTACCATTTGTGCTTCCTTTCTTGGAAAGCGCTCTTCCTGGTAGCTCTTACCTCGGCCAGATGTGTGAGTGAACTACAAGCTCTGGTTTCTGATAGACTGTACACATGGTTCTATAGGAACAGGGTGGTCCTATGGACTCACCCGAAGTTCCTTCCAAAAGTGGTCTCCTCTTTCCACCTCAACCAGGAGGTGGTTCTTCCGACCTTCTTTCCCATGCCGCATACCAGCTGGGCTGAAACAGTATTGCATACCCTGGACTGTTAGAGGGCATTGTCTTTTTACATAGAACGTACGAGGGGGCATCGAAGGGCCACTCGGCTCTTCGTCTCCTTTGACCCTAATAAACTGGGGTTACCTGTCTCCAAGCGTACGTTGTCCACTTTGGTAGCAGATTGTATCGCCTGGGTGTACAAGGCAGCCGACCTCCCCTTGCAGGGTCGAGTCACGGCCCACCGTGTCAGGGTGAAAGCCGCGTCAGTAGCTCATCTCTGCTCTGTTCTGTTGGCAGACATCTGCCGGGCCGCTACTTGGTCTTCAAGCCAGACTTTTGCAGCCCACTACTGCCTCGAGAGAGAGTCCCGAAGGGACAGTGCTTTTGGACAGGCGGTACTCCGTAATCTCTTTGAGGTTTAGGCAACTACAACCCTCCGGCCCTTGTGTTGGGCTACCGTACGGGGGTGTTCTCAGAGGATATTCTTCTCACAAATGCTGAGGCTCTTGATAGGGAGCCATTTTTCAGCTTAGGGTTCCCGGTAGCCTAGAGCTGGGGAGTCCCATATGTGAGGACTGACTTCTGCTTGGTCCTGGAGAAAGAGTAGTTACTCACCTGTAACAGATGTTTTCCAGGAGCAGCAGGAATCAGTCCTCACGACCCTCCCTCCTCCCCTGGAGTTGCAGTGATATACTTCATTTTGTTTTTTGTTGTCTTTTAGCTATGTCATCAGACTGAGCAAGATGGCACCCTTGGGCGGGAAGGGGACCGCGCATGCGCGCTGCATTCCCAAAGGCTTTCCTTGAAAGCTGGGGAAATGCTCCACATGAGGGTTCCGTCGGCACCGACGTTGCCCATATGTGAGGACTGATTCCTGCTGCTCCTGGAGAACACCTGTTACAGGTGAGTAACTACTCTTTCCCAGGGGCTTCATTACCCAGTAATTTTCTGGGTCCTCTAAGCCATGGAGCTCTCCCTAATGTCCAGGGGATGTAAATACACTGATCTGCTTACTTGCGCAGCGCAATATGTTTGCAGAAAGTGAAAAGTCTGCTTCCAAGGTCGTCCAGCTATACCAGTTCAGACAAGTGGGTTTAATCCCCCTGCTAGCAGATGTTGAGTTGGAGAAAGTAAGAAGAGCCAATCCAAGCTGTGTCGACATCCCTGGCATAAGCCCAAGGCACAGCTAGGGGTCTCCTCCAGTACTTTCTCTATCTCAGCAAATGTTGAACTCCTTTTCCTTCTCTCTTGTGTGACCTTCAGCCTTTCTCCATCCTGGACTTCAGGTTGCTGGGCCACTTGATCCTGTGAGTGTATGCGGCACTCTGACTGATATATCACTATTTGGGCTAGCTCTTGACTACGAGGGTCGATGCAGCTTGGCAGGGGGCATGGGGTCAGGCGGACCATTTGAGAGACCCTCGTCTCTTGTACCCTTTTTTTCTTTATTTGTTCCCTGTGTTTTTCTCTATGTAAAAAAGACACCTTAGGTAGTTTTCCGTTCGTGTCCTCTGCCTGAGCACTGTTTACCAGGCTTCTCCTTAACCATTTCTTCATGTGTTCCGTGCAGCAGCACCCTCGTCCCACCCAGCAAGGGAGTAGCTTTGATAAATCCCACTTGTCTGGACTGGTCTAGCTGGACAACCTTGAAGGTGAAATTATCCTTACCATTAATTTTCTTTCCTGAAGTCCTGCTAGACCAGTCCAGCCCCCCTCTCACGCTTCGGAGCCTGCAGCTTGTATATATTGTGCTCACGGCAGCTCGGGACTTACTTCTCTGCCTTTGATGTATATAGTTAACCTGTAAATAGTTTGAGCTCCGGTCTCTGAAAGGTTTCTCCTGCCTCTTTTGCTTTCCAGAGGTTGTACTGAGGAGACCCCTAGCTGCGCCTGGGGCTTATGCCAGGGATAATGTCACAGCTTTGATTGGCTCTTCTTACAGGGAGACTCTGGACTGGTCTAGCAGGACTCTGGGGAAAGGAAATTAACGGTAAGGAAAATTTTACTATATGGCTTGCTCTATTTGTTCAATCTGTAACAGAATGGCATTGAATGTAAACTTGATGAAATATTTTTCTCTTCCTGTACCTCATTTTATGAAACTGTAATTTATTAATGATGATCTGTTTCCCTTACATCCTTCAAAGCTCTCCTGCTGTCCCAGAGTCAGGCATGTGCACCCCAGAAGTGGCTGTATTTGTTTCTACAATGGAGCAGCATCACATTTGGACAAGCGATTTGCCTTCTAAATTCACTTTATTATTGTTGTTGTTATTGTTGGAGCATTAGTGACTCAATGCTTTTGATAAAATACTGCCTTATGCTAGTCTGCTTAGCTCTTACAGCCATATAATACTTTCCCTCAGCAATGCATGTTCTGTTGAAGTCTTCTTGATTTGGGGTGAAACTTCTGACCAGCGTTGCGGAGGGCAAAGCTGCATATCCTCACATTTAACATTTGATTGAAAAGCAGGGGGACTTAATTTATTATTTAAAGTAATTGAAAGTCCCTGGAAGTGACAGGTAAAACTGAATACTAATTTTATTTTTAAAATGTGTGTGTTCTGTCTGAAGAGTATTTAACTGTATTTTGTGTTTTAGCTGTGTGTAAAGTGGCACTACCTGCGCACTTCCTGCCCTTTATAACGAAGATAACTCGCTCATGCGTTATTCCTGTCAGCTCACAGAGCAAACACTGTAACACTATTGACTGGGCATCTCTGCTCTCCTTAGGCACTTCATGTAATTGTACTGCTGTATCTGTTATGGCATTCAGCTTAGACACCGTAGGATACCTAATCGGCTAATTAATTTGTTAGTATATTCACTGCTCTTGCTTTCTTCTTTTTCAATGCTGCCCCTCAGTCCATCTGGCATATTTGATTATGATTTTGAGTAAGTTTTTGATATTTTTTTAATCAGTGCTTGTGCTGTGCTTATAGTTTGTAGATCATTGTGTATGCCTGGTTCACATCTCTAACCACTAGTTATTCTGTTTAATTGTAGGTATGTTTATTAGATTAGGCTTGGAAGTTTAATTTTTAAGTAAAGAAAAGCATGACTGAGGTAACATTTCATTTAATAACTTCAGAAACATATAACCTAAGTTTTTTATGTGTTTTGTCTTTTAAGGAAGCCAACTGTTGTTAATTGTCTGTATAGTTAACTAATCTCACAAAATGTTTTTGGGAAGGGATTTTTAGTTCCATTTGGGCTAGAAAGAAGGTGCAGTAGAGGGAAGGGTCACAAAGGTTCTTCTCCTGTAAACTGTCTAACTTGTAAACGTCACTTTGTCCTCACAATTCAGAAGGCCAGATATTTGAATTTTAAAATAAGTGTTTTCTAACAAAATGATTCATTTTTAAATACAAAATGATGACCTTTAATATTCAGATATTTGACATGTATAAACTGATTTTCTAAATATCCTTGGGTTAAAAGCACTCCCCAGTCTAGCTGAATTTAAGAGCCTGTGTACTGTGTATTTTTCCTTCAGACATAACATGGAAGAAAAACTGCTTTGTACATCAGGTCCTTGAGTGAGTAGCTAGGCTGAAGTGCTCCCTGTGAGTGAGCAACACTAGAATATAGCACTATAAATTAAAAATAAAAAGGATTTTTTTTCAAAACCTTAAAATTTGTCTGTTTGCTGTGTGTGAGGCTGCCCCCAGGTTCTTGCTGAGTATCTCCAGGAACAAGCAGGAATAAGTCCTCACATATGGGTACGTCGGTACCGACGGAGCCCGTGCGGGAAAGCTCCCCAGCTTCTCAGAATAGAAGCTTTTGGGACCTCCCACTGCACATGCGCACTGCCTTCCCGCCTTCCTGAACAGCTCTCCTCAGTTTCTCTTTTTCCGCGGAGCCAGCAGGTCGTGTTCCTGTCACCGCTGAAGAAATTGTTATTTTATTTGTTTCTTTAGACCGCGTACCTGCCTTCCCCATACCGATACCGGTATCGCCGGTCTTTTCTTTCTTTCTTTAAAAAATTATAATTCTTTTTTCTTATTTTTTAGCTTTTTGGTCACTTCAGAGAGGCCTCTCGGCCTACTCAATTTCTCCTCATGGAGAAGCCAGCCCCTGGATTTAAGAAGTGTACCAAATGTAATGCTGTTATTTCAGTCACAGACACCCATGACTGGTGTCTGAAATGTTTGGGGCCTGACCATTCCATACCGGACTGCCCATCTTGCTCCCACATGTCTAAACGTGGGCTGCAGAACCGGGCCAACAAATTCCATGTGCTGTTTGCTTCAGAGAATACAGCATCACAGTCATCCAGGTCTTCTTCTCCGGATGGATCTCAGGTAACCAAACCTTCTGTGGGCAAGTCCTCAAAGAGCAAATCTCCTTCAAAGCATCGAGAGGCTCTTAGCTTAGAACTTGAGGACCCTGCCCCAGCCAAACAACCCCGGCGGGAAGTCCAACTTCCAAAAACGCCAATTCAGGGGTCTCAGGTTGATATCGATGCTACGGCCTCGACAGATCACCTGTTAGCCTGCTCTGGGGTACCGGGTCACTCCGGTACCGACATCCAGGCAGCTATGGCGTCCATGGGCGATACTGTACAGTCCATGCAGCAGGCCGTCATGGCTTTCATTAAAGCTGCAACGCCATCGGTTCCGCTTTCAGCGGTTCCGGGCCCGATACCGGTATCGTCCGCCATGCCGGTATCGAGGCCGTCCACCTCTAAACGCAAGTCGGTACCGTATGGGCTTTCGCTCCATACCGGTTCCATACCCGATACGCCCGATATCGATACCGATCGGTACGCGTATCGTGCGTTAGAGGAAAGCACCGATTCCTCTGAGGATTTTCATTCCTCTGATGATTCTGCTGAGTTTTCACTCAACTTACCTGAGGAGCCCTCTTCTCCTAAAAGGAGAATGTCCCCTCCAGAGGATTTGTCCTTCCAGGACTTTGTTTTAGATATGGCTACAGCCCTTTCTATTACCACATCCTCTGAAAAGGAACCCAGATCCAAAAAACTGGATATTTTGGGATACTCAAAGGCCCCTAAGGAGGCAGTTACCCTGCCTATCCATGAAATCCTTCAAGAACAACTGATGGATTTCTGGGAAAATCCTTTGACTTTGTCTCCTTATTCCCGTAGGTTGGACACCATGTATAGGGTCCCTCCTTCTCCTGGTTTCCAAAAGACTCAATTGCCCCACCACTCTATTGTGGTGAAGTCTGCAATGAAGAAGATTAGGAGTACCAAAAGGCACTCTTCCACCCCTCCAGGACGGGAATGTAAGACTTTGGACTCTTTTGGTAGGAAAATTTTCCAGGCTAGTATGCTTATAGCCAGGATTAATTCCTACAGTCTCTATATGGGCATGTTCCTGGAGGAACTTGCCAAAAAGGTGCGGCATTTTGCCCCCTTTATCCCTGAGGATAAAAAGCAGGGATTCCTTTCCCTAGTGAAACAACTCTTAGAGGTTTCTAAGTTCTCTAATAGGGCAGCATATGATTCCTTTGAGGGAGCCAGTAGGGCTTCGGGCATTGCTATTGCAGCCCGACGTCTTGCTTGGCTCCAGGCCTCTGATCTGGAACCTTGGGTTCTAGATGGCTTACGGAATCTGCCCTGTACAGGTGAGAACTTATTTGGGGAAGAGTGGCAAATCAAAGCCACCCAGATGGATGCTGAAAATGCCACCTTGGAAAGACTTTCAAAGTCCACTTCAATTCCTACTAAGAAAAAGTCTTTTAAAAGGCCTTACTATAAGAAGGCCAGAGTTGCTTCAAATACTGGCCAGCAGTCTTCTCAACCTCGCTATACTGCTAAGCGTCAGCAATCCAAACAAGCACGAGCTAAACCTGCAGCAGCTACTGTAGCTCAGCAGGCTCCAACCCCTCAGGGGTTTTGACTTGCTCCTAGGGAACTTGCCACTTCTGGTTCTAACACAACCAGAACCTCTCACCATACCCGGAAGGTTGGTTCACTTTGCTCCCAGATGGGAACAAATCACAACAGAACAATGGACCCTCTCTATCATTCGAGAGGGTTACAAACTTCATTTCTCCAGCCTTCCTCCCCATCATATGGTGAGACCATTCAATTCTCCCCCATCTCTCCTAACCCTGTTGGGTCAAGAGGTTTCCTCTCTTCTTGCCCAAGGGGCCATAGAAGAGGTTCCTCTTCCTCAACAAGGGTCCGGTTTCTACTCCCCTTATTTTCTCATTCCAAAGAAGACAGGGGGATTCATACCAATCCTAGATCTGAGAGAATTGAACAAATTTCTCTTCAAGGAGAAATTCAAAATGCTGTCTCTCGGCATTCTCCTTCCTTACCTCCAGGGTCAGGACTGGCTTTGTTCTCTAGACCTACAGGATGCGTATACACATATACTCATCCATCCATCCCACAGAAAGTATCTTCGCTTTCTGTTTCAGGGAAAACATTTCCAATACAGAGTACTCCCCTTCGGTCTAGCCTCTGCTCCAAGAGTATTCACAAAATGCATGGCAGTCGTAGCCGCATTTCTAAGAGGCATGGGAATCTTTGTCTTCCCATATCTGGACGACTGGCTCATCCGAGCTCCAACTCAGTCACAGGCCCAGATTTCCCTGGACCACACAAGGAGCCTTTTGCAGTATCTGGGACTGGTAGTAAACCTTCCCAAGTCCCAACTCATCCCTACTCAATCTCTAGAATTCATAGGGGCCCAGTTGGACACCATCACTGCAAGGGCCTACCTTCCACATGTTCGAGGCCAGCGCCTCCTGAGTTTGGCCTCCCAAGCTCAGTCCAGCACTCACTTGACAGCCAGGGAAATGCTACGCCTACTGGGTCATATGGCCTCCACAGTGCATGTGGTGCCCTATGCTCGTCTTCATATGAGAGCAGCTCAATGGACCCTGGCCACTCAGTGGACTCAGGCGTCAGGAGCGCTCTCAGACCAAATACAAACCTCCGATCGTCTGTTTTGGTCCCTCCACTGGTGGACTTCCACCAAGAATCTGTTGTTGGGGGCTCCATTTCAACCATTGCTACCCCAAGCAACCCTCACAACAGATGCCTCCCAAACAGGGTGGGGAGCCCATCTGCAAACTCTCTCCACTCAGGGCACTTGGTCTCTACAGGAGACCACCCTTCATATCAATCTTCTGGAACTGCGAGCAATTTACCTTGCCCTCAAGGTCTTCCACTCCCTCCTAACCAACCTCACTGTCCTAGTTCAGACGGACAATCAGGTGGCCATGTTTTACATAAACAAACAAGGAGGGACGGGCTCTCTGTCGCTTTGCAACGAAGCTCTAAGACTATGGGCCTTCGCCAGAGAGCATCAGATTCACCTGCTAGCAGTGTATCTCCCAGGAGTTCAAAACTCTCGGGCAGACAGGCTCAGTCGAGTTCTGCTGCCACACGAATGGTCCCTACATTTGGACCAAATAAACCGAATCTTTCAGGAATGGGGGACCCCGGACATAGACCTCTTTGCAAGTCCGTGGAATGCCAAACTTCCCCGGTTCTGTTCCAGAACTCCGTGTCAGGGAGCTCAGGCTACGGACGCCTTTCTCCTGAATTGGAATCAGGCATTCCTATATGCCTTTCCACCCATTCCTTTGATTCCCAAGACTCTGTTCAAACTCCAGAGGGATCATGGAACTATGATCCTCATAGCTCCACGCTGGCCACGCCAAGTGTGGTTCCCTCTACTTCTACAGCTCTCCCAGGGATCCTACTTGGATCTGGGAGCTGCGCCAGACCTCCTGTCTCAGGAGGAGGGGACTTTGTGGCACCCAAACCCCAAATCCCTTCACCTCAGTGCTTGGTTACTGAAGGCTTAAACCTTCAAGACTTTCATCTTTCCCAACCAGTGAAAGATATCCTTTCTGCCTCTAGGAAACCCTCTACCAGGCGTTCCTATGCTTTCAAATGGAAACGTTTTTCCATTTGGTGTGCTCAGCAGGGTCTTGACCCTCTGGCACTTCCTTTGAATTCTCTTCTTGATTATCTCCTGCATCTCTCCAATGCAGGCCTCAAGACGAATTCGGTAAGAGTCCATTTAAGTGCTATTGCAGCATCCTTGAAACATATAAATGGACAACCTATCTCCTCTCATCCTCTTGTTGCAAGATTCATGAGAGGCCTGACTCTCACTAAACCTCCCATCAGACCACCCCCGGTCGCATGGGATTTGAATCTAGTGCTCGGTCAACTTATGAAGCCACCTTTTGAGCCAATGTTTTCCACCTCCTTGAAATTTCTTTCCTGGAAGGTCATCTTCCTCATTGCAGTCACTTCGGCTCGCCGCATCAGTGAGCTGCAGGCTTTAGTGGCTAATCCACCTTACACAAGATTTCATCATGATAAGGTGGTCCTTAGGACGAATCCCCACTTTATGCCTAAAGTGGTCTCGCCTTTTCATCTTAATCAAGAGGTATATCTACCTGTCTTTTTTCCAGCTCCTCATGCATCCAATGCAGAGAGGAACCTTCATACTCTGGATTGTAAAAGAGCTCTCGCTTTTTACCTTAATAGGACTCAGCCACATCGAAAGTCTTCTCAACTTTTTGTGGCCTTTGATCCTTCCCATTTGGGACTTCCAGTCTCCAAGCGTACACTTTCCAATTGGATTGCTCAGTGTATTTCTTTTGCTTACCAGAGCAAAAACATTTCTCTGGAAGGCCATGTCACTGCTCACAATGTGAGGGCCATGGCAACTTCTATGGCTCATCTGCACTCTGTTTCCATAGATCAGATCTGTCGAGCCGCTACCTGGGCCTCGGTTCATACCTTCACAGCCCATTACTGTTTGGACAAGGACTCCCGCCGGGATGCCTTGTTTGGCCAGGCTGTCCTCAAGCACCTGTTCCATTCCTAAACAACTCCTGCCCACCTTCCCAGAATGGATGCCTGAGATCCATACGAAGATGGCGAACCTTTACAGGGGATCCCATGCATCTAAGCTAGGGAGTCCCCATATGTGAGGACTTATTCCTGCTTGTTCCTGGAGATAGCACAGTTACTTACCTGTAACAGGTGATCTCTGGGAACAGCAGGAATTAGTCCTCACAACCCACCCACCTCCCCTAGGAGTTGTATCTTTTATCTATCTATCTTCCTGTCCTCTCTCTGTTGACTCAGCTATAAACTCGAAACTGAGGAGAGCTGTTCAGGAAGGCGGGAAGGCAGTGCGCATGTGCAGTGGGAGGTCCCAAAAGCTTCTATTCTAAGAAGCTGGGGAGCTTTCCCGCACGGGCTCCGTCGGTACCGACGTACCCATATGTGAGGACTAATTCCTGCTGTTCCCAGAGATCACCTGTTACAGGTAAGTAACTGTGCTTTATCAGGAGGGTACAAAACTATTTGGACTTTGCCCATTAGGAACATTAGAATTTTTCTACACTGTTCTGCATACAGTGGGGTTTTTGTGCCAGTCTGTGTAGATGGAAAGCTGTTTTTCTGTTTACATTTTGTAATATTTTATTCTTTTACAATAACATAAACTAAGCATCCTCAGTAATTAGTACTGCAGTATGTTATAGAAATCAAATTATCAGTGGACTGTTATGGGATAAATAATCAAACTGCCTGCATTGTTATAAATCCACAAAAAAAGAACCCCACAATGATAGCTTCAACCACCTAATACATCAAATATCAAAGGTTGAGCTAAACAGATCAAAATATGAACATTTTTTGTCAGACTGTTTGTAATGAGAGGTGAAACCACCCTCAAGAAACAAACTTTCCTTTTAATCAATATTTTAATAGTCATATAAATTAGAACAGCACTTGTTTGAAATAGCAGCGCTTAGCTTAAATGACGAGAAAGGGATTCCAACGAGGTATCTGCAAACAAGTACATGAAAACAAGTCCCGTAGACTCTGCCAGGAAAAAATGTGTGATCTGTAACATCTGTCTTCAGCACCCTTTTTTTTAAACAATATCTGTGTCTGACAGCATGATCATCAGCATTGTAAACTCTGCATATGTCGCCTAGCAATGGCCTAACAATGAATATGCAGTGGCTGTAAAAAAAAAAATTAATGATCAAAGGAGGACTTGCCAACCCAGTTCCAAATTCAAACCATTAGGTGCCACAGTTTGTATAAGAAAATCCATCGTCATTCCGCTAGCTGAAAGTAGACCACCCAGTCACCCCTGCGAGGATCTAGGGGGACATGATCAATGACCCGCCAGCATAATTCATGGAAAGAATGGTTAAGCCGGACACAGTGTTGCACAATGGGAACTGTCATAGTCCCATGTGTTAATCTTGGAAGCGTGTTCCACTAACTGGGTTTTTATAGTCCTTGTAGTACTTCCCATATATCTTAAAATGCAAGGGCAAATCAATAAATAAGCAACATAACTCAAGTTGCAAGTGGTATGCCAGCGAGCTTGAAGTTGTTTGTTAGTCTGCTAATCCGTCCACTCATTCTGTAATAACCTGAATGCAAAATTTACAGCATTACATCGAAAAGCTTTGGTCCTAGTGGTGGGAATTCTTTCTTTTATGGATCGGGCGGCAGAAGTTGTAGTTCTATTACGAAAGCACTGGCATATTTATTTTTATTTATTTATTTAACAGGTTTTCTTTTTACCGCTTTATCATTTCAATCAAAGCAGTTTACATTGTAACTTAAACTTGGTAATGTACATTAAACAGGGACATTGGAAACTTGGATTTTTCTGAGCAATGGAGCATGTGTTTCAGCTGAATTGGTGCTTCCAGATAGACCTTACTATAGTCTTACACAAGAGGATGGAATATGTGGTATGGCGGTACACACGTTGAGTGACCAGGATCGGTCTCGTTCCTTACATTCTGATCCAGGATATTTTTGATTTGTTTCTTGAGGGTGGTTTCACCTTTCATTACAAACAGTCTGACAAAAAACTTTTTTCATATTTTGCTCTGTTTAGCTCAACCTTTGACATTTGCATCATTATAAATAGCATGGATAGCTTTTTGTACCAGTAATAAAAGCAAAACTTGTCAGGTAGTTTTGTTTAGATTATTGTCCCTGGAAACCTTATCTGCAGAGATTTACACTCGTTCTCCCCGCAAGTAATGTTTCCCTCACAATTTACTCCACCTGGAGCATCCCTGAATGATGGGAGTGCAAGTGTACGTCTACCTGCACTGAGGGAGAGCAGTAATCAAAGAGCCCCTTTGCATGCGTAAACTACTATTTTTCCCCATGGAAATGGCTTAACATCAGGGCTGGCCTGTCCGCTAGGCAGGAGGCCGGCCCGGTGGGTGGCAGCAGTGACCACACATGGGCGGCCGTGCCACCCCCCTCCCAGCTGCCATTGATTCTTTTTGTGGGGGGGAGGGAGGGAAGTGGGCAGTGGCAGTATTTCCAAAAGCGACTGCTTTTGCTGCCGCTTTCTTGCCCGCAGGTGCCATGGGCAAGAAATCTGCGGCAAAAAGCCGCCACTTTTGGAAATACTGCAGCTGCCACTGCTCACCTCCCCCTCCCGAGAAGGAATCGGCAGCAGCTGGGGTGGGGGGGGGGTGATGAGGCTACATTTTCTGCCTAGGGCGGGAGAAAGCCTTGGGCCAACCGTGCTTAACATATAGCTGTCTGTACTTTTCGAGAGTCCTAATAACATTCCTTTTTAAAGCTAGGACCATAATTGAAAGAGAAGGGAATTTGGATTTAGCTCATGCCTTTTTCAATAGTAGCTCAAAGTGAGTTAGATTAAGGTACAGTAGATATTTTCTTGTACCTGGGAGTCTTACAAGCTAAGTTTGTACGTAAGGCAGTGGAGAGTTACGTGATTTGGTTGAGATCACCAGTAGTGGCAGTAGGATTTGAACCCTGGTTTCCCAGGTTCTCAGCCCGCTGTTCTAACCATTAGGCTTCTCCTCCACTCTGGGTTTGGATGCTTTGAACAGGGTTCCACATCTTGCTAGTGAAGGTACAGACCACAGCACAGACCTTGTTGAAGAGTGTTTAGAAGTGCAGTGTACTGCCTGTTCTAAACACTGATCCAAATATTTGTTTTGTTTTCTTTACTTTGCAGTCATTAAGTAGACACTTTACTGGAGAGTCCCACTGTACTTCTGTTTGTTTGCTGTGACCCACATAGAATATATGGGTACCTTGGCTTGTATTTCCATCCTGTGCATTTAGCCCTTTATCTGTCACATCTGTGGGGGAAAAAGAACTCCTAACCAACTTTAGACAATATCTTTGGAACTCTGTGTCAAAAAGCTTATTAGGAAACAAAGAACTGGGGTCACCTTACGTGCACAGTAGAAATCTGTTTAAGTGAATTCTGGTTATCAGAAGAGATCTGTGTGGTCTCAAAAGCCCCTGGGTATAGTGACATCTTCCTGCTTCTTAAAGGTGTCAAAACATTTCTTCTTCTGGAAGTCTGCAGATTCTCTGCCAACGTATATCTGAAGCATGCAAGAGCCCTAATGGGCACATGCATTTGTGTCTCCTGTAGTTCACTACAGTGCATTAGCGGCAGCTGTTAATGCACCTTCATTAGCTGGCATTAATGGCCCATGTTAATGACGCCCAAATGAGGTTTTCCTTAATATGCTGCTATTAAAAGTTAATGCTGAACTCCATCTCCCTGAGGTGTTGGAAAGTTTTCGGCACTGGCTGGTCTGGGTTTGCTTTCCATGTTTTTAAGTGTTTTATTTCCATGCATTTGTAGACAGTGAGCTGTTTTTTTTTTTTTTTGTTTTTTTTTAAAATAGTTCTATGTATCATTATCTCATTAGCTTAGATTTTTGTGATTAAACTCTTTGGCTAGATTTGCTAAAAATAGGTATTGTATGTTATTTACCGCAGGCCCCATATTATGCCCAGGGGACTCGTTTATTAACACCACCTTTAATGACTTTAGCACATGCTAATGTAATTATGTACTTCAGTAAATCTAGCCTCTTGTGAGCTGATTTAAGCTTAAAACACTATTAATGCGTTAACTAACTTTCATGTGCTAACAACATATTTAATGCATGTTAACAATTGAAAAGCATTACTATGCTTTACTTAAGCATTGATCTCTTTGTCATATATTTATGGATTGTTCCTTTGTTACATTTAATTGGAACCCAAATACTAAAATGATACCACCATATAGCCCCAAAGAAATGAGCTAACATACTAATGGCCTCTTCTGGGGGCATGGAACCAGTGAAAGAAAGCGTCCTGCAACGTTTTTCATTAGTACTTCCCAGTGGGGATCAGCACTGCTCAGGGATGGTTCTGTATACCAAGAGATTGCTGTACTGTACAATGACCTCTGCACTAAAGAAAGGGGGTTTTAAGAAGTAAAATGCTCATGGGCCTTGACTTTTTATATGCCCCCTTTACAGATTGATCCAAAGATATGGTTTAAAAAAGTGTGTCAGGGAAGACTCGGAACCCACAATTTAAAAAGCCTGTAACATTTCTTTATATTATGCTCTTTCTTAGTTTGACATCAGTTGCAAACTTAAATCCAAGATCCCAGCCATAGGGTTTCATGCAGATTCATTAGATTTTAGGATATGGTCAAGTCTGGCTCAGTCTCTTTTTAAATATTCTCTTTCATGTTTGATGCTAATGTTATCTAATCAGTTTTTAATAGATGGCTAGTTTGCATCTTGAGAAGCATGCCCAAAGAGCTTAGGGTGAATTCCACCCTCTTTCACATTCAAATAAAAATCATGCATGCTTAATCCAGGCATCTTATGGATTATAGCCAATTTCATTTGGGGTGCCTGTAATTTTCTTAATCAGACTTTAGTGACAATCTGTCCTGTTGTTGGCACTCTGCTGCCTTCAATTTATTCCCATCTCCCTCTAGTCTAATTTTTTCTCTCTTCTTTTTTTAAGCAGAAGGATTTATCCTGCTTTAGCAATGGACTTTATATCATCATGTCCCTAGTGGGAGTGAGGTGGGGAGGGCATTAACCCTCCCAGTTTCAACAACATTCAGTCTCAGAAGGGAGAATCTTTAGCCCATAGTTCAAAACCCCAGGTTTCATTCTGTGCTTGATCTTAGCCAAAAGGCAGAGAAGCAGTGAATGCTAATTTTACTTCTCCTAATTCCATAATACTTTCAGACGTTCAGTACAATTGCATGATCAGCTGAATGGTTACAGCCATTTCAATTAGAAAATTCCTCATGTGATAGAGCAGTTCTTAAATTGGAATGCCTTAAGAGCGTTTGAAAAAGAGTAATGATGATGAAGAGAAACCCTTAAGAGATTTACAGTGTTTTTAAGGATCTTAGCATTTATTTGTAATGGAGAATTTCTGTTCTTCGTGAGTCTAAAATATCTTTCAAGGCACTGTTTGATGCAGGTCAGTTAGAGCCATTAAAGTGCATATGTGGGTCTTTTTTCATATGCAGCATTCCCTTTATTGGTTAATGTAGTCAGATCTACATTTTCTTTCCCTTTGTTGCAGGATTGATCTCAAGTTAAACAAAAAACCAAGAGGCGTAAGTACTGACTTTCCTCAACTCAGCATATCTGTTTGCACCCGTGGTTACTAATAAAGGCATCACAATATTTAGAATGCTTTAGGTTTTGCTGGGGGAGAAGAGTGGCCACCAGTGACAGCTTGATTTAATGTTGATTCAATGATCGACTACTGATTTAATTGTTCTGGGTATCCAGATACCAGAATAATGGATTAAGCAGAGAGAATAGCAGGAGAGATGGCTGCTAGTAGTAATGGTGGTAATACATTTCCTGGCCACCACCGCTCGCTCAGCAGTGCCAGAAAAAAGGAGTAATGAGAATAATCTGAAAATACTGACTTAAAGCCCTGTGCTACAGCCATGCTTCTACTGTGGGGAAGGCTGTTTCCTCTGGAGCTTTAAAAAGCAGGAATTAGCTTGAACGTCTCAGTTAAATCATTGAAATGGAGTATTTCTCCATCCGTTCAGATTATTTGGAATCCTCTTCCTATTTAGCTGCTTCTGTTTTTTAACCAGGAATATTTTAAGGTGCCTGTCATGCACCAGTTTCCTCATCGCCCCTCCAGTCCAGACGTGTGGGTTATGCTCATTCACCAGCAGGTGGAAACTAAAAACACACTGAGTTGCAGCACTTCTCCTTAAGTAGCCTGTGCCCACATGCCAGGTCAATATTTCTCAGTTTCCAGCAGGTGAAGGAGCATAGCCTATGCTCAGAACTGGAATTCTAGAGGGGTACTAAGCCTGCATGTTGAGTGCAGAACCTGGTGGTACTGGGTCGCTCCCCCACGTCTCCCCAGCCGTCCCTCATTGTACCTTTGGGGACAAGTAGGCTGGTGGTAACTCCCTCTTTCCTCCTCCCCAACTCTTGGAAAGGGGCAAGAGGTTGAGCCCTGTGTCTGCCTAATATCCTTTGGGGGAAGGACACAGGATCAAGACTGTAAGGAGGGGCGCAGCAGCGGCAGCACAGAGAGCCAGTCATCACTGGTGGGTTGATCTCGCTGGTGAGTGAAGGGCACATGTCTGATGGTGCGTGCACTCAATGCGTGGCATGCAGCAGCTACCTGGCTCAGTTTTCAGTGGCCGGGCTGTGCTGTGGCTGTCTGGCAGCACGGCTGCCACGGATCGCAGTACTGGTATCCCCAGGAGTATCAGAGGCAATTTTGTGAGTGCCTGGGGGAGTGCAGTTGTGCAACTGTCAGCACCGGCGGTGCCACAATTTTGGTGGGAACAGCCGTCCTTTTAGGGGCAGCCTGCTCATCTCCTCTGGAGCAATCTGAGCCTCCGGTTTCATAGCCCATGTCCTCGGATTCTCATGGGAGAGATGGTGGTGGGGGGGGGGGTGCTTCCTTTTCTCTGGCATTCGTGATCTTATTGCATCAGACCTTTTGTTTGAAACAGGGGTTTGGTGCAGGGTCCTCCTTACTGGCTTTTCCCCCTCTGGCAGGGGAGGCAGGCTCTCTCGGCCAGGGGCAAGCGTCCATGATGGGAGAAGTCACTGGACGAGGATGATGGGGAGTCTGTTGGTTCCCTAGAGTCTTTGGGAGTCATTGGAGGGCCCACTGGACCTTTTGGAGGACCAATTCCAGGAGGAGCTGGAAGAGGGGGGAGCCCTCTGCAGTGAGGATCTGTCTGCAGTGTGGATTTTCCACAGTGGTGAGCTCCCTGCCCTCCTAGTGCGGCCTTGGAGCCAGAGGAAGATCCCTTGATGGAAGGCCTTCATTAGTTGACTAGATTCCTTTCGTTCCACAGACCATTGAGGGATGATAGAAACTGAGTGGAAGGCTCCTGATGCGGGGTTGCATGTTGGTCGCATTATGATCAAGCTTTACCCTGTTCCGCTGGAGGAGCAAGAGCGTTTCCATCTTCCTCGGGTGGGTACCTTATGGCAGTGGTCACAAGAGAGACTACCATTCCAATTGAAGGAGGTGCTGCATTGAAGGACCTGCCGGACCACCACATAGAGGCTTTGCTCAGGTAGGCCTTTGAGATCTTTGCTCTGGCCCTGCAGGGGGGCTATTTGTACCTTTTTATGTGGCTTGGACATATTTGAGCTGGTCCTGGAGAGGTGATGGCTATGGTGGTGGCTACCCGGTGTGTTTGCATAACTGGTTGGCAGTTGTGGCCTCTAAGGCGTGACTAAGCAAGCTTTGCTTTACTGGACAGTTGTTTGGAGAAGATCTCAAAGTTGGTGAAAGACCTAGGGGATACTAAGATGCCTAGGCTTCCAGAGGATAAGCCCAAGGGGGCGAGCCAGGGGACCTTTACTGTCGAGACTCATAAAGGTTTTGTGCAGCTGGGGGAGCAAATCTGTAAAGATCCTGTTTTCTGCCCATTGGTTCCTTTCGTGGGGCCAGTCGGGGCGGCAGAGATGGGGCCACCGGTGGCAGTGCAGCCAAGCCTTCCCAATAAAGGTTTTGGGGGTCCAGGCGGGGGGTGCAACCTGTGGGAGGACGACTCTGGCTGTTTGCCTTTTGCTTGGGCCCAAATCACTACAGACCTTTAGGTCTTGAAAGGCAACATGCTCAAGTTTGCCTGTCCCCTGTCAAACACCTTTATAATCTCTCCCTACTGGGCCATGGGCAAAGCTCGAATGATGCAGATCATTCTTGCCAGCTTGAAGCCGTGATTCCAGTGCCCCGGAATGAGTGGGATTCCAGTTGTTACTCAATCTGTTTTGTCGTCCTGAAGAAAGGACTGTTGGCATACCCTATTGGATTTGAAATTGGTAAACAGGGCCCTCAGGATTCCCCTGTTTCCGTATGGAGACTGCAGTCCATGATAGTGGTGGTTTGCCAGGGAGACTTTCTAATCTTGTTGGATCTAACTGAGGCTTATTTGCATATTGCCATCCATCCCGAGCACCATCGGTTTCTGCGTTTTGCAGTTCTGCGGGGACATTTCCATTTCGGGCTCTGCCTTTTGGATTGGCTATGGCCCCTTGGGTGTTCACAAACGTGATGGTGGTGGTGCCAGCAATTCTGTGGAAGCAGGTCAACCTTGTCCATCTGTACTTGGACGATTGGTTGATTCAGGTGAAGTCCTTTCAGGAGAGTCACAAGGTGAAGGCCTGTGTTGTGTCCTAGCTCCAGGACTTGAATTGGGTCGGGTCATCAACTTTGCAAAGAGCAGTCTGACTCAGTCTCAGTCCCTGGAGTATTTGGGAGTCCACTTCAACACACTGCAGGGGTTGATCTGCCAGAGGGCAGCATAGCCAAATTGCAGGCGCAGGTGTGGAAGCTGAGGAGAGTTCCTAGCCTGAGAGTGTGGGACTACTTTCAGATGCTTGGTTCTGTGGTGGCAGCATTTGAACTGGTGCCTTGGGCTCAATTGCATATGAGGCCTTTTCAGGCAGTGCTGCTGGTGCAAGTGCAGTCAATGGAAGTTCCACTTGCCCTGTGGGGCAAAGCCAGGGTGAGTACAGTTGGTGGCTGGATACAGCACTGCTGTCAGTGGGCATACCTCTGGAGACCACTGATTGGGGTAATAGTAACAACGGATGCCAGTTTTCTTGGCTGGGGGGATCACTGCCTCAGGTGGTTCAGGGCAGGTGGGTGCCGGAGGAGAGCCAGTGGTCCATCAATTATTTGGAGATGCAGCCGGTGCGTCTGGCCCTGGAAGCCTTTCTCCCTCCTGGTGTGCCAGTGGGCAATGCAGATCCTGTCCGACAATGCGACAACTGCTTATATCAATCGCCAGGACGGCATGTGGAGCTCCCTGGTGGCTGTGGAGGCAATCCCTCTTCTCCACTGGGCGGAGGTTCATCTTCTGGCATTGTTGGTGGCACACGTAGCTTGGAAGGAGAAAGTGCAAGCGGATTATCTGAGTCAGCATTTGTTGGACCCAAAGGCGTGGTTGCTGTCTTGAGTCTGCATTTCAGATGACTGTGGAGCACTGAGATGTTCCTGTAATGGATTTGATGGCAAGTCAGTTCTTCAGCTGGTGCAGAGAGCACATGACAGAAGGCCTCAATGTCCTGGTTCAGCCTTGGCCAAGAGATGGGCTCTTGTATGTGTTTCCCCCATTGCCGCTCATCGGCAGACTACTCCCAATGGGTCGAGTGTCACCCGGGGCATGTGGTGTTGGTAACCTAGGTGGCCTTGGTATGTGGATCTGGTGCAGTTGTTGGTGGCGGACCTCCTCCCTCTTCCAGGGAAGGACAGGCTCTTATCGCAGGGGCCAGTGAGGATGCTAGACATGAGTCTGTTCTCGCTTACAGCCTGGCTGTTGAGCAGGCGTGATTGATGCAAAAAGACTACTTTGCGCCTGTGGCCCAGCAACAGTCCACATTGCTAGCCTATGTGCGGGTCTGGTGCATTTTTGAGGCTTGGTGTGGCGAGCGGGGAGTGTGGCCCATGGGGGGGCTTCTTGCAAGCCAGCCTTGAGAGAGATCTGACCCTGGCTTCCTTGAAGGAGCAGGGTGCAGCCTTAGCCTGCTTCTGGGATTGTGTGCAGGGTCAGACTATAGCTTCGCATGCTGCTGATGTTTGCTACTTGCAGCCACCTTTGTCCTGTGGTCCCATCCTGGGATCTCAATTTGATGCTGTCTGCCCTGGCAGGCCTCCATTTGATCCCCTTAGGGGGGCTTCACTGAAGGACTTGACATTGAAGGTGGTGTTCCTGGTGGCCATCTGTTCCTGCTCGTCATATTTCCGAATTGAAGGCTCTGTCGTGTCAGGAGCCTTACTTGGTGTTTTCAAAGGAAAAAGTGATCCTTTAGCCGGTGCCTTTCTTCCCAAAGTCGTTTCGCCCTTCCATTTGAACTAGGTGGTGGCATTGCCAACCTTTGTAGGCGTCACTATAGGCTGGATGTCCAGGCCAGGCAGGATATGAAATTTTGGGGCTTGGGTGCTGTGAGCCAATGTGTCGATACCCACCCAGCGGTGGTACTGCTCTGTTACATCCCATGCGTCTGGCCTGGACTAGAGGGATGACTAAGGTGAAATTAGACCTTGCCTGCTAATTTGCTTTCCTGGAGTCCCTCTAGTTCTGTTGCTGTCCCACATCTGTTCTTAAAGAGGAGGTTCACTGGAGCAGGCAAGTTCGGAGCAGCTGTTTGATCAGTTGGTAACCGCCAGTGGCCCAGTCTGCAGCCAGAGGTTCTACTGTGTTTCTGCTGTTCTTCCACTCTTGGGGCCTTTGGTCCTGGTGGGGGTGTTGAATTTATGGGGAAAAATAAAAAGGAAATGGAGGAGAGTTTTCATAAGTTCCCTGAAGGGGGGGGGGGGGGTAGTTGGTGTAAGTGCTGGCAGAGAATTGGGGTTTTAGGCTCCATTCTTCTGCTTTGAGAGGTTCATACTGACTTGGGCATATGGGCACGGGCTACTTAAGGAGGGTTGTAGCAACTCAGTGTCCTCTCAGTCTGTTTGTGCTGGTGGATGAGCACAACCCATGCGTCTGGACTGGACGGAGGAACTCCAGAAAAGAAAATTAGCAGCTAAGGTCTAATTTCACTTTAAGCCATTCCAGCTTCTTTTTTTTTTTTTAGTTTAAATTGGTACCTTTTCCCATCCACATAAATCCTTCGGTATACATTTTATGGGTTAAAAAGAGCAAAAATATATATCCTTTAATTGTCCGGGACCAAGCAGGAATGTAGTCCTTACTTATGGGTGACGTCACGAAGCCCGCACAGGAAAGTGTACTATTGTAGATCAGGAACTGGTTAAAAGATAGAAAGCAGAGGATAGGGCTAAATGGCCAGTTTCCCAATGGAGAAAGGTGAATAGTGGTGTACCCCAGGGGATCTGTGCTGGGTCCGCTGCTTTTTGACATATTCATAAATGACCTGGAAAAGGGAATAACGAGTGAGGTTATCAAATTTGCAGATGACACAAAACTATTTAAAGTTGTTAAAACCTATGAGGATTGTGGAAATTTGCAAGAGGATCTTGATAAATTGGAAGACTGGGCATCGAAATGGCAGATGATGAAATTTAATGTGGACAAGTGCAAAGTTATGCACCTAGGGAACAACAACCCAAACTATGGTTACACGATGCAAGGTTCCACATTAGGAACTACCACATAGGAAAAAGATTTAGGTGTCATTGTGGATAACATGTTAAAACCCTCTGCCCAGTGTGCAGCGGCGGCCAAGAGAGCAAATAGAATGCTAGGTATGATAAGGAAAGGAATGGAAAATAAAACAAAAGATATTATAATGCCTCTATATCGTTCCATGGTGAGACCGCACCTTGAATATTGTGTGCAATTCTGGTCGCCGTATCTTAAAAAGGATATAGCGTTATTAGAAAAGGTTCAGAGAAGAGCCACCAAAATGGTAAAGGGGATGGAAGGATACCCCTATAAAGAAAGGCTAAAAAGGTTAGGGCTCTTTAACCTGGAAAAGAGACTGCTGAGGAGAGATATGATAGAAGTCTATAAATTAATGAACGGAGTGGAACGGGTAAATGTAGATCAATTGTTTACGTTATCAGAATATAGGAAGACTAGGGGACATGCAATGAAGCTACAAAGTAAACTATTTTAGACTAATAAGAGAAAATATTTTTTCACTCGACGTGTAATCAAACTCTGGAATTTGTTACTGGAGGATGTAGTAAAAGCTGTTAGTGTAGCTGGGTTTAAAAAAGGTTTGGACAAGTTCCTGGAGAAAAGGTCCATAAACCATTATTAAAAAGGGACCCAGGATATCACTGATTGACCCAATACAAGCATTGTGGAACCTGTGTCTTTTGGGGAAACTGCTAGGTACGTGTGACCTAGATTGGCCACTGTTGGAAACAGGATACTGGGCTTGATGGACTTTGGTCTGACCCAGTATGTCATATTTTATGTTCTTATGTTCCCTATCTTCCATAGGAAGCTTTTGGGAGATCCACCATGCATGCGTGCCTGTCTTCCTGCTCAAAGGAGTCACCTTACCTCGGTCTTCTTTTTTTCTATGGAGCCCTTCAGTCGCTGTTTAAGTCCTTGAAAATTGTTGATACCCTCAGGTACATTTTTTAAAATTTGCTTTGGTCTGTCATCGGGTGATGCCGAGACCGGGGTTAAGTCCCAGGCAATGTTCCCTCTAATTCTCTGTAGGCTGTGTGCGCATAAAATATCAGCTGTGCAGCTTTTGAAGGAAGGTTTAATTTTTGTGCGCCACATAACGACACTCGGAGTTAAATACTTTAAAATTTGACTACACATCAGAATACAGTATGTACACCACATTGATTGCACTAGAAAATATTGTAGAACTTGTGAAAACTGTAAACACACAACAACTTTTAAATTTTAAGATGTCTGTGTTGTTTTCTATCAGAATCAGAACTGCAATTTTTGTGCGCTCTGTTGTAAAGTATGTGCGCTCGCTCGGCGAGATGTGTGCACGCGCACAGCTTAGAGGGAACAGTGGTCCCAGGGCCATCGGCATCGTAGTCCTCGGTGTGACTCCGAGGGTGAGAGCCAGGAGCAGCCATCTAAGCTACCCCAGTGGGAGGAACAGCCTCCCAAGGGCCTGGAGGGCTAGTGTAGGACTCCCGAGGCTGTAACCATCGAGGAGTCCCTGTCAAGGGAACTAGAATCAGTCCCAAAAGCTGCAGCACCGAGTTCAGTGGCATCGGACTTGCTACTCACTGAGCGGATGCAAGCCCTCGAGTGAAGCCTTGCTGCATTCCTTGACCAGCAGGCTGTCCGAGACCCAGTCACCACTGGTTCCTTGGCACAGCTGATGGCCCTATCCACAGTGGGAATTTCACCGTTGGAGCTGCAGCCTGTCTTTTTAGAAGTTTATGCTCTTCCCAGAGCTGACAGATGTTCCATAGGATGCTTGAGGTCTCACTCGGTACATCAGGTTTCTCCCTCAAGTGCCTCTGAATCGGACTGCTGGGAACAGAGGACTCCTTCGACTCTGCCCAAGTGCCGTTGGTGCCATGCGGATTCCCGGCAGTACTTATAGTTCCTCTTGGACTCTGACTGGGAGACAAAGGAGGCATCTCCAGAGACCATCCATCACCGGGACTGCCCCTCTGATCCCTCGCCCCCGTACAAATGACAGAAGATGCCCTCTGAAGACATATCCTTCCACAAGTTCATACAGGACATGGGGAAGGCCTTGCCCTTCACCATCGAGGCAGAGGAGAAATCAAAGACGGAGGAATTGAAAATCCTCCAATACCCCTCTCCCCCTAAAGAGGCCATCACAGTGCCAGTCCATCCCAGCTTGGGGAGACTACTCATTCGCATGTGAGACACCCCTGGCGGTGCTCTCAGTCATCTGTTACCTTGATTCAATGTATCGAGTGCATAACAGCCATGGTTGTGGAATCGGCCATGCATCATATTAAGAGCTGGAAGACGGACTCCTTGGTGCTCCCTGGAGGGCTTTGATAGGGCTCAATGCTGGAGGTCTGGATCCAGGCGCACCAGTTATATATGGGGATGTACCTTCAAGACCTCTCGGGGGATCTCGCCGAGTTCTCGACTGGACTGTCGGGGGAGGCTCTCGAGCACTTCCAGGCCTTGATGCCAAGACCAAAGATGCTCCAAGTTCATCACCAGAGCAGCCTATGATGGGATCAAGTCCATGGCTAGGTTGACTGAGGTGGATATCACTGGGTTCAGGACAAGTTGGCCGATGTCCCATGCAGGGGAGAACATCTCTTCAGCAAACCCATGGAAGAGAAGGCCAGAGAGTTGGAATGTGAACAACTCACCATGAACAGGCTCTCTCAGAAGACTTCTGACCCTTCCAGACAGAAGTCTTTGGGGAAGAAGTCCTCCTTCCACATGAAGAAAACTTGTTACCTACACCCTGTACCATTCTTACCAGGCGCCTCTACAGGGACAGCAGTCAAAAGGTCTGGACTAGAGCCAGCAGTGAAAGCTGAAACCCCAGAAGGCCCAACCAGCACCACAGCCGCAGCCTGGAGGGGAGGGGGTTTGACTCCTATCTCCGGAACATAGCCCATTTCGTTCCAGGTCAGGGGAAGACTGATTTACTTTGGCCAAAGGTGGCCCAGCATCACAACAGATTCCTGGGTGCTTCAAGTGGTCCAGGACGGGTACCTGCTGCGCTTTGATCAACTTCCCCCTCCTCTTCAGGGGAGTACCCCTTCGAACCTCTCCATCATCAGCTCTTCCAACAGGAGGTGCAGGCCCTCTTAGCTGGCTGGGCCGTGGAGCTGGTCCCTCTGTCTCAAGAGGGAAGGGGGTTCTATTCCTGCTACTTCCTAGTTCCCAAGAAAACAGGCAGGAACATCCTGGATCTTCGGAACCTCAACCGATTCCTGATAAAGGAAAAATTCAGGATGGTATCCCTGGGAATGTTTTTGCCCTATCTTCAACGGGAAGATTGGCTGAGCTCCTTGGATCTCAAAGATGCTTACACGCACATCCTCATTCATCCCCTGAATTGCAGTATCTCTTCTTCATGCTCAGCGAACGTGGTCATCAGTACAGGGTGCTACCCTTCGACCTTGCTCCTGCCCCAAAGGACTTCACAAAATGTCTGGCAGTTGTCGCCATCATTCTCAGGATCCATGGAATCTTTCTCTTCCCCTACCTGGGACAATTGGCTCATCAGGGGCAGGTGCGGCAGTCCACGTATCATATGATTCAGGTACTGGAGGAGCTGGTTTTTGTTGTCAACTATCCCATGTCTCACCTGCAGTCTTCTCAATGCTTTGAGTTCATTGGGGTTCTCCTTGATACTACTTGAGCACGAGCCTTCCTCCTGTCTGACTGGGCCCAACGCCTAATCGCCCTTGTGCAGGACATCCAGCATTACCCATGTGTAACAGCTCGACAGATATTGCGCCTCCTGGGTCACATGGCCTCTACAATCCACATCACTACCTCAGCACAGCTTCAGATGCAGTGGCTGCTTTGTACACAGTGGCACCAGGTGTCCAGTCGCCTCTCCGACAAAGTCACAGTCACTCTGCCACTGAAGGAGTCCCTTTCCTGGTGGCAACAGGCCACCAAACTACTTGCGGGACTATCCTTTCATGCCCTGCCACATCAACAGGAGCTGACAAATACCTCCAAGCTGGGCTGGGGAGCTCATCTAGATGGCATGCACATGCAAGTTCTCTGGAGGACTCAGGAGAGCCTCCATCAGATCAACTTCCTGGAACTCCAAGCCATGACCAATGCCCTCTGAGTATTTCGACAGCACCTCTCCAACCAGGTAGACCTCGTACAAACAGACAACCAGGTATCAACAGACAGGGCGGCACAGGCTCATACCTCCTCTATTGGAAGACAGTCCAACTCTGGAGGTTTTCCTGTGCACACTGCGTGCTCCTGAGGGCCATGTACCTGACAGGAGAGCTCAGTGCTTTGGTGGAGTTTTTCAACCGCACTAGTGGACCCTCACCCAGCAGGTGACTCACTGCATCTTCCAGATGTGAGACACACCATCCGTAGATCTCTTCGCCATTCCTCTCAACAACCAGCTGACACTGTTTTGCTCCAGAGTACCTTGCAACAATCGGATAGCCTCTGATGCTTTTCTCCTGAAATGGTCTCCTGTATGCCTATCTGCCAACTCCTCCTCTTTTGGCCAGGACAGTTTTCGAACTTCAGGCGGACGGCGCCACCATGATCCTCATTAGTGCCTCACTGGCATAGGCAGCCCTGGTTTCCTCTGCTACTTCATCTGTTCCGAAGGCAGCCGACTTGGCTGTGCCCCGGACCTCATCTCTCAGGATGGGGGATCTCTACTCCATCCCAATATCCTCATGCTCACAACATGAATGCTGAGTGCGTAGCATTTGCACCTTTCTGCCTCCCAGAGGAGGTGGAGGATGTCCTCCTTGCATCTCGCAAGGCCTCTACTAGATGTGCCTATGCTTTCAAATGGTACAGATTCTCGGTCTGGTGTGCGGACAAGGCTCTGGACCCTGCCCAGTAGATGTGGTCCTCGTCTGCTCCACCTCGCCAACTCTGGTCTTGTCCAACTCGGTGAGAGTGCACCTGAGCGCTAGAACCGCTTACCATCATGTGATAGCTGATAAGCCTCTCTCCACTCACTCACTTGTCGGGTGCTTCATGAGAGGGGTCTTTTGTCATCTTGTCCTCCAATTCAGCCACTGCCAGTGGTGTGGGACCTTAATGTAGCGTTGGGACAGCTGCTTGCTCCCTCTTTTGAACCACTGGTGATCTGTCCACATAAATTTCTTACCTGGTAGGTCATCGTTTTGATAGCACTCACCTTTTCTGGTAGAGTCAGCGGGTTGCAAGCGCTGCTGGCGTACTCGCCGTACACCAGGTTCCATAAGAATAGAGTGGTCCTTTGCACTTGTCCTAAGTTCCTCCTAAGGTAGTTTTTGCTTTTCATTTCAACCATTTGGTGGTACTCCCCACCTTTTTCCCCCCAAGCTGCATGTTAGCAGGGCGGAGGCCTCATTCCACACTTCAGATTGTAAGAAAGCCGGGAAAACTGGGAGGAACACTTGAAAGCCCACTGTTGTTCATCCCAGCTCTTTCTCTCCTTTGACCTTACTACGCTGGGCGTGGTGGTCTCCAAATGTACCCTTTCCATTTGGGTGGAGGGCTGACTCTCCTTTGCTCATGCTTATGCTGAGCTCACTTTAGAACGCCATGTCGTGGAGCACAACGTCCAAACTGTGATGGCTTTTGTAGCTCATCTTTGCTCTGTTTCCACAGTGGAGATCTGTAGGGCTGTTACGTGGTCTTCCCTCCACACCTTCACAGCTCATTAATGTTTAGATGGAAATTCTTAGTGTGACAGCAATTTCAGCCAAGCCATACTCCAGACCTCTTTGGGACTTAGAGCAACTCCTTCCCACTGACCCTTCTGTTTGTCCAAGCTACTGTGAGTCTATCTGATGTTGATGCCCTTGCCAGGCAATGACTCTTGGAAACCTTTCAGCACTTACTCATGCTGTTTTTCTCATTTTGTTTATTTTCTGCTTGCCCTGTTGGGCTTTTTACAGTTTTTTCGGTAGCCTATAGCTGGGGATTCCCACAGGAGAGGACTACATTCCTGTTTGGTCCCTGAGAAAGTGTAGTTGCTCACCTGTAGCAGGTGTTCTTAGGGAACAGCAGGAATTAGTCCTCCTCACCCCCTCTCCTCTCTGTGGAGTATTTCTTTTTTTAGGCTTGATTAATAAGCTATGTCACATACTGAGGTAAAATGGCTCCTTTGGATGAGAAGACAGACACGCATGCATGAAGCTGGGGAGGGTTCTCACATGGGCTTCATTGGTGATGTCACCCATAAGTAAGGACTGATTTCTGCTCTTCCTGGGGAACACCTGCTACAGGTGACACTGCTACATAATGGGAATATGAGACTATTCCATGACAAATAGAAGTTTCTGCAACTTCAGAACCACCATTACTGAAAGGAGTTACCTGATTCACTGTGTTTTCTTTTTTTTTTGTTTGACAGGACTACTAGATAACTTATTTAGACTTCAAGCATCCAAGACCCTGCAGACTGCTGCAAGTCCACCTTAGCAGAAACTCAAGAAACCATCATTCGCAGCACGGCAATGCCTGCTCAGCAATAGCTAATTCTCAAAACACTGCAGTGATAAAAAAAACTGCAGACTGCCTTCTCTGTGGACTTACATTGGACAATTGACCCTTCACATTTATATTTTGAAAAGATCTGCAAACTGGAAGCAGGGGATGAAGGAAGTCTAAGATGTGGAACTTTGCTAAGGCAGGATCGACAAAGCCCAGCTGCCAGGTCACCATGGTGACCAGAAATTTATACCTGGTGCCTGGGATTCCTCCCCTCTCCCCCCCGCCCCTCCGATTACGGGCAGAAAATCCCTTCTGACTGCCTTGCCTTCCCATGGGCAGAACAGGAGGGATCTTTGCCACGATCAGGGCTTAGATGCAGCAGACTGCCTGCGAGGATCCAATCTGCTGTCTGTCTGCTGCATGTGACCCCCTATCGCAGCAAAGATCCCTCCTTTTTTGCCCAAGGGAGAACGGATCCCTGCAAGCAGAACAAGAGGGAAAGCTCAGGGCGGCAGAGAGCTGCGGGGATCAAAGCTTTCAGAAAAAAAGATTGGAGAGGTAGAAAACATTTAAATGAGCAGTACCTTAAAAAAAAAAAAAAAAGTACAGTGGATGGAGGACTGGAGAGCAAGGGGTGGGAATCTGAAAGGGGAACTGATAGTGGGAAGGGTGCAAGGTAGAGGTTAAAGGGATGAAGGCATGGGGACAAAAATGACAATTTGTATATGACAATGGATGCTTCTCCCCCCCCCGAACATACCCACAAGCATGCATTCCACCTTTGCATGATGCACACAAGCAACCCATTCCTGTGCCACACACATACTCCCCTGCTCTGCAGCATGCACACACTTGCACCGCAGCCCTGTACCCATCGCCGCATCCCACACCCCACACATAGACAAGCACACCACCGCTTCAGCACAGACCCACAGAGACACTTGCTATCTGAAGCTGTAACTATTGTCTATGGCATATGATGTGGGAACTCTGGCTCTGGTCTCATGAGACCAGTGCGAGAGAATCGGGGATGGGGGGAGGGGGAGATGAAGTCATAAGCACTGGCTCCTAAATCCACACAAAATTTGTCAAGGCCGTTCTAAGGTGCCAGAATCCTGGGCATATTGTGCTCTGTCTTGGCTACTGGGAAGGAAATACTCAGTGTTAATATTTGTTATTACTATTGAGGAAGGTGACATTTTACTTACCAGATAATGTCCTTTCCTTAAGTTCTGTTAGACCAGTCCAGACAACTGGGTTGTGTTCCACTACCACCAGATTGGTGGAGACAACCAATGAAAAGCCTAAGTTTCAGTGACATCACTCATCACTCCTATGCCTCTTCACCTCAGCCACCTGAGGGCTCTTCTGTCCCAAAGCATATGGGAGAACATAAGCCTCACACAACCTCAACATTGGCAACAGTGAATAACAAAACAGTAGAGAACTATGTACAGTAAAGCCTAAACAGAAAGCTATCAGTAGAAGATGGACCTGCAGAGCCAAGTATATAAATCATTCTCCATGGACAAGCAGGAAGTAAGTCCTCATGTATGGGTGACATCACCGATGGAGCCCCACATGGGATTGCTCCCCAGCTTCTATTAGAAGTTTTTGGGAGGCTCCACCATGCATTTATAGCTGCCGTGGCACCATCTTATGCACTCTTCTTTTTCCTTGGAGCCCCTAGGACGTGTTACTGTGACCACTGGAAACAATTTTTTCTTTTTTGCCCTTTTTTGGGTTATTTTCAATTTAATTTTCATTGCCTGTCAACAATAGCATCGGTGCCGATGACCTAGTTTTATAGATTTTTGTTCTTTTTTCTTCCTTTTTACTTTTTCCTGTGGCTAGCACCATCAAGCCTTTCGACCTCGCAGGGGCCATCTTCCCGGACATGTCCTAGAAACCAGCCAGCAGTTTTAAGAAGTGCACCAAATGTACCAGGGCCATCTTAGTCACTGACTGGCACAATTGGTGCCATCAATGTTTGGGTCCTGACCACCAGCCCGCTTCTTGCAATCCGTGCCTGCAGAAGACAAGGAAGGGCCTGAAGGACCAGGAGAAGTAGAGGGAGTCCCTCTTCAGGCCATCAGATTCAGCATCTTCGACTCTGGCTTTGGTCCCCATGGAGGCATTGTCATTGAGAGGTGCCTGAGCGCAATCAGAATCCAAGGAGTTGCGATGGCCCGGAGCAGAAGCTTTCCATCGACCTTCGCTCGGAATAGAGGATGGGACTCTTCATTGATTTCATCGGTGTCAAAGAGGGGCATCCGAGCACCAGGCCAAGACCTAGTTGCATCAACACTGGAGCCCTTCCTGATATGATGTGAAGAGCGACAGCCAATGGCAGCCTGCTAAAGTGCCCCATTGGGAGGAACCATCCCCCAGGGCATCAGAGGGACATTGGGTGTGCCTTGATGTCCCTATCATTGTGAATTTCCTGACAGGGGCACTGAAGTTGTAATCCCAGCCTCTGCTGCCAAACTGGCCTTGAATGTTGGCCACACAACAAGCTGGTCCTTTGGTGCCCAGGGCATCACCACAGCAATCTATGCAGCCGGTTCTTGAGACCCATGTGCTGCTGCAGGTGCTTCGGGCCAGCGATTGGAATCTATGCTGGTTCACACAGCCATCTCCTTCAAGCATATCTGAGTCTACCATCCCAGTGAGATCATGGAAGCCCTCTGTACACCATCAGTCCCATCGACTTTCTGCCCTCCGTGTAGCAGGAGACAACGCCAGGAGGAGGCCCGATGCTACTTCGACTTCCTCTCAGAGTCTGATTCAAATGGTTGGCAGACCGAGGCAGAATCAGAGGTGTCTGAGAGCCAATCCCCTGATCTCCCCTTGGACCACTCTCCTTCAGGACTTTGTGAGGGATGTGGCCAAGGCCATTCTATTCCCCCCTGGAGTCGGAGGAGAAGCCTAGGGCGGAGGGACTAAAGATTGTCCAGTATCCTTTGCGCCCCCCCAAGGAGGCTGTGATGATGCCGATGCACTAGATCTGCAGAGGCTACAGATGAGGATATGGGAGAATTCCCTCACGTTGCCATTGGTCAGCAGGTGGCAGGGCTTGATGTCCCGGGTCCAGAAAGCCCCAGGTTTTGAGAAGCCTCAACTCCCACACCACTCTTTAGTGGTGAAGTCTGCACTGAGAAGACTCAAGAGTAGTACGACTCGCTCCTCGTTACTACCAGACAGGGAGGCAAGGACCTTGCACTCCTTTGGCACACAGTGCTTCCAAGGCACCGTGCTCATGGCCAGGGTCCTTTCATATCAGCTGTGCATGGGCATGTTCCAGAAGGACATTATGTGGGATCTGGCTGAGTCTGGCCCACTCATCTCCCCCCCCCCCCCCCCGAGAGCCTGGACTCCTCTCACACCCTGGTGGGCCATGTCAAGGATTGCTCCAAGTACATGGTCCAGGAGACTTACATCGCCCCAAATCTACCTGCAGAGCTGTAGCAGTGGGCATTGGGGCCTGCCGGCTCACTTGGCTCTACTCCTGTGACCTGGAGCAATGGGTGCAAAATAAGCAGGCGGACATGCTTTGCTGGGGGAAACAACCTCTTTGGAAGAGAGGTGGAGGCTAAGACTGACGAGATTTGAAATGCAGCATGTCACCCTCACCAGGCTCTCGAGGATGACCCTTATCGTACAAAGACCTACTACCAGTGTAAATGTCAGTACCTCCCAAGATCCCAGAACTCACAGCCAAAAGCACAGACTCCTCATCAGTAACACCGAGAGAAGTTTCAGAAGGCTGCCAGCTCTCCAACCCACTCAAGCCGGAGATGAGGTTTTGACTGGCTGTGCTCTGCAGGAACCAATCTGCAAGTGTCCACAGGGGAACATCCGCGGGGGGGGGGGGGGGGGGGAGAATAGCTCGTTCTGTTTGCCAACAGAGGGCCTCTTATCACCTCAAATGCGTGGGTGCTGCAAATAGTCCACAGTGGCTATGTGCTTCACTTCACTAAGCTGCTGCCCCCCCCCCCCCCGAGGGAGTATCCCCTAGACCCCCTGCACCTCAGCCTGCTACAGGGAGAGATATCTGCTCTGCAAACCAATCTCACCATAGAGCTGGTGTCCCTGGCTCAGTTTGGGTGGGGCTTCTACTCCAAGTACTTCCTGGTCCCCAAGAAGATGGGAGAGTTCTGGCCCATCCTGGATCTCCAAGACCTCAACACCTACCTGATACAGGAGAAGTTTAAGATAGTCTTGCTGTGAATTCTACTCCCTTACCTGCAAAAGGACAATTGGCTATGCTCCCTGGATCTCAAAGATGCATATATGCATATTCTGATCCAATTGCTTACATAAAATACCTTGCACTTGTCCTGGGGGATCAGCACTTCCAGTACTGAGTCAAGCATCGGTGCCATGAGCCTTCACAAAGTGCCTTGCGATTGTGACTGCTTATCTTTGGACCCTGGGCATTTTTGTCTTCCTCCTACTTGGAACGACTAGCTCATAAAGAGTTCCCAACAGCTGGAGTTCATTGGGGACCTTCTTGACACTGCTCGGGCATTTCTTCTCGTGGATCACCTGCAGAAGCTCACAGCCCTGGTCTGCAATATACAGCAGAGGTGTCAGGTGATGGCTCGGGGGATGCTGAAGATGCTCTGCCATATGGCCTCAACGGTTCATGTCACTCCCCTGGTTCATCTGTTGATAAAGACAAGCTCAATGGACTCTGAGTACGCAGTGGAAACAGTCTATGGGTCGCCTCCGGGATCTGATGGTGGTTACTGCATCTAATCCAGATCCCTGTACTGGTGGTTGGAGCCGTAGAACATGCTCAGAGGTCTCCCATCTCAAACATCACCCCCTCCCTCCCCCAGAGGACACTGTCTGATGCATCTCAGTCAGGCTGGCAGGCTCATCTGGACAGCTTGCGCACGCAAAGCCTTTGGTCTGAGCGAGAGAACCTGCATCAGATCAATTTCTTGGAACTACGGGCTATTGTCAGTGCCATTCGGGCATTCCAGGTTCATTTGGCCAACCAGACTGATTCAGACAGACAATCAAGTTGACATGTACTGTGTCAACAAGCAGGGCAGCATGGGGTTGCCCTTCGCTGGGGATGCTTAACCAAACAGGGCTTCTACTCTCAACCTGCCCCTCACAAGACTGTGCTTGGGGGAATCCAGAGACCGCAGGTTCTGAATTTCCACACCAGAAAGACCAGACCTGTTGCAAAAAGGAAAAAATTCAGGGAAGACAATCCAGACTCCAGAAGGTCTCATCGTGGAAATGATCTTGCTACATCAGGGGACATAGCCACCTCCAACCCCCCCCCCCCCCCCCGAGGATGATAGGTGACCCGCAGCATGGTTGCTGGAAACCCCAGTTGGCTGGACATCCTTACCCATAGCGCCATTCGCCACCACCTGCTCTAAGACAGGCAAGGCCGTACTAACTGCATCCCCTGGCTGAGAGAGGAGGAGCAAGCCCTCCAGGGATGACTCAGAAGCTGCCATGCAAGAAGAGCAGAGTCCAGAAGCCAGAGATGAAGTGCCTTGCTTGCCACAGGCCAAAATCTTTCCCTGAAGAAGACACATAGAATTAAAGCAAATGTCACAACAGCACACACTAAGGCCACAGGGTCCCGAAAGGCATGCATTAACATTGCTTACACAGCAACATGCATTACGGGTGCTTGGGTAGGAACGCGCATGGGAGACACTCGGATGGAACACACACAAAGACTGTGCAACCAGCAGGTGCGCAGTAGTAAAAGACACTACTGATGCATGCATAAAATGGCAGGAAAGCCTCACACTGTACCTTTGCTCCACTCTGAATTGTGCCCCAGAGGGATGGAATCGGGAGCCCTCAACAAGGACAATGACAAGGTCAAGCCTTGGTACTCACCCCCCTGAGAGCCCCAGGCAGAAATCTGTGCTGGGCTCAGCTCTACTCCCCTGAAACTATTTCTCTGCTTTGCAGGCACTGCATTTAAGTTGACTAGCAGGCAAATTCTTATGAGAGCCTTCCACAATATTCGGGAGAGACCAGGAGAGACAGAGGAGCAGGGAGGGGGTGTTGAAGTTGTACTGAATTCTTCCAGATCCATCCATTTTTCTGGCTGCTCAACAGACTTTTATGTTAACAACATGGAGCTGAACCGATTCCCCCCCCCCCCCCCTCCTGTGGCTACTGAAAAGACCGAAGTCTAGTGAAACCTCCCACATCATGCTCAAGTGAGAGAGTCACCCTCAAGGTGGTTGTTCACAAGCATTTAAATCGTTCTTTTCCTTTTAATAATTCAGATTTTCTTCAGAGTGTAGAAAATTCATCCACCATCTGCTGGAGACAAAGAAACACTGAAGAGAGACCTCTGATGGCTGAGGCTGAGACAGGCAGGGGAGTGATGTTATTGAAACCTGGGCTTTTTATTTTTTGTCTCCACCAATCGACTGGTGTAACCCACTTGTCTGGACTGGTCTAGCAGTTCAATATGGAATGTTGTATTTAACTTTTTTTTAGCAAATGTGATGTGATCAAATTATACATGGCAGGTTGTGATTATCTGTTCAGTAATAGTTTTTCTTTATTTTGACTTTTTTAACCCATTGATATAACTTTTTAACTTAATGAAATGTTTCATCCCTCAATCCATAATTTTGTCATGGTAAAATGGGCTTAGAGCGAAGTCTGTCAAGTTCTTTGTTTTTGCTGCATGAAAACACTTGTCTTTAATTCCTAAATGGCATACAAGGAAACTGGTGCCAAATTCATCTGATAATAGAATTAATACTCCAGAGGCAAGAAGCACACCGTGCTACTCTGGTGCACTCAATACGAAGCTGCTTATATTACTGTCTTTTATTTTTACAGATTTTCAGTTAACTTGAATCCCTACTTTTTAAATATTATTGTATGTTGTTTGAATAAAAAGTTAAGACTTCACAGATTTGTCTTATTTTGCCTTATGCTGTAGTTCTAAGATGAGAACTTATTTTGAAATTCATTCAGCTGAAACTTGAAATAAATTGAGGATGCTTTACCTTTATAATTGTTGGGGGGGAAACTTTCTGTTTATCATTTCTATAATGTTACTGGAGGTACAGAAAAGCCTTGTTGATCCTTGAGAAAAGCTGCACCCTTTGCAAAGAGACCTAATTCTGGAACTATTATAAGAATTCTCCAGAGGTAATACAGCAAATGACAGTTTGTTCTCTTTACTCTGCCCAAGTGGCATTCTCTCACTTTGGGTAGATTACCATCTAGATTTCATACCCAACTCGACACCAGCTCTCTGCCCCATCCAATTTTCAACCTCTTTCCTGCAGCTATTCATCACATGCCCAGAATTGACTACAGACCATCATCTCTAATGGTTGGTTATTTTAGGCTTTGTCGTCTTATTCTATGATTCTTAATAAGACCAACAGTAAACCTTAATACAGAGTTCCTCTTCCATGTCTTCTTCCCAAGTTTACTAATAGTCTGCGCAGCTATCAAAAATAGCAAAGCTGTTGTCCAAAAAGTATGCCCGATATTTCAAACGTACACAGATGCCTCTTTAAGCTATAAAACTCCACAGAGAATCTATTCAACTAAAGATATCAGTTGGGAGGCTGGTTCATTCAGAATGTCTTGTCCAAATTTTCTTGAGGGCTTGGACTTAACATTTGTGGTACCTGGATATCTGGTTGTTTACATCTGCTGTGTGAAATGTTGCACCTGCTGAGAATAAGGAAATTAAGTCCTGCAAAACCGAAAGTTGAATTAGAAATATAAAAGCTTAAATCCATTCTAGAATATTTATTTAACTGGTTTTGGTATACCATTTTTCTACCAGTCAAAACAGTGTAGCTACAAGAGAAACAGAGGTGTGCATGCAAGTTACATTGAAACTCTTTTTTTTTTTTTTTTTTTTTTTTTTTTTTTAGATCAAACAGTGTACAAGAGAGAGAAACGGGGCTGCATGTGGGTTACATCAAAACTTATTTAAACTATGAACAAAATGATGATAGAAATATGACTTAGTAATTAATGTTACAGATTGGGATGCCATTGCTGGAGGTGGTGTGACATACGAATTGGAGTGTCGTTGCTTAGATGTCTGATTAGGGAGGAGGGAAAAGGGGGATGCTCAGAGAGATGGGTGTTCCTGTAGAGGGTCAGTTACAGGAGTTGTGTTCTTCAAAGAGGTATGTCTTGAGGTGTCTTTTGAAGGCTTAGTATGACTGGATGCTCCTTATGTAGTGTGGGAGGTAGAGTGCAAAGGGTCTCATGTTAGTGCACTGTATACTCTTATGTACTTGAGGTGGTAGTTGAATGAGGTTGAGCGTATGTTCCGTGGCCTACTGGTGCTGGGGCATCTGATCAGTGTCTGGAGGTGCTTGGAGGTGGTGTTATTTCAGGCCTTGTGATGATGGTAAGAACTTTGTGTTTAATTTTTGATGCAGTAGGAAGCCAATGAAGGGATTTGAGTATGAGAGTGATGTGGGTGTGTCTGAGGCTCTGACAGTGGTGTGGGCTGTGGTGTTCTGGGCTTGCTGCAGTGGTGTGATGGAGGTTTTGGGGAGCCTTTGATAGATGGAGTTGCAGTAATCGAGGCTGGGGGGGGGGGGGGAGTGATGGAAGCCTGACATACTGCATGGACATCCTCTTGGGAGAGGAGAGGATGTAGATTGCGAAGGGTTCTGAGTTTGAAGTACATATTCTTGGTGGTGGTCTTGATGTGTGCCTGGAAGTTCAGCTTCTGATCCAGATCACCACCAAGGTATTTGATTTGTGACTTGACCTGTAGTTCTGTGTCTTCAATCTTGATGGTAGAGGGGGGTGTGAAATGAGGGTCCTTGGTAACATGAAGGATCTCAGTCTTGCTGAAGTTGGCTGCAAGGTTGTGACATTGAAGCCAGCAGACTATATCTTTGAAGCAGGCACTTAGAGTAGTCTGGAACAGTGATGTGGAATGGAGTAATATAATATCTCCAGGAACAAGCAGGAATAAGTCCTCACATATGGGTACGTCGGTACCGACGGAGCCTGCGCGGGAAAGCTCCCCAGCTTCCTAGAATGGAAGCTTTTGGGACCTCCCACTGCACATGCGCACTGCCTTCCCGCCTTCCTGAACAGCTCTCCTCAGTTTCTCTTTTTCCGCGGAGCCAGCAGGTCGTGTATCCTGTCACCGCTGAAGAAATTGTAGTTTTTTGTTTTGTTTCTTTAGACCGCGTACCTGCCTTCCCATACCGATACCGGTATCGCCGGTCTTCCTTTTTCTTTCTTAAAAAATTATTTTCTTTTATTATTTTTTCAGCACTTGGTCACTTCAGTTAGGCCTTCAGGCCTACTTTAATTCTCCACATGGAGAAGCCAGCCCCTGGATTTAAGAAGTGTACCAAGTGTACTGCTGTAATATCAGTCACAGACACCCATGAATGGTGTCTTAAATGTTTGGGGCCTGACCACTCCATTCCGGACTGCCCTTCCTGCTCCCAAATGTCTAAGCGTGGGCTGCAGAACCGGGCCAACAAATTCCATGTGCTGTTTGCTTCAGAGAATCCAACATCACAGTCATCCAGGTCATCATCCCCGGATGGATCTCAGGTAACCAAACCTTCTGTGGGCAAGTCCTCAAAGAGCAAATCTCCTTCAAAGCATCGAGAGGCTCTTAGTTTTGAGGACCCTGCCCCAGCCAAACAGCCCTGGCGGGAAGCCCTACCTTCCAAAACGCCAATACAGGGGCTACAGGTTGACATCGATGGCACGGCCTCGACAGATCACCTGTTGGACTGCTCTGGGGTACCGGCCCATACCGGTACCGACATCCAGGCAGCCGTGGCGTCTATGGGCAATACTGTCCAATCCATGCAGCAGGCCGTCAGGGCTTTCATTAAAGCTGCAACGCCATCGGTACCGCTTCCAGCGGTTCCGGGCCCGGTTCCGGTATCGTCCGCCATGCCGGAACCCAGGCCTTCCTCTTCTAAACGCAAATCGGTACCGTATGGGCTTTCGCTCCATACCGCTTCCATACCCGGTACGCCCGATGTCGATACCGATCGGTATGCGTATCGTGCGTTGGAGGAAACTAGAGAATACACCGATTCCTCTGAGGATTTTGTCTCCTCTGATGAGTCTGCAGAGCTCTCCCTTGACCTTCCTGAGGAACCTTCTTCTCCAAAAAGGAGAATGTCTCCTCCAGAGGATTTGTCCTTTCAGGACTTTATTTTAGAAATGGCTAAAGGCCTTTCTATCACTACCTCCTCTGAAAGGGAACCAAGGTCAAAAAGATTGGATATTTTAGGATACTCTAAGTCTCCTAAAGAAGCAGTTACTCTGCCTATCCATGAAATCCTTCAGGAACAATTGATGGATTTCTGGGAGAACCCTTTAACTCTGTCTCCTTATTCCCGTAGGTTGGACACCATGTATCGGGTCCCTCCTTCTCCTGGTTTTCAGAAAACTCAATTGCCTCACCACTCCATTGTGGTAAAGTCTGCAATGAAAAAGATCAAGAGTACTAAAAGGCACTCTTCTACACCTCCAGGAAGGGAATGTAAGACACTGGACTCTTTTGGTAGGAAAATCTTCCAGGCTAGTATGCTTATAGCCAGGATTAATTCCTACAGCCTCTATATGGGCATGTTCCTAGGAGAACTTGCCAAGAAAGTACGGCATTTTGCCTCCCTTATCCCTGAGGATAAACAGGAGGACTTCCTTTCTGTTGTGAAACAACTTTTAGATGTTTCTAAGTTCTCCAACAGAGCTGCCTTTGATTCCTTCGAAGGAGCCAGCAGAGCTTCTGGCATTGCTATCGCAGCCAGACGTCTGGCCTGGCTCCAGGCTTCTGATCTGGAACCCTGGGTTCTAGATGGCTTACGGAATCTGCCCTGTACAGGTGAGAACTTATTCGGTGCAGAGTGGCAGGTTAAGGCCACTCAAATGGACGCTGAAAATGCCACCTTAGAGAGACTTTCTAAGTCCACTTCTACTCCCACTAAGAAGAAGTCTTTCAAGAGGCCTTATTATAAGAAGGCCAGATATGCTTCCAATACTGGCCAGCAATCTTCTCAACCTCGTTTTGCGGCTAAACGTCAGCAAACGAAACAAGCAAGAGCAAAGCCTGCAGCAGCTACTGCAGCTCAACAGGCTCCACCCCCTCAGGGGTTTTGACTTGCCTCTAGAGAACTTGCCATTCCTGGTTCTGGACCAACCAGAACCTCTCACCATACCTGGAAGGTTAGCTCACTTTGCTCCCAGATGGGAACAGATCACAACAGAGCAATGGACCCTCTCTATCATCCGAGAGGGTTACAAACTTCATTTCTCCAGCCTTCCTCCTCATCACATGGTGAGACCCTTCAATTCTCCATCTCCTCTCCTAGCCCTGTTGGATCAGGAGATCTCTTCTCTGCTTGCCCAAGGGGCCATAGAAGAGGTTCCTCTTCATCAACAGGGGTCAGGTTTCTACTCCCCCTATTTTCTCATTCCAAAGAAGACAGGGGGATTCAGACCAATCCTAGATCTGAGAGAATTGAACAAATTTCTGTACAAGGAGAAATTCAAAATGCTCTCTTTGGGCATTCTCCTTCCATACCTTCAGAGTCAGGACTGGCTTTGTTCTCTAGACCTGCAGGATGCGTATACACATCTACTCATCCATCCCTCCCACAGAAAATATCTTCGCTTTCTGTTCAGGGGAAGTCATTACCAATACAGAGTACTTCCCTTCGGTCTCGCCTCTGCCCCAAGAGTCTTTACCAAATGCATGGCAGTCGTAGCCGCATTTCTCAGAAGCATGGGGATTTTCGTATTCCCATATCTGGACGACTGGCTCATTCGAGCTCCAACTCAGTCGCAGGCCCAGATTTCCCTAGACCGCACAAGGAACCTTCTGCAGTATCTGGGACTGGTGGTAAACCTTCCCAAGTCTCTAGAATTCATAGGGGCCCGGTTGGACACCACCACTGCAAGAGCCTACCTTCCACTGGTTCGGGGTCAGCGTCTGCTGAGCTTGGCCTCCCAAGCCCAGTCCAGTACTCACTTGACAGCCAGGGAAATGCTACGCCTCCTGGGCCATATGGCCTCCACAGTACATGTGGTGCCCTATGCTCGTCTTCATATGAGAGCAGCTCAATGGACCCTGGCCACCCAGTGGACTCAGGCGTCGGGAGCACTCTCAGACCAAATACAAACCTCAAACCGTCTGTCTTGGTCCCTCCATTGGTGGATATCCACCAAGAATCTGTTGTTGGGGGCTCCCTTTCAGCCCTTGCTACCCCAAGCAACCCTCACAACAGATGCCTCCCAATTGGGGTGGGGAGCCCATCTGCAAACTCTCTCCACTCAGGGCACTTGGTCTCCACAGGAGGCCACCCTTCATATCAACCTCCTGGAACTGCGAGCAATTTACCTTGCCCTCAAGGTCTTCCATACCCTCCTTGCCAACCTGACTGTCCTGGTTCAGACAGACAATCAGGTGGCCATGTTTTACATAAACAAACAAGGAGGAACGGGCTCTCTGTCGCTTTGCAACGAAGCTCTCAGATTATGGGCCTTCGCCAGAGAGCACCAAATTCATCTGCTAGCAGTGTACCTTCCAGGAGTTCAAAACTCTCGAGCAGACAGGCTCAGTCGAGTTCTGCTGCCACACGAGTGGTCCCTACACGTGGACCAGATAACCAGAATCTTTCAGGAATGGGGGACCCCGGACATAGACCTCTTTGCAAGTCCGTGGAATGCCAAACTTCCCCGGTTCTGTTCCAGGACTCCATGTCAGGAAGCTCAGGCCACGGACGCCTTTCTCCTCCATTGGGGTCAGGCGTTCCTATATGCCTTTCCACCCATTCCGCTGATTCCCAAGACTCTGTTCAAACTCCAGAGAGATCACGGCTCTATGATCCTCATAGCTCCACGCTGGCCACGCCAAGTGTGGTTCCCTCTGCTTCTACAGCTCTCCCAGGGATCCTCCCTGGACTTAGGAGCTGCACCAGACCTTCTGTCTCAGGAGGACGGGACTTTGTGGCACCCAAACCCCAAATCCCTACATCTCCGAGCTTGGTTACTGAAGGCTTAAGTCTTCAAGACTTTAATCTTTCTCAACCTGTGAAAGATATCCTTCATGCCTCTAGGAAACCTTCCACGAGGCGGTCTTATGCTTTCAAATGGAAACGTTTTTCCATTTGGTGTGCTCAGCAGGGCCTTGACCCTCTGGCACTTCCTTTGAATTCCCTCTTAGACTATCTCCTGCATCTTTCCAATGCAGGCCTTAAGACGAATTCTGTAAGAGTCCATTTAAGTGCTATTTCAGCATCCCTGAAACCTGTAAATGGACAACCTATCTCCTCTCATCCTCTTGTTGCAAGATTCATGAGAGGCCTGACCCTCACTAAACCTCCCATCAGACCCCCCCCGGTCGCATGGGATTTGAATCTAGTGCTTGGTCAGCTTATGAAGCCACCTTTTGAGCCGTTATTTTCTACCTCCTTGAAATTTCTTTCCTGGAAGGTATTATTCCTAATTGCAGTCACTTCCGCTCGTCGCATCAGCGAACTGCAGGCTCTAGTGGCTAATCCACCTTATACAAGATTTCATCATGACAAGGTGGTCCTTAGGACGAATCCCCACTTTATGCCTAAAGTGGTCTCGCCTTTTCATCTTAATCAAGAGGTATATCTACCTGTATTTTTTCCGGCTCCTCATGCCTCCAGTGCAGAGAGGAACCTTCATACTCTGGATTGTAAAAGAGCTCTAGCCTTTTACCTTAATAGGACTCAGCCACATCGAAAGTCTTCTCAACTTTTCGTGGCTTTTGATCCTTCACATTTGGGACTTCCAGTCTCCAAGCGTACACTTTCCAATTGGATTGCTCAGTGTATTTCCTTTGCTTACCAGAGTAAAAACATTTCTCTGGAAGGCCATGTCACAGCCCACAATGTGAGAGCCATGGCAACTTCTATGGCTCATCTGCACTCTGTTTCCATTGATCAGATCTGTCGAGCCGCTACCTGGGCCTCGGTTCATACCTTCACAGCCCATTACTGTTTGGACAAAGACTCCCGCCGGGATGCCTTGTTTGGCCAGGCTGTCCTCAAACACCTGTTCCATTCTTAGACAACTCCTGCCCACCTTCCCAGGATGGATGCCTGAGATCCATACGAAGATGGCGAACCTTGACAGGGGATCCCACGCATCTAAGCTAGGGAGTCCCCATATGTGAGGACTTATTCCTGCTTGTTCCTGGAGATAGCACAGTTACTTACCTGTAACAGGTGATCTCTGGGAACAGCAGGAATTAGTCCTCACAACCCACCCACCTCCCCTAGGAGTTGTATCTTTTATCTATCTATCTTCCTGTCCTCTCTCTATTGACTCAGCTATAAACTCGAAACTGAGGAGAGCTGTTCAGGAAGGCGGGAAGGCAGTGCGCATGTGCAGTGGGAGGTCCCAAAAGCTTCCATTCTAGGAAGCTGGGGAGCTTTCCCGCGCAGGCTCCGTCGGTACCGACGTACCCATATGTGAGGACTAATTCCTGCTGTTCCCAGAGATCACCTGTTACAGGTAAGTAACTGTGCTTTACTGTCCTCTCTTGATTCAACAATGAGGTAGTCCAGTGACACCAGAGTTAATTTTTGAAACTTTAGGCACTGTTTATACTAATGAAAAGTATTTTTTTTCCATGTAAATCGGTACGCATGTGAAAGTATCAATTTTAGAAAAGGTGCTGCGTCTATGTGGCAGCACGGAAGGACATGCTCTGGACGGGCCGCCTTAGGTATACATGTTCTGTATTTTAAAATGGAAGCACACATAAACCTAGACGTTCTACGCTTTGGCATTTCACACATAATGCAATGCATGACGGCAGATAAAGACCAGTATGGTCCATCTAGTCTGCCCAGTAAGATGGCAGGAGTAGGTGCACCTGCCACTCTGTGTAGGCCACCCCTCCCCATGCCTTTGTTTAGGGGTGAACCCACTGCTCCGTGTAGGACACCCCTGTTTGTTGAGAAATTAGATGGTTCAGTTTATTTTGATGTATCCTGTTGCTGTAAAGGGATTCACTGTGTCTGTCCCAGACCATTTTGAATTCCGTCACTGTATTTGCCCCCACCACCTCCATCGGGAGGGCATTCCAATCATCCACCACCCTTTCAGTGAAAAAGTATTTCCTGACATTGCCTTTCAATTTACCCCCTTGCAGCTTCATATTATGCCCTCTGGTTTTACAGCTTCCCCCCTCTTTGGAAGAGGCTTGTTTGTTCATTATTTCTCTTAAAGTATTTAAAGGTCTGAATCATATCTCCCCTGTCCCCCTCTCCTCCAGAGTGTACATATTTAGGTCTTCAAGTCTCTTCTCATAAGGCTTCTGACGCAGGCTCCAAATCATTTTGGTCGCCTTCCTCTGAACAGTTTCCAGTCTTTTTATATCCTTTGCGAGATATGGTCTCCAAAACTGAACACAGTATTCCAAGTGAGGCCTCACCAGTGACTTGTACAGTGGCATAAGTATCTCTTCCTTTCTGCTGGTGATTACTCTTCATATGCAGCCCAACATCTTCCTGGCTTTTGCCACTGCCTTGTCACACTGTTTTGCCACCTTGATATCTTCAGAAATAATCACACCAAGGTCTTTCTCCTGATCTGTGCACACCAACCTCTCGCCCCCTATCGTGTACATTTCCCTTGGATTTCTGCTACCCAAGTGCATGACACTGTACCTCTTTGCATTAAATCTTAATTGCCAAGCATTAGACCATTCTTCCAGCTTTTGTAGATCTTTCCTCATATTAACCACTCCCTCGGGGGAGTCGACTGTTGCAAATTTTCGTGTCATCTGCAAAAAGACAGACTTTTCCATTCAGTCTTTCGGCAATATCACTCCCAAATACATTGAACAGTGCTGGGCCCAGGACCGAACCCTGAGGCACCCCGTTAATTACCTTCCTTTCATCTGAGTGAGCTCCATTTACCATCACCTTCTGTCGTCTGTCAGTCAACCAATTTCTGATCCAGTTTACCACCTTGAGACCCATCCCCAAACTACTGAGTTTATTGATAAGCCTCCTATGAGGAACAGTATCAAAGGCTTTGCTGAAATCCAGGTAGATGACATCCATCACATGCCCCTGATCTAGTTCTCTGGTCACCCAGTCAAAGAACTCAATCAGATTTGTTTGGCAAGATCATCCTTCGGTAAAACCATGTTGCCTTGGATCTTGCAATCTGTTGGTTTTGAGACAGTCCACTATTCGCTCTTTCAGGAGCGCCTCCATTACTTTTCCTGCCACTGAGGTAAGGCTCATGGGCCTGTAGTTTGTCACTTCTTCCCTGTCACCACTTTTGTGTAGCGGTACTGCATCAGCCATTCTCCAGTTCTGAGGTACGTCTCCTGTTTCCAAGGATCTGTTGAAAACATCCTTTAACGGCCCTGCAAGAACCTCTGAGCTCTTTCAGAATCCTGGGATGTATCCCATCCAGTCCCATGGCCTTGTCCACTTTCAGTTTTGCAAGTTGTTCTAACACATCATCTTCTGTGAATGGTGTGGTATCTACTTAATTCCCATTTTTATATTTGGGAGTCACAGGTGGGCCTTCTCCAGGATTTTCTTTAGTAAAAACAGAGCAGAAGTATTTGTTTAGCAATTTCTCTTTTTCAATGTCACTTTCCACGAGTCTGTTCCCAGCAATTCTGAGTCTGGCAATTCCACCTGATCTTCCTGTCGGATCTAGGGCTTGGATTGGTGCTTAAGAGGGGAAATATGCTCTGGTACTTGGAACCTCCCCTGGGCCGCATAATTAAGTGCAAGGCCAGCCCAACTGCTAGACAAACTAGCAGTCACCTAGGGTGGCAGCTTCTGGGGGATGACAAGAGCTGGGCTTTCTAAACTAAACAATAGATTGACAGCCCAGGGAGTCATAAGACTTAAGGTTTGCTTAGGGTGCCAAAACCTTGAATGAACCTTGGGGCTGGCCCTGCCCAAGCGGCAATACATATACTCATATGTAGCAGAATTGCCACATGTTTGTCTATATGCTGCTAGTTATACATCCTTTTAATTACCGATTTTATTTTTTTGGACATTTCCCTTTGTAAAATGGCTCTTCCAGAGCACCTCTGCTAGACCAGTCCAGACCAGTGAGTTAACTCCCCCAGCCAGCAGATGGGATATGGAGAAAACACTAGAATAGTGTTATGACCATCAATGTCACCTTACCCAGCACAGCTAGGGGGACTCTCCAGAATTTTCTCTGTCTCAGCAGATGTTGGTTGTGTTCTGCACATCTTATGAAGACTAGCTGCTGCCCCGGTCTGAAGGATATGGGCAGTCCAGCCGGTTTGACAGTCTAGAAGAGTGTTTGAGTCATCCGCTGGTCTGGAACTTCAGTTTAGTACTATGGACAGCCAGACTGCTATAGCTTGCTCCCCTGTTCATACGGAGAGGAATGTCTAGCAGAAAAAAGGAGGTGATAGTGCCTCTGTATGTCTTTGGCGCGACCTCATTTGTAGTATTGTGTGCAATTGTGGAGACCTCACCTTCAAAAGGATATAAACAGGATGGAGTCAGTACCAGAGAGTGGCTACTAAAATGATTAGTGGTCTTCATTATAAAGCATATGAGGACAGACTTAATGATCTTTAATATGTATACACCTTAGAGGAAAGGTGGGATAGAGGTGATATGATTGAAACGTTTAAATACCTCCGTAGCATAAATGCACAGGGGGGAGAGCCTCTTTTGATTGAAAGCAAGTTCTGCTACAAGGGGACATGGGATGAGGGTGAAAGGGGATAGATTCAGGAGTGATATTCGGAAATATTTCTTTACGGAAAGAGTGGTGGATCCGTGGAATAGCCTCCCAGTGGAGGTGTGTGGTGAACAGCGCCCTCCTGAGGCTATGGAGACGGATGAAAATCCTGAGGTTCAGCAGGATTTATGCCAATTTGATAAAGCTGGAAAGAAAGAGAGACTCTATTCCACGGAGCTGAGCATGGAGACCAGCCCAGGGGAGGAGTCCTGCAGTCCTGATTGGGCACACCCTGTCCTTGGAAGGGGCGTGTCCAGAAGAGAAGGTGGTTTTAAACCAGAGTACATATGGCTTTGCTAGTCAGAATGAGAGGAAGTTGAATAAGCTGGAGCATGAGAAGGAGAGACGGATAGAGAAGAAGAATGAGAATGATTGGAAGTCCAGAAGACAGTATGGTGATACTTGGAAGCCTGGCACTAGAAGGAGACCTGCAAAGATCTATTCAGAGGCAGTGAGTAGAAGTCCCAAGGAAAGTGGACCTAGCCCTGGAATAGACAACCGCTGGAAGGCACAGCCCTGGGAGAGGAAGCCTTCAAGGCAGGCACGAGAGAGAAAACAATCATTCTGGGAATTACCGTTTGGGCCAGAGAGCCACGGACATTTTCACAGCTGGAGAACATTGGAGCCATCTGAAGTAAGAGGGGCTTGGCAGCAAATAAGTGATTTGCCACAGAGTTTCCAGACTGAAGGTAAAGCTAACTCTCCTGTATTTGAAACATTAGCAAAAGAGCCTAAGAGTTACTCTGACACATTTAACCTAAGAGAGGAGAGGAGAAGAGAAACAGCCTTAAGCCAGAGGGAAGTTTTATAGCTGATAGCAATTCCCTATCTCACAAACAACAGGCTGAATTGCTCCTACAGAGGTTTAAAGAGTTTTTAGAGCTACAAGCTAAAAGACAGCCAGTGTTACAAGAAGCCAATAATTCCATACAGCTTGAAGAACTAGCACAAGATAGTTCTGACTTACCTGATTGTGAGAGCATGGACTGTATGGTCTGTTGTGTGGAGATGCCAAGCTGAAGGAAACTGGTTTTACCGTATATGAATTGAATACTACGGAGCTGTTGTGCTGCCTGGCTAGGAAAGCTCTAATTACATGCACCTGTAATCCCCAGCACTGTGAACGTAACAGTGGCTGAAAGAGGCTGCAGTTAAAGTGACTGACCTCTTGGGGCAAAGTTGAGTAACTTGCTTAGAAGTGAAAAGCAGCAGTTATACTTTAAGTTGGCTTTATCCTGAGTTTATTCTGTTTGCATTTGAAGCACCTAATTTGTTCACATTTATTTGTCATGCGATGGAAAAATATCCTTTACTATAATAAATATACTTGCTATTAAGAAACCCCGCAACTACAACTCTTTATTTCGGAGCGAAAGGAGCAGGAAACTACAATACCCAGCATTCCAGGGATACAGGTTACTCTCCTTCCTCACGAAGCATTAAACCCCGCTCCTGTCTTTAGCCCCAAGGCCGGGCAGGAGCGCCGCAGGTGGTAGAGATGAGGACAGTATCTGAATTCAAAAAAGCATGGGACAAACACAGAGGATCTCTAAAGGTAAAAAGGGGTCTGTTGTAGTTGTTGATATGGAAGGACAGACTAGATAGGCCATGTGGTCTTTTTCTGTCGTTGTCTTTCTATGTTTCTATGACCTGAAGAAGCTCATCAAGAATTTCAGGAGGGTCAAGCCACAGCATCTGCTGGAAAACAAGCCGAAAACTTTCTCTTGGTGCTCTGCATCGGTTGGCTACAGCTCCACACGGTCTGTGTATCGTGACTCCAAATTGCGGCAGTATTGCTTAAGGTGACAGTCTGCATTGCACTCTACCACTGGCAACCGCAGATTGTCCTTTCGCGGAGCACAGCAGTCTCAGGGTGCCACGGGAGGATCCAAGAAATCAGGGTCCTCCGTCTGCTCCTCTTGCTGACATGCCTGAAGTCCATTCTGAGTGTCTCTGGCAGATCCACTTGTTTTACCCGGAATGGGCTTGCATCACTTTGGACGCCTGGGTGCTCGAGGTCATTCTCAACGGCTATGCCCTTGATTTTACCTGACAGATTCTAAAAACCTTCATATCATCTCCATGCAGCTCCTAGGTCAAGCATCAAGCAATTCATGCTACTCTCAGTTGTCGTCTCCTTCTGTGGATATTGTGGTCTGTACTGCCAGACAAGTGCAGGCAGGGGCATTACTCCATGTATTTTGTGGTGCCAAAGAAAGATGGCACTTTTTGCCCAATCTTCAATCTCCAGGGTGTCTATCGCAGCTTGTGCATTCTGCAGTTCCACATGGAGACACTACGTTCCATCTTCCAGGCCATATGGCCCGGGGAGTTCCTGGCAATGCTGTACTTGATGGAGATGTACCTGCACATCTGCATTCTAGTTGATTATCAATGGAGCTTGCCATACAGTGCGTAGTGCAACTACTGTAAGGCCTCGGCTGGGTTGTCAATTACACCAAGAGTGCGCTGACTCTCTCCTAGACCTTGGAGTTTATGGGGGTGCGCTTTGACACCCAGGTGGAGACGGTGGCGCTCACGGAGGAGCACTGGCACAAGTTCCACCAGCAGCTGCGTGGGTTCTCGCAGCAGGCCATACCTTGCAACAGGCCCTCCTGAGTTGCTGGTCACCGCTCTCTGATAACTTCAAGCTTTGGCTCCCCCTCAAGCCTACAGTACATTCCAGCCTCTGTTGGTGGGATTCATGCACAAATCTCCTCTGCAGGACTCTGCTCGACCAGCCGGAGTGGGTAGTCATGACAACTGATGCCAGTCTCTTCGGCTGGGGATCTCACTGTCTTCAGTCCTCTGCAGGGCACCTGGTTGTACAGGGAGGGCAGCTGGCCCATCAATCAGCTGGAAGCCCGGGCAGTTTTTCTGGCCCTTCTAAGCTTCCTGCCCTTGCTCCGTGGATGGGCAGTCAGAGTGATGTGCAACAATGCGACAGCTGTGGCTTATATGAATCCCCACAGTGGCACGAAGTGCCTTGCATTGCTCGGGAAATGCAGCTCCTGTTTCCATGGGCCAAGTATCATCTTCATATTCATTGTAGTTTCGTTCGTATTCATTGTATACCTGTTCCTTGTAAACAGTTGAAACACACTGCCAATTGTTATATGTAAACCATCTTGACTTGTAGAAAAACGGTATATAAATCTTGTTAAATAAATAAAATAAATCTTCAGGCCCCCTCAGCCCAGCACATCACAGAGGAAGACAGTGTCCAAGCCGACTATCTTAGTTGGTATCACCTTGCCCCTAGCGAGTGGGAACTGGCCCTATGGGTGTTGCAGCGCATCATCCAGTGGGGTTGCCTGGTGCTTGACCTTATGGCACCTCTGGCAAGCGCCAAGGCACCATCCTTCTCCAGATGGAAGGTGCCCAGCTCCACGGGCATGGACGTGCTTGTTCAGCCCTGGCTGATGGTCCCCTTTTGTATGTCTTCCAGCCATGGCTGATAATTCCCAGAGTGTTTTGTCACGTCGAGCGGCACCCACATCTCCTGATAATCCCCCCCCCCCCAACTGGCTTCTCAAGCCATTATATGCGGATTTGGTCTGCCATCAGGTCAGCTGACTACTCCCCCTGGGCGAGCGGAAGGGGCTGCTGCAGCAGGGACCTATCCTGATGAATGATCCGGGTCTCTCTTCGGTTACAGTTTGACTCTTGAAAGGTGGCAGCTGAGTCACCAAGCCTACTCCCTGGCAGTATTGGCCACGCTTCTTAAGGCATGGTATGCGCCACATCACTTGCCTATATTTGGGTCTGGCGTCTCTTCGAGCAGTGGTGTGCATGGCGGGGCCACTTTCCCCGGTGTATCCAGTTACCAGAGTTGCTAGCCTTTCTGCAGGACAGTTTGCAACAGGGTGTGGCGTACAATTCCTTGTGGGTCCAGGTGTCAGCCTTTCGAGGGCTCATCTGGGGGCAGTTGCTCAATCTCACCGGGATGTAGGTCGCTTCCTCAGGGATGTCTGTGCCTTCTGGCCCCTGCTATGGTCGGTGGTGCCTGCATGGCATCTCTGTGGTCCCCCTTTGAGCCCTTGCAATGGGCCACCTTGAAAGATATTATTCTCAAGACTGTATTTTTCTTGTTGCTATTAGGTCGGCATGCTAACTTCTGAACTTCAAGCTCTTTCCTGTTAAGAAGGTGGTTAAAAAGGGATCTCAACAGGGATCTCCTTATGGCCAGTACCATCCTTTCTCCTCAAAGTGGTGTCTGCCTTCCATGTCAGTCAGGAGATATTCTTACTGGCCTTTCCTCAGGCTCAGGATCTTTGGCCTGACCTTGACCTACACAAGCTGGATGTCTGCTGGGATCCTCTTTCATTATCTGCAGGTCACGAACAGCTTTCAGCTTATCAACTGGCTCTTTGTTCTCTTTGCAGGGCTGCGCAAGAACCATGTAGCAAACAAGGCTACCATAGGTTGCTGGATTAAGGAGGCCATCTCTTCAGCCTACCTCTTGGTGGGCATACCGGTTCCCTCCGGGTTGAAGGCCCATTCCACTCGTTCGCAGGCAACCTCTTTGGCAGAATTTTCTGCAGTGCCACCACTAGACATTTGCAGGGTGGTGATGATGATGTCATCCTTCTCTGTGTTCGCATGACAATACTCTGGAATTTGTTACCGGAGAATGTAGTAAAGCTGTTAGTGTAGATGGGTTTGGAAAAGGTTTGGACAAGTTCCTGGAGGAAAGGTCCATAAACCATTCTTAAAAGGTACCCAGGATAATCACTGCTTGACCCGATACAAGCATTGAGGAACCTGTGTCTTTTGGGGAGACTGCTAGGTACTTATGACCTAGATTGGCCACTGTTGGAAACAGGATACTGGGCTTGATGGATCTTGGTCTGAACCAGTATGGCATATCTTACGTTCACTTTCCACCTTTGTCCAGCATTGTTGCTTGGATGTCCATGCAGGTGTGGACATGACCTTTAGCTCAAGTGTTTTGCAAGCTGCTGTGTCATCTTCTCACCCATTGGAGTTATAGCTTTGGTACATCCCACTTGTCTGGACTGGTTGGCAGGACCATATGGAAGATGACATTTTACTTAACCAGTTAATGTCCCTTCCCTGAGTCCTGCTAGACCAGTCCAGGGTTCGTCCCTGAAACTGTATTTGCTTAATTCTGCTGCGGTACCCTTGGGTCTGCTATAATTTTTATACTTGGCTCTGCAAGTTCATCTTCTACTGATAGCCTTCTGTTTGTTTTCATGTACATAGTTCTCCACTGTTGATTACTCATTGTTGCCTATGATTGAGGTTGTGCGAGGCTTACCATGTTTCTCCTACATGCTTTGGGATGAATACTGAAGAGATCTCTGGAGGCTGAGGTGAGCAGAGGCATACTAGTGATGTCATTGAAACTTGGGCTTTCATTGGTTGTTTCCACCAATCTGCAGCTAGGGGAACATAACCCCCTTGTCTGGACTGGTCTAGCAAGACTTAAGGACCAGACATTAACTGGTAAGTAAAATGTCACCTTTTGCAACCTTTGCAATGCTATTGTCCATGCGATTATATTTTTCACAGAATCGAGCCATGCCTGTCTACCTGGGTTGGAACATTCTTGTATAACTAAGATACGGGAAGACTGGTTGTCTGATAACATGATTTATTGCACCTGGGGAAAGTCCCTCTTGTAGGCCTGGCAATAATAAGGAACTAATTTAATTTAATATGCAGTTTTCCAGGAAATAACAGCTAATATGTGAACACACCAAAAATGACACTAAAATTGCATGTAAGGCAGATCTCTGCTGGTTCAGTAGTGTGGCTTTTTCTAATGGGGTCTATGGGGAGGGGGGGGGGGTGTCGGTTTTTCTACTGGTGCATGTACAGGGAGCAAAGCATTGTGCTCATATAAATACTTGTCTAAACGGTGCACACCCTGGGGTCTGGCAATAGTGTATACATAGTGAAGCCACATGCATTTTAGTATCCACGTTTTGGAGAGGCATCACCAGGGGCAGACTTGTATTTTGTAAAGCTTGCATCTCTCTTATTTGAAAAGTGTCTGCACAAAAAGGAGGCACGAGTGTGTGTGGGGGCACTTTTTTTTTCTTGGCTGTTTTCAAAGGTAAGGGTCTGCAGCTAAGCCGCTTTATATAACGCTAGCTTAGAGCCCTGGTGGTCCTCGCTGCATTCTTTAAACATGAAATGTGCAAAGTGAGAGATTCAGACAGTTAAAAGCACAAGGGACTTCTCTTAACTTTGAGGACCGGTGCTACTGCTAGGTACTTGTGACTTGGATTGGCCACTGTTGGAAGCAGGATACTGGGCTGGATGGACTTTGGTCTGACCTAGTATAGCTGCATGAGCACAGAACTGTGAAGCCAGAGACCCCTGCTGACCTTGAATAAGTTGCATAAATGCATTGTGCTGAGAGTTCAGGTGGTAAGCCCTTTGGGGAAGACACACAGTTACAAAGGTGATAATAACCAGCTTACTGGCAATGATATGCACTGCTCTGAGGAAGGCCCTTGGCTGAACTTGAGTTGTGTCTTCTACTTCCCGGTTTGTGGGTCTGTAATCAAAGGGAATGTTATGTGGCAGGAACACAGACAATAGTTTGGAATCTATGTCAAAGATTCTTAAAGTGTGCTGAGATTACACAGATAAACACATTTCTTTGTTTCCTATAGTAGTGGTGTTATATCTGGATATTGACCAGTCTGTCTTAAGTAAATATATATGTGTGTATTGCTTGCATCATGACAATAAGATGGCAGTGCAGGTTATCAATGTTATGTAAGAACATAACATAAGCTATACCATACTGGGTCAGACCAAGATCCAGAAAGCCCAATATCCTCTTTCCAACAGTGGCCAATCCAGGTCATAAGTAAACTGGCAGGTTCCCAAAAAGTCACACGTTCCACAATTCTCATCCCGGGGCAAGCAGTGGATTTCCGGGGTCCTCATTAATAATAGTTTATAGCCCTTCCTTCTGGCATTTGTCCAAACTCTTTTTAAACACAGCTATACTACATCCTTCAGTAACGAATTCCAGAGTTTGATTATGGGTTGAGTGAAAAAATAATCTCCAGGAACAAGCAGGAATGAGTCTTCACATATGGGTACGTCGGAGTCTGTGTGGGAACGCTTCCCAGCGTCCAATCAAAGAGCTTTTGGAAGCATCCCACCACGCCTGCGTGCTGCCTTCCCGCCTTTCCCAACTACCTCTCCTCAGTTTTCGTTTTCCGCGGAGCCGGCAGGATGTCCTGTCACCGCAGGAAATTCTTGTTTTATTTCTTTAGTTTTCTTGTGGTCGCGGCTGTCTTCCCCGATGCCACTGGTACCGCCGGTGTTTTCTTTTCTTTTCTTGTAAAATCTTCCTTTTTCAAGGGATATTTTTTCTTCATAGTGTCTCACGGTTTCTTAGGCCTTTTAGGCCTCTTCTTTTTCCTTCATGGAACCGCCAGCCTCTTTCTCCAAGAAATGTTCAAACTGTGGCGGTACAACTTTATTTTTAGACCCTCGAAGTCGGTGTCTAACCTGCTTGGGTCCTGACAACAGTTCGGTGAGAAGAGGTTTTCGACATCAAGGTTCCCTCGATACACGGTTTCCCTCCAATTTCGGGGCACTGTCCCTTTCTTCTACACAGGATCAGGTAATCCACAAACAGTCTGTTAAGACTAGCCAGCCCTCGAGTGGTAGGTCTCATGCACAGCATGTAGACGGCTCCGGCCTTGCCCTCGAGGGCCCACTGGCTTCAAAACCCCGGCGGGAGTCTTCGGTCTCCAAAGCGTTTGAGGGGTTTCAGGTTGTTCCTGGGGTTCACCCCTCACAGAACATACCTGAGCCGTGTCCAGTGGTGGCATCCGCTTCGAGCGGTACCGATACCCCGGCATCGGCACTGGTGTTGGATGAAACACTCCTCACCAGGGATGGTCATCTGGCGTCCTTGGTGCCTTCGGGACCAGTGGATACCCTCCAGACTGACTTTCCATTATCGGTACCAGCACCGATACTACCACTGACGTCGGTACCCTTCAGACGTGCATCGATAGCCTCGCTTCCTTCGATGCCGAGTCTGGAATTGATCTCCAGTCTGGAGGACTGGGTATCGACTCTCCTTGGTACCGGCTCTTGGCGGTACCGAAGGCTCGGTTCCGATGATTCGGATCTGCAACTCTCGGTTCCCCCGAGGCCGTTTGAGTTGCCACTGGTTGACCTTCATCCACCGGTATCAGACACGGTACCGAAGTCGGTACCGATGTCCTCATTACCCTTGCGGTCGGTGCCTTCCATGCTTCGCTTATCAGGCTCTCTGCCCTAGATGCCGAGTTTGGAATCGATCTCTAGTCTGGAAGACTGGGTACCAATACGCTTTGGTACCGACACCGATCGATACCGGAGGCTCGGTACTGAGGATAGCGGCCGGAGGTTTTCGGTTACCTCGGTACCGATTGAACTGTCACTGATGCCTGCTCCGATGTCTCTGTCGGGCTCGGCTCCGACATCGGTACCGGTATTGGCATCGGTATCCACAGTAGCATCGTGGCCAACTCCTGCCATGCTTTTTTCAACAGGATCGCTCCCTTCTATACCAAGCTTGGAGTCAATACCTGGCATGGTCAATGTGGTAATGACGGTCGCTGCTCCTGACAGCCAGTACCAGCGACCATCCCTTAAGCATTCCACACTGCACCGTGCAGGATCTTCTATTCCTATATATTTGGATAGCTCTTTCGGTGCTCAGGCTAGTTCTTCAGATCTAACCTGTCCAAGGGAGATTCCTGTTGGGGATCCCTCTTTTCAGAGTTTCCTCCTGGATATAGCAAGATCTCTTACCATTCCTATCCCGGGACATGATCCTGCACAAGGCTCTGTTTCTACCAAAGCAAAGGAGAACATAATGCTTCCTTTGCATCATTCCTTGCAGGATCTCCTTCTAGGAATGTGGGAAACACCTTTAAGGGGTACCCCCACCTTCCAGAGCAACTGATTTCTTATATCAGGTGCCCCCCTCTCCAGGGTTTCAAAAGACTCAACTTCTTCATCATTCCCAAAACCAATAGCGCTGAAACCAAGAAATGTTCATGATTCTGTCTTAACTTGTAAATAGTTACCTGTCTTAATTTGTAAATAGTTACCCCTGTTATCCAAGTTATTTCTTCCTGTTCAAATGTAAACACAAAGTACCATCGGAAATGTGTAAATTCTTTGTTCAATGTAAACCGCGCTGATGCTGAATAGTGTGGTATAGAAGAGACTTTAAATAAATAAAATAAATAAATAAATAGTGGAATCAGCAATGAGGCGGGTAAAGAGTAAGAAAAAGCACTCTTCTTATCCGCCAGGTCATGAGTCTAAGACACTAGATGCCTTTGGACGTCAAACCTTCCAGACATCTATGCTTTCTGCAAGAATTCTCTCATATATTTTTTATATGGGTCTATCTCTCTTGCGGAGGTCACAAAGCAATTACATCTTTTGACTCCTTCCCTTCCAGAGTCCAAGAGTGCAGGCTATTCTTCACTGCTTAAGCATCTTCAGAATATCTCTTGGTTTCTTACTCGTGCTTCCCTAGACTCTTTTGAGTCTGTTAGCAGGACTTCTGCTATAACTAAATTCAGGAAAGAATTGAAACACTATCTCTTCCTCAAATGCTACCCGGAGGAATGTACACCAACCCCACCACTCGCAACATAGCCTGACCTCACGCATCCCCTCCTCACGTATTTGTATATAAGTGTGAATATCATTCTGTTATTACGAATGTAAATAGTAATACTGTAATTACAAATGTAAATGGTTAATACTATTACCCAAGTTGAGCTACCTGTTATATGTAATACGGTGTTAACCCCCACCGTAAAATACCTCATGTTCTTTGTAAACCGCACTGATGTTGAAAAGCGCGATATATAAGCGATTTAAATAAATAAAAATAAACTATAGGGGCACGACGTAGAGCCTGGCTCCAAGCTTCAGACTTGGACAAATGGGCATAGCAAAGACTGGGACATACTCCTTGCACTGGAGACAATCTTTTCAACAAGGAGTCTTTACGTCAGGTTACTCAGTTGTCCACTGACTTACCTGTTCCTAGGGGCTGTTCTGCACCTTCTTCTGTCCCAGTAGGTAGGAAATGTCCTGCCAAACTTTCTTCCCATAGGAGAAGAAGGTTTTATGCGTCATCTGCCCATCCTACAGATGTTCCCAAACAAGGGAAGCATCGTCCTGGTCTGCAGAATTCAACCTTTCACCAGGCTCAGCAAACCCAGCAACCACAGGGTTTCTGATCAATCTCCATCAGATGCTTGTGACTCTTGGGGTTAGAATCTGCAGTTGTTTCTTCTCAATAGAGGCAATCCACTGCTGTCATTCTAAATCCTAGACATGGATCTCTTCCCAAAAGACATCCATTTTTTCTATGTTCTATGAGCTTATAGGTCACAGGGTTCTCCTCTTCTTCCTGCTAGGGAAAGAGGTCTAACCACTATCAAACGATAGTTTCCTGTGCCAGCATGTCTTTTTTCCTTTCTATGGACTTACTACTTTGTAAGTCTTCTTCAGCTCCATTCTCTTTACCCTCTTACCAAGCTTTTCCTCTGTAAGAGCGGTATTGCTTCACTGGAGGGCTTTTCTTCAGCCTCTCTAGTTTTGTTACTTTTCCAGTGCGGAGTTCTCTCTGAATTGACTCCTCTTTTTCAATCTTGCTTTGAGACAGTTCATCAGACATGTCCAGAGTTTTCTACTCTTGTTCTGTCTGTTCTTTCTGTTTTTAAAGAGTAAGATTCTTTCTGCTGTCTGGCAAGCAGCTGCCAATGCAAGAGCCTTAATGTTTGGACCACTGGTTCTTGTCCACCAGCAACCAGATTTGTCCTCCACTAACATTCTGTCTGGTCTTAGTAGTGGCTCCAAGTCAGTGCTGTCATCTGTCTTGAAAATTTTTTCACTACAAGCTTGTTGGATTGTCTTCTCTTTCTGCCATCTCCATTCCCCTGGGTTTGGCAGCATAGTTGACATAGAACTGGCTGCTGGAGAGCCAGTACCTATCTCCTCATTCTCCTGCATCATGCTCTCTGCAATTCTACAGAGAAGCTCTCCACTATGGGCCCTTGCTAGAGAGCATGAGGGGTTTTTCTCCAACAGCTATCCTAGATGGTTGGAAAAGGCTTTTTCAGTCATGTCTCCCATGACTAGAAAGGTTCTCCCTTTTTTCACTTTCTCCTTTTTAATATAAAGGACATAGGCCTTCTCTTACGTGAAAGCTTAAGGAGTTGCCAATTCCCTGCTTTGGTCCATACTATTTCCAATCGGGAATATGCTTTTCTCCTTGCAGCTCGTCCTCATGGTAAGAACGCATGATACCTCTTTGCCCTTAAGCAGGTCAGCATGGTATCTCATTTTTATGCATCTTCTGTTCACTTACCATGCTAGAGTTCTGGAATACTTGGGACTTGCTGGCTGCAGACTGATTTCATCCTCTGCTTTTCACGTAACCGTCCTGGTTATTTCACTAGCTAGCACCCCTGTAGCCATAACCAGTGGGAATAGATTCTCTATATATCTTCTCAAGTAGGTTCCACCTTCTTGTTATTAGATGAATCTTTCCTCTCCACATTTCCTATGTGAATACCGTTCTGTAGGTATATCTGTCTGCTTCTTGCAGACACCCATATAGAGGTGTGTGTGTATATATATATATATATATATATATATATATATATATATATATATATATGGAGTGGAGGAGTGGCCTAGTGGTTGGGGCAAGGTACTTCAGGCCGGAAGGTCGGGAGTTCAAATCCCACTAGAGGACAGCAACCTTGGGCCGGAAGGACTGGGGTTTCTAGTCCCACAGGTGCTCCTTGTGGTCTTGGGCAAGCCACTTAACCCTCCATAGCCCATGTTCCCTGTAAAATAGTTATCTCCAAGTTATAATGCCCTGTTCAGTGTAATTTCAGTTTGTTCAATGTAAACCGCACTGATGCAGAATAGCGCGGTATATAAGAGAATGTAAATAAATAAATAAATATATATATTCATATCTATAGTATACATCTTACAGATGTCTATGTCTATCATTTGTGTGTATTTTATGCCCTTTCATATCTCACTATAGATATATTCTTATACGTATATCTATATATATATCTGTCAAGATATTTTATTATCGGTAGATATGTATTCTGCATTTATCTACCTGACTGTCGAGGCTCATATAGCTATATGATTCTGACAGATGGGCTTTACCCATACCTATGCTATCCAGCACGTTTGGGGTTCTACACTCACAACCACTTCTGTGGTAGTTAACAACTTCCACCATACCTTAAGGTTTAGGTAGCTCTGAAGCTCTCCATGTTCCAGTATCTCTCCTAGCTGACTCCAGTTAGGAGAGACATTGCGGATCTTCAGCTACTCACAGGCTCTAACACCTCTGGCGTTTGTCCTTTCTTTTGGGATACAAGGGGTTTCCATACCTTTTCCTCCCTCAAGGACTGTGCCTGTTTGTCCAATTCGGTCGGCCTTCTCTTTTTGCTTCCAAGGGTGAGCCACTCTGTCGCCAAAAGAGTTTGGCTTTTATCATAAAGCCTTCCGCCGAAGGCCCACCGTTTTTGGTACTACCCCAGTTATTATTGGGTTCCCCTCTTACCTTTCAGGAATCTGACCTCCACTGTTTTTTTCCTTCAGGTTTATTACCTGCACTTCACAGTGAGGTCCTCCTTGAGGTTCCTCTACTGGGTTCCACAGTAGATCCCATGAACCTCCTTACTGCTGTGTAATCCTGTTAGGGGAGGTCCATATTGCAATATTTCTTTCAATATCATTGATGATAATTATCATCCACACATGGACTCCTTGTCTGCAGTCCTATGCTAGGTTAGCTATTTCACAGCACCTTTCTTTCTTCAACTCCTACCCTCCATCCTCATGATGCCTGGTGTTGTGGGGGATAGCATGTTCCAACCTATGACATGCTGGGACTCCAGACATCTCAGCTTGGGAGTCCCCATATGTGGAGACTCATTCCTGCTTGTTCCTGGAGATAGCACAGTTACTTACCTGTAACAGGTGATCTCTGGGAACAGCAGGAATAAGTCTTCACAACCCACCTACCTCCCCAGGAGTTGTATCTCTATCTATCTTTCCTTTCCTCTCTCTCTCTTTGTCTCAGCTTTAAAACTTAACTGAGGAAAGGCAGTTGGGAAAGGTGGGAAGGCAGCACGCAGGTGTGGTGGGATGCTTTCAAAAGCTCTTTGATTGGATGCTGGGAAGCGTTCCTGCGCAGACTCCGTCGGTACCGACGTACCCATATGTGAAGACTTATTCCTGCTGTTCCTGGAGATCACCTGTTAAAGGTAAGTAACTGTGCTTTTTCTCTTATTACTCTTAAATGGGTTACATTGTAGCTTCATTGTATGACCCCTAGTCTTTCTAGTTTTTGATGGTGTAAACAACCGATCTACGATTAGGAGCGGCCAGAAGTGAACACATCACACCTATCCTCAAACAGCTCCATTGGCTCCCTATACACGGAAGACTTACATTCAAAACCCTCATTCTCACATTTAAGGCCTTAAATGGTTTATCGTCCACATCACTTACTAAACTCATCCAATCCGTCCCATCAAATAGAAATAGGAGACATGCAGCATTAAACTCACTAACAACCCCAAAGGCTATAACAACGTGCAGCCTATCAACATCAAACAGAGCTTTCATGTTTAGCGCACCAAAATACTGGAATTCTCTCCCACCTGATCTCCGTGCCATAACCGACCTAACCCAGTTCAGAAAGGCCCTTAAACTGCACCTTTTCATCAAATACTACCCCACATGAACCGTAACATAACAGCCTCACCCTAGTACAAGCCACAATATCCCTCTTGTTCCAAGCATCCCTGCTAATTTTATGTAAATAGTTCGAGCATGCTATCTAGCTAATAGATTATATACTCCATGTAAATAGTTCTCCCATGTTATCCAAGTTGATACTCCTGTTATATGTAATACCAAACAGCCTGTTGTTCTGGTTCCTTTCTGTTATTTGTAAACCGCGCTGATGTCAAAGAGTGCGGTATATAAGAAGTTGAAATAAATAAATACCCATTCCACTCCATTTGTTAATTTGTAGACCTCTATCGTATCTCTCCTCAGCTGTCTCTTTTCCAAGTTGAAAAGCTTTAACCTTCAAGCCTTTCCTCATATGGGTATCCTTCCATTCCCTTTACCATTTTGATATAGTTGATCCTACATCCCTCTGACATGATTAATAGAAAAGATGAAAACTTCAGTGCATGCCCCCCTGGTCTACTAAAGCCAGAGGCAAATTCCATGCACCCATTGGGGCATATGATGAGGTTAACATATGGTTTAGTTATGTTTCTGTTAACAGCATTGCAATAACATTTTGTTCAAGTTCATTCATGGTGGTAAATGGGCAGAGGACCCTATGTGGATCCCTGATACAACTGACTAAAATAATTCAGGGGGAAAGTCAGTCTGTCTATCATCTGCTTTGTGACACAGTGGAACCTACTTAGTATATATAAACTTTTGGTGTGTGCAAATCAGTTGTATGAGTTAATCTGTATACAATTGGTTTGTACAGGTCAATGTCTAAAATGGGTGGAGATCTGACCTTTCCCTCTCTGGCTTGGGTGGGACTTTGCTAGGCTATGATAGCAAATTGCTAGCACAAATTAAGGGGCATTTGGATCATGTTCCTCAGTGGACAGGAAGAGGCCTTGTAATGCCCGGATGGACCCAGTTATTGTGAAAGGTAAAATGTAGTAATAAAAATTGCAGCCCTCTTATTCTCTAAATCACAAAGCTTTCTCAAGGTTTTTGGTATAAGCCAAATTTATGTAAGGAAAGTGCAGAAAGGAGATGGGAGGAAAAGGTGAGGAGCTGGGCCTGTGGGTTCAGCTGGACAGAGTTGTGAGCAGCAGGCCAAAGCTATATTCTCTTCTGATAAGGTTACCAGATCTCCCTGCTTTTGAAATCTGACTCAATGGACTGTAACCATCTGCTGTCCTTGATTTCAGTGGGGACAGAGGCAAAAGGCTTTGCTTCTCCTGCCTACCACTCTGATGCAGACTTCTCTATCCTGGTAAGAGAAGATGTAAAATTAATCTCTTTTCTGAATAAGGAGGAAGAATTTTAGAAATATATAGAATATGTATCTATAAAATGCATTTAAGGAGGTCTGCTACTGTCTTTCTTTAAACTTGTGAAATTACTGAATGGTACCTGGAGTGGGCATTTTAAAATATGAGGAAAAGATTCCCAAGGCAAGAGGACCCCTAACCCACCTAGCCTAGCTCAGCCCTACCCCGCTGTCCCAGATTTGTTCTCCAAATATCTGGTAACTCAATGATGAGGGGAGTGTAGTCACTAAAGAGAGTCAAGAAATGAATGAAATCAATCCAGTAAAAATGGGTTAACTTATATTTTTTGTATAAGCAAACTGAATTGCCTGCTTTTTGCTGGGAGTATGGGTAGAGAGAAGGGGGAGGAGTTGCCCTAATTATGTCCATTTTTTAAATCTGGCTCCAAATCCATGAAATTGCAAGAGACCCAGAGACTGCTGTGCCCCCTTATCCCTTTCATGTCTCACCAATAGGATTATGCCAGACACATTTATGTAAATTCAGTCTGGCACTAACTGAATTGTATAATGATCAGACCTAGCAACTGTGAGGAGATGGTAAATGAAAGGTTTCCAAAGCAGAGGACAAAATTATAATTTGGATTGTCCTGGTTCCTTTCTGTGCAGAAGATGGCCAGGAAATGTAGAAATGCTTCTGGTCTGTGCACACCAGAAGGTATCATAGGTAAGAGAGAGTGATGTGTATGTTATTTTCTATCCCTCTGTGGGATTAGAGATCCTCTATTCTCTGAGGGCAAGCAGTAAGAATTCCTCACATATGGGTGACATCTTCAATGGAGTCCCACATTGGCATGCTTCCTAGCTTCTTTTGGGAGGCTGTACTGTGTTTGTGTGCCTGCCACTTTGGCGCCATCTTCTGTAGTCTTTGTTTTTCCACAGAGTCCCATGGATGTTTCGGTCCTTCTCTGGTTAATGTTCTTTTTACCCCCTTCAGGGACCTTCCTGACAAGTCTGACTCTGATGGCTGGATGACTGATGTGAATTCAAAGATCTTATTGGAGGGCAGGTCTCCGAGCTCCCATCAGACTGCTCCCCTCCGCACGAATAGTCTCCTCTGTAGAACATTTCCTTTCAAGATTTTGTGAGGGATATGGCCAAGAACATTCCATTTTCACTGGAGATGGAGGAGGAGTTGGAGATCCTGCAATACTCCTTGGCACCTAAGGAAGCAGTGACAGTGTCAGGGCACCACATCCTACAGCGGCTATAAATGAAAATGTGGGAGAATCCCCTCACTGTGCCACTAGAAGGCTGGACTATGTATAAGGTTCAAAAAGCTCCTGGGTTTGAGAAACCTCAGCTTCCGTACCACTCTTTGTGGTAGAGGCTACCCTCAAAAGAATTAAGAGCACCAAGACTCCTTCCTTGATGTCCCCGGGTAGGGAGGCTCTGACATTTGACCCTTTTGGAAGGAGGTGCTTCCAGAGCTCCATGCTTATGGCTTGAGTACAGCATTCTTGAAGGCTGCAGAGAAAGTTGCAGTGGAGAGAGAGAGGTTGAGAATATGAGAGATGGAAGGGACTATAGTAGAGAAGATGGAGCTAAGGAGACAGGTGGAAATAGGATCAGAGGAGCAGGTAGTGAGTTTGGACGAGGAAAAAAGATGAGTGGTTTCCTCCTCAGAGATCATAGAAAAGGAAGAAAGGGTAGCAGAGGTAGGGGGAAAGTTGGGAGTAGTTGATCTTGTGGATTTTGTCATGAAAGTAGTCAGCCAGGATTTGGGCAGAAAGGGAGGGAGGTGTCAGAGGGGGAGGTGCCTTGTGGAGAGAGTTGAGAGTTGTAAAGAGATGGCGAGGATCAAAGGCAAGAGAGTCAAATGGACACAATAGTCTTGTTTGCTGAGTGTTATGGCTGACTGGAAAGAGACATGAATTTGAAGTGTAGAAAGTCTGCAAGTGTGTGGGATTTGAGCCAAGCTTGCTTAGCTGAGTGGGTGCAGGAACGTAGATGGCGGGTAGTGAAGACAGCCAGGGTTTAGGTACAGATTTGGCATAGGTGGAGCAAGAGCATCCAGAGCAGAGGAGAGTGCAGTGTTATAGGAAGCTACTGCCTTATCAACAGACTTGGATGACATAATGGAGCAAAGAGGTGATGAGACAGTGGAGGAGAGAGCCAATGGTTAATAAAATGAAGATTTCTAAAGAGGTTGGAAGAGATAGGGTGTGGTTGAGGCGGTGAGTGATGAAGAGTGAAGCTTAGCAGGTGATAGTCCTATAAGGGAAGAAGTGAGGTACAGAAATTTGAGGATAAGTAATTAGAGAAGAATACAAGGTCAAGGCAGTGGCCTTGCTGGTAAGGGCAATAGAGCAAAGCTGGAGGTTGCATGATGAGGTAAGGAAGAGGAGCTTTAAAGCATAAGGGTCAGAGGGGTTATCAACATGAATGTTAAAATCCCCGAGAATAAGGGAGGGGGGAGATGAATCCAGAAAGAAGGAAAGCCATGAGACAAAGTCAGGGAGAAAGGCAGAGGTGGACTTGTCAGGGAATCAATAAATAACAGCTAATCGAAGAGGTAGTGCAGTAAAAGGTCGGATGGAATGCACTTCAAAGGAGAGAAAGGAGTGAGACTGAGGCAGAAGGAGGGGTTGAAATTGACAGGAAGGAGAGAGTAGAAGCCTCCACCACTGCCAGTGGGATGAGGCATGAGGGAGAATTGATAGCTGCCATGACAGAGAGCAGTGATTGAAGCTGAGTCCTCAGGGAGGAGCCGGGCCTCAGAGCAAGAAGATGGGAGTGTATTAGAGATAAAGAAATCATGAGTAAAGGCAAGTTTATTTGAGATGGAGTGTGCGTTCCACAAGGCACATGAGAAGGGAGAGAGGAAGGGGAAAGGAGAGGGATATAAATACGATTTGAGCTGTTGCATGAGGATCTGCTCTGGGAGTGACAAAAGTCTCTGGGGGGGGGGGACAGGGTTGGAGTTGATATCTCCAGAAGAGAGAAGGATCAGGAGTAGAAGAGTGCAGGGTAGAGAGGAGACAGCATGGAGGTAACGAGGGTGAGGTTCTCTCAGAGAGAGAGGAGATGGCTGAATGAGAGTGAGAAAGTGGTGAAGCTCCAGAGCTGATGATAGGGTAGAGGACAAGATCGCGGTGAAAGTGAGGATGGTAAAGGAGAGATAAGGGGGAGGGGCTTGAAGGTGGTGGTAGGAGGGGAGAAAATTAGGGCGTATGAGGAAGAGAAAGTGTTGAGGAGCTATAAAGAGAGAGATGGAGAGGAGCACAGAAGTCAGAAGATGACCTTTAAAGATGCTGGTTGTCAGCTTCACAGAAGACATGTACTTAGTAAATCTTTTCTGTGTGTTGTAATAATGGAGATTTTTTTCCCTAATCATGTTTAGACCACCTGTACAACTATGACTGGGATATTCCAGTTTCCAGGAATAATGTACACATATAATCCCAAACAGGTCCTGGTTCCAAGAAGACTGAAGTGTTTATCACAAAAGATCCAACCTTCATTCCACCATTTTCCTTATAGGTAAAAGAAGCAGAGCTGAAGATGAAGCATGTTACCTAGGAGTCACCTGCACCAGCACCTGAGTATCGAAACACATAAATAATATTACCAAGGCAGTATACCTCAAAATAAGGACCCTTTATCACTTACGTCTGCTGCTGGAGGCTGCCAATTTCTGCACCGTATTCCAGGCCCTTATCTTTCCATACTTTGACTATGCAAATATTCTCCACGGTCTGCCAGGCTACGCACTTCATCCTCTGCAAATGGCCATGAGCACTGCAGCCCGAACCCTGTCTGGAGCCTCCAGATCTGAATTTGTGATGCTCATCCTAAGGTAATTGCATTGGTTCCCAATAGCTAGCTGCCTAAAGTACAAAGCCCTCTGAATGACATTAAAAATCCTGCATAACCTCTCTGCAATCTCCATGGAGGAAATCATATATTGGACACCCAACAAGAGAATGAGAAGAACAAACATGACAAACACACCCACCATCCCGTCAGCAATAAGAAAGAGTCCCCAAGCTGCTAATAGCTGAGCCTTCTCATTATACGGACCAGCCGCTAATAGCTGAGCCTTCTCATTATACGCACCAACTCTCTGGAACTCCCTCCCTGCCCCGATCTGCTCCATCTCCAACCTGTCAACCTTCAGGAAAGCGATAAACATGACAAACACACTCACCATCCCGTCAGCAATAAGAAAGAGTCCCCAAGCTGCTAATAGCTGAGCCTTCTCATTATACGGACCAGCCGCTAATAGCTGAGCCTTCTCATTATACGCACCAACTCTCTGGAACTCCCTCCCTGCCCCGATCTGCTCCATCTCCAACCTGTCAGCCTTCAGGAAAGCGATAAACATGACAAACACACTCACCATCCCGTCAGCAATAAGAAAGAGTCCCCAAGCCGCTAATAGCTGAGCCTTCTCATACAGACCAAGTCTCTGGAACTCCCTCCCTGCCCCGATCTGCTCCATCTCCAACCTGTCAGCCTTCAGGAAAGCGATAAACATGACAAACACACTCACCATCCCGTCAGCAATAAGAAAGAGTCCCCAAGCCGCTAATAGCTGAGCCTTCTCATACAGACCAAGTCTCTGGAACTCCCTCCCTGTCCCGATCTGCTCCATCTCCAACCTGTCAACCTTCAGGAAAGTGATAAAGACACATCTTTTCCAACTGTATTATGACCATATACCATAGCTATGCTATGGATCATGCCTGCCAGCCATAGTTCAGACCTACCTACTTCTCATGGTCCACTAACCAGTCTGTAGATAGTTCATCCCTATTACTACTCAAGTTGACACCCCTGTTTAATGTAAAATGGTTTATTGTTTATAGTGCAAACCTGATGCTATTGTTCCGTCCCTTGACACCTGTGTGAAGTGTGATACTTGTTCCCTGTAAACCATGCTGATTTTGAAATAGTGTGGTATATAAAATCAAATAAATAAATATCTTATTTGTCTCATAAAACCTTCAAGGTGAACATCAAAAATTACGTATCTGGTTCCTTTCCTCTGATGTGTGGCTTCCTGTAGGACTTTGTTTTAGCTGTGACCCTACCTAATAATTTTCTAGCACCATTAGTTACTCTTATTCAGTTATTGCCCTTCCAAAGGAGTATAAACTGGACTGGCTAACCTACTTGGATCAACTATCAATAAAGAAGCAACAAGCAGTCAAGAAATCAGACGACGCATTGCTCTTGGCAGAATGGCTATGAAAGACCTAGATAAGATTCTCAAGAGCAGAGATGTCTCTCTCCATACAAAGATTCGACTTGTTCAAGCCATGGTATTTTCAATAACATCATATGGATGTGAAAGCTGGACAGTGAAAAAGATAGACAAGAAGAAAATTGATGCCTTTGAATTATGGTGCTGGCGGCGAATACTGTGTATACCATGGACTGCCTGAAGAACAAACCAGTCGGTATTAGAGGAGATCAAACCTAAGCTTTCTTTAGAAGCTCAGATGACAAGACTTCGACTTTCATACTTTGGACACATCATGCGAAGAGAGAGATCATTAGAGAAAGACATTATGCTTGGCAAGATAGAAGGTCAACGCAAAAGAGGAAGGCCAGCAATGAGATGGATCAATACAATAACAGCAGCCACGGGTACCAGTCTGTCAACAATGAGCCGCCTGACTGAAGATCGAACACAATTTAGGATAGCTATCCAGAAGGTCGCCATGAGTCGACTCTGACTCGACGGCACTTAACAACAACAACAATCCTCCATAAGCTAAAATTAAATACAGTGAAACCAGTCTCAGTTCAGTTCAACCCTGCCTTCATGGTGTCAGTATATCAGCCAAAAAACTGTGTGATCCTAGGGGTTATTCTGAACTGCAAATACATGTTTATTCCATGCATTTCAATGGTTATTAAAAAGCCTTTTTTGCTCTTAGAAAATTAATTCACTGAGATATTGTCTCAATCTGAAGGCTTTGGTTAATTTGCTTGTCATTAACAGAATCGATTACTCTAATTCCTTCTTAGCTGGTGTCCCTTCGGTACAACTGAAAATAATTCAGTTATTTCAAAAATATGGCGGTGAAGCTGATTCATGGTGTATGTCTATCAGTCATATAACATCATTTCTCAAGGAACAACAATGGCTACACCAGTAAGTAACAGAATTCGGTTTAAGATTATTCTTCTCATCCATCGGGTATTGCATTTTGGTTTTTTACTATATCTTGATTCTCTCTTATTTCCATATACTCCAACATACTCACTGAGATCCGCACAGGCAAATCTGCTGGTAATTCCCTCCCATGGAGTCCAAGGGCCCGCTTTGCCTGTCTTGCCCCAATCCTTTGGAACGCCCTACGCAAATATTTGCGGCTTGCACACTTGCCAAAATTCAAATGCGGTTGTTTGAGTAATCAATGAGATGGACCCCCACTTCCCTTCATCCCATGTCCATTGTGTTCTGCTACATTTTTCCTGTCCCATCATGTCTGTCGTTTTTGTTTTTTTTTTAAATTTAAGGAATCTTTTCTTTTTCCTCTTATGTTATTCCCTGTTAATATTGCAATTTTTTAACTTGATTTGTAAACCACTTTGATAGAATTTTCTTTTGAAAGATGGTATAACAAATACTGTAATATAAAAAGAAAATAATAAATGAAAAGTTCCAAGCAGTGCAACTTAAGTTTAATGTGTAGCCACTAAAAGGATTTTGAGGTAGTTTAACTGGTAGTGGAGATCAGCCCAGTGGTTAGAGCACTGGCTTGGTATCAAGAGACCAGGGTTTAATTCCTGCTAGCACTCCTTGTGGCTTTGGGTAAGTCACTTAACCCTCCATTGCCTTGGAAGAAAGGCCTGGCAATCTACTTCTGATCACACTGCTGGGCGGCCAGAAGTCAGCATTGACTCAAAGGCACACATTGCATTTGGTAGTGGATTTTGATTAAAAGCCTAATAATGTAAGAAGGCTATTTAATTAACATGTAAATAAAACTCTTTGTGGGAGGCTTTTGGTGTGCAGTGATTAAGTGATTATACAGAAGCTTTCTCCATGAAGCGTTTCCATTTTTTATGAGCACTCTTTTTTTCCCCTTCACATTTATCTTTTTATTGGGGTTTGGTGCTCTGGGCATGTTTCATCCTATCCAGTGCCAGTCATGGGCATGAAGGACTGGCTTAACATGATATTTGGGCCCTGGGTAAAGATATGTTTCTGGGTCTCTACATGGATCCCCATTACCCACTTCTCCCCAAAGCCAAATGTTTATAGGGGACAGACCCAGATAGCAGGGCCATTGCAACACAGTAGGCAAAGTAAGCATGGCAAGGGGGGGGGGGGGGTGCTGATGTTTGGAGAGTGTCAGAATTCAGAAAAATAAAAGCTGAGGAAATAAAAAGAATACAAATAAATTAAAAATTATAACAAAAAAATAATACAGCAAAAGATTGAAAGGAACATTAAAAACTAGGGGGTTATCAAGAACAGTATTTTTGATGCAGGTCATGGGCATGGACAAATGAGAAAGGAGGGTGACAATAGGTTGAAAGGGGGAGGGGGGGTACCAGAAACACTAGCATGGGCTCTGCCAGATGGACTTCAGTACCACTTTTTTACCGCTATGTGTGGTACAGATCTCTGGTGCTACTGTATGTATGATTAAAGTTATTACAGATCATGTACTACAGTACAGGAAAATAGTTTAGAATGTCATGTAACAAAATAGCACTTAAAGGATTAAAGTTTATAAGAATGGTAATTAGTTTATCAGTCCCATCCTTGCTATCATTGCTGTTGAAGGGTGGCCCTGGGTTAAGTGCTTGCCCAAGGCCACTAGGGGTTTAAGTGCGGCACTGAGCCTATGTGGACCTGGCTCATTTTGTGTTCAGGCAAACAGGAAGTTCCGTCATCCCAGACTAGCCAGTGCTTCAAGCTTTGGGCTGGTGGTATGATGTAGAAGGACACGTTTCAGCATTGTCTTGCCCAGGTAGTTTCTTCTCCAGACGAGGCTCTGTGCAGTCACTTCAAGGCAGGTCTGTCCTTTTAACTTCATATATATTAGTTTATATAGGCTGTTGAATATAGACCTTGTGACAACCTCGCTATCTGTGCAAGGTGTAGAATTAGGGTAGTGGTTTGCAGGACCATTCTTGGAGCATCATTGCTAATCTGGCTTTTAGAGAAGTGCAGCCATACCTAAGAACCACATTAATGCATGTTTTGGATCACTTGATAACCTGGCTTTATCAGAGGATTGTGATGGGAACCACTGGATTAAGATGTCTAACTGACTTCATAAAGAACAGATGAGTAAGTTCAGTGTTTTTCAAGGTCCATTTCAAATGTTTTCATATAGAGAAATTCCTTATAGATTTTTTGCTAGTGGGTTAGTGGGTTTTCTCTTTGTCTCCCAAAACATTTGCCAGATGCTGTTCAGTCACATGCAAGATTTGATATTGAATTTTAGGACAAAAAGCACCATTTGAATTTTCAGAAAAGTAGTTGCAGTGGGTGGAGTAGTTAGTCCTTGTTGACTTTCACCTTTTATTCTGAAGATGGCGCCCCAAGAGCATGCTTTCAGTTAGCATGTGCGTGAACGGAGGTAACATGAGACTGGCAGGCTTTCTCAGCAGGATATTAAACAAACTGTTACCTTATATCAGAAAGGCGTACAGCAGGCCATCAGCCTGTATGATTACTGTTAAATCTGTAAGGTTAGAATTTACTTTCGGTAGCTGGGTGGAAGCTCACCACAAATCTTTTGGCTTTGGTGATGTTACAAATGACATAATACGATTTATTTATGTAGTAGTTATGTCCTAAATGCAGGTAATTTATGAGATGGCTCTAACCATGATAGATTGCATGGAAACACTTGAAAGCCTTTCAAAAAGCAATAACTTAGTAGTGGGAAGTTGTGATTGCTAAAAGGTATTATTTCAGCTTGCTGTATGTACTTTTAAAATACCACACAATACACAAATAGGTTGTTTTTCCAAAGGACTTGGTATCTAACCTTAAAAATTAGATGTCCGGACTTTTGAATTCAATAATTCACTAGCTTTGGGTGCCTTAAATCATAAGCTTTCTAAACTAGGGTGCCTTTAAAGGGGGGGGGGGGAGTTAAGCTCTCATTGCTGATTTCCACTGAACAGCACTTAATATAGGAGCCTTAACTGAGGCAAATCCATAGCAGATTTAACATTAGGAGGCTCTGTATTCAAAAAATTGTCTTGAATATAGGAATCTGAACTTAGCTCCGAACTTAGGCACCTCTAATGAGACTGGTGGCAGCAGTTCAAATTATGGGCCCTGAAGCAACAATTTTAAACGGGCCTCTAACGTAAGGATATCCATGTCATAAACTGTAAATGGGCCCCCTTCTTCTCTGCACTGCACAGGATTCAAAGAAGATGCTTTTCCTTGATTTTATTTCTATATTGACTGGTAAGAACTTATGCTGGGTCAAGGGTTCACTGAGCCAAGCATCCTTCTCCAAAAATGGCAGTATGGGTTACTTGCAGGCATCTAGCAGATACTAATAGGAAGGTCATTCTCAGAATTAAGAAGGTTGCAATTTTTAACTTTGCCTGTTTATGGGCTGGCTCTCCAAGAACCTGTCCAAACCTTTTATAAAGTCAGCTATGCTAGGAATCTTGATCACATTTTCTGGTAACAATAGCCTATGGTCTTCACGACCGTGACTTGCATGATTTAGAGTGCTGTCAAGATCATATGCCCTGCTTCATAGCTGGAATGAAATCACTTGATTTACTGTCCTTTCGAGCACAGTGGAGTCATCTGGCAAACTTCATGTCAATGCCACATGCTGCTGTTTAATGTAAAAACACCATCATGAGGTGAAGCTACCTCAACAGTGGGAAGTGTCAGGAAAAGAGAGGCCTAAGAGTAACTAGCAATAACTTTACACTGTAAGTAAAAAACCAAAAGGCTTGTCTCTTGGTAGAGACATCACTCTTCCTTGCGAGTATTTGTGCCACATTCACTTCTTGACCTCCAGGTTGGGCACAGAGTAAAGATTCTCTTACCCTCCAGCAGCATTGGCCTCGGAGTGCTTTGTTTTCTGGGGTCTTTACCCCGGAAGGCTGAGTTCTGTGGGGCAGTGGACCTGGATACTCCAGAATATGGCCAGCACGATGGGGTGTACGCAGGGCACTGCTACTTCAACTGGTGGGTGCTTTCAACTATTCACTTAAAATTTTCAAGTGATAATTTTATTGTTGTATTTTTGAACTTGTTTGCTTCAGGTATGTTGGCCTTTTCACGGATGTATTTAATTATTAGGCATTATTAACTGCCTTTATCAAAAAATTCACCTAAGACAGGGCCCAACAGTTCTCCCTGACATAGACAACTTACACTGTAGTAGCAGCATAACAATAGCAAAATGATCCCTGTCGCATAATAGACAATTAGAACAATGGGAGGTAGGCAATAATATGATACAATGTCAGTAATGTACACCTTAAAACAGCACAGTAGAACATTCAAATGACAGACATACAATAAAATGGTAGGGTGGCCGACTGTTGTAATGCGGTGGATTGAGGCTCTAGTCTCTTTGGGAGAATGGATTTAAAGCCCACTGCACTGCATTGCCCCATTGGGGTCAGTGTTCCTCTTGTACAAGCCAAGGTAAAGGCACAGAGGGGGGTAACCTGCACCGAGTGACAGTTATAATTCAAATAAAAAGCACAGAACAGGGGTTACCAGCAGTTACAACCCAAAATAAAAGTGCCTTACTGGTCGGATTGGATAGGCCATGCTGGTCTTTATCTGCCATCATTTACTATGTTAGAATACAAATGGTAAACTTTAGTAGGCAGCACAGTAGAGCATTCAAATAACACAGAATACCTACAGCGTCAGCACAGTACAAATGATGCACCATGGAAAGGCAACAAATCAGATTATTAGTTACATTTTAAAAATATATGGCTTAGGGGGCGGAGTTAAGATGGCGGCACGATAGGAGTTTGGTGTCTCTGTCTTTTCCTTCGGCGTTCTTTTCCTTATGCCACCTAGACGACGCGAGAACCCCAGAGCCAAGCCCGCAAAGGGTGTTTCTTCTGCGGCTGGCCAACAGCAGATAGAGGCACTCCTCCTAAAGGCCCTGGCGCTAGAGAAGGCTGCAGAGGGCTCGCTGCTGTGGTCCACTAATGGGGAGGTGGCCACGGCTGAGCAACTTACAACTATCCCGCAGCTGCATTCCGCGGCTCCGTTGGAGTCAGAGCCTGTGGAATTAGGCTCTGCTGACATCGCTCTGCTTACCTCGGGGGAGGAAGACAGAGCTCCGGGCCTGCCGGCGTCCTGTTCAACACCGCTCTTAATTCCCTCTGTTCACGCACCGAGAGCTGAGGAAGATCTTGAGCTGGCTGGTGAGCTGGTTTCTGGTCCTTCTGTTCCTGTGGTGGATGCCTCTGGTGTGAACTCGCCCCTAAGCTTCCAGCAGCAGTCTTTGGGCGGAATCTTCCCGGAATCAATATGGAGATTATTGGTGAAGCTGGACACGACTGCTTCCAAGTGCGCCGCGGATGTCTCTGCTCTTGTGCAGGTGGTGGCTCAGAATTCGTCAACACACTCGGATTTCGTGAAGAACACACAAGAGAAGTTTGCTGTGATTACTAAAGACGTTAGTGACTCTAAAGCTGTTACAGACCAATTGGTTAAGGATAAATTAGTTATACAATATGGTTCTTTGTAATTATTTCATGTATATAGTTCAACCCTGTTAGCCAAGTTGGTACTCCTGTTCCATGTAAAACCAAACAGCTTGTTTTTCTGGTCGTTTTTGTTATACTGTAAACCGCGCTGATATCGAATAGTGCGGTATATAAGCAACTGTAATAAATAATAATAAATAAATAAATACATCAGAAGTTAGAACAATTTGAAAATAGGTTTAGGGCTTTAAATTTAAGAATTGTAAATTTTCCTCAGATAATTGGTATGTCTCCTTTGGATACCTTTAAAAAGTATATGTCTGAAGTCCTTAATGTTCCTGGTTCCGCATTTCCTCCTATATCTCGAGCCTATTTTTTGCCAGTAAAGAAAGTTGAGCAAGATATTTCCCCTTTAACTGCTCCTGATAATCTTACTGATTTCCTTGAACGCTCTTCTCTCTCAGTGCAGGCTCGTTCTACATTATTTGTATCTTTTGTATTTGATACCGATCTTTCCAGAATATTTTCCTTATACTTTAAAAAGCTTTCCATTCCCTTTTTTGGAGAATGTGTACGAATTTTTCCAGATGTGAGTCGTGCCACATAGGAGCGCAGATGCCAGTTTTTGATCATGCGACAAGAAACTGTGGCTTTGGGGGCTAGTTTTCGCTTGCGCTATCCCTGTAAATGTTTTATTTCTTTTTTGGGGGTTAGATACATCTTTTTTGTACCGGAACAGCTACGGTCCTTTCTTAACCTCAAGAAGCTCTCGACTGTGTCCAGTTTGGAGAGAGACGATGTATGATTCAAAAATAGGTAATGTAATGTTTAGAGAACACTAGGGCATGCTTATTGCTTTTTCTTGTCATTTTTCAAGTATTACTTTTCCCCACTTGTCACTTTGTCCCCCCTGCTTGGATATTGGGGTCTACTTTTGAGAGTTGTATTTGTTATCTTATTGTAGTGTAACTGAGTATTCTTTGTTCTTCTTGATTAGTATATTAACAACTCTTATGTTTCTTTCACAAGATTTATGTTTGTAAAGTTTGTTAAAGCTTATAAATAAATAATTTAAAAAAAAAGATATGGCTTAGCAAGAGGTAGAAGAAAACATTACACCAGAGATGAAATACTTAGTAGTGGGGTATAATGTGGAAAAGATAAAGCGAGAGATTCCGTGAGGATTGTTACCTTACACAGGAAGTAAGTGGAAGAGATGCGTTTTTCACAGAATAAACTTGGCGTTCTTTTTATAACACCCATCAGCAAAAAGATACAGAAGAAAACCAGAGCACAAAGCAGGTTGGGGTGAAATTATCAAAATATTTTAATTGTTTTAAAAGAGCCATCCTCAAACAGCTTGTATTAACCCTTATTCAAAGCAAAAAAAACTCACTGGCAAGCTTTCAGGGGTAGTTAAACAGAGCTGCATACGCTTTGTAGCACTATACAAAGGATTAGCTAACTGAAGACAGGGGCGTTGTCCTCAATGGCTTTCCTAAGGTTGGCTGATGGAAAAGTGATTTCCCTATTACACCAAAGGTTTCACCATGTCAGTGTTTGCTTCTCTGCCTGGTGATCGGGGTGTTCCTTCCCTTCTTCAAGGTGCTCATGGTCTGGGAATAGTTTCAGGAGATCCCAGGCAGGCCTCCTCAGAGTCATCACAGCAGAACTATCCTCTGTCAACCAGGTCATTTTCTCCCAACATCAGCACCAACACCAACAGTGATTCACAACAGATTTCTCCTCATCAGGACATCAGACATCGAAGAACAGCTATTGGGGAAGAAGCAATTTGAGCATCACTTGAGGTCTGATGCTGATGGCAATATCTTATGACTTTGATTTCTATAGAACTCTGATTGGCAGTGGTGGTGCAACAGAAGAATTTCAAGGACTCCGCTGTACTCTATTTCAGGCTTCCCTCTACTTTATAGAAATCAATTGGGATGGTGGGTTTGAGCTTTGACTCTACTCTCTCCTTCTCTGCACACATCCAACAGTTGGCTAAAACCTGTCACTTCTTTCTCTATAACATTAGCAAAATTCATCCCTTCCTTTCGATACACACTACCAAGACCCTCATCCACTCACTAGTCACCCCCTATCTTGACTATTGCAACCTGCTCCTCCCTGGTCTCTCTCTCTAAATCATCTTCCTCCCCTTTCAATCTGTTCAAAGCTCAGCTGCATGGCTTATCTTCCGCCAGTGTTGCTATGCTCTTGTAACCCCTCTTCTCAGGTCACCTCACTGGCTCATTATCTGTTTCTGCATCCAGTTCAAACTTCTCTTATTGACCTACAAGTTCATTCATTCATTCTGCAGTTCCTCACTACCTTTCCTCTCTTATCTCACTCTACCCCCCTCCTCGGGAGCTCCTCTCCTCTGGCGGATCCCTTTTATCTGTGCCCTTCTCTGCCACTGCCAACTCCAAACTTCATTCATTTGATCTTGCTGTTCCATATGCTTGGAATAAACTACCTGAGTCAGTGTGTCGGGCTCCTTCTCTAGCCCTATTCAAGTCCAGGCTGAAGACCCACCTCTTTGAGGCTGTTTTTGGATCCCGATGCTCTTCATTCTCTTGTCCATTACTTACGTGTAGCTTGCCATACTCAAGGCCCCATTTTTGTGATATTTTTCCATCTTGACTAGATTGTAACCTCTGAGGAGCAGGGATTGTGTCTTAAATCTGTATGTACAGCTCTGTGTATGCCTTGTAGTGCTATACTGTACAAATGATTGTTATTAGTAGTAGAGCTTTCCACTCTGTAATAGGATGATGGGTTATAGTCTGGACAGAGAGAAACTGATGCAAACTACTGACTTGAGAGAGCCAGTCACCTTGCTTTGGATAAAAATGGATCATTATGTCTAGTTTTGATTCTGAACCAAACTCTATATTTAAGTGTAAGATAAAGGAATTCCTCTTTAGAATGCACAGCCACCAAGACTCTGGAATTTTGGTGGAGCCACCATCAAGTTTGTCTTGTGCATTATGTAGGTCATTCTCAAAGCTTTAGTTATCTATAGACATGGAAATCATGGACACGTCTCCTTAACCATTCCACAAATGCTGTTTGCAAATTTAAGTAATTAGCCTTAGATTACAAGGTCCTGCACTGGGATTTGAACCCTGGCCACTACTCTAACCATTATGCTATTAGACGTCTTGGTTCTGAAGTACTCTCCTGGGGACATCTGTATTGACATTTGATACATGTGCATATCAGGCACGTCCACATTTCTGGAATTGTGCCTGAACTTGCACGTGCCTGCCTTTCTTTTCAGACATTCTGGCTTTGGTGTCCCAGATTGCACTGGGACGTTCCATTTGAAATGTGCCTCTGTGCATTTTGCAGGAGTCTTCAATACTTTGGCATGTAGGAAAACATGCAGTGATCCTGAGGTCTCTTAAAGAACTGCTAGAAATTCTTTGATGGTATCTGAAAGGCTAAAATGCACCTTGTTTGGGTTTTTAAAATGTTGACAGTCTTGCCGGATAGGTGCAAGTCTTTCTTCGGCCTATGGTTTGCTTTCCTTATGTTGCATTTTGATTCACTGTAAACGGAACAGCACAGTGGCCTTGTTAAAAATGTAGAAAAATCATTGCACAAGTTGCAGGTAATAACACATATGCTAAAGCAATGCAGTTTCTTATAGATACGATTTCAAGGACACCTCCTTCATCAGATTAATGACTCCTGTCATCTGGCGAAATGTCCCTCTCCAAGGTTTGTCTAAAGATAGTCTGTTAGTTGACCAGAATGGCATCGGGCAATGAAGGTCATTATCTTTGCTGTTTGGTGCAAGGTTGCAAGTGCGTCATCTCGTCAGTAAGATGTGAAATGGTAACCAGTTATCAATGTATTACTTTGTGCTGTATCTGTTTGGCATTTAGTTTTGCAAAAGCATTAAAAGCTCTTCTACAATTGATCTCCGGCTCTGAATCCCATCCCAGCAAAGAAGTTAGATTTGAAGTCTGGAAGATACATAATGCTAACGGCAATGCTCGTTATAATACTGAAAGTCATCTCTAGATTGAAAAGTCTGATCACCATGATGTTTATGTTTATTAACATTTGATATATCACCTCTCACATGATAGCAACAAAATGGTTTACAATATAAAATACATAAAAACTAAAATCAACCATAAAAGACAAATATAGACAATAACCAACCTCATAACTAGCATGTTCAACAAACAATCCAGTCACCTTGTATTGGTCCAGCAGTCCTGGTATAAACATGGTGATAAGCTTAACTCCGCCTCTCTAATAGCATCTCCCTACTAAGCTACCATAGACCTGAAAAGGCATATGCAAGGAAGAAGACTTAAGCTGGCCTTAAATTTCTGGTAGAACTTTTCTATCCAGAGGTGCACGTAAAGATTCTATAAGGATAGAGCTAGAAAAGTAAGTGATTCTACAAGGGAGCTCAAGTCGCATAACTGTAGATAACAACTTCCAATTGAAAGGAATGAGGACTGAAGAGGAATAATATTATAATCATCAACTATGCCTCACCCATGCTGATAAGAGTCTAGCAGGTCACAGTACAGATTCTGAGCTGAGCCCTCAGTGGTCCACGTGGTCTTCTCCAAAAAGCAAGTGCAGGAAACATGCAGGGAAAATCCCTTTCATCAGAATCACTAAGCAAATGGGATCTCTTGCAGTTCCTCGTAAAGGTTAGCTGTCCACCCAAGCTTCTTGGCTTGATTATGTCCTTTCAAACAACTGCACATGCCTAGAGCTAAGCCTGTGAATTGGAAAAGCAGTCACTACTCTCTCTCTGCTTACAAAGAACATGTTGAAGAACCGTAAGCTTGCAGAGCACCCCCAAAATCAGCTTCTACAAATCCTCTGTAGGTAATATTCTCTGTGTCAGTGGCATTTGGATGTAGGGAAGTAAGAGGATGAAACATTTCAACATGCTTTGCTTGCAACACATCTTAGAGTCCCTGGAAGGTTAAAAGCTGAGATGCCAAAGTCCTGGAGCAGGCTGAGATTTTGATTTCATCGCGCTACTGAAAGAGAAAGTCCTCTGATACTCGGGCATGTGCATCGCATGGACAATGAAAGAATTTCTGAAGACATCCTCTATGAGTAACTATCCTCTTGTAAAAGGCCAACAGCTGCAATTCAAGTGTATGTGCAAGACCTTAAAGCCCTTAATCTTGACATTAACACCTGAGAAACATCTGTCCAAGTTTACAGTGCCTGGAAACATGAATTCCTCAAAGGCCTAAAAAGATATTACATTTGCACTGGTTATGATTAGGATTTGTAATTCCCTGGCTTGATTTGATGTAATAATTGAAGCTACTGTATTGTAAACGGTATTGTCACAGCTTGTAAACTTATACCTTCGAATAAACAAAGCTAAACTGCTTATCTGTGACTTTAAAACAGCAGCACCACTCGTTAGTGGTAAATGGCAGCTTGCTTCAAGGACGTCGGATGAAAGGCCCCTTTTTACAGTGCTGTCCCTTTCAAAGCAGACGTTTAATGAACAAAGTGGCAAGACAGTGTCTGGCAGGTCCAGTCCCCTGAGAGCTGCTAGAGAGCCAGTTTCTGGCAAGACTTGATACTAGTCCTGTTTTGTTTTGTTTTTTAACCTGCCATCTCAGTGCATCATGGTATTTGTAGCTCGGATTCCACAAGCCTCCCTCCATGAACTGGGTCCACCTGGAAGCTTCTGGTTTGCGCATTGCTGCGTAAAGTGTATTTTCATACACACACTGCTGACCATAACGTGAACTGGGGTGAGGTAAAAGGTCAGAGGCAGTCATTGGTGATAGGGAACAGCGGCTTTGATGGGTCGGGGGGGGGGGGGGAGAGAGAGGAAGAGCCTGTGAGAAGCAACAGAAGAATCGAGTTTAGGCTGGAGTGAAGTTCAGTGGCCTTTAAAGCCCTCCGAGCAGGACTTACAAAGCAGACGGGTCTCCCACCGAAGATCTGTGAGCAAGGGCTGTTGAGGCAGAGTTTATGCTACTTGAACATATTTATACATAAATCTTTGGAAAATTCTGTAATGTTACAGGAGGCACATGGCATGCTTCTGTTCATAAAAACGCACCCCCCTCCCCCTTGCTGAACGTTCCTGCAGGTAGTGCATTTGGGCAGCCCCTGTCTCGAGCTCCAGTCCAGTGGAATGTTCCGGGGTTTCTTTATCTTCCTTTTGGACTGCATCTGTCTGCCAGAGCATCTCATCACAGCGCACATCTGGAATATCCTTGGTTGCATAATTAAAGGGGTTTTTCTTTTTCTCCAATTCGACAAACTCTTTTGGGCTTTAAAATGAAAGCAAGCAAAAAACAGCCTACCTGATGCGCTAAAGATAATCAGAGACTTGCTGGAACTCGCTTCTTGGTGATTCAGAGGAGATGGATGGGAGCATCCGCCCTGTCCATCAGATCATCTTTAGTTATTTCAAGGTCTCTTATGTTGAATTACATACTGGCATAATGAATCCCTGCCCTAGAGGATCTACAGCCGCAGTGGGCACCTGAAGCAGAGCAGGTCACAGTGAGTGTTGGTGTCAGAAGCAGGAATTGAACTCGGGTCTCCTGATTATCAGGCCATTTCTTTCTGCCTCCCTTCTAGGGACTTTTCTATGTGGTATGGTTGCTGGGCGTGTTATTTGCCTCATCCTTCAGCCTGAAATGGATCACTACACTGAAGATTCAGACGGAATCAGATTACCTGGGTGGGAGGGTCCCTGCCATAGGCAGAGCCAGTGCTGGTTTTGCACTCTGGTAGTATCTTGTCAAACTTTGAAAACTTAAAAAACAAAACAAAACACAACGTTTGCCTCCCTACCTCTCCCCTGCCATACCTCATCTTTCCCTCCCACTCTGACAATGCACCACTAATCTTTTTCCCCCAGAACCTTCCTGCTTGCAGACCAGGGCTTGTGCTATCTATTAGGTGAACTAGGTAATCACCTGGAGCACCAAACCTTTGAGGGCGGCCCATGGCTGCCGCTGTCTCCCCTATCCAGACTTGCAGTTCTTACACAAAGGTGCCACACTTTGACCAGCCACTTCCGCCCCGTGCAAACAGGAAGTCCACGTTGGAAGTGACTTGTCAAAGTCTGGCACCAGTAGCATGTAGGCTTTGGGTAAGCGCTGTGATGTTATTACCAGCGCTGTAGGTCCTAGAGAGGGGCAGCAATAGCGATAGGGGGTGGCAGGAATGAGGGTTTGCCTGGGCAATGGTGCTGTCTATGATCCCTCTTCCCTCCCCTTCGTGAATATTTTCATCTGAAACAGGGGCCAGCCCTAGACTTGGTAAAGGAAGCAGTGAGAGGAAAAACCCCCCATGAAATCGCCCAGGACAGGCACTGAGCCGACACGTCCTCCACTCCCAGGCCCCTTGGGTGGTGGCCCTCCCTCTTACAGGAACCAGGGCCTGGAAGCGTAGCGCTTCCTAGGCTAATGCCTGACCCCTGCACTTTTGTGGTTTGTTAAGCTACAATGTAACCCATTTAAAACTAATAAGAGAAAATATTTTTTACTTAACGTGTAATCAAACTCTGGAATTTGTTAACGGAAGCTGTAGTAAAAGCTCTTAGTGTACATAGGTTTAAAAAAGGTTTGGACAAGTTCCTGGAGGAAAGGTCCATAAACTATTATTAAAGAGGACCCGGGAAATCCACTGCTTACCCCAACTGTGTGCCTATTTGGGTACCTGCCAGGTACTTGTGACCAGGATTGGCCACTATTGGAAACAGGATACTGGGCTTGATGAACCTCGGTCTGACCCACTATAGCATTTTTTATCTTCTTATGTTGCTGCTACTGTCTCCACAATCAAGCTTTAGCCTGGCCCCTGATTCAGATGGAAAGATAAATGTGGACCGTGGAAGGTGTGGAGGACAGGATGAAAGGCACTGTAGGGGGAAGAAGGGTCGTTTGCTGATGGAGAGGACAGTGGTCATCAGAATACTAGCAATTACTCTGCCAGTTTTAAGAACTGCCAACTGCCGGCATTCTCTTATCAAAACCGGTCAGTTGGCAACCTCCTCCAGAAAGCGCCAAATTTGTTTATACATGGATGCCATTTTCACGTATAAATGATGGAATAAGGCTGCTAAAATAACTCCCACAGTATTAATGATTGCTAGTGATAATTTTGGACCTCTGGAGATACCCCCATGTAGGCGGAAAGACGAATCATGACCAGTGTGCTCTACAAACCGAGAAGTAATTTATTTTCTAATTTAGCATTTCACCATTTGTTTTGCATTGAACTTGGACTAGCACGAGGACATGCATGTTGGAACATGTTTTCTGAATTCTAAAGATCTTCTGAAACTATGCAGTAGAGGGTATGTGCTTCAACGTGATGTTTGAACTGAAAAGGAATCATCTCGTGAGGCTGACCCATCACGAGATGATTCCTTTAGCAGGGCTGTGTGCTGCAAATTATTTTGGTTCAAAGTCTTTTCCATTGTGGGAGTGAGCACAGTTGAGTTTTCTTTAAACAATTTGTCTGTGATTTATTTAATTTTTTTATATGAAACATATAAAATAATACAAAACCTCTAAATGAAAAAAAAAATGGTGTTGGATACTAGGCCTTCCCCTCCTCCTAATGCAAAATTGCCTAAGGTGGCTCACCCCCCTTGCCAATCCCCTATCTCCTGTCCCACAAGGGGGTCCAGAAAGAACACATCAATTCCCAGTTATGCCTGTTCTACCAGGGCCATATTCCAAACTGGTGCCAAGCACAGGTCAGCCAGTATGGTACCAGTAGGGCGATCATTCCTGTCCCAATCAGATCCCAGGCGTAGGGAAAGATGCAGGGTAATGGGACGGGATACACTATGAAAGGGCTGGAGAAATATAGGAAGGTTCAGAAGGGTGGCAGCTAGTTTTTAAGCTTTGTGGTGAAAGCAGCATTAAAGGAAATGAAAACTGTAAAATTTTATTCAATTTTTATTGTTTCCATCATAAAATGAAAGGAAGCAAAATATAAAATGCCAGTGATATTACCTATTTTGTTTAAACAAAATCATTAAGGATGGGCACAGGCAACACAATTTTAGCTGATTTTTGGATTTTTGGGGCATTTTTTGGTTCATTTCACATACTTGTTTTAATAAATTTTTTAGCATACAGAATTTTTTTTATGACACAGATTGATTGTATACATGTTAATTCATAGGTTAACCGTTGTTAATTTGATTTTGTGCGCCCTAAAATGTTAAGGTGGCTGAAGAGTCAAATGCACATCCCTGATAGCACATCTCTGTCTGATAGTCATTTGAATATTTATTTTCTTTCATTTTCATTTCTAGACACATTACATTGTCTGCATCCTTCTGTTTATGTCATTTGAGAATCTTGTGTTGGATGTAATTTTAATTTGCATAAATAAAAATGATTTAAAACAGATATTTGCCAAACTCCTCTTTTTTTCATTGGATCCCCTGGGAGATGAGATCTATGAACATTAATCTGTGATTTGTGCTTCAGTGGGTGAGAAAAAATCACGGAATGCTAGAACAAATCGATTGACATTTTGACTTTCAGTGTCTGTTTTTTTCAGAATAGTTGAAGCACCAGTTAAAAGGAATGAAACTGACTCCCTCCCACCCTGCCTTGTCCTCAACCTTCTCACCAAGTTGCATGGGAGTTTCTGGTAGGGGGTAGTGCTGCAACATCGCTGTTTCAGTCTTGACTGTCAGCACTACTCATCACAGCGCCTTCAGGCTCCTCCTACTAGCTGCAGCATGGGGGGGGGGGGGGGAGGGGACTCCTATGCTGCTTAATGGGAACCTTGCTTGTCCTCTTCGTATAGCACTTTAAAACAATCCGCCTGCTGCCAGTGGCAAAAATTCAATATTTTTTGTTTCACTTTTAGGGCCTTTTTGTTTAAAAAAAAGTTGTTTTGTTTGTCGTTTATTTAAAGCAATCTCTCTTTCTCACTCCATATATATCAAAGAAAATTTACAAAAAGAAACAAAAATAGAGCAAATCCAAAAAGAAAAGGATCCTTGCTACTGTTCTAGCCCCCACCCCAAGAAAAAACACCACCCGGTCCCCCAGTCTCTCTTGCCTTTTAGAGCAGCAATATTGAGTGGCAGATTGAGGACCAAACCAGCAGCATCATTAATTGTTGCAATACACAGCAGCGGGCCATAGCAGAGCTTTAGCAAATTCCACCTCAGTGCAGAGAGGTTCAGGGGCAAACAGGACCTCTTGTAGCCTCTCCCATTCTTTTGAGGTGGGTACACTGCTTTGGTGGCCCTTTCCAAAACTATAGTTTGAGGGGGGCCCTTAATATGAACTTATCCCACTGCTTGCTCTCACAAAATTAGTCACGCGATCATTTTAGACCTAAGAAATTGTGAAGTGGGAGGCACAATTTGTAAATAAGAGGAGGGGGAGATCTTAGCAACCCAAGGAAATCATGAATCTCTTAACAGGAAGGTTCAAAGATCATATTTGGAGCATCAGTAGCTTTGAACAGATCCATTAAAAGTTTCATACCAGTTTGGAACGGGTTCAGTAAAGGCAGATTTTGAGGCTTGAATATGTGTGAAGTAGATTTGCATACACTGGCAGAGTCTATTTCATGCATATTCATTGTGGTATCCTGAAAAGACAAGTGGAAGGCATTCCTCCAGGAGAGGGCTAGGAAACGCTGCACTAGGCGTTCCTCCAGGAGAGGGCTAGGAAACGCTGCACTAGGCGTTCCTCCAGGAGGAGGGCTAGGAAACGCTGCACTAGGCGTTCCTCCAGGAGGGGGCTAGGAAACGCTGCACTAGTGCGTTCCTCCAGGAGAGGGCTAGGAAACGCTGCACTAGTGCGTTCCTCCAGGAGGAGGGCTAGGAAACGCTGCACTAGGCGTTCCTCCAGGAGGGGGCTAGGAAACGCTGCACTAGTGCGTTCCTCCAGGAGAGGGCTAGGAAACGCTGCACTAGTGCGTTCCTCCAGGAGAGGGCTAGGAAACGCTGCACTAGTGCGTTCCTCCAGGAGAGGGCTAGGAAACGCTGCACTAGGCGTTCCTCCAGGAGAGGGCTAGGAAACGCTGCACTAGGCGTTCCTCCAGGAGAGGGCTAGGAAATGCTGCACTAGGCGTTCCTTCAGGAGAGGGCTAGGAAACGCTGCACTAGTGCGTTCCTCCAGGAGAGGGCTAGGAAACGCTGCACTAGGCGTTCCTCCAGGAGAGGGCTAGGAAGCTGCACTAGTGCATTCCTCCAGGAGAGGGCTAGGAAACGCTGCACTAGGCGTTCCTCCAGGAGAGGGCTAGGAAACGCTGCACTAGTGCGTTCCTCCAGGAGAGGGCTAGGAAACGCTGCACTAGGCGTTCCTCCAGGAGAGGGCTAGGAAACGCTGCACTAGGCGTTCCTCCAGGAGAGGGCTAGGAAACGCTGCACTAGGTGTTCCTCCAGGAGGAGGGCTAGGAAACGCTGCACTAGGCGTTCCTCCAGGAGGGGGCTAGGAAACGCTGCACTAGTGCGTTCCTCCAGGAGAGGGCTAGGAAACGCTGCACTAGTGCGTTCCTCCAGGAGAGGGCTAGGAAACGCTGCACTAGGCGTTCCTCCAGGAGAGGGCTAGGAAACGCTGCACTAGGCGTTCCTCCAGGAGAGGGCTAGGAAACGTTGCACTAGGCGTTCCTCCAGGAGAGGGCTAGGAAACGCTGCACTAGTGCGTTCCTCCAGGAGAGGGCTAGGAAATGCTGCACTAGGCGTTCCTCCAGGAGAGGGCTAGGAAACGCTGCACTAGTGCGTTCCTCCAGGAGAGGGCTAGGAAACGCTGCACTAGTGCATTCCTCCAGGAGAGGGCTAGGAAACGCTGCACTAGGCGTTCCTCCAGGAGAGGGCTAGGAAACGCTGCACTAGTGCGTTCGTCCAGGAGAGGGCTAGGAAACGCTGCACTAGGCGTTCCTCCAGGAGAGGGCTAGGAAACACTGCACTAGGCGTTCCTCCAGGGGAGGGCTAGGAAACGCTACACTAGGCGTTCCTCCAGGAGAGGGCTAGGAAACGCTGCACTAGTGCTTACTTTTCTAATCCCTTTTTCTTATATTCTGGCCGGAAGAAAGTTCAGCAGCAGAGTGAAGAACACAGAGAGTTGGAGGAAGGAAGGAGGATTTTATTTATTTATTTTGTGACAAATCTCGCTCAATCGGTTGCCACTCGGTATGGTAACGCAATCATTTATAACTACCCCCAGCCCACCACCCTCCAGCATCCAATCCCCTACCCAACAGATGCGCTCTGAATGCTTGCAAAGGGCAGTATATCAAGCGCAATAAACCATAATACCCCAACATATAAATCTTCCCCTCCCCCCTCACCCTTCATCGCCATTCCTAACTACCAACACCCATAATCAGACACCATGCAAACAAGCCCAGTGAAAGCTAGGCCATTTCCTTACAAGGAAAGAGAAAAGAGGCCTTTCCTGAGCGATTTCAGTGAGCTGTTGTAGCCCCGCCTGCGTCATGTTGCTTCAGGAGAGGAAGCTGAACCACAGGAATGAGGAATGGGCAGGTGCTGCAGAGAGATCTGTGGCTGGAACTGGAATTACTCAAGACTTCAGATATACCCTGGATGCTGCAGAAGTCATTAGTGTTTGCTGAAGCTCCTGTGAAGGTCTGTAACTGGAGGCTCTTTGGGTAATGATAGGAAGTGAAAGAAAAGCCGGGGATTACCTAGGGTCTGCTAAATTGCATTACCACATTAGTAAATAGGTCCCATTCCATAAGGTGCATTAATTTGTTTTAGTGCACAGTAAAGTGGTAGTGCATTTGGTAAATCTAGCCTTGAAGTCAACATGGGAAAAGGAGCCTGAATGCCTTTATCTGCTGTAACATCACATGTTTCTTTCCAAGGATCCTCCCTAACTACAGCCCCCCCCCCCCCCTTGACAGAGAGAGATGCCTTCCCTTTCCCAACTTAGATTCTGGACAAGGCTTTAGGTAAAGTACTTATCTGCCCAACCCAACCTGCCAATGGCTAGACCGTAGGGTTGCCAACTGACTCCAGATGCGCCCAACAGGCTTGATCCAGTCCTGGGCTTACCCCATTGCATGCAGGGACTTGTAGTTTTGCTTTCCTTATGGAGTGCAGTGGAAAAATCAGAACTACATGTCCCTGCATGCAGTGGGGTAAACCTAGGACTGGATCAAGTGTGTCAGGCGCATCTGGAGCCAGTTGGCAACATTACTAGACCGATGCTTGCTGGGCCAGGCGGTATCTGCGACATGCAAGGAAAGGAACGAAAAGTCAGAAAGGGCAATCTGGTGGTCAGTTCCATTTTTCCAGCTTTGAACTGAGCCAAAAGGAATTTTTTTTTAGCTGTAACTATTCCCTATCAGAATGTGAGTGTGTGGGTATATACTGTATAGCTTTACATATGGGGCACTAACAGGACGTAGTTGAAAGTTGTGATAGGCGGCAGCTTATGATCCAAGACTGGCCACCCCCTAAGTGATCAGCTGTTCACTGAGGATGTTGTGTTCTTAACTAGAGACTGAGAGTGAAGGAGAGCACTGATCCGGCCATTATGGGGTATGAGCAGGGAACAAAATCCGGCTTTCCTCTCTCTAACCTTCTGTTTCCTTGCGCTCTCTCTCCTTCCCCTTTTTCCATTCTGTTGGTCTTTTCTCTTCCCTCCCATGTTTCCTTCTGATGAAACTCCCTTTACCTGCCTTGATCTAATGAGTGCTTAGAAATGAACAGATATATTAGCTGAACCAGAGCTACTGACTCCAAAGCAGCAGCTTTCCCGCCCTCCATGCCTTCATACTACCAATAGCAAATTAAAGGCTGAATAAATCTTCTTTAGCTAATACCAACCACAGTCATCCCAAATTCTCCAAAGATGAACCAAAGGCACCCTCCCATGTCCCTGTCTCCCTCTGCTCAGACGAACTGCTGCACCTTGAGCTCAACCTATTTGCGCCTGAGTTTTCAGAAGCAGAGTTCATTTCTTCCAAGTCTGCTTATGTAAACCTTGGCTTCAGAGCACTACAGAGCCAACCGCCGCTTCCTTGTTCTCAGGAGGTAGAAAGGAGCCATTGTGCACTTCTAGCCCTGAGAATGACGGCTCTCTATAGAGTAACAACAGTGGGGCATTTGGTTTTCACTCCTGAAGGGTTATGTTCAGGCACAGTAGCTATTTCCCTGTCACGGGAGAGGGGCTTACAGTCGGATATGTTTACTAAGCCCCGTGCTGATAACGTATGTGTGGGCTGCATGCTACAGATACCGCCATTCCTCTGCATTTACTGCGCTTCATTGCAGTCAAATGGCCATGGAAGCAACTAGCGCCAACCATGGAAATGGCATTAATTGCACGTGCAGTAGTTGCCCTGAGCACAGGTTACAAACATCTCTGCTGGCTGTGCCACGGTGGGAATGCCCACTCGGTCTGTGGCCCAACGTGCGCCACAAGGGTAGTATAAGGTCCCACGCTACTTGATCTCGAACGCTAACCCCACACTTCATTAAACCTCAAGCAATGGAAGATGACGTCAAGCAACTTGCCCACAATCACCGAGAGCAGCAGTGTGATTTGAACCTTAATTCAGAACCCACTATTCTACCCATTAGACGATTCCTCCACTTTGTGGGGTGATGTCAACCGATTTCTTGATTTTAACTTGTTATGGCCACTTTATCTAGTGGTACATATGCGCATTTGCTTGCATGACATTCAGTAGTGCACCTTTTCAAAAATTTAGTGCACACAAAATCGATTTAGTGAGCATTAACCTGTGAATTAATTCACATACAATTGATTTACATGCTTAAAAAGTTCTAATGTGGGTTAAAAGTATTTATTTAAACTGAAGAAAACACCTACAAATTACAGAAAGAAACCAAACATTTTCTGCCTGTACACAAGGCCAGACCTAGCACTAGGCAGACTAGGCATCCACCTATGCTGGCATAATTTGGGAGGGGGAGAGGGTGGAATTGACATGGCAGTGATGACACTAAATACAAATCTGGGGGCCAACATGGTAGTTGAGCATTTACACATGCTTAAGGCCTGCTACCTCCCCACCCACTTTCCACTTCTTGAGCAGTAGGCCTTGGGCATGTGTAGATGTTGACGATGTCACGCTGACTTTGTATAGTTCTGCAGATCCAGGCGGTGGCGACACAGCAGCCGTGATGGAGTGGAAAGAGTGATGACGAAGGCCTTCAAGGGCACGGGATGCAGGAAGCGGGGAAATGTTGGAAACATTGTGGGGATGAGGAAAGAAGAGCAGACGCTAAAAATGTTGGAGGTGGGAAAGAAAGAGCAGATGCTGGATACCTCGGGGGGAGGAGGGAAGGAAGGGGGGTGAAGCTGGACACATCGAGAGGGGGTAATGGGGTGATGCTGGACACCTTGGAGGGATGGCACTGAGAGATACTGGACACCTCGGGAGAGGGAAGGCATGGGGTGATGCTGGACACCTTGGGGGAGGAGGGAAGGCATGGGGAGATGCTAGACACCATGGGGGGGGAGGGAAGGCATGGGGTGATGCTGGACACCTTGGGGGGGAAGGAAGGAATGGGGAGATGATGGACACCTTGGGGGGGGAGAGAAGGAATGGGGAGATGATGGACACCTTGGGGGCAGAGGGAAGGAATGGGGAGATGCTGGACAGCTTGGGGGTGGAGGGAAGGAATGGGGAGATGCTGGACACCTCGGGGGAAGGAAGGAATGGGGAGATGCTGGACACCTCAGGGGAAGGAAGGAATGGGGAGATGCTGGACACCTCGGGGGAAGGAAGGAATGGGGAGATGCTGGACACCTCGGGGGAAGGAAGGAATGGGGAGATGCTGGACACCTCGGGGGAGGGAAGGAATGGGGAGATGCTGGACACCTCGGGGGAAGGAAGGAATGGGGAGATGCTGGACACCTCAGGGGAAGGAAGGAATGGGGAGATGCTGGACACCTCGGGGGAAGGAAGGAATGGGGAGATGCTGGACACCTCGGGGGAAGGAAGGAATGGGGAGATGCTGGACACCTCGGGGGAAGGAAGGAATGGGGAGATGCTGGACACCTCGGGGGAGGGAAGGAATGGGGAGATGCTGGACACCTCGGGGGAGGGAAGGAATGGGGAGATGCTGGACACCTCGGGGGAAGGAAGGAATGGGGAGATGCTGGACACCTCGGGGGAAGGAAGGAATGGGGAGATGCTGGACACCTCGGGGGAAGGAAGGAATGGGGAGATACTGGACACCTCGGGGGAGGGGAAGGAATGGGGAGATGCTGGACACCTCGGGGGAGGAAGGAATGGGGAGATGCTGGACACCTCAGGGGAAGGAAGGAATGGGGAGATGCTGGACACCTCAGGGGAGGAAGGAATGGGGAGATGCTGGACACCTCGGGGAGGGAAGGAATGGGGAGATGCTGGACACCTCAGGGGAAGGAAGGAATGGGGAGATGCTGGACACCTCGGGGGAGGGAAGGAATGGGGAGATGCTGGACACCTCGGGGGAGGGAAGGAATGGGGAGATGCTGGACACCTCGGGGGAGGAAGGAATGGGGAGATGCTGCACACCTCAGGGGAAGGAAGGAATGGGGAGATGCTGGACACCTCGGGGGAGGAAGGAATGGGGAGATGCTGGACACCTCGGGGGAGGGAAGGAATGGGGAGATGCTGGACACCTCAGGGGAAGGAAGGAATGGAGAGATGCTGGACACCTCAGGGGAAGGAAGGAATGGGGAGATGCTGTACACCTCGGGGGAGGGAAGGAATGGGGAGATGCTGGACACCTCGGGAGAAGGAAGGAATGGGGAGATGCTGGACACCTCGGGGGAGGGAAGGAATGAGGAGATGCTGGACACCTCGGGGGAGGGAAGGAATGGGGAGATGCTGGACACCTCGGGGGAAGGAAGGAATGGGGAGATGCTGGACACCTCAGGGGAAGGAAGGAATGGGGAGATGCTGGACACCTCGGGGGAAGGAAGGAATGGTGAGATGCTGGACACCTCAGGGGAAGGAAGGAATGGGGAGATGCTGGACACCTCGGGGGAAGGAAGGAATGGGGAGATGCTGGACACCTCGGGGGAGGGAAGGAATGGGGAGATGCTGGACACCTCGGGGGAGGGAAGGAATGGGGAGATGCTGGACACCTCGGGGGAAGGAAGGAATGGGGAGATGCTGGACACCTCGGGGGAAGGAAGGAATGGGGAGATGCTGGACAGCTTGGCATGGACGCTTGGCTGAAGGTTCACCTGGAGCATTCAGTGGCATAAACTGAGCATCTTCAACAGCACTAACAGTATTAGTGCCTCTAAATATCCTGGTTAGCAGAATTTAGGTGATTTACAGGTCTGCAACCTACCTAAATGCCTTTGAATATTGATGTCTTAACCTTTAGTTAGTTGCATTTTAATGTTTTTTGTGCTGTACACCGCTTTGGTAACTTGAGCCTCAGTGGTAGTACCATGAAACTACCATTAGGGGTCAGAGCCACCATTTTGAACCTGGGTAGCAATGGGACAATACATCCAAGAATTGCTCTTGCCTCACCACTAACCCACCAAGAACACCTCCCATAAGTATCAGGGAATGTGGGTGACTTTGGGATACTTATTGGAACTGTGGGGAGGCATTTGGAGAATGTTTATGGGGGGCTGAGGGGTAAGGGGCTTCAGAAGATGGTGATTAGGGGAGGTTTTGGAAGATGGTGATTTAGAGGTGGGGGATTTTGGAAGATCTTGATGGGTTTTGGAAGGTGGTGATCGGAGTTTGGGATGCCTACAGTATCAGGGAGGGCACTAGGCTGCTGGGAATGCTGATTGAGGCTGCAATAAATTCATGAATGCACTTATCATGCTATCTGCTGTTGCATTCACCGTGTAGTAAACGTCTTCCATGTGCAATAACTGCAGGGCAATGCTGGCCACACTCCTGCAGTTATTGCATTGGCTTTGCACTCGCTGCTCCTAACACACCAAACATGTAAAGGTTTAGAAGACTTTAATAAACAGACTCCATAGTGTGCACTAAATATTGCCTATTGAAACAATTGTATGAAACAAACTGCCAAAATTGGGAAAAATTCATTAAAAAAATTAAAACTAACTGAAAATGTCTTGCCTGTGCATTAGCCAATACAAACCCAAATGAAGAAAAGAAATTGGGACTTTAATAATCTTGCTTCACTGTCAACTATTATTACCAGAAAATAATATATTTTCTTTCTTTTAGACTGAATATGAAAACCAAACAAAAGCAACAGTAATTTTTTAAAAAATGAAAGACACTTCTCCAGTTGAAAAAATCTGGTCTGACAGCTTACCAGGAACTTGTGCTCTTTCTGATACTCTTCAGATGCTGCAAAACAGAAGGAAACAAAAATAATTTCATTGTTCTAGCAAAAGGGTATTAAAATTCTTTCCTGGGAGCGCTAGGATCAAGAAGACCTGATTTACATATGTGGCAACCCAAGGGTGCTTTTGCACACGCCTGTCTTAATGACATGTTAGAACATCTTCTGTGCTCAGAACAGGAAGGAAACGGTTGTTTACAAAAAAGCTCTCTGTGCGTACAAAGCGCACAGAGAAAGCCATGGTGCTCACCTTGTACTTTATAGCTCAATTCATGAGGGACCTGATTTACTAAGCATACATTAGGCCCCAACTTTGAAATGCTCTTCTTAATGCCTATGCATAATGTAAAGTTGCAAATGATTTGTGTGGTATGGTAATACATTTGATTTGAGTAATTAAATAAAGTGGGTTTTATTGGAATTTTTGGCTGTTTTACACTATACTACTTAGGATATAATTATCCATGTTTTTTGTACAATATTGTGGATATAAAAGTGTAAACCGCAGAGATGTATTATGCATTACTACTACTACTAATAACAATAATGATTTATACAGCACTACGCAGCCCTGTACAGGCAGATATAAAAGACGGTCCCTGTTCATTAGAGCTTACAATCTAATCAAGACAGGCAATACAATAGATGAGAATAGGGGTAAAAAGGAAGGTAAGGAAACACAAGGAAAACAAGAGATCAGGATTCAAAAGCAGCCTCAAAGAGATAAGCTTTTAGCATTGATTTGAGTAGGGGGGGAGATGAAGTTTGATGTACAGATTTGAGTAGTTTGTTTCAGGCATAAGGAGCAGCGAGGTGAAAGGAATCGAGCCTAGAGTTGGCAATAGAAGAAAAGGCCATAGAGAGAAACAGACCAGTAGAGGAGTTCACAAGAAGGGGTGTAGGGAGAGAGGAGAGGTACCGAGGAGCAGTAGAATGAATACATTTATAGGTCAGAAGGAGAAGTTTGAATTGGATACCGAAATGGAAGGGAAGCCAATGAAGTGTCTTAGGAAGAGGGATTATATGAGTATATTGGGGCTGCAGAAGATTAGCCGAGCAGCAGAGTTCTGAACAGACTGAAGGGGAGAGAGGTGACTCAGAGGGAGACCAGCAAGAAGGATGTTGCAATAGTCGAGATGGGAAATAATTAGAGTGTGGACAAGTGATTTCCAGGAACAAGCAGGAATCAGTCTTCACATATGGGTGACGTCGGTACCAACAGAGCCCGGCACGGGAACACTCCCCAGCATCCAATAAGAATGCTTTTGGGAGTGTTGTTCCATGCATATGAGCCTGCCTTCTCACCTTCCCTCCTAGTCTCAGTCGTCTTTTTTCTGCGGAGCCATTGGGACCTTGTCCTTTGTTCACTGTGTGAAGAGACTTTAAAATTTTCTAGTGGTATCTTCGAATACTTCAGTTTTAGCTTTTCCAACTTAACTCCCCGTCGATTCCAGTTACCGTTTCTCTTTTCTTTTACATATATTTTAATTTTTTTCTTTATTTTTCTTTTCAGAATTTTACATTGGGCCTAGTGCCCTCTTGGGCACCATTGCCCAATTTGATTTTGTCTCCCTTCTTTTTCCAAAAATGGACAAGCCCTAAAACACTTTCAAGAAATGCTCTAAGTGTTCCAGTACTATCTTGATCACCGATAAGCATGACTGGCCCAGACCACGATGTGGATTCTTGTTCCTCCTGTCGCCACATGCCTTCCAGAGGGAGGAAGAACCGAGGCAAACAGAAGGCTCTGTTTTCAACAGATTCAGCTCCTTCGGTGCACTCCTCAGGGATGTTAACGCCTTCAAAATCATCCCATGCTTCCACAATGTCATCACCACTTAGACAAAAGGAAAAGATCGCTCTGAGTCACCAGCGCATAAGACAATAAAGACATCAGCTTCGGCATTGAGGTCCCATTTATCAACCCCGAAGTAGATATTGGCATTGGACTCCGATTTCTGGAATCGACACCGACGTTCACCCCACTCTGTTGCAGATCGTCCAGCTAAACAACTGCAGCGGGGGGTCTCACCCTCCAAAACCTTACAGGGGCTCGAGGATGCCCACGAGGCTCAGTCCTTGGTGGAACCCCCAATACCGGTATCGATGAGCATGTCATCACCGTCGAGAAGAGCATTCTAGCAATTCTAGCAACGGTAGCACTGACGTCATCGAGTATACTACAGCCACTATTGATACCTCTAACACCGACGAGGGGTACCGACAGAACCATCAGTACAGTTCCACAAACATCACCTGCCTCGCACTGTTCAGCAGAGCAGCCAATATTGAGGCCTTCAATGATGCCTTGCACTATGCCTTCTATGTCCAAACAGCCTAGATCCTCAGACCATTAGAGGTATCAAGGCTGGATAGAGACTACCTCAATTTCCTGCTGGACTCGGATTCCTGCTCCAAAGTCTCCGACCAGGAATCCATCAATTCTGATCCATAAGGGAGATACCGTTGGATTCATTGCCTCCCTATGAGCGACGGTGGTCACTGCCTGATGACATGTCCTTCCAGGATTTTATTATGGATATGGCAGCTGCTCTGGAGGTCTCGTAGCTACTGAGACAGAACTAAGAGCTGAAGATCTGGATACCCTTCAGTATCCATTGGCAACGAAGGAGGCTGCAACCCTCCCGAAGCATAGCATCCTTAAAAATCTAATGACTCGGATGTGGGAATCTCCCATATCAACCCCTGCAGTCAGTAAGAGACTTGACACCTTTTACAGAGTTCCTCCCTCTCCTGGATTCCAGAAGCTACAACTCCCTTACCATTCATTGGTGGTTGAGTCCGCCATGAGGAGAATTAAGAGCCAAAAAAACCACCCCTCGGTGCCTCCTGGAAGAGAGGTGAGGACCCTTGATGCCTTTGGAAGGAAAGCTTTCTAGATTGTAAGTTCTGATGAGCAGGGACTGTCTCTTACATGTCTGTGCAGCGCTGTGTATGACTTGTAACGCTATATAGTAATATAGTAACATAGCAAATGACGGCAGATAAAGACCAGCATGGTCCATCTAGTCTGCCCAGCAAGATGGGAAGAGTAGGTGCACCTTTCGCTCTGTTCAGGCCACCCCTTCTCATGTCTTTGTTTAGGGGTGAACCCACCACTCCATGTAGGACATCACTATTTGTTGAGATGTTAGATGGTTCAGAAGTTAGATGGTACCGTTTATTTTGTCTTTATCCTGTTGCTGTAAAGGGATCCACCGTGTCTGTCCCATGCCGTTTTGAATTCCGTCACCGTGTTTGCCCCCACCACTTCCATAGGGAGGGCATTCCAAGCATCCACCACCCTTTCAATGAAGAAATATTTCCTGACATTGCCTTTCAATTTACCACCTTGCAGCTTCATGTTATGCCCTCTAGTTTTGCAGCTTCCCCGTCTTTGGAAGAGGTTTGTTTGTTCATCATTTCTCTTTAAGTATTTAAAAGTCTGAATCATATCCCCCCTGTCCCTCCTCTCCTCTAAAGTGTACATATTTAGGTCTTCAAGTCTCTTCTCATAAGGCTTCTGACGCAGGCTCCAAATCATTTTGGTCGCCTTTCTCTGAACAGTTTCCAGTCTTTTTACATCTTTTGCAAGATATGGTCTCCAAAACTGAACACATTATTCCAAGTGAGGCCTCACCAGTGACTTGTACAGTGGCATAAGTACCTCTTCCTTTCTGCTGGTGATCCCTCTTTGTATGAAGCCCAACATCCTCCTGGCTTTTGCCACCGCCTTGTCGCACTGTTTTGCCACCTTGAGATCATCAGAGATAATCACACCAAGGTCTTTCTCCTGAACCGTGCATACCAACCTTTCCCCCCCTATCGTGTACATTTCCCTTGGATTTCTGCTACCCAAGTGCATGATACTGCACTTTTTCACATTAAATCGTAGTTGCCAAACATTAGACCAGTCTTCAAGCTTTTTTAGATCTTTCCTCATGTTAACCACTCCCTCGGGGGAGTCCACTCTGTTGCAAATTTTTGTGTCATCTGCAAAAAGGCAGACTTTTCCATTCAGTCCTTCAGCAATATCACTCACAAATACATTGAACAGTGCCGGGCCCAGGACCGAACCCTGGGGTACCCCGCTAATCACCTTCCTCTCATCCGAGTGAGCTCCATGTACCATCACCTTCTGTTGTCTGTCAGTCAACCAATTTCTAATCCAGTTTACCATCTTGGGACCCATCCCCAAGCTACTGAGTTTATTGACAAGCCTCCTATGAGGAACAGTATCAAAGGCTTTGCTGAAATCCAGGTAGATGACATTCATTGCATGCCTCTGATCTAGTTCCTTAGTCACCCAGTCAAAGAACTCAATCAGATTTGTTTGGCAAGACCGTCCTTCGGTAAAACTATGTTGCCTCGGATCTTGCAACCTGTTGGTTTTTAGAAAGTTCACTATTCGCTCTTTCAGGAGCACCTCCATTACTTTTCCCTCCACCGAGGTAAGGCTCACGGGCCTATAGTTTGACACTTCTTCCCTGTCACCACTTTTGTGTAGAAGTACAACATCAGCCATTCTCCAGTCCTGAGGAACCTCTCCTGTTTCCTAGGATCTGTTGAAGACATCCTTTAACGGTCCTGCAAGAACCTCTCTGAGCTCTTTCAGTATCCTGGGATGTATCCCATCCGGTCCCATGGCTTTGTCCACTTTCAGTTTAGCAAGTTGTTCTAACACCTCATCTTCTGTGAATGGTATGGCATCTACTTCATTCCCATTTTTATATTTGGGAGTCACAGCTGGTCCATCTCCAGGATCTTCTTTAGTAAAAACAGAGAAGTATTTGTTTAGCAATTTCGCTTTTTCAGTGTCACTTTCCACGAGTCTTTTCCCAGCACTTTTGAGTCCTGCAATTCCAACTCTGATCTTCTTCCTTTGCCGAATATACCCGAAGAAAGTTTTGTCACCACCCTTAACATCTTTAGCCAACCTTTCCTATGCCTATGATTTTGCTATCCTTATTTCTCTTTTAGACTCTTTGGGGTATGTTTACTAAACCGTCTTAACGTGCGCCCAGCGATAGTGTGCAGGCTGCCATAAAAGGAGTGGGCGTTTCATTCTTAAAGTAGCAAAACGGGATTATCACGCGATAACGCGCGCTGCTGCACACATTATCGGGCGAAGCGCCGCTAAGCGCATTAACGCGTGGTAATCTTAAGTAGGCGCCCAGACATGCAAACATAGAAACAGAGGTGTAGCACAATGGTTAATACACTGACTGATGATACAGGGGTCATGAGTTTGATCCCCCAGTGTGCCTAATGCATAAGGCTGGCTGAGGCATCAGCTTTGACATGTAAGTATTGTTTCTTGAGGCATTTTATTTGTATTTTAATTATTGCTGCCAGCAAACACACCCTCACGTGCTGTAACCTAAGGTGCCGCATAAGGCACCATATAAGGCACTACATAGGGCACATTATAAAGTGCACTGTTCGCCACGGCACCCTATAATGTCCCCTATAGGGCACCCTATAAGGCGCTTTATAGGACACCTTATAAGGCACCTTATATGGACTGTAACCATAAGGTGCCTCAGAAGGCGCTTTATAGGGCACCCTATAGGGCGCCTTCTGAGGCACCTTATGGTTACAGTACTCTGAGGGTGTTTTTGCTGGCAGCACTAATGTACATTAAAAATAGACAATGCTTTGGACAGCCCTATCAAATAACCCCACTGTGGGTTTGAACCCATGACCTCTGGCTCCACAGGCAGTGAGATAACCAGTGGGCTACAACTGCTAACAAACCCCTGGCTGGCTGCAGAAGGACTGCACGTCACCACACAAACAGTCTGCTGTGATCACCAGGATAAGGTTAACCCACCCGTACCCATGATGCACTGCACATGCAAATCAGCAGTCTACAGATGATCACAAGATGGGGTATGCACCCCACAGCACCTCGGCCTGGTAGGGGGAACTGACCGTGTGTGTTACTGGCACAGAGTAGCTATACACCGTCACATTGTGCGCGTACTGTGCTCACCCTGAGGGTGAGGTGGGGTGCCCAGGACCAGGTCCACAGCACCTTCCATGGCAGAAATAGGCCATCCTGCAGGTCCCCAGCAGTGCTAGTGTGTGAGATAGGTAGTTCCTGCAGACACACCTTGGATACTGAAAGTAAGCTTGTCTGTACAGGGTGGTATACACAACCAGACTGTTAAAGAAAACCTGAGAAAGAGTTAATTTTGTTCAGAACTTTGCTTAGAAATAAACTTCATATATTTGCTTACTAAGTAGGTGAAGAGGTACAAGTCCTGTAAATAAGAAAAGGGGCAGGTTGTCCTCTAGCCTTTCAGTCTCAGGGTTATTAGATATCAAACAGTCAGCAGTAAACAGTTATGTCTTGGAATACATGTATGTCTCCTCATACTGACCTATGCTGATTAGAAATTGACCTATGATGTGATGAATACGTAATACCTGACGTAGAATAATAAAGTGAAATTATGCTGTATCCTCCAAAAGAGCCTTATAAATAAAGTAAACCATAGCTAATAGTTAGAGTAAACAAAGAGAACTTGTTTCTATTTGTTTCTCTCCACAAAGCTTTGGTGTATCTATATAGAAGTGTGTGGTATTTTATTGCTGTCAGATTCTCTTCTCATTGCTTTGAATGCGGATGTCTGTGACTCCAAGAGCCCTGCAGGTTGCTGGTGAGGGGGGGGGGGGGCAAACAGAAGCCCACAGATACATCTGTATTCCTCAGTCAGGTTTAGCCCTTATGGACCCATAGGTGGATTATGTACCACCACCCAACCCACCTTCTGGGGCTGAGGGTGGGAAACAGGGTCTCCCACCAACAGATCCACATTCTACCTCCCTGCAATGGTGGCAGTAGAGGGGACCATCAACCCCAGTCCTGCTGGGGAACAGACACCCTACAGGGCAGTCAGTGCAGCTCTGTACACATCCATAAAGCAATAGCAGACAGACATTAGGCCTGGAAATGCTCAGCTGCACCCCACCACTATCTGATATTCTCCTGCAGCAAGCCTCCAGCTGCTGCACCCTGCAAGGTGTTCCAGCAAGACACATACTAGCTGCAGACAGTCTGTTAGCTAGTCCATAGTGCATGTTCCTGGAGGAGATGCATGCACCCAGAACTGGGATGTCAGCATACACACCAAGCAGATAAGTCAGTGATTGGGCCCCAAAAGGAAACCCATAAATATCACATGAGAGAAATGCTATATAGCACTATGGGGGAACCTAGCCATGCCGTGGTCACTGCTCAGTCAGGGTGAGAGTGATCTCCCAGCAGGACATGCTGTGGCCACCCTGTCTGTGCAGATGGTGGCCGGGCACTACAATGTCCCAGCCATTGCCCTATACCCTGTGCAGATGCATCCTGGCCAGGCCACCCTGTCCGGGCTATACCCATGGTACCTTGCTCCTCATTATGCACATTGGCAGGCCAATACTGGCAACAGTGCTGGCAGTGTGGGCTGTGGAGGGTGTTTGCAGCCACCACACACTGGATAGACAGACACACACTCCCACACCTATGCCAGCATTGTACAACTATAGAGGTGTTGGGCAGCCCAGGCCACCGCTCCAGTCCTGGGCACAGTGCAGGCATGGCTATGGTATGCAATACTGTTGGGGTCACTCCCCAGGGTGGTAAACACTGTCAGACACAAGACCTTTAGCACACTCCACAGACATCAGAAAGGTTGCCATGATGCAGCTCAATCAGAAAATTGTACTTAACTTCGTAATTGCTATCTGCCAGTAATCATAGCAACCTTTTGATAGCTGTGTACCGTATTCCCAGGTTTAGGGTGGCATTGCTAAGGTATGCAAGTGCTAGTATTGGGAGATGCACGCAGGGCCCAATGTCCTGCCTCTCCAGGAGGCATTGGATAATGGAGCCTGTGGGTGCGGGTGTGTCTGCCCCTGTTGGCTGCTGCTTTACGGCAGAGGTTCCCAACTCCAGTCCTGGTGTGCCAAACACTGTTTGGGTTTTCATGCTGTCCCTCATTAATATTCATGAGATACATCTGCATACCATGGGGGCGGCACATAGAAATGCAGGACAGGCATCTTTATTAGAGGCAGCATGGAACCTGAATGGTGTTTGGCCCTTCAGGACTGCATTTGGGAGACTCTGCTCTAGGTAATGCGCCTGTTTATGGTGTCTGTGCTATGTAGGGTAAAATGTAGGTGTTTTGGGCATGTTTATGTCATCTGCAATAAAGGTTCTTGTCTGTATTAGCACGTTTTAGTAGTGGGTAAAATATGGGGACTGGGTTGGCGGACACCACAGCTGGGACTTGAACCTGTGACCTTCTGCCTCTGAACACACTGGTTGTGTGCACTGTACCACCATGTTACCACAGAGACAGTGCATTCCCTGGTGATATCATGACTGTTCGTCCGGCAGGGCCTGTCTTTTGCAGTGCATGGCACCCACCTACACAGGGCTAGGCCATGGTCTGCTCTGGGCAGCTGCCACTGCCCCCCTCCACCACCAGTACCCCTCTGCCACCATGCTGACATGCCCTTCTGCTGGGGGTGCGCAGTCTCAGGCCATCCAGTGTGCGGGTAGGCGGCTGCCTATGGTGCGTGTTCTGGGGTAGGGGTGCCTGCATAGACGTCCACGCTTCCCCCCCAACACCGCCTGCCAATGTTCTGTGCCCTTGGAGGTACCTGCTGGGTACTATCCCCTGTGACACTGTGATAAACACACTCGTGCCCATGTTGGGCCCTCATCAGTTGCTGTCTGTTTCAGCATTCCTAAGTGCCACCTAGGCATCTGCCTAGTCCGCACTGTGCCCCAGCTGCACCACAGCATGTGCCGCCTGCAGCCCTCTGTATCCCATATTCAAGCATCTGTCCAGTTGGCCGTTCCAACATGCCCGCCCTGCTGTTGCCGCACATGTGCACGCCATAGGAAACCTGTCTGATGGAGAGGAAAACCCTGCACAGCGCAATTTCACTGTGGGCTCATTCACCTTGTATGGGGACGGAGAATGGACCCTTCCAGAATTCATATCCTTTTTTTGGTGCTTTCTTGGGAGTGTTTTTTTATGTTTCCTATTGAGATCACTATTGCCCAGCTTGGTTATTTTATTTTTCCATTTTCTTCTGTTCATTTTCACTGTTTATTTGCCCTTTTGTTCCGTGCACATGTATCACACTTATCACTTTTTTGTAGGTTTCCCTGGTTTTGCTGTACATTGCTGACAGAAATGGTTTCTCTTCCCTTTAAATTGCCTCTAACGCTAGGGTTTCACTGGCGTTATTTTTGAGCCTCGGATTTCACAGCGTTAGTGTGCGGGGAGCCTCTCCCCTCCCACTCTCCGCCCATTGACCCCTTCTCTCCGCCCCTGGGGAGCCTTCCTCCGCCCTCCGGGAGCCTTTCTCCGCCTTCAGCGCTCGTTTGTGCCGCTGCATGCGTTATCGTGCCCTAAGGTACCTCTGCGCCCGATAAAGCGCCATTATCGCGCGATAACGTCACAGAGCGCACATTAAGACGGTTTAGTAAACATACCCCTTTGAGCTTGATCCTGTATTCATTTCTTTTTTTTTTTTTAAACTTTTATTTTCATTTTGCAACAAACAAAAGAAACAACACACCAAAAGAGACAAAACAAGTATACAATAAGGAAAAGTAAACCCATTACCCCCCACCCCGATGCTTCTTCTCTACCCGATTATATCAGCGTGTGAGCGCTTCCAATTAACAGTGATTATACAGCAAACGATCAAAAGAGTATCTACAATACAGCATGATCATGGGACAGAGATATATACAAAGTTAGACAGTCAGATGAGAGCATTTAGCAAAATGTACATAGTCATTGAGCATCTTCCAATGAGACCAATGAGAAGGAGTCTGAACAGAGGAAGCGAACAGACGAGGTATTTGTTCATATTTACTGTAAAGACAGGCATGATTCCACCATTCATTGGGGCTCAGATGGGAGCTAATTTTCCAGTATACTTAATTAGGGAAATAGCAATGCCAAGCATAAAGTTCGAAAGGAGATAAGCCATTTTTGGGAGAGAGGGGATCCCCGCAACAGGGCGAAGTCCCACTATCCTCCAAGAAAGGGGCTCCTGAGAGTGCGAGATAGACTAAATACAACCCCAGACCCGACGCCAGTAATACTGTGGTGCGGGATATTCATGCATAACATGAGACAATGAACCAATGGCCGCAGGACGTGTCCAGCAACCATTGCCCTGAGTAGTGTTCCGTTTGTCTAATCTGTGAGAAGTGTAAAAAACACCGGTGGGCTAGAAAGAAGAGGGTCGGAGTGAGTGAGGCGGATCGGAAACCCGTGTCCCTCTACTCCAGATAAGGCTCCATTGCTCCGAGGTCAAAGTCACATGCAATTCTCTCTCCCATACTTTCTGCGCTATAGGGGTATCTCTAGTTATAGCATTACATAAGGTTTAGTAAAATTGGATGCTACACCCGGTGAACTACCGAGAGATCGGAGAGTCTCCAATCAACCTTATGTAGAGAATGCCGATGGCGGGAGTACTCTAGTGCTCCGAAGGCGATGCTGAAGTCGCACTGACCAGAGTCGGGAGTCTAAAGATTGCATAAGAGTATGAAGGCACCTAAAGTGTCTAAAAGCATTAGTGGATAGTGGGAGTCTGATGGGAGAGTCATACCAGGGAGAAAGATAAGAGGAATCGGTTTGTAAAGGCCCGCTTCTATATCTAGCCAAACAGGTCTACTCGGTACTGGATCTTCCAACCAACGAGCACCTTGTTTGAGAAGAAAAGATTGAGGGAACCCTTGAGTAAAATCGCCACCAAGTATTAATGGAGCATTGGCAGAGGCCAAGGCCAACTGCGCAATACTTGCATAGTAAGCAGAGTTGTCCACATTCGGGGCATAATGCAAATACACGTGAATTCACTATCTCCAACCTCAAGGTGCACACGGGCCCATCTACCCTCCTTGTCAGCGCTAATATCAGGTACAGTAACGTGCAAAGACTTCTTAACCAGAATGGCTATCCCGTACCATTTGGAAACGGTGGGAGAATAGGCAGCTACCATGTGAGGCTTAGCATTGAGTTTCAGTGTTTCAGCAGAGTTTAAATACGTTTCCTGAAGAAACACTAAATCAACATGCTCATGGCTAAGATAGCTGAGGATTTTCTTTCCTTTGAGTGGACCATTAATGCCTTTGACGGTGAATGATAAGATTTTACATAAGGCCATTCAGAAAAGTTAAAAATTCTGAGCATGATAGCACACATAATTGCACTATGTCCCTCAAACTGACTGTATCTGGCTGTACACATGACATAGGAAAAATAAGCTAATATAATACAATGAAGCGCCCCACATTAACAAAGAAAACCGCAGTACAGTAGAGGAGAAGCAAAACCCCAAAATTACTGGCGACCATGTGTCTGCGGGGAGAAACCCCAGAGAAGGCCGAAATTGAAAAAAACACATAACCTGTAGGACTGTGCGTGCTCCGAATCCGACCGAGGCACACATCATGAAGGGATAGGAGACCAAAAAACAAAAGTCATATAGAGAAAGAAAGAAAGTCCAGGCTATTTCTGTGCTTGGCTATGACCGCCGCATCGGGCCCTTCAAAATGGCGGATAGAGCCGGCAGGTAAGAGTCCAAGATTTGGGATTAGCGCATCTGCTCTGCTTCTTTGGAGTCTAAAAATGTTGATAGTAGATCAGGATCTTCGAACGTCCTGGTTTGGTTGTGGAGAGTCACTCGAAGCTTCGCTGGATACAACAGGCCAAAGCGAGCCTGTAGCTGTTGAAGTCGAGGGCGAAAAGCAAGGAGTTTCTTCCGACGGTCAACGGTAGGCTTTGCCAAATCAGGAAAGAAGGAGACCTTACGGCCTTCAAATTCCAAATGATGATTCGCTCGGGCAGCATGTAAAATTTGTTCCACTTGTTGATATCGTAACAAGCTAAAAATAATAGGCCGGGGGGTCGTGCGGTTGAGCGCCATGTGGGCAGGAACACGGTGTGCTCGATCGATTTCCAGTTCTCTGTGAAAAGTGATCTTCAGCAAGGAGGGAAGAGTTTTGAGCAAGAATTCTCTTATATCTCCTGCTTCCACCCCCTCCGGTATTCCGAGGAGCCTCACATTGTTGCGACGGGCTCGATTATTGCTATCTTCTAACTCCTTTTGAAGATTCTGTATCTGGCGCTCAGCCTTGTCCAGTTTGCCCAAGCGCACCTCGTGCGAGTCGAGGACCCCCGCCATGTTGTCCTGCCGTAATGAAAGACTTTCAAGTCGGTCCTGGAGCACTCCAAAGTCTTCTCGCATGGCTCGAAGCGCTTCTCCATTGGACTGCACCAATTCCTTCACGCCGCGGATTTCCTCCAAAATCTCCAGGTGCATTTCGGGGTTTTCACGAAATGGAACCATCTTCTGTGGGGAGGACACCTCTGTTTTGGAGCGTTTTCCGTGAGAAGAAGAAGGAGACCCGAAGTCCAAGCGCGCTGGTTTATGGGCCGCCATCCCCCCCGAGGTTCCCCGGTCAGCTCGGAGCGAAATAGTAAATTTGTATAGGTATTAAGTCAGGATTCTAAGTAGGCCTCTCGGGAGCTTCAACGCAAAGCGTCCTACCCGCTGGACATCAGGCTCCGCCCCCTCCTGTATTCATTTCTGTGTTCTTCTGTTTGCAAACTTTTGAATTTGGTGAAAGCTGTGTTTTTTGCCTTTATTTGAGCAGCCACCTCTTTGGAAAACCAAATAGTTTTCCTTCTCCTCTTGTTTTTATTTACTTTTCTTACATATTTATCTGTTGGCCCTTTTATTGCCACCTTTAGTTTGTCCGTATTGGTGGGTTCCCTTACCTACTCCATTGCTGTAGAGTTTTAAACTATCTTTCTCTTAGTCTACCTGAGTGACTACCCCTCCCCCCTGCTGAGGTATTGTTGTAGACCTCCATTTCATGTTCTGCACGTGGGCTTGCTCAGATTGCCTTTCTGTTCCTTGAGGAGTGTTTTCCAGAGCTCTCCCAAAAGGTGATTTTTGCTGAATTTAAATGCTCAGTAGTAGTAGTACAAAGCGATCCTCCAGAATTGACTCCTACATGCTCTATATGGGCATGTTACTTAGGGATGTCTCGAGGGACCTGGCTGAGTTCACCACCCTGCTGTCTTCTGACAAACAGGCACCTCATCAGGTACTAGTAATGCATGCCCAGAACACATCAAAATTCTTGACAAAAACAGCCTTTTATGCTTTTAAAGCCAACAGAGCTGCTGCAGCCTGCATTGCTGCTAGGAGGAGCAATGGGTCCAGAATGAATTGATCAACATACCCTGTAATAGAGAAAATCTATTTGGCCAGAGGTGGAGAGAGAAGGCAGGGGAGATAGAAATGGATGACCTCACCATGAAGAAGCTCTCAAGGAAGACAACAGATTCTTCCAAAAAGAAGATTGCTACTAACAAACCATTCTACCCTAAAAAAAGGCGTTACTATCCACCCTACCATTCCTACTCCACCTAATCTGATCCACAACAACAGCAAGGCCCAAAGCAACCTCGGAAACCCAAGGTTACCAAACCTCAACCTGCATTTGCAACTCAACCTACACAGAGTTTTTGATTCCTTCCTAAGGAACATGGCCAATTGTCCAATAAGATGTCCCATTCCTCAGTTAATCCCAGGGAGATTAGTGCATTTTGCAGGCTGCTGGGTCAACACATTCTCAGAACCCTGGATCTTACAGCTAGTCAGCCAGGGCCTCCAGTTGAAATTCAGAGATCTTCCAGCTGCTCATTTTGTGGGCCAGCCCTGCTTAGATCTCCATCACACCTCCTTGCTTCAACAGGAAATCCACTCTCTGCTTGCGCAGGAAGTGATAGAGGAGGTTCCTCCATCTCAGCATGGCATAGAGCTCTACTCCCGATACTTCCTAATCCCAAAGAAGATAGGAGACCACAGAACTATCTTAGATCTCCAAAATCTCAACAAATTTCTTATCAAAGAAAAGTTCAAGATGATGTCTCTGGGTACCTTTCTTCCTTACCTCCAACCAAACGATTGGCTATGCTCTTTGGATCTCATCGATGCTTATACACACATCTTGATTCACCCAAATGACAGAAAGTTCCTCAGATTTGTATTTCAGAACAATCATTATCAATATTGAGTTCTTCCCTTTGGACTAGCCTCGGCACCCAGAGTCTTCACAAAGTCATTGCAGCTTACTTTCAAACTTTGGGGAACTTTTTGTTCCCTTACCTAGACAACTTGTTGATAAGGGCAGATACTGCTCAATCAATCGCCATCACCCTACAACAAACCATTCATGTCCTATAGGATTTAGGTTTCATTATAAATTATCCAAAGTCATACCTTACTCTACTCAAAATCTAGAGTTCATAGGAGCTTGACTGTACATAATCCAGGCACAAGCTTTCCTACCAGACAACAGATGTCTCTGGCTAACTAGCCACCCAGGTCCAACAGCAAACATCAGTAACTGCCAGGATCTTCCTATGCTTACTAGGTCACATGGCCTTGACAGTCCATGTTGTATGCCATGCCTGTTTCAACAAGAAAGTGGGACAATGGACTCTATCACAAGGGTGGACACAGGCCACAGGTCACCTCTCTGATCTTGTCACCATTTCTCCTCAGATGAGAACATCCCTTCAATGGTGGTGCACACTACAGAATTGTAGGGATACCTTTTCAACAATCTGCACCACAGTGTACTCTGACCACTGATGCATCAAAGCATGGTTGGGGGGGCTCACCTCAATGGCCTCACAACCCAGGGACTATGGTCTGCTTTGGAGAGCCCCCTTCAAATCAGTCTTCTGGAACTCAGGGCAATCTTTAATGCCATTCGCATTTTCGGTCCCCACCTGGTGGGCCGCTCAGTCCTCATTCAGACGGACAACCAAGTGGCCTGCTGTTCCCGGAGATCACCTGTTACAAGTGAGTAACAACACTTTTTAGTAGTGGGTTGAGAAAGGAAGGGACAAATTTTGTTAATGTTATAGAGAAAGAAATGACAGGTTTAGCTATCGTTTGGATTTGTGTGGAGAAGGAAAGGGAGGAGTCAAAGATGACCCCCAGGTTGCAGGCAGAGGAAACATGATATAGAAGGTCGTTATCAACAGAGATAGAGAAAGGAGGAAGGGGGGGGGGAGGGTTTAGGGGGAAAAATAAGAAGTTCAGTATTGCAGTATATAAGCAGAATAAATTAAATGAAATCTGCTTCCTTGTGAATTACAGTTGCCAAATGGCTCCATTCCTACTGGTCAGGCTGGTCCAGGCTTGGTTTTATCCCTGGGGATTGCATGGGCACCTAGTTCTGATTTCCTCAGCTGGAAGTTATATGCATGATATGAGAGTAAAATCAGAAGTGAATCAGCTGACCATCAGAAATGGAGCTGGTTGAAAACCCTCTAAATATTTTGAACTAGGAGTCTGGCCAGGCATGAGCCACCATGGGTATCCCAGTTCTACTTATCAGTTCACAGATTGTCACTGTCCTTGTGCTAACCCGCGAAGCCCCGTATTTATTCATTTAAAATGCTTATATATCACCTATCTATAGGTGGTTTACAACAATGCACAAAGCATAAAGGTTTGCTAAAATAACCACAAAGAATCCCTAGGGGTGTGGCTTCGATAGGAGGGTGTGGCTGGGGGTTGTACCAGTGCTGACACTTTCCCGGTTAGTGTGATTTTCAACAGCCCCACATGAAAAGCTGGCCTAAGTTGCAATCTGGACAAGGACCAATTGAAAATCACGCTGACCGAGTGTTGGCACTTACCTAGTTAGAGCCGCTGACTCCAGGTATTCCGCAGCAGCTCGTATTGCTGAGAATCCCGCTGATATTTAAGTGCCGTGGCTGACTGCTGTAGCGTTTAAATCTCAGCATTTTTTAATATCTGCCAGTTTATTTCTTCTTCTTTTTTTTCCAGCTGAAAGGGGCAAGTGTTCCTGCTTGCTAGATGGGCTTTAAAGGCAGCACTGGTTTTCTTTCAAGCATTCTGTATCAGTGCGAGGCAAACCTGCTCTGCCAGAGCCCAGATGGGAAATTTTCATGGTGTGCCCTGGCTAATGGGCGGATCTATGCCTTGCCTTCTTATGGTTCTTTTTTATTGAAATACGTTTTGGCAACCAGTAGAAGTGAGCACAAGGGAATTACACAATTTGGGAAATGCGTTGACACCTGGGGATTATATTTACATGTTGAACAAATAATTTCTTCCAACAAAGGCATCTCGCCTTGGCATCGCCTTGCAGGTTCTCAATAGCATTTGATTATGGCAGTGCTGGGGAAGGGCATCTCTCTCTTTACCTTGTCCTAGCCTGACCCAGGGTAAATGAGGAGAGCCAGAGGTATGATTAGCACAGGTTTATTGTACTGAGGTCAAAAGAGAATCTGAGCTATCCCTGGTTTCGCCACATGCATGCATGACGAGAGCATTCTGGGAAAATAAGACTGCACTTGGCTCCCTTTTCTTCAAGACAAGTTGACTCAGTTTTGGGTGTGCTCCTATGACTCGCATAGACTTCTTGTCCTGCATTGACTTAGACGTGAAAATCAGACTGGATCACCTGCTATGAATAAATGGAACTACTTACATACAAGGCCTGCTACCTCAGTCAGCTCAGCCCAAAAAAGGCTAACCCCATTCTTGATTTTTCTTTGTAGCAGGTCTGGAGATAAGCTCCTGCTTCCTAGCGTAGTAACAGAGTGGACGGCAGCAGATAAAGACCATCCAGTGGCCCGTAGGGTGGCTTGGGCAAAACATGTTGCAGTGCAGGTTGCTTTCCCCATACAATATCTCTAGTTTTCAACAATCCTTAAATATATTGCACTTGATTAAGTTTCCAGCCCACCTTGGGATCAGCAAGGCTGTCCTCTTTCTCCAGCCAGTCCAGGACCCCCGCCATACAGCCAGGCACATGCTTCATGGTTGTGCCATGGGGTGTGTTTTATTTGAGGGTTTTACCTGCCACATGGTGCAGCTTGCTTCCTCCATCGTTTCCTAGGAAGTGAGACAAACACTGAGGTGCTTCGTTCTTGCCCTTCAGGTTTTCTCTGTATTTATCTCACTCTTTATTGAATTCCAGCACTATTTGTGCTTTTACCATCTCTTCCAGGAGGGCCTTCCAGGCACCCGCCAGATCTACAATTCCATGCATGCAAAGGGTCAAAACCAGAATTGATTCAGCCAGGCCCCTAATTGTAGAGCTCAGAGTCTGCACGGGTTGGCTATAGAAAGATTCTGTAGCACAACAAGTCCATATGTGCATGCAGCTACATACCGATAAGCAGTTCACCAGGGCCGGCTCAACCATTAAGCAAACTAGGCAGTTAACTTGGGCAGCAACTTCTGGGTGGTGGCAAAGAGCAGGGCATTCAAAGCCAAACAATAGATTTTGACAGCTGGGGGAGGGGGCTGTAAAGCTTAAGGTCTGCCTAGGGTGCCAACACCTTGAACTAACTCTGGGGCCGGCCCTTCTGTTCACTTGACTGCCATCTAGAGCAGGGGTCTCCAACTCCAGTCCTGGAGGGCTGCAAACCAGTCAGGTTTTCAGGATTTCCTTAATGAATATGCATGAGAGATATTTGCATGACTGTCCCCATTGTATTCAAATTTATCTCATGCATATTTATTAGAGATATCCTGAAAATCTGACTGGTTTGTGGCCCTCCAGGACTGGGGTTGGAGATCCCTGATCCAGGGCTTGCATCTAATTAACTGCCCACAAACCATAGAGCAATCTAGTTCAGGCATGGGATTCTTTTCTTAACGTCACAGTAATTTATTATCACACATTCTGGCACTTGTTTTCTCTTGAAGGCTTCTTTGCTACAAAACTTGGAGGCAATACAACCATGGTGTCTCTATACAAGTCAGCTTGCTGGCAGATCATCTCCAGATTTCATGATATTTTTGGTGGGAGGTTGTTACCCTCATTGAATGCATTGATTTGTAGTTCCAGTTTCCTTAAGAGAGACAGCTACATCTCTCTGCGTGCATCGTGTGCGAGAAGGAAAATCTGGGATTGAAACAGCTCATCCTGAAAAAAAGTTTATAAGCATGCATCCAGTTAGTTCATTTGGGTGTTTAAAAATATGAAGTGCGTGCAAATCACTTGTACATGAGTATACCCATAAATTGTCATGTGTACAATTTCTCTGCACACTTGAAAGTCCTAGTGTGCATGCAATGAGGGCCTACAGAATGAATATTTGAACTAAACATGAAAAAAATGCCAGAAAACCAGGAAAAAATGTGTTCTAACTAGCACAGAGTGAACCTTTTTGGCTGTGCACACCCCTGTTTTGCAGCAAGCACTGCAACATGGCTCTTTGCACGGCTGAACATCAGTAGGTCTGCAAGGAAAATCTGTCTGAAGTCACCAATATACTGCTTAAGACTTGTCCTGTCCAGCAGAGCTACCTGACGGGTCATCAGCCCATTCCCAGCCCATGAATTTAGGTCATTTTGATACTCTGGTATCTGAATTATTTTACCCAGCCTGACATGCAACTAATCTGTTACTGCTGCTTCTTTTTCTTCCATCTTCTTCCTTTTTCTTCTTTTAATACATTTTATTTTTATATATCTGTGTAAAGAATAGATGGGCACATTTTATCCTGGTTTTTCATTTCTCCTGTTCCCTTTATGCTGTGTTCATTTTGATATGAATCAGTCTGTGGCCTGCACAAGCTCCGCATTGATATTTGTAATTACTGCGGTTCCCTAGAAGATGATTCCGAAGGTTACAAGTTAATATAAGGAGCAAAATGGAGGAAATGTAATTTTGCCTATTTACCAACACATCGAGAAACAGGCCAAACGTTTTCTTGAGCGATGGAGCTGATGATGCCTCACACGCAGAGGTGTCTCAGTGCTTACTTAGATGCCTCCCTGAAAACCAGGGTTGCTCTAATGCGTTGAGATCATTTTTTATTTTGTTTTTATTTCCTGTAATCTATGCTTGTAATATTCTATGCTCAGACCATAGCCCCTGGTACTTGAATGATCTCATCTGTCAGGACAAGCACCGAGAACAATTTGTACCCGCTGCTTTCTGACATTTGAGACTCATTTGTATCTCCCATGTCAAGACTGCATTAAATCTGGCCATGCGTTTTTCTACTCTCAGCCTCTGTGTCCTTTCTCTTCTGTGATTCTTTTGCTATATCGTTCTCAGAAAGGCAAGTTGTAGTAGATATAAGGAAAGAAGATAATGTCTCTTCTACCAGCAGGGCTCACCAACCTCCTCAAAATATCCAAGTCCCTAGTTCTCGAAGTGACGACATTCCTTGTTGCTCTTATTCCTCAGTCTCCATCTCTTTTGCCTTTGTATATTTTATTTCTTAAGTTTTTATGCTATTTTTTTAAAATAAATAGCCTGCACCTTTTATTATGGCCACACCCCCTGTTTTTTCTATTCTTTGAGTCTACTCTTCAGGTGTCCATGGTGTAAAATCTTTTTAATCTATCAGTGTGGCACCAGCATGGAGTCTTTGCAACCTTCCTGATTTATTGAGTATCAACGTGACGCCTACATGGGTGTGGAGTTTTGATGAGGGTCAGCAGTAGTTGCATCAAGCGTCCTCCTTTATCCAGAACAACCCAGTTATTTTTAAGAACTCGTCCTATGTTCTGCTAAACATGGATATGCTACAGCTTTACATGTTTCTATGCTTAGAGTAGCTTAGCTTGATTTCATTCTTTTCAGGTTGTTTTCTTACTTACTTACATTCTCTTATATACTGCATCAGTGCGGTTTACATTGAACAAACTGAAATTACATTGAACAGGGCATTATAACTTGGAGATAACTATTTTACAGGGAACATGGGCTATGGAGGGTTAAGTGGCTTGTCCAAGACCACAAGGAGCACCTGTGGGACTAGAAACCCCAGTCCTTCTGGGCCAAGGTTGCTGTCCTCTAGTGGGATTTGAACCCCCAACCTTCCAGCCTGAAGTACCTTGCCCCAACCACTAGGCCACTCCTCCACTCCTTGTTTCTTCCTTATTATTATGTTTCTTCATTGTTGCTTAAGTGAACTTATTCCTTTGTTCATGCCAGATCATTTTCACTGCAGATCTTTCTGTTCTGAAGTGTTTTTGGCAGTGATCAACCAAAAGATTCATCATTGGAAGGTTGACAGCTGTAGCTTCTATCTGAAAAGACCTCTTCTTAAGAGTGTGCAGGGAAAACCTCCTCTTTTTGCTTTTGCTATTTAATTTCTTTTCTTTTCTTTTGTTCCTTTGTTTTAGCGTTCACCCGCTATTTAGTAAGCGCTACAATGTGGAAAGAAAAAAATCCTTGTTTGTTTTTTCAGTGCCATTTAAAATTGAAAAGGACATGAAATTAAGCGGCAGAAATGATCAGTGCTTTTGATAATGTTTTGCATGATTGCACATCTGTACTTATCATAAATTCGGTGACTAAGTTTCAAGTTCTTAAATGGCTGCAGATTTCTACTACATAAGCATAACAATAGCAGAGTTGTTATTTTACATGGTTCTAATTATGCTAATTTGCAAAACCTAAACCTTTACCCTGATGTATTTAGGAGATGTTGTATGTGTGGTAATGTCTTAGTGGTTAAGACAAGTTTGTTTCTGGTTATTTTATTTTCTATACAACAATTCAAGCGTACATCAAAGTGGTTTACTATTAAAATTAATAAATAAAGAGAAAAAGTGAAAGTTAGAAAGACCAGAAATAAAAGTGGAACAGTGGATCACATGACCACAAGCAATGAGGAGTTCTGGCCCTATCGGTCCCGGGTGAAGCTGGGTTCCCTGGCACGTTCTGACTTCTTGTTCTGAACCAAGAGAAGAATATGAGCATGCTGCTGGAGAAAATGGTGTGTCCTGGGACAGGTTGCTTTTGCCACCCCCTCTTTTCCCTTTAATAGATTTCCAGACTGGTGCCCCCCCCTCCCCAATGCAGTCACCCTTCTTGCGCAGTCCTCACCATACAGATTCTTCCCTCCTCTCTGCCCTCTAGCATTAATGGATTTTCATAAGCCCAGGCCCTCTACTCTCCTTGCAGCAGATATTCCTTTCTCCCCACTTCTGTCTGTTTTATGGTTGAAGGTGTGTCGAGGAATGAGAATCCAAGCAAGAAGGAAGAAAGGCAGGTAAAAAAGAAGAAAGGTAAATATCGCATAACAGTGGCTAAGGGGGTCATTTTAGAAGCTCTCTTTGTGATTTGTATGTCTGAAAATGCCCATTCAAATGTGCAAATCATGTCCATATCCCAAGAGTCATTTTAAAAAGACCCCAATTTACACATGCCCAGTGTGATCACATCCTATGTTGCACAGGGGCATGTTGGAGGTGTGTCTGGGGAGGTAATACAAAGATCCATGTGTACATCCAATTCTAGAATGACGTTGCCATGTTTAAATCCATGACAGACACATCTAGATCTATACCCGCCCCTTGGCATGAATAGACACTTAAAAAGAGCTTATTCCATCCAGCTGTAGGAATATGAAGGGAATGCGCCTCAATCCTCGATAATCTTCTCTGTGTCCAAAACTCATTGCAGATAAATATCAAGACCTTTCTGTTTGCTGCCACATGTCTCTGTTTGCAAAATGGCATGCCAGGACGCATATGCGCTCACGCATTCTGAAATGTTATCGGTTCTGCTGACATCCATATTTTCCACATGTATGTTTTGAAAATCACCCGTTCCCTGCATGTGTGCAACTTTATTCTGTACATATCCATTTCTTCCTAAGTTGATGGAGGCATTTATCTTTTGGGGTGGAAATGGATTGACTTTAGAAGGCATTTACACATGCCCACCCCCTCTGTCGCCCCTACTATGGAATTTTGGATTTTTGGTCTTGTATGTCCCCGATGGTCCCTAGACAGTCTTTCTAAAATGTGCAGTCACATGTTACAACTGCATAACACTTTTAATCCTTAATGTATCCGGAGTCTGGATTTTGTTTGCAATGGATGTTTACCATGAAAAAGGGATTAACGTTTACACTGGTAAAATTTACATAGGCTGAAGTGCCAAATGTCCCCAATTGACCTCTGTTGGCAGTGGATTAAAGCAAGGTGGAGCACACAGTGGATTAATTTAAATTTTTGCAAAAGGAGTTTTTTAAAAGGCTTTAATAAAATGATTAATACAGTGCAGTGCACCCATAGCCTGTAGATCCTAGAACACAAAAGGTCTCATTTTGGGCCTCAAAAGTCCAGTAGTCAATTATCAGTTAGAAAGAAAAAGAACTGGATAGTGCCAGACAGAAAATAGTTATGGGTGTGACCATCTCAGATAACCTTAAGGAATCAGCACCAACAAGGCATCTGATGTTTTGTATTGATTTGCTCCATTTGGTAATTGTGCAAGATATTTAATTCCGTAGACGCGTGAGGGAATTTTATAAGGAGGTGTCTCCTCTGAGCGTCACAGAAGGTGCAGTTTTATAAAGACTTACAGATGCCTAAAATACCCACATAAGTGGCATAAGGTGTACCCACATGCAGGTTTGGGAACATACATCAGCCCTAGAGCTGGGTAAATATCTGTGCTCAATGCGATGAAAACAGAAAACCAAAACGAAACAAAACTTTTTTGCCTACACACCCCTAACAGCAAGTGTTGCTCAGTTGCATAAAGAAAGGAATCATCAGCCGCAGTGGAGGAACAGCCTAATGGTTACAGCAGTGGACTGAAAACCAGCAAAACAAGAGCTCCAAGCCCACTGGTGACCTTTGCCAAGTCACTTCGCCCTCCCTTACCTCTGGTTCAGATCTAGATTGTAGGCCCTCAAGGATAGGAAACTACCTACTAGATCTGTAACTCACCTTGAGCTGCTCCTGAAAAAGGCGTAAGCTAAATCCTCGTCATGCGCAGTACTGCAGCCGGTGCCTCATTTTAATAGCTCGTCTCTGAACCATCTCCACTTTCTCAATGTGCCTACTAAACAGGGAACATAACAGAGTAAGATATGCCAGACTGGGTCAAGCCAAAGGTCCATCAAGCCCAGTATCTTGTTTCCAACAGTGGCCGATCCAGGTCACAAGTACCTGGCATCATCCCAAAATGTAGGCAGGGATAAGCAATGGATTTCCCCCAGTTCACTTTCATGATTCCTGAAAGAAAAGTCCATAAACCAAGTGGCAAAAGACAGCAGCAGGAAGTCTCCCCTGAGGGCCTCGCTTTAGCCTGGATCTCCTCATCACAAGCGAGAAAGTCCACGCAGCCATTCATCGTGCCTAGTTCCCGGAATTCAGCGCTCCATGGCTGAAGGTTGAAGCGCTGCAGCACTTTCACTTTTAGCAGCCTGCGAAGCCGTAAGGTAAGAGGTGCCAGCGAGAGTCTTTCAGGTTAACTTTGCTTCCAGCCCCGACCTCTGTTACAGTTTCCTGAGGGACACCGAGGTTCTAAAACACAATAGATTTAAATACAAACATCAGGGAGCTCACTTTGTGGGATAAACGTTTTACTTTCCAAACTTGAGGACAAACAGCAGAAAAAGGAAATAAGTGAATACTGGATCCTTTGCTGTCCAACTTCAAAAAGGGAGGTAACTGCCAAAGGCCAAGAGTTGACCTCAAAAAGTGGCCCTGTGACTGTGCAATGGACCTGCAACACGAACAGAGGGCGGTTTCGGCCTTCTCTCCCTCTTGCCCTGGGGACTGGCATGATCTTGAAAGGTCTACGGCGCCATTTTATGAGTACCTGGCAACAAACAGTGCCATTCCTACTGGCTACTCTGCCTAATCTGCACTGATTGGACACTAATCTTCTGGTCTTTTCTAACTTTAGAGTAGTTAGTTAATTACTTAATTGTAGTTTATTCACCATCTATTTTGCTTTCATCCCTCTCCTTTCTCTTTGACAGAACCTCCCCTCCTCCCCATTCGCAGTCTAACCTTCTTGGCCAGATACCGGCCTGAACACATGACCAGCGCTGAACAGGTGAACATCATCACGCTTTCTTTAAAGATCCCTAAAGCGATGCTCTGCGCTGAAGGATCATGCCCAAGAAGCAGAACCTGCTCCTTGGACGAGCTCCTTGAGACCACTCCAGGGCCCCCTTTCATCACACTATTATGTGCTCAGCGCTTAGCACTGGGTCATACCACTCTGCCGGTTTTGCTGGTACTTTTCTCTGTATTTAGTTGCTTTCATTCGCTCTGGTCCTAGTGTCCAACATACTAGTTCATTGGTCATCACAGCCTTCTCCTCCCTTGCGTCCCCTTCACTCCCGCACCACTTGCAACCTCATATACTGTCCTATTACCACACATCAGCTGCTCTCTCCTGTATCCCAGCCTCCGGCTCCAAGTTCCGGCATTCTTTCCTGTGGCCTGCTAAACTGCAGGTTGCTTCACTCGAAGACCTCTCTGGTGAATGACCTCACCTCTCAACATGATCTGGATTTGTTTTTCCTCATTGAGACCTGGTTGAAGCCTGATGAAGAATCCCTTCTTCATTTCTGCCTCCCATCCGGCTACTGTTTCTTCTCCAACCCATGTGCTGCACATTCAAGAGGGGGCATTGCGGTCATCTATCAGTCCTCTCTAGCCATTTCTGAAATCCATCCCTCAGTACTTCACTATCCGGAAGCTTTATTCCTACCCCTTGCTACTCGCCCTTAGACTCACTTTCGTTTACTTTACTCTCCCCCTTCCCTATCTACCTCTCTTTGGGAGTCTCTTTTGTTAACAATCTCAGAGGCCGCCACTCTCTATCCCAACCTATATATCCTTGATGATTTCAATGTACATGTGGATTCCTTAACTAAGCCTTGTGACAGGTTGTTTCATTCACATCTCTTGGACCTTCACCTTACTCAGTACATTCCCTTCCCCACTTATTCTGCAGGTCACACCATCAATCTAGTCATCTCCACTTCAGACTCTCCCGCTCATCTTCTTCACCCTTCCACTCTTCCCCTCCCTTAGACCAATCATTTCCTCATTGTTTTCTCCATCCATTTCCTGTCTTCCTCTCCTCCTTTTGGCACTTACATCACCCATGACCCCCTTCCAAGATCTCCCGTAGGATTTCCCCAGATACTATCTCACTCTTCCTGCCCACAGATGCTATTTCCCCCCCCCCCCCTCCACATTTCAGGCCTGCCCCATCAAGGAACAGGCTCACCTCTGGAACTCCCTTCTTCTTTCTGTTCTCGATTAGGTAGTCCCTCTTTGCTCTGTTAAGCCCAAACAACCTTGGTTTCCCCATGGCCTCAGGCTCACATGCACCTAGCTTCACAGGGCAGAATGTTGCTGGCGACAATCTAGGTCTCTGTCCGCCCTTCAAGATTTCTGTCAGTCCCACCACTCCTACCATCATTTGATTTCCACCTCTAAAAGAGACTATTACTCCTCTCTCATTGCCTATTCATCTTTCAGACCCAGACAACTTCATGCTATCCTCTCCTCACTATCAGTGCCCCCTTCGCAACCCTTTGCCAGAGCCACTGCCCCCACTCCATCGCAAATGGCCACTTTCTTTCATGACAAAATCGCCACTCTCCAACTTAATTTTACCCTCTCATCTCCTTCTCAGCAAATGGTCCCCCTTTTTTCCTATGCCTCCTCCCCCCCTTCCTCATCACCCTCCCTAGTGCATTCCTAGGAGGCTTTTAATCCTAACACCTCCAATCATATTATCTAAGGCCCTCGCAGCCACTCACAAGACCACATGCTGCCTAGCCCCTCTTCCGTCATCTTGGCTGCCAGATGTTTCTCTGGCCCTCCAACCCATTATCCTCTCTCTCATTAATTCAAGTCTCATCTCTGGCATTTTCCCTTCCCTTTGGAAGGAAGCCTTGGTTCAACCACTTTTGAGAAAACCCTCCTTAGACAAAGCAGTTCCTTCCAACTACTGGCCAGTGTCCAATTTGCCTTTCTTATCCAAGTTACTTGAAAGGCTGGTCTCCCAACAACTGAATACTCATCTCAAATCCACTAATGCACTCCATCCCCACCAATCAAGGTTCCGTTCAGCTCACTCTACCGTCACTATTCTTGCTCTGCTGAGTGAGGTTCAATAGTCACTTGACTGGGGTCATTCACTATTGCTGTCTGACTTGATCCGTCCACGGCTTTTGATCTCATCAATCACAATCTCCTCCTTTTCTTTCGCATCTACAGTACAAGCCATTGGTCTTCAGGGTGGAGTTCTCGATTGGTTCTGGTCCTTCCTTTCACAGAGTTCCTTTCAGGTCATCATGAGCGATTCTGTCTCCTCCTACTACTCCCTTCTGTGTGGTGTCCCCCACGGCTCTGTGCTGGCCCCCCTTCTCTTCAACATCTTTCTTGCCCCTTTGGCTCTTCTCATCCAAGAATCTGGTATTTCATTCTACCTATACACTGATAATATTTTTTTACTCCACCATACTAATCCTTACTCCCCAGATCTTTCCCCTTTAAACTCAAATCTCTCTTGTGTGGCCACTTGATTATCCTCAAATTGTCTCGTTCTTAATACCTCCGAAACAACCACCACTTGGCTCACTGGCCCCACTACACCACCCTCAGCTACACCCATTCTTGCAGGGGTCCCAATTCAGATTACATCTTCCTTTCTGAATCTCAGCGTCATTCTTGATTCTGCACTGACATTTCATGAACATTTTAGCCAAATTACACAGCGCTCTTTTTCTGCCTCTGCCGCATCTGGTCTGTCCTTTCACTTCTATCTACCTCTGCCCTTACTACCCTAGTTGTCACCCTTGTACTATCACACCTTGACTATTGCAATTCAGCACTTGTCGGTCTCCCTCAACATTCCCTAAAACAACTCCAGCCAGACTCATTTTCCATGCCTCCCATTACAATCACATAACTCCCTTACACTCATCCATCTTCACTGGCTTCCCATCCCATTCTGCATACAATTTAAGATCCTTATCCAGGTACACAAGACTCTTCATACTGGTTCCCCACTTTATCTCTCATCACTCATTATCCCACATGACCTAGATTGGCCACTGTTGGAAACAGGATACTGGGCTTGATGGACCTTGGTCTGACCCAGTATGGCATATCTTATGTTCTTATGTTCCTCAGCATTCCCTTCAGTCCATACATATGAATCATCTCGTCATACTCCCCCCCTCTCAGACACACCTCGAATCAACCCACCACTCCACTTTCTTTTTTCTTGGTCTAACACTCTGGAATAGTCTCCCCCCTTCCCTCAGGTTAGAATCCTCATTTCAAAAGTTCAAAGCTCACCTTAAGATACATTTATTCTATACTGCATACGACCTTCCTCCCGATCCACTGAATGCTGACTTTTCTCATGTGCTCCTCTGTTGTCCGTGCTGTCTCTATTGGCTCTTCTGTTAATACCAATGGCGTTCCTTTCTGACTTTTATCTTTAAATTTGTTTTTATTGTTACCGCTCTGCTGTCCCCACTTAGGGCGGTATATCACATTTTAATAAATGAAAAATTAAATTAAATTAAATTAAACCTTGGGGTTATTTTTGACTCTTCCTACTCCTTCACCACCTACATCCAACTGATTGCTAAAACCTGTCATTTCTTTCTCTACAACATTAGCAAAATTCACCCTTTCCTTTCTGAACACACTACTAAGACACTTATTCACTCTTTAGTCTTCTCCCATCCAGGCTATTGCAACCTCCTCCTTGCCGGTCTCCCTCTGAGTCATCTCTCTCTCATTCAATCTGTTCAGATCTCTGATGCGTGGCTAATCTTCCACCAATCCCGCTATACTCATAAAACACCTCTTCTCAAGTCACTTCATTGGCTCCCCTTCCGTTTCCATATCTTATTCAAACTTCTCCTTCTGACCTGTAAATGTATTCATTCTTCTGCTCCTCCCTATCTTTCTTCTCTCCGCTCCCCCTACACCCTTCCTCGTGAACTCCCCTTTTCTACTGGCTTGCTCCTCTCTTTGCCCTTTTCTTCCACTGCCAAGTCCAGACTTCACTCCTTTAACCTTGCTGCTTCTTATGCCTGGAACAAACTACATGGGGCTGTACATCAGGCTTCATCTCTCCGCCTTTTCGAATCCACGCTAAAGGCTCAGCTCTTTAATGCTGCTTTTGGATCCGGATCCCTTGTTCTCCTTTCCCTTTCCTATTCTCACCTATTGTATTGTCTATCATTCTTCATGTATAGGTGCAGTGCTGCATAAGCCTTGTAGCGCTATATAAATGATTAAGTGTAGTAGTAGGAGTAGTAATTAAAATACACTGGGGAAAATCCACTGCTTACCCCTGGAATCTGTCTATCTTTTGGGATCTTGCCAGGTACTTGTGACTGGATTGGCCACTGTTGGAAACAAGATACTGGGCATGATGGACCTTTGGCCTGACCCAGTATGGCATATGTTATGTTCCCTTTTTAACAAGCACATTGAAAAAGAGGAGACAGTTCAGAGAAGAGCTACGGTATTAAAATGATACAAGGGCTGCAATGCAAGCCATAAAAAAGAAGCTTTAGATTCTCGAAATATAGAAGTGTGACAGAATGTAAACATGCAGAGAACAGACAGAATGTCATAATAAGAGCAGCTGGGGGTCATGGATGAAGGAGAGGCCTTACGTGTTTGCTCAGTCTATGAAACTAAATATAGAGAGCCGATGCAGGGAAATACAAGCAGACAGATGTTAATTGCATTGGGGGAGGGGGCTCCCTAAAACCAGCAGAAACCTAATGCCTGGAACAGATACAGAGGGCAGCAGAAGAGAAACAGGGTTGAGAAATCAGTTATAAGACATAGGGAGGGGGTAGAGCGATCTGATGTTGGTTTAAGTATGAGAATGTTTATCCTCATCTGTCCAAAGTTGTAGAAGAATGGAGAGGAAGAATCTTAACTGGACAGACTGAATGGACTAACTGGTCTTTACCTGCCATCAGTAACTCTGAGGCTTCAGTAGCATTTTATGAAAAGATAACGAGGTGTAAATATTGCTTACAGCGCTAGTTAGAGAAGGTTACTAATAGGGATGTATATGGCAAAACTGTCTGGTTCAGTTCCTTCTCAGATTCTAAATTGTTTGGATCATTCGGATCAGTTAAAGTCAATGAGGAAAGCAATTTTGAACGCTAACAGTGGGAATTTCCATCAGCGCTGTGCCTAGCCCTGTGCGAGCAGTGTGACCGCACAGGGTGCAAAGAAATAGGGACGCATTTGGGGTGCTGGCCTTGACGCTCCCCCGCACTGCCTTCTATTGCTCCATCGCCGCTTTTTGTTTTCCCTTGGGGGCGGCAGGAGTGGAGTGGACATCCAACTCTAAAACTAAAAATATGTGGGTCTTGCCGACGCCACACTTGCATGCAGGTCTGATCCCTCCCTCCTCTGACGTATGCCCGTGTCAGAGGAGGGAGGATGGAGGAACCAGACCAGCCATTTAAGTGCGGAGTTGCAAAGACCTGCGCTTGAATGTCTGGTCTGGTCCCTTCTTCCTCTGAGCATAAATCAGAGGAGGGAGGGATCAGACCTACCTGCAAGTGTGGAGTCGGCAAGACCTGTGTGGGGCTTTTTTTTCAATTGGATGTCTGGACATGGAACTGTGGGGTAAGGTAAGATGGGAATAACGAGTGAGTTAATCAAATTTGCAGATGACACAAAATTATTCAAAGTTGTTAAAACCCAAGAGGGTTGCGAAAAATTGCGAGAGGAACTTGATAAATTGGAAGACTGGATGTTCAAATGGCAGATGAAATTTAATGTGGACAGGTGCAAACTTATCCACCTAGGAAAGAACAATCCTATCTATGGTTGCACGATGCAACGTTCCACATTAGGAACCACCACCCAGGAAAAAGATTTAGGTGTCATTGTTGATAACACATTGAAACCCTCTGCCCAGAGTGCAGCGGCAGCCAAGAGAGCAAATAGAATGCTAGGAATCATAAGGAAAGGAATGGAGAATAAGACAAAGGATATTATAATGCCTCTGTATCATTCCATGATGTGACCGCACCTTGAATATTGTGTGCAATTCTGGTCACTGTATCTTGAAAAGGATATTGCAGAATTAGAAAAGGTACAGAGAAGAGCCACCAAAATGGTAAAGTGGATGGAAGATACCCCTATGAAGGCTAAAAAGGTTAGGGCTCTTTAACCTGGAAAAGAGACGGCTGAGGGGAGATATGATAGAGGTCTATAAATTAATGAATGGAGTGGAATGGGTAAACGTAAATCGATTGTTTATGCCATCAAAAAGTAGAAAGACTAGGGGACATGCAATGAAGCTACTGGGTAACCCATTTAAGACTAATAAGAGAAAATATTTTTTCACTCAACATGTAATCAAACTCTGGAATTTGTTACCGGAGGATGTAGTAAAGGCTGTTAGTGCAGCTGGGTTTAAAAAAGGTTTGGACAAGTTCCTGGAGGAAAGGTCCATAAACCATTATTAAGAAGGGACCCAGGATATCACTGCTTGATCCAGTACAAGCATTGAGTAACCTTTGTCTTCTGGGGAAACTGCTAGGTACTAATGACCTAGTTTGGCCACTGTTGGATACAGAATACTGGGCTTGATGGATCTTGGGCATATCTTATGTTCTTCCTCCCTTCTCTATTTCTGTGGATAACACTACACTCCTCCCTGTTTTCTCAGCTCGCAATCTTGGGGTCATCCTTGACTCTACTCTCTCTTTCTCTGCACACATCCAACAGATAGCTAAAACCTGTCACTTCTTTCTCTATAACATTGGCATAATTTGTCCCTTCCTTTCTGCACACACTACTAAGACCCTCATTCACTCACTAGTCACCTCCCGTCTTGACTATTACAACCTGTTGCTCACTGGTCTCCCTCTGAATGATCTCTCTCTCTTTTCCATCTGTTCAAAAGTCAGCTGCACAGTTTATCTTTTATCGCTATGCTCATGTAACCCCTCTTCTCAAATCACTTCACTGGCTCCCTATCCCAGGGGCGGTGCTTCCATCAGGCCTCCTGAGGCGATCGACATCGACACTCCGGATCTGTTTTAATTTTAGATTTTGCAGCCTCTGGCCTGCCTCTGATTTCCCGCACGGGAAGGCAGAGGCAGGCCAGAGGCTGCAAAATCTAAAATTAAAACAGAGCTGGAGTGCCGCCGGCATCGGACAAACCAGCCTGATCGCTTGCAGGAACCCTGCGTTGATTTGTGCGGAGGTGGCAGCGGCATTCCGGTTGTTTTTATTTTAGATTTTGCCGCCTCTGGCCTGCCTCTGCCTTCCCGCCACTTTGTTGGGTTTTTTTTGCTGCAAACAGGGGACAAATATTGGACAAAGGGGAAGACGGGGACATACTGGACAAAGGGGAGACAAGGGGACAAGTACTAGACAAAGGGGAGAGACAGGGGGCAAATGCTGGACAAAGGGGAGAGAGAGGGGGACATACTGACAGACAGGGGATAAATACTGGACAAAGGGGAGAGACAGTGTGGGTTAGGATTATAATGGGCTGATGTGGGGGCTAGCACTGGTAATGGGCAGATGGGGAGGGGGGCTAGAACTGGTAATGGGCTGATTAGGGGAGCCTAGCACTGGTAATGGGCTGAGGGGGGACTAGCACTGGAAATGAGCAGATTAGGGGAGGCTGGGACTAGTAATGGGCTGATGGGGGGGGGGTCGGAGTGGAGGAGTAGCCTAGTGGTTAGAGCACTGGCTTGGTAACCAAGCAACCAGGGTTCAAGTCCCACTAGCACTCCTTGTGGCCTTGGGCAAGTCACTTAACCCTCCATTGCCTCGGAAGAAAGGCCTGGCAATCTACTTCTGGTGACACTGCCAAGAAAACCAAGGAGCTTCTGGGTCGCCAGGAGTCAGGACTGACTTGAAGGCACACATTGCATTGCATTTGATGGGGGGGGGGGGGGTAGGACTGGTAGTGGACTGATGGGGGACTAGCAGTAGAAATGAGCTGATCAGGGGGGGGGGGGGCTAGGACTGGTAATGGCTGATGGGGGGGTAGAGCTGGTAATGGGCTGATTAGGGGAGGCTAGCACTGGTAATAGGCTGAGGGGGGACTAGCACTGGAAATGAGCTGATTAGGGGAGGTTAGAACTGGTAATGGGCTGATGGGGGGTGTTAGGACTGGTAATGGACTGATGGGGGGGTAGGACTGGTAATGGGCTCATTAGGGGAGGCTAGCACTGGTAATGGGGTTGAGGGGGGACTAGCACTGGAAGTGAGCTGGTTGGGGAGTTTCAACTGGGAATGAGCTGATTGTGGGGAGGGGAGGATAGAGCTGCTGGCCCTGGAAGAAAACTGGGGGCTAGAGCTACAAATGGGCTGATGTGAGGGGATGGGAGAATGGAACTGGAAGGGAGTGGATGCTGAGAGGGGCTGCGATGGTATTTGGACTAGAAGGGTCTGGTCAGTGGGGAAGGAGGGGGACTGGAAGGGAATGGACACCAGTGGCAGTCATGGGAATGCAAGTTGACATTGGAAGGTACTGGGAGGGAGGACTGGAAAGGGAATGATACTGGGAAGGGTTACTGGGACTGGAAATAGGCTGACGGAAAGAAGTGAAGAAAACAAAAGAAGAGATAAGAAATGGCAGATGGATCATAGACCACAGAAAGAGAGCTAAGAGAAGACAGGAAAGCAGAAGCCTCAGATCGGGACCAGCATGATCAGAGAATAAAATGGTCAGACAACAAAGGTAGAAAAAATAATTTTATTTCATTTTAGTGATTGGACATTGTGCTATTTTTATAATTTACAAAATATGGGGGAACTGCATCTCTTATTTATCTGATGTTGCACTGCATGCAGAGTCTGGCTTTTTGGGGTTTGAGTTTAAATTTTGTCTACATATTTTTATTTTTACTTTAGATTGTGGTTACTTATTCTGTACTTGGTGAGGGTCTGTGTTCTGAGTGTGTGACTGAGCCCAGGTGTTCTCTTAACATGGAGTTTGTACATAAAGATCTATATTGTACTGTAGTAATTTGACATGTTCAGCTTTTCAAATAGGTGTATGGATGTTCCAGGGCCCACTGTAGTATTTACCTTGACGCTTTATTTTGATGGGCTCCTTATGTGAGTTTTGGAAGTTGGTGCTGATATGGTATGGTATGGTATGGTATGGTATGGTATGATATGGTATGGTATGATATGGTATGATATGGTATGGTATGGTATGATATGATATGGTATGGTATGATATGGTATGATATGATATGGTATGGTATGGTATGATATGATATGGTATGGTATGATATTTATGGTATGGTATAGTATGATATGGTATGGTATGGTATAGTATGGTATAGTATGATATGGTATGGTATGGTATAGTATGATATGGTATGGTATGGTATGGTATAGTATGGTATGGTATAGTATGATATGGTATGGTATGGTATAGTATGATATGGTATGATATGGTATGGTATGGTATAGTATGGTATGGTATAGTATGATATGGTATGGTATGGTATGGTATAGTATGGTATAGTATGATATGGTATGGTATGGTATGGTATAGTATGGTATGGTATAGTATGATATGGTATGGTATGATATGGTATGGTATGGTATGATATAGTATGGTATGGTATAGTATGATATGGTATGGTATGATATGGTATGGTATGGTATGATATAGTATGGTATGGTATAGTATGATATGGTATGATATGGTATGGTATGGTATGGTATAGTATGGTATGGTATAGTATGATATGGTATGATATGGTATAGTATGATATGGTATGGTATGGTATAGTATGATATGGTATGGTATGATATGGTATGGTATGGTATGATATGGTATGGTATGATATGGTATGGTCTGGTATGATAGATTTGCTCTATAGATACTCAGTGACTTTGTTGTCGGGTTTTGTATTAGTTCACAATATGCCTGGTATTGGAGAATGTTGTTGTTGTTGTTAGTGAGATGATCAGAATCAGATTTTTTTTTTAATATATTGAGTTCTGTGGGTGAATGTCCTGGTTCTGCTCTGCACCCACTGTTGAATGGGGTTCTGTGGATGCAAAATATATTTCAAAAAGAAAAAGCAAGAACCATAATGCAGTTTATAACAACAAAATGAGTTATAATTTAGTTTTATAAATTGTGCTGTGGTTCTCACTCTCTTTTAGTTCCTTGGTATGCAAACATCTTGCATTTCCTCCATATAATCTAATCAGCTTTTTGGTTTGGTTCAGTCCCTAATTGGAGTTTTGAAAAAGCCCTGAACACCCTATGGGGTGGGGGCAGGGGGAGGGGCCCATCTCATCCTTCACCTCAGGCAGCAGATTGCCTTGAGCCGCTCCTGCCCTATCCATTTCCATATCCAGTTCAAACTTCTCTTATTTACCTACAAGTGAATTTATTCTGCGGCTCCTCACTACCTTTCCTCTCTTATCTTACTCTACACCCCTCCTCGGGAACTCTGCTCCTCTAGCAGATCCCGTTTATCTGTGCCCTTCTCTGCCACTTCCAATGCCAGACTTCATTCATCCCACCTCGCTGCTCCATATGCCTGGAACAAACTACCTGAGTCTGTGTGTCGGGCTCCTTCTCTAGCTGTATTCAAATCCAGAACAAAGACCCACTTCTTTGAAGCCACTTTTGGATCCTTATGCTCCTCTCTCTCTTGCCCACTATTTATGTGTATCTTACCATACTCTAGTCCCCAATTTCACTATGGTGGTCATTCCGTACAGTGAATAGTGGACTTGGATGTCTGGGGTGGATGTCCAACCCCTGCTTGGCCCCAGAATGCGATTCAGGTCCCAGCTCTCCTTCCACATACACAGCATTTGTGCAGAGAGCACTGGACATGGGCAGAAAGGGGCAGAGCGGGGGTGGGCAATGTGCCAGGACGTACAGAGGCCTTTCAGGTCGGGCCTCTGTACGTCCCCTGATGCAGAGATGGACACCCCTAACGTGGAATAAGCCCCAGGGATTCCCACTGCACGACACCGCACACCCCCACATACCATGCTGCTGGCTGTGCTGTGCCCCTGCAGCCGCACTCTGGCCCATGGAGGCCCCCTCCAGTACTGGCAGGATCATGGTCTGCAGGGGCAGACATGAGTAATAGCATTCTGAGCCATCGGGTAGGCGGCTCGTTGCCATGGCTCCCGCACCCCAGACACGGCGTTCTGGCCTCTGGATGGCAGCTCCCCATACGCTGATCTCGTTGGTATATGGGGAGCACCCGGAAGTCCAAGTCCCTGATGCTGCCATCATGGGTATGTGCGGGCCCTGCAGCAGCAGAATTGGGTCCATCTCCTGCACATCTGGTTTTTGCACGGCCAATGCGGCCGGACGTGCGGGAACCAGAATGTGCCTCCACATGTTTTGTCTTGATTAGATTTGTCTGATGAGCAGGGACTGTGTCTTACATCTATATGTTCAGTGCTGCTTATGCCTTGTAGCGCTATACAAATGATTAGTAGTAAAAGGGCTGCTAGAAGTTTATGTATTATAGTGGTGAGCTGTAAGCAACAGTAGGGTTACATACTCGTTACCATTTGGCTCGTTAGTGCTCCTTAAAAAATCTAGTGCACACTAAATTAATGTAATGTGCTCTAACATATGAATGAACATGTATTAAATCAATTATCATCCATTCAAAGTTCTACCATGTGTGAAAATGTTTTGATTAAAATGAATGTGCAAAGCAAACCGAAAAAAGCCCTAAAGTTGGGAAAAAATCCCAAATGAATCAAAAATGAGCTGAAAAGTGTTGCCCTGTGCATATCTGCAACAGAGAGGCTGAGCCACTCCTGGTTGTACATGCCTGGTGTCTTAAGCAGGAACAACTAGCTCCTGATGGGCGTACAGTTTTCCCCGTTTGACGTTGAGCACATAGCAACTCTCTGCATGCTGTAAGCTCTCATTAAAAAAATACTAGTTTCAATCTGATTTAACATCTGTTTTCTCAGGAAGGAGTTTATACATGTCCTCCCTCTGCCATTATCTCAGTAGTTCATCAGAGGGGGTGCGTGTGTTGTACTTTCCCTCGCATTTTCTCTGCGGTTCAGGAGGACATGTGATTCCGGTTCAGGGAGCTCTCAGAAGCACAAAAGTCTAGCTATCATCTCTGGATTGTCTATCTAGCCATTACTCAGCTAACATCCGGTCCTCTGGTGAATAAAGGCGTCATGTTCATATGGAGGGCAGAGCGATGCTGGATTTCCATAAACATCATTTTATTGAGAAATAAGTGAGAACACTCCACTTATATGCATAGGAATAGTGACAGATTCATACAAAATAAATTCGGCATTTTTTAAATTACATCCTGTTTTTGACCTGGTTTGGAAAATCTGAAAAAACAAATTCTAACGTTCCTTTTTTGGCAGAGCATCATCAACACCTTTTAAAAATGATGTTAGATGAAGAAAATTACTGAAAATTTTCAAAAATAAATCTAAAAGCAACGAAAAACTAGATCCATGTAAAAGAATTTGTGATGTTTTCTGCTATAGCCCGGTTATAAGCACTGCAGACTTTATTTTGCAGGTTAGATTTTAAGGTACTCAAACAGACTCCAAAACATTTTTCTTTTACTATAAAAATGTTAACTAAAAAGCAATTGGCATGTAAAATGAAGTAAAATGGTGTCCTTGGGAAAAGGAACAGATTGTGGGCACGCTAGTTAAATGTTTCTGGACCTTCTTTCACAATACTGCCTAGTTGTAAAGGCAGGTTTTAGTACTCACCTTTAGGCTTAAGTTGCAATCTTTTCAGACAACCCACTTTGGCGGACACCGAGTACTGGCAGTGTAGTCACAGGACTCTAAAGGTTTTCAGAGCTGTTCCTGGATAAAGCTCTCCCTCTCCAAGAGGTCCAGTTTTCAGATTCATCCAACTATGCTAATCCTTTTGCGCTTTTGATCAAGTTTATGCAAATAGGTCTCCTGAATATTCATGGAGGAGAGCTTGAGAATCAGTGCTGCTGGGGTTTCTCGTGCACCGGATTTGAAAACCACTGGTACAGTCAATGGCAAAGTTCTGCTTTGACAATGGGCTATTTTAAGAAAGGGGACCTGAATTTGCGGGGGCTAATTCTTGTTTTTCTCCCTCCCTCCCTCCCCTATGGACACTCTTTTTCTTTCTGGCATCCTTAGCTCTTTGGAACGATCTTTTCCGATGGCATGTCACCAGTGATGGAGCCTTGTGTGGTCCATTAGCAGCTATGAGCCAAAGCAGGGCCTAAAGGCCAAAACATCATTACCCCCTTCCAAACTATAGGTTGTTATATGTAGAAAGCCATTCTGATCTGGTTTTTATGAGCTTATGGGTCTGCTCCTTTCCGAACGTCGATCCCTTCTGTACGTCTGGTCTGAACCGGACGTACCGAGGGGATCACGATTCTGATCCCGCGGGGTACATCTAGCCCTGCGGAACCAGAATCGCAAACAGTCCTGCACGTGCAGGCCGGGACTGCGATTCAGTCCGGCCTGCACTTGCAGGACTGTCCCTGGCTATCTCAGTCAAGGCTCTTCTATGGAGCTGCAGCGTCATAATGTCCGTTGAAGAGCCACGATGCCATCTGCCACAAAATAAAGTGAATTCCCCATAGTCTGACCCCCGATCTGGCCTTCTAAGGCCAGGGTTGGGCTGCGGGGAATGCACTATAGCCCCCCCCCCCCTGCCCATCTGTGCCCTGCCATTAAAAAATGGCAGTCCAGGGAAGTTATTCCACCTCGGAGGTGGAATAACTTCCCCGCACATGTCACTGGCCCTGGACATACAGTGCTGAAATTAGAATCGGCCCTTTACATCCAGGGCCGGTGACCACACAGACTCTGCCCCCAAGCCGCCTCTTCCCCGCTCCCTTCTAACTTTCCTAAACAACCAGTGGGGAAGTTAGTCACGGCCAGGTGAAGGCACAAATAGCAGGCACAGAATAACCCCCTATATGTATTCTCTACCCTCTGCCCTCAGATTGTTGATAAATGTGAGTTCCTCTGCATTAGCTAAGGGAAAGAGACTTTCCTAAAGGTATTTCATGTGCCCGTTAAGCTACCAGATGTTTAATAAAGACAGTTATACATTTGCCTCCATTGCCTGCACTGACTTTAAGCCCTGCTTTTCTTAAGTAAATCAGAGTTGCAAGCCCAGAGAAGACAAGGAAACAATCAAGTAATGACTCAACCCATCCTGGATAACCAAGAATCATCTGCTAACTTCACACACCAGGAATGGCGAGAGGAAGCTGTTGGCTTTTCTTCTGATATCTACATCAAATGGCCAAGGGAGAGATTTTGGCCACACCTGGTTTCCATAGTAGCTCAAAGTAAGTTACATACAGGTACGTCTCTGTCCCCAGAGGGCTAATATTCGAACTTCACTGCTGAGGCAATGAAGGGTTAAGTGATCTGCCTAAGATCACAAGGAGTAGCAGTAGGATTTGAAGTCTGATTTTGCTGGTTCTCAGCCCACTGTGTTAACCATTAAGCTACCCTGTCTTCCTGGTCTTATTATGGGCTGGGAACTTCTTGCTCTATATTAAATACACTGTATAATTTTGTGCTAGGAGTTGAGATTGGTTCTTTTCTTAATGTCTGAGAGCTAGGTAGCTGCTGTGCTTCATTCCTAATTCTTTTTGAGGAAATTTTGGGCAAGAAAGTCTTGGTTGGACAGGCAGGATCTTCTGTATTTGATGCATGTTTTAGTTATATAATGAATTGATTATTTTAATTCTTTGTTCTCACAGTGGCTCACAGCAGATTACAGGATCCAAGGCAGCATGGATTCACCAGAAGCAGGTCTTGTCAGACAAATCTGATTGATTTCTTTGACTGGGTGACCAGGGAATTGGACCGAGGGAGAGTCCTAGATGTGGTGTATTTAGATTTCAGTAAAGCCTTTGACACTGTTCCTCACAGGCGACTTATAAACAAACTGAGCACCCTAGGGATGAACCCTAAAGTTACTGCTTGGGTTAGAAATTGGTTGGGTGGGAGGCGACAAAGAGTACAAGTAAATGGAGCTCACTCTGAGGAGAAGGAGGTTACCAGTGGTGTGCCCCAGGGATCTCTCCTTGGTCCGATTCTTTTTAACATCTTTGTTAGTGATATAGTGGAAGGGTTGTCGGGTAAGGTTTGCCTCTTTGCGGATGATACCAAAATCTGCAATAGAGTAGACACCCAGGAAATTGTAGATAACATGAGGAGGGATCTAGCTAAGCTTGAAGAATGGTCTAGAATTTGGCAGCTGGGATTTAATGTTAAAAAATGTAAGGTCATGCATTTGGGCTGCAGCAATCCAAGGGAGCAATATAGTATAGGGGGTGAAGTACTTTTGTCCACTAAAGAAGAGCGGGACCTAGGCGTGGTTGTGTCTGATGATCTTAAAGTAGCTAAACAGGTAGAAAAGGCGACAGCAAAAGCTAAAAGGATGCTTGGGTGCATACGGAGAGGAATGGTTAGCAGAAAAAAGGAGGTGATAATGCCTCTGTATAAGTCTTTGGTGCGACCTCATTTGGAGTATAGTGTGCAATTCTGGAGACCGCACCTTCAAAAGGATGTGAACAGGATGGAGTCGGTGCAAAGGGTGGCTACTAAAATGATTAGTGGTCTTCATTATAAAGCATATGAGGACAGACTGAAGGATCTTAATATGTACACCTTAGAGGAAAGGCGGGATAGAGGTGATATGATTGTGATGTTTAAATATCTCCGTGGCATAAATGTTCAGGGAGAGAGCCTCTTTCAATTGAAAGCAAGTTCTGCTATGAGGGGACATGGGATGAGGATGAAGGGAGATAGATTCAGGAGTGATATGCGGAAATATTTCTTTACGGAAAGAGTGGTGGATCCGTGGAATAGTCTCCCAGTGGAGGTGGTAGAGATGAGGACAGTAACTGAATTCAAAAAAGCATGGGACCAACACAGAGGATCTCTAAAGGTAAAAAGGGGACTGTTGTAGTTGTTGATATGGAAGGACAGACTAGATAGGCCATGTGGTCTTTTTCTGTCGTCATATTTCTATGTTTCTGTTGAAGACGCTTTAAACCATCCAAAATACAGCCGTTAAGATTATTTCAGGCTTATGTAAATTTGGTGATGTTATTCCTTTTTGAGTTGCAGTGCCTGTTCTTTACTGAATCCATTGTAAGATTCTTCTTCCAAATCACCTACATGGGCCATTAGATAAAGCACGTTGCTGCTCTTATGAAAGGCAGTAGATCAAATGTGAAGAAACCTTAAACCTTAGTGGTGAACACGTGGGTCGGTTTTCAAACACCATGGTCAGCATTCATTTTAAACATTAACTGCAGTGTTTAATTTAGTCACATATATTCAGTGCCACGGGCCATGCCGCTGAATATTGTGATAAGGAAGCTTATCATAGCTCAGGAAGGAGCTATAGAAAAGGTGAAGTGACTCTGAACAAGCAACCTGTCAGTTCTGGTAGAAATAAGAAAACAGAATTTTCCCATAAAAGACTACCAGTCCCAGAATTTCCACCAGCCATTAGAGGAGCTGAAGTGGGGAAACGTGTGTTCAATCAGGAGGGCTATGAGGTAATCCCTAAGCACTCATCTCAAAGGGCAGGGCCTGATTCAGCACAGCTGCGCTGTGTTAGGGAGGAGCACTCATCTAGGCAGAATAAAGGTAGAGTTTATTCTACAGAGATTGAGCTTGAGCTTGATCATCTTCATCATCATGAGGATCATCAGAAGCAGAAGCCAAACCGGACGGACAGAGAGGGAAAGAAACCCTTTGGAAGAAAGAGGAGAAAAGCCTTTGAGAGGTCTAGAAGAGTCCAGAGCAGTGCGTATACTGGGAGGCATTCCAAGGGCCAGCATACACCATTGGACTGGGGAAAGCCAGAGGAATGGTGCTGCAGAGCTAGGAATCTCCAGACGGTACCTGTGAGGGAGACGGCTGCACGTGGAAGGGACCCTAAGACCCGTGCCAGAAGGTATGTGAAGAGAGATCCAGTGTCCAGGGATCTGGATTGGAAGGCTGGACATAAGAACTGGACTACATACTGGCCAGGCTATATAGAGAGGAACTCTAACAGCAATGGAAGCTCAGGTATGAACACTGATCTATGCCCTAGCTATAACCTTGAAAGACAGCAGGGAAACAAGTATTCTCCTGAAAGTGCTCCATTGGGAGATTCATCTGTGCCAGTCCATGATATTGAACCCATGCTTGTTGAAGAAGAGGGGGTGATAGCAGATGAAGAATCTGTTTACATGGACTGCTCTCTGTCTAAACTCCTTTGGTGATTTTCTGTTATAAAGTACAGCAACCATCACCAAGAAATACAAACTTGTTCTTTAATCTACTCAGAAAAGCTCCTGAGTAAGATTTCTAGCCACGCAGTAGAAAGCAAGCCAGCTAAGGGGTTTTAGCTGGATAACTGCTAGCAATTGAGCCTTACCTAATTGCTTGTGAGCTAGGAGAGAATCACTTCTGAATCTATGTGGGAAGATATAAGAAGTTAACCTGAAAAGAACAGTTTTTTTCTTTCTTTGTAGCTTTTGGTTTGTTGTTTGATACATGCTAAGAAAATATTAGCTAAGCCTACAGAAAAGACCAGTTTGTTATCAACCAGGTCTTATTTCTTTTGCTTTGATTGCCTGACAAGTTTAAAGGTTGTTTCCTGATTTTGTTTTTCCAAGTTTAACACTGAAAGCAAGTAACCTGATTTATGTGCTACCAAGCATATCTGTGTTGGGAGAAATAACCCCATAAATAAATATCTTATTGGCTTTACCCAAAAGCACAACTAATTATTGTGAGCAGCTGTGTCTGGTGTGAATGAACTGCATTGCCCACAATCCCTTGCAAATCATATAGATATATGCACTTGCCAAGACTGTGAAGATTCTCACCCAGGCAGCCGTCTGACAATATGCGCGGAAAGTCACGGTTTATGGATAGTGACAATATTCAGTATGTAATAGGACAGCCTTTTACTGCCGTAAGTTAAACTGCATAGCTGTACAAAGAGCGGCCGAATATCACCAGCTATCTGTAGAGTGTTCACACGGTACCACTGAACGTTCACAGATAGGGGACTTATCCGCGTATCTGTGGCTGCTATATGGACAGCATTAGAGGACCCCAAGCTTGCCTGAAGCTGGAGGTAGCATAGTTTCCAGGTGATCTTTGCCCCCTGGGCCCCAGCATATCTAACATTGGCCCTGCATGATCTCATTGGTTCATCCCACAAAGAATGTTGCGCGTGTTGTTGTTGTGTTACCTACCTTTAGTTGCTTGATGATTGGATAATTGATTGTTTCAGCACATGAAGCTTTTCTGCTATAAGGAAGTCATGTCCTATTCTAGCCCCTCCCTGAGTAATGCTTTCAACTGACTCAGAGCAGTGTTTTCTACTCTCTGAACCCACCTACAGTTTTCAGAATTTGTAGGGGGACGGGAATGAATAATCACATGTAAGTGCGGCTGTCTGAATCCATCCCCAGTGATTTTAGCATGTGGTTCTACACGTCCTTACAGGGAAAGGTACCAGCGCCAAAATGCTGATCCACAGGGCCAGCTAAACCATTAGACAAAATAGGCAGTTGTTTAGGGTGGCAGCTTCTGGGGGAGTGGGGGTGGGGGGGGGGGGGGCAAAGAGCAGGGAACTCAAAGCTAAACAATACATTTTGACAGCCTGGGGGCAATAAGGCTTAAGGGTTGCCATCACCTTGAACCAACTCTGGGATCAGCTCAGCTAATCCGCTTCTGGTTTATGCCATTGCATGCAATGGGGAACAGCTCTGATTTCCCTAGGATAGAGCTAGGTTGCCATTGCCCGCATGCAATGGGGCAGAACCAGGACTAGATCAGTCTGTTTGAGCTGGCAACAGATTGTGGAGAATGATTTTTGGAATGCACTAGTTCATATTGGGAAGGAAAACTAAAACGAATACTTTTGCTGCAAAAATGGTGAAGAGAGGGCGAGAAAACCGGTATTTGTGGGATATGTCTGAATCCACGGCTGCTGCAGAAGGATCCAGGAAATGAGAAGAAAACCTGCAGCAGGAGCTCATGGAGAAGACCCTAAGTGGGCAAACAGGTTGCAGGATGCCCTGCCTATTCTGTTCAACACCAAGGTCATTTGTGCAGCATGAACAAATAATCGCATATCAGATATTTTAATGATTATATAATTTATAGGTGTCTCTGCAGTTTGAAATACAAATAATTGACTTCAAATACAAATAGATATACATATGCAAATAAGAAAGACAAAGGGAACTCAAATTATCAAGAGGAAAATCAGGTACTTCCCAGAAAGCATTACCGCTTGGCTGGTTTTCAAGCATGTAATGGACTTCCTTGCTAGTTGCTTGGGTGTGCAGCTTGCATAGGGACTTGGTGAGAGAAAAAGGGGAGGATCCCTTAAGCAACGTGACTTCCAACTTGCTATATTTTTTTATGGTAGAGGAGGTTAAATACATCAAAAGAGCAATCTGTTTGCCATGTCGAACCTGGATAAAATGCAAAACCAAAAGCAATTACACAAGAAAGCGAAAGGAGGCAGGTAGGGACATCCCTCGAACCTTCCTAGTGTCTCCTTGTGGATTGGTCATGGAGGAACTGTTGATCCCAACAATTGGACAAGCCAGTGCTGGATAATCAGGGACAGACTGGGTGGCTGTGTTTACCTGCTAGGCCCCCCTAGGATTTGGAAGGGAGGGGGAGAATGGAAGACACTGATGAGGACAGAGCTAGATGAAACCACCTCCTCCGAGGATGCCCTGGGTATAAAAAGGGGACTTCCTCCTCCATCCCATCAGCACTCTCCTGGACAGCAGCATCTTTTTGTTTGTTTCTTCCTTAAAGGCCAGCAGCAAATTTAATTTTATAGTTCTAGTGCTGCCGGTCCGCTGACCCTTCAAACAGAATACAACTCAGAAGGTGCTGCTGGGACAGAAGACGAGGAGATGACCCTATTGGCCCGGTGACCTAACACAGCTGCCTAGTGGGAGATCTGTCCATGCTTTGTTTAGTCCCATCGCCTCTATGGACTATCATTTTGCCTTTTAGAGAAAATAGAATTGCAGCTTCCTATAGAGATGTCCATATCCACGTGAAGCTTCTATTTCCGGCAGCCATAGTGCGATAGCCACGCATTTCTCAATGCCCCAACCCAAATAAACCAGGTTTGTTCTTCCTGCAGCACAGACGTGCAGAGGACCTTCCTCATGGACTGAGATACAGGAAATGCCAGTCCAAGATTTGGTCCATAGAATCGAATCAGACATGAATGCCTCACTCTTGTCTATTTTAGGCACCTTTGCCCATGTTGTATTTGCTAAGAAATCAGAGCTGAACTTGTATATTTATTGTCCAACAAAAAGCACGTTCCACGTACCAACAGCAACCCAGTAAAAACCGTGGAGGCAAGGAAGGAACTATAATACCACCTTTATTTCATAAAGCCAGGCCCACCCAGTAAAAACCGTGGAGGCAAGGAAGGAACTATAATACCACCTTTAAAGGGCCTGGCTTTATGAAATAAAGGTGGTATTATAGTTCCTTCCTTGCCTCCACGGTTTTTACTGGGTTGCTGTTGGTACGTGGACCGTGCTTTTTGTTGGGGGCCTGGCTTTATGAAATAAAGGTGGTATTATAGTTCCTTCCTTGCCTCCACGGTTTTTACTGGGTTCTTGTATATTTATTGCCCATGCCCATGGGATTAAACATTTCACCTTCCTATAAAAATGCCCTTAAGGACAATTCATGTACAAGGAATGCCATCTTTTTAAATCTGAGAAGCAGAAGTTTGGATTTCAAAGACTTTAAACTGGTAAAATCATGTAAAGTTCTTTCCATGGCACTGCCTACTTGGTAATACAGACAGAAAGCAGAACCAGATAGTGGCCCTGCATGGCATTTGGTGATTCTGATCATGACACTTTTAGCGGAATCCTGTGTCGGCTATTAGTTGCATCTCAAAATGTATGAGTTTTGTTATACTGTATATTAGGGACGCTTGGCTTGATGGCGGCCATTGCATTTTGCATATTAGGGTTAGAGTTAGTTTTCCTTGATCCAATAAACTCCATTGCCTCCTTGTGCCCCGGTGGAGACAAGGAACCATTCAAGGAAAGAAAAGAATCACAAATTCAATTCCAAATAAAATGTTTATTTTAGGTAATACAATGGTTACTCCAGTTGCTTTCCCTTCCTAAAGTACATACATGAAGAGCTGTGCAAGACCTGTAGACATTGCACACCCAGTGCTGTACAACATTCATGAGAAGCAGTCAGTTCCCTAATTAACAAGGGACAGATCAGGGGTGTGCAAAAATATCACGCACAGGAGAAAAGCACCACAGGACAGAGGCACATATTCATCCCTTCCCGTGGCTGCTCTACAGCATGGAAAACCAGTGCTTGGGATCTTTAGGTACCTGGTTGTTTATACACCTTTGGAATTTTTCAGACTTGAACTAGAAATAGCTTTTGCCAAGTCCACTGAAAAGTCTACAGGGTTTTTTTCCTAGTTCTTTGGAAAGTGTTAATTACTAAGCTAGCATAGCTGAAGGCATTATGACCGTGGTCCTCGCTACTTACCAGTGAGCTATGGTGTCATGAGCTAGGAAATGCTTCTTTGCTGGAAGATAGAGATACAGTTCAACAGTTTTAGTTGCATTTGTGAGATGGGTAAGGGTGTGTATTTGGGAACCTACACTTTTTAAGTGAATGCAAATTGCTTGTATGCACATATCGCTGTGAATTAATACATATACAATCAATCTGCACATACACAAAAGTCCTAGTGCGCATACAAGGCACATAGGGGAATGTTTACTAAAGCATACTAATGGTTAGTGCGGGGTTTACCATGTGTGCGATAATCACTATTGCATGCTAAAAATTTGTACTAACTGGCTGAAGCCGAGACTGGGCAGGTTATCGATGCAGAGTGAGTGTTGACGGCTCATTGTGGTTAGCACAGGTGTCATAGTGCTTGCTCACTGTCGATGTTCAGATAGCATGGGTTCACTTACCACCACCTGAATGGGTGGCAGTATCTGCAGCCACGATACTCATGGCAATTGGATTACTGTGAGGGTGGTTCTGGAGCTGTGTTAACTGCATGAAGACATGCCACGCACATCTCCCTCCATTAGCATGGGTCTAGTGCCACCGCTATGTTGACATCTGGGGATGAATGCACAGTAAACCACTGTTTTAGTAAATCTACCTCATAGTGAAAACAAATGTGCAAAAAATCCCCAAGAAAACCACAAAAATCTATAAAAATGTGAAAAATCTGTATACAAACCAGATTTTTGACCAGGCACAGCCCTAGGAAGTACAATGTTCCAACTTTTATTTCTTAGGAATGTGAGATGCAAGCAAATGAGAAAGCTATCTATTGAAAAAATTCTGTCATCTTTAAAACTAAAACCACATAAGGTACAAACAGCCCCCATGCGATCCAACAATCTTTCTTGTAATTAAAATAGACTTTGCAGATTTCATATCATGTCACAAAATATTAAAGAAGCAGTGTGCTTACTAACATGGGACATTACAATTTTGTAATGTATAAGGAATGCATAGACGGTATTTCAGAGGCACACGGTGCCAACAAAGCTGATAAAGGTGGTCACTCTGTGATCATTTTAAGCACAGAAAAATGACAACATGAATTTCAGTAAAGAAATCGTATTTTCGTGTGCTGAAAATTCTGTGCATTATTCATTCCACATTAAACCATGATGATTGATGCTATAAAAAAATGATCACTAACAAAGAGATGCAATATGCATCAACAGACAATTGTCCAGAGAAACAATTGGGATTTATCAGATTACTCATTTTGTGAAATATTTACAAAAAGCGGGAGTATTGTCTCGACTCTCTTAATTAGAATAAGACAAAAACAGGCACAATTTAAAATAATATGGCATTGACCATATTTGTACATAAGTAGCGTAATAAACAGGTGGATGAGTTAAGGATGAAGCAATGGCTGGCATTGCCAAATCCAGGGCTTCAGTACAGATCAGGTTTTCTCAATATCCACAGTGAACAGTCCTGAGATATGTTGTCATACATCAGACAAAACAGCCAGGCTAATTTGCATATTCTGATTACTACAAAGAAGAAACCTTTGTTGGAAGACAGGATTTGGGTAGATACCCTCATTATTCCCTGAGGACAGTGTCAGCTCTGTGTAAATGACTTGCCATAGCACTTCATTCTACCATTTATAACTCTCACAGAATTATAGTGAATATGACATCAATGGGTTGGCTTGGTGAATTTGGAACAATTTAACATATCTTCTTATATTCCTGGCTTTTGAGATTTATAGGTTAATATTTCAGCAGCTAGACTCTGGGGGTCCATTAAATGGGGAAAGAGATTCATCACTGTGTCCACTAAATGAGGGTGGAATATTCCACATAGTTTCGTACGGATACTTGCTCTTTCCTCTGAGTACTGGTCATGGTGAGGCCACTGGCCAGGGTCACTGTATGCAGATCCTGGTGCTCTCTGTAATTGGTGTGGGGGTTCTCTGTTGGGCCTGGGTTGAAGAGAACTATGCTTTGACTTGAACCAGTAATCAAGAGGAGGCGTTGTGGCGGGGCTGTAATCATCAGGGAGGCTGTAATGTCCAGCCGAAGGTTGACGTACTGATCTCCCAGACCTTGAAATACAATGAGATGACCTGGCATTGGAAATATCTTGGCTATATGGCACAAAATTAGAGCTAGAGCAGTTTGAAGAAATGGGTTGATGAGATCCAGGGCCATGCGGCAGAAGGCTGTCATGGTCTAGAAAATGAGAGGGCTGGTATGCATGTCTTTGTCTACTAGAGCTGCAATAATTGCATGGTCCCATTTGTTCGACAGGGAAGTGCTCACACTGGCTGTTAGCCTTACTAGGCCACATCTCGGCCATTTGGCTTTCAAGAGATCCTATACCAGAATCCAGGCGATCTTGGGAGACATAAATAAGTGATTCCATGTGGGAAGCAGGGGAGGGCTGATACCAATCAAGAGGTCCATAGCTTCCATTATGGGAAGGACTGCTGGTTGAAAACCCACTGCCTTTGACTGCACCAGAACTGTCAATTATTTTTACCGTATGCCCGGAATTTCTTCTTTCCACAGAAACCTTCTGCATGGAGACTTTTTCTAAGTCCAAGGGCGTAGCCGATATAAGCTCAGCTTGGGATAACTTTCTTGCGTTTTTGTCATCCTTGTGAGCACCGTGTGAACTAGCTGTGCCTTTTACTAGTGGAAGTCTTGCGTTGGCTCGAAGTTCATCTGCTACAGAGCGCTGTGCCTGATTGATCCTTGCCGGGTGATAAAACTTGCATTTAATCCCATATGTACACTTTTTACCTGTATGTAAAGACACAGAGAGATTGTAGGAAAAATGCTCTAAAGTACAGGTTCAAGGCACGTTAATTAGGGATGTGCATTCATTTAAAACATAGGAAGCATCAGCGAAAATTCCTATATCTTGTCATTTTCAAATAAAAATGGAAGAACCCCCTCTCCTGCAATTTTGTCATTTCCTGTCTGTCATTAATAGTGCACACAATTAATGACACTTCTCATGAAACAAATTTTAAAAAGAATCAAACTAACAATCCCATAAACAACACAGGATGCTAAACAAAATGAATACGTTTGACCTGTACACCCCTAATGTTAATTCAATTTATAAAATGAAGCCAATTAGATAGCAGGTTGGTGCCATGCCCATTACAACAAGCACAACCAGCTCCACAAAGTTCAGTTTCTGAGCCAGTAATTAACTCCCCTGCGTAAACGGCATTTTTTGCCAAGACTCCCATACGTTTGCAATTGTACCTTTGCTTTAAAACCTTCCCTTTCACACTTTCCTCCCAGGGCATCGCTAAGAACGAGGGCAATCCCATCACTGGGACTACTTTTGTGAGCATCTCAAAGCGCTTTTACAGAAAAGCCCTCTAATGTCATGTCATTTGAGGAACGACAATTCCAACATTGAACTTTCTTCTTGAAAGTGGCTTACCATAAGGGCACTGTGGTTTCTTGTGCTCCGCTATGATGGCTTTCTTTCTTAGAAAATTATCCAGGCTGGGCCCATGGCGACCTAGGGGGTCATCAGGAGGCATAAATCTAAAAAGACAGAAAAATGCACAATTTAGTTTTTTAACATTTTTTTTATTCCGCTATTGCTCTTGATGGGGCTCCGAGTGGGAAAACATTACTAGCTTCTTGAATGAAACACCTGCAACGTTAGATTTCTCAATTCAAGATGTAAAATATTCGACCGGCAAATAGAAGACAATGAAAACCTGAAATATTTTCTTTCATTAATTACAGGTAGGGCAATAACTGAAGACACTTGCATGGGTGAAACAGCATTTTTAAAGCTTACTGCCCACTCTGTGAGTAAAAGTATGCCTGTTTCTTCACAATGTATGCACTTTTACTCGTGGGCTGCCAAGGCTGTCCTGGTAGCAGAGAGAGGATTGGTAGGTTGAATGACATGTAGTTTTGTGCCAAAAAACTGAGTATACAGAAAACAGGCACAGAGAGTTGTGCAAATCGTTTCCCCTGAGCAACAATGAAAGGATGGCGACTGGGAGTGGCACCGTGGAGAAAAGCACATGAGGTTTGCACCAAGGTGCCCCATTTTCATTATTTACCCCAGATTGGAGAACCTATCAATTTTCAAGCCTTGGGGTTGTCTTTGATTCCTCTCTCTTTTTCTCCACACACATCCATCTCGTAGCTAAGACCTGCCGTTTCTTTCTCTATAACATTAGCAAAATACGCCCTTTCCTTTCTGAACACACTACTAAAACGCTTATCCACTCCTTAATCACCTCCCATCTCAACTACTGTAACCTACTCCTTGCTGGTCTCCCTTTGAGTCATCTCTCTCCCCTTCAATCTGTTCAACACTCTGTTGCACGACTAATCTTCCGCCAGCCTCATCATGCACATATTACTCTTCAAGTCATTTCACTGGCTCCCTATCTGTTTCTGCATCCAGTTCAAACTTCTCCTGCTGACCTATAAATGCATTCACTCTGCAGCTCCTCACTACCTTCTTCTCTTATCTCTCCTTACAACCCCCCTCGGGAACTCCGCTCTTCTAGCAAACTGCTTCTATCTGTGCCCTTCTCTTCTACTGCTAACTCCAGACTTCGCTCCTTTCACCTTGCTGTGCCTTACGCCTGGAACAAACTACCTGTGTCTGTACGCCAGGCACCTTCTCTAACCCTCTTCAAATCCAGGCTGAAAACTCACCTCTTCGGTGCTGCTTTTGGATCTTGACTCACCTGGTCTCCTTTTTCTTTCCCCTTGTTTTACCTCTGCCTACATCGTCTGTGTTTTGTCTTGACTAGATTGTAAGCTCTATGAGCAGGGACTGTCTCTTACATGTCTGTGCAGCGCTGCGTACGACTGGTAGCGCTATACAAATGCTCAGTAGTAGTAGTCATTTTCATTATTTACCCCAGATTGGAGAACCTACCAGTTTGCAAGCCAGGGCCTATTTCCACCTTCCCCTGAAGAAGCTTGGAGTTTATTAATGGACAACATCCTGGTTCTTTCAGATCTCTTTTCATGTATGGAACTATTCTTGTTTTGGACTTAAAATCAAATTCAGATTTGTGCTTAACCATTTCTGCATGGGTATTCCTGAGCTAAAAATTACAGGCCCAATATTTAGCCTACAGTGGTCAGCGCTTGTAAAGTGCCTGACCACCGTGGACAAAACTGAATCTGGGTATCACAATCAGGTGCTAGATATCCGCCATTGCTGAATATCCAGTTTCACCACTGAACTCCATTGCTATCTGCTCAGCGACCATTGACCTGTCCTTACTTTATGCCGTTACTGTGGGCCACAAATCAACACCGACCAGAAAGTTGCTAGGATTACCCCAGCCACACCCACGGACTGGTCCGGCACCATCCAGATAGTGCGGAGATGGTCTGCGGGAATATTCATCAGCACTGGCCAGACTCAGGTCCTGCTAACCGCATAAACTCTTCAGAATTTTGGGCCCTCTAAGCCTTGCTGGGAAGCTATATGAAGTTTCATTTACTTGTTTCCCATCATCCAATGCTTGCTTTTTGTTGCTTCTCATAATAAACAGTAGTGAGAAGTTTCCACAGGCTACCGCACCCTTTACTGGCCCAACATAATAATTATTCAGAGGTGTGTACAGCACATGATCTACACCGTCCGTAGCGAGCACACGGGTTCCTCTGGACGAGGGATGTGCATGGGGAAATCATTCCTTTACGTTTTGCTCCACTTTCATCCTAGTTGATATAGGAATGTGCAGTTGTTGGACATGACAATCGTTTCATATCATTTTTGAATGAAAAAAAAACAAAAATCCCCCAATCACTCTTTCCTGTTGTTAATAGCAAACATATCGCTCAGAAGCATGCACTATTCACCACTAACATGCAGTATTGCTCAATTGTGAGCGCTAGTAAAGACATTTCTCCGAAACTAAACTGAAAATACAAACCAAAAAAATCTTTAAAATTACATGGAAAGCTAAACAAAATGAATAATCTTTGGTTTCCACATGACCGCTACTACTATTTATAAGGCGTACGTAGCGCTGTATATACACATGAGAGATAGTCCCTACTCCACAGAGCTCACAATCTATTCAAGACAGAAAGACAGACAAACAGGGGGCTAGGGTAATTCTTAAGGGAAATGATTTAAATAGGAGACGAAGGCTCAGGATCCAAAAGCAGCCTCAAAGAGGTGGGGTTTTAGCCAGGATTTGAGTAGGGCCAGAGGTGGAACCAACGGAGATTGGACTTGGCAGTGGAAGAGAGGGACGGATAAAAGTGATCTGCCTGATGGGTGGTGTTCCCGAGGAGGAGAGTAGGGAGAGAAGAGAGATGAGGGGTAATGAGGAGCCGCAGAGTGAATACACTTGTAGGTCAGGAGGAGAAGTTTGACCTGGATGTGGAAATGGACAAGGAGTCAGTGAAGTAACTTGAGATACCGGCTGAAGATTGAGTGGATTGAAGTGGAGTGAGAGAATTGAGGAGGAGGTGACAATATTCTAAACAGGAGATGGCTAGAGAGTGTATAAGGGTCCTGATAGTGTGTTCAGAAAGGAAGGAACAAATTTTGCTGATGTTATAGAGAAAGAAAGAACAGGTTTTAGCTATTTATTAATTAGTATTTAGCTCACGCCAGGGTCAACCCGTCCACAAGGTGGGCTAGATGGCCACCTAGCACGGCAGACCTCTGAGGGTGACACAGCACCTGCAGCAGGCCATATGTTCAGCACACATGGTCTGCCGCCCCCACCCCATGCTGAGCTATGTCGCCACCACCATCCCCCCTGCTGCCGCTGATTCTGGTGATGGGGTTGGGGAGGGGGTGGCAGCGGCAGGCCGTGTGCTTCGGCACACATGGTCTGCCACTTCTGACCCCCTGAAGTTGCATTGGAGGTGAGTCAGAAGTAGCATACCATGTGTGCTGAAGCACATGGCCTGCCGCTGCCATCAAGCCATCCCCTGGCTCTGCTGCTGGAATCAGCGGCAGCGGGTGGGGGACGGGGGACAGCGGCAGTGCATCTCAGCATGGAGGGAGGGCGGATGGCTTAACGGGAGGGGGGGGGCACATGGCCAGGGTTTTGCCTGGGGTGGCAGAAACCTTTGGGCCAGTCCTGGCTCCCACCTTTCCAGGAAGAGATCAAGGCGAATTACATTCTATGCATTTCCTTGTCCCCAAACGGCCCACATTCTAAGTCCATCTGCTGGATGAGCGCAGAGACAGAGAAAGAATAGTCAAAGACGACTCAGAGGTTTCACGTTGAGGAGACAGGAGGATGATAATGTTACCCACAGAAACAGAGAAGGGAAGAAGGGAGGACGTGGGTTTAGGGGAAAGCATGTGCTAAAATAACAGAAACAGTACAGACGTTTGGTTTCTTCGTCTCATTTCAGACAGAAAAGAATGAATGCTAATGTTTCCCTGTCGTTTTACAGCAACCTCACCCTCCTGCACTGAACCACAACATTGGGAAATGTTACAGCTTTCATGTTATGCCAGCCTCCACCCCTAGCAATAAAAAAAAATGTTTGCACAAACAGATGAGCAAAATACAACACAACGAAAGGGAAGAAGAGTTTCCTACTTGTCATTCACAAAGGAATACATCAGGAGCCAGTCCTCGATGAACTTCTTCCATTCGGGTCTCTCGTTCTGCAAATCGCGGTAGGTGTCATTGGATACGATGATGCCATCAGACTCGTAGGCCAGCTTCACAATGAACCGGTCATCATAGCACACAACCCGCTTTCCCGCAACTCGCCGGGAAGGCGTGAAGACAACAATCTTCTTCTTTTCCAGATCCCGGAGAATATGTTGATCTGTGGTAATTGTGAAAGAGAAAAGCAAGATGAGGCACCTGGCTTGGTTGGGACCTTGCTACAGCATCTCTAGGCAGACTCTGCCAGAAGTAGATGTTTACGTTTTATGACCAAGTGGAGGTTTTTCATACGGGTACTTTAAGAGCCCCTCCCTCAGTGCCACATGTCAATTCTCGCCAAGGAAAGCTGATCCACAAAGAAGGTGCCGAAGGGACAAAAAGAAGGATAACTGTTTGACCATCACACATTGTCCAGGAATGAAAATGATGTAAAAAATCATAATAAATGGAAGCAACAGAAAGGAAAAGTGTCTGAAACTTGTTATGCCCTTAGTGTCTCCTGCCCACCCATCTCCTGTTTGTAATTGCAGCATCATCTGCTCAGATGGAAACATCCCTTCCCAAAGCTTTTTCATAAAACCTGATCTGCTTCCCCTTCCCCTATCATCTCTGAATGTGGATAAACTGTGGGCCCCTAGGCCAGGGGCAGTGGAACACCTTTTTGGATGGAAAAGCCAAATAAATGTAGCTCTATCTGTGCACCCAAACACTCTAGCTGCTGACGCTGCTTCGGCATAGCCCCTTTGGGCCACCCCTTCTGCTGCCGTGCCCTTGGCAGACTCCGTCCTAGAAGTATGTTGCTTTTTGTGTTTCTTTGATTTTATATATTTAAAACAAAGAAAAACCATCAAATAAATGAAAAATAGAAAAAAAAATGATGGGTCCACCTGGTCCAGGTCTACCCTTCACCCTACCAATTGCAAAAGTTAAATATCCCCAGGCTTGGTGCCAGACCCCTTGAACTCTCTTGCCCTTCTGCCTACCTCTTACCTCATCTGTGAGTTTAAGAGGTGCAAGAGGGCTCACCAGTTGCTCTTGTCCTATCATTGCTATTTTTCAAAACCCTGCTGGCCAACAGCATTTTTTGTATGTCTGATTCTGCTACACAAGATAAGGGCACTGTCCTCAGGGTGCCTGCGGCCATTTAAGAAGTTGAGGCGGCAGGGTAGGAGTGACAGGGGATTTTCCCACCTCTATATGGACTTTGGGAGACCCAGTCCTGGGGACACACTTACCCAGTCAGGTGTATGTGCATGAGAGAGATTTGCCTGCACTGCTTCTAATGTATACAAATCTCTCTTGTGCATATTCATTGGGGTTATCCTGGAAACCTGACTACTAGCAGTGTCCCCAGGACTGGGTTGAGAAGCTCTGGTCTAGGGGGAGGGTAGGCGGATAAAAGAGGACCTGCGGATGGGGTTCAATTGCTAAGTTTTGCCAGAACTATTTTTTTTCAGGGGGTGGTGGGGAGGATGAACCTGGCCAAGATTGTTTCACTCCTTTCGAGAAAAAAAAGAAGAGAATTGTAAATGAACAAAATTGTGTTTTATTTTTTAAAAAGTACATAGCTATTCACTGTTAAATATGGATGAACTCATGGTCTTTGGGCATATTCAGTGCTGCAGCTGAAACAGCAATATGGAATATAATTGAAAGAGAGTTGAGATGGTCATTAAGTTCCACTGCAGCCATTTTATTTAGTTAAAATCACTTCTATAGCACTAAGTGAAATTAAAAGGAACTGATCTCAGCTCAGACTTCAGAAGCCCTGGATTTTATCTCCATGGTGACTTTTTAAACCAGAGTTAAGTGTGACAAAGTTTCACCATGTGCATTTGAAGTGGGAATCCACTTAAAGTCAAGGAGTGATGTAAAGTGGAACAGACAGGGAGGGACAGGCCAGTTACTATGCTTACACCTCCTGTATTTCCTGTAATTCTGCTTTTTGCTCTTGAGTTGTTAAAGATTAATAAAAATAAGGCTTCCTTTTCTTAGAAAGAAGTATTTTAATTTTTAAAAGGCAACACATTCATTTTACTTCCTTAATTCTTCTAGCTGATGGTACTTCAAACTCTCAGTTGGAGTTGAGAGCCATGTTCTCTTTAATTAATTAAGGATGCTCAAGGTGGCTTGTAGCATTAGTCAAATCCAGATAAAATATTCCCCTTCTCAGAGAGCTTATCTAAGTGATAGGCAAGGCAATGGGAGATAAAGTGACTTGACTAAGGTCACGAGGATCATCACTGGGGGAAGTGGGATTTAAGTCCTGGTTTCCGCAGCTCTCAGTTTGTTCTTCTAACTATTACATTGCTTTTTCTTCTTATCAAATGATCAGACAAGATTTCCACTTGGAAATCTGTACAAGCTACAGTCTGGTGCCATTTTAAGATGGTCGTTGAATAAGTAGTTCTCGGTATGCCAAAAATGTGGTTAGCATGATTTCATTTCATCTATTGGCAGGACCAGCCAGCCCCAGAGTTGGCTCAAGATGTTGTCACCTAGGCAAACCTTAAGCTTCATAGCCCCACTTACTGCTAACATCTATCATATAACTTTGAAAGCCCATGCAGGAAATTGCATAACAATTGCCACTTCGTACCCAAGCACACCCCTAAGAAACGCACGATGGGAGCAAGCGATGTGCACAGACAGGTCATAGAAAGAAACTCAAGAACGTCTGGGGCAAGCATAGAGAGAGAAGCAAGAGGTAAAATCAGACGTTTGGGATTTGGACTTTAGATTTCATGGTTCAGCTTTCCAAGCCTGAGCTGGAGGTGAGTTATAGGATCAAACAGGTGGTCCTCGAAGAAGAAATGAATCTGAGCAGGGTACATATGTCTCCAGTAGGTCTGTTTCTTCCAAAAGTAAATTTTAATTCCTTAAACTGGCTTTGACATGACAATCCATAGTGATGACTTGCGGCAGCTGCCGACTGTGGACCAGTCTGAAACCAGTAGGGGGTGTGCATTTGTGAGAGTGTATTTGGTTCATTAGCATGCCTTAAAAAATTTAGTGCAAGCGAAGTTGATTTAACACCTCTTAACCTATGAATTAATGTGCTTTACGTCAATCAGTGCACTTCAAAATTGTTAATTGAAATGAAGATGTGAAACTAACTGGAAAAACATCTGAAAACTGGGAAAAACGGTCAAACAAACCTAAAATGTACCAAAAATGTTTGTGCTGTGCCCATCCTTAGAAAGAAGCAGCATTTGACTCTGAGGTTCATTACCTGTGATGGGAACATCGGGCCTCGGCTGTTCTTTCCTCCATGAAGGTACAAAGACAGTGATATCAGTGTGACCTCGCTCCAAAAACCAGGTCACAGCCAGCAAAATGCCGCGACAGGAAAATACTTCTTTATTTCCATGACTGATAGGAAGAAAGATGCAAATAAAACCTTCATTAAATATACGTTGCCAGTAACATACAGACTGCAGTCTATGTCACGAATACTCTGCATGCACGCTGGATATGCTACTCGCTCTTCCGCCCTCCCACCCCCTTTTCATCACTGTCGGTTTTCAGCAATTTCACTGGTCCTTGATTCTTGTTCAACTGCAAAGGGGCAACCTTTGGCAAATCAAGTTCAAATGATGGACTTTTAAAACACAGTGGCGCACGTTTACTAAAGTGCGCTAAAACATTTCCGTTTAGTGTGCACTAAGTGCACAAAATTAGCATGAGAGGTACAGCGTATTTACGCTAATCATCGTGGCCATTCCCAGCATGTCCTGATGCAATTGATGCAGGGAATAGCACCTCATCATTAAAAATATGTTGCATTTAATGAGAGTACGCTTACCGCCACCATCGGCTCCACTTTGATCAACCTTAATGCACATTTGAAAACAAGTATTTGGTTTAGCAACTTATTTTCAGTTTTCTTTATTAGCAGTTTTTGCCTAGCAAATAGGTTGGGGGAGGAGGAGAGTTCTGGTCTGTAAAATTCCCAAGTCAAGTCAGAGTTTCTGTCTCATACTGCAAAATACATGTTGGGTCAGCTTGAGCAATCAGTGGTTCTGTCCGATACAGATTTGCTCCTGTGCCTCATTCTTTGTAAACCTCTGAATTCTGCAGCATGGAGGCCAAAACGTGCAAGGTAGTAGCTAACTTGCTATGAACTGCAGTGTACAGGACAGTCTATAGTTTACCAGTATTATTGATAAACCAATTGGAAGATAGATTATTGACCTTTAAAATCTTTTGTTTGTTTTTGTCAGCAGCGATTCCTGACAGATCATTAATTGCCAGCTAAGTTTCCACTGACTACCTTCCTCAGACACATTTCTCTGCATTTGCAGGGTTATCAGAGTGAAAATCGCACATTAACTATGAAGGGTACAGCAGTTTCTAGGTTGCTCGTTACACAAGAGAAGCTCAAAGTAGGAGATATTTGGAGTGTATGGTTATCATGACTAACTCCTCCAGTTAGACTGAAACTAGTAAACACCAGTTTTAGTGTTAAGCAAACCTCACTTCAAAATCTTTTCGCTTTGTAATAAAGGCAGAGAAGCACTTTATATTTGTTAAGACATTTTAAAGGTCACTAGTTATTCTGCTCCCCAAAATCCAAAGCTGAGGGCAGTTCTGTTTACTAGCCCCTTCAAATAAAGCGGCCTATGTTCAAAGCTATTTAGCGAGGTATAGAGGCCAATCTAAAATATTCCTCCTCTGCCTGGCTAAAATTAAGCTCAGGCTCACACAGTGGATGTAATTCAGCCAGATTGCAAGAAGGAGTTTCCAGCGGGGTGATAGGGAATTATTTGGAGAGGAAAATCGTAAATGTACAGTTGATTTTCAAAAGTACACATATGATTCCCCCCGCTCCTCGGCCATCTACTCAGATATCAGGGGCAAAAGTATTCAGGCGCTTTTACCATGCACGCTTTATGGTAGTCAGTTTTCAAAGGGAAAATACCCAGGCAATCTCCATTTGAAAATTAGCATTTAAAAGTATTGATTTAATTTACAGCAAAGCGGCTATAGGAATCTGTACCCTAAATTCCTTAGAATGGTTTAACCTGTAGGGAAGGAGAAGAAGCAATGTGATTTAGAAAAAGAAAAAATGTAGGTAACTTGATGTAGAGAGTCAACAAACAAGGGTTTAGACTTGCCCTGTTCCCTTTTCTCACAGAAATGTAAATGTGACCGCAGATAGGCCTAATGGCCTTACTGAAGATGGCTTAGTTTGAGACCACAAGTGTGAGCTGTAGTGAAGAAATCCTAATCTACGTTCAGCTTGTTGCATAGATTGCGTCCTTTCCTAAGTTTGGAGGACTATGGGATATCAGCTGGTGATACCCAGCATGGACTATTGAAATAGTATTTATTTTGGTGTCCCAAAAATTATTCTTCATGCATTACAAGGAATGCAAAATTCTGCAGCAGGATTATGTTTAATACTCGTAGACTGTGCTGAGAACATCATTTTCCTGCTTTGGTTTCCTTGCATGAGCTATCAGTAGCTGCTAGGCTTAGGTTTTAGCTTTTAGTATTATTGTTTAAGGCTTATAGCCTCAATATGCTGCTTTGTTTGACTGTACTTTTATCTATGTGGCAAGTGGTTTGCAATTTATGTTCTCAGTCCCAGGGGTTTTTACAGCTACCTTCCCTTAAAGGCTGCAAAAACACTACTACTTGAAATTGGGCCTGCTCCATTTTTGGGCCACAACTGTGGAACCTAATGCCTGAGCCATTCCATGCTATAAATGATCTTAAAGATTTCAGGAAGTGACTTAAGGCTATATTGTTTGTAGAATCCTATGGATGTTTGAGTTATGGGAATATATTGTTTGTCTGTAATGTTATGTGCTTATGAGACTTGTAAACTGTCTAGAATCATATGAATGTGAAAGAAAGAAGTCCAGTCTCTGCCCAGTTTCATTGGTGCTGTAATGCTGTAGACTCCAACTGATCTCTGGCTTTCCCCCCCTCACTTGATGCTGCTTATTCCAGGACTTCTGGAACTCTGTTGCTGTTTTTTGCTTACACTCTTCCAACAGAAGACTGTTCTGTGCGTTCACCACCGTTTTCATGTGCTTGTTAACAGGGCCAGCACCAGAGTTGGTTCAAGCCTTAAGCCTTGTGCCCTCGTTGGCTGTCAGAATCTATTGTTTAGTTTTAAGTGCCCTGCTGTTTGCCATTGTGTTTGCCCAGGGGTTGGCCCAAACCTGCTTGGTAAATGTCTCTCGAAATAAGGGTCTATCAAGTTTTCAGACATTCCAAAAAGCACACATCAGATGAAGAGACACCCTGGAACCACTGCACTGAGAGAACTGTGCATCATTTGATGATCAACATTGAGTAGCCTTGTTGCCCAACTTAAAATTAACCTGAGTTTCTAATGCATATAAATGTTGTGTGCAGAAAAAAGTTTAAAGTAGTCACAGATAGTAGAAGCAGTGCGGGACTCCCTGCCAATACTAAAACTGGTTTTAAAGAACCCAACACAGTGGTTGGGTAGAGACAATTCCTTTCTTAGGCTAGTGAATGGATTTTAGATTTAATTACTTGGATTTTCCAAATCCAAGCTCAAGGCAAGTTACATAGATATTCCTCTGCTCCAGAGGACTAATAATCTAAATCTGTACCTAAGCAATGGAAACTGAGGCGACTTGCTCAAAGCCTAAGGGATATTAGTGAGAGAAGTAGGATTTGAACCCTGGTTTTGCTACTCTAAACACCAGGCTACTTCTCTAATTTTTGGGACTGTTAAAGGATTTTCTTAGGCACTCAAAGAATTCAGACATTAATTTAGAGCAGGGTTAAAAATGTAGCTTCCTCAGAGAGGCAGGTCCACCCCCCGTCTGGGAAAAACATTTATTCCAGGGTATCCATTCCAAGGAAAAAAGTTTGAGTTTTAGTTACTCAGTTAAAAATGAATTAGCCACACTGCTGAGCTAACTCACTGAAGATAGATGCTCTGCTCCACTCACAGTCCTAGGAGTGCTGCAAGAATTGCAAATTAAAATTTTTAGGTAGCATTTTGACCTTAGAGATTGTACATTGGTTACAATTCTTTTTTTAGCTAATGGGACTCTTTGCAAGTTGTGTTACTTTTTATGAAACCTAAATAACAACTTGCCAGACGTGATGTGCACATGAGATTTCCGGACCCCCCAGACTCCCTGCTTTGGATATGATCAGATCTGGAAATCTCACTACATAACATGTCTGGATAATTCTTGAAAACCAAACTAGTCTTTAGAACCGAACTTTGCACCAGATTTCTTTACTCAAACTATCACAAATAGTCAGTTCCCAGCATTTCTGTTTGTGCGGTAGAAAAAGTCAGGTAGAAGCAGACCCAGGAAAAAACCTTTAAAAAATTTGACTTCCTGGGAGTGCTTACACAATGTGTGAGATTGTTTTCTGTAATACCATCACCCAGGCTGTTTGCCTGTGAGGAACGTTGCCAAACTGGGTGATCAGATTTGGCAACCGCTGAGAAAATTCCCCTCAGAAGGAAGTAGGGCTTGATTTACATAAAGAAAAAAAAAGATTTGCATAAGGTTGCAGCAGGCTGTGTATGGAAGGCCAGCAGAACATTTAACCACTGAATCAGCACAGCAAGGAAGTACCCATGCAACAGATTAACAATATGTGGCCAGCTCTGAGGCAGAATTTCCCCTCCTGCTTCGACTGTGGCTTTGAAAATCACCTGATTGACTCACAAACATTAAACTTTGTACTCTGCCCTTTCCCCCTTCTCCTAATTACACCTTGATGTGAATCACAGTTCCAAGCACATACGATTTTTCTTTCCTTAAAAGGCAGCTCTGGAGAAACAACTGCAAAATCTCTAGGATTGCCGTCATTATTCCCCAATGAAATGCAACTGAGACATGGCATTTTTAAGAATGAGAGAGATACCATGAAAGTGGGACTCAAAGAGCAAGTGCCTGTTTTCAAAAGAGGCAGGTTCATTGCGCAATAAATACCAACCTAAAAGAAAGGAATCAAATATACTTTCAGAGGTCAAATATGTCCTACAACCAGGTGCTCAGAATAAAAACGTCATAGATAGAGAGTGTGTCAGCCTCTTTTTGGTGAAGATGAAATGCAAGGTCTGAGCAGGGACCTAAGGATGGACCCTTCTTAGCTTTCTGATTAAAACAGAATCTACCCATTGTCGGAGGTAGAAGGAGTGGGGGACCCTGCAAGCTGACCTTCTGGAGGACATGAAATCATTTGGACCCTTGCAAACCGACAAACAAAATTCCCACAAACCCTCCACGTTTTCCGTAGTCTCTGAGGAGGGAGGGGGCACCTTTGAAATCTTCTGGGATACCTGCCCTTTGCATACTGCAACACGTTTTATTTATTTCACAGCAATGGATCTCATTACGGAACTGTTGAAAGGGGATTCGCCACTGAGTTCCAAGAGAGTCATTTCCTTTACTGACTCTGTAAGGTGTGTGTTTACAGCCATCGTTAAAGTCATTAAGCAATCAGTAGTCAGGAATTCCACGGGTATTACAGGATTCTTTTAGGTCAGGGCCATGGTGCTTTGGGAATGCAGTGTAGGAAGCTTACACAATGCTTGCTTTCCTTCTGCCAACTGGAGCCAATCAGATTAATAACAAAAAAGGTGACCTGCTTCTTTCTGCTTACAATACAAAACAAGCTCTTCTCTTAAGTAGATTTGTTGGTGCAAAGGGCTTGTTGTTGAGCAGTCCCTCTGTCAGTCTATCCCATCTGTATGCATGTCGTGACACTGCAAGCACTCTATCAATGTGCCTGAAAACTGCAACGATGGTCGTCCACTGATGCCTCCCAGGGACTATTAAAGCCTGGATACCAAATACCTGCTTTAAATACTTCTTATTGTTTGCAAAGGTCTAGTTCTTTTTGCAGTAACTTCCTTTAATGGGCTGCAGTACATTTCTTCCCGTCCGCCCCTTGCCAATCTGGGATATAAATTTCTTCTGTGCACGCCAGAATATTCTGAATTGTTTCACATTGGCAGATCAGGAGAGAAGACGTGGTCTAGTTGTTAGAACAGGAGGTTGAGAACCACGGATACCAGGGTGTGAATTCTACCAATACTCTTCATGACCTTAGGCAAGTCAGGTCACCCTTTGTTGATTCAGCTATAAACTTAGTACATGGGTTCTGTACTTAGTAAATAACGGGGCTTGTGTTACATCACATATATATGAACACCTTAGTAAATGAGGCCTTCTAAGGACAGGGAACTACCCATTGTGCCTGACCGTAGCTTGCCATGAGCTGCCAATGAAAATATGTCAGCTAAAGCCAAACAGACTTAAAGATTTACAGTTATGGTCAACATTATTGGCACCCTTGCATTTTAGGTATGTTGTGTACAATATCTTGAGAAATAATTGGAAATATTCCAACTGTATGTCATCATAATATTTTAAAAGTATGTTTAAAGGTATACAACAAAAAAAAGTCTGTGCAACTTAGATCTGGACAGGATTAATGGCACCTTTCACTAATATTTGGCTGCACAACCCTGGGCAGCAATGACAGCCTCCAAACATTTCTCATAGCCATCTGTAAGTTTCGTACCTCCGTCTGCTGGAAGTTTCTCCCACTCTTCAGCTGTGATTTGTTGCAACTCATGAATGTTTCCAGAATTCCTTTTACCAATGGCAGATTTCAGCTCTTTCCAAAGGTTCTCAATTGGATTGAGATCAGGACTCATTGCTGGCCAGTTTAAAACTATTTGTTCCTCTTTAACCATTCTTTTGTACTTTTGGATGTATGTTTTGGGTCACTGTCTTGCTGGAGGACCCATGGCCTTCGATCCAGACCTAGCTTTCTTACACTAGGTAGCACATTTCATTCCAAAATACCTTGGTAGTCCTCTGACTTCAAGATTCCTTTAATACGTTCCAGGCCTCCAGTTTATGAGGTACAAAACAGCCCCACAACATTATGGAACTTCCAACATATTTAACTGTAGGAAGGGTGTTTTTTTTCCTTATAAACTTCATTCCTTTGCCTGTAAATGTATTGCTGGTCTGTATTGCCAAAGAGCTCAAGTTTGGTTTCATATGTCCACAGAAGATTTTCCCAGAAAGATTGAGGTTTCTCAAGGTGGGTTTGGGCAAAGATCAGGCCTGCCTCTTTATATCTGTCTTTGAGCAGTGGAGTCCTCCTTGGCCTTTGCCCATGAAGTCCTTCTTTGTTTAGTGTATGGCATATGGTGCAGTTTGAAATCATCACTCCAGATTGCTCCAAGTTAACCTTACGCTCTTTGGATGTTATATGTGGTGTTTTTCTAACAGTTCATACTAACTTTGAAATCTTCTTGGATTAATTTTCATCTTCCTACAATGTCCTGGGAGGTTCTTGACAGTTCCATGAGCAGAAAATTTATTAATAGAAATATAGAAAAAATGATGACAGAAAAAGACCACATGGCCTATCTAGTCCGTCCTTCCATATCAACAACTATAACAGTCCCCTTTTCTCCTTTAGAGATCCTCTGTGTTTATCCCATGCTTTTTTGAATTCAGATATTGTCCTCATCTCTACCACCTCCACTGGGAGACTATTCCATGGATCCACCACTCTTTCCGTAAAGAAATATTTCCACATATCACTCCTGAATCTATCCCCCTTCACCCTCATCCCATGTCCCCTCATAGCAGAACTTGCTTTCATAGAAACATAGAGAAATGATGACAGAAAAAGACCACAAAGAACTGATCTACATTTACCTGTTCCACTCCATTCATTAGTTTATAGATCTCTATTATATCTCCCCTCAGCCATCTCTTTTCAGATGTATTTATTTAACAGGTTTTATATACCACTTTATCATTTCAATCAAAGCGGTTTACATTGAAACTTAAACTTGGTAATGTACATTAAACAGGGACATTGATAACTTGGATTTTTTTCTGAGGCAATGGATGGTTAAGTGATTTGCCCAAGGCCACAAGGAGTGCTAGTAGGAATCAAACCCTGGTCTCTGGGTTCCCAAGCCAGGGTTCTTAACCATTAGGCTACTCCTCCACTCCATGGCAAATTGTAGACACAAGAATTCCAAGGTCTTTGGAGATGACCTTGTATCCCTTTGACGTTTGATGTTTGGTGATAATGACTTTTCTGATGGTCTCAGGCAGCTCTCTTGTCTTCACCATTGTGAAAATGGAACAGGGAGTGAATGTGGTCATTTTAAACATTAGAACCATCATTCATTGGTTGATTCAAGTCTTGTGAGTACTGACACTTGATCACAGGTGCGTCTAATTTTACTGCAGTGGGAATGTGGTTCTTCTTTTCAAACTGATTTGAATTGTTTATAAGAGTGCCGATAATCTGTCCTCATATTGCAAAATTCACCATAAAACTGCAATTTGCAATTTGATGTTATCATTTATTTCACTATACTGGGTTTGAGCTAATAATTTGATAATCCTGTCCTGGCAATGTCCCAGTTTTAATACTAGTTCCTTTTTTAATTGGTCTTGTTTTATTTGATTCTTTTATGTGTCAAATATTTGTGCAGATATAGTCCAAAGCCAATTCACTGCTCACTTCTTTTTTTTAGGAGATATTGGATATTAAGGGGTTGACTGCAAGGGTGCCAATAATGTTGACTACAACTGTATATATTTGTTTAAACAACTTTAAATTTCACATAAGGCTTCTAAAATAACTCCCTATAAACAATGAACAGATACATAAAATCTTCCCTTCATATGTACTATGGATCCAAAGCACAGTTAATACAGAGTGTGGTCGAAGCCGCGGCTGTGAGACTGTGGGTTTAACGTAATCTAAAGACTGCTGTCTGGCTGTCTCTACTGAAATTACCCATTGAGCCTGCGCCTAGGATTTCATCTCTGCATCTACCTAGGACTCACGAGTGTGCGGCTATTCCCCAGGTGCACCTGGGTGCCTTTGGCCCAAAAGCCAAGCTAATCTGCATATTTGTTTTGGTTAGTTTGAAAGCTAGGCCTGCATTTGGGCCTCAGGGGTGAGTGTTTTCAGCTCCTACACTAGATTTTGGGAGAGGAATGGGAGTCTTCTCCACGCTCTCTACCTTCTGCTAATGTGGCTACAGCCTGGCTTCCTGAGGCTATGAAGCCCCTCGGCCTATGAGCTGGGGAGCGGCACACACTTCCTGTGTGCAAGTTTCTTTTTGTTTCTAGACCGGTCGGCTTGGCAACAGCCCACGTCGACAGGCTATGACGAGAGGAAGAAAGTGGCCCAGCCGCACTCTCGGAAAAACTAATCTACCTACGTAGACAGAAATAACTGGCAATCTCACTGCATGCAGAATAGCAACAGAGAGAATGTGACCCAGCATGCAAGGAAATAACCATTTTCTTCCTGCATTGCTGTGATTTTGTTCAGCAATCTGGAAGAGCAGGACAGTATCATATGATCAGTGTTCCCTTCTCGTAAAGGAATTTCTCCCGCTCTGTGAGGATGGTACAGTCCTTAAATGCAGACTCTGGGTTTACTCCAGAAACCAGAGAAGATAAGTTTCCTTTTCAGCTGAAGAGTCTAAAACATTCATTTCCCTCTTTCTCCACAATGTCAGTAATTCAGGAAATATTTTTGTTCCATAAACTTAAGGGCTAGCTCCTTGTGTAAAAACCGAAACAGAATGTGAGTTAATTTTAGGCATTGTTTCATTCTAATACAGCCCTTTCATGCCAAAACAACATTTTCCATCTGCTTTACAGTTCTGTCTGGTCTCACAATTGAAAAGGAACAGAAGTACCTAACTATACATGGTAGTGAAGGTCACAGACATCTATGGTTCTCAGTACAATTTCTGGGCTGTGTGTAGCCAGGCTGTTTACAGGATATCCCTGATGACTGTGTATGAGACACACGTGCACACATGTCTACACGTAATGGGAAGTACATAAGAAATACCATACTGGGTCTGACCAAGGTCCATCAAACCCAGTATCCTGTTTCCAACAGTGGCCAGTCCAGGTCACAAGTACCTGGCAGGTTCCCAAAAAGGCACACAGGTTCCACAAAGCTCGTCCTGGGCATAAGCAGTGGATTTCCTGGGTCCTTTTTAATAATGGTTTATGGACCTTTCCTCCAGGAATTTGTCCAAACTTTTTTTAAACCCAGCTACACTAACAGCTTTTATTACATCCTCCGGTAACGAATTCCAGAGTTTGATTGCGTGTTGAGTGAAAAACTATTTTCTCTTATTAGTCTTAAATGGGTTATACTGTAGCTTCATTGCGTGTCCCCTAGTCTTTCTACTTTTGAATGGCGTAAACAACCGATCAACGTTTACCCCTTCCACTCCATTCATTAATTTATAGACCTCTATCATATCTCCCCTCAGTTGTCTCTTTTCCAAGATGAAGAGCCTTATTCATTATGAACTGCTTGTAGAACAGACAAGTTAAATGGCTCCCAAGAGAGATTGACTCGATATAGGGCAGTTGGTTTGAATACAGTAGCTTCATATTATCAGTCTTCAGCTCCAACCACTGAGCTCCATGTTCTATTCTTGAATCCAGTTAGATTTTCCTCAGATTTATGAAAGAAATTTTGAGGAATTTCCCTAGGTGAATGTGAGGAAATGATAATCTGAAAAGTCTTATGAACTCAAACTAGGCTGCACTTCAAGTTTGACTTGGAATTTTTTATACATCTTACTCCACCTTACAGTAGATATCACTGTCAGTTGTAGGTCTCCATTTTATTGGGGGTTACCATGCCATCTTGGATGGCTGAAAGGGATCTGGCTTGCCTTCAATGTATCAGTGAAGGTTCAACTCTTAGGGGGATGTTTACTAAAGGATGGTAAGGGAGCAAGTATGCCGTAAACACACGTTATCAGCGCCCATGAGCGGTTAACACAGCGGAAAGTGCCAATAATGCTGATTTAATGTTAGGAAGCGAGGCCCTAAGCACTAAGATGAAAGAAGGCGGAGAGTGGGCAGTAATGGGGCGGAGAGTGGGCAGGAATAAGGTGTGTTACTCTAATGCCAGGTTGTGGTACCATGTGTTAGAGCCCCCAGCACTAGGAACCCTAACGCGAACAAAAACCTCGCGGAAAGGGCTATTTAAATGTATGCAATGTGCTTCATATTGCAATCATGCTCATCTGACTTTATTGGCTTGCTGTAGCCCCATTGCAAAGGGTCTGACATGTTCACTCTGCAGATGTATGACACATGAGTTGTCCATGATTGGAATATTTCATCATAACTGTGACTGAACATCTTCGGCTCCATCACATGTCTGCAGTACATGCAGACACATCCCACTCTTGCAATGGCCACCCGCAGAGATCATCACACGTCCCAATATGAGAGACACTTGTCCAGTTGTTATATGCACATGTGTCAGGAAGATGGTATGGTGGTATTGGGACTTCCCCATGGCACAGCTACACTTTTTTCACCTACACTACACTGCATTTGTGCGGTCACATCGAGTACCTCTGGGCAGCAAGGCCATGCCACACTCTCATCTACTGCCATTCATCCTTCAGCCCATCAGCATATGCTGCTATGTACAGTCATGCATTCTCCTGCCAACTGCTACACCATGGCGCACACGAGAACAGTGTCATCAGTTGCATGTATCACTCGCACCTCTCCTGTGAAGGATCTGCACGTCACCTCTCCTGCTCGGTCATTATTTTGATGCCCACATCGTGGGGCTGCTGGCTCCTCTAGGGGACACTTCTTCCCAATCTTATGCCACACACAGACATTACAGCGTATTATGTGGGAACCCCTCACTGATACAGTACAACTGCCTCCCACATGCTCATCCCTCTTACTGACTGACTCATAGGATGCCCATGGATCTGACAGGTCCAACAGCTCCTACCTTTCCTTCCATCCATCACCTAAAATGTGACTTTCACACGGGCTCTCTTATCCTGCATAATAGTGACTGCCATTTTCAGGTGTTAAGGTGCACGCTTGACAACTTAACGCCCGATGTCCTGTTAGCACCCGATAGTGGAGCCAAACGCCCTTACCACTGGAACCCCTACTGGCCATCCCAGCCTTTACCGCACGATGACACCCTTACTGCTGCCGTTACCACTTGCTAACCGGTGCACCCTTAATGCTCGTTAGTAAACACACCCCTATGTCTATTTAAAAAATTCAAGAAATATGAGCCAACAGTTAAGCTCTAGGTAAGAAATGTTTACTGGATATATTAGGATGTCTTTGATTAGATTTCAAGAGCTATGCTCTCTTCAGTGGATTAAAGACTTGTTAAGTCAATCCAATAAAAAGATTTTACCTAACAACTCTTTTGCTGACCTTTATTTCTACACTTTCAAGAGGATTAACTGGGCAGCCACATTACTAGACATTTAGCTACATCAAACATATAATCCGCAGGGTCAATGAAGAAGAAACAGCGTACCCCTGAGGGTGTAGAACCCTCCAATAACTGTACTGTGCAATGATGCCAAATTCTGATAGTATCATGATGTAAAAATTGGTCTAGAATGAAGATTTTAATTGTATTTTGTATTCCTATAGCAAAGCATTTAGACACGTTCAAAGCTGCAATAAGCACTATATGTATTGACTATGAATGCAGTACAATACACAAAATTCATACCTCATTGCAACATTGCTACCATCGATCACAATGGGCTTCAAATTACTGGCTTCTGTCTCGTCAGATGGTGGCAATGACAAAGGGACTTTAGTAGAGGAGCCCCCACGGGGAAGCAAGAACGAGTCGGCAGCATCTTCGAGTGACCCCTCCTTCTCTGCAGTGGCAGCGCCATGCTTCACCAGCTCCCCTAGCACAGTGTTCGTGTCAGCATGGCAGCCCAGTTTCTGAAGAACTATGTGGATCTCTTCTGAAGAGTAGCCCAGCTTGCGGAAAAAGTCAACTTTCATCTGTACTTCAGTTTGATCTAGAGAATCCGCACAGCCTGGCTTTTCTTGGGAGTAGACCTGGTCCAGGTCCGCCATGCTGCTGGCACTCAACCCCCTGGCACAACTTGTCTTTGCAGGCACGTAGGCTAGACTAGCAAAATCACTTTCAAAACTATGCCCAGGACTCATGCTCCAGTCTGGAGAGCATGTATCGGCAGCGCCAACTCTGCCAGTTGACGGCTTTAGACTCCAGTTGGGAAATTCCAAAGTACAGTCTGATGGATAGGAAATGCTATGAATATTCATCACTTCCTTTAGGCAGGTCCCGATCTTTCCATGCGTTCAAATCCTGTAAATACAGTTATTCATTTACTCCAACCAACATTCATCAGCAATATTACTACAACCTTTTCCTTCTCAATAAGAAAGTGTAACGTCTTCACTGGTGTAAGTAGCCCTACAGAGTTATTCTTTGGAGTGTCCTGCCCTCCAGTATGCTTTAGCCTTTCTTGTTATATCAGCAAAGATCATCCCTGTCCTTGATTTTGCCCTCCCTTCCCCTATGTCTTAGCTATGACCATTCTCCATCCTCAGCATCAATAGTGGGAGCAGGCAGGGATGGTTCAGCCATTAGATACAACTAGGCAGTTACCTAGAGCGGCACATTCTAAGGGGTGGCAAGGAGCAGTAGCAATGAAAGGAAGACACGAGAAGCTGGCAGTCACACACTCAGAGCCCTGCAGGCAGAGCAGATACTCTCATACCTACAAAGTAAAGTTTAATCTTTAATAGTAGGCTGTCCAGTTCTGCCTTTTTACAGGATTATTGCAAGATGGGCGCTGTTGGCATAATCATGATTTTTGAGTTTCAGAGGGATGTAAGGCTGAAGGCTCGCCTAGAGTAGGGCATATTGAATGAGCAGAATTCGCCCACTCCCCCTTTGGCATCAGTGCCCAGGCTTCAGTGTAACTAATAAAGCTCCCCCCCCCCCAAGATTCTCAAAAAGCAAGAACATAAACAAAGGGGGGGGGGGGGTGAGGAGAAATGATTACAATAAAATAGGCCTTAAAAGTAGTTTCACCAGCTGGCTCCATCTCATTTGGAGAGGTTTAGTCATTTCTGGTTCAATTCCTCCCTCCCCCCATTCCTTACTCCTCACCCCAACTCATGCACATGCTCCCCTTATATGCTTTTACTCTCCTCCTCCTCCCAAAAACATTTGCCCATACTCTATCCCACATCTACACTCCATATTGTCTTACTTTTCTTAAAGAAACTGGAAACACAGGGCCATGGGTAAAACCAGGAGTGACCCAGCCTGTCTGTTATGACCGGATGTTGGGTATTTTAAAACTCTTTTAGCAAGGATCCAGATAAGCTATTTGGGCTCATTCATCAGAAAGGTTTATGCATCACTTTCCTTGTAAAGTGGCTAAGCTTAAGTATAGAAAAGGGTTAATTAGAAGAGGAGGGGCCACAATGTCCTCTGCTTCCTCACAACCAGTTCGTCCTTTTCAGGAACAAGAGGGATAGTGTTAATGCCGTCACCCTCTGTAAGGAGGAACTAGGGCCTAGAACTGATTTCCTTTCTCAAAGAGAGCATTGCGAGAAATATCCTCTAACAGAAAACAGCCACAACACTCCCCACCCGCTGACGTATTCCCAGTATAGCTACTCTGCGCAGAACCCCCGAGGTCCACAAACTGACTGCCGGACTAAGTCCTTTCTCTCTTTTTCAGACTACAGACGGCTGTGAGGACACAGGCATACATACGCTGTCCCATCTTCGGTCCTCTGGTCCACAAGCAAACCTGCACACACTAAGATCGCACGATGTTTAAACAGATTACTGGTGGGCTGACAAACTTAGCACAGTGTCCCAAGCCTTCATAAACTCTCATAGGACATATCAGAGGTATAGCATTCCTCCAGGGAAGAAACTCTGTAAAGGGGTGAGAGATACTAGGGCAGGACTGATCATGTTTTCTATATTTCCTCAAGCCTCGCCTTTGTCTTGACTGTGTTTTGATTAGACTGTAAGCTTCACAGAGCAGGGACCTGCATCTTCTGTGGGTCTCTACAGTGCTGGGTATGGAAAAGCAGCTCAGTAGTGGCGGCCCTGTCAACGCCTTAGGTCCCTTTCCAGGGTTTCCACTGACGGTGGGCAAGGGTAGGAGGAGAAGAACATTTAGACATACTGCCTGCTTAGCTACAGCTGCATCCAGCTATCTAGCATCTGGAGTTTGTCTGACACAAAAGGCTCAGCAGCCCCCTAATCTACTTCAGGAACAAACAGCCTGTTGAGGCAGAAAAGACCAAAATATATATCTATGTGTGTGTGTAAAAACAGCTGAAAATGAGGTAACCCTTTCCACCCTCCCACTGAGAGAAAGAGGAGAGTTTAAATCCCCTGTGTCTCCAAGAAATCACTCTGGGGAAAGGGAACAGGTAGGATAGTCATCTAGATAGAACCTACAGTCACAGTCAAGAACTGTGAGGAGGAATATTGTGACCCACACTTACTGTCAGAGACTGCTCCGTGCTCGGCGAGATCTGGTGAGGGCAGAGGGCAGGGTGAGGCCCATGGCTGTGAGCCGCACCAGGAGAACTGAAGGCAGACGGCTGAAGATCCTTTTATACGAGCCTCAGAGGGGCGTGGAGCTTTCAGAAAGTAAAGTTCAACATAGAAAGAAAAATTAAATAAATAAATGGGGGAAAAAATTGAGCCCAGCCTACAAGATCAGCGAGGCTCAGCAGTGCAGCCTGGTGGCAGAGTTCCTTCTATTCAACCTTCACAAACTTTCAGCTTTTTAAAAAATATTTTTACCTGAATGAATCACGAAAGCTGTTTTTTAATCAGCCTTTGTTAGGTGACTTTTTACCCACCTAGCCTTCATCATCCTCCGCTCGGTAGTTTAGAGTAAGTTTCAGATTCAGGAAATATTTTGAGAATGATCATTTGTACAGGTGTTGTCAAAGTAGTACACCTGGAAGGTCAGTTTTCAGAACTAACTAGCCAGGTAGGAAGTACTGCGGAACAGGAAATTTTCCTTTCTCTTTCCCCCAGAAAGTCAAAACTATAACCATCTGTAACCCCTGGCTGGATAAGTGGATTCCTATCCCTGCCTGTGTTTGCAAGTTCTTTTAGTTTTAATATTTATTTCTTTTTTATATTTTGAAGCATCACCTACATCAGTAAGATGCAAGAACACTTTGCACAAGGAAAAACATGAACACTTCAGAAATGAGTAAAAGCTTTCTTACTTAGTGAGGCTTTTTCAAATGGAACGTCGATATAAGTTGCAGTGTATGGGTTTTCTTTTTTTTACCATTTGTGTGATTTTAGAAACATAGGGCCCGATATTCAGCAGTGGCGGCGATCTAACTTTAAACCCAGATATTCAATAGTGTTTCTCCCTTTGAATATCGTGCTCATATATTTTTGAAGAGCTGTTGAAGTTCGCCAGCTGTCTTATTATTGTATGTATGTGTTTTTGTAAACTGCCTAGATTGGATTGAAAAAAAAAAGACAAAAATAAAAGAATTTCATGAAACCAGATAGAAAACCCTTTTACAGCACAAGAATAGGAGAGAACAAGAAAATCCGAACGCCAACAAACAGAAAACAATCAAAACAAGGGAAAAGAACAGAATAAAAAAAGAAACAGAAGTTATACTCAAAAGACAGAGAATGGTAACTTAAGCAACTTACCTGGAAGAAATATTTTCAATTGTTCTGACTCCCAAAAAATATATCTATTCCCCTGATTCTTAAGGTAGCACTTGTGGGGGAAGTCAGCTGCAATCTGACGAGCTTGTGACCATAAAGCTAGAAAAGACTTGTCTGCCCTGACGGCTCTGAGAAGCATCTGGAAAAGTAGAGGGTGTGCATTCTTCAAAAAGCTCATCCCATTTACAAAAAACATTTTAAGAATGTAATTTTTATCCATGCACAAGGCAAATGAAACCAAAAGTGTGGATAAAATTGGACCCACAGTCAAACACGATGGAGAGAGCTTGCTTAAATGCTGGCACTGAAGAAAGTCACATATATTCACGCCACTATCTGGAAGACAGACGGCGTTGAATATATGTGGACAGCACTCACCGTGGCCACTCAAGGGGTATTTTATAAAGAGGCGCATAATTTTAGGAGCCAAGTGGGTATCTAACTGGAGGTTATTTTGATCATCAACATGTATAAGGTCACATACATGTGTTATTTTTTATTTTTATTTACATTCTCTTATATACCACGCTATTCTGCATCAGTGCGGTTTACATTGAACAAACTGAAATTACATGGAACAGGGCATTATAACTTGGAGATAACTATTTTACAGGGAAAATGGGCTATGGAGGGTTAAGTGGCTTGCCCAAGACCACAAGGAGCACCTGTGGGACTAGAAACCCCAGTCCTTCTGGCCCAAGGTTGCTGTCCTCTAGTGGGATTTGAACCCCCGACCTTCTGGCCTGAAGTACCTTGCCCCAACCCACTAGGCCACTCCTCCTGTGTTGATGACTTCTTGTAAAATATTGACCATTGTAAAAGTTTGAATGATGTTTGATGGCACATGCTTTGCTGGTGGATATGTGCATGGGCGGAGTTTGATAAAGCATGGGCGGAGCATCCAGTTTTGTACTCTTGCAAACATCTAGCTCTAGGGTAGGTATAAATGTCTGTGCCTTAACTTAATGCACAATTTCTGCTACTTGCAAAACACAGTGGGGGTTATTCTGTGCCACGAATAATGGGGATGGACGGCCCAACGGGATGTCCATTCCCACTATTCGTGCCTTTTCCCGGTTGTACGGGGAGATTAGACAGGGGCGGGGAAGGGGCAGAGTCTCGGCAATTGCCGGCCTTGAACGTACAGGGCCGATTCTAATGTGGGTCCTGTACGTTCAGGGCTGGCGATATGTGTGGGGAAGTTATTCCATCTCCGAGGTGGAATAACTTCCCTGGACATTTTCAAAGTGCGCGGATGGGGCAGGGGGGGCCAGGGAACATTCCCTGCAGCCCAACCCTGGCCTTAGGAGGCCAGATCGGGGGTCGGGCTACAGGGAATATGCTTTCTTTTGCAGTGGCCGGCATTGCGGCTCTTCAATGGAACCGCGGTGCCATGACAACATTGAAGAGGCTTGACTGAGTTAGCTGGGATCAGTCCTGCACATGCAGGCCAGACTGAATCGCAGTCCCGGCCTGCATATGCAGGACTGTTTGCGATTCTGATCCTGCGGGGCTAGACATGCCCTGTGGGATCAGAATCGCAATCCCCTCTGTACGTCCGGTTCACACTGGATGTACAGAGGGGATCGACTTCTGGAACGGAATCGGGCCCAATGTGTGCCATTGAGTCAATGCTGACTCCTAGTGACCTTCTGCAACTTAGGCTACTATTTCATAGAGACAACTGGATGCCTATTTGTTTTTATAAAATAGACTTAACATAGGCATCTTAAATACTGCTTTAACTAGGCACCACCTTAAAGGATTACGTTCCTACACAGATAGCTAAGCCATTCTCATCAGGACAGCACGATTTCTGTCCTAGTTTAGCGGTATGGGAGGGCATCTGAATATTTTCTCTATCTGCAAAGCAAGGTGAAATGTTCTTGCTCCACCCCCACACATATGTTTAGTGTCAGAGTGGTCAGAGGACATTTTCAGCGATACCATCTGTATAGTGCTGCTGAAAATTTACGAATAAGGACTTATCCCTATAGCAGCCCTCACTATATGGATAAGGCCCACACTGTCAGAAGCCAAGGATGCCTTGTGGCAATCATACAGCCGACTGAGCCCCAAAACCTTGATCTAGCTTTTCTTTCTGGAACATAATCAACTTTTTAGTAGGAAGCAATATCTCTGTAATAATTCTCAAGATTTCAAATAAACACGAGCTGAGACCATTGCATTACAAGGAAAACTGAGAACCCTTAATACATCTTTTTCAGTTGTTCTCCAGATTCTCAGTTTTAGATCTGAGGATCACATTCTTTATTCAGTTCTTGTTAACCTTAGAAACCCCTCATCTAGAACCCGTTTTACTGAATGGTCGAAAAAAGTCTTATTGGATGCTTAAAATTGGCCTAAAAACTTGGCTGCATCAACAAATTTTCCCAGACTTGGTTGCCCCTTCCCCTTTTGATGCATATCTTTATTGTGGTGCTTTATACATTGTCCTTCATAACACCATGGCAGTTTACAATCCAGAGTAAACATAACAGAGTAGGCAGAGCCGAGAAACAGAAAGGAGCTACAACGTTGATAGGACAGCAATACGTCATACAACAGTAGAGGGACGAGAAAGTAGACAATGGGTAAGGCGTGAAGGGAAGGATTAAGGCTGAGGGGAGGGGAGGTCATAGGCAATCTGAAAGAGATGGGTTTTGAGCAGAGACTTGAACTTTTGGAATGACGGTTCTCGCCGGATGTTTGAGAGCAACGAATTCCAGTGATGGACCAAGATAGAAGAAAGTGGAGCTGTGAGTGGAGTCTAGGTGTGCTTGGGAAACAGAAGGGTGATGAAGCTAATTGAGGTGGACGGAGCGTAAGCTGCCGGAGGAGGTGTGGAACCAAAGGGAGTTGTCCAAGTATTGGCAATTAAGGTTATGGAAAGTTTTATGGGTCAAACAAGTATCTTATACTGGTTGCGGAATTTGACTGTGAGCCAGTGTAAGTGAAGAAGTAGTGGAGTGATGTGATCATAACAGGATGCATGGTGAATTATCCGAGCAGCAGTATTTTGCAGGAGCTGAAGACGATGGAGCTGATAGAGAGGGAGGCCAGCAAAGATAACATTACAGTAGTCAATTCAGGAGACTACTAAGGTCAGAAGGAGAGTAGTGAGTGTGGAGGGTGTTAGAAAAGGATGAACGGATTTTATCTGCTGAAGATAAAAAAATCAATGGTGTATGGTGGTAGATAAATGTTCCTGGAAAGATAAAGCAGAGTCAAGTATTACTCCGAGATAGCGGATGGAAGAAGTTAGTGGAATAGAGATGCCCGAAACAGAGGGAGCAATAGAGAGATGGGATATACCAACAGAGAACCAGATAGTTGGTGTTTTGGAGGGGTTAAGATGAAGGAAATTCAAGGTAAGCCAATCAAAGATGTGGGTCAATTAGTTATTTAGAGAAAGCAGATCAGGAGCATAAGAATCAGTGTGGTGAACTATGAGAATATCATCAGCAAAGTAGTATGTGGAGAGGCCAGACTGCTGAATCAACTGTGCCAGGGGGGCTAGGAAAACATTAAAAATTAGAGGGGCAAGCACTGAACCCTGAGGTACACCACAATGTAATAGGGTGGGATCAGATGAGGTGGTGCCAGATATGACAGAGAAAGACTGGAGAAGGAGGAAAGAGTGAAACCAATGAAGGACCAGGCCGTGAATACCAGCTGCCCACAGATGAGACAGAAGAGTTCAGTGATCAACTAACTAAAAAGCAGAGGAGAAATCAAATGAAACGGCAAGACTAACATCACCATGTTCATGGGAGACATGCAGTTCATTGAGAAAAGAGAGAAGGATGGATTCTGTGCTATGGCCAGATCTAAAGCCAGATTGATGGGGAGGTAGGAAACGTGTGGACTCAAGAGGATAGGAGAGCTGGGTAAAAACAATTTTTTCAAGAAGTTTTGATGCAAATAGTAAGATAGAAATAGGACAATAGTGTGCGGGCACTGTGGGATCGTGAGGAGGTTTTTTAAGTAGTGGCCGGACTAATGCATGCTTCCAAGTAGAGCGAAAAGTTCCAGAAGTGGGAATGGTAAAAGTGCAAGAGATGGTTCTGATGGGGATGGGGTTGGAGGGACAATTGGTTTTGTGAGAGGTGGGGACCAGTTTGGAGAGTTCAGAGGTAGAGATTGGCTAGAAGGTGGTCCAGCAGTGAGAGAGGTTAGGGTGAGATGGTGGAGGGGGGGGGGGGGGAAGCAGTGAGTGGAGAGGGCAGGCTGCAAAGGTCAGATGGAGGTCTTGGATCTTACTATTGAAGAAAGAAGCAAGCACTGCATGACTAGGAGGGGAGGCAGCGGAATTAGATGGGAGAGGGGGGTACTGGAGAGGGTCTTCAGAACTGAATATGGCTGGCGAGAGTGGTTGGAGAAGGAATAGATGAGAGCAGAGTAGTAGTTTTATTTTAGTAGTAGTATTATTCTATGGAAAGGCGGGATAGAGGTGATATGATTGAGATGTTTAAATACCTCCGTGGCATAAATGTTCAGGGAGAGAGCCTCTTTCAATTGAAAGCAAGTTCTGCGACGAGGGGACATGGGATGAGGGTGAAGGGAGATAGATTCAGGAGTGATATGCGGAAATATTTCTTTACGGAAAGAGTAGTGGATCTGTGGAATAGTCTCCCAGTGGAGGTGGTAGAGATGAGGACAGTAACTGAATTCAAAAAAGCATGGGACCAACACAGAGGATCTCTAAAGGTAAAACGTGGACTGTTGTAGTTGTTGTTATGGAAGGACAGACTAGATGGGCCTTGTGGTCTTTTTCTGTCATCATGTTTCTATGTTTCTATGTTTCTATGTTTCTATTTGCACGATGAACAAGAGAGCAGTAGTGACGATGACAGAGTTGAAAATGGAGGAGAGTAGCAGAGATATGACGCTTCCGCCAGAGATGCTTGACTCGGAGATATGATTGATGCAATCGCAAACCAGGGTGATGCCAGGGATGGCATGAAGGGGGGCGAGGTGGGCGGGGATGCAGAGGGACCAAACAATCTAAGGCTGTGGTAAAGCTGGAGTTCCACATAGTAGCCCGTTCATCTGTGGTAAGAGAAGAGATCCTACTGGCAGATGGAAAGTTTGCAAGAGTGGAGGTTGTGTTATGATGGGAATGATGTACAGGAATCATACCGGGAGAATGATTGGTAACAGATGAGAGGATGATAGGGAGCTGGAATGAGATGCAAAAGTGATCGGTCCATGGTAGGGGATGAGTAGAAATTGAAGTTGGTGGCAGAGGGAAGCCGGAGGAAGTAGCCAGAAGGTCCAGAGTATGACCTGCTACATGCGTGGGGGAGAACATATGCTGAGTGAATGCAAGATCTTGGAGAAGAGTGATAAATGCATGATCATGAGCTGTGCTAGGTGAATGAAAGTGAATGTTGAAATCTCCTACAAGACCAGATGGGGAAATTGAAGAGATGCCTCTGAGATGGTTAAGAGAAGGTCATCCCAGAGTGAGGGATGGACGGATGGAAGAGAGTAAATCAGAAGAAAATGGATAAAGGAGGGAGTGTGCAGGCAAAGGAGAAGGGATTCAAGGTAGTAAAGAACTGGTGAATGAATTTGGGTAAAGGATAGAGAGGACCAAAATAAGACTGGTGCACTGACTGCAGAGAACAATGTTACAGAGAGGTTAGCAGTAGCAAGATGCCACCAAAGACCTTCATCGCCTCCGTCGCCCCAAGGAGCTCACCCAAGGGCACGCCCTGCTCTTTGGGCGTGCTCCGCCATGGTGCTGAATGCTGTTAGGACCTTCCTTTTGTTTCTCTCTGAAGTTGACTGTCTTTCAGTTGAATTGTTGTTTAATGCCTTCCCTTCCCCTATGTGTGGTGTCCCGCCTTACTTTGTATTTTTCAGTTATTTCATCATCTAGGTTGTATACTGCAGAAATGATAATGTAAATTGTTGAACTACAGTATCACAAGTTGTAAATAAATAAAAGTGTGAGCTAAATGCAAATCTTCCTCACCCTTAGTCTCGGCCTTTGAAGAATCAGAAATACAGTATCCCTTGACATTACGGACTGTGCACCACAAAATGTACTGTTTAGTAAAGATGCGACCCACTGTGATGTACTTCGAAAGGCAAATAATCAAATATACACTAATAAACATAAACATAAATATAAACAAAATAATACTAATCGGTATAATTAGGCTTCCAGAGTAATAATCTATATTAGGCTTCCAGAGTAATAATCTATATTAATTAAAATGGCACAGAGGCCAACAACATGTTATAGACCAGTGGTTCCCAAACTGTGGGGCACAACCCTAAATGGGGTCATGGCAATGTGGGGCCTTCAGAGCAGGAGTTCTTACTGCGGGCAAGCGGCAAGGGAGATGGAAGCAGGACTGGGACAGGCCAGCATTAAAATCAGTATGGGGCTTGAAGCCCATGCGCAGGCTACACCTCTGCATATGCATGGACTCCAAAGCCCTGCTCTGACTTTCAAGGACCTTTCAGTCCTCCATCGCGATCGGCTCTGCAGTGGAGGAAGTTGTGCTGATCTCATGAGACTTGAACTAGAGCGATCAGCAAAACCTCTGGCACTGCGCGGTTCAAGCTGCCTGCACAGAGCTGATCGCAGTGGAGGGCAGCAAAGGAAAGAACGGTGAGCCTAGTTGCACGGAGGAGGGGGGTGGAAATGAGAGCGGAATGGGGATAAGCAGGGGCGGCCCAAGGGGGGTGCGGGGCCATGTGCGGAGACTCGGTACGGGGCCTCATTTGCATAAGTGGCCTTATTTGCATACATATTTGCATAATGTTACCAAACACTAACTTTTAGTAAACATGTCTCTTAATGAGTGTATGGATAAAGAAAGACTAAAAGATTTCTACATTACTATAATCCAGTGCCAACCGCCAGGCACATTAGGAACTACTACAAACGCTGCCCATTTAGAACCCATAGCAAACCCGCTGTATCCTGACAGCATTACCAGGACTCACAAAGCACCAGACCCTACCTATCAAAAGGAAACACTGCAAATATTAAACCAGTACATTTCAGAGAATACTGGGGAAAGAGAACAAGTGGCAATGTCAAATAGGAATTACATAAACAGAATACCTCAGCTCAGTTACACATGCAGAACATAGACCATCACCAAACAAGGAATCGCAATTTAGAAACAGGAAGGCAATAATTAAACTGGGAACCCCAAAAGCCAAACTTGGAATGTACAACAACACTGTAGAAATAAAACTATAAATCAATTTCCTCTTGTACCAAACAAAGCGCAGACGTTAATGATGCACATTTCCCAGAGCTTTCATATTCCAGTTAATAAATTCAAAATAAAGAGATATTTCTACCTTTTGTGCATTTTTTTTCAGTTGCAATTGCTCCAGCCACTTTCTTCTGGTTTCTTCATGTTTTCTGCTAACTCTCCATCGTCTGCTGTCCAATTGTCCTTTCTTCTCTCTTCTAGTTTTCTTTCCATCCTCTCTCTCTACATCTGCTTTAACATACTAATCTTTCTCCTTTTGCTCTTTCCTCATTCTTCTTTCATCCACACAAATTTTACCCCTCCATCCTCAATCCCCACTTACTCTGCCAATACCCGGCCAATTGTAGATTTTTCATCCCTCCCACACAAAATATTTTTCCCCTCTCCATTTTACTCTCCCAGCCCCATCCCATTCTAATCCTCCCCCAACATCAGCTCCCTTCTAGTTCCAGTCTCACCCAGCATCCATTCCCTTCTAGTCCCTGCATCAGCCCATTTCCAGTCCTAGCCCCCCATCAACCCATTTCCAGTCCTAGCTCCCCCATCCATTTTCAGTCTGAGTCCCTTCATCAGCTCATTTCCAATCCTAGCCCCCCATCAGCCCATTTCTAGTCATTTCCTAGCCCCACCATCAGCCCATGTCAAATCCTAGCTCCCCTCCACTCAGCCCAATTCCAGTCCAAGCCCCCCCATGAGCCTACTTCCAGTTCTAGCCCCTCCATGAGTCCATTTCAATTCAAGCCCCCACCACAGCCCATTTCCAATCTTAGCTCCCCCCAACAGCCCATTTCCAGTCCTATCCTAGCTGCTCCATCAGCCCATTTTCAGTCCTAGCTCCCTTCCCTCACAGCCCATTTCCATTCCAAGCTCCCTCCCCATCAACTATTTGCAGTTCAAGCCTCCCCGTCCACTCAGTCCATTTCCAGTCATAGCAATCCCCCAACCCATTACCAGTCCTAGCCCCCCATCAACCCATTTTCAGTTTAAGCCCCCCTATAACCCATTACCAGTCCTAACCCCCCCATCAGCCCACTTCCAGTCTTAACCCCATCAGCCCATTTCCAGTCAGCCCCCCATAGCCCATTGCCAGTCCAACCCCCCCCATCAGCCCACAGCCCATTACCAGTCCTAACCACATCAGCCCACCTCAAGTCCTAACCCCTCCCCATCAGCTCATTTCCTGTCCTAGCGCCCCCATAGCCCATTAGCAGTCCTAACCCCCCCCATAGCCCATTAGCAATCCTAACCCCCCATCACCCTATTTCCAGACAGCCCCCATCAGCCCACAGCACATTACCAGTCTTAACCCCCCCAGCCCATTTCCAGTCCTAACCCCCCATCACCCCATTTCCAGTCCTAACCCCCCCATCACCCCATTTCCAGACAGCCTCCATCAGCCCCCAGCCCATTACCAGTCTTAACCCCCCCCAGCCCATTTCCAGTCCTAACCCCCCCATCACCCCATTTCCAGACAGCCTCCATCAGCCCCCAGCCCATTACCAGTCTTAACCCCCCCCAGCCCATTTCCAGTCCTACCCCCCAGACCATTTCCAGTCAGCCTCCATCAGCCCCAGCCCATTAGCAGTCTTAACCCCCCCTAGCCCATTTCCAGTCCTAACACCCCCCCAGCCCATTTCCAGTCCTAACCCCCCTCACCCCATTTCCAGAGAGCCTCCATCAGACCCCAGCCCATTACCAGTCTTAACCCCCCCCAGCCCATTTCCAGTCCTACCCCCCAGACCATTTCCAGTCCTAACCCCCCTCACCCCATTTCCAGACAGCCTCCATCAGCCCCCAGCCAATTACCAGTCTTAACCCCCCCCCAGCCCATTTCCAGTCCTACCCCAAAGACCATTTCCAGTCAGCCTCCATCAGCCCCAGCCCATTAGCAGTCTTAACCCCCCCCCAGCCCATTTCCAGTCCTAACACCCCCCCCCAGCCCATTTCCAGTCCTAACCCCCCTCACCCCATTTCCAGACAGCCTCCATCAGCCCCCAGCCCATTACCAGTCTTAACCCCCCCCAGCCCATTTCCAGTCCTACCCCCCCAGACCATTCCAAGTCAGCCTCCATCAGCCTCAGCCCATTTCCAGTCCTAACACCCCCCCCTCCCAATTTCCTGTCCTAACCCCCCATCACCCCATTTCCAGACTGCCTCCATCAGCCCCCCAGCCCATTACCAGTCTTAACCCCCCCTCCCCTTCCCTTCCCTTCTGGCAAATTAAAAAAAAAAAACCTGGCTCTAGCTGCTGCCGCTGCCGCGTCCGTCGCAGCAGCGGCAGAATGGAGTGTCCCGCGGGGCCCCCTCTCCTCGTTGAGCCCTCTGCAAGGGCTTTCAGATTCGCGAAGGGAGAGTGCTCCCTCGCGTCTCTGTAAAGCCCGCAGGGGCTAATGGGAAATTTCCCATCAGCCCCTCGCGTCTAAAGGGGCAGATGGGAAATTTCCCATTAGCCCCTGCGGGCTTTACAGAGACGCGAGGGAGCACTCTCCCTTCGCGAATCTGAAAGCCCTTGCAGAGGGCTCAACGAGGAGAGGGGGCCCCGCGGGACACTCCATTCTGCCGCTGCTGCGACGGACGCGGCAGCGGCAGCGGCAGCAGCCAGAGACAGGTTTTTTTTTAAAATGTAATTTAAAAAAAAAAAGCAGAATGTTCTTTGCGCGGGGCCCTCTGAAACGCGGGGCCCTGTGCAAAAAACATTCTTGCTCAATGGACGGGCCGGCCCTGGGGATAAGACAGAAGCATCAGGTGATGGTTGCAGGGGGAGGGGCAATGAGAGAGACACACACATGGGTGGTGGCTGCAGGGGGAGGGGCAATGAGAGAGAGATACACACATGGGTGATGGCTGCAGGGGGAGGGGCAATGAGAGAGATACACACACATGGGTGATGGCTGCAGGGGGAGGGGCAATGAGAGAGATACACACACATGGGTGATGGCTGCAGGGGTAAGGGCAATGAAAGAGAGAGAGACAAATGGGTGATGGCTGCAGGGGGCAATGAAAGAGAGAGACATACACACATTGGTAATGGCTGCAGAGGTAGGAGCAATGAAAGAGAAAAACACATAAGGATGATTTGCTGGACATTGGCATAGGTGAGAGGGAGGGCAGATGCTGGACACGGCATACAAAGATGGAGTGGAGATGTGGAGGAGGGAGTGGGAACGTTGGAGGCTGGACCACCGGGGGAAGGGGAAATAGGGAGGAAGCTGGACATGATGGGGTTGGAATAGTTTGAATGGCAGGGAGATGTTTGACATGGGGGTGGTATGAGGCAGGCAGACAAAGCAGATGCTGGACATGAGAGAGAGGGAGAGAGAAGATGCTGACATTGGGGGGGGGGGTATTGAGGAGGGGAGAGAAAGGAGCTGCTAGAAAGGGTGGGCACAAGTACTGGTGAGACTGACAGGAAATGCTGAACATTAAGGGTGGGGCTAGGAAGACAGAAAGAGGAGACACCGGACAAGAGAAGGAGGGAGAGAGAAGAAATGGTGTGCATGGGGGGACTAGAGAGACAGAGGAGATGCTGGGCATGGGGGGGGGGGTCTAGAGAGACAGAGAAGATGCTGGGCATGGGGGGACTAGAGAGACAGAGGACATGCTGGGCATGGGGGGGGGGGTCTAGAGAGACAGAGGAGATGCTGGGCATGGGGGGACTAGAGAGACAGAAGAGATGCTGGGCATGGGGGGGGGTCTATAGAGACAGAGAATATGCGCGGCAGGGGGGGGGGGTCAAGAGAGAAAGAGGAGATGCTGGGCATGGGGGGACTAGGGAGACAGAGGAGATGCTGGGCCTGGGTCGACTAGGGAGACAGATGAGAGGCGGGGCATGGAGGGCCTAAGGAGACAGTGGAGATGCGGGGCATGGGGGGGAGACTAGAGAGACAGAGGAGATGCTGGGCATGGGGGGACTAGGGAGACAGAGGAGATGCTGGGCATGGGGGGACTAGAGAGACAGAAGAGATGCTGGGCATGGGGGGGGGTCTAGAGAGACAGGAGCTGCTGGGCATGGGGGGACTAGGGAGAGAGATGAGATGCTGGGCATGGGGGGACTAGAGAGACAGAAGAGATGCTGGGCATCGGGGGGACAAGGGAGACAGAGGAGATGCTGGGCATGGGGGGGACTAGAGAGACAGAGGAGATGCTGGGCATGGGGGGAATAGAGATACATAAGAAATGCTGGGCATGCGGGGGGGGGGGGGTCTAGAGAGACAGAAGAGATGCTGGGCATCTGGGGGGGTCTAGAGAGACAGAGGAGATGCTGGACATGGGGAGACTAGGGAGACAGAGGAGATGCTGGGCATGGGGGGGACTAGAGAGACAGAAGAGATGCTGGGCATCGGGGGGACTAGAGAGACAGAGGAGATGCTGGGCATGGGGGGGACTAGAGAGACAGAAGAGATGCTGGGCATGGGGGGGGGACAAGGGAGACAGAGGAGATGCTCGGCATGGGGGGACTAGAGAGACTGAAGAGATACTGGGCATGGGGGGACGAGAGAGACAGAAGAGATGCTGGGCATCGGGGGGACTAGAGAGACAGAGGAGATGCTGGGCATGGGGGGACTAGGGAGACAGAAGAGAGGCTGGGCATGGGGGGACTAGGGAGACAGAGGAGATGCTGGGCATGGGGGGACTAGGGAGACTGAAGAGATGCTGGGCATGGGGGGGACAAGGGAGACAGAAGAGATGCTGGGCATGGGGGGACGAGAGAGACAGAAGAGAGGCTGGGCATGGTGGGGACGAGGGAGACAGAGGAGATGCTGGGCATGGGGGGACTAGGGAGACTGAAGAGATGCTGGGCATGGGGGGGACAAGGGAGACAGAGGATATGCTGGGCATGGGGGGGACTAGGGAGACAGAAGAGAGGCTGGGCATGGGGGGACTATCGAGACAGAGGAGATGCTGGGCATGGGGGGACTAGGGAGACTGAAGAGATGCTGGGCATGGGGGGACAAGGGAGACACTGGACATGGGGGGACTAGGGAGACAGAGGAAATACTGGACATGGGAGGACTAGGGAGACAGAGGAGATGCTGGGAATGGGGGAGTAGGGAGACAGAAGAGATGCTGGGCATTGGGGGACTAGGGAGACAGAGGAGATATTCGACATGGGGGAACTAAGGAGACAGAAGAGATATTGGACATGGGGCCACTAGGGAAACAGAGCAGATACTGGACATGGGGGACTAGGGAGACTGAAGAGATGTTGGGCATGGGGGACTAGGGAGACAGAAGAGATACTGGACTTGGGGGGACTAGGGGGACAGAGAAGATTCTGGACATGGGGGGACTAGGGAGACAGAGGAAATACTGGACATGGGAGGACTAGGGAGACAGAGGAGATGCTGGGTATTGGGGGACTAGGGAGACAGAGCAGATACTGGACATGGGGGGACTAGGGAGACTGAAGAGATGCTGGACATGGGGGCACTACGGAGGCAGAAGAGATGTTGGGCATGGGGGGACTAGGGAGACTGAAGAGATACTGTTCATGGGGGGGCCCAGGAGGACAGAGAAGATTCTGGACATGGGGGGACTAGGGAGACAAAGAAGATACTGGACATGCGGGGGACTAGGGAGAATGAAGAGATGCTGGGCATGGGAGGACTAGGGAGACAGAAGAGATGCTGGACATGGGGAACTAGGGAGACAGAGGAGATGCTGTGCATGGGGGGGACTAGGGAGACTGAAGAGGTGCTGGGCATAGGGGGACTAGGGAGACTGAAGAGATGATGGACATAGTTGGACTAGGGAGACAGAAGAGCTGTTGGGCATGGGGGGACTAGGGAGACTGAAGAGATACTAGACATGGAGGGTCTAGGGAGACAGAGGAGATACCAGACATGGGGGGACTAGGGAGACAGAGGAGATACTGGACATGGGGGGGGGGGACTAGGGAGATAGAAGAGATGCTGGGCATGGTGGGACTAGGGAGACAGAAGAGGTGCTGGGCATGTGGGGACTAGGGAGATTGAAGAGATACTGGGCAGGGGAGACTAGGGAGACTGAAGAGATACTGGACATGTGGGGACTAGGGAGACAGAGGAGATACTGGACATGGGGGGCCTAGGGAGACAGAAGAGATGCTGGGCATGGGGGGACTAGGGAGACTGAAGAGATGCTGGGCATTGGGGGACTAGGGAGACAGAAGAGATGCTGGACATGGGGGAACTAGGGAGACTGAAGAGATACTGGACATGGGGGGACTAGGGAGACAGAGGAGATACTGGACATGGGGGGGGGACTAGGGATACTGAGGAGATACTGGACATGGAAGGAGTAAGGAGACAGAGGAGATGCTGGACATGGGGGGACTAGGGAGACAGAGGAGATACTGGACATTGGGGGACTGGGGAGACTGAGGAGATACTGGACATGGAAGGAGTAAGGAGACAGAGGAGATGCTGGACATGGGGGGACTAGGGAGACTGAAAAGATGCTCGGCATGGGGGGACAAGGGAGACTGAAGAGATGCTGGGCATGGAGGGACTAGGGAGACTGAAGAGATGCTGGGCATGGGGGGAACTAGGGAGACAGAAGAGATGTTGGGCATGGGGGGACTAGGGAGACAAAAGAGATGCTGGGCATAAGGGGACTAGGGAGACTGAAGAGATGCTGGACATGGGGGGACTAGGGAGACTGAAGAGATGCTGGACATGGGAGGACCAGGGAGACAGAGGAGATGCTGTGCATGGAGCGGACTAGGGAGGCTGAAGAGATGCTGGGCATGAGGGGAATAGGGAGAGTGGAGATGCTCGGCATGGGGGGGACTAGGGAGAATGAAGAGATGCTGGGCATGGGGGGACTAGGGAGACAAGGGATACTGGACATGGGGGGACTAGGGAGACAGAGGAGATTCTGGACATGGGAGGACTAGGGAGACAGAGGAGATGCTGGGCATGGGGTGGGGACTAGGGATACAGAAGAGATGCTGGGTATGAGGGGACTAGGGAGACAGAGGAGATATTGGACACAGGGGGACTAAGGAGACAGAGCAGATACTGGACATGGGGGACTAGGGAGAATGAAGAGATACTGGACATGGGGGGAGTAGGAAGACAGAGGAGATGCTGGACATGGGGGACTAGGGATACAGATGTGATACTGGTCATGGGGGGACCAGGTAGACTGAAGAGAAGCTGGACACGGGGGGACTAGGGAGACTGAAGAGATACTGGACATGGGGGGACTAGTGAGACAGAGGAGATACGGGACATGGGGGGACTAGGGAGACAGTGGAGATACTGGGCATGGGGGAGTAGGGAGACAGAGGAGATGCTGGACATGGGGGAACTAGGGAGGCTGAAGAGATACTGGACATGGGGGGACTAGGGAGACAGAAGAGATGGCTGGGCATGGGGGGCTAGGGAGACTTAAGAGTTGCTGGGCATGGGGGGGACTAGGGAGACAGAAGAGATGTTGGGCATGGGGGGACTAGGGAGACTGACGAGAAGCTGGGCATGGTGGGGACTAGGGAGACAGAAGAGATGCTGGACATGGGCGGACTAGGGAAACAAAAGAGATGCTGAGCATAGGGGGACAAGGGAGACTGAAGAGATGCTGGACATGGGGGACAAGGAGACAAGGGAGATGCTGGGTATGGGGGGACTAGGGAAACAGAAGAGATGCTGGGCATGGGGGGACTAGGGAGACTGAAGAGATACGGGACATGGGGGGACTAGGGAGAAAGAGGAGATACGAACATGGGGGAACTAGGGAGACAGAAAGGTTGCTGGACATGGGGGAACTAGGGAGACTGAAGAGATACTGGACATGAGGGGAGTAGTGAGACAGAGGAGATAATGGACATGGGGGGACTAGGGAGACAGAAGAGATGCTGAACATGGGGGGACTAGGGAGACAGAAGATATGCTGGGCATGCGGGGGACAAGGGAGAAAGAGGAGATACTGGACATGGGGGGACTAGGGAGGCAGAGGAGATACTGGACATGGGGGGGACTAGGGAGACAGAGGAGATACTGGACATGGGGGGAGTAGGGAGAAAGAGGAGATGCTGGACATGGGGGGACTAGGGAGACTGAAGAGATAATGGACATGTGGTGACTAGGGAGACAGAGGAGATGCTGGACATGGGGAGACTAGGGAGACAGAGGAGATGCTGGGCATGGGGGACAAGGGAGACAGAAGAGATGCTGGATATGGGAGGACTAGGGAAACTGAAGAAATGCAGGACATGGGGGACTAGGGAGACTGAAGAGATGCTGGACATGGGGGGACTAGGGAGACAGAAGAGATGCTGGACATGGGGGGACTAGGGAGACAGAGGAGATACTGGATATGGGAGACTAGGGAGACAGTGGAGATGCTGAACATTGGTGGACTAGGGAGACTGAAGCGATACTGGACATGGGGGGGGGGACTAGGGAAACAGAGGAGATACTGGATTTGAGGGGACTAGGGATACAGAGGAGATGCGGGACATGGGGAGACTTGGGAGACAGAGGAGATACTGGACATGGGGGGACAAGGGAGACAGAGAAGATAGTGGGCATGGGGGGACTAGGGAGACTGAAGAGATGCTGGGCATGGGGGGACTAGGGAGACTGAAGATATGCAGGGCATGGGGGGACTAGGGAGACCAAAGAGATGCTGGGCGTGGGGGGACTAGGGAGATTGAAGAGATGCTGGACCTGGGGGGGACTAGGGAGACAGAGGAGATGCTGGGCATGGCGGGGGGAGATTAGGGAGACTGAACAGATGCTGGGCATGGGTACACTAGGGAGACAGAAGAGAGGCTGGGCATGGAGGGACTAAGGAGACAGAGGAGATGCTGGGCATGGGGGGACTAGGGAGACAGAGGAGATATTGGGCATGGGGGGACAAGGGAGAAGAGATACTGGACATGGGGAGACCAGGGATTCAGAGGAAATACTGCACATGGGAGGACTAGGGAGACAGAGGAGAGATGCTGGGCTTGGGGGGGGGACTAGTGAGACAGAAGAGATGCTGGCATTGGGGGGACTAGGGAGACAGAGGAGATATTGGACATGGGGGAACTAAGGAGACAGAAGAGATCCTGTAGATGGGGGGACTAGGGAGACTGAAGAGATGCTGGTCATGGGGGGACTATGGAGACAGAAGTGATGCTGGGCATGGGGGGAGTAGGGAGTATGAAGTGGTGCTGGGCATGGGGGGACTAGGGAGACAGAAGAGATGCTGGGCATGGGCAGACTAGGGAGACAGAAGTGATGCTGGGGATGGGGGGGACTAGGGAGACTGAAGAGATGCTGGGCATGGGGGGACTAGGGAGACTGAAGAGATGCTGGGCTTGGGGAGACTAGGGAGACAGAAGTGATGCTGGGCATGGGGGGACTAGGGAGACAGAAGAGATGCTGGGCATGGGTGGGACGAGGGAGACTGAAGAGATGCTGGACTTGGGGGTACTAGGGAGACAGAGGAGATGCTGGGTATGGGGGGAGACTAGGGAGACTGAATATATGCTGGGCATGGGGGGACTAGGGAGACTGAAGAGATGCTGGGCATGGGGGACTAGGGAGACTGAAGAGATACTGGACAAGGGGTCACAAGGGATAAGAGAAAGAGATGATGGACATGGGGGTGCTTGCTAGTGAGACAGAAGAGATGCTGGGCATGGGGGGACTAGGGAGACTGAAGAGATGGTCGACAGTGGGGGACTAGGGGGAAAGAAAGAAGAAGAAACGCTGGACTTGGGGGGGACTAGGGAGACTGAAGAGATGCTGTACATGGGGGTACTAGGGAGACTGAAGAGATGCTGGACATGGGGGGACTAGGGAGACTGAAGCGATGCTGGACATGCGGGGACTAGGGAGACAGAACAGATGCTGGACATGGGGGGACTAGGGAGACTGAAGAGATGTGGGATATGCGGGGACTAGGGAGACAGAAGAGATGCTAGGCATGGGGGGACTAGGGAGACTGAAGCGATGCTAGACATGGGGGGGACTAGGGAGACAGAATAGATGCTCGTCATGGGGGGACTCTGGAGAAAGACTCGATGCTAGGCATGGGGGGACTAGGGAGACTGAAGCGATGATGGACATGGGGGGACTAGGGAGACAGAAGAGATGCTGGGCATGGGAAGATTAGGGACACAGAAGAGATGCTGGGGATGGGGGGACTAGGGAGACAGAAGACAAGCTGTGCATGGGGGGACTAGGGAGACTGAAGAGATGCTGGGCATGGGGGACTAGGGAGACAGAAGTGATGCTGGGCAGGGGGGACTAGGGAGACAGAAGAGATGCTGGGCATGGGGGGGGGCGAGGGAGAGACTGAAGAGATGCTGGACTTGGGGGTACTAGGGAGAAAGAGGAGATGCTGGGAATGGGGGGAGACTAGGGAGATTGAATAGATGCTGGGCATGGGGGTACTAGGGAGACTGAAGAGATGCTGGGCATGGGGGACTAGGGAGACTGAAGAGATGCTGGACATGGGGTCACTAGGGAGAAGAGATAGAGATGCTGGACATGGGGTGCTAGGGAGAAAGAAGAGATGCTGGGCATGGGGGGACTAGGGAGACTGAAGAGATGCTGGACATTGGGGGACTAGGGAGAAAGAAGAGATGCTGGACATGGTGGGACTAGGGAGACTGAAGAGATACTGGGCATGGGGGGAGACAGAAGTGATGCTGGGCATGGGGGAAGACAGAAGAGATGCTGGATATGGGGGGATTAGGGAGGCAGAAGAGATGCTGGACATGGGGGGACTAGGGAGACTGAAGAGATGCTGGACATGGGGGGACTAGGGAGACAGAAGAGATGCTGGACATGGGGGGACTAGGGAGACTGAAGAGATGTTGGATATGCGGGGACTAGGGAGACAGAAGAGATGCTAGGCATGGGGGGACTTGGGAGACTGAAGCGATGCTAGACATGGGGGGACTAGGGAGACAGAAGAGATGCTAGGCATGGGGGGACTAGGGAGACTGAAGCGATGCTGGACATGGGGGGACTAGGGAGACAGAAGAGATGCTAGGCATGGGGGGGGGACTAGGGAGACAGAGGAGATACTGGACATGGGGGGACTAGGGAGACTGAAGTGATACTGGACATGAGGGGACTAGGGAGACAGAGGAGATACTGGACATGGGAGGACTGGGGAGACTGAAGAGATACTGGACATGGGGGAACTAGGGAGACAGAGGAGATACTGGATATGGCTGGACTAGGGAGACAGAAGAGATGCTCGACATGGGGGGACTAGGGAGACAGAGGAGATGCTGGACATGGGGGGACTAGGGAGACAGAAGAGATGCTGGACATGGGGGGACTAGGGAGACAGAAGAGATGCTGGACATGGGGGGACTAGGGAGACAGAAGAGATGCTGGGTATGGGGGGACTAGGGAGGCTGAAGAGATGCTGGACATGGGGGGATTAGGGAGACTGAAGTGATACTGGACATGAGGGGACTAGGGAGACAGAGGATATACTGGATATGGCTGGACTAGGGAGACAGAGGAGATTCTGGACATGGGGGGACTAGGGAGACTGAAGAGATGCTGGACATGCGGGGACTAGGGAGACAGAAGAGATGCTGGACATGGGGGGACTAGGGAGACAGAAGGGATGCTGGACATTGGGGGACTAGGGAGGCAGAAGATATGCTGGACATTGGGGGACTAGGGAGACTGAAGAGATGCTGGACATGGGGGGACTAGGGAGACTGAAGAGATGCTGGACATGGGGGGACTAGGGAGACTGAAGAGATAATGGACATGGGGGACAAGGGAGACAGAAGAGATGCTGGGCATGCGGGGGACAAGGGAGAAAGAGGAGATACGAACATGGGGGAACGAGGGAGACAGAAGTGATGCTGGGCATGGGGGACTAGGGAGACAGAAAAGTTGCTGGACATGGGGGAACTAGGGAGACTGAAGAGATACTGGACATGAGGGGAGTAGTGAGACAGAGGAGATAATGGACATGGGGGGACTAGGGAGACAGAAGTGATGCTCAACATGGGGGGACTAGGGAGACAGAAGAGATGCTGAACATGGGGGGACTAGGGAGACAGGAGATATGCTGGGCATGCGGGGGACAAGGGAGAAAGAGGAGATACTGGATATGGGGGGGACTAGGGAGACAGAGGAGATACTGGACATTGGGGGGAGTAGGGAAAAAGAGGAGATGCTGGACATGGGGAGACTAGGGAGACAGAGGAGATGCTGGACATGGGGAGACTAGGGAGACAGAGGATATGCTGGGCATGGGGGACAAGGGAGACAGAAGATATGCTAGATATGGGAGGACTAGGGAGACTGAAGAAATGCAGGAGATACTGGACATGGGGGGACTAGGGAGACAGAGGAGATACTGGACATGGGGGGGAGTAGGGAGAAGAGGAGATGCTGGACATGGGGGGACTAGGGAGACAGAGGAGATGCTGGACATGGGGAGACTAGGGAGACAGAGGAGATGCTGGGCATGGGGGACAAGGAAGACAGTGGAGATGCTGAACATGGGTGGACTAGGGAGACTGAAGCGATACTGGACATGGGGGGGACTAGGGAGACAGAGGAGATACTGGATTTGAGGGGAGTAGGGATACAGAGGAGATGCGGGACATGGGGAGACTTGGGAGACAGAGGAGATACTGTACATGGGGGGACAAGAGAGACAGAGAAGATAGTGGGCATGGGGGGACTAGGGAGACTGAAGAGATGCTGGGCATGGGGGGACTAGGGAGACTGAAGATATGCATGGCATGGGGGGACTAGGGAGACCGAAGAGATGCTGGGCATGGGGGGACTAGGGAGACTGAAGCGATACTGGACATGGGGGGGACTAGGGAGACAGAGGAGATGCTGGGCATGGGTACACTAGGGAGACAGAAGAGAGGCTGGGCATGGAGGGACTAAGGAGACAGAGGAGATGCTGGGCATGGGGGGACTAGGGAGACTGAAGAGATGTTGGGCATGGAGGGACAATGGAGAAGAGATACTGGACATGGGGAGACTAGGGATTCAGAGGAAATACTGCACATGGGAGGACTAAGGAGACAGAGGAGATGCTGGGCTTGGGGGGGGGAGGGGCTAGTGAGACAGAAGAGATGCTGGGCATTGGGGGACTAGGGAGACAGAGGAGATATTGGACATGGGGGAACTAAGCAGACAGAAGAGATACTGTATATGGGGGGACTAGGGAGACTGAAGAGATGCTGGACATGGGGGGACTAGGGAGACAGAAGAGATGCTGGGCATGGGGGGATTAGGGAGGATGAAGTGGTGCTGGGCATGGGGGGACTCGGGAGACAGAAGAGATGCTGGGCATGGGAAGACTAGGGAGACAGAAGTGATGCTGGGGATGGGGGGACTAGGGAGACTGAAGAGATGCTGGGCATGGGGGGACTAGGGAGACTGAAGAGATGCTGGGCTTGGGGAGACTAGGGAGACAGAAGTGATGCTGGGCATGGGGGGACTAGGGAGACTGAAGAGATGTTGGACTTGGGGGTACTAGGGAGACAGAGGAGATGCTGGGTATGGGGGAGACTAGGGAGACTGAATAGATGCTGGGCATGGGGGACTAGGGAGACTGAAGAGATGCTGGGCATGGGGGACTAGGGAGACTGAAGAGATACTAGACATGGGGTCACTAGGGAGAAGAGATAGAGATGCTGGACATGGGGTGCTTGGGAGAAAGAAGAGATGCTGGGCATGGGGGGACTAGGGAGACTGAAGAGATGCTGGACATTGGGGGACTAGGGAGAAAGAAGAAATGCTGGACTTGGGGGGGACTAGGGAGACTGAAGAGATGCTGTACATGGGGGTACTAGGGAGACTGAAGAGATGCTGGACATGGGGGGACTAGGGAGACTGAAGAGATACTGGTCATGGGGGGAGACAGAAGTGATGCTGGGCATGGGGGAAGACAGAAGAGATGCTGGATATGGCTGGACTAGGGAGACTGAAGAGATGCTGGACATGGGGGGACTAGGGTGACTGAAGAGATGTGGGATATGCGGGGACTAGGGAGACAGAAGAGATGCTAGGCATGGGGGGACTAGGGAGGCTGAAGCGATGCTAGACATGGGGGGACTAGGGAGACAGAATAGATGCTAGGCATGGGGGGACTATGGAGACTGAAGCGATGCTAGGCATGGGGGGACTAGGGAGACTGAAGCGATGATGGACATGGGGGGACTAGGGAGACAGAAGAGATGCTGGATATGGCTGGACTAGGGAGACAGAAGAGATGCTCGACATGGGGGGACTAGGGAAACAGAAGAGATGCTGGACATGGTGGGACTAGGGTCACAGAGGAGATGCTGGACATGGGGGGACTAGGGAGACAGAAGAGATGCTGGGTATGGGGGGACTAGGGAGGCTGAAGAGATGCTGGACATGGGGGGACTAGGGAGACTGAAGTGATACTGGACTTGAGGGGACTAGGGAGACAGAGGATATACTGGATATGGCTGGACTAGGGAGACAGAGGAGATGCTGGACATGGGGGGACTAGGGAGACTGAAGAGATGCTGGACATGGGGGGACTAGGGAGACAGAAGAGATGCTGGACATAGGGGGACTAGGGCGACTGAAGAGATGCTGGACATGGGGGGACTAGGGAGACAGAAATGATGCTGGACATGGGGGGACTAGGGCGACTGAAGGGATGCTGGACATGGGGGGACTAGGGAGACAGAAGGGATGCTGGACATGGGGGGACTAGGGAGACTGAAGAGATGCTGGACATGGTGGGACTAGGGAGACTGAAGAGATGCTGGACATGGGGGGACTAGGGAGACTGAAGAGATACTGGACATGGGAGGACTAGGGAGACTGAAGAGATGCTGGACATGGGGGGACTAGGGAGACAGAAGAGATGCTGGACATGGGGGGACTAGGGAGACTGAAGAGATACTGAACATGGGGGGACTAGGGAGACTGAAGAGATGCTGGACATGGGGGGACTAGGGAGACTGAAGAGATGCAGGACATGGGAGGACTAGGGAGACTGAAGAGATGCTGGAAATGGGGGGACTAGGGAGACTGAAGAGATGCTGGACATGGGGGGACTAGGGAGACAGAAGAGATGCTGGACATGGGGGGACTAGGGAGACTGAAGAGATGCTGGACATGGGAGGACTAGGGAGACTGAAGAGATGCTGGACATGGGGGGACTAGGGAGACAGAAGAGATGCTGGACATGGGGGGACTAGGGAGACTGAAGAGATGCTGGACATGGGGGGGGGCGACTAGAGAGACAGGGGAGATGCTGGGCATGGGGGGGGGGCAAATAGAGAGACAGGGGAGATGCTGGGCATGGGGGGGGGGCGAGTAGAGAGACAGGGGAGATGCTGGGCATGGGGGGGGAGGGATGAGGGAGGCAGACAGGAGACACTGAACATAGGAAAGATAAAGAGACTCTGGATGGGGAGGGTGAAAGGGTAGATGGAGGACACTTGGGAGGAGAGACAGGGGGGGTTAGTGTAAAAGGGGGTAATAAGAGTTTTGGGAAGGAGAGAGGGATGAGGATGGGAGAGATGAATGATGGAAACTGATGGGTAAATACTTTGAAAAGCAGGAAAAGGAAGAAAACCAAAAAGAATAGATCAGCATTACAGATTAATATTTGATGAGGTGAGGACAGGAGGAGAGAGAATTAATGGCAAACAGACAGGTGACGCTGGAAACAAGAGTTAAGGTAGAGAAAAGCAGAAACCAGACCCTGGGACCAACATGATTAGAAAAATAAAATGGCCAAAAAACAAGGTTAAAAAATAATGTATTTTCTATTTAGTGATTGGAATATATGAGCTTTTGGAATGCACATCTGCTAGGACCGGTGTTAGATATGTCTGGGGCCCAGGTCAAAGCAAAAATTTGAGAGGGGACCTCAAAACCCACTATCAGGCTGTTCTTTCTTCAGCTTCAGACACACATATACACACACTGCCCCCAGTCACTTAGTCCCCACAACCATGCACATATAGTGCTCCAGACAGTGAGTTCCCACGCAAACACACACACAGACAGCCCCAAGACATTCAACCCCCCCCCCACACATACTACCTCCAGACACTTAACCCCGAGCACACACTGCCCCCAGAGACGCTCAGCCCCCACACTGCATGTGTTCAAGAAGCTGTGCCGTAACTTCTAAGCCTGTGTCAGGTGAGTTCAGTGTATCAGATAATTACTTTTAAAAGCACAGATTTACATATTTATATGTTTATGTTATTGGTGTGATAATTTTCTTTGATTACTATCTGGGGTCACTGGAATTTTCTGCTGCTAAAATGGGGTCACACCAGAAAAAAGTTTGGGAAGCACTGTTATAGACCAAAAGATTTACAGAGGCATGGACTTTCAAAGATAAGAGGCCACTTTGCATAAGCTTTAAAGATCTTTGACCCTTCACGACGATGGGGCATGTTTACTAAGATTCACGCTGGTAGAACGCACTGTGGCTAAAAGTCAGCATAGACCTCAGTGCTAACTTTTGGGTGGGTTGGGTTTGGCCCTCTGCTGTCCGTACAGCGATAATGCATGACAATGTGCTAGTCAGGCTATGACGCTCTTAGCAGCACCTACTGAGGAGGTATTAAGTGCACCCTCGTTAACTGCTACTGTCACGGTTAGCATGTCTCAAAATGCTTGCACTAACCATAAAGTGTTGTCACTACCATGTCTGCTCTTTACCGGCCGAGATCCCAAAATTTGCTAGTCTAGGTGCCATTGGGTTCAGGGTTATTGTAATAAGAGGGAACCTGGGAATTAACCTGGCTAAGAGTAAGTTGTAGCTGTGAAAACCTACCTGTTTAAAACTGTTGTTCCATTAACGGGTTGCATTTCTATGGTTCAAACTGCAAGACACACTTTGCAGGGTTGGCAGCCTTCCTGGGGCCAGGTAGTGCGAGATTAACATTATCCGGATATAATTAACTGTGCAAATGGGAATCCTAAATCTAATCACTCAGATTTTGAGCAGATAGATTTCATTGGCTTTTCAGCTGTACAACTAACTCTCTAAGTGTAGCCAAATCCATGTAGCCAGCACCTTGCCTGCTTAGAGGATTTTTGTTTTAATATTAATCCCATTGATAGTAGTGTGTATCTTTAGAGACCAATGGGCATACTGCATCCCAGCTTTCTGCTCCCTGCCTCTTCCCAAAGCAACGTGCTCTCTGCTGGTTTGTGCAACGGTGCCACCTGCTATCTGGTGGTCACAAAAGATCGTATCTAGTATCTTCCTGTTTCCTTCAGCAATATCTTCTGGCCTGTCTGATAATGAAAAAAACATGCACTATTTTTCCTTCTTTTTTGGGGTTAGGCATTCTCTCATATTTCTGGTGCATTCCATCTTGTAGGCTTCCCCCAAACTGTCTCACCAGCGTACATTAATCCTGTTCCACAGAGAACATCAGTTTCCGCTCCTAGTATGGTCTTTTCTCCTCTCTGCTGGGAGATTGGCAGCCATGGTGTCAATCGCTGCCAAAGTTCCACTAGGCCATTGCCCATGGGCCACCAACTGGCTTTGAAAAAGTGATGGCTTGTGCCGCTGGCAATCCAAGCTGCATTGGAATGGTGACCTGGAGGTGAAAGGAAATATAGAGGCCAACATTCAAAGTGATTAACTGCATTAATCGTGGCAAGCGTGATATTAAGCAACACTAACATGAATACCCCAGGGCCATCGCTGAATGTACCCCTGCTGTCCGGATAGCGTCAGGGAGCTCTAGGGGTGGAGCGGAGGAAGCGCTCAGGGATAATTGGCTAGTGGTGATATTCCACAACATTTAGACACCAGAGAGGCTCGCTTAACGTTTGTCACCGTAGCTAACAACCCCACAGCAAAAGTCCCAATCGTTCAAGGAGTAAAACTAGTAAATCAGCAAAAAGCAGACGATGTATAGTCTCAAAATCTAAAGACCTACCTCTTCATAGAGCATTTTGGATCAGACACCTAATGACGCACTTATACTACCTCCAACCAACTAGGACTCATGTTATCTCTCACCTGTATAAATGCTCATACATATTTCAGTGGTTACATGTCGCCTATTAAGCACCCTAAGTCACTTGTTTACGGGTTATTGCTGTGTGCTAACTTCTTAACCATGTTCTATGTAGAGTTATGATTGCTCAGTCATTAAATTTGTTAACTACATTCCATGTAAAATTACGCTTTTTAAACTTGTTCCAGGTATACCCCGTGACTGGTAGATACAGTGGTATAAAAAAGCTGCTAAATAAATAAATTAAATAAATTAAAATTGAGAGGAAACACTTTTCTTTAAACCTCACTATAGCATTAATTGCAGCAAAGGAAAAAACTCAAAAATATTTAAGGTTCTTCATCAACAAAGAAATCTTCTTAGAGAATTGCCAACACAAGCATTTGGAATCTTAAATAATTTAAAACTCTTCATCCATAAAGGAGTCTTCTTCAAGAGTTCTCAAATTACTCCAATGCTAAATAGCGCCTGAGTGCGTCACTCAAAAGAGCTTCATCAGGGAGCAATTTATCCAAATGCATATTCTCGTGAATATAGCTGGGTCTGCTGCTTTTTAACATATTCATAAATGACCTGGAAATGGGAATAACGAGTGAGGTTATCAAATTTGCAGATGACACAAAACTATTCAAAGTTGTTAAAACCCATGAGGATTGTGGAAAATTGCAAGAGGATCTTGATAAATTGGAAGACTGGGCATCAAAATGGCAGATGAAATTTAATGTGGACAAGTGCAAAGTTATGCACCTAGGAAAGAACAACCCAAACTATGGTTACACGATGCAAGGTTCCACATTAGGAGCCACCACCCAAGAAAAAGATTTAGGCATCATCGCGGATAACATGTTAAAACCCTCCGCCCAGTGTGCAGCGGCAGCCAAGAGAGCAAATAGAATGCTAGGTATCATAAGGAAAGGAATGGAAAATAAAACAAGGAATATTATAATGCCTCTGTACTTTTCCATGGTGCGACCACACCTTGAATATTGTGTGCAATTCTGGTCGTTGTATCTTAAAATGGATATAGCGTTATTAGAAAAGGTTCAGAGAAGAGCCACAAAAAAATGATAAAGGAGATGGAAGGATACTCCTATGAAGAGAGGCTGAAAAGATTAGGGCTCTTCAAACAGGAAACACTGGTCAACATTGAAATCGTTACTGACTTTAAAAGGCCCTAATCTGTAGTATCTTGGTGAGCGGATACGAATATAACATTAAAAATTTTTTATTGGCTTTCGTTTTGAAGATACTGCATGTAGTTCATTTATGACGTTTCACCGTGTAAATTTATCCAGTAGGACATCAACAACATCCCAAATAAGCCTTGAATGATGTAATATTGCATCACATTGCATAATACCAGCATGCACACATCATCCAGAGTTGATTGCATCATTTTCTGATGCAATGCTACTGCCAGACAGCTGCTGAAGCCATCTGACGTCAGCAGTGTATTATACGCAGTTGGAAAGGTTGAGCATTTAAAATATTTCAGACTGTGTGCAAGACAGTTTAAGCTACTGTTACATGTAACTTTTATTAATCATATAATTTTAGCCATTTAGGTACAATACAGAACAGTAATGCCACGAAAGTGCGTTAATACCGTTGACAATTTCTGCTACTTTTGTGGGGAAGTGACATTTTCCAACCAGGAGAAAAGTATCACTTCTCAACTAAAGAATGCATATCATCTTTACTTTGGATGCAAGATTGGTGACCAAGACAAACCTTGGGCCCCGCATATATGCTGCGCTACATGTACAACACAGCTTTCACAGTGGTTGAATTGCAAAAGACCATCAATGCCGTTTGCAGTCCCCATGGTGTGGAGAGAGCTAAGCAACCACATAAATGACTGTTACTTCTGCTTGGTTCCTCCTCTTTCCAGCAGAATAACGAAGCAAAAGAAGTTGAGCATAGTCTTCCCAAACATTCTATCTGCATTGAGACCAGTTCCACATGGTGAGGGACTTCCTATTCCAGAACCTCCATCAGAATATTCTCTTGATTCATCTGATGAGGACAAGGGTGAGCCGACCTATTCTTCTCCTGGTCCGTCAGCAAGCAGTGACCCAGATTTTCACTGGGATGCATTATCAACTCCACACAGAATAACACAGGAAGAACTAAATGACCTGGTTCGTGATTTGGACTTATCCAAGAACAAGGCAGAATTGCTAGGATCAAGACTCCAACAATGGAATCTTCTAGAAGAAGATGTCAACATTACTGCATATCAAAAGCGCCACCAGCAGTTGGAGACTTTCTTCAGAAAGGAAAGTAATCTGGTATTCTGTTCCGATATTGAAAGTCTCATGAATGCCTTAAAAATCACTCATGACCCATAAGACTGGAGACTATTTATAGACTCTTCAAAACTGAGTCTGAAGGCTGTGCTTTTGAACAATGGAAACCGTCTTCCATCTATTCCAGTAGCGCATGGCATCCACATGAAAGAGACATATAACTTAAAGCATCCACTAACTTCCATTAACTATAACAAGTACAGCTGACACCTCTGTGGTGACTTGAAGGTAGTTGCCCTTTTAATGGGACTGCAGCAGGGATATATAAAATACATGTGTTTCTTATGTGAGTGGGATAGCCGAGCAAGGGATTGGCACTACTTGCGGAAGGAACGGAATCGCAGACAAAATGTAACAGTTGGAGAGAAGAATATCCAGCACCCAGCTCTGGTTGAGGCTCACAAAATCCTGCTACCACCCCTTCACATCAAACTAGGGTTGATGAAAAACTTTGTGAAAGCCATGGACCGCACTTGCTAGCTTTCCGATACCTGCATGGAAAATTCCCTCGACTCAGCGAAGCAAAGATTAAAGAGGGAGTTTTTGTGGGTCCTCAGATTCGAGAGCTGTTCAAAGATGACCGGTTCAACAACTTGCTGCAGGGTGATGCGAAACAAGCATGGAATGCTTTTTGCCTAGTGTCAACAAACTTTTTTGGGAATGTTAGGGCAGAAAACTACAAGGAACTAGTAGAAGACATGCTGATGCAGTATCAGAAACTTGGCTGCAATATGTCTCTAAAGATCCACTTCCTTGATTCCCATCTCGATTTCTTTCCTGACAACTATGGTATAGTTAGTGGTGAAGAGGGCAAACGTTTTCACCAGGATAGCGCAACAATGGAGCAAAGATACCAGGGAAAATGGTCCACTACAATGCTGGCTGACTACTGCTGGACACTCCCCAGAGAAGCTCCCGAACAGCTGTACAAGAGACAGGCGAAAAAATCTAAGAAGTAGTCTACGACTTGTTTTTTTACAGGTATTAACCGAAGGCCTATTATATTTACTATTGACATGCATTTCGTGATGTAAACATTAATTCTTGTAGATTACAAAATAACTAGAGCCAACTTTGCAATTTCACTGTCATATTCGTGTTCAGCATATAAAAATTGATAAGAAATGACTATTTTTATTTCAGTAACATGACTTTTGTAAAAATTTGTTGACCAGTGAAATGAGACGGCTGAGGGGACATGTGAACGGATTGGAACGGGTAAATGTAGATCGATTGTTTACACCATCAAAATATAGAAAGACTAGGGGGCATGCAATGAAGCTAAAGGGTAACCTATTTAAGAATAATAAGAGAAAATATTTTTTCACTCAATGTATAATCAAACTCTGGAATTTGTTACCGGAGGATGTAGTAAAAGCTGTTAGTGTAGCCGGGTTTAAAAAAGGTTTGGACAAATTCCATAAACCATTATTAACGTGGACCCAGAATATCCACTGCTTGATGCAATACAAGCATTGTGGAACCTGTGTCTTTTGGGGAAACTGCTAGGTACTTGTGACCTAGATTGGCCACTGTTGAAAACTGGATACTGGGCTTCATTGACCTTGGTCTGACCCAGTATGGCATATCTTATGTTCTTATGACATTACAACAAAAACAATTTACATCACCCAAATACTTTTACAGTCATATTCCTCCCAGATCAAACTGGACCAAGTCTCAGCCATAGCTAACAAGGCAGTGGTTGGATATTGCTGCTGACCGGTTAGCTACATGCTATTCGGCTGACCTGGATATTCAATCACAGTGGCCTGGTATTGGATATCCGGATTTAAAGTTCAGCAGCAATGGCTAGCTGCTGAATATCCTCTCCATAAAAGTTAGGAAATCAGGATACGGCATCTTTTCTGCACTTTTCTGGATTAAAACGTGAGAGAATAAAGAAATTGTACAATCAAAAAGCAAAGCCCCAAATCCCCACACGTTCAAAAACATTTAGTACCATAGAAATAAAAGTGAGGGGTCAACTGGCTAAAGCAAAACAGTCAGAAAAAGCAGAAATGCAGAGACCATGGACGTTTAAACAGGTCTTCCCACCCGAGTCCATTTCGAGTGCTGTGGTTTAGAGGTCGAAGGTGCGGGCAACGCATTAACTTCCACAAGGCCCGCCTGGCGCAACGCTCTCCAAGCTTCTGTATGGTCCTTAGCCGAGATCTTTTTATTTCCCAAGAGGAAGTTCATCCGGAAGGGAAAGGACCAGGAATAGCGAATCCCTTTATTGTTCAGCACTGCTATGATTGGCTTCATCTCCCTCCGGCGAGCCAGTGTGAAAGCCAAAAGATCCTGATATACAGTTACCGCTGCTTCCTGATAGTGGATCGCTTTTTTCTCCCGACCCCTTCGTAGGAGAAGCTCCGCATCAGCATACCGCAGGAATCTAGCAATAACATCCCGAGGTTGATTATTCGGGGGCTTACCCACTCACTCGATCTCCATTCCAGGCCCACGGGCTGCAAGTTCCTCTGCCGTAAGCAATGCTCCGATCAATGTTTTGAGCACCACTGCCAGGTCTTCACCGCCCCCCGCTGCCTCTGGAATTCCTTGGAAGGGCACATTATTGCGACGGGACCGGTTCTCAATATCATCAATTTTATAAGTCAATTCCATCGCTTGCGAGTGGTGCCTATCTACTGCGCACTGTAAATCCACCAAGGCCCCATCATGATCCTCAATTTTTGTCTCGACCTCTTCCACTTGGGTACCAAGGTCTTTTATATCACCCCTGAGGTCCGCAATTGTGCTCAGCACTTCCTCGCGCATGGAGCGGAATTCACCCGCCAGATCCTCAAAGCCCCTCCAAAGTTCTCGTTGTAGAAGGGCATGCGAGGAAAGCGCCGCGGGGCCCAGGTCATTGTCACTCCTTGTCTCATCACTGGAGCCCTCAGAAGGTAGGGTACTGGTTGGACTGGTCTGAGTAGCACTCTTTCCCAACAGGCACTGGGAGGCCCGCATTCCCTCCTGGGCCTCAAGCCCCCTGGTTTTAGCAGCCATGGGCAATCTTTGAAACCCTACAGTCCAAGAAATATGAAAGTAGTGGCAGGAAGCATGAGTGGAGCAGGTGTCAATACAAAAAGCAAGAAAAGGGATAAAAAAAAAATGAGGAAAAAGTCCCACACTTGAACTGCAGATGGCACTCCAGGCACGCTTGAAGAACCAGGGTCAAACCGGCACAGGAAGCAACTGCACCCGCTGCAATTGATACACTTTTAGCTGCACAGAGAAAAAGGCTCAACGAACCCAGCACCAAGGCAACGCAAAAGGATCGAGGGTCCAGCAGCCACAACTTCAATCTCCAGGAACGCCAAACCTCAGGGCACTGGGTGCTGATTCGCTAGATGCAGGACACGTGGTTTGTTCCCGCCGAAGTTGGCTGGAACGCAGGCAGGACCATGCGTTCCAGGAGCGCGTGGCAATGGCCGCCGAGGGAGCTCACCAAGCCACCGGCCTTCGCTCAGCCCCAGCACGCTGGAGACAGCACTGCTCCCACTTCTTCATAGTGTGGATATAGCGGGTAACAGGGGTAGGCGTCAAAAGGCAAAGCAAGGCTGGGACCGCAGGGCCGATCCTTCTCGCTGCCCCCGTTACTGGCAGCGATTCAATCAGCCGCGCACCAACCTCCAGGCTCTTCATTCTCTCCAATCGGCAGGGTCCGGAGCAGTGTCGCTGGAGGACCTCTCTCTAGGAATCGCTGGTGGAGGGGCCCTGTTCCGAGCAGCAGCAGCAAATGTGGAAAAGACGGCAGCGCCGGCCACAGGATCAAGTGCCTCCGGTCTACACAGCACACCGTGCACCACCGATCGACCCACCAGGTATCAAAACGGATCCGTCAGGTCTCAAAAAGCAAGATCGGATAGACACAGGGGATAACGCTAATGAAAGGCACTTGCTAGCTGAATAAGGGGATAGCCTGGTTCAGAGCTGTGTTAAAGTGCGGCCATTCCTTCACGGGCTCGCTAGAGCCCCCCCCTGGCCTGTGTTTTTTTCAAGAAATTGTACAATCAAAGCAAACCTTTCAGGTTATTAAAACAGAATTATGACTTGTTATTATTATGAAACTTGTTCTGTCTGGATAATTCTTTAAGATTCAGTTCTTAATATTTTCACGCTAACTCTTTTCAGATCACTACATGGACCCTTCATCCACTACGAAATGCAGTTCACATTTCTCCTGTTCACCAAGCAAGAAGTGCCTTCATTTTCCAGCCCCTCATTCTTATCTCTTCCTGTCTCCCCCCCCCTCCCCCATGTCTTTCTCCTCCGTGCAGAAGGCCTGCAGTTCTGTTCTTTTCCTCTTCTACAGATAGGTCCCAGAGAGAGTCCATCCACCGGGGCTGCTTTTTGCTTTCTTTGAAATACATCAGTACGGCATAATACTAGGGGTATAAAGGAAAACCTGTTTTATTTTACTTTGACATTATTTTTTCATTTTCTTTCTGCGTTTTTAGCATGTGCTGAACCTCTTTAATGCTCACTAAAACCCTTTGGCAACCACTAAAATGTGGAAATAAAACAGTTGGATTGAAAATGACATGAAAGTGTTTTTGTTTTACATGACTGCACATCTCTGCATGATACATGTACATCCAATAAGCTTACCAGATGCCGCTGATTTGCAGGGATTGTCCTCGATTTTGAAATAATGTCCCTCGCTCCATGGACTAAAAGCACCTCTTGTCCTCAGTTTTAGTGCAGACTGAGGCACAGGACATTTCTTCTCCCACATGCCCCTCCAATGGAGTGCAAATGGCCCAAATTCTTGTGGATCCTCTCTCTCCTTCCCTCCGCGTTGACAGCAAGAACAGTGCTCAATAGCACATTAGCTCCTATGCCATACACAACAAGTATCCTCTGTAAATCTGGGGGACTCTTCTGCCCTCCCTTTTCTCAGTCCCAGAACTCCAAGATGCTGCCCTTTCTCCAAGTATTGACACCTGCTCCACTCCTGCTTTCATAATTGCTGTGTGCTGTGCTTTTCCTATCAATCACCTTGTATATATTTCAAATATCCCTGTCCTGATCAGACAGCTCCGTTTTGTAATCTACCCCGCTAGTGATCGCTGGAAGTAGTGGTATACAAATGTACGCTAAATAAATAAAATAAATAAGTGTCCCAGATTTGCACTCCAAAAATCTGCGAACTTTAACATTCATGCCATACAGGTTAGAAGACAGGAGACGGCCCAGATGAACTAGAGGGTTTTTTCTATTTTGCATCTGTGGGAAGTGACCCGGATGCATCTGATTTTGAAAGTGGTTCATATTCTCCGCTGTGCCATTGGTCATTTATGGAGGGTGTCGCAAAGGGCACTAGACATGGCACTTGTCTAAGGTTCTGCTAACTAACTTCATTTTTTGGCATAGTTGAGTTCAGTGCATGACATGCAAAGTACCTGTGGTTTTTCCTTGTCTTAGAGAGCTCAATAAGGAAATCAGAACTACAAGTTCCAGCATCTAAAGGAAGGGGGGGGGGCAGGGAGGAGGGGGTTTACAAAACCAGGACCTTATCAACTTTTCTTGAAAACATGGAGCCAGTTTGCAACCATACATTAAAACCGAGAGAACACTACAGACCATGTCTGTAAATGTTGGTCACAATCCTGGCCCACTTTAACAAACAATATGAGGGTTTCATGTTATGAGATTTGCAATTCACAAGGACATGTCTGAAACTATTTTAGTAAATGTGCACATGGATGCTCCTAGCATGAGGATGTCCAAGTAGAACGTGGGCGTGCCGGAGGAATAATGAAGATGCGCATTGCAATGCAATTCCGGAAGGGCACAAGCGAGTCTGGCCCTGGTTGTTGAGGTGCTCATGCCTATACCTGCTCCTGACCATGAATAAGGAACTAAAGTGCCCGTTTCATGGCGGCAATACTACCAGGGGGAAGAGCACAATGCGCTGTCATCGTCGCTGTCAGTATTTCCCGGGCAAAGAAAGGAAATATAACCCCAAACAGATTACTAACCTGCCACCCCACAGCCAAGTGTTTGCAATGCCACTAAACATGGACGTTTCCCTTCTGGAAAACTCTGGCCAGGATGTCCAAGAAGTCATTTTTGTGACTGTCCATTTGGGGACATCCATGTTTCTAAAACTGGGCCATAGTAACATAGTAAATGACGGCAGATAAAGACCAGCGTGGTCCATCTAGTCTGCCCAGTAAGATGGCTAGCGTTGCACCTGCCGCTCTGTGCAAGTTATTTCCTCTCTGTGCCTTTGCTTAAGGTTGTACAAGTGGCTCCAGGCCGATTCCTCCTCTTTATTTATGAAGTTATTTACATTTGCTTTCCTTCCATCCTCTTGCTATGTAGTGATCCTGTGTGACTTTTCTGTGCCTTTTTGAATTCCGCCATTGTTTTTACTCCCACCACCTCCTTCGGGAGGGCATTCCAGGCATCCCCCCCCTTTCCGTTAAAAAAGTATTTTCTGGTGCTGTTTACTCCATTGCAGCTTCATCGCATGCCCTCTAGTTTTACAGCTTCCCCTTCTTTGAAAAAGGGTTGTTTGTTCATTAATACCCTTTAAGTATTTAAAGGTCTGTATAATTTTTCCTTTACCTCTCCTCTTTTTTTTTAGTGCCATCAATTCAGTGCTGATGCCTGGCAACCCAGCTGCCTCTGGGGTTTTTTGGCAATGTATCACCGGAAGTAGATTGCCAGCCTTTTCTTCCAAGGCCATGGAGGGTAAAGCGACTTGCCCAAGGTTACAAGGCGTACCAGTGAACATTGAACTGTTGAACCTCTGGATAGTAGGCAGTTGCTCTAACCATTAGGCTCCTCCTACCCCTCCAAATTTTTATCAATTATATTTCAATAAAATAATGAAACTGCATCAAAATAAAGCGTTTCTACAAAAAAAGAGGAACATCATAACTTTACCACCACTCAACGGTACCAATTCTCCTGCAACAGAAAACAGCAAACTTAACTGGAGTGGGCAACAAATGGCCACAAACAATTGCTCAAAAGTACTTAGCTTGATAAAGATTTTGTCTCCAAATTTAATAATAAAAATTATATCGGAGAGTTTTTCTTGCTGGTGAACAAACATATCCCCTTCAGGCAGGTTTCTGCCTTATAGAGGGAATATGATAGAGCTGCTGAGGCCTTTTCTCTCCGTTTGAAAATATTTTAAAGATTTTTTGAAAAAGTTAGTTATATAATTTGGATTAAGGTGGCTGTTCAGGCAGACTGATGAAGTTGCTTAGGGCGGCATTTTCAAAGGCATTTACATCACAGATAGGTCCCTAACGCGCCCAGGTGCTATGCGGTTACCATCGTGGCATGTTGGGGGCAGAGCGGGGGCAGAAGAAAGGGCTAAATGGGTAGCAGCGATATTCAATGTTTCCAGCTTAGTCCCCTGCACTTGGAAAGTAAGCGAGGTTTTTCATTGCCTATCTTTCAGGTGCAGGGGCTGATCGGGTAGCATCGAAAATTGCTGCTACCCAGCTAGTTCCTGTGGCTTCCGGGTTATGTGGCGAGAACCGGTTTGGGTTAGACGGCCGATGGGCGAGTTATGTGCCGATGTGGCACATAGCACTGCCCAAATGAAAATCGGGCCCTTAGTGTTTAGTATTAAATTTGACCTTGATAATTTCCTTTAGTTGATTGTTAGAGCTATAATTTATGTGTATGTGACCCAGGGTTTCTTGGTTGGTGGGTTTAAGTACTACCAGGATGGGATTTGTTTTCTTTGCATAAGTTGCTGATATACATGCTTGTACTTACAAATAAACACAATTATATGAAAAGCTACATCTCAAAAAGAAACCCGACTTTTAGAAACCGCAAAAATAACTCTTTTTCCCCTCCATTCGTTCAAATTCAAAACAGGGATCTGAAAAATGATGTAAAGAAATCTTCACTTCATAAATAAATGAATTCCACAGCAATATATGGGAGTTTTGTTGAGGAAGGGTGGGGCTGAGAAAAGGGATCTGCGCTTCTGCAGTCTTTTCTCATTCACTGTTTCTTTTCTGAGTTTCTACTCTGGATGTCGCTGTGGCTTCATTCTCTCGCACAGAATGCAGAGATCTGTTGCAGAAAGGAAAAATAAGCATGAAAGCCCTTCACGGCAGTGTGTGTGTGTGTGTGGAAGGGAGGGGGGCTGTGATGTATATGTAAACTGGGATCTATACATTCCTGCGGGATATTATGGGTTGATTAGTAGTGATTTTATATAATTTTGGATGTTCACAACTGTGGAATGTTATTGTGGGTTAGGTCTCATTTTTACATTCTTATTACTAATATTTGTTTGATTTACTCTGTTTTATGTATTTATAGGGATGCCCCTTCATTTAAAATGACATAGAAAATGTCAAACAATCTTTCCTGTTTTATCCCATTGTCATTTTCAATCTGAAACAGAGAGAAAAAGCCTGAAATGTTCTCACCTTCAGTCTGTGCTCCTGAGGGATCGTAGAAAATATTGAACAATACGGCGTGCCTACGTAAGCAGTACGAACATCTGCATGCCTGCTATTAATGCATAGCGTGCAGTATTATGTGATAGTGCGTGCTATCAGTATCACTTTTTCCAAAATGAAAACTAAAAAAAACAAAACAAAAATCCCTTAAATGACACAGGAAACTAAATAAAATGAATAGTTTTCACCTAAACACTCTGATTTATTTAGCTGGGGTTTTAGAGGGGAAGTTTAGAAAGGACGTCCAAGTGCAATCTGGGACATCTAAGCTAGAATGTTAGAACCCCCCCCCCCCCCAAGTATGTCCAGGCACAGACACGATTTCACAAATGTCTGCGGAGCGTCTACATAGATATCCCTGCAATAGTATTCCAGAACCTGGACATGTACGAATAGCCTATAGGTCGAGTAGTGGGCTAAGAACAGAGAAGTCAAGTTTGAAATCCCAGTGTTGCTGTCATGGAGACTGTGCTGGGTACTGGGGATAATGGGGACAATGGAGGGCTTTCTCCTCTACACCCTCTGGATGTTTTCCAGCCAAAACAAGCACATTTCAGATGCCTGTTCCTGCCTGGAGCAGGTCTAGACTTAAGACACGACTATAGACATTTCTGGGATGAAGAAGTGGGGTCCAGGTTTCTGGGAATGTCTCAGCCCCATTCAGACTTAGACGACCATAGAGGCAGCTTCTAAAATGACTCTGGAGACGACTCTCTGTGTTGCAGCAAAGCTGCTGAAAAAGCTCTTATTCTATCACTCACCCACAGAAGGAAAACTCACAGACAGGCTGGTATGCAAACAGGAAACTTTTAATGTACGCACAGGCCCAGACAGAGAAACCAGCAATCTCCACAAACGTTCTGAGCCCCGAGGGGCATCCTACAATGCCTTATATACAGTACAATTTTAAACTCATTCTATAATCCCATTTGCCACAGGTATTTCCTGTCCACCAATCAGCAGCCCCTGGGGAAGGTACCTGGGTGACCTGTCCAAACCGGTGTGCTCTGGTCTGTTGATTTCTGGGCTAGGGGATATTGTGCTCAGACCTGGAGTGGGGGAAGGGTGTCTACTGAAATCTTAATGCCTTCTCTTAGCAGGCTGATTACTTTATGTAAGAGCCTCATGGCTTGGGGGAAGGGTCAGGCTGATCACGTGTATGAGCCTCATGGCTGCCTCATTCCCCCATTTTTAAGTGAGACCTCAACTGCTAGAGGCGGTAGAGGGCTGTATTACTGGAGGCAAGCCGCAGAGGGGTGTATTGGGACAGGGCCAATATCTGGGGGCCGTTCTTTATCGCAGAGCCAGCTGCAGTGACTAACCCTCTTTCCTTGTACAGGGCCCCGTGGGCATGGAGAGTGGCAAAGGCATACCGGGAGTCTGTGTATATATTCTCATGATGGTTAGTCCCAAGGGTTAAGGCACGGTAAGGGCAATGAGTTCCGCCTTCTGTGCGGATGTTCCAGGGGGTAAAGGCTGAGCTTCGACTATCTCTTCCATCGTCACCACCGTGTACCCCGCACACCTGCGGCCCTCCAACACCAGACTGCTTCCATCTACGAAGTAGGTCTCATCCGGATTGCTTATTGGCACATCTGTCAGATCAGGGCAACTGGAGAAGACTGTATCCATCACTTCCAGGCAGTCGTGATCAGGTGGTCCCGGGCCAACAGGCATGAATGTAGCAGGGTTTAAGGCTTGGCTGGTGGTTATTTGCACCCTGGGATTTCCCCATAACATGCTCTGGTATTTCAACATCTGGGAGCTGGTGAACCAGTGACTTCCTTTATGCTCTAGCAATGTTTGGACTGAGTGTGGGACGGTGACTTGAAGGCTTTGGCCCATGGACAGTTTATCAGACTCTTCCACCAACAAGGCTGCTGCTGCTATTGCTCTCAGGCAAGGTGGCCATCCCTTGGCCACTGGATCCAGCAGTTTAGACAGGTAGGCGACTGGTCGCGGCCATGACCCCAGTTGTTGTGTCAAGACCCCCCAAGCTGTTCCTGCTGCTTCGTGTACGTAGAGAGTAAAAGGTTTGGTAACATCCGGAAGGCCTAGGGCTGGTGATGACAGTAATGACCTTTTCAAATGTTCGAAGGCCTCCTGTTGGTCACGACCCCATTCAAGGGGGCTTTTCTCTGGGCCCTTTGTAGACTCATAGAGGGGCTTTGCAATCTTTGCGAAGTTGGGAATCCAGATACGACAGTACCCAGCGGCCCTGAGAAAGGCACGTACTTGCTTGCGGGTTGTTGGCACTGGGATCCGGCACACTGCTTCCTTCCTCTCGCTCCCCAACCGTCGGCTTCCTTTTGACAGATGGAATCCCAGATACTTCACTTCCGCCTGGCATAACTGAGCCTTTTTTCTGGAAACTCTGTAACCCGCATCGTACAGAAGTTGGAGAAGCTCTGTGGTTGCCAGTATACATTCAGCCTCAGAGTCAGCAGCGATTAGCAGGTCATCAACGTACTGCAGAAGTACTCGTCTGCCGGGCTCCCCTGGGGGGAAACTAGCGAGATCTTGGGCCAATGCTGTGCTGAAAATGGTAGGGGAGTTCTTGAATCCCTGTGGTAAGCGAGTCCAGGTAACTTGGGACTTTCTGCCAGTAGCAGGGTCCTCTTTCTCGAAGGCAAACAGGTGCTGGCTTGCAGTAGCCAGGCGTATACAAAAGAAAGCATCTTTTAGGTCCAGTACTGAGAAGTGAGAAGCAGTCACCGGGATGAGGCCCAACAGTGTATAAGGGTTTGGTACTACTGGATGCAGAGTCACAGTGGCCTCATTGACACGACGGAGATCCTGAACAGGTCGGTAGTCTGTGGTTCCAGGTTTTCGGACTAGCAGCAAAGGAGTGTTCCATGCCGATTGACAGGGCCGCAGGATACCATGCTGTAGTAGCTGCACCAGATGATGATGAGTTCCTTCCACAGCTGCCTGCGGCAGCGGGTATTGTCGCACATGTACCGGGGAGGCTCCCGGCTTCATTTCAATGCATACGGGAGGGATGTTAATGGCCATTCCGGGGGGGGGTTCCTTCAGCCCATACTCCAGGGGGCACTGATTCCCACGTATCCAGGGTAGCCACATCAGATTTGGGCCTGTTCTCATATAACCGCCATTCTTCTTCTCGGGGGACAGACAGTACCAAAACTGTTGGGCCCAGGCTGGGTATTTCGAGCTCAGCCTGGCCGTCAGACCCGAATGAGATTTGGGCCTGGAGTTTTTCCAGAACATCCCGACCCAGCAAGGGTATGGGACATTCAGGCATATACAGGAACTGGTGAGTGATGGTCCGTCCCCCCAACTGGCACGTGCGGTTTTGCAGGAAAGGTCTCTGGGCCCTCTCCCCCGTAGCTCCTACAACAGTTACTGACTGGGAGGAGATCGGGGCTACTTGTTGGGTGACCACTGAGTGTGTTGCTCCAGTATCGACCATGAATTGCATTTTTTCCGGTCCCCTAAATTCATGTTGACCATAGGCTCCTGGGGACCCAACAGAAACTTGGAGCCCGATCTGGCCTAGTAGCCATCTGAGTCATAATGTTCTATAGCTGCAAGGCCTACGATATCTGGTCCCGGTGGAGGCGGGAAAGCATCGTGCTGGTCTTGCTCCCGTGTAGTTCCTACGGGTGCAGTTCGTACAGGTGCTCTTACTCCCCTCGTGGATGGATATCTCTCTCGCCTTGTGTTATGATTTGGACACTGGTTCTTCCAATGTCCCTCCTCTTTGCAGTAGGTACATTGAGTGGGGCCTAGGGGAAACCTCGGCCCCCCGTATCCGCGGCCTCGTCCTCGTCCCCTATTTTCTCCTCTGGCCCAGGCTGGAACTGGTGGTTGCTCGGCTAGAGCGGCTGCTAGGAAGTCTGCCTTTTTCCTCATCCGACGCTCCGACTCTCGCTTCTGCTCCTGGTCACGATTTACATATATTTTTTGTGCTACTTCCATCAATTGTGTTGTATTCATGCCCGCAAACCCTTCCAGTTTCTGCAGCTTCCGCCGTATATCACCTTGTGCCTGTGCCACAAAGGCATTATTTACCATACAAAGATTCTCCTGGGCCGCTGGATCGTAGGGGGTGTATAATCGGTATGCTTCAGCCAGACGCTCATAAAATGCCGCCGGACTTTCATCAGGAAGCTGGAGAACTTCTGCGATTTTACTGATGTTCATAGCTCGTTGCCCCCCTCTTAAGGCCCTCAAGGAGCGCAGTCCGGAAACGAGTGAGAGCCACTGTTCCAACAGGGTCATTCGGGTCCCAGCGGGGGTCTTTATTCGGGAAATCTGCCTCTGCCTGCTGCCGTGGATTTATAACTCCCTCATGGGCAGGATATGTCTCCAGCCACTCGAGGGTGGCCCATGCAATGCGTGCCCGTTCTTCTGTATTGAATAAGGTGGAAAGCAATTGTTTAGTGTCCGACCAGGTAGGCTGGTGTGTTTGCATAATACTGGTCATAAGATCTGTCAGTTCTTGGGGCTTTTCAGTATAGGAGGCATAGTGGGTTTTCCAGTTCAACAGGTCCGTAGTGGAGAAAGGGACATAAATCAGGCTGGATGGTCCCACTGCCACCTTTCCAGTAGCATCAATATACGGGAGCCCCTGTACTTGTCGTAGTGGCAATTGGAGATCATGCGACCGCTACCGGGGTGGACGATTCAAGCTCAGCCTCTGTGCTCTCAGGGGAGGAGATGGTGGCACTGGAGGTGGCACCAGAAGTGGGAGGGGAATCTGAAGATGAGGGGCCGGAATCCGTAGAATCTTCCCTAAATCTGGCATCATCCACCCCGAGAGGAGGTCTTCCTGACCTTTCAGCTATGGGCGGATTCTGCAGTGGTGCAGATGGGACACGGGGTTGAAGTAGAGGGAGGGGGCGTGGAGGAATATCTGGAGAGTCCCGCCCCTGGTAGATAGGGGCGGGTGTCCATCCCTTTTGGCGACCGATGGCTGCCACCATTATTCTACACTGATCCTCGTGACAGCGCTGGAACCATCTTGGTCTGAGCTGGCATATGGCCAGCCATGAATCAATATATGGAAACTGATCAGGGTGCTCTTTTGCTACAATTTGATGGACCAAAGACACAGTGGCCAGGTCAGTGGACCCCTGGGGAGGCCACAGCTTAACTAAGGCTGGCCATTCCCTCTCACACAGAAAGGATAATCTGGAGGCGGAGAGGGGTACCCCGTAATCCTCTCTAAACCCAGATTTAAAATTGTGAAGCATGCACTGCAGGGGTGTTTTCACTTTTGACTTTCCCGACCCCATGCTCAAATTCTAGTTCAATGACTAAATGCAGTATACAGTGTGGATAAGATTTTCTAATCTAATCTCAATTCTGGAAATGCAATGTACAATATGGACCTTCTGATCTAATCTCAATTCAGGAAAATGTAATTTACAATACAGATCTTCTTATCTAATCTCAATTCAGGAAAAAAAAAACAATATAAAAAAGACGTCATCTAATCTAATCTCAATTCAGGAAAAATGCAATATTAGAAAACACACATCTAATCTCATCTCAATTCAGGAAAATTTCAATTTACAAAATACACAGCATGAGATTTGAGATATTTGTGATATAAGTATAGCTAGCTATTTTAAAGATGTCCACTAGATGGAGCTCCCGAATCACTTTAAGTGCTGTTCCTTTTAGAATCTGGGTGTAGCTTACACGTGGTCTTCACAAGATGGCTGCCTCCACGTATGTTCCACACCGGCTTCAGATCTCTCGCTCCTCATGGCACTGCACAACTCCAGACACCGATTCAGCTGCTCCTGGACTTAAAGAAGGGATAGGCATCGGGTCAAACAGCTCCGGATTTAAAACTGAAGCAGGGAAAACAGATCGGGACTCCCCCAGCAATCAGAAAGGCACCTCGAGCAGGCCCGAAACAGACGCTCCAGTGCGCCGACGAGGCAAACAGGAGAAGAAAAAAACAAATCAAAGGGGGGACGAGCCAGCCGGCCCGCGGCGTGCAAAACCCCAAAAAGGAACAGTTTAAAGGGGCCAGCCGGCCCGCAGCATGCAAAACCCAAAAGGGAACAGTTTAAAGGGGCCAGACGGCCCGCGGCGTGCAAAACCCAAAAGGGAACAGTTTAAAGGGGCCAGCCGGCCCGCGGCGTGCAAAACCCAAAAGGGAACAGTTTAAAGGGGCCAGCCGGCCCGCGGCATGCAAAACCCAAAAGGGAACAGTTTAAAGGGGCCAGCCGGCGTCCACGGACAAATTGCGGTCAGTACAAAATTTTTAATAATTAGCTTGGGGCAAAAATATATATATATTTTTTAATAGCTTTGGCAGCGCTGCACTCTAAATACCTTTTAAAGGGGCCCGAGGTGGCAAAGTTAAATTTATACTGCAGTTATTTACCGGTACTCGCAAGCGCACCCCCCCCCCCTATTCCAACCAGATTTACCAGATACAGACAGGACGAGCAATGGTTTCAGGGCCACTAGGGCCCTTATTCGGACTGCTCATTGCGGGTGATCGGGCCGCTACAGGTTTACAGAATTTACCAGGATTTACAGATACAGAGTACAGAACTAGCCAAAACAGTAAGGTAGCAGTACTCACCAGAACTCTGATCAGACAGATAGTTTGGATGCCAGTCTATCCAGCTGGTTTTCAATCGGGGGTCAGCCGCAGGGACCGACTGACCAGACAAATCAAGGTGTCCTTCCGGAGCACAAAGTGGCCCGGGGCGCCAAGGACCATTAATCACCTGGAGGGGCCGGTCCCTGACTGGTGGAGGCCCGATCCTGCAAAAAGCAGTAGTCTTCCTACCGTGGGTGTAATGAAAGAGGCTTTTTATTTAATTTAATTTAATTGGGTCCCACCTGGGGTTCCAAGAAATGTTGCAGCAAAGCTGCTGAAAAAGCTCTTATTCTATCACTCACCCACAGAAGGAAAACTCACAGACAGGCTGGTATGCAAACAGGAAACTTTTAATGTGCGCACAGGCCCAGACAGAGAAACCAGCAATCTCCACAAAGGTTCTGAGCCCCGAGGGACGTCCTTCAATGCCTTATATACAGTACAATTTTAAACTCATTCTATTGAGGCAGCCATGAGGTAGCTATAGGTAGCCCTTCCCCCAAGCCATGCTGCGAACTGTAGATAGCCCTTCCCCCAAGCCATGCTGCAAGCCATGAGGCTCTGATCAGCCTGACCCTTCCCCCGCAAGCCATGAGGTAATCAGCCTGCTAAGAGAGACATTGAGATTCCAGTAGGCACCCTTCCCCCACTCCAGGTCTGAGCACAGTATTTCCCTAGCCCTGAAACCAACAGACCAGAGCATACCGGTTTGGACAGGTCACCCAGGTACCTCCCCAGGGGCTGCTGATTGGTGGGCAGGAAATACCTGTGGCAAATGGGATTGTAGAATGAGTTTAAAACTGTACTGTATATAAGGCATTGTAGGCCGTCCCTCGGGGTTCAGACCCTTGTGGAGGTTGCTGGTATCTCTGTCTGATCCTGTGCACATTAAAGATCCTGTTTGCATTCCAGCCTGCCTGTGAGTTTTCCTTCTGTGGGTGAGTGATTGAATAAGAGCTTTTCACAGCGATTGCTGCTACATTTTGGTGCATTGGCCGGGAAATATTAAAAGAAAAGCCTCTCTCATCACACCCACGGTGGGAAGACTTCTGCTTTTGCAGCATCTGGGCCTCCACCAGTCAGGGACCGGCCCCTCCAGGTGATTAACTGTCCTTGGCGCCCCCGGGCCACTTTGTGCTCGGAAGGACACCTTGATTTGTCTGGACAGCTGGTCCCTGCGGTTGAATCCCCGATTGAAAAACCAGCTGGATAGACTGGCATCCAAACTTCCTGTCTGATCAGAGTTCTGGTGAGTACTGCTACCTTGTCTGGGGCTAGTTCTGTACTCTATCTGTGAGTCCTGGTAATTTCTGGGAACCTGTAGCAGCCTGATCAACTGCACGAGCAGTCCTAGTACGGGCCTTAGTGGCCCTGAAGCCATTGCTCGTCCTGTATCTGAATCTGAATACCGGTAAAATCTGAATATCTGAAACTGCAGTAATCTGAGATCTTTTAAAAGCGCTGCCGAAAGAAAAAAAAATGTAACTAAATATAGCACTTGATAAGTTAAACATACCTGAGATAAAGAATAGATCGCTGCTTCTCTTCTTTCCGTTCTGCTTGTGGAGAGTTTTCTGAAGCGTGACTGCAAGGAGAGGGCTCTAATATGCTTCCGTTCCGTTTCTAATTTGTGTTAATTTCTGCTCCGGTGTGAATTCTGCCCTCCATGTGCTCCGGTGTGGTTTTACTGCCTTTCTCTGAACCCCCGATGTAATTTCTGTGCTCCGATGTAAGTTTCTGTTCCCCCCATGCTGCTACTGTGTGATTTCTGTGCTCCGATGTTGAATTCTGCCCTCCATGTGCTCCGGTGTGGATCTACTGCCTTTCCCTGAACCCCCGATGTAGTTTCTGTGCTCCAACGTAAATTTCTGTCCCCCCTCCCATGCTGTCCGCTGTGTTAATTTCTGCTCCGATGTGAACTTCTCTCTCCGTTGTGCCCCGATGTGAATTTTCTGCCTTTCCCTGCTGTCCCGATGCACCGCTGAGCCCCCCTGCTGACCCGCTGAATTTTCTGCCTTTCCCATGCTGTCCCGATGCACCGCTGAGCCCCTTTAAAGGGTATTAAGAGTGCAGCGCTGCCAAAAGCTATTAAATTAATTTTTGCCCCAAGCAAAAAAAAAAAAAAAAAAATCATACTGACCGTAATTTGTGTGCCGCGGGCCGGCGGGCCCCTTTTTAAACTGCTCCGTCCTTGTTCTGTGTGCCGCGGGCCGGCTGGCTCCCCGATTTTAAAAGTGTATTTTTCTCCTCCTCTCCCGCATGTTTGAGGTCCGGCTGGCTCCCCGATTTTAAAAGTGTATTTTTCTCCTCCTCCTCCCGCATGTTTGAGGCCCGGCTGACCCGATTCTGAAGTTGGGAACAGCTGAGTCTGTCCGGAGGTATCCAGAGCTGAATCGGGCAGTAGAACACACGTGGAGGCGGCCATCTTGAAAAGACCACGTGTAAGCTACACTGCAATATACTTAAAGTGACTCTGGAGCTCCATCTAGTGGACATTAGCTGTAATTACTACTATTACCTGTGTTTTAAGTGATCCTGGAGCTCCATCTAGTGGTCATTTAAAAACTAGCTGTATTTTTATCCTTATGGTTAAAGTGATCCTGGAGCTCCATCTAGTGGACATTAGAAAATAGCTAGCTATATTTCTCATACTGTATTTCTAATGTCCTCATGGTGAAAGTTAGATCCTATGATACAGCTAGAGAGAGTGTCTGTGATGTATTTGTAACAAGCTGCTGCTGGGGAAGGAGAGTGTGTGAGTATTCGCTGCTGAGACGTCTCTGTTTTCTGTTTTCCCTCTTTCTTTTTCCCTTTGTGGTCCTGTGCGTTTTGTGCAGCCAGACTCTGCCTGTTACCAGGATTATATTGTATGTTGTATTCCCAGAGGTGAGATTAGAAAATTTACACTGAACATTGTGATTTGTGAATTGTGATTGGGGCATGGGGTCCGGAGGCTGAATTGTGGTGAGGGAGTATCCGGACCAGCTTCCCTGTATGGATTCATGGCTGGCCCATATAGTTAATGTACTGTTATGTAAAAATTGCTAGTGGCTCTGTGTTTGTTAGTGGCTCTGTGTTTGGTTGTGACATTAGGGAAAGAAAGTTTTTGTCCAGACATTAGGTCTTTATATTTCAGGATTGATTTTGATACTCTATCAGTAAAAGGTGAAGTTATTGACGAGTCGCCCCTGTGTCCCCAAACAGTGAAAAACACCAGGTCTACTGATTGCAGGGAAGGGGACAGTTTGGAAAAGGGGGGGGTGGGGTTTGCTGTGTGTGGACTGTGGTACTGGTATATCAGTGAAGGAAGACAATTGCATTGTTTGATGCATATCCAATTTCATTGCTATGTTACATGCATGATCAGTGGTCAGGGAACCAGGTGTTTTGGTCACACCTCTCAGCGGTGACTGGGGGATAGTTGGAACTGCTGAAATAGTTTGCATAGCTATAGAAAGATACTGGGAGGAGTTCCTTCTTCTAGCAGATGAATGGAGGCCCATTAGAGAGGACAAAAGAAAAAAAAAAAAAAGAAAAAAAAAAATCATCTAGGAGTCTTTCTCCTAGAGGACAAAGAACCCCAATTCACCTAGCCACACCTAGCCTGCAAACAATCCTCTTGTCATCAATTTTAATTGTAGAGTTTGAGCTTCTAGAACCATGAGGTGCCTCCTTTGAGCATCCTCAAATGTCTGCTGGAAGCAAACAAAGGCTGGAGAAAAATCCTTATAAGATCATGAAGAAATGAAGATTTTTTTTTACTTGTCCTTTAAAGCCTGGATTTTCTCTGGTACATATATTTGGTTTTGACTGCACATACAAACTTAAGCAAGTAATACTTCTGAATGATATGCCATCTTTGGCAGTTTATTCTGCAGACAGTAAATGCTGTGCTGATGATTGCGTTCTTTCCTGCTTGGTACCTTAAACTGCCTTGATCAACTGTATTCATTTTTCTGATACTACAATGATATTGCATTCCAGATATCCACCAACCTTCTTATAAAGTATCAGTTTCATGCCTGTTTTGAACTATAAGATACAAGGTAATCACTTTGCCTTGTTAAGCTCTGTGCTCATGAATGATGAACAGGACAGTAACATCATAGGTGCTATTTAGAATAAATTCACCTGTCCTGCTGTATTTGAATTTTACATGTTGGTGTCCAGAGTTCAGGAGCACAATATATTATAGCACTGTGAGATACAAATCTTTTTAGTTTATACATTTGTACTTTGTTACCAAATATACTGGTAGGAGTACATTATGTAGAGGTCCAGTATACACAGCAATAAGATGAGTAAATATTAAATTTTGGAAAGGGGCTGATCTGAAATCGCTTGGTTCCCAAGTATATAAAGCAAATTTAGTGGAAAGATGGAACTGTGATTCCCAGAAATATGGAAATATTTGTAAAAATATTATTTACAAATATAATGATAACATTAACTCGAGTTGATTGGATAAAACTAAATCTTACTTGTCAGCAATGATCCAGGAGAGCTTTGAGAAAATGAATGAGAGAGAGGGGCAGAAGGTGAGACGACAGCCTAGGAAAAAGGCAATAAAACGTGCTACTCCAAGTGTGATGATCTGGGCCACTGGAATTCTGACTGCTCTAAGACTCCTCGAGGACCCACAAGGCCTGAGAAAACACGAACCTTGTACATTTATGCCTCTGAAGAGACATGAATAGGCAGGGGGGAATAGGCCAAGAAGAACCCGAGGAAGTATTGCCATGAGGCCTATTCACAAATGCCTTGCAGGCCAAGAAGAACCAGAAGGAGTATCGCCATGAGGCCCAACCACCAATGCCTTGTGCCCTCTTAGTCTCTCACCTCAAGAGGATCTCTTTTGACACCATAATTAATGGATAGCTTACATAAATCTTTGTGGACCACTGCATTTTCAAGATCAGTCCAAGTATTTTTAAGTTTCCTACAGTACTCTCACTGGGAACCAGGTGTACAATAGACTCTAGCCATACATGAGAGATATGTGGCTGTCATGTTAGGAGCCATATTTCTTTCTATTGGAATTGATGTATCGTTTTATATTGAAGATTGTTTAGACAGTCGCTATTTAGAATGAGCACCCATGCCAATCTAGAACTGCACCAATTAAGTTAGTGGGAAATGGACACTGTTTACAACAATACTATGTCTCTAACAATTGTTTTAGCAGCCTTGCCAGATAAGGATACATTAGTATGGTATAGAAAAAGAAAAAAATTGAAGGACCTATGTATGTAGTTGGTGGAAAGTGTTGTGAGGGGTAAAGTGATATATTAAGAGGAAGGACTCTGATGGACAGTAAACTGATGAAGGTAATTAATGATGTGGAAGGACTCTGATGGACAGTAAACTGGTGAAGGCAATTTAATGATGTGAAGTGATGTATCTGGCTAATGAATATAAAAAATGATGAGGGATAAATTGATGACAAATTCTCACAGGCAAAAAAAAAAAAAAATTGGTGTGATTCTAAAACTTGTCAGAATTACAGAACACGCGCGTGCACTTGTCTGATCTGTAAACATGTGGAGATCAGTCAAGGGCATAATGGAATATTTCCTACCAGCAAAGGAACCTCCAGTGATAATGGATCCAGGAGTGGAAGCAGGATCTGCTGACTCCCCAGTGGCGAGACCCGTATACTGTTCTGCGGACCACCCCCACGGCTGTCAAGGTGGCTGAAGTTGCTCCGAGGATCCATCACTCTCGTGTCAAGGCCGCTGCACCAGAAATTGTTCCAGCCTGGACTTCTGTCACAGTTCCAAACCAGCCCCTACGCTTTGACACTTCTGCCCAGTACGGGGTTCTAACAGACTGCCGACGAACTCTGGACCACCGGAGAGACTGATTTACAGACACCTTTCCTGGAACCGGGATCAGACTGAGAAAAGGTGCCTTAGCTGATATAGACTTGCTTTCAAACAAGTGCAGAGACTACTAACACAGCAGTATTACTTGCCCAAACTGCTCTGAACATGCAGACCTTTGTATACGTAACTCTCTACCTTAACTTGTCCCATTGCTGTACCGTACATTTTAACCAAGTGCCTTTTTCCTTACAGGTTGTTTCCACCCTTGGCACCCTGGTAGAATGCAAGGCGGCTGCCACGGTCATGGCCCTGACCCAATATACTCCTCTGCGGCTTGCCTCCAGTAATACAGCCCTCAACCGCCTCTAGCGGTTGAGGTCTTACTTAAAAAGGGGGGAATGAGGCAGCCATGAGGTAGCTATAGGTAGCCCTTCCCCCAAGCCATGCTGCGAACTGTAGATAGCCCTTCCCCCAAGCCATGCTGCAAGCCATGAGGCTCTGATCAGCCTGACCCTTCCCCCGCAAGCCATGAGGTAATCAGCCTGCTAAGAGAGACATTGAGATTCCAGTAGGCACCCTTCCCCCACTCCAGGTCTGAGCACAGTATTTCCCTAGCCCTGAAACCAACAGACCAGAGCATACCGGTTTGGACAGGTCACCCAGGTACCTCCCCAGGGGCTGCTGATTGGTGGGCAGGAAATACCTGTGGCAAATGGGATTGTAGAATGAGTTTAAAACTGTACTGTATATAAGGCATTGTAGGCCGTCCCTCGGGGTTCAGACCCTTGTGGAGGTTGCTGGTATCTCTGTCTGATCCTGTGCACATTAAAGATCCTGTTTGCATTCCAGCCTGCCTGTGAGTTTTCCTTCTGTGGGTGAGTGATTGAATAAGAGCTTTTCACAGCGATTGCTGCTACACTATAATCCCATTTGCCACAGGTATTTCCTGTCCACCAATCAGCAGCCCCTGGGGAAGGTACCTGGGTGACCTGTCCAAACCGGTGTGCTCTGGTCTGTTGATTTCTGGGCTAGGGGATATTGTGCTCAGACCTGGAGTGGGGGAAGGGTGTCTACTGAAATCTTAATGCCTTCTCTTAGCAGGCTGATTACTTTATGTAAGAGCCTCATGGCTTGGGGGAAGGGTCAGGCTGATCACTTGTGTATGAGCCTCATGGCTGCCTCATCTGCTTTGGAGATCTTAATGCCCATTTTCAGACGTCCAAAGCACAAATAGGGCTTCCAAAATAACGCTCATAGTCTACTAGACTGTAATATAACAATGATGTTGTACCTCTCCTGCAACATATTTGGATGGGTGGGCTATAAATATATTTGGGGGACCTTTTACAAAAGGCCGCTAAGGTTTTGCATTTAATACATAGTAACATAGTAAATGACAACAGATAAAGACCAGTATGGTTCATCTAGTCTGCCCAGTAAGATGGCAAGAGTAGGTGCACCTGCTGCTCCATGCAGGCCACCCCTCCCCATGTCTTTGTTTAGGGGTGAACCCACCACTCCGTGTAGGACACCCCTATTTGTTGAGAAATTAGATGGTTCAGTTTATTTTGATTTTTATCCTGTTGCTGTAAAGTGATCCACTGTGTCTGTCCCAGGCCATTTTGAATTCCGTCACCGTGTTTGCCCCCACCACTTCCATCGGGAGGGCATTCCAAGCATCCACCACCCTTTCAGTGAAAAAGTATTTCCTGACATTGCCTTTCAATTTACCACCTTGCAGCTTCATGTTATGCCCTCTAGTTTTACAGCTTTCCCGTCTTTGGAAGAGGTTTGTTTGTTCATTATTTCCCTTTAAGTATTTAAAGGTCTGAATCATATCTCCCCTATCCCTCCTCTCCTCCAAAGTGTACATATTTAGGTCTTCAAGTCTCTTCTAATAAGGCTTCTGACGCAGGCTCCAAATCATTTTGGTTGCCTTCCTCTGAACAGTTTCCAGTCTTTTTACATCTTTTGCAAGATACGGTCTCCAAAGCTGAACACAATATTCCAAGTGAGGCCTTACCAGCAACCTGTACAGTGACATAAGTACCTCTTCCTTTCTGCTGGTAATTCCTCTTTGTATGCAGCCCAACATCCTCCTGGCTTTTGCCACCGCCTTGTCGCACTGTTTTGCCACTTTGAGATCTTCAGAAATAATCACACCAAGGTCCTTCTCCTGGTCTGTGCACACCAACCTCTCGCCCCCTATTGCGTACATTTCCCTTGGATTTCTGCTACCCAAGTGCATGACTCTGCACTTTGCATTAAACCTTAATTGCCAAGCATTAGACCATTCTTCCAGCTTTTGTAGATCTTTCCTCATGTTAACCACTCCCTCGGGGGAGTCCACTCTATTGAAAATTTTTGTGTCATCTGCAAATGTGTTACAAATGCTTGTTAAGTGCAAATCTTGCTCACTAGCTGTTGGAGAAGTAACCAGCATGTTCCCGGCAGCTAAGACGCAACCAAGTATCTTAGTGCGCAGCACACAATGAGGCCCATTCTGAAGGTGCATGTCTGGGCCGTTCAGACGCCAGAAATTTGGATGGCCCGGAGATGCATCCAGTTCTGCTCCCACGGGGGCTAGATGGCACCGCAGGAGCAGAATTGCAACATAGTGGTTGGATGTTAGCTCAGCCAGGCCATATAGGAGCTGCAATCCCTGACAGACCCCGACTTCACCCTTTCTCCACTGCCCGACCCCCAATCGGCCCTGCTGTGGCCAGGGTCAGACTACGGAAAAACTCCCTCACCTTGGTTTCCAGGCCCAGGTCTCCCATTGTCCTCCATCTAGGGGGACTCAATCCACCTCAGAATCGGACTTGAACATCTGAGGGTCAGGATGCAGCCCATTCTCCGCCCTCGTACCTCCCTGGCCTGCCCCCTCCTGCCCACGAACAGGGATCAGCCTGCAGGGAGCTCTGCCTTTAGAATCACGACGCTGGTGTTTAGCGGGGCTGGACATTCGGACCAGACTTCCAGTCCTGCTAAATGCCACTTGGAATGACCCGCAGTGTGACAGGTGTCATTAGGTGCACTCATGCTAACTGCCACATTGCCACAGAGCACAAGGCAATTGCGTTGCACTGATGGCAATCTGAGTCCCAGGCCCACACTCCACCCCATCACGCCATGGCCAATAAAGATGTACCTTAATGCACAGTGGCTGGTTGCCCATGTTAGCGTTCCCAGCTGCTGGTTGCTGCACATTTAAAACCACATTAACAGTTGCCAAGTTACCCAGTTCCAGGAGTGAGATTTGAAGCCAGTTCTGGATTTCTGACCATCTCATTCTGTGGTATTATGAGATCTGCAGCACTGATTCCAATGGGTAAAAATATAGAGACTGCAAATACCATATTGCACTGCAATGCAAATTTAAAACCAGAACTGGCAAAAAATCTCATTCATGGAACTGGGTAACTTGGCACCTCTGCGTTAATCAGTTACCTGGCTTAAGTAGAAGGGCCCCTTAAACATTTAAATAATAAGTATTTGGAAAACCAGCTCCCTCTACCCCTGAACTATATGTTGCAATCTGAAAATAAAATGCTTGAAGCACACAGATGGAGCCGATGTAGACACTCCAAAGATATCTATTTGCTTAAAGGCAGACACACTTAATATTCACCTCCAACAGGTCTCACACAAATATTTATTTACTGCTGGTCAGCATTGGAGTAAGTCCAGGCAGAAGCCAGAACTGAGACTCTCTACTTCCTATGAGAGTAAATGGGAGACATTTAATGCTTTGGCAAGAACAGGAAGATTTTTCAGAAAATATCTTGTGTTCTATTGCATAATAGCAAAAAACCATTTGAGCAGCATAACTGCCAACTAGAGCTTGGTACAAATTTGGGACCTCATTTATTAACATGCAATAACTGATGTAACACACATTAAATAGCACAAACCTCATTATTCTCATGAGTCTTGCTTGCTAACTGCACACCTCAGCTGAATTAACTGGTTAACGCATGCTAATAAATGAGACCCTTAGATTCTAAACCCTCTGAGGCAGGGACCAGCCTTCAGCTTGCATATGGAAAGGTGAGTTGCCAGATCTAAACAGGTTGGAAATTGTACACTTACAATGTGCCACAATGGTGCATTTCCCCCCTTCCTCCATTTATACTGTCAGGCATATCTGTGTGGGGACTTGTTGGAAACAGGCATGGAAACGTTTGTGTCCATAGACTGGCAGGGTTGTGTGGCTCGGTGGGGATGTGTGTATAGAGTTCTCTCATGGGTTAACTTTGCACATATCATACAAGGAATGAATTTTACCCATGTGCCAGGGTAGCAGGAGATAATCTCAGTCTCTCAGATTCATTGATGGTTAAGAGCTGCAGGATCTCAGACTTATGGAGATGAGTCTTGCTGCAGTAGCAGATGCAGTTCTGCTGCTGGTCCAATTGGGAGTTCAAAATAAAGATTAGGAGACAATGGAGTAAAGGCCCTCCAACATTCCCTCTAAAGTGTACAGGAGCCCACCACCCACACTCTTACCATTGAGGGGGTGGGGGATTACAGCAATCCAATCCCGCTGTTTCAATTGCAAGGGAAGCAGGTTCTGCAGGACTCTCAGGGGACCTACATGCCCTACACAATAGAAGCTGCAAGATTTCTACAATATCTCCAATGCTAAGAATGCAGACAGTGGACTCCTCCCTTCTTGTGTCAATGGAGACGGAGACTGGGAATCCTTGCTGGTGCCCAGTATTTTCACTACTACAGGTCTCAGTGAATCTTCAGCCAGCGAAGGGGTGGGACGTTCTGCTGGCTCCTGAATTAGCACCGTTGCTGTTCTTGAGATACTTTGCCATCCCTCCATTGGTTTGGCTCTTGGTCAGTTGGTTCGGCTCTTGGCCTCTTTCTTTCATTCCATAGGCATCAGTTTGTTTGCCTATGTGCAGAGAAATGCATACAGATGGATGGACAAACAGACAAATAGATAACCCGACTCTCAACAATTGGTGCTCACCCTCTTGTGTGAAATGTGCCCAAAGCTAAATCCAAAAGAATTCCGTGCCGAAGTCTTCCAGGGCTGCTAACCAGCCCATTTTGCATGACAGTAGACTTATGCAAATGAATTGTTTCTTAGGCCAAATGTGTACAAAACATCTCATGAATATTCATTGGGAATATCCTGAAACGCATAGTTGCCCTCACACCTCACAGGATGGGGTTTCACACCATGTGCTGAAGGAGACCAATCAAGTAGACACAATGCTTAGTATTTTTCCGGTGGTGGGAAGAGAATGTAGTTTGACCTGTGTGGAAAATATTTCTGGGATACACAGCCAACTTTTATCATTTTCAGTTCTCCTTTCAAAAACCGCTATGAACTGAACCTGGATGTTATACAGCATGCACTGGCTTGGAGAGACTTACTGTATTTCACTGAAGGCACAATTAAGCAACTTCACTAAACCAACTCCTCCACAATAGGGAACTTCTGTTTCTCTCTGACAGTGTTGTCTTGCAGGCAGCAATAGCTGCGTTTGGTTCCTTGCAATTTCTGAAATTATCTTTTGAGCTTTCATGAGCATCCCTTTGTTTCCACTTTATCTAATTCCAGCTTTGTTTTATCATCACAGAGAAATTAAATGGACTGTAAATGTGTGGGTTTTCAGTCGTTCGCTATGAATTTAAATACAAAACAAACAAATTGGTTTTTAGAATTAATTCTTTTTTTTTTAATGTGGCATTTTCTGGTTTAACGGGAAAGTGAAAAGACTTGAGAGAAAACTCAACTGGTATCGCAAGGAAGCTCAGTGTTTAGCGATAGGTAATAAAAGGGCTTCCTAGAAAGAATCTTTATCCTGTGTCAGTCGGCTAGGATGGGGAAACACATCATAGTAATAAAATAATAATCACAAAGATCATAATAATAATGGAAGCAGAAAGAATGCAGGATGTACATAACAGCAAGTGTATAAACATGGCTATTTTTCCCATTTGATTGGATTTACAGTTGCATAAATATTTCCAGAAAACAGAAGCTGCAGTATAGTTCTGTAATAAAACTATATTTGGCTTACTCCTACCTTCTAATCTCCCATTAAAAAATATCTAATTAAAAACCATATTTCACCTCTTTAGTAAAATGTGAGAGGAATCTGGATAGTGAATAATTGGAAATACTCAATATTTTTATTGCAGATTCATGCTTGCGGTGGTGTGTGTGACTGCTCTGCAGGGTGATGTCATTGCTGACTGGCTAATGCAGAGTCACTTATGGCCAACAGGAATTTCATTGCTCAGCCCAAGTGACCCAGTTGTGCCATTGAAAACCCTCGCCAGCCATCTTCTTGACCTGCCCTCCCTGAATCCTCCGAATCTGTCATTGGTTTGCTTATTGCCACCTCTTCAGGTTTCCAGACACTTGCTATTAGGCATATTCTCATCAAAGATTTTTGGGCTTGGTTTTGTTCATCAGAATAAATCTCTTCAGTCAGTCTCTGTAAACCAAACCATTCAAATATTCATCCCATTTGTCCCCATTGAAGTGTACGGGGGAAATCATTTTGCAATGCAACAATCAGGTTTGCCATGTATATTCAATCAAAACTGTTTGAAACTTGATGGCAGGCATCTTTAACAGCTCTACAAGCCATCAAGAGAGTCATAAAGCACCCCTGTGGCACCAGACGCAGGAGAAAGAGTATAGACAGTGGCATGATGAGTACCAGAAATCACCATCAGAAGGGCAAAGTGGTATAAAGAGCACAACGAACATCTCAAGATTGTGTAAGAGTGCAAAGCAACCTATGGCATTCTGAGACGAGTAAAATAACAGAGACCAGCGCAGCACCCAGAGTGGCCCTAAAACAGCAGAGGAGAGCCAACAGAACAGCGGAAGAGGTGGTGCAAGCCCAGGCCGCAGGAGTGAGGTAAGTTCAGCTAAGCTGTGTCCTGGCACTGAGAACCTTGGTCCCGACATAGGAAGGAGGAAGTACGAGGAAAACCCCTCCCTCCGGGTGGAAGAGGCACTTGTGGAACATCTGGACCATATGCTGAGGAATATAAAAAAGAATCCGATGATGCTTCCAATGGGACAAAGCCAGACTAACGTACCCTGTCGTAGGCAGCATAGAGTAATCCTTCTCAGACGGGATTGCACCAGGATAAAACACAATCACAGAGCGTTCCACAAAAGATAAAAAAAAAAGCTTGATGCAAGAAAAGCAGACATAGTGCTATGGAGAAAAACACAAGAACAACTTTGCTAATATGTGTCAGAGCCAAATGCCAATTCTACACAATGTATGCAGAGAAAGCAGATCCTCAAACATCAAGAATTGCAATCAGATGGCAAGAAAATGTGGCAGAAAGCTACAGAATATTCAGCATCACTAACCTGATTAGAAAGAATTTCCAAGCTCCAGTTTGATAAACTGCTTGTACAGAATACGTTCTGTGAATTCCATAAAGAGGTATTCTTTGGCCCAATGCATACACTAAAGTGAAGAGACTGAGGTCATACTTAGCATATCCTAGTTTAGGATTGAGGTTCATTACTCTCATGACATGCAAAAAAGTAACATTGTCCCCAAGATGCACTCAATCATGCAAGCAAGGGGGGCCCAAGGGAAATGTGGGGCCATGTACAGAGATTCATTGCAGGGCCTCATTTACATAAATACTTGCATAACCATTGGATCTTGTATCCATGCCCCCATTCAGTCTGTTGTCTCAAATTTAAAACAGTGATATAAGAAATTCCCTTTCAATACATGGTAATGCCCTATTATTCTGAAACTTACTGTAATTCTAGACTCTCCGGGAGTTAAAAGTAAGATAGAGTTTTAACATCCAGCATTTAGTCACTTACAGCATTTACCACTTGCAGCGAAAAGTATTTGAGGCGGCACATAGGAGTCAACTCAGATATTGGGGGGGGAGGGGGGGGAAGTGGAGCAAGCTAAAATGACATTTCCACACATCACGGCCCTCTTTTTTCTCACCTTTAGCTTAGCTATAAAAGATTCTGCAAGAAAACGTCTCAAAAGCCTTCTATGCATAAAGAAACCCCCTCGGCCAGCTTGAACCACCCAGTAAAAGAAGCTGGGTCACCAGGAGTCAACATTGACTTGAAGGCACACATTGCATTTTGCATAATTATTAGATAGAGGAGTGCAGTCTGGAATCTTATTAGAGAAAGGAGTGAAGTCTGGAGTCTACAGAGGATGGGACAAAATTCTCAGTACAAACCCTTCACTCTTCTGTAACATACTCTATATTCTCCAGCAATGGAGCTAAGTAAGCCATTTGTCTTTATAACTCACCATACAAAAATATATAACTATTAAAACTGTAGAGTTGTCTCAGGAACACTCATCTTGCACTGCAAACACTTTACAAAGTAACACAAAACCCTGCAGAAAAGATATTCAGAACCTATATAGCAAATGCCAAAACAGTATTAACACCCAGGACTCAAACTGTGAGAACTATGAGAAGGCAGCAATGCAGATATTGCACCAGGGCCTGAGAACCGAAACACTTCTTATTGGGAAAACAGAACCAAAGTGCTCCAGATCTCTAAACAGGAATCCTTCACTTCAGTCACACATGCAGAAGAACACGGAAATACCTTCACCTACTACCAACTAGTAAAAAACTGCAACAGAAATCTCATGAAGCTAGACCGAGAAGTGCCATATACAAAAATAGAAGAGGTGCACAATTCCCCACGCTGACATATTTCAGTCCCTACAAACAGAAAATGTCACCCTTTGTTGTCTGGGTTGGTGTCAGCTGCTCTTTTCCACTTTCCTTGTGTCAGTCTCCAAAGTTCTTTATCGCAGATTCTAGTCTATTTTATCTCTCCTCCTCTCTTTGTCCAGTCCTTCTCTACATGTCTCTGATACTGACTTCTTCAGCTCTTCCAGATGTCTGTATTATATTTGCCAGTTTACCCATTCCTTACGGGTTGAACCATACTTCAGAAGTTTAAAAAAAACACTGAAGACCTATTTGTTTGAATGGGCATTTGGAATTTATATAAATGTATTCTCCGCTATAAACCTAGGCGGATCACAAATAACATAAACAATTAAAATCATATTAAACAAACCAAATAAATGTTACAATATCATTGACTAAGTTTGCCTGAGTTTCACTTTATAGCACAGCTGTAGGGAAAGCCTGTGAAAAGAAGTCGATTTTTAGTATCAATGGTGTTCCCCTGAGTTGTAATCTCTATTGCTTGCATGCAGATATTGCAGTTTATCAAACAGGCAAAACATAAACATGTTTCCTTATCATCTTTTTTCCTCTCCGCCCTTCTGTTCACTCATCTCTATTTTATCCTCCTATCTCTTCCTTTTCACTTTTCCCATCCGTTTTCACTGCCTCTCGCCCTCTCTCTAATCCTCCAGGTCTTTCACATCACATCTCAACTCAGTCCTGCCCTTTATCCCTCTTTTCTTGCACTACCGCATGCGCACGCTACACCCAGTAGTGGGATTCAGCCGGTTCGCACTGGTTCGCGCAAACCTGTTACTAGAATTTCCTGAGTTCCCTGAACCGGTCCCTATAGGCCAGCGTTTCCATTTGGGGGTCGTGGCCACATGTTGGGTTCAGGACGGGGTAAATTATGCTTTTGAAAGGCCACCTCCTGACAAATTCAGCCTGTTGTCCATCGCTAGTAACCAAAGAAAATACAGGTGTGGTGGCCTTTGTGATACAAGCGTGGATCTGCCTCAAAGACCCTACCGGCCGGCCCTCCCTGTCCCTCCTCTCTGATGTGCATTAGAGGAGATGGGACAAGGACGATCGTCAGGGTCCTTGAGGCAGGCATGCATACGCCTCTAAGACCCTGCCGGCCCTCACTATCCTGCCCTCTCTGACGCATACTTGTTGGTCAGAGGAGGCGGGACAAGGACAGCCGGCAGGGGCTTAGAGGCAGGCATGTGCTTTTATCAGAAAGACCCTATGCCTGTACTATTTTTGTTACTGGCAGTGGACAACGGGCTGGATTTGACAGGAGGTAGCCTCCCAAAAGTGCAGTTTGCTTGGTCCCAAGCCCAATATGTGGCTGCAACAGGTATGAGTCAAAGAGGGCAGGACGGGGGGGGGGGGGCCGGCAGTGAGGCACATGGGTGCTTTTAACAGAAAGGGCTGAAGGGGGGTGTATAAGGAGACAAAGGGGTGATGCTGGACATGGAGGGGAGACATAGGGAGACAGAGGTCATGCTGGACATGGGGGCATAAAGAGGCAAAGGGGTAATGATACTGAACTGGCTCCTAAGATTTTTGAATTCCACCACTGCGCACACCTGCTCTTATGTATACAAGTGCCAGGTCATAGAAACATGACAGCAGAAAGAGACTACAAGGGGCCTATCGAGTCTGCCATCCATATCAACTGCTATAGTCCCATTTTATAGAAACATAATCCATCTGTCCCTCCAAATTCGCTCTGTTTTTGAGTCCTCACCTCTCCCATGCCCGAGTTCCTTGCTCTTCCTTTCCTTGCAGTTCTGTCTCCAGTTCCCCATTCTCCAACCCAGTCCAAGTCCCTGCTTTCTCCCCTAATCACCAAATCTTCGTTCCTCCTTTGCTCGCCCTATCCCACCAGTCCCCAAGTCCTGTTTCCTCTGTTCTTTCTCCCAGTCCTTGAGTCCCAAAACCCTGATCTTTATCACCTCTCACCCTCTTTTCACTCTAATCCTCTTTCTTCCCCAAGTTCCCATACACAAATATCCACCCTCCCCAACTTTTTCTTTTACACACCCCTGACAGCTTAGCCCTCCTTTCTCCTTTCACTCACACACACACAGACACAGACACACACAAACACACACACACGCTCCTTTCACTCACACACAAACCCCCATCCCACCTGCTCTACCATACTCCTAGCCCCTTTATCAGGTACTCCCCGAGTCCGTTTTTCATAAAGCTCCCTCAGTCCCACCTTTGTGCCCCCTTCCCAACCGGTGTGGGCTTCTTTCTTAAATTGTGGATTCTTCAGGAATGCTTCTAACAGGCAGGTGGGGAGGCGAGATGAAAAGTCAAGTGGAGGAGCTGAGTAGCACTGTTGTGGTGACCACATCATATGGTACTCAAGATGCACAAATTTAACCCCCCCCCCTTAATACTGGAATCAGCAGCAGCAGCACTCAAGGCTCGGTCACACAGGTGGGAGACATGAGAAGAGGCGCTAGCAGGCAGTGGGGCTGCACTATGCAGGGCTCCAACCAGCAGAGCCACAGCTGGGAGGCAAAGGGGGAGGTGTCAAGCAGCATACAGACATCGGTGACGGCCATGGATCTGAGGGGGGCTGCGGGCAACAGCAAGAGCTTCAAGCAAGATCCTGAAGAGATCTAAAATGGTCAGTGGCCTTCATGTGCCTGCAAAATTGCTGCTCTTCAGTCTTGCTCCTGGTCCGTGTCAGTTGGCAGCAGCACATGCCGACAAAGCTGCGGGCAAGCCGCATGAGAGGATCTAGAGGTCTCTCAGTGCTTCTCCTCTCCAGTCTGTGAGTGATGCAAACATCATCATCATCGGGCAAGGGCAGCAGGCACGGCAGACATTAAAAAAGTTGGGCCAAGCATAGCCAGAAAGGCAATACAGCAGCAGAGACAATGGGCAAAGGTAGTATGTGCAGCACGAGGTTGACGCGGGGCCCTGTGCCAACAACATGCCTAGTGCCGGACCTGTGTGTAAGCCAAAATCCATTAGAATTCCCTAAAGCTGGTAGGGATTCCACAGTTCTCCAGGCAGCCGAAGAAATGTAGGGTACATAATTTATGTTGCATGACCCAGTGACATCAGAATGCAGCAAGGATAGAAGATGCTCTTGGAGGTGCAAAACCGTTACTGGGAGACCCTCATTCCAGTTTCTGCCGTGTCTCAACTCACTTGTTGTGGAAATTAATTTCCTCATGATTCCAAAAAACAGCGAAAGGGAGAAGAAAGGAGTCCTTAACACAGGTAATCTATCTTGGGCTGCCTTTGTCAAAAATGATTCATGACTTCCAATTTACTCTCGGCCCCGAATCTAAAATAAATCAGTGAACAATGTTCCAGCTTTTGTGTAGTAGGACAGCTCACACACACAAAGGCGACTTTCCGATTAACACATCCACTGCATTCATCTTGTTCATTTTTCACATCCTGACTTCCAACACTTGTCTTACATAGTTCTCGACAAAATCAGGGGTTTTTTTTTTTTACTCTTCTTGGTGGTTGGTAGAAGGGCCGAAGAGGGATTAAAGAGGATCTAAAATGGATGTGAGAGGAAAAGCTGTTTATTTTAAATTATTTTCACTCTTGAGTTTGGAGGAAAATAAATTTCTTTTTTTATGTAGTATCTATGGTACCAGCTTATCAGAGCCACCATTTTGCTGAAGTGTTAGAACAGTACTCCAAACTTTTAATTCTAATTTTGTTTCAAGAATTTATATTTCTCTATTTTTCTACAGCAGTCCCATCCTCAGTCCCTTTCCCCCTAAAAGTTTCTTCTGCTGAAGTTGAGGGTGGGAGAGTCTTAGAGGTCTATCTTTGAGGGCTTCAGACTGTTCTGGTCCTGTTTTCAGGTTCACTAAAATAATAAGTAGACCCCTGAACTCGAACTGCGCATTCTAAATAAACTGTGAATTTCCATTGCGGATATATGAATAGGTGAGTCTGTTGGCGGCCCTTGAAAACTCGTTTCCGATCCCTTTAGTTTAGCAAATTCCACACACCAGAGTGTGACATTAAAGTTTGGCTGTAGGACGGGATGAGATGTAGGACAGGATAGCTTTAAGTGACTTTATGAATCCATACAATACCCAACACCTCATTATCTCATTAGAAGAAAACTAAGGACGAGTAGAGGCCGAATATATTCGGTTTATTTGGCTTGTTTCCTGATTTGGTGGTGGTATTTTCTTTTGGTTCATTTCACACATTTGTTATTAAAACAAAATTTTTAATGTGCATTGGAGCTTTTTAACACCTGCAGATCATATGTATGTGCCTTAATTGATTGCTTAGCATGTGCTATTTTGATTTTGCATGCACTGACATTTTTAAGGTATGTAAAGGAGCTAAATGCATGTTAATGAATGCACATCAGGGCTAACCCCAGAGTTTATTTATTTATTTAGACAGATTTGTATACCACCTTATCCTACAATCAAAGTGGTTACATGACATCACAATTGGGTTACATTTAACATGTGGGTGATTTACAACATTTAACATGAGGGTATTTAACAACATTTAGACAGCACAGTTGGAGGGTTACATTTAGCATGAGGGTATCTTCATGAGTCTAGTTGGGCTGATTGGGTATTGAGTTGGCGGGGGTGGCTGCAATACCGCTCGAGTGGGTACTATTGCCTATCTGCTCATAAGTTTCTGTAAAGAGCAGAGTTTTAAGGTTCTTGCAGAAGTCTGTAATGTCTTCTAATGACCTCAGGCTCGTTGGGAGGGAGTTCCATAGTGTGGATGCCACTAGTGAAGGAGCTCTTCTTGAAGTATTTTGTTTAGTCTTGTGGTATCCTGCAGGTGTGCCGATCATGTTGTCACTATTGTTCCTTCTTGGTCTATTACTGATATCTCTTGTTATGATTTCTTGTAGTGCATCTGCCAATAGATGATGGATGATTTTGAAGATAATTAGGATTGTTTTAAATTTTGCTCTGGCCACCAGTGGGAGCCAGTGTAGTTGTGGTAAGATGGGGGTGATGTGCTCAGATCTTGGAGTGTCAGTAATGATGCGTGCTGCAGTGTTTTGCACCATTTGGAGTGGGTGTAGGGTCTGCTGAGTGAGGCCTTGATATAATGAGTTTCCGTAATCAAGCAGAGGTGTGATGAGTGCTTGGCACACCGTGTGGAAGTGGTCTTAGTGGAGCAATGGTTTGATCTTTCTTATGGTCCTCAGATGTTGGTAGGCTTTGTTTGTGCTTTTGGTGATATGACATTTCAGGTTCAGGGCTCTGTCCATTGTGATGCTCAGGTACTTGACTTCATCTTTGACTACTATGTGTTTGTTTAGAATACTAATAGTCTGTGGTGGAATGAAGTTAGTGTTTTGGGTGACGAGCATTGCCTCAGTTTTATCGTAGTTGACTGTCAGGTTGTTGGCTGTGAGCCAGGGATTCATGTCCTCAATGTATTTGGTTATTGTTATGGTGTTAGGTGCTAGTAGGTTGATTGGAGCATACACCATGATGTCGTCGGCATAGATGTGATAGTAGAGTTTGTGTTGTTTGATGATGTTGCATATGGGCTGGATGTAAATATTGAAGAGCATTGATGACAAGGCTGATCCCTGAGGTATTCCCTGCATGACGGTGAACTGCAATGATTTCTTTTGGTCGCATTTGACTTGTTGCGTTTGATCTTCCAGGTATGAGGTGAACCATTTCAGAGTGTTCTTGCTGCAATAGTCTGGCGAGGGACACTGTGTCAAAGGCTGCTGAGATGTCCATGAGCACTAGCAGGAATCCATTTTTATGCTATTGGTGCCCTAGGCAGACCTTAAGCCTTAAACCCCCCCCCCCCCCTCCCTTGGATGTCAAACTCTGTTGTTTAGCTTTGAATGCCTTGCTCTTTGTGGCTCCCTAGAAGCTGCCATCCTAGGTGGCTACCTAATTTGCCTTATGGTTGGACTGACCCTGATGCATATCCGAGAAATCCCACTGTACTTTTCACTCTAGGTCTCAAGGCTTTAGAAATATTTCCTTATGAGATCCTCGACAGGCATCCCTACTTTGCACCTTCGACCGGCAGCACTCCATGCCTGGGAAAGGCAGGATCTTGGAGTGGTCACATGGCTGCTGTTGCTAAGGAAACCACATCTTTAATCCGCTACCAAGTTCATTGATTTTTTTCTTCTTCAGATCTCATGCAGGAGTGTGACTCTTATGATCACAATCAAGGGTGAAAAGAGGGGAAGGTGAAAAATAAAGCAGGCCATCTCCTCTTCTCATACCTCTCTCCCCAGCAAAAGAACACATGCCCTCAGGCACAGAGTGGCAAAAATCCTCTGCCAAAAATAAAGCACCTCGTGTTTTCAGGGATTATTTTCTCAGTTGTGCTTTAACTGGGCCCCAATGATGTCACTTAGTCCATATTAATTAAAAAGTGGTATATTTTATGAATTAGAACCTCAGGTCCATGCCGAAAATCTTTGATAATATTTGCTGGCAACATGAAGGGTGGGGGTGGGACTCAGAAAACTCCACAGGTTTACATGGAGCTACCTGAAAAGCACAAACATAATTTTGTGTTTTAAGAGGTTTCCATGTCATAACCTTTTACTGTAGGATGACCCAAGACGGATAGCTGCATTTAAGATTGTCGGTGGGCCCCAGGTCCTCTGAACAAGCTGAATCCCACCGCATCTTTGGAATTACGCTTCCTCTTGTCCTCTGAAAAAGTGGAACCACAAGTGCAGCGATGCAGTGGGCAAAGAAACCAGAAGTAGCTCAGCCTTGAGAGGGGTGTGAGTGGGATTTTTTAAAATCTTTTTGTTTGATTATATTTGATAGGCATATGTGTATGCTATTTGTTATAAATCACCTCGAGTCTTTGGTTAGAGGTGATTGAGAAACTAAATGTAATAAACAGAGAGAGAGAAATACAATTAGGACATGAACTCAGCTGGTGATCCCCCAAATGAAACTGGTGATGCAGAACTATAGGGGGGCAATGTGTGATATGTGTAGTGTAGGAGTCAAGGGCTCATCTTATATCACATCAAAGGACACATAAACTTAGGGCCCATTTTACTAAAGCCTGTTAGCCGGTCAACATATGTTTTAATGCACGGCAACTAGCAGTTGGAAGTAATAACATGCGAGTGCTTCTGCCGTTGCAAACTACAATACACGTTAATTGATGATCAGAGGATGGAATGGGCAGCATGTAGCTGAGGAAAGCGCATTATCATCAGCACCATTGCCACACACTCAGTGGCAATGTGGCTCTAAATGCGAGTTCACCTAAGAACTCGTCTACGAGTAAGAGTCGTTAAGTGTACCTACCAGGTGCAGCAGAATATAGATTGGCCCATTATGCATTAGCTGCCTGGATCATACTGGTTATACCCCCAACAGCTACCACGAAGGCTTTGCGATTAATGTGCGTTTGTTTGGCGCATTAATTGCAAATCTGTAGATGGCTTTAGTAAAAGGGACCCTTAGTCAGAGAGTAACTGAAAGCTCATAGGTCATCATCCAAGGGTGATCCCACGTATCAGGACACTGTTACATAACTCCATGTGGCACAATGGGGGTGTATTTACTAAAGAATGCATTTAGCATGCATCTGAGCCGTGAAACTAGCAACGAGTTGCACTAACTTTACAGGGTGCATGCGTCCATTAGCACATTCTAACCAGCACATGGGCGCACATACTACCACCTCACGAGGTGACGTTTAGCACGCCCACGTTAACAGCAACATTTGCATTTAGCATACACCCATTATGCCTGTGTTAATCATGATGCCCATCAGTGCCCATGTTCCCCCCTAATCCACCCAGTCCCTACCCAATTGCAGGTAATCCTGTTAGCGAGAGATTTTTAGCATGGGGCCCTGTGCTAATGCACGGTGCATTTACCACGCAATGAACCCTGTGCTAATAGTTAGTAGACATTAGTAAACATGCTCCCATGACCCTCATACAGGGTATTTTTGGAGATATTGTACAGGATCACTGCATTGCACTGTAAAGGCAGGTAACAGCTGCTCACAGAGACACAAAGAGAATCTGCAAATAAACCCTGGTACTCTGGTAACTTACTTAGAGCCATCTTTCGCTGTCAGGTTTATACAATTTCACATCATATTTTGCAGTGGGTGTAGTTACCCAGAATCTCCTAGCCAGAAAATATAATATAGCTCCCCCAAAACAACAGACATATTGGGATTAACTTGGAGAAAAATGACTAGAAAACGTATCAGATTTGACAGCCCAGTATTGTTTTGGAACTATTCCACTTTTCAGTGCTGCGGAGAAGTTTTTCCTGTCCTGCCCGTAAAGGAGACAGAATAATGAGGAGTTTTTGTCTTCTCTCTGGCTTTTTGACTTGTTTTTTTAAGGATGGCATAGAAAGCTAATTATTTTGTCTTCCTCGAGTTTTCTGATTTTCTGCATTAGAAATGAAATCTATGCGGGGGATTTTCAGTGGTGGGGTCTAGCACAGTTAAAGCAGCTGGCCATTGCCGCTTTAACTTTGCCCCGGATATTCAGTCCCCATGTCTGGTCCCTAGCATTGAATATACGGGCTGCCCACATTGCGATCTTGCAATCCAGTCAACGGCAATATTCAGCTGTCCTAATGTTAGCTGGTTAGGGTAACCGGGGATCAGCTGAATATCTCTGCTGCCCAGTTAACCTGCAGCGCAGTCACCACTCTGCTCTTGGAACGGCGCATCACTAGCCGGCGGCAGCATCCAGGGCTTTTCAGCAGTACTAACCATGTTAATCATGTTGACTATCTCCCCTATGTTTTTTTTGTGTTAGTCTACTTGGATATGTTGAAATAAAGGCCCTCAAACAAGAGCTATCTTTGAATCCACTGACTCCCAAATTTCAGAAAAGATTTTCTTCTTTTAAGAGATGATGCGACTTGTCCACTGGGAGCCCATTCAACCTTTCTGACCTTTTCAGTTTGCAAGTCCAAGTGCCTTTTTCTTTAATTAAAACCTTTATGTTTTACAAATGGAAATGACTGATAGCCATCAGTGCCATTTGTATCTAAAGACTGTAGCGAAACTAAAGGCTATATTAAATGATTAATATTTCCAATATTTCAACAACATAAAATTCTAGACCACTCTTTAGGTCCCTTTGACAGATAGAATTCTTCTGCATTGAGTCTTCAAACATTGTTCACAAATGTGGCCAACAGGTCCCCAAAACTAAACCCTTATTCTTCTCACCTATAGACTGCTCTCCTTTTTGCAATCTGTCCTTCTTCCTTGTAGGGGTAAGACAAAGGGTGGGGATGGTACAGGTAAGGTTTTCAAGGTCAGTCTTCAGATGCAAATTGCACCCAATCTTATGTAAATCAATACTCCAAAAAGCAAATTAAATGTATGTAAACTGGATATGCCAAAAAGCAAACCCTTTCCCTAATCGGCCATGATTCAGAAGCATTTATCTGTACATTGGGACCCGCTGCAAAATAAGTGCTGAGGAGGCATATTCTAAGTTGTACATCTGAATCCTCTGTGAGTCAGGTTGGAACCAGAAGCACAGAGTTAGATGGGGTTCTGATCCAGCAGGGCACGTCTAGCCCCCACGGGATCAGAATCCCATCTAAGCCTGTATGTACAAGCCGAGATCTGATTCCAGTCAGCCTGCACATACAGGCACCTGCCCAGCTAACTCAGTCAAGGCTCCTGCAGCTCTATTCAGGATCCGCAATCTCCGGCCGCCAATGACTTCAGTCATTCCCCAAAGCCCAACCCCCAATCTGGCCTCCCAAGGCCAGGGTTGGGCTGCAGGGAATCTCCTGCGCCCCCTCCACTCTTTGACGTGCCCCAGACCTGCCATCCTCCCTGTCTAGGGGAACTTATTCCATCTCAGAGGTGGAATAAGTTCCCTGTCTACTCTTCCGGCCCTGGACATCCTGGACATCCTTGTTCATATGGGGAGGCTTGGCGGGGATGGGAAAGGCGGACGAATAGTGGAGATGGACGTCTCAATGGGTTGTTCATCCTCGCTATTCATGTTACGGAATAGACCCCTATATGTTCATTTTCAGTGACACCATACAGATAGTGTCATTGAAAATCATTATGGGCCACTCTGGCACTATCTGGATAGCGATGGGGTGGAGTAAAGGTGGAACATGGTCACACCCAACTATGTGGATAGCGGGGACATTCAAGCTGCCATCAGTATGGCTTTGCTGATTAATTTAAGCCAGCAAAATAGTTCTTCTAACAATCCTATGGATAGGGGCACACTCCCCACTCTATGGAGCGCTAACGGTTAGCCCAAGGTTTGCGTCATGGCCATTGCACTGCACTAAATATTACCATGTGGCAGCACAGTAAAATCCCTGTACTTACTGCTTAGAGCATGAGGGGTGGTTACTTAGGGGCATAGAGTGGGCATTGAGGGCACAGGCATCATGGATGCACAATAACCATGAATGTTGCCATGAACGTGGGTGCGCTTACCACCTCCTTACTCACATTAGGCGGGCTTGTAATTTAGCACATTGAGGTGTGTCTTCCTGCGGTAACTTCAGGGGGATATGCTGGGCATGCCCCCAACAATTAGTGCAGTCTACGTCACCTCCTGCACCAAACTTTGGGGCATAAAGTGCACTACAATAGCACATTTTAGTAAAAATGCCCTTGTTTGTACACTCAGCGCCAGTCATTATCTGGATAGCATTAGTGAATACAGCATTATATTTACACGCTGTGGCTGGTGCTTATAAACACGCTGATGGTGGCTTTTCAAGACTGGCCTACATACTTTTAACAAGAGTTGAATAACGACATACAGATAGACTGCATTTGCCGTTCCTCTAGCTTTTCCCCACGTGCATGAATGGTATTGAGCTATAGACGTCATGTTTGTGGGCTGCTGAACTGCAGGAGTGTTAGTGCAGGTTATGCAACTAAAACTAGTCCATAGGATTTTTCTATTTATATATGGCAATAAAACTAAAATAGAAATGTGATCTCAGCAGGACAATGTACCAATATTTTAAAAAATATTCTATGGAATGGGTCTGCTTTTTTGGCATATCCAGTTTAGATGTGTAAGCATTTAACTTGCCTTTTAAAGTGCTGAGTTACATAAGATTTATTAGCTGACGTTTTTCCAGTAGATGTTCAAGGTAAGTTGCTTTCAGGTACAGTAGGCATTTTCCAGTCCCCAGAGGGCTTACAATCTAAGTTTGTACCCGAGGTAATGAAGAGTTAAATGAGTTGCCCAAGACCCCAAGGAGCGGCAGTGGGCTCTGAATGCCAGGTCCAGACTGCTGCGCTACTTCTCACCTTGTAAAATTGGTTACAATTTGCATGTGAAGGTATTCTGAAAACCTTACCTGTACCAACCCTACCCTTACAAGGAAGGAAGCTGGATTGCTAAAAGCAAAACAACCTGCAAATAAAGGTTTAGTTTTGCAGACCATTTTTAATTACTTAACGCAGAAGTCTTGATCTTTGCAGTTTTCTGGGTCATGCTGCATCTTATTAAGTGGAACTGACGTTTCGATCATCGTGCTGTGACTTTCTTTCCCTGAAGAAAAACAGAGCACAATGGCTGAAACGTCGGTTCCACTTATTATGACACGGCATGACCCAGAAAATGGAAAAGATCATGATACTAGCTGGGGAAACCTAAAAGAACAGAAGACGTCTGTCTGATACACAGAACTAAGAACTGATCTAGAATGTAATCATCATGAGGGCTTGAATATATGATTAAAAATGAAACAAATATATGAAGGGACATTTAGATGATATGTGAAGATTGGAATTGAGATGCTGAGGTCTGGACGTACTGAATTATGAAGGTATTTTGGAAACAGATGAAACATTTCTAAACTACACAGAAAGAAGTACAGGGACGCACTTGGAGTGGGAGGAATCACATCACAAATGTACACGGGACAAATCAACGGAGGAAACCCGGCAATACTCCAAAAAGTGTGTCGGAACCATTTTGCAAGCCCAGGTGTATTGATGCTACTAATAAACTACAGAGGACTCTATCTTTATCTCATTTCACTTTTGAGGAGGAAATAAACATTGAGGGATTAAGGGAATATCCCCCTCACCCCGCCCAATCACTCTGCTAAAAGGACGGCCATGAGGAGCACTTTTAAAATGTCTATTTGTGTCAAGGAACAAGCGTAAATCCAGACATGGACAATTTCAGGTGCACACACGATACCTTATATGAAAAGGGGAATTACATGTTTAGATTTTTGTCCTGCCCAGGCCACACCCTTAACATGCCCCCAGCAAATTTTAACCTGATACGGACAACTATGTTAAAATGAGCCTTTTCTAAAATAGCCATTTGCACGTGAATGCAATTTGCATGTGTAAGCGGTCCTGTTTACATGTGTAAATCACAAATAAGGCTTCTAAAATAGCCCCCTTAATACAGTGATAGATACTTTATAAGTAGAACCATCAAAACTTGATAAATAAGAATATGAAAACATGTTTAAAGGCAAAAGAGACAATGCATGAACAGCTGTTGGCTTCTGTTGACCTCAGAATCAGTTATTGCCCTTTTCATGCAACCTCCTATAAACCCCTTGAACAACGCAAAAATGCTGTTGCACACACTCTACAAGATCATTCCCATTCTAAGGCCCACCGCCTACCATACTTTTATATGTCTGTCAATAGAAATAGCTTATTATTCCCTTATTTATTATTTGCCTTGATCCTGATTTATGTTACGTTTTAGGCTGCTTGGAAGGAAGATCTGTCTGGGGTTTTCAGCAGAAAGTCCTTGTCACTCTTTTGTGCGGGAAGATGGAGGACTTCCCTAGAGCGAAGTGTTGAGCTCTGTCAAACTGCCGACAGCTACATCTACCTGAAAAATCAGTTAAGCGAAAGAATCGACAGTGATGGAGCTTTTGTCAGGAGTGTTAAGATCACAGTTGGAACATTTTGCAAGATATAGATTAACTCAAAAGAGAAGGTGCTTCATGAAGGATGTAGCCAGTGCGGTACGTTAACTGTTTGGCCATAATGAGGGTAATTTTAAAATGTCCTGTGTAGTTAATGCTTTTCTGAGTGATTGTCATGTCTATTTTGTACAGGAAAGTATGTGCGTATGTTACTTTATAAACAGGGGCATAAGTATTAGAAAATGTGTGTTAAATCTATGTGCAATCACTTACATCAGTCCTATGGCTGCTGTAAATGTCTGTGCCTACGAATAAAGGTATAGTATTTTATATTTTACGTGCGTAGTTCCATGCTCCTCACCTGTACATGTGCACATTAAAAGTACACACTACCGGCTCTATGTGCATACTTACAAAATAGCGACCGACTAAAGTACACGGGTAACGATGCATTTACACAGGTAAATCACTCAACTGCTTTGGTTTACATGTCTAGATGGTGGGTAACTTTCTGGGATTCCTTATAAGATTATCACTCTGCGAACATCTGCAGATGATGGCACTACAATGGATGGTGGGAAATAGATTTCAAATATATAAGAAGAGAAAAGTTCTGGTTCATTTGTTTATGTCTAAGTAGATCAAAATTTTGTGTTGAGGAAACCGCAGAAGGGTTGGGCATGCTTATTGTGGGTATGTTCTGTAGAGGCTGAATACCGTGGTGTTTCCAGTATTCTTTAACTTGAAGCCATTTTTGGGTCTTGATAAGCTGAAGCGGCAAACACATTTTTTTTCAAGTGCACACCCTTACTAGCTGCAAGTTACAGCTCCTCAAAGACTAATTGAGCAGCAGTTTTGTAAAATAGTTCAGTGTCAAAATTAGTCTGAGAGTGTCTTCGAAATGGTCAGCTTTTTGGGATGCCCATCTATGGTCTAAGAGCCATTTTTATTTGCGTATTTGATTGCCCTGGAAACCTGACAAACTGAGAAGTGGAGGGTTCTCCAAGACAGGATCTGAAAGCCACTGAAGCAAATGTCCTTTAGGAACAAGTTGTAAAGGTAGGAAAAAAAAATATTTTATGTGGGGCTCATACTAAGATTGTACCATACCCTTCGGAGGTCAAAACTTCATCTTCTGAGTCCACTGTAAGCCTCATGATCTTAATGGATTGAACTACAGAACCTGAAGCACTGTGAGAGAGAGAGAGAGAGAGAGAGAGAGAGGTCTGCTGGCCATGTGCATTGAAGGGCATTTAGTAAATCTTTGACTTCCTGTTATCGCTGCCTCCAGGCTACAGTATTTGATTGTGTCTCCTTGCTTTGTATTACTACCTCAAGCAGAGACTATTTATTAAAAAATGCTTTCCAAGTAAATAAAAAAAAATCACTTTCTTAACCGTCCAAGTCAATTTAAAAACCATCTTCAGCTAATTAGAACATGGTTCCCACAGGCATCTTGGAAAGGTCATTTTGTATATTACAGGCAGGCAATAGCAGACAATTGGAAACTAACAGGAGACACAGAACATACCGATCTTTGTAGTCAGCAAGACAGAATAAGTAATTGTGCTGAATTTAAAAGTTGCCTAGCTTGGTAAAGTATTTGTTTTTAATTGCTTAGTGGGAACTCAAACCTTGGAGGTGGTCAGCGATCCCATTATGATGGGCCTTGTTCAGCATTAAAACTCAGAGCCTGTAAGATACCCAATTCCAGGAGGGAGATTTTTTAGCCAGTCCTGATTTTGAACTTACATCTCAATGCATTATGTATTTTCAGTCCCTGATCCTGCCCATTAAAATCAATGCTGCTCCCATAATGCACCAGGATGGAGTTGTCAAATATCTGGGACTGGCCTAAAATCTCCATCCTCAAACTGGGTAACTTGGCAGCTCTGAAAACTAAGTGTTGGAAGCAGCAGAAAAATATGGTGACATCTGGACTCAGGGGAGATTGCTGTTTGGGATAGATTTTTCACCTAACTGTTCATCTCAGGAGCCCCGCGTTTCATCTTGCTACGCACTGCGAGCTGAGCAGAGTGTACGATGTAGACTAAGCCCAGTGAAATGCAACACCTGAGTTGCCAAGTTATCTGTTGCGTGTAATAAATTTCTAGCCGGGGGCAACAGATCCTTCCTCGACCATTTGTTTTCTATCTCTGTCCCAGAAGCAACTGAGATGAAATAAGAGCAAAACACACACAGAGTAAAACCTTACAAAGTCTGCTAAAGCTCTAGGAAGGCAGCCATGGGCCTGCAAGCCTGAGCAATCTCCCAAAACTCCCTTAAATTGCATGGTCGCAGCATCTACTTTTATTAGGAAAAAACTGCCACATTATACATTCTTTTGCCTTATCACTCTGAGTCATGCTTTTTGCTTTGCCTATATCTACATGTTACAGGTCAAGCTAAACACTACATGTTTCAGGTCCAGCCAAGTATAAACATATTGCTCACACTTAATCAGAACAACTTCCTGCAAACATGAGCTCCCTGTCTTGCAAGATGTAACCTTGACTGTCTCACTTATACATAAACATCCCTTGTAATACTGACAGCATATTCAGAGCTGTTCTCACACTAAACTTTCCCCATGAGACCCAAGCCCCCTGTCGAGTCCCTTTCTACATTATCCGGTTCCAAGAGGGAGATTTCAGGCCAATCCTGGCTTTCTGACAACTCTATCATGGTGCATTATGGGACCTGAAGCATGGATTGAAATGGATTGAATCAGGGATTATAAATTACACACTGATTTTGGGGTATAAGTTCAGAACCAGGATTGGCCAAAAAGTCTTCCTCCTGGAACTGGGTAACTTGGCATCTCTGCAATATAGTGCAACATATAGGCTGATAGGACTCTTCTTTGAACACTCATGATCAGATAATTCCGTGTCTATAGGGAGAGGATGGATCAGTCTTGGCAGAGCTGCCCAGATGCCCAGTTCCAAGAGGAGATTTTAGACCAATCTTGGGTTTCCGGAAACCCCATCCTTTTGCATTTTGAGACCACAGCACTGATTTCAATGGGTAAAATCGAGGAGTACAACTACCACACTGCTTTGGGATATAAGTTGAAAACTAGGACTGGATAAAAACTTTCCCTCCTGGAACTGGGTAACTAGACTGTCCTGTCTTTATTCTCCACCCACTGCATGCTGGAACATGTAGTTCCGTGACTTAAGAAACTGGAACTATGAATCCATGTCAGCAACAAGAGTAAAACCACTACTAGCTCAGCTTCTCCCTATCGACGTGGAGCTAGCTGTAGCTCTCATTTCAATCTGTTACTAAATATACTGTATCTGCTGTTTGGGCAAACGTCATATCATGCATGAAGCTTAGAGCACACATGGCCCTTCCAGTTTAAGTGTGGTCAACTTGGGTGCATTCTGGCCTTTATGCTTGCATATTCAAAAGTGCTTTCCATTCCTCCCTTTTTTAAGAGCGGACATGTCGACTGCACAGCTTTAGAAAGCTGCTATGGTCCTAATCAGTAGATTAAAATGTACTTGTTTATAAAGGCATAGAATATTTAAGTTGATGTTTAAGAACTTTTATTCAGTAGCTGCTTGAACTGTTGACTCAGAGCTAAAGTGTGATGTGGTGTTTGGTTGTTTGATACGAAGCCCATATATGCTTTTATATCTTCCTTGAATGACTAGGGAGAGGGGGAGTAATACATTTATAAATAAATAAATTAAATGAATTCTATACTCTGCCATAGTGTGGATGACTTGAAATTGCAACAACACTATCTATCTATATTTTTAAACCTGAAAACAGCAAAAATCATTTACCTGTGAGCTGAGAATCTGGTGTGTACATAAATAGAGTGCGCCGAGCCTCTATCCACCATAAATTAAACATGATTTTCCTTCCCTAGGATCTGAATCAAAAGGATGCACACCTGTTCCCACTGGATTTCTTTTTACCAACTTTGTTGAATTTTGCATGAACTCTCTTGAACAAAGAGTTGATGCTTGTGGATGCACGATGCCTGGATTCCCCCATTGGAATTGACAGTTCTATATTCATTCATCTCGAGAGCTGTTTAATAATAAGAGACAAAGATGAGCAGGGTCACAGGAGATGGCCTGGTCTGCAAGGGCAGTTCTGCTTGAGACCCTTCCAACTTCACACGATGTCTGGAACTATCTGCAGTGCAGTCTGTATACCAGCATATGGTATTTTGGACTATACACCAAAGCAAATCGTATAGTTCAACGTGTTGAGAAGAGTTTCCTCATTTTTCTCTCTTTTATATTTGTGCTTAAAATCTTATTAGTATTTATTGCTCAGTGAATAAATTGCACATTTTTGGGGGGAGGGGAGGGGGGACTTGTTCAAACTACTGTAACCATGCTACGAGCCCCCAGTGCAGGAGATAAACTACAGTCTGGTCCTGGGGTTGGAATCTGCGATAAGCAGTGTGGAATCTGTTTACTATTTGAGAACCTGACAGTACTTGTGACCTGCAACGGCCATTGTTGGAAAAAGGACACTGGGCTTTATGGACCCTTGGTCTGACTCTCTTATGTTCTTAAGATCGTGAGACCTTTACTTCTTCATCTTAAACATAATCAAAAGATGTACTGAGCATCTCAGACAGTGTGCATACTATCTTCGGATTCAGGAAACAGAGAAATCTATATTTATAAGGTCATGGAGTCTAACAAACTTCCTGAGTCATCACCATGGAAGGAAAACTGTATTTGCTACAGTTAAGCAGGAATGGAAGGAGAGCACTTACCATTGTGACACAGTTATTCCCAGGAGGAAGTAAAGAAGTGGAAGATGGGTTAACACTGGATGGACATGAAGGATTTGTACAGTGTCCAGGGCAGCCATAGGGTGACCAAAAGAGCCGTGGCTATTTTGGTTGCTGGAGATCACAGGCAGCTCTTGAATTGCTATAGCCTGTTACAGGTGTTTCTAGGGTTACCAACTTTTTCACCGAGAAAAACCCGACACCTGTGGCTCGCCATGCTCCACCCATTCTCCGCCCCTAGTCCCACCCCTGCCCCGCCCCCAGCCCCACCCACAAAAATTACCGAGGATACATGTAGGCTAACTTCCTTGGTCAGATAATAATTAAACTGGGAACCCCAAAATCCAAACATGAAATGTACAACACTGGAGAAATAAAACTATAAAGTCATTTCCTCTTGCACTAAAGAAAAACGCAAAGATGTTAGCAATACACACTTCCCAGACCAGACATATTCCAGTTAATAAATTCAAAATAATAAGTATTTTTCTACCTTCTGTTTGGGCATTTTATTTTTCAGTTGCAATTGCTCCAGTCACTTTCTTCTGGTTTCTTCGTGTCTTCTGCTAGCTATCCATTTGTCCTTTCTTCTCTTTTAGATGTTTTCCATTCTCTCTCTATTTCTGCTTTAACATACTGATTGTTTCCCTTTTGCTCTTTCCCCCAATTCTTTCCTTATTCCTTTATCATCCATTTAAATTTTACCCTTCCATTCTCAAGCCCCTCTTACTCTCCCAATACCCAGCCCATCATAGACTTTTCTTCCACACAAAATATTTTTTCCCCTCTCCATTCTCATTCCCCATCTATTCTAGTCCTCCCACAAAATCAGTTCCCTTATAGTTCTAGACCCACCCAGCATCCACTCCCTTCTAGTCCCATTCTCCCATGCCCCACATCAGCCCATTTCCAGTCCTATTCCAGCTCTTCATCAGCCCATTTCCAGTGCTACCCCTCACATCACAGACCATTTCCAGTCCTAGCCCCCCCCCCAATCACAGCCCATTTCCAGTCCAAGTCCCCCATCACAGCCTATTTCCAGTTCTGGGCCCCCCACCCTCACATCCCATTTGCAGTCCGAGTCCCCCCGCACCATCACAGCCCATTTGCAGTCCTAGCTCCCCCCCACCATCACAGTCCATTTGCAGTCCTAGCCCCCCTAATCACAGCCTATTTCCAGTCCAAGTTCCCCCCCCTAGCCCTTTTCCAGTCCAGGTCCCCCTCCCCATCACAACCCATTTCCAGTCCATGTCCCCCCCCCCACATAGCCCTTTTACAGTCCAGGTCCCCCTCCCCATCACAGCCCATTTCTTTCCAGTCCAATGCCCCCCCATAGCCCTTTTCCAGTCCAGGTCCCCCCCCTTCACAACCCATTTCCAGTCCAAGTCCCCCTAATCACAGCCTATTTCCAGTCCAAGTTCCCCCTCCCTCCACCATAGCCCATTTCCAGTCCAAGTTCCCCCCCCATCGCCCTTTTCCAGCCACGGTCCCCCTCCCCAGCACAACCCATTTCCCGTCCCTGTCCCCCCCCCCCCATAGCCCTTTTCCAGTCCAGGTCCCCCTCCCCATCACAACCCATTTCCAATCCATGTCCCCTCCCCCCCCATAGCCCTTTTAGAGTCCAGGTCCCCCCCCCATCACAGCCCATTTCTTTCCAGTCCAAGTCCCCCCCTCCCCCATAGCCCTTTTCCGGTCCTGGTCCCCCCCCCATCACAACCCATTTCCAGTCCAAGTCCCCCCCCCAGCCCTTTTCCAGTCCAGGTCTCCTCCCCCCATCACAGCCCATGCAGTCCTTGGCCTCCCCCCCCCCACCAAAACCGCGGCTGTCTGAGGCTTTAGAGGGAGCCGGGGAAGCCTGCGCGAGGCCCCGGCTCCCTCTGTACAGCCGCCAGTGTGAAGAGCCTTTTCCTTCACGCTGGCGGCTGTTTCTGTGAAGCCGCGAATGCTGGGAAAGGTTAAAGGGCATTGCCTTTAACCTTTCCCACCAATCGCGGCTTTACAGAAACAGCCGCCAGCGTGAAGGAAAAGGCTCTTCACGCTGGCGGTTGTACAGAGGGAGCCGGGGCCTCGCGCGGGCTTCCCCGGCTCCCTCTGAAGCCCTCCGGTGTGTGGGCCGCCCCGGGGAAGGGGTTTTTTTTTGGACGGGTTGGGAGAAAAGCCGGTTTTACCTCTGCGCCGGCAGCCGGCCTGGCCATGGAAAAACCGGCCAGGCTGGCTGAAAACCGGCCAGTTGGCAACCCTAGGTGTTTCAGTAATGTTAGCTTCTTTGAGGCCTACAATGCAATGCCACATTCATCAGTGGGCTCTGTGCAGTCAGTCCAGTAAGGCGGGAGTTTTAATCCTGACTTAGAAGCACATTTAACCGGACCAGGTTTCAGGATAGCCTTTCGGAGGTGTGGCCGCCAGAACCACACACAGAGTGAAGCTAATATCTCAAAGCTTAGGCTGGTTGCAGTGGCAATGATTGCACACGTCTTTAGCCTAGGAACGTATCGTCATAGAAACATGACGGCAGAAAAAGACCACATGGCCTATCTAGTCTGCCCTTCCATATCAACCACTACAACAGTCCCCTTTTTTCCTTTAGAGAGCCTCTGTGTTTGTCCCATGCTTTTTTGAATTCAGATACTGTCCTCATTTCTATCACCTCCACTGGGAGACTATTCCATGCATCTACCACTCTTTCTGTAAAGAAATATTTCCGCATATTACTCTTGAGTCTATTTCCTTTCACCTTCCACCTATGTCCCCTCATAGCAGAACTTGCTTTCAATTGATAGAGGCTCTCCTTCTGTGAATTTATGCCATGGAGGTGTTTAAACATCTCAATCATATCACCTCTATCCCACCTTTCCTCTAAGGTGTACATATTAAACTCCTTAAGTCTGTCCTCATATGCTTTATAATGAAGGCCACTAATAATAAAACATTTTTTCGAGAGCTGTTTTGGTTATTCCACGTAATCTTTATGTTTTTTGGTGCGCTGAATCCGAAAATGACCTCCATTTTGTCATAGGACATCACGTTTCCTGACAATTTAGGTAACTATGTTAAATAAGGCAATACCTCAAAATAAATGGAAATAGACTTATAAAATTAAAGTTTTATTACAATATTTTCATGAAAATCCTTTTTTGAACTGAAATGAGCTTACTTACACACACTAAACTCGATTCTTCTTCCTTGTGAGGCTCCTCTTGGTGCATTTACGCTTGTGAGTAGCATCTGGAATGTCTCTCTGAAGCATCCAACAGTAGTCTGCCATCATTGTAATGCTCCATTTTCCCTGGTATCTCCTTTCCATCTCTTTAATGTCTTGGTGGAATCGTTCACCTTGTTCCTCACTCACAACTCCCAAATTTTCAGGAAAGTAGTCAAGGTGGGACTGGAGGAAATGCACTTTCAAACTCATCAAGCAACCTAAAGCTTGAAAAGCTTTCAGCATTCGTCCGATGATCTTTTTGTAGTGAGGATCTTTGTTTATTGCCTAAAAATTTCTGTACGACTTCTTTAAATGCAATCCATCCTTCTTTTTGAGGATCCGTCATGGTATTGACAAACTCTTGATCAACTATAAGCCTTCTAATGTCTGGTCCGACGAACACACCTTCCTTCAATTTTGCCTCCGACAGGCCTGGAAACTTGGTGACCAAGTATTTGAAGCATTCTCCATCTCTTGGAAGTGATTTTACGAATTGCTTCATCAATCCCAATTTTATGTGGAGAGGTGGTAGAAGAACTTTATGGGAAGGTACCAAAGTTTCTCGGAGGACATTTTTTTCACCGACTGTTAGCACCCTCGGCTGCCAACTCTTCTTGGTCCAGTGATTTTGTCGGTCTCGACTGTCCCATAGACACAGAAAACAAGGATATTTGGTATACCCAGCTTGTTGCCCGAGCAGCATGCACAAGACTTCAAGTCCTCACACACTTGCCAACCATGGTCTTCATATTTAAGTTTACGAAGAACCAATTCCAAGTTCTTGTAGGTTTCCTTGAAGTGTACGGAATGACCTACAGGTATGGAAGCGTAAAAACCGTTGTGGAGTAAAACTGCTTTGAGACTTCTTTTTGAAGAATCTATAAAAAGATGCCATTGCTCTGAATCATATTGGATTTTAAATTGACCCATCATACCTTCGACATCGATGCAATAAACCAACTTGTCTTCCTGGGCGAAGTAAGGAACGAACTCCTTTTCACGATGTCTGAACCATGAAGATGACACTCCTGGCAACAAAAAATTCCTGCTTTTCAGCCTTGATCCGAGTAACTCAGTGGCATCTTTGGGAAGATTCAAGTCTCTTACCAAATCATTCATCTCCTCCTGAGAAAACAATTTTGGTCTTGTATCATCTTCAAAGTCAGAACTTGATTCGTCATCTGGTTCAGGAATGACTTTGCCTACATCGGAGCTAGGTATCTCTTCCAAGGTAGCAGGGGGCTTGGGTACTGGTATATCTGTGCCATGGGGGATGGGACGAATTGCCGAGTGAAGATTGGGGTATGAAATGGAATGCTTCCATTTGGAGTTAAACCCTTTCACATCGCATGAACAAAAGTAACAGTCGTCACTATGGTTCTTTTGCTCTCGCCATACCATAGGAATCCCATAACGGAAAGATTTTTTCTTACCCTTGAACCAGTTTTGGAGGTCCTCAACACACCGTTTGCACACTTTATGAGGCGCCCAGACTTTATCTTGATCTCCAAGTTTTCATCCAAAGTATGCAAAGTATACTTTTTTTTCACAAATTCTGTAATATTCTGCTGTTGCTTCAACACTGTATATTCACCACAGATGAAACAGAAACTGTCTGGCGAATTAATACACTTTTGCGGAGCCATAGCATAATGGTTGAAGAATGACGAGCTAACACGAATTGCGATGAAAAAGTGTGAACAGCCTAGAACCAAGAACCTGATGATGATTCGTGCACAAGTGTGGCATACAGGAGAGAGCAGCTCTGTGTCTGTACACGAGACGTCACAGTGCTGGTCACGCCCCCCTGCACTGACCGGATCTTCTGCTATCTGCCCTGTGTCTCCCTCCCACCGGATTCTTCAGGAAAGATTAATCCCTTCTACCATTAGAAGCATGGACTTAAAACTTGCTTAGCTTATGTATATATTGCCGATCATCAGATTTACAGTGCTATATTTTTTTTTACATAACCCTTTAAGGTTTTTTGGCATTTTATATCTTAAATGCACTTATGTGAATTAATTAATAGTAATTTGAAAAGATTTGATAAATTTGAAGACAATTTTGCATGTTGTGGCAAATCATGATGTCTAGGAGCTTTTTCAATATTTTATTTGTTTTCAGCACACCAAAATACATGGAAATTAGATGAAAATAATCAAACAGCTTTTTAGTCGCAGACCTGTGTAATTTTAGTAGCCACCCTCTGTACCGACTCCAACCTGTTTATATCCTTTTGAAGGTGTGGTCTCCAGAATTGCACACTATACTCCAAATGAGGTTGCATCAAAGACTTATATAGAGGCTCTATCACCTCCTTTCTTCTGCTGGCCATTCCTCTCCCTATGCACCCAAGCATCCTTCTAGCTTTTGCCGTCGCCTTTTCTACCTGTTTAGCTACTTTAAAATAATCTGACACAATCACACATAGGTCCTGCTATTCTTTTGTGCCCTTAAGGGCAAGGGAACTGATTCACCCCTATACCATATGACTTCCTTGGATTGCTGCAGCCCAAATGCATGATCTTGCCTTTTTAACATTAAATTTCAACTGCCAAATTCTAGATCATTCTTCAAGCTTAGCTAGATCCCTCCTCATGTTATCTACACCTTCCTGGGTGTCTACTCTGTTGCAGATTTTGGTATCACTCACAAAGAGACAAATCTCACCCGACAGTCCTTCCGCTATATCACTAACAAAGATGTTAAAAAGAATCGGACCAAGGACAGATCCCTGGGGCACACCACTGGTAACCTCCTTCTCCTCAGAGTGAGCTCCATTTATCTGTACTCTTTGCCGCCTCCCACTCAACCAATTTCTAATCCAAGCAGTAACATTAGGGTCCATCCCTGGTGTGCTCAGTTTGTTTTTAAGTTACCTGTGAGGAACAGTGTCAAAGGCTTTACTGAAATCTAAATACACCACATCTAGGGCTCTCCCTCGGTCCAACTCCCTGGTCACCCAGTCAAAGAAATCTATCAGATTTGTCTGACAAGACCTGCCCCTGGTGAATCCATGCTGCCTCGGATCTGGTAATCTGTTGGACTCCAGAAACCTCACTATTTTCTTTTTTCAGCAGCGTTTCCAATAATTTACTCACCACAGAGGTTAGACTAACTGGCCTGTAGCTTTCAACCACATCCTTACTTCCACTTTTGTGTAAAGGCACCACATGTGCTTCCATCCAGTCCTCTGGCACCACTCCCGTCTCCAATGAGGCATTGAAAAGGTCAGTCAGTGGAGCTGCTAGAATATCCCCAAGTTCCCTCAGTAATCTTGGGTGTATCCCATCTGGTCCCATTGCTTTGTCTACTTTAAGTTTAGGGTTCCTCATGAACACAGTCTTTGGAAAATCGTTCAAGATGCCCCTCGCTTCTGTTCCTATTTGTGGGTGTTTTCTGAGGTCCTGCTCCTGGTTATCCATCTGTGAACACAGAACAAAAATATTTGTTAAGAAATTCCTCTTTATCCTCATCAGCTTCTATATATTCCATTTGCAAATGCAATGTGTCTTTGAGTCAGTCCTGACTCCTGGTGACCCAGAAGCTCCTGGGTTTTCTTGGCAGTGTCACTGGAAGTAGATTGACAGGCCTTTCTTCTGAGGCAATGGAGGGTTAAGTGACTTGCGCAAGGCCACAAGGAGTGCTAGTGGGAATCAAACCCTGGTTGCTTGGTTGCCAAGCCAGTGTTCGAACCACTAGGCTACTCCTCCACTCCATATTCCATTTACAAAGGGGTAAATAGCAGGTCTAGCTTTAAACGTATAACTGGCCATTTGAAGTTCTACACAATTTGCTACTTGGAAATCATCAGATATGATCATGCTGAAGTCTCTCTTCTGGTCACTGAACATTAGTTTGTCACACCTCTTCCCACCCGTTGCGGGCTTTTTGGATTTATGCACTCCAAATGGATTGCACTTATAGTCGTCCACATGAATGGAGCGCTCTATATTCCTGTAGCACTCTGAGCCTAGCGCTGGTAGTAGTAAACTACTAACTTTGGAAGTCACCATTTTATTTCCATAATTTGGAATACACAACAGCTCCTTTAGGCATTCAACCTTCCCCAGGTCCCCTCTGATAGGCTGATTTGGTCCTGGTTATGACCCATGGTATGTAATCCTATTTTTCTTAGGGCTTCCAAACTTTTCCTAGGGATCCCACCTTTGGCTGGAGTTTGAAATGAGTCACTTCAGTGATGGACTAGTACACTCTACCCCACCCCAGGAAATCATTACTATATAGGCACATGACACAAAATTGACTAGTGAATTTGTTCCTGGAAGGAACTCTGGGCCGTTGTTGCCTAACCCTGTCCTGGAGATACTCTTAGCCTGTTAGATTTTTCAAGAATGCCAAGTTAAATATGGATGAGATAAATTTGTGTACAACAGAGACAATGTATATGCAAACCTAATCATGCTTGAGATAGACTTTCACATAGTGGAAGAAGTATGTGGGATTATCCTGAAATCTGGCCTGTTTGCGGCCCATGAGGACTAAACTCATACACTACTTCAATGGGGAAACAGAGCTATTGGTCCTTGCATTCAACACTTAAGAGCAAGGGAACTGATTGCCTTAGCTCACGCCTTTCTGAGAAGTTCAAGATGACTTACATTCAGGTATAGAAGCCGTTTTCCTGTCCCCGAAGGGCTTATAATCTAAAGGAACAATTTTTGAAACTGTCAATATTGAAATGCCACGCAGTCAGACATCAAATCAAACAACAAAGTCAAAACATAATACCCGTGAATCCATTTATAGAGGAAACAACATTCTCACAATTATCATTTTTCTGTCGGGATCCGCCGACCTGAGACGGGGAGGAAAAGCTCCCCTCTCTATGTTGGTAGAAGCCTTTTCTTTATTTTCAAAATTAATTAAATAAAAAGTAAATAGTAGTGTTAAAGACACTTATCTGCAAAAGTGGACCATATCCGTTCAGCAAAAGGGCATCAAAATTCCAATTTATTGTGTGTCATTACATTTTTGGAGGTTTTTTCTTTCATTCACGCAGTCAGACATGGCATATTGGTGGGATATCCAGCTGTTGTAGACACCCAGTTAGCTACCTGCGGGTAAAACTAGGCAAAGCAAAAGCTGGCCTAGTTTTATCCGAGGGAGCTAATCAGGTAGCTGGGCTATATTACCACTTTTTTACACTCTGCTACACTAAGAGCTCTACATCCTCCAGCAATGAATTATGGAGTTTTATTATGTATTGACTGAAAACATTATTTTCTCCAATTAGTCTTAAATGTGCCACATGATAACTTCATTGCATGTCCCCTAGTCTTTCTTCATTTTGAAAGAGTAAATAACCAAGCTATGTTTACCCCTTCCACTCCATTCTTTAATTTATAGACCTCTATCATATCTCCCCTCAGCCGTCTCTTTTCCAAGTTGAAGAGCCCTAACCTTTTAAGCCTTTCCTCGTAGGGGTGTCCTTCCATCCCCTTTCACCATTTTGGTAACTTTTCTAATTGTGTTATCCTGGATTAGCTTATTGCACGGTGTCCTGCTACTGCCAAGATATCAGCTGTTGTATTCTGTACAATCAGGCATATTATTCCTTCTGGCAACCCTATGTATAGACTCCTTCCACAGTCCCGAACTGATGAAGGGACTACCTAGAGGAGATATTATCCACCCATCAGAGATTCAAAAAGTCTCCACTTACCACCACAGCACAAATACCATCTGGTTATTCAGAGGCATCCTCAGATCTTACCTTCTATTTCCACTTCCACCTGATTTTGACATGTTCATGGAGTAGCAATCTTCCGGTTCCAGCAATCCATAACTGTTTTTGCTTAATTTAAAAACCAGATGGCTATCCTGGCTGAGCTATTAACTGCCCCAGACTAGGTTTACGCATCAGAAAGATGCAGATGGTTTCCAGTCACCACGGTTGGAATATGAGGGGATGGCTGGGTACATTAACTACATAATTCCACTGTTGTGACTCTTGTGTCTTACAGTCATTATTGAAACATTCTGCCATTGTTTGAGGTTGCTAAGCACAAACTGCAGTCTAATCTCTGAGCCTTTGAGAGAAGACACTATACAGGTTATTCAGTCTGCCTGTTGTCTTCATTTCTGCTACACAGACCAGAACATTTTTTGCTCCTCTGAGGAAACTCCTTTTTTCATATTTCTTAACAGAGAAATATTCCAGTCCATTTTGCAGTCTACTGGGAATGTCATCTTCCCCCATCTTTATTGCATTTCTCCTTTTCTGCACTACAATGTCTGGTTTTGGGTCCACCTGTTCATAAGCAGTGAGGGTGTGAGTTGCATTCTGTTCCCTGAGGCCTCAGGTTTGTTTTCTGAACTGTAATTTCCAAGCATTCTGTGTACAAGCATTAAGTGAGTGTTTTTAAAGAGAAGTTAAGGCCACAAAGTTCCACCACCTATCTTGAGCATGTTCCCTCCTTTCACTGTTACCCAATACTTTCCACACTAAGGCATATGCTCACCATATCATGCGGATCATTTACTTAGTGTGCTTTTTTGGATTAGATCCTACTTCTTTAAGGAGTAGCTTAAGATGGGTTATATTTAAGTACAGTAGATGTTCCCTTGCCCCGGGGGGTTATAGTTTGTACCTGAGGCAACCGAGCATTAAGTGACTTGCCATGATCAAGGAGCAGTGGTGGGATTTGAACCTTGACCGGTTTTCATCCCACTGCTCTAATCATTAGCTACTGTTATGTGAATCCAAAAATATCAAACTCCATTCTCAGAGTGAAGCTTAAACATGCTGTGCCCGATATGCAACAGGGCAGGCTATGCGCTTCTGCGGCACCTAGCCATGCCTGCTGACCCCAATCCCAGATATTCAGTGCTGTGGTGACGGCGCTGAATATCCAGGTTTGGCACAGAGAGGAAACTCCCGCAGAGCCTAAATAGTGCACCGCTACCAGGTTAGCATCTTCAGCTAGAAGTAGGCGAGCCAAAAGCTGGCCTAATTGTAGTCACGGATCATTAACCAGGTAGTGGTGCAATATCGCCACTACCCAGTTAGCAGCAGTCTCCGCCTCTGCTCCCCCCCCCCCCCATAATGCCCCCAACACGCCCCGATGCCAACCGGATAGCATCCGGATGCATAGGGGAGTTAGAACACTAGAATTAAACTGCGTGGAAGAAAGGCCTGGCAATCTACTTCCGTATGTTGCCCCAAAAACCCCATGGATAGTTACAACAAAAAACAAATTGCACTATAGTGCTGGAAGATGAGACCCCCACATTGGAAGACATTCAACTGGCTACTGGGGAGGAGATGGAGACTTTTCAGAATACAACCAGCATTTATGATGTGATTGGAACAAAGTCTTCGAGACATCTGACTGCTGATGTAGCTGTGCATGAAATGAGAGTCAGAAATTGCAAAGATGTCGTACATATTGGGGCATGGAACATACGAAGCATGAACCAAGGGAAGTTGGAGGTGGTCAAGAATGAAATGGAACGTGTACAACTCGATCTGGTGGGTGTCAGCGAACTGAAATGGACTGGCATCGGGCACTTTGCATCTGATGTTCCCATGGTCTACTATGCTGGAAATGAAAGACAAAGAAGAAATGGTGTTGCATTTATAATTAAGAAGAAATTTGCAAGAACTTTAATGAAATACAATGCAATCAGTGAACACTTAATTTCTATTTGTCTACGAGGAATGCCCATCAACACAACTATAATTCAAGTATATGCCCCAACAACAGCTGCAGAAGAGGATGAAATTGAAGAGTTCTATGAACAAGTACAAGCTGAAACTGACAGAACATGCAAACAGGATATCCTGATAGTCATGGGTGACCGGAATGCAAAAGTTGGCAACAAAAAAGAAGGCAAAGTGATCGGAAAATATGGACTTGCAAACAGAAATGAAACTGGAAAACGAATTCTGCAAGACCAATGATGTATTCATCTGAAACACCTTCTTCCAGCAACACAAGGACTTCACCCAATAGGTTGTACAAAAATCAAATTGACTACATCTATGGAAGTCAACAATGGAAGAGCTCTATAATATCAACAAAGACAAAACCTGGAGCTAACTATGGTGTAGAACACAAACTACTAGTATGTAAACTCAAGCTAAAGCTGAAAAAGAGCAAGCCACTCATGAATGTAGCAAAATATGACCTTGAGAATATACCACTGGAATTTAAAGACTGCCTGCAAAATCGATTTGCTGCTTTAGATACAAATGACCAGAGCTCCAGAAGAGTTATGGAATGACATCAAGAAGGTTGTGCTGGAAGAAAGTAAGAATTCTTTACAAAATGTGAAAGAGCAAAAATGGCCAAAATGGATGATGGAAGAAACTCTGAAAACTGCCCAGAAACGCAGAGTAGCTAAAGCCAGAGGAGAAAGAGAGGCAACTGCAGAACTCAACAGAGATTTCCAACGTGCAGCAAGACAAGACACGGAGAACTACTACAATGACACATGCAAAGAAATAGAAACAGAAGAGGAAGGACAAGATCTGCTTTCCTAAAGCTATGAGAGTTAAAGAAAAAATTCCAGCCTCGAATTGGAATGTTACAAGATGCTCCAGGATCCATGTTGAATGATGTTGAGAAGATCAATGAAAAGGTGGAAAGAATATACAGTCATTATATGATAAAGATGAAGTGGACGAATTGCCATTTCAACTTGAACCTTATGATCCGGAACCATTGGTGATGAAAGAGGTCGAAGCAGCACTGAAAGCCTTATCAAAAAACAAAGCACCAGGCATTGATGGCACTTTCAATGAAGTATTATGGCAATCTGATGCAGCTGTTACCATATTTAAAAAGCTCTTCCAGGAAATTTGGATGACAACATCATGGCCAACTGATTGGAAAAGATCTGTGTTTATACTAATACTAAAGAAAGGTGATCCAACTGATTGTGGAAATAATCACACAATCAATCTGATCCCAAATGCCAGCAAGATTCTACTTAGGATTATTCAGCAGAGCCTACAACCATACCTGGAACGAGAACTGCCTGAAGTGCAAGCAGGATTCAGGAAAGGGCGAGGAACTAGAGACATCATCGCAGATGTGAGATGGATCCTTGAAAAGATTAAAGAATACCAAAAGGATATCTATATATATTTTATTGACTACAGCAAGGATTTGACTGTGTAAACCAGGGGTCTCAAACACGCGGCCCGCGGGCCGCATGCGGCCCGCGAGACAACTTTGTGCGGCCCGCGACGGAGGAAAACAAAAAAAACCCCAAAACCCTGGCTTCTGCTGCTGCCGTTGCAGCGGCAGAATCAATTGTCAAATTCAAAAAAAAAAACTGACTTCTGCTGCTCAAGCAGCTGTCCTGCGGCCCCTTCCCCTCTGCCCGGAGATCCGACTCTGCTCTATCAGCGGCGTGCTTTTCAAGCCGCAAAGAGAGTATTCCCCTCTCGCGCGGCTTGAAAAGTGAATAGGCTTAAACCGCGCGAGAGGGGAATACTCTCGTCGCGGCTTGAAAAGCACGCCGCTGATAGAGCAGAGTCGGATCTCCGGGCAGAGTGGAAGGGGCCGCAGGACAGCTGATTTTGCTGCTTGAGCAGCAGAAGTCAGTTTTTTTTAAATTTGACAATTGATTCTGCCGCTGCCACGGCGGCAACGGCAGCAGCAGAAGCCAGGGTTTTGGGGTTTTTTTTGTTTCCCTCCTTCGCTGGCCGGTAATGAGCTATGGAGGGGCTGACTGAAATGGGGTAATGGGGGTTAGGACTGGAAGTGGGCTATTGGCAGGGGGGGGGTTATGACTGGTAATGGGCTGGGGGGGGTTATAACTGGTAATGGGCTATGGTGGGGGCTAGGACTGGAAATGGGCAGATGGGGGTTAGGACTGGAAGTGGGCTATTGGCAGGGGGGGGGTTATGACTGAAAATGGGGTGATGGGGGTTAGGACTGGAGGTGGGCAGATGGGGGTTAGGACTGGAAGTGCGCTATGGGCAGGGGGGGAGATGACAGGTACTGGGCTATGGAGGGGGCTAGTACTGGACAGGGGCAGATGGGGGTTAGGACTGGAGGTGGGCTGATTGGCTGATTGGGGGGTTATGACTGGTAATGGCCTATGAGGGGATGTAAGTGAAAATGGGGTGATGGGGGTTAGGACTGGAAGTGCGCTATGGGGAGGTTAGGACTGGTAATGGGCTATGGGGGGTCTAGGACTGGTAATGGGCTATGGGGGGGCTAGGACTGGTAATGGGCTGGGGGGGTTGCTAGGACTGGAAATGGGCTGAGTGGAAGGGGGGCTTGAACTGGTAATGGCCTATGAGGGGAGGGGGGCTGTGGGGTAAGACTGGAAGTGCGCTATGGGAGGAGGTTAGGATTGGTAATGGGCTGATGGGGGCTAGGATTGGAAATGGGCTGATGGTGAGGCTAGGATAGGACTGGAAATGGACTGATTTATTTATTTATTTATTTATTTACATTCTCTTATATACCGCGCTATTCTGCATCAGCGCGGTTTACATTGAACAAACCGAAATTACATTGAACAGGGTATTATAACTTGGAGAAAACTATTTTACAGGGAACATGGGCTATGGAGGGTTAAGTGGCTTGCCCAAGACCACAAGGAGCACCTGTGGGACTAGATGCAGGGACTAGATGCAGGGACTAGATGCAGGGACTAGAAAGGAGCAGATGCTGGGTGGGGCTGGAACTAGAAGGGAGCTGATGTTGGGGGAGGATTAGAATGGGATGGAGCTGGGAAAGTGAAATGGAGAGGGGAAAAATATTTTGTCTGGCAGAGAAGACAAATCTACAATTGGCCAGGTATTGGGAGAGTAAGTGGGGATTGAGGATGGAGGGGTAAAATTTGAGTGGATGAAATAGGAATGAGGAAAGAGCAAAAGGAGAAAGATTAGTATGTTAAAGCAGATGTAGAGAGAGAGAATGGAAAAAAACTAGAAGAGAGAAGAAAGGACAAATGGACAGCAGACGATGGAGATAGCAGAAGACACGAAGAAACCAGAAGTGGCTGGAGCAATTGCAACTGAAAAAAAATGCACAAAAGGTAGAAAAATATCTCTTTATTTTGAATTTATTAACTGGAATATGTCAGCTCTGGGAAATGTGCATCATTAATGTCTGTGCTTTAGTACAAGAAATTAATTTATAGTTTTATTTCTACAGTGCTGAGGTATTCTGTGTAATTCCTATTTGACATTGCTACTTGTTCTCTTTTCCCAGTAGGTCATGTATTGTTCTCTGAAATGTATTGATTTAATATTTGCAGTGTTGCCTTTTGATAGGTAGGGTCTGGTGCTTTGTGAGTCCTGGTAGTGCTGTTATGATACGGGGGGTTTGCTATGGGTTCCAAATGGGCAGTGTTAGTAGTAGTTCCTAATGTGCCTGGCGGTTGGCACTGGATTATAGTAATATAGAAATTTTCTAGTCTTTCTTTATCCATGCACTCATTATGCAACATTATGCAAATATTTATGCAAATGAGGCCCCGTGTCTTATGCGGCCCCCGGGTTACTTTACAAGTCCTCATTCGGCCCTCAAAGCAATTTGAGTTTGAGACCCCTGGTGTAAACCATGAGAAACTCTGGGCCACATTAAGAAGCTTGGGTATACCAGAACATCTGATTGTTCTCTTGCACAACTTTTACATTGATCAAGAAGCAATAGTTCGAACGGAACAAGGAGAAACAGAATGGTTTAAAATCAGCAAAGGTGTAGGACAAGGCTGCATACTTTCCCCCTACCTGTTTAATTTATATGCAGAATAAATCATCAGAGAAGCAGGACTGTATGAAGACAACCAAGGTGTGAAGATTGGTGGAAGATTCATCAATAACCTTCGCTATGCTGATGATGCCACATTACTGACTGAAAGTGAAGATGATCTGAAATATTTGCTTCTCAAAATCAAAGAACATAGTCTTAAAATGGGCCTGCACCTTAATATAAAGAAGACAAAGATCCTGACAACTGGCAAAATTAATAAGCTCATCGTCGATGGAGAAGAAATTGAAATAGTGGACAACTTTAACCTACTTGGATCAACCAATAATGGCTATGAAGAACCTAGAAAAGATTCTCCATATAAAGATTCAACTTGTTCAAGCCATGGTATTTTCAATAACGTCATATGGATGCGAAAGTTGGACAGTGAAAAAGATAGACAGGAAGAAAATTAATGCCTTTGAATTATGGTGCTGGCGACGAATACTGTGTATATCATAGACTGCCTGAAGAACAAAGCAGTCGGTACTAGAGGAGATCAAACCTAAGCTTTCTTTAGAAGCTCAGATAACAAGACTTCAATTTTCATACTTTGGACACATCATGCGAAGAGAGAGATCATTAGAAAAATACATCATGCTTGGCAAGGTAGAAGGTCAACGCAAAAGAGGAAGGCCAGCAATGAAATTAAGCAATAAAATAACAGCAGCTATGGGTGCCAGTCTGTCAATAATGAGCCGCCTGACTGAAGACTGAACACAGTTTAGGACAGCTATCCAGAGGGTCACCATGAGTCGATACTAACTCGATGGCAATTAACAACAACAGCCATTATGTAGTCAAACCCCCCAAATGGGGCATAATTGCGTTACTTAATATCTGAATGAGGTTTTTTAATACTGAGGGGAAAAGGGAGTTGGGGGTAGGGAGCAGGAAAAGTTACTTGTTCTCACTTATGCCCTGGTTAGCTTGCTGCAAAATAAAATTGACCAGGTCCTTGTCAATTTAAACCTCTTTACTTTAGAATCATCTAATGCAGGTACCGTGGCCAAAGCTTTTGGACTTCTGAATGCTTCCTTTCCCTTTTATCCTACTTTCCAATCTTTGTTTAGAATGCTATGCACACCAAATACAGGGTGTTGAATACTGATCCATTCTCCCCCCACCCCCAATACCATGGAGTCACATGACCAGCAAGTAAGCTCAGTTCTAGGAACCGTTTGTGACGGCTTTGTTTACAAATGAGTTGTGATGATCCTAGTGGTCTAGTGTTCATGTTTTTTGTCTCAATTCCTTCTGCTTTCCAAAAAAGCAAGAGGAAAGAGTTAAAGAACATGACATTCTTGAGGAAGCAAAACTTACACGAGGAGGCAGAAAGAAGAATGAGCTGGATCCAAATGAAGTTCCCCTACCCATAGTTGCCTCTGACTACTGAACCTCTGGCGAGGGACAGGAAGAAAGATCTGGGATTGAGGAATAAAAAGGTAGGTATAAAGCAGCGGTAATAGGCTACTGCAGGGGTGTCAGTCCTCCAGTCCTGGAGCTCTGAGGATGGTTGTATGTCCTACTGCACTGTTTGCAATCATCTCATGAATAGTCATTAAGGAGACACCTGGGCAACAGGAACAGAACCTTTGGGTGTGAAGTGGAGGCAGATTTGTTTCCTATGGTTTTGAGCTGAGACCTTGTTCACTTGATTAGGATGTGAATGGATCATAGACATGAGTTGTGGCAGCCTGTAATCTGGCATTTTTGGGGTGAATGTTAAGTTAGACAGGCAGGGCCAGTCTTGCATCAACACCTATCCTTTTTTTTGTCCTTCACCCACCTTTTCCCTACTTTGTCTCTTCTCTGGATCATGCATATGGCCTGCTTCCCCCTCCCTCTTCCTCCCCTCTCCCCCCCAAAAAAAGACTGGCGAGGTTCCTTCTCTTCTGGATGAGACACATGGACTTGTATTATATGTGCTAATTTGCAAACTCGTCTTGCTGTTGAAGTGCCTCTATTATGGTTTGTGTGACTTGCTGTGACAATAGGGCAGTCCTTAATCTTTAGATTCTCTACTGTGTCAAGTAGAACCTAGTCACTAAACCTGTCTAAAGCAAAATTCACATAAAACTGTGGAGAGGATGTGGTTATTCATAGCTACCTGCAGTGTGGTGCCACGACTGAGCCTTCATGATCAGATGCTGCCCTATGTCCCACCTGTGGGTGGAACTTTGAAATCAGACTTTTTGCCCTTATGACACATGATCAGTGTTATCCCCTCAAATCCGTCTTCCATACCTCCCTGACAAGGAAAATGGAAGCCATGAAGATGGTGCAACAGCTGAAGGAGCAAACCCCAAAGAAGGAGGTAGCTACTGGCGATGCTGTGCCCATGGACACAATAGAAGAAAATCCCAGTGTGGGAGGAAGAAGGTAGATGGCAACTGTTACCTTCTGTGGATATAAAGACTGGGGGTGCCACATGGGGTAATGTTGATTTCAATGGATTCTCCTAATCTCCCATAAGACCTATTAGTTGAACACCTTAATCTTTAAGGGAATCTTTCACTTCAAAGATACTAAGGTCAAAGTTACCCCTTAATTTTCTAGAGTAGGTATATTTTTTGAAATATAGCAGTGTGACACCATGACATTCAATGAGGGATCCCCTCAACCTAATCACTTGGTATCACTGTCAGCACGGAGGAGCTTTGACTAAAACTTCCAAATAAGGAATGGAAAATGTACAGTAGCAGGTGTGCATGACATGAGCTATGTACCAGGGGTATGTGGTAAAATGGAAATGGGGCCAAGTGAAGCTGGCAGAATAAGTAAGAAGCACGCATGCAGTGACTTTGACAGAACTGCAATCTATTATATGGTAAAATTGCTGCAAAGTACATTTTACCCAAGGACTTTGTCCCTGGAAACTTGAGTATCAAAGGCCATTCAGTTTGTTTTCCACGGGAAGTGCCTGCTAGGCTGGTCTCTTCTGTAACAGGGTAGCTCGAGCAATTGGAGATACTCCAATCCTCACCCCCTTAACCCCCACACCACCCGCATCCCATCAACCTTTCCTCCCACTCCAAAAATCCCCACACAAATACCCCTACTCCTTAGTAAGAAATAACAAATGCAGAGGAAGAGGGTGGTGGGGTTGCTTGAGATAACGAGGGCGTGCAGATGTGGTATATGTGCTTTCCCCCATGCACATCATCTGTGCGCACCTGTACACGTGGTAAAGGCAGGGTTATGGACCTCATTAAAAAGCCAGTACCAGCTTGATGGCGCCCACCCCTATAATCAACACTGTTCTCGCTGAAACATTATTTATTGAAACAGAACAAGAAATGGAGAATGAGAAGTCACAACGTAGTCCTGTATAACTTTTTTCTTCAGATCTCATTTCCCTTTGTGGCTTCAGGTCGAGCAGAGGCACTGATGAGAGGTTCTGGTGGCAAATCAGGAGCTATGTCCCTGGCATGCTGTGATTCAACGCTATGTTGTGCAGCATGCAGCACACTGCAGCAATGTCCCCAACCTTTTCAGGTGTGTATTGCAATGCTTCCCCCCCCCCCAATGGTCCAGACAACAGAAGCAACTCTTGAGGACTCCAAAAGCGTAGTCTGACACACTGCGTAGCAATGTGCGCCTCATTGTAGCACCTCTCTGCAGGTGTGCACAGTGGCAAGAGGAGTCAGCAAGCATGACTTACACCCATATTCGGCATCCCCTATGCATAGAAATGAAACAAAATAGCTTATATAATGTACAAAATATAATAGTATAACAGTATAATGTCATAGCTTATATAATATGCCAAAATATACAGTTGTTCCCACTTCACGAAAGTTTCAATGCACCTATGCAAGACTTACCCAGGAGCCAACCTTCACTGTACATTCCCTCTGCAAAGTTACGGTCACGTGCCGAGTTGCAGAGGGTATGGGAATCATGGAGGGGGGTCAGAAACGGCAGGTCATCTCTGATGAAGCACATGGCCTGCTGCGGACAACAAGGTGGCTGCACAAAGCTGCTGCTTTTAAAATACTACCACTGTCTGCCTTTTCCCCCCAAGACAGAATCGGCAGCAGCAGGGGGTGGTTTGGCATGGGGGGAGTGGGGTGGTGCAGCTGGGGGTCCTGCCTGGGGTGGCAGAAACCCTTGAGTTGCCTCTATTTCCAGGTTCCTTCCACTTCCTGGATTCTTTGAATTCTCTACCTGCCTTAGACTAGTATGAAGAAGGCAAAAGCGAATATTTTTCCTTGGCACAAACCTGCTTCTTGGTAGAAGATGAGGAAAAACCTCTCCCTCCTAAGTACTTTTATACTCTATGGCAAATGCTACAGTCAGGCTTTTGCAGACCTTTAGGTGTTTCTAAGGGCCTCAGTTCTCAACCTTACTCCTTGAGCACAGCCTAGTGGTCAGGTTTCAAGTTTACCATTCATGTGGCTCTTTATGGTATACATGTGCAAGGGCAGGCCATCCACTAGGCGGTTGCCTAGGACTGCAGGGCCCACTGGGTGCCCCCCTTCTCAAAGAGAAGCACCAGTTCATCACTGCCTGGTCTGCCATGCCACCCCCTTCCCGGCATCCATTTTCTCAACTGGGGGGAGGGGGCAGCCCAGCGAGTCCTCTGCTGCATCAGGCTCTAAAGTGCCGGAGCTAGCACCCTCATGGCCTACTGCTCCTGTCCCCCTCTGGTGCAACATCCTGCTGCTCCTGCCCTCCTCCAACAAAAAGTTACATCAGAGGTGGGCAGGAGCGGCAGGCCATGAGGGTGCTAGCAAGGGCACGTTAAAGCCTGACGCAGCAGAGGCATCACCATGCCACCCCTCCTCCCACCACATAAGAAGATGGATGCTGGGGGAGGGGGCATAGAGGGTCTATCTAGGGCAGCAGAAACCCTCGGGCCAGCCCAGTACATATGGGTCCAAAAAGGACAACACAACATGTGAATAAATGTAATTGGTTGGCCACATATCTATAAAATGGAGCCATATTTGGGGTGGGGTGGGGCAGGACTGCAGTATTAAAACGCTTAATTACCTCTGTGTTTTTAGGCCTGCTGGTAATCCGGTATTGCTACTGTATTAGCCATGTATCTGCTGCTGCCTGTATTCAGTGCTGCTGAAGACATATATTACATGGTGGCCAGAATTTAAATAAGCCAACAGTCACCCCCAGGGTCAGCGCTGCCTGGTAAGCCGGGTAAGCCAGGCAGGGGGTGCTGGAGATAAGGGGCACCGAAATTGCGGCAGACAGGCCAAGTCATACACATTAGTTATTTGCCCGCATTCTCTCAGCAATACAAAAGGAAAACAAGCTGAGCCTGCAAGTCAATTCGTGCCAATGACGGCTCCGCTGATCGGGCTCCGCTCCTCCAGCACCAGTAGAGCCATCAGTGCATACCAACTTGCAGCCTGGTCCCATTCCCCCCCCCCCCCTACACAAACTTCCTGATCAGAAAAATGAATTGGCCAGAAAACAAAGGTAGAAAAACAAATTTTATTTTTCATTTAGTGGTTGGAATATGTCAGTTTTTGGAATTTATATTTGCTATCTCAATATTTAGCTTTTCACACCCTCCTCTCTTCCCTGCATCAAACATTCATGTTCTGTTATTGATTGTTTCATGTGAGACAACAAAACTGTTTGTGATCATTTCAGAAGGGGTCCAAAGTGCCCTGGCATGGAAAAAGCAAAACTAGGCTTGTAGAGCACAAGATCACAGAAAATTCATTTATTGCAGGGCTTGAGTTTTCTGTGGTCTGTAATTATGTATAGATAACAGTAAGTCTTTCTAGCTCTACAGGGGCTGATATTTTCTTTAGAAAAAGATATTTGGTGCTTTAAGGATCCTGAAGGGTCAAGCATAATTGACAGTTGGGTTTCCATCAAAGTCCTACTGTAATAGACAAATTGGTTTAAGGCCTGGACTTGTGATCCCCAGCCAGCTCTAGTTTTCCACCTAACCAAATAGACCAGAGATTTCCAACTCCAGTCCTGGAGGGCCGCAAACCAGTCAGTTTTTCAGGATATCTCTAATGATATGCAGGAGATAAATTTGAATACAAGGGGGCAGTACATGCAGATATATTGCATGCATATTCATTAGGGACATACTGAAAACATGACTGGTTTGCAACCCTCCAGGACTGGAGTTGGAGACCCCTGAAACAGACTAATAAGCTTGGTCAGTGAAACAGGTGTAGGAGTATAGTGAGGATAAATATATAAACCATATTTGCATGTTAAATGGCATTTTACTTTAAAACATGCCCTACTTTTATATGTACAGTACTGGCACACACTTGGTATAGTAGGCATGCATGGGGGTGGGGGTTTAGGTAGTGGGGTTTAGGTAGTGTGGGTAGAGTTACAATTTGTGCCCACATTATAAAGTATTTGCCAATACTTAGAGCTGTTTTCACTTTCAAGTAGGTGTAAAGCTAAGCTTCCGTCTAGAAGTCTAATGGTCAGAGCAGTAGGCTGAGAACCATTGAAGATGCCTTTTGAAGCCCACAGCTGCTCCTTGTGATCATTTATTACTTAATTTTATTTATTTATTTAAAGTAGTTCTAGCCCACACTATCTGAACTTTTAGGTGGGTTACAATATAACACATACAAAATATTACACAATAAAATCAATAAAACAAATCTGGAAAAAAGGCAAAACTGGGCACAACCTAAACATCTAATGCGGGGACAAAACCAAACAAATTCTTCTCATTGCATGTATTTGCCTTGTATGACCAGCAAAGCTGAGCCATTTGGGGACCACAGCAGAAATTAGGGACTACTGTTCAAATCAAAATCTTTTCTGAGAGGACGATTTTCAAAGCGATTTTGTGGGTACGAAGTAGAGACATGGAGGTCTATAAAATAATGAATGGAGTGGAATGTGTAAATGTAGATCGGTTATTTATTCCTTGAAAAAGTAGAAAGACTAGGAGACACGCAATGAAGCTACAATGTAGCATATTTAAGACTAATCAGAGAAAATATTTTTTCACTCATCAAGTAATCAAACTCTGGAATTTGTTACCAGAGGATGTGGTAAAAGCTGTTAGTGAACTTGACTGGTACTTTTGACCTAGATTGGCCACTGTTGGAAACAGGATATTGGACTTGCACTTGATGGACCTTGGTCTGACCCAGTATGGTATTTCTTATATCATGTTCTTATGTAATCCACATTAACTATCTGTCTGAAAATTTCCGACACCTTCAGTAAGACTCCAGAAGACATGCAATGTGTACTTTCTGTTTGCATTTCAGAAGCAATTCCTGGGGGCCCTTTAGATGCAATTAATAATGCACATGTTTTGTCATTTCCACTTATTTTTCCATGAAAGAGAGGCAAAAGCAGTTGCAAATGGGTTAAACATACCATGGAGCTTTCTTCCAGTGTGGATGGCTTGAAACTTGCCCCTTAACAGCAGCCTGATCTGATTTGAAATTATCTCCCCTTTTAAAACTAAATATTCACACTGACCAGCAGGTGGCTCTAGCACCCCATCCTACAAAGGCTTACCTTATGCCCCAGTAAAGGAGAGGAAAGGCTACACAAACTCTTTCCACTTACATTTCCCGACTGTCCTGCTCATTTGCCTTCAGATCTAAACTGACAAGGAAGTTTTGTAGTATTAAGCAGCATCTGGTTGAAGATCAGTGGTGATGAGAGAGATAGTTTTAAAGGGAAGCCAAAGGAACAAGGCGGCCTTCTGTGAGTATGTTCTGCAGATGCAATACAAGACCTACCCAAGTCAGGGCCGGTGGAGCTATTAGGCAAGACTAGGCAGTGACCTGGGGTAGCAAAGAGCAGCAGCAGTCAAAACAGCCACACAGACTCAGAGCTATCGGCTCATTCTTTTACCTGCAGGCGCACACATACTTATGAAGCAAAGTGGAGGAGTAGCCTAGTGGTTGGGGCAAGGTACTTCAGGCCGGAAGGTCAGGGTTCAAATCCCACTAGAGGACAGCAACCCTGGGCTGGAAGGACTGGGGTTTCTAGTCCCACAGGTGCTCCTTGTGGTCTTGGGCAAGCCACTTAACCCTCCATAGCCCATGTTCCCTGTAAAATAGTTATCTCCAAGTTATAATGCCCTGTTCAATGTAATTTCAGTTTGTTCAATGTAAACCGCACTGATGCAGAATAGCACGGTATATAAGAGAATGTAAATAAATAAATAAAATATTTAAAAATGTTGTCCAATTGTGCATTTTGTACAGAATTGTAATGAGAGGGGTAGTGCTGGGATAATGAGGATTAAGTTTAATTATCTACATCCTGCTGGGGGGCGGGAATGGTAAGCTGGAGGTTTGCTTAGGGCACCCAATATCCTTGCACCGGTTCTTAGTTTGGTGCTGGTTTTTCAGTCAGGGTGCCAATTTGGCCACTGATCCAGAATCTTTTTCAACTTGTTTCTTTTGTGCCTTTGCAGCTGACATGAAAGGGGAAGCTCCTACTGGTGCAGGCTGGGAGAGGAGGTGTTTGTTTTTTAAGAAAACTACAACCCTTCCCTGCCTCTGCATTCGTCTTGAGTTTTGAAACGACCCTTCTGCACCTCTTTACCCTGGGCAGGCCTTGCTCTTCTACTCAATACCTGCTTCCCCCGCCCCCTTCATTCTGTCCTAGTCTTTCTGTTGATTGAATGAGGGGAACACAAAGAAGCACTTCAAAGTTTTAAAACATGAGCAGATGAATGTCTCATCACTATTTCACTTAACCCTCCTTACTATATAGATTTTTTGGGACAGTGGAGATGACTCCTATTTATGTAGTAGTATTTATCTTAAATCTTTCTAGTAGTAGGTCAAGGTGAGTTACATCCAGGTACAGGAGGTATTTCCCTGTCCCTGGAGAGCTTACAATTATTCCTAAGGCAATAGAGGATAAGGGACTTTCCCAAGGTCACGCCAGCGGGATTCAAACTCTCTGGCTCTCAAGCCACTTCCCTTATCAATAGATTAGGGCAGCAAAATGCATGCATTTCCCTCCCATTTGGCGAAGTTTTGTCTCTTCTGCTTCTAGATCTGGTGCAGCTGATACTCGAGAATAAACATAGGTCTGATGTTTTGCAGGAACTTCAAGAGTGTACAGCAAAAATCAAACATAAGACTTGAGGTGAACTGCACAATGACGGATGTTTTATCAAGTTAATAAATCTAAAAAGGTTTAGTTTGCTTTGCACTAAAGTGAGATTTTTATTTCTTAACATAGAAAATGTTTCCCACTACAAAGCATCATGGGATAAAACATTACAGCGTCACCAGTTTGGCTCAAAGGCTTGAATGTTGATGTAGAAAATCAATAAGTATTTATTAACTTCTCTGTTATGTCAGACCAGGGTTTAGGACCCTGCTCTTGCTAAAATGAAAATTGGTTTTATGACTGGTTGGAGGTTAAGCATTGCAGATAGAGGGTAAGCATCTAGGCAAATAATGTGAATTGTTAAGCTGACCCAACTGGGTGAGGTTAGTGAGAGCTTCGTCTACAGCTATGCAGAAAGTTCTAGGTTTGATTCCCAGCTCAGGTCTTCAGTATCTACTACTACTACTGAACATTTGTTTAGCACTACAAAACGTACGCAGCGCTGCACAGACACATGTAAGAGACAGTCCCTGCTCATCAGAGCTTACAATCTAGTAGCCATAGACATGGGCTACATCTAGGGGGAATGGTAAGGAAACACAAAGAAGATCAGGTGAGTCAAGATCCGAAAGTGACAGCGAAGAGGTGAGTTTTCAGCCTGGATTTGAAAAGGGTCAGAGAAGGTGCCTGACGTACAGACTCAGCTAGTTTGTTCCAGGCATAAGGAGCAGCAAGGTGAAAGGAGCAAAGTCTGGAGTTAGCAGTAGAAGAGAAGGGCACAGATAGAAGTGATTTGCCAGAAGAGCGGAGTTCATGAGGAGGGGTGCAGGGAGAGAAAAGAGAGGAAAGGTAGTGAGGAGATGTAGAGTGAATGCACTTTTAGGTCCGTAGGAGAAGTTTGAACTGGATGCGGAAATGGATAGGGAGCCAATGACGAGAAGAGGGGTAATATGAGCATGAGGAGGCTGGTGGAAGATTAACCACACAGCAGAGTGTACAGCGAATAGTAGGGATGGACATCCATCCCCGCTATTCGCTCCCCTGCCAGCCATGGCTAATGCATCCCTGTACAAACAGCGCGTTTGTACAGGGAGGCCTAGACGGGGGTGGGAGGGGGCATTTCTGAGGCAGAGCGACGGCGGGGCATGGGTGGGCTGTGACCCCGGATGTACAGGATTGATTCTGAGGTCAGCCCTGTACGTCCGGGGCCGTGAACATAGACGGGGGACTTATTCCACCACAGAGATAAGAACATAAGAAATGCCATACTGGGTCAGACCAAGGTCCATCAAGCCTAGTATCCTGTTTCCAACAGTGGCCAATCTAGGTCATACGTACCTAGCAGTTTCCCCAAAAGACACAGGTTTCACAGTGCTTGTAATGGGTCAAGCATTGATATCCTGGTCCCTTCTTAATAATGGTTTATGGACCTTTCCTCCAGGAACTTGTCCAAACCTTTTTTAAACCCAGCTACACTAACAGCCTTTATTACATCCTCAGGTAACAAATTCCAGAGTTTGATTACACGTTGAATGAAAAAATATTTTCTTTTATTAGTCTTAAATAGTTTACCCTGTAGCTTCATTGCATGTCCCCTAGTCTTTCTATATTCTGATGACGTAAACAGTCGATCTACATTTACCTGTTCCACTCCGTTCATTAATTTATAGACTTCTATCATATCTCCCCTCAGCCGTCTCTTTTCCAGGTTAAAGAGCCCTAACCTTTTTAGCCTTTCTTCATAGGAGTATCCTTCCATCCCCTTTACCATTTTGGTGGCTCTTCTCTGAACCTTTTCTAATAATGCTATAGCCTTTTTAAGATATGGTGACCAGAATTGCGCACAATATTCAAGGTGCGGTCTCACCATGGAACGGTATAGAGGCATTATAATATCTTTTGTTTTATTTTCCATTCCTTTCCTTATGATACCTAGCATTCTATTTGCTCTCTTGGCTGCCGCTGCACACTGGGCCGAGGGTTTTAACATGTTATCCACAATGACGCCTAAATCTTTTTCCTGGGTGGTGGTTCCTAATGTGGAACCTTGCATTGTGTAACCATAGTTTTGGCTGTTCTTCCCTAGGTGCATAACTTTGCACTTGTCCACATTAAATTTCATCTGCCATTTTGATGCCCAGTCTTCCAATTTATCAAGATCCTCTTGCAATTTTCCACAATCCTCTTGGGTTTTAACAACTTTAAATAGTTTTGTGTCATCTGCAAATTTGACAACCTCACTCGTTATTCCACTTTCCAGGTCATTTATGAATATGTCAAAAAGCAGCGGACCCAGCACAGATCCCTGGGGTACACCACTATTCACCTTTCTCCATTGGGAAAATTGGCCATTTAGCCCTACCCTCTGCTTTCTATCTTTTAACCAGTTCTTGATCCACAGTAGTACACTGCCTCCTATCCCATGACTTTTTAGTTTTGCCAAAAGTCTCTGATGAGGGACCTTGTCAAAGGCTTTCTGAAAGTCCAGATACACTATATCAGCGATGGCGAACCTATGGCACGCGTGCCAGCTGTGGCACGCGAAGGCCTTGCAGCTGGCACGCGCGAAGGTTCGCAATCAAGATATGCGGCATTAAAAAAAAAAAAAAAAAGCTGCCGGGGCCGGGGCCGCCGCGGCAGAATCGAGTGTGCCGCAGGGCCCCCCCCGCCCAACGGAGCCTGCCCTCCGTCCCCGGTATCACCTCTCTCAGCTGCCTCCAGTCACACGCGCCGGCTTTCAGAGCGCGAGGGGAGTTTCTCCCTCGCTGCTCTGTTAAGCCCGCGGGGGCTGATGGGAAGTTCCCATCAGCCCCCGCGGGCTTAACAGAGCAGCGAGGGAGAAACTCTTCCCTCGCGCTCTGAAAGCCGGCGCGTGTGACTGGAGGCAGCTGAGAGAGGTGATACCGGGGACGGAGGGCAGGCTCTGCTGGGCGGGGGGGGGGGGGGGGCCCCGCGGCACACTCGATTCTGCCGCGGCGGCCCCGGCCCCGGCAGCGACAGCTTTCTGTTGTAAAAAAATTTCGGGGGGGGGGGGTTAGGACTGGTGATGGGCTAGGGGGGGTTAGGAGTGGTAATGGCTGTGGGCTGTTGGGGGGTTAGGACTGGTGATGGGCTGGGGGGGGGCTAGGACAGGAAATGGGCTGATGGGGGGGTTAGGAGTGGTGATGGGCTGGGGGCGTTAGGACTGGAAAGGGGCTGGCGGGGTTAGGAGTGGTAATGGCTGTGGGCTGTTGGGGGGTTAGGACTGGTGATGGGCTGGGGGGGTTAGGAGTGGTAATGGCTTGTGGTGGGCTGTTGGGGCTAGGACTGGTACTGGGCTATGGGGGGCTAGGACAGGAAATGGGCTGATGGGGGGGTTAGGAGTGGTGATGGGCTGGGGGAGGTTAGGAGTGGTGATGGGCTATGGGGGGGCTATGGGCTATGGAGGAGCTAAGTCTATATGGGCTGATGGGATTAGGACTGGAAGTGGGTTGATGGGGGCTTAGGACTGGTAATGGGCTATGGGGGGCTAGGACAGGAAATGGGCTGATGGGGAAGGGTTAGGACTTGAGGTGGGCTGTTGGGTGGGGTTAGGACTGGTAATGGGCTATGGGGGGCTAGGACAGGAAATGGGCTGATGGGGAGGGGTTAGGACTTGAGGTGGGCTGTTGGGTGGGGTTAGGACTGGAAATGGGCTGATGGGGGGTTAACACTGGAGGTGGTCTGATGGGGTTAGGACTGGTAATGGGCTATGGGGGGGGGGGGGGTTTAGGACTGATAATGGGCTATGGGGGGGCTGGGACAAGAAATGGGCTGATGGGGAGGGGTTAGGACTTGAGGTGGGATGATGGGGTTAGGACTGGTAATTGGCTGTGGGCTGATGGGGGGGGTTTAGGACAGGCAATGGGCTATGGGGGGGTTAAGACTGGTAATGGCTGTTGGCTGATGGGGGCTGTCTGGTAATGGGCTATGGGGGGTTAGGACTGATAATGGACTATGGGGGGGCGAGGACAGGAAATGGGCTGATGGGGAGGGGTTAGGACTTGAGGTGGGCTGATGGGGTTAGAACTGGTCATGGACTGTGGGCTGATGGGGGGGTTAGGACTGGCAATGGGCTATGGGGGGCTGACTGGAAATGGGTTGATGGGGTTTAGGACTGGAAGTGGGCTGATGGGGGGTTAGGACTGGAAGTGGGCTGATGGGGGTTAGGACTGGTAATGGGTTATAGGGGGGGCTTAAACTGAAAATGGGGTGATGGGGGGTTAGGACTGGAAGTGGGTTGATGAGGGGGGGCTAGGACTGGTATTGGGTTGGGGGGGTTGCTAGGACTGGAAATGGGTTGGGGGGCTGCTAGGACTGGAAATGGGCTGATGCAGGGACTAGAAGGGAATGGATGCTGGGTGAGGCTGGAACTAGAAGGGAGCTGGTGTTGGGGGAGGATTAGAATGGGATGGGGCTGGGAGAGTAAAATGGAGAGGGGAAAAATATTTTGTGTGGGAGGGATAAAAAATCTACAATTGGCCGGGTATTGGGAGAATAAGTGGGGATTGAGGATGGAGGGGTAAATTTTGAGTAGATGAAATAGGAATGAGGAAAGAGCAAAAGGAGAAAGATTAGTATGTTAAAGCAGATGTAGAGAGAGAATGGAAAAAAAAAAACAAGACAGAAGAAAGGACAAATGGACAGCAGATGGAGAGTTAGCAGAAGACACGAAGAAACCAGAAGAAAGTGGCTGGAACAATTGCAACTGAAAAAAAATGCACAAAAGGTAGAAAAATATCTCTTTATTTTGAATTTATTAACCGGAATATGTCAGCTCTGGGAAATGTGCATCATTAATTTTTGCGCTTTGTTTAGTACAAGAGGAAATTAATTTATAGTTTTATTTCTACAGTGTTGTTGTATATTCCAAGTTTGGCTTTTGGGGTTCCCAGTTTAATTATTGTCTTCCTGTTTCTAAATTGTGATTCCTTGTTTGGTGATGGTCTGTTCTGCATGTGTAACTGAGCTGAGGTATTCTGTTTATATAATTCCTATTTTACATTGCCACTTGTTCTTTCCCCAGTAGGTCATGTATTGTTGTTCTCTGAAATGTATTGGTTTAATATTTGCAGTGTTGCCTTTTGATAGTTAGGGTATGGTGCTTTGTGAGTCCTGGTAGTGCTGTTAGGATACGGCGGGTTTGCTATGGGTTCTAAATGGGCAGCGTTTGTAGTAGTTCCTAATGTGCCTGGCGGTTGGTACTGGATTATAGTAATGTAGAAACCTTTTAGTCTTTCTTTATCCATATACTCATTAAGAGGCATGTTTACTAAAAGTTAGTGTATGGCAACATTATGCAAATATTTATGCAAATGAGGCACCTTATGCAAATGAGGCTTTAATTGACGTGCTGGCACTTTGAGGAAATTCTTTGGTTTTGTGCGGCAGTTTGGGCACTCGGGCTCAAAAAGGTTAGCCATCACTGCACTATATCAACCGACTCACCTGTTTATTCACACTTTCAAAAAAACATAACAGATTAGTAAGACAAGATCTTCCTTGTCTAAAGCCATGTTGACTGTCTCCCATTAGGCCATGACTATCTACATGCTGAGTAATTTTATTCTTTATGATGTTTTCTACCATTTTTCCCAGTACTGACGTGAGGCTCACCGGTCTGTAGTTTCCCGGATCACCCCTGGAACCCTTTTTAAAAATTGGTGTTACATTGGCGATCCTCCAATCTTCAGGTATTACAGATGATTTTAATGATAGTTCACAGATTACTAATAGCAGGTCTGCAATCTCATATTTCAGTTCTTTCAACACCCTTGGATGTATACCATCCGGCCCAGGTGATTTGCTACTCTTCAGTTTATCTAATATTGTAATACATCTTCCCGATGTATCGATATTTCCTTCAATTCTTCCACACCTTTAAATACCACTTCAGTCATGGGTAACATCCCTACATCTTCCTCAGTAAAGACCGAAGCAAAGAATTCATTCAGTCTCTCCGCTATCTCTTTGTCGCCTCTTAGTGCCCCTTTAACTCCTCTATCATCTAATGGTCCAACCGACTCTCTCACAGGTTTTTTGCTACGAATGTACTTGAAAAAATCTTTATTTCGCGTTTTTGCTTCCGCAGCAAGCTTCTTCTCAAATTCTCCCTTTGCCTTCTTTATCAATGCCTTGCATTTGACCTAGACAATCTTCTATGGTCTTAGGATTTATAAGTAATTATTCAGTTGAGCCAAAAAATACCAAAATTACTCAAATGGCAAAACGTAAAATATCAGACCCAGCTAAAATTTTGCCTGGTGTTCTGAAATTCATACAAATAATTTCAAATGGTTCATATAAATATTTTTGTCTGTGGTACTCCAATACTTTTTCCTAAGCGGGTCTCAGACTAGGAGCTGCGGCATATGTAACTGCCTTCATTCGCTCCTTTTTTGCATCAATGACCCTTTTTTTTTAGCAGCTTTTCAAATCGATCTTTAAAACATGTAGCATAAATAGAAATGAAATTAGGCTTATCTTTGAATCTTATTCTTATAGCCCAACGCCAGACTCAGCGCTGCTACGTTTCACGAATCCGTGCCGTTTCTTCAGGGGCTCATCAGCCTATTCCAAAAAGCTGGTTTTTTTCACATGTGTTCACAGCTTGTATGGGCCTAATTTCATTTCTATTTATGCTACATGTTTTAAAGATCGATTTGAAAAGCTGCTAAAAAAAAAGGGTCATTGATGCAAAAAAGGAGCGAATGAAGGCAGTTACATATGCCGCGGCTCCTAGTCTGAGACCCGCTTAGGAAAACGTATTGGAGTACCACAGACAAAAATATTTATATGAACCATTTGAAATTATTTGTATGAATTTCAGAACACCAGGCAAAATTTTAGCTGGATCTGATATTTTACGTTTTGCCATTTGAGTAATTTTGGTATTTTTTTGCATTTGACCTGCCAGTGCTTGTGCTGTTTCTAGGTTTCGTCGTTTGGCTCTTTTTTCCATTTCCTGAAAGATGCTTTTTTGGTAACAACAGCCTCTGACTTCACCTTTAAACCATGCTGGCAGTTTTTTGGACTTCCTTCCACTTTTCTTAAAGCGTGGAATACAGCTGGTCTGGGCTTCCAAGATAGTATTTTTCAACAACACCCAAGCTTGATGTAAGTCTTTAACCTTTGCAACTGTTCCTTTTAGTTTATTCTTAACTATTTTCCTCATTTTATCATAGTCTCCCTTTCGAAAGTTAAAAGGTAGTACTGTGGATTTCCTTACTGTCCCTCCTCCACTAATTAAATCAAAGGCGATCATGCTATGATCACTATTGCAAAGTGGCCCCAACACCCTTATCTCTTGCACTAGATCTGGTGTTCCACTAAGGACTAGGTCTAATATGGCTTCCCCTCGGGTCGGTTCATGAACCAGCTGCTCCAAGAAGCAGTCATTTATGTCATCTAGGAACTTTATCTCCCTAGCATGTCCTGCCGTGACACTGACCCAGTCGATACCAGGGTAATTGAAATCACCCATTATTATTACCGAGCTGTAACTTTTGTTAGCTTCCTTGATTTCTTTGAGCATTTCATCATCCATTTGTTCATTCTGGCCAGGCGGTCGATAGTACACCCCCACTGCCATCGCCTTCCCCTTTTTACATAGAATTTCAATCCATAGAGATTCTACATCAAATTTTGTTTCCTGCAAAACTTTAATCCTTTCTGACTCAATGCCCTCTCTAACATAGAGCGCAACCCCTCCACCAATTTGATCAGCTCTATCATTGCGATATAGTTCGTACCCAGGTATCACAGTGTCCCACTGGTTGTCCTCCTTCCACCATGTCTCTGATATTCCAATCATATCTAACCTCTCATTTAGTGCTATATATTCTGACTCTCCCATCTTATTTTTTAGACTTCTAGCATTTGCATACAAGCATTTTAGAGACTGTTTTTTATTCATATTAATTTGGCTGTTGGTAGACATGGGTAATTTGGGATCTTTAAGCTCTGTCTGCTCCATACTCGAGGGCATTTGGGCTACTTTACTCTTTTTGGAACCTCTCTGCTTTTGGTAGTATCCTTCAAGGATACATTCTTCCGAACCATCCGCTCTTGGGCGACTGTCGGCTTTCCCCTATTATCTAGTTTAAAAGCTGCTCTATCTCCTTTTTAAAGGTTAATGCCAGCAGCCTGGTTCCATCCTGATTAAGGTGAAGCCCATCCCTTCGGAAGAGCCCCTCCTTTCCCCAGAATGTACCCCAGTTCCTAACAAATCCAAACTCCTCATCTCTGCACCATTGTCTCATCCACGCATTGAGACTCCGGAGCTCTGCCTGCCTTTTGGGTCCTGCACGTGGAACGGGAAGCATTTTGGAGAACGCTATCCTGGAAGTTCTGGATTTCAACTTCCTACCTAAAAGCCTAAATTTAGCCTCCACAACCTCCCTACCACATTTTCCTATGTCATTGGTACCGACATGTACCAAGACAGCAGACTCCTCCCCAGCACTATCTAAGACCTTATCTAGGTGGCGCGTGAGGTCTGCTACCTTCGCACCAGGCAGGCATGTTACCAGGCGATCCTCACGTCCACCAGCCACCCAGCTATCTACATGCCTAATGATCGAACCACCAACTATAACGGCTGTCCTAACCCTTCCCTCATGGGCACATGGCCCTGGAGAAACCTCCTCGATGCGAGAGGGTTTTACATCACCTGGAGGACAGGTCCTAGTTACAGGATCACTTCCTGCCACACCAGGGTGATGCTCTCCTGTCACGTGATCTCTCTCCTCCATGGCAACTGGAGGTGGGACTTCAGGACTATATATGGAGATGGAGTAAGTCCCCCTGTAACTTGATGGATCCTGCTGTTGGGCCCAAAAAAAAAGGTAGGGGGGTCAAGTAAGTTCCCCGCAGCCAGACCCTGTCCATGAGAGGCTGGATCAAGGGTCCGGCTGTGGGGAAAGAAGGAAATCGGCCAGCATTTGTGGTTCCTGAATGGAGCCACAGTGTCATAGTAACAGGACGCCATGGAACTGCAGCTCCATTCAGGAGCCTGACTGAGGTAGCTGGGCATGTGGCTGGGCGTGCAGGCCAATCCGAATTGGGGCCCGGCTTGCACGTTCAGGCCGTAGACCTGATTCTGATCCCACAGGCACGTCTAGCCCCCGTGGGATCAGAATCGGGTCTACCTCTGGGTGTCCTAATTCTGATCGGCCGCACAGGGGGCTGGACAGGCAGATTAGAATGTGCCTCTATGTATCTAGTTTGTAGTCCCTGGTTCAGGACTATTTCTATGATGACTGAGCTGGAGTGAGGTGAGAGGCAATCTTGTAAAAGAGCGGAATACTCCCTTGGGCATTGAGAATGAGGGCTCATGGTCCCAGCCCTGGTTCCAGCTGAGCTGGAGGCTGAAGAACTGGGAGGAAATTGCCAGGTCGTAAAACTCCAACCCGATTCAGTGTGTGAGATTTGGGACGGCGTCCTTCCTTTGGCTCTTTTCCTGTTGTGTGTTTGAGTAAACGGCACAGCTGGGATCCTGTTGCTTTCCCAAACCTGTGCTGTCAAGGATTCAAGTGCAGAAAAACATTCAGCAGGGAGAAAAGAAGCTTTTCCTAAAGCAGTAAAGAGAGGTGGCATTGACAAAAGACCTTAACTTTTCATTTCTATACCATTTACGAACGACGGCACAAGAGAAAGCAGAGTTAGCCAAAAATGGTAACTGAGTATCTTAAAAGAGCTGCACTTTGTCCTGTATAGCAAGTGGTCGTTCAGGCACTCCTACTGATTATGGATTTTTCTCTGTAATTTTAATGTTGCCTTAGGAATTCCCATGCTCGGAGTAGCTGCGATAAATTCCCTCCTCACCTGGGACTGGCCCTGATCTGGTTTACGTGCCATAACGATGCCTGTAACTCTCCTGCCTCCCCATACTTGCAAAATCCAGTCTCTGATGCTGGCTTATGAATAATGCTAGAAGCCTGAAGGATCTGCTTAAATGTAAATAGCTTTGAGCAAGCACTAAGAATGACAATGGATTTTAAGAACTGTACTGGTTCTGGAGACACCTAGGCACAGTATGGACATTGATAAATGTTTACCGAACCAGTGCAGGAGTGGTCCAAGGCTGATGTGCCAAGTTTGACATGGGATGGGACCTAATGATCTTGCTTATCTGTTGGCTCTTTAAAAGTTAAATCTGCTGCTTGCATCATTCATGTCCATAGTTTTGGTTGTAGTATGCTTCTATTTTGCCTTCAGGCAATGCCTCTCAACCATGTCACAGTCCTTGGTGTGACTTGGTGGTGTCAGGTACGGGTGTAGTTAGACATGAGCTCATGAGCATCTTTCCCAGAGAACAGTCCACTGCTTCTCGTCTGTCACAGATGTAGAAACATCAGTTTAGTGATTGGCGTATGTAGTGTGTTCTGCTACACAGCTAATAATTGCTGACTTGAGCGTACCTCCTACATAGAATTTACATGTTGGGAATAGTTTCATTTTTTTGGCTGATGATTCTTTTCTGTTATGTAATTAATTCTCTTGAATGCAGGACACACCCACCCTCCATGAGTTTTTGATATTGGGCCCCAAAATATTTAGTGGTAGCGAAACATAAAATAATGCGCTTTCAGGTACATGTTGAGAGTATGTTATCACAGTTTTCCAGACTCCCCCATCCTCCCATCAAACTGCACTATAGAGAACACTTTACTTACCGGAAATCCGCCCGTCCCTCTCCTTCCTTCTTTTCCACTGGTAGGAGGAGAGCAGTACTTCTTGCCTGTGTCCACCTTATGCCAGCTTCAAACTGATCTCGGAGTGCAGGACCTTGCATTTCCACACATCGGACTGAAGCCAGAGCCACACAGGTAAAAAGTGCTGCTTTCCTGGTAGTGGGAAGGACTGGGATCATACAAAATTGGGTTTAGGGTGCCAAGGATTGAACAAACTCAAAAAGCATGCCAGAGAATAAAAAAGATTGAGAACCACTAGTTTAAATTTTCTTTTCTTGGGTTCATATATCTACAACATGCAAAACGGCTGAAATTGCAACAGAAACCTTTTTGGAAATGATTTATTTTAGGTGCAAACTTGTGTAATTAACTCCATCTTCGCTTGCCAATGTTACAGATGGTATTGAATCAAGTCAGTTAAAATATTCCTGCGATTGCCTTCTTCACTGCTGCGCGATGCTTCTGCTGATGGAACCGTAGCAGTATCCAGATGCTCATGGTCTGTGCATTCAAAACCGAAATTCACTTCTGCCAGATTTTAATTTGGTTCTGTTGAAGTATGCTCTTGTCTCTTTGAAGGGAATTGTAAAAGCCATTTCCATGAGAAAAACCGTGGAAATGGATTTTGTAAAATTGTCCACCCATATGTGAGTAGAGCCTGTATGTACCTGCTTTCATGAAAACCCACAGAAAGGGAAAAATCACAACTAGAGAAAAACCATTTCTAAAGCACTTAATATTATCGATCTTGTGCACCAAGCAGCAAAACACTCTCCCACCTTCATATCCGTACCAACATACTGTAAGAAGGAAAAAAGACCTCAGTACCCCTTTGCTGGTATACACTGACCTTTACAGTACAGCATTATCGGTCATAAACACCCACCTTTTGTAGAGTTCCAGTTCCAATGTGACATTCAGTCTCCGTGCATAAGCACTACATCTTCTTTTCTTTCTTATAGAAGCCAAAGACAGTCAGTAGACCTTTAGCTATTGTGTGTCATGTCAAAGAAAATTATATAAGAGTTCTTAACTGGTTCCTGAGAAACGATCCCTCCTTCTTACAGTATGTTGGTAATGGACATGAAGGTGGGAGAGTATATTGCTGCTTGGTGAACAAGATCGATAATATTAAGTGGCTTAGAAAGGGGTTTTCTCTAGTTGTGATTTTTCCCTTTCTGTGGGTTTTCAAGGAGGTATAGTTACCAATGGAGAATACCCAGCCGGTGTGGCAGGATGTCTTGAGTTTTACAGGCATGAAAGAGCTCTTAGCCCATCTGAGAGTAAAGAAGATGAGGTGGAAGCTCTCCCATGGTCTACCATAACTCGGATTAGGAAGAAGCTCGTGAGATCAGAGCTGCACAGAGCTACCCTGATAGAATGTTACAAATCCCACAAGGTCTTCGAATTAATAAGGAACCCAAATTATTTATGGGGCAATAAAAACTTCATTGACAATTGAAATAAGATCCTTAACCAATGTTCTTTGGATCTTATGATTTTATTTGTGGACACTGCTGAGAGGGACTTAAGTGGGGTACCAGGGCTCTCTAAAAGGGTTAATATGGAGAATGGCTTGGAGCTTTGCTAACAGTCTGAACCCTGGTAATTTGGATCTCACTAGCAGCCTGGAGAGATATGTGTATAGAAGTCAAGGCCATATTTAGTACATTGTGAAAAACGGGACAGAATGTTTTTGTTTTCAGAATGCTTGAGCAGAGAACTGTCTGTGCTTTGACCTGTAACATGTAGATAAACAAAGCTTGACGTAGAACTGAAGTTGTACCATGTAACAGCTTTTCCTAATAAAAGAAGCACTCTGGACTAGCTAAATTGAAGGATTACAGATAAATATAAGAGCGTTTTTTCATGAACAAATCAATGGATGGGATGATTTGAAGACAACGGTGTGGAATATGTTCAGCTTCCTTTAAAATTCCACTTGGATAACGCCGTAGCCAGTGCATACAGCCGTCAATACTTTCAAACAAGGAATTGTCTCAGATGGAAGAACAACATTATAGATTGAGTTGGAAACAGCTAGACAAAGAAGAAGGTTTGGCGTTACAAGAGTTATGCTGTGACAATGATACTGTAATTTAAAAGGGGCGAGAAAGGAGGAGCCACTGTGATTGTTTATGTTTATGTTTATTTTATTTGCTTGACCGCCCTTCAGTAATAATCAGAGCGGTTTACAATAAAAACTTCAATAAAGGAAGGCACAGGGCCAGAAAATGAAGAGGAAGTTACAATGTCTGATAGGACAGAAAGAGGAGAGCTAGCAGAATACCGTAATCACAGGGAAGAGGCTAAGGGGAGGAGGAGGGGAGGTCAAAAGTCAGGGAGAAGAGGTGAGTTTTCAATGCCGGTTTGAAGGAGGAGTGGTGAGATTCCAGACGGAGGGTAGTAGGTAGGGAATTCTAGAGAGCAGGACCAATGAAGAAAAGGGCTGAAGAATGGGTGGGTTGAAGGTGGGCCTGGGAAGGAGATGGTAGTGCAAGGCGATTGAGATGGAAGGATCGAGGGGTGTGCCTAGGGGTATGGAAGTGAAGTAAGTTTGCCAGATATTGCGGGGTAGAGGTGTGCAGAGGTGTGGCATGAGAAGCACATGTATGAAAGGTTATGAGGCAGCTGGCCGATCACGCGACCTATAGTGAAATGTCACAGAACCCTATGGAGGAACTTCAGGGGAAATTGGGCATTGGGACAGAGGTACATCAATAAAAACAAATATTGTTTTTTGAATTCTACTTCGCCAGAAGTGTCTGTGTTGTATATTCTACCTAAAATTCATAAAAGTTTTGAATCTCCTCTGGGTAGGCCAATAGTCTCAGCAAAAGGGTCATTACTTAAGCCCCTTTTCGAGGCTGCTAATTAAGAAGATCCCTTCATTTGTTAAGGACACGATACATTTATGAGGATATTAGTGTGATGTGAAAGTCATGTGCCGCTAGATAATAATAATAGATGGTCCTTATGGATGTGGCGCCCCTGTGCACTAACATTCCGCAAGTGGAGGCCCTGGAGAGAAGAGGGAACCTGTCAGAAGACCAGATGGACTTTATATTACTCATGGCCTAGATGGCACTCTGGGAAAATTTCTTTATGTTTGAGGAGATGTTTTATCATCAGATAGCTGCAGTGTCATTGGGGGTGAAGATGGCACCTTCTGTTGCAAATCTGTATATGGCCACCTTTGAGCAAAAGCGGGTGATGACCTCCCCGTATAGTGTGCATATAATTGCATGGCATCATTACAGTGACATTGTATTCTTGCTCTGGCAAGGTAGAGAGGAGTCACTAAAAGAGTTTTTAATTTGGATCAACAATTGTGATAAGAATTTTCAATTTCCAATGTTGCATAGTCAATCCTCCATTGCAGGGGTCTCCAACTCCAGTCCTGGAGGGCCACAAACCAGTCAGGTTTTCAGGATGTCCTTAATGAATATGCATGAGATATATTTGCATACACTGCCCCCATTATATTCACATTTATCTCATACATATTCATTGGATAAGCATCCCCGGTGAGGGGCGTCCCCTGGAGATGGGGCTCATCCCGGACCAGTATGAGATTTGGACTGTGACTTGGAGTCAGATGTCTTGGTGCTGGGCTCTGATGTGGATGAGGAAGTGCTGTCACCTTCAGAGGACTGTGATGAGGTCGGGTTGATAACCTATTCCAGAAGGAGGAGCTTGCGGTGTTGATTGCCAGGGTTTCAGCAGCCTTGAACTTGGCAGATGCTCCATGGATGGAGCAGGAGCTGAAGGTGCACCTGCTTCTGCAAGGGGTGTGGAAATCCACTACTGTTTTCCCATTCCTGGAGATGATCAAGGATATAATCTTGTCGGGGTGGGATTAAGCCTGGCTCCCCGCCTCAGTGTAAGAAGATGTACGCTCTCCCAGAGAAAGAGTGCATGATGTGGTTTGATATTCCCAAGGTGAATGTGTAGGTCACAGCAGTTACTAAGTGGACCACCATCCTGTGGAAGGCAGCTCAGCCCTAAAGGATCCTCTGGACTGAAAGATGAATGCCTTGTTGAGGAGCACGATGACGACTAACCTTCAGTTGTCAGTATGTGCGAGCTTGACTTCTCGAGCCCTGCTTCAGTAGTCTCTTCCACTGGATGATACCTCCCCTCTTTTGGAGTCTTCTGCAGCCTTCCTTTCTGATGCCATGTATGACCTGGTACATTTGGCATCCAGGGATGGTGCTCTGTCTACTGTGTCGTGAAGCCCCAGAAACTTCAAAAATTAATTCATTTTCTGATATCAGTGGGAGAGAAATCTGCTTTACTGTGTATGGAAGATTCTCATAGTAGTAGCAAGCCTGGTTCCACTCTGCAGAAGAAGAGATGTAAGATTCTAGAACAAGGTGCACTCCATGGAATCCCTCTGAGAATATGAGGTTGAAGCTGGAAGTTACTTATTGTTATGGGGGTATCCATGAAAACAATCAGCTTGGATCTTTACTTTCAGTATCATCTGTAGTTTTCTTCATGCTTAACTTTGTATCTTAAATGTCCCTACAATTAATATGATGCCAACACTGCTTCTAATGCAGATTGTCAGAATCAAGAATGGCTGGAGGACTCTTCGTTCCTACAGTGAACGCAAAGGCTTGCTTTCCTTCTGAGTGCTTAGCGACCTCCACAGCAGTAGATGTGATGAAGGGTATCTATGGGTAATTCCAGAGTTGGGTCAGGAGTGTAAGAAACTTCTATTGCTTTCTGTGTTTTGGTAGCTTTCCTCTGTGTCCACCGTATTATCTTTAATCATATGAAGGAAAGCATGAAACTTCCCAGTTTAGACACGCAAGCACTCCTTGAAGTCTTGGCCATCTTGGTTAGCTCAGCAGTTTCTGCCACGCATAGCATGTCCATAACTCATCCAGTCCTAGGAGGAAAAAGAAACACCATTTGTGAGATCCCAAGGAAACCTCTCCGGTCTCCTAGACTGAACTTGTTCCTGAGCTCAGCATCTCACAGAGTGTTAAATCAGCAGTCAGGCTTCACTGTAAGCAAACCACCTTGATGACTTCAGCTGGTGTGCAATATATAAATAAACAATAAGTGGCCACAAATGTCATCGGGCTGTTCTTTGATTTAACTAAAACCAAAAAGCAAAGGGACGCGAGGAAGAAACATCACTTCTAAGAGATGCATGATTAACATAGTAACATAGTAAATGACGGCAGATAAAGACCAGCATGGTCCATCCAGTCTGCCCAGCAATAGGGCAAGAGTAGGTGCACCTGTCGCTCTGTGCAGGCCACCCCTCCCCATGTCTCTGTCTAGGGGTGGACCCACCACTCCATGTAGGACACCCCTATTTGTTGAGAAGTTAGATTGTTCAGTTTATTTTGTTTTTATCCTGTTTCTGTAAAGGGATCCACTGTGCTTGTCCCATGCTGTTTTGAATTCCGTCACCGTGTTTGCCCCCACCACTTCCATCGGGAGAGCATTCCAAGCATCCACCACCCTTTCAGTGAAAAAATATTTCCTGACATGCAAACTTCCTATTTTTTGCGGCTAGATGCGTCTCTCTGAAAATGACAGTCCTGTGAAATATTGAGCAGGTGCTGGGTGTTTTGCTATTTATTCTATTGGAACTAAAGGATGCCCAGTCAGATTACAGGACTAGATTTCACGATAGGTAGAATAGGTACCATGTGCCTTTAAGGGGGGAGGGTGGATGTGAGAGGGAAGATGGAAAAGATTGTGGCATATCTTTGGAGGGAAAACTCAGTGCTTCAGATTCAAGCTGAGGGTAACACCAGAGGTGAACTCTGGCCTGTTTGTAGCGTGGTCTGGCCGGAGTGCGGCAGCTGATTTCCACTGAGGTAATAAGAGTGCTAATAACAATGGACAGATAGTGAAGTCCAATGGAAAGAATATTAATCTGAGAAGACAGGAAAACTCTCCTTGTTTACTGATAAATTTATTGGCTTCCTTCCTAAACAGTCTTCTGACTCCACTATAGTTCAGTAGGACATGAAGATCACCTCCTAAAGTTTATATCACATCTGTTAAGAGCTTCCCACATCTGGAGTGAGGTTGATTTGCATCTTTGTAGGTTCAAAAGAAAATCACAATGGAGACTGATCTCAGTGAAACTAGAGCATAGCTCATATGTTGTGATGGAGTGCCATGTCATATCATGACAGGGAAGTGATAGTCATGATATTCTGATATCCACCTCTAGATGAGGCATATTTAATTATGATCTCATTAATAAAATATCAGACAATTGAGATTAAAGACCCCCAATCAAGTGTTAATTTTCACACTTGTTATAATTAAAAAAGATATAGTTGGATAGTGGCCAGTACTACAGCTTGAGGAGAGAGGCGATTCTTTGTGCTCCGTTTTCTGCTATTTTAGCAGGTTTTTTTCTTCCTATGGTTTTCTTATATGGAAGTGTAAAGATTCCATTCGAGGATGGTCCTCAAAACCCCCTATGAATGCGCAGCCTGTGATATATGGTGATACAACAAATGATCGCATCTGCGCTATCATATGAGTAAATTTATACTGAAAAATGAGAGATTGATGGCAACAAAATCAGCTCATGAAAGAAGATGAGCAGGAGAAATGGAGGAATCCAAGCCGGAGAGAATAATGGTGATAGTATCAGCAGACGTGGGGGGGGGGGGGAATAAATCCAAGCCGGAGAGAATAACGGTGATACTATCAGCAGACGTGGTGGGGGGGGGGGGGGGATAAAACCAAGCCGGAGAGAATAACGGTGATACTATCAGCAGATGTGGTGGGGGGGGGATAAATCCAAGCCGGAGAGAATAATGGTGATAGTATCAGCAGACGTGGTGGGGGGGGGATAAATCCAAGCCGGAGAGAGTAATAGTGATACTATCAGCAGACGTGGTGGGGGGGGGGAATAAATCCAAGCCGGTGAGAATAATGGTGATACTAACAGCAGATGAGGTGGTGGGGGGGATAAATCCAAGCCAGAGGGAGTAATAGTGATACTATCAGCAGACGTGGTGGGGGGAAAGGGATAAGTTCAAATCGCAGAGAGTAATAGCGACACTATCAGCAGACGTGGTGGTGGGGGAGGGGAGAAATCCAAGACGCAGAGAGTAATAGTGATACTATCAGCAGACGTGGTGGGGGGAAAGGGATAAGTTCAAACCGCAGAGAGTAATAGTGATACTATCAGCAGACGTGGTGGGGGGGGGGGATAAATCCAAGCCGGAGAGAGTAATAGTGATACTATCAGCAGATGTGGTGGGGGGAAAGGGATAAGTTCAAACCGCAGAGAGTAATAGTGATACTATCTGCAGACGTGTGGGGGGGGGGGAATATAATGAATTGTCTGTATCGTTCTGGAAGGTCATTTGACAAAGTTATAGTTCACAATGGATGAAATAAAGAAAGGATTTGAGCATCATAGTGCAGGGGGGACACTAATCAGAAGAAATCTACAAAAGGTGGCAGAACTAAACCGAGAACAGTGGGCACTAATGGAAACGCTAAAGACCAAGGGCCCGATGTTTGAAGCATTTACACGTCTTACAGCCAAGTAAACTGTGTAAATGCATTAAATGGGGTTATTCAACGGCACCTACACGATTAGTGCCTTTGAATATCCCCGACTATTTCCCCTACGCGCCCGATGCTATCCGGTTAGTATCGAGGCGTGTTGGGGGCATTCCGGGGTGCAGTGAAGGCGGTGACTGCCGCTAACCATGTACCTGCGATATTGGACCGCTACACACTTAATGGTCTGCAGCTAAAACTCGGACAGCTTTTGGCTTGTCTAGTTCTAGCCAAGGACCACTAACCATGTAGTAGTCCAATATCACTGCTAAATGGTTAGGCTCTACGGTGTTGACCCCTTGGCACACAACCTAGATATTCAATGCCGTCGCTGCTCTCCCTCAGTTAGTAAAAGAGGGAGATATGGTGGACTGCATTGAAAAAATGGTTTCCTGAATATTTGGGCCTAGTAACTATGAATAAGCCTATATTTTGTATATTTATTTAAAGATTTTTTACCCACTCATCCTATATTCTAAGGGCCTGATATTGAGTTGTGATGGCTATACGTCTCTAAAGTGCATAGCTGCCGCCGCCAAACCTTAACACCGGATATTCAATCCAGGGCCATATCCGGGCATCAGAATTGAATATCTCGGTCTTCTGCATGCACCAAAATGCTCCGCCCGCTGCAGACGCTATCCAGGAAGCAGCAATATTGAGCCACTGCCAGGTTAACTCTCACGGCTAAAGATAGTTGAGGTTTTCCTGCACCTGTATTTACCCGCGGGTCGCTAACCAGGCAACGACGATATTGAGCTGCTGCCTGGTTAGCGACGGTACCACCTCCTCTCCACCCCGCAATGCCCACGACATGGATAGCATTAGGGAATGCAGTGGAGGAACTGGGGGATATTCATTATTGCTAAGCATGTTAGTGCCAATGAATATCGCAACGTAGCAACATGTATAGGGATTAAAGGGTTTAAAACGATGTAAATGCCATTGAAAATCGGGCCCTAAGTGTCTCACAATGTAACATCAGCTATATTATTCATAAAACATACTATAAACAAATGACAAGCATAAATTAAATTTATTCATTTATCTTTTGCTTATATTGAAGGGCTATAGGTAGATTACAAGTATTATGTATCTCATTTTATATTTAGGATAGAAAGAGCACAGTATAAACATCAAGCAGATTCGTTTACATAGTCTCAAATGAAATAAGCGTGGACCATTATAATCCTATTTAAAATGAAATATGCAATAGAAGATTTCTCAACCAGTTGGTCTTCCAGATATGCCTAAAGCACATATAATTAGTTATTTGTCTATCCTCAGCTGATAATCCATTCCAGTCAGCTGCCGCCCAGTAGCCAAAGAATTTGTCCAGAAAATGCTTATAAATAGTTTTTCACAGAGGTATAAATTCCCTATTTAAATAAATCTGTGAAACCAATTGCAAAACACACCCAAAAATCAGGAAAAATTCATAAAAAATGAAAAATAACCATATTTTCTTGCCTGTGCAGGTTCCTTAAAATTAAACAGAGAAGACTCTACAGTACTGGTTTCATTTGAGTTCCTACAAGGTTGAGATTTATTTTAGGCTTGTGTTTGAATCATTGTCATACGTTGATTCTAGGCTGTAAAGTCTAGCTATTTTCTGACCTTGTCAGTTGGCACAAGAATGTAGAAAGACTGACAGATGACAGAAAGTGATAGCAAACAGAACACACTCAGAAGAAAGGAAGGTTTGTAGTGGCGTACCTCAGGGTTGGTCCTGGGACCGATATTGTTCTGTGTATTGTGAGTAATATTGCAGAAGGATTGAATGGAAAAATCTGCCTTTTTGCAGATGACACGGAAATTTGCAACAGAGTGGGCACTTCTGAGAGAGTGGATGACATGAGGAAAGATCTAAAAACACTGGAAGAATGGTCTAATGCAGAGGTTCCCAACATCGGTCCTCGGGGAACCCCAGGCCAGTCAGGTTTTCAGAGTACCCACAATGAATATGCATGAGATAGATGTATGCAGATCTATCTCATGCATATTCATTGTGGGTACTCTGAAAACCTGACTGGCCTGGGGTTCCCTGAGGACCGACGTTGGGAACCTCTGGTCTAATGCTTGGCAGTTAAGATTTAATGCGAAGAAGTGTAGAGTCATGCACTTGGGATGCAGAACTTCAACGGAATTTTATGCGATAGGGAACAAGAGGTTAGTGGACCAGGAGAGGGACCTTGGGTCTGAAGATCTCAAGATGGCAAAACAATGTGACAAGGCAGTAGCTAAAGCCAGAAGGATGCTGGGCTGCATACAGAGAGAAATAATTAGCAGAAAAGAGGAGATATTAATGCCCCTGTATAAGTCACTGGTGATGCCTCACTTGGAGTATTGTGTTCAGTTTTGGAGAATATATCTCACCAAGGATATAAAAAGACTTGAAACAGTTCAGAGGAAGGTGACCAAAATGATTTGGATCCTGTACCAGAATACGTATAAGAAGAGACTTGAAGACCTAACTATGTATTGTATACCTTGGAGGAGAGGAGGGACAGGGGAGATATGATACAGACCTTTAAATACTTAAAGGGTATTAATGAACAAACAGTTTTCAAAGAAGGGGAAGTTTTAAAACTAGAGGGCATACGATGAAGCTGCAAGGTGGTAAACTTAAAAGCAACTTCAGGAAATCCTTGGATGCTTGGAATGCCCTCCCGATGGAGGTGGTGGGGGCAAATACAGTGACGGAATTCAAAATGGCATGGGACAGACACTGTGGATCCTTTTATAGCTAGGAGATGAAATCAAAGCAAACTGAAATATCTTTTATACTTCAATTAAAAGAGGGGAACTGACCTGCATGGAGCAGCAGGTACAACCCTCGACACAGGCATAGAGGGGGTGACCTGCACGGAGTGGTGGTTACAATCACTCTAGCCACCTTACTGGTCAGACTAGATGGACTACACTGGTCTTTATCTGCCTTCATATACTATGTTACTAAGAAAGACATTTCTGTCCAGGCATCCGAAGTCCTGGGCCCATGGCACAACGTTTTTCTGGTTTCCCTTGCATATGTATCTCGATCACTGGTACTTTTGAGCTTGCTCAGTAAAAAGAAGCCCCGTGAGTCAGTTTGGGGTAAGAGCTCTAATTTTACTTTTTTCTTTATATTTGTAATCTGTGCTGTTAAGTTCTTCTTTGATCTCTTTCCATCATTGTAGCTTTTAAGAAAGTGTATATTACATGATCTTTGCAGTTTTCCAGATCATGCCGCATCTTTGTAAGTAGAACCAACATTTTGGCCGTCATTCTTTGGCTTTCTTCAGGGTAAAGTGCTTATGCAGAGGATGTCTGTTCTTATATATAGTGGTTCTCATATTGGATTGGTGGGATTGAGGCAAGAAACGTGAATTTTGGCAGGCAGATTCATTGAGGAAAAAGGTGGGAAATTTGAATTTGATTTTGGCGGGAAGGTTCATTGGAGAAAAGGCGGGAAAAGTGCAAGTTAGAATTCTAGAGGCAGGGAATTTTGACTTTTAGCCGGAAGATTTATTGTGACAATCTCAGATTCTGGAAGGTGGAAAAAATCATTTGTCTTTGGCACCAGTCTTTGGAGCACTAAACCTTCTGTGAAAAAGGGGTTGCCATGCTTTGTTTATGCTGAGTTCTTTGTCCCCATTGAGATTTCATGATGTCTTGCTATCTCTTCCCACCTTTTTTCCAACAAACTTTCCCTCCAAAATCAAATTCAAATTTCCTGCCTTTTCGTCAACAAAATTCAAATTTCCCGGCCTCAATCCCACCAATCCAGTTTGAGAGCTACTATATATAAGAACAGACATTCACTGCAAAACCTCTTCACTCTGAAGAAAGCCACACAGCATAATGGATGAAACATCAGTTCCACTTACTAAGACGTGGCATGACCTGGAACACTGCAAAGATCATGATACTAGCCGCTGAAGCCTAAGAGATCATTTGGATTACTTTATCTTATGGATACGGTTTATTATTATTTTAATAAATGTACCTTTTATTGTAATTGGGTTGAAATATGAAACTGCAATAAAAAATAAAGCTATAGTTTAATAATTTAGAGTTCACATAGGGCATGTTTACCAAAGCTGCCGACCGTGATGTGGGGTTTAGCGTACGTTAAAAGCCTGGGGACCTGTGCTAATGGGGTAACTCATGATTGTGTGGAGACTGGGAGAGTTAGGAGTAGGATGTGAGCGCTGATGGTACATTATACTTTGCACGAGTGTTACGGGTGCATGCTATTTGGGAATGTTGTCATTAGTTGGAGGTGCACTTAATGCCACGTCAACGGGCGGCGTAAAGTGCACACATGTGCAGGTTAGCATGGTGTCATGCATTTGCAATATGCTATTGGCAGGAGGATGGAGCACAGACCGCTGGAAGTTACTGCTGTTTAGTAAACTTGCATTAGGTTCTCCTAATCACTGCTTCTTCCAGCCAATGTGAGGTAATGTCAGGAGAAGTTTAGTGATGAGATCAGAGCTTGCAGTCACGGCAGAGAGAAAGCAGCATTTGATAACTGCTGACATTGTATACCTAAGAAACTGTAAAAGAAATCATACTATGGGTAAAAATGTTTCATTAAGACAACTGACAACCGAATAATACATTTTTCAGTCTCTGCTTTACCATTCAGTGGATGCCTAGAGGTTACTGTGCTGTGTACTTGAGTCTGTCCTATACTCATCACTTCTTGAGTTTTTGTAATTATCCTTAACGTGGACTCTGCTACTGCTGAGGAAAAACGCCATGTGCATTCCTTGTAACCCAGTTGAATGTCTTAGAGGGCACTTAAGTGAGTGGGCAGTCGGCTTTCATGAACACGATTTCCAATATTCTTCTGTTTTTTCTCTTCGTTTTCCAAGTCCTACCACTTTTAGAAAGAGATGCCTACTGAAAACCTGTCTCTGAGGATCACATGTTCCTTATGCAATCTTGTTATAGAGTCCTATGGTATCTTTGCTAAGGCTGACAGATTTTGGTATCAGCTCATGCTATTTCTGATGGTACCTTTGATTTGAATTGGCAGTGTAGGGTGAAGAAAAATTATGTGTGTGCCCGCCAAGCCGCCGAAATATCTATTATGCAGATTGCATCAACCCTACAGTAACTGAATTATTTTGCTAACTATTTTGTTAGTGAAATCGTGGAAAAGCAATGAAGAGTATGGGAACACTGTCTCATGGCCACTAATGTAGAAATCACATGAATTCTCTCAGAAGTCTTGAGGCTGGAAATGTCAAACTTGCTCTTAGCATGTGAATGAGTGAGTCATTTAATTACTGATGGAGAACAACATTTTCCCCTCCCCTCCCCAAGTTAATATCTGTTAATGGCAGTGATGAATCGGGATAGAAGCGCTTGCACGTAATAGAGAAGTGAAAGTGATATTTATATCTTTGCTTGATAGGCAGTTATCCTAAGTTTGGCAAACATGCATTTAACATTTGTGCAGTCTTAGACTTGATGACTACATCTGGCTTCTCTTTCTTTTGTTCCTCTCATGGTTGCCATAGTGACATAACAGACCTAATGGCCCGTATTACATCTGCATAGTCGCAAAGAGAAGGTGGGCGTGCAGAGATGACTGAACAGTAAGAGCTATCTTACAGGTCAACATGCGGTCAAGTTAAGGAGGAAAATATTTGTCTGATGGAGAGTGTCGTAGCAAAATGATTAATGGGCAACATGTTTACGGTCAATATGCAGAAGGTCCAGGATCATGTGGGGACAAAATTATCACACCTTGGAAAAGAAAGGTGGCCTGGTCCATTGACTTTGGGAATCATAGACTCGAATTTGGAGAATCAACTGGAGAAGTTGGCACACCAGGGGAACCTAACAAGTATGTGAAGATATTTGGTTGATAAACGATTGATCCAACACTTCTCCATGTTGAAGCAGGAGTACTGATGAGATTTTGTTGTAAAAATGAAACCACCTTTTCATTAGTACAATGCAAAGAATTTCTAATAGAACAAGCATGTCCAACAGGTAGATCACGATCTACCTGTAGATCGCGGAAGGGTCAGAGGTAGATCGCCAGCCCCACTTGGCTCCATCTCTCCAGCAGCTCGCCCTGTCACTAGGAGCTCGTGCCGGCAGGTCATCTGCCGAGGGCTTGCCGCCGCCGCTGATCCTTTGCCTGTCTTTTTTCCCTGCCTGCGGTAATCTTGCCTGCGGGTGTATTGGGGCGCTTGTTGTTTTTGTGCCAATAGTTTGTAGGTACCCCAGGAAGCCGCCGCTCGCACCCCGAGATGCCACAGGCCCAGCATCATACCTGGTCTCTTGCCTCTCAGAATCACCCATTCCTGCCCCAGCACCCCTTAGAAGTGTGTTCTATACCGGAAATAACCATTCTCCCAGGCTTTACCTGAATACACTTACCGTATTAGTTGTGTCGTGTGCTGGTTGTCGGTCACGTTATAGTTCACTTTCATTAAACGTTTTCATTTCTACTGTCCCCCTAGAATTCTCAGATCAATTTACACCAATCGGTTATCTCTTCCCTCCCCTTCCCAGGCCCATCTGGCGTCCACATGCTCTTCTGCCTTTTTCTTTCTGGGTCCCCACTTATGGAACTCTGCCACCTACGCTTCGCCTCAAGCTCTCTTTTTCTACCTTTAAAGCTAGACTTAAGACACATCTTTTTTGCACGGCTTTTGATCTTCCTCCCCCTTCTTCCCCTCTTTCCCCTCCCCCCGTTGATATTTAGTTCTGTCTGTTTTGTTCCTGGCTGTCCCCCCCTTTTTCTTTCTCCCTTTTCTCTCTGACTATCTCTTTCCTATTTATTTTATGGTGTTCTTTTCCTTTCTTTTCAAGTGCTTTTATGATTTTATTGTAAACCACTATATGCCTATAGTTTCGGCGGTATATTAAGTTTTTAAATAAAGATAAAGATAAAGACACAACAAAGTGTCAAGAATTCGGTGATTTTGGCAGGCTTTTCCAATTTTGTTCTAACTTGCCTATGCCTTGCCTTCGAATTGGTTCAAACCACTGTGACTTTTGCTTGCCTCTGCAATTTTATTTCGCCTTGCCTTTGCGTTGATTCTACACTGTGTGCAGAATTTATTAAATCGCGTGTGGTGGTATCTGAACTTGTTTTGAGGTATTTGATTTTATCTGGTTGGCTGGACAGGTGTTTGAGCTTTTTTGATGATTGTTTGGTGGTATTTGATTATTGGTGCCAGTATGATGAATTCTTATTTTTACTTTTAGAACTGCAGGTGTGGTTTTGGCATCTCCAGTCCTTGTATTGCACATCATCCAGAGGTCTTCAATTCCTGTTGATCTTTAATACTTTGGGACAATGACAGTTTTGTACCAGATTCAGCCAGTGTTTATACTAACTTAGCAGATTTGGCCTTCTTACATCCAGCCACCCCAGTATAATGAAGATGAGTGTTCCAAAAAAGAGCAAAACCTACCACTTTCATGATGAATGGGAAATGGACTACTTCTTCATCATGGTGAAAGACAAGTGTTGTTGTCTAATTTGTAACGCCCCAGTATCCTTGCCCAAAAAGGGTAATCTGGAATGTCATTATAAGGCTCTACATAGCAATAAGTTTGATGCTGATTTTCCACCCAAAAGTGAAATCCGTAAACTGAAGCTCAAGGAAGTTAAATTGAAATTGGCTACACAGCAACAGTTGATGGCGAAACCAAGGTCACTTTCGGTCAATGCAACCATAGCATCCTTCAAGGTCAGCAACCTGATCGCAAAGAAATGCAAACCTTTCACTGAAGGGGAATTTGTAAAAGATTGTTTTCTTGAAGCATCTGACAATCTTTTTGAAGGATTTAAAAATAAGAAAGAGATCATAGCTGCTATTCAAGATGTACCATTGTCAAGAAACACCATCGTGCGGCAAATAGAAAAGATGTGTGGAGACACAACTGAACAATTGTTAGAGGATGTTTCAAATTGTGTTGCTTTCTCACTCCAATGGCGAGGCCGCAGGGCAGGGTCCCTAGCGGCCGTAGGTAACCAGGCGCGCGGCCCGGTGGGACCCTGCCCTCGGCGTGAAATAGGGGGCGGGGGCTGGGGTCGCATTATTTGAACCCATTGGCTCGCCCCGTTGATGGAGGAGGGCGCGAGCCAATGAGGAGAAGGGTAAAGGGGGGGTTTTTAAGAAGAGCGCGCGGCGGCGGCGGCGGTCCCTTGACGAGACCGGTGAAGAGGACGGCATCTTCTCTCCTTCGCGGCAAGTTCGTTCTGTGCGAGGCCTGCAGCGAGGCGCGTCGAGGAGGTCCGGTGCTCCGGTGCAGAGGGTAGGAGTGCGCAAGACAGCGGGAGCCAAAAAAAAAAAAAAAAAATTTCCTTCCAGCAGCGGGTGAGGTGTGGGCGAAGGCCCGGTGAAAGGGGGGTGGTGGAGTTCGGAGGCTGCTTTAGGCACTGGTCGCGGGTGGGGAAATGCCGCCACGGAGAGGAAAGGAAGGAAGGAAGGGGCCGGCGGGGGGAGGTGATCGCACTACGGAGGCCCGGAGAGGCGGCAAGGCGGGGCCTTCCACGGGGCGGAAGGAGCGGACGTCAGGAGTGGCGGCTGCAGGGGAGGGCGGACAGAGGGGGGTGATTGGGGCCAGGGGAAAACGAGCTGGCAGCGGGGGAAGGGCCAAGGGGTAGGGGTAATGAGGTCTGCGTTGGGGGAAGAGATCGAGGGAGATCTTTGGCCAGGGGGGGCAGGGGGGTTGGCGGCCTGGCGCTGGAGCTGGTCTGGGGGTAGTAGCCACAGGGGGAGCTGGGGGTGGCAGGACAGCTGATGGGGCAGGCAGCAGGGAGATGGGGAATGGAGAGGCAGGGCGGGGGATGGTGCACAGGGGTGCTGAGTGTGGGGTTGCAGAGGCGAGTGGGTGCAGTTGGGGAGGACAAGGGATCAGGGGGTGGGGGGGAGGACAAGGGATGGGGGGGAGGGGGGCCAGGCTGGACAGGTTGGTCCACGCCATGGTTTGGGGCTCACCCATATGGGCAGGGCTCATGGGGGCAAGGAGGGGCAGTGGGCGATGGGGGATCTCCAGCGGGAGGGTCGCCAGGGGAGCATTGGAGGAGCGGAGGCCAGGGCTGTTCCCGTGCAGAGTGGATGTCTGCTTGGCCGCCTTGTGGCCCCTCGTTTGTCCCCTCTCCCCCCGCTGTTTCTGCTTTGTCTTTCCAGGTGGACAGAGACGCACGCGAGGCGGCGCAGATACCCGAAGGACAGAGGGCGGCGATGGAGGATGTGGCTGGGGTCGTAGCCGAGGGACCGCGGCGGAGTGAGGCCAGCGCTGGGAGCGTGAGCGGAGCGCAGGCGGTGCGAGATCCCGCAGTACTGCCACAGGAGCTGTCGGCGGGTGGCGGAAGTGACATGGGTGAGTTGTCTGGGGGCAACGTGGCAGGAGGGGGTGGGGGGGGGAACAGGTGGGTGGGAAGGACAAGGGAGGGCGTAAGGTGAAGCGCAAATGTCGGCACGGGCGGCGGAGCCGGCACAGTTCGGATTCTTCCTCTGCGTCTTCAGCGTCATCATCATCATCCTCGATAGCGCCTTCTCGTTCGGGACCCGGGCTGGAGTCAGGACTGGGTGGGACAGTCAGCGCAAAGGGAGTTCCCAATGTGGTGGCGTTCGCGGAATTGTGGGAAGGAGTCCCACGGCACCTACGGCGTAAGATATGGAAGCGGCGCTATGTCGATATATTCCGATTGTTGGAGGGCAGGAGGCGCTCGGGGGAGAGTAAGAAGAAGCGGAAGGAGGATGAGAAGGCGGGTCGCGTACGGAAGGTGTCCCGGAATGTTATTAATTGGGTGCGAGCCTTTTTGAGGTTAGCTAGTGTTTGGGGTCAGCAGGCGCCAGAGGATTATGGCATGCTCTTAGCATATGCGGACTCCATCTTGGAAGCGGCGCAGACGCATGGCGGTTTTGCGTGGCTGAATTATGATGAGAAATTTAGAGATAAAATGGAGGAGAGTAAAGGGTTGTCCTGGGGCACTCAGGACATTACGTTGTGGTTACCCCCGCTGTCCGGTGCGGCGGGTGTGCGCGGTGGAACTCCGGTGCGAGCTGGGGGGGGTGGTTTGGCAGGTACGGGGCGGTCCTTTCGGGCGAACGGGGGTTCTCTGCCGCAGAGAGCTGGAGCTGGGGCTATGGGAGACATCTGTTGGCGTTTCAATAGATCCTCGTGCCCGTTCCCCGATTGCAAGTTCCGGCATGCGTGCTCGGCCTGCGGTGGGGGGGGGGGGCATTCCGCACTTAAATGCTTCAAGAAAAGCGGCGGGCCCCCCCCTGCGGCGGTCCCCAAATAGGCTTGCATGGATGGAGTTGGCTCCCACCCCAATCGATCGGGAGGTGATTAGGGATTGGTTGGGGGCTTATCCGCGGAAGAAGGACCGGGAGCTGTTGGAGCAGGGGTTTTTTTGAGGGGTTTATTATTCCAGTGCAAGGTACGATAGTAGGTAGGGTGGCACGTAATTCCCCGTCGGTGCGGCGCTTGGCGTCGGTTGTTCGCGAGAAGTTAGCGGGGGAGTTGGCTTTGGGTAGAATTGCCGGCCCATTTGCGGAACCGCCCTTGGCGGAGTTGGTACTGTCTCCTTTGGGGGTAATCCCTAAGAAGGAGAAAGGAAAGTTTCGGCTGATACATAACCTCTCCTTTCCGCTGGGTGAGTCGGTGAATGCGCATATTCCTAAAGTGTTATGCGCGGTTCGGTACGCGTCCTTTGACGAGGCGGTCGGTTTGGTGAAAAATTTTGGCCCTGGGGCCCAGTTAGCGAAGGTGGATATCGAATCGGCCTTTCGTTTGCTACCCGTCCACCCCTCTTCCTTTTCTTTGTTGGGATTTGCGTTTGACGGGGAATTTTATGTGGACAAGTGCATGCCCATGGGTTGTTCCGTGTCGTGTGCCTATTTTGAGACCTTTAGTACATTTTTGCACTGGAAGTTGGAGCAACGGGTTGGTAACAGGAATATCGTGCATTATCTCGACGATTTCCTTTTCATGGGGCGGCGCATTCTGAGGTGTGTCAGCAGTTGATGGATGGTTTTCAAGGCATGGCTAGGGAGTGTGGGCTTCCGCTGGCGGCTGCCAAGACGGAGGGCCCGGCAACTTGTATTACGTTTTTGGGGGTGGAAATCGACTCGGTCGAAATGGTGGCGCGCCTCCCTATGGAAAAGGTGGTAAAATTGCGCGTGTTGGTTGCGAACGGGCTAGCCTCTGAAAAGTTATCCTTGAAGGAGGTGCAAATACTCATTGGATCACTGAATTTCGCGTGCAGAGTTATTCCAATGGGCCGCGTTTTCATGCGTAGCTTGTCAGCCGCCACTGTCGGGGTTAGGAAGTCGCATCATCGAATTAGAATATCCCGGGTCATGAAAGCCGATCTGAGAGTGTGGGAGGTTTTTCTGGAAGATTTTAACGGGGTGTCGGTGCTGATGGAGGCGGAGGTGTCCAGTGTGGATTTACAGCTGTTTACGGATGCAGCAGGTAGTGGGGGTTTGGGGATTTATTTTGGAGGGGACTGGTGTGCGGCCCGCTGGCCGCATGCATGGCAGGCGCGGAGGGCCTGACAAAGAACATTACGTTCCTGGAATTGTTTCCGCTCTTAGTGGTGTTGCATATATGGCCCGACCGGTTGAGGAACCGCAGATTAATATGGTGGTGTGACAATGAAGCTGTGGTTGCAGTAGTCAACAGGTATACGCCGCGATGCACGGTAGTAGCGGGTTTAATGAGAGCTATCGTTTTTGCTTGTTTGCGTTTAAATGTCGCAGTGAAAGCTCAGCACATCCCGGGTTGCACTAACCGAATTGCGGATGCTCTTTCTCGTTTCAAGTGGGACCTGTTCCGGAGGCTGGCGCCGGAGGCGAGCGAGGAAGGCAGGGAAGTGCCCGAGCATTTATGGACGAGTGGCCTGCAGAAATGGTATGCTTGTTGAAGAACTCTCTGGCCCCGAAGTCCTGGGCAGCATACTCGAAAGGCTTCGACGAGGTATGGGGGTACTTGGAAGGAAAAGGATGGAAGCCTGGAGCGGAAGTGGACAGCTGGTTAGGACAATTTATAGTGGAGTTCAAAAGGTGCGGGGCGGTCCAGGGCTTCGGTTCGGACGAAGTTGGCTGGATTTGCGTTCTTTGCCAGGGCAGCGGGTTGGGGGTTTGCGAGACCTGGGTTTTTGGTACAGAAGTTGTTGAGGGGTTGGGATAGAGCGTGTCCTGCACCTCCGGATGCGCGGTTACCTGTGACGCATGATATTTTGGTGCGGCTCAGTTCAGCACTGCCGTATGTGGCGTCATCGGCTTATGAGGCGGTGCTGTTTAAGGCATTGTTCTGCCTGGCCTTTTTCGGGGCTTTTCGGGTCGGCGAGCTGGTGGCTAGCTCGGGCAGGCAGGGGCCGGCCTCGGGCTTATTAGTGGGTCACGTGCAAATTGGAGGTGGCCAGCTGAGGATCAGGTTGGCTAAATCAAAGACCGACCAGTTGGGCAAAGGACTTTGGGTAGTCTTGCAGGAGGTAGACTCCCTTCCGACGTGCCCAGTGGAGGCAGTACGGGCTTATTTTGCGGTGCGCCCGGCGGCGGGTTCCATGTTTTTCGTGCACAAGGATGCAAGCGTTGTGACGCGTTTTCAGGTTACGGCAGTGCTACGACTGACCTTACGGTATCTGGGCATGGATCCTAAGTGCTTTGCGCCGCACTCTTTCCGCATAGGTGCAGCGACAAGTGCGGCAGCGGCAGCGGCTGGGATGTCAGCAGTGGCTATTCAGAACATTGGCAGGTGGAGATCACAGGCCTTCAAAGGTTATGTGCGCTTGTGAGACGGCGGGAGGGCAGGAGAATAATGTTTGCTTTCTTTTTCAGATGCTGTGCGGTTCCCGCAATGGTGCTGGATGATCGGGCACTCATTTGTACATTGGGCGGGACTGCAGGCAGCTGAGCGACCGTTGGGTCCTAATTTGGGACTTGACCCGACAATGGTGTCTCTACTATGGCTTGGTGAAAGGGGGTTGCGTTGGCAGCAACTTTTACCATTGCTTCGGCACCATCGACGGGTGAGAGCGGAGCCGGCCGTTATACTGCTGCATGTGGGGGGGAACGAGGTAAATAATTGGACTTGCAAGCAGCTCATTCGAGCAGCAAAAAGGGATTTGGCAGAGGTGCTGAGGATGTTCCCTCAGGTTATCATACTGTGGTCTGACATCTTTCCAAGGCCGGTTGGCGGGGGGCAGAGGCGATGGTCCAGGGGGCTAGCGAAGGTCAATCGACAGATTGGGCGATGGGCATGTCAGCACGGGGGGTATCAGATTATGCACTCCTGGGTAGATGTAGATTGTCAGGGACTCTATCGCCCTGACGGTGTGCATTTATCGCAGGTGGGTGTGGACCTGCTATTAAATGACTGGCAGGAGGCCTTGGAATGTGTGGTGCAGTGGGAACCTCGATGGTCGCAGCTTTAAGGGGGGGGGGGCGGCGCACGGGCGTAAGTGGCCCTACGCCGGGTGGCGGGATCCCGGAGGTTTCCGGGGTCCGGAGCCTTAAGCTGTAATGGGGGTGGGGGCGGGTGCCCCCAACCCGGGTGACCCCTGGCCGGTCTTTGCTAGTAGTATGGCGAGGCCGGGGAAAAGGGGGGTGGATTTGCCGCTGGCTCGGCCGCGGCGGGAGTGGAATGAGCTCACCTTGCTAGTGGTATGGCGGTTGAGGGCTCATTCCGCTCGGGAGTTAGTATGACAGTAAGAAGTTGGATGTTGAAAACAATGTTTGGATTGTGTTAACTTAATAAAGCTGCGACCATTTGAGCCAAAAGATCAGTGTTTATGTATTTCTTATGGGTACGGGCATGGCAAAAATGTGAAAGGGGGAGGGGGAGCGGGGGCCACCGGGTCCGATCTGCCTTGGTTATGGCGAGGCCGCAGGGCAGGGTCCCTAGCGGCCGTAGGTAACCAGGCGCGCGGCCCGGTGGGACCCTGCCCTCGGCGTGAAATAGGGGGCGGGGGCTGGGGTCGCATTATTTGAACCCATTGGCTCGCCCCGTTGATGGAGGGAGGGCGCGAGCCAATGAGGAGAAGGGTAAAGGGGGGGTTTTTAAGAAGAGCGCGCGGCGGCGGCGGTCCCTTGACGAGACCGGTGAAGAGGACGGCATCTTCCCGCCCGCCCACCCTGCATTCAGGATATAGGGGTTGGGTTGTCGCAGCTGGGGGGGGGGGGAGGCGGGATCCCGGAGGTTTCCGGGGTCCGGAGCCTTAAGCTGTAATGGGGGTGGGGGCGGGTGCCCTCAACCCGGGTGACCCCTGGCCGGTCTTTGCTAGTAGTATGGCGAGGCCGGGGAAAAGGGGGCTGGATTTGCCGCTGGCTCGGCCGCGGCGGGAGTGGAATGAGCTCACCTTGCTAGTGGTATGGCGGTTGAGGGCTCATTCCGCTCGGGAGTTAGTATGACAGTAAGAAGTTGGATGTTGAAAACAATGTTTGGATTGTGTTAACTTAATAAAGCTGCGACCATTTGAGCCAAAAGATCAGTGTTTATGTATTTCTTATGGGTACGGGCATGGCAAAAATGTGAAAGGGGGCGGGGGAGCGGGGGCCACCGGGTCCGACCTGCCTTGGTTACTGGATGAATCTGCAGACATAAGAAACATAGCCCAATTACTAGTCTTTATCCGGATGATTTTTGAAGACTTCAGTGTTAAAGAAGAACTACTTGGAATGATTTCTTTAAAAGGGAAAACTACCGGTCAGGAAATAGTCAGTTCTTTCCATTCTTTTGTGGCAAAGTGTAATCTTCCATTGCATAGACTTGTTTCCATCACTACTGATGGAGCAAGAGCAATGACAGGTGAGGTTAACGGTTTCATAGCCCTCTGTAGACAGAATGACGACTTCCCAGATTTCCTTTCTTACCATTGCATCATTCACTAGCAAGTTTTGGCAATCAAGAGACTCAATACAAAGACTGTCATGGACATCACTTTCAAAATTGTAAATTCAGTTCGTGGAAGATCACTTCAAAGATGGCTTTTCAATCTTACTCTTGATGAAGGGGCAGCGGAAATAATTTTGCACACAGATTTAAGGTGGCCAAGCAGGCACAAATTTCTGCAAAGATTTTGTGATTTGCTGAATGAAATAAGAAGTTTTTTTAAGGAGAAGGGAGATGACTAAGCAGAGTTGGAAGACGAGGAGTGGTTATGTGATCTGGCATTTCTCGCTGACTTTACAGGCGAACTAAGTGACATGGACCTTGAACTACAAGGTAAAAACAAATGCATTGGCGAGATGATGAGTACAGTTTCATCCTACAAGAGAAAATTTGAGCTAATGATGACTGACTTTGCAAACAACACTTTTGATCATTTTCCTAATACGCAGGACCATTTGGGACAATATCCAAATTTTGTTTTTCAGAACGAGAAGTATGTGACAGAAATCTGTTCTGTTATCCAGGAATTCAAAAATAGATTCTGTGACTTCCAAAAAATTGGAACAGTTGTGGAGTACTTGTCATACCCATTCAAAGTAGATGTGGACATTAAAGAAACTGCAGCTGCTATCAGTAAAAATTACTCATTGAACAAGCCATCTCTTGAAAATGAAATATTAACCCTTAAAAATTGACATTTTTCTCAAGACCCGTGCTGAGCAAGAATCATTGTGGAAGCTAGTGCCTACAGACAAATTTCCCAACTTGAGAAGATGCATCTGAAAATGACAAAGAGTACACAATATTCCAACATGACAGATGAACATCTCCAGGATTCCCTGAGACTGGCCCTCACGCAATATTCACCCAACTTCAAAAAGCTGGTGGTTGAAATGCAGGCTCAGGCGTCTCACTAATGATGCAGCCTGCATCAATACTCGACCTAAATTTAACACAAATTACTCAATAAAAGTTAAAGAAAGTTATTAAGACAGTTAAAGAAAGTTATTACTCAATAAAACTTTAAGAAAAAATGTACTTTCCATTTCCCCTCGCAGTTCTTACTGGATCTTCGTCTCTCTGTTTTGTTTTTGCTTAATTTGCTTAACAGCTGATCACAGCCAAGTAAATGACAGAAGGTTCATTAAAAATGGGATGGGGGGGAGGAAACCTCCAACTTTATTGAGTTAAAATTTAATTTGAAACTAATTTGAAACTTAATTTTCATGGTGGTAGATCACTGGCACTTTTGGCCGGAAAAAGTAGATCACGACCTGTTCGAATTTGGACATGCCTGTAATAGAAGCTGTAAAGAGAGAGTAGGGCCCTACATCATATGATATTTGATTATACTTCTCATTAGACTTGTATTTTGGCAACTGACTCGCACCTCCCACACATACTGAAAATGAATATTTGGGCTGGATCTGCTGTAGTTGGCTCTGTCCTGGGAAAATTTACTCCTCTTTCACCCGGTGGCGGATGCAATGAAAGCGTTAGGGATTCGATACTGAATTTATGTGAATGATATACAATTATTTTTTCCAGTGGATAAGGGCTATGATTAAACACTAGAAAAGATAAAGTTCTATGTAAGAACTATTGAGAGTTGGATGTGGGGAATTGTCTGGCTTTGAATCTTACAAAACCTGAACCTATATGGTTGATTCGTAATGGTACCTCTGCTGCCCCCCTGGGGGACAAGGGTTGGAATTTGCTAATGTGGTGAAGATGGACACTTTTGTCTTTACGCCTTCAGGTAAATTCATTGATAAAAATGGCATTTTTAAGATTGTGATTAAGGAGGGTTAAAATCTTCACCGAGGTTGGATTTTTGGACCATATTATAATTCTTGGTGTTATCAATGAGTGATTTTGGGAATGAAATTTTGATAGGACTGCTCGTGTCATATCTGCAGGGGCTACGAAGCCTGCAACTGAAACTAGTATTTCTGATGTCATTATATCTCAATTGATATCACAACATTGGCTCCCAATAGTATAGCGTGTGAGATTTAACGTCTTGACATAGGTATATAAGGCTCTGTGAGGAAAGGTAACCCATTATTTTTGCGATCATCATTCAGCCTTTCAGCTCTATTAATGCTGCTCTGCTAGAGAGACCTATGATTAAAGCATTTAGACTGCAAAAATCCAAGAAAGTGGTATTCCTGAGTCTATCCCCTTTCACTCTCTTCCTATGTACCCTCGTAGCAGAGCTTGCTTTCAATCGAAAGAGGCTCTCCTCTTATGCATTTATGCCATGGAGGTATTTAAATGTCTCTATCATATCTCCTCTATTCCACCTTTCTTCTAAAGTATACACATTAAGATCTTTAAGTCTGTCCTCATATGCTTTATAACAAAAACCACTAACCATTTTAGTAGCCACCGACTCCAACCTGTTTATATCCTTTTGAAGGACTTATACAGAGGTACTATCATCTCCTTTTTTCAGCTGACCATTCTTCTCCCTATGCACCCATCAAGCAACCTTCTAGCTTTCACCTTTTCTATCTGTTTAGCCACGTTAAGATCATCAGAAATAATCACTCCCAGGTCTCACTCTTCATTCATGGACAGAAGTACTTCGCCCCTTACACTGTACCTCTGACTTGGAATTTTGCAGCCCGAATGCATGGCCTTGCATTTTTTAGCATTAAATCTCAGCTGCCAAATTCTTGACCATTCTTCAAGCTTAGCTAGATCCCTCCTCATGTTATATACTCCTTTCTGGGTGTCTACTCTATTGTAGATTTTTGTATCATATACAAGGAGGCAAACCTTACCCGACAGCCCTTCCAAAATAGCAGTAACAAAGATGTTAAAATATAATTGGACCAAGATAGTAAAAATAATCGGACCAAGGACAGGTCCCTATGACACACTTCTGGTAACCTCCTTCTCATCAGAGTGAGCTCCATTTAACTGTACCCTTTGTCACCTCCCACTCAACCAATTTCTAACCCAGTCAGTCACTTTAGGGTCCATCCCTAGGGTGCTCAGTTTGTTTATAAGTTGCCTGTGAGGAATGGTGTCAAAGGCTTTACTGAAATCCAAGTACACCACATCTAGGGCTCTCCCTTGGTCCAACTCTCTGATCACCCAGTCAAAGAAATCAATCAGATTTGTCTGACAAGACCTGCCTCTGGTGAATCCATGCTGCCTCCAATCCTGTAATTCATTGGAATTCAGAAACTTCACTATTCTCTCTTTTAGCAGCATTTCCAATAATTTACTCACCATAGAAGATAGACTAACTTGCCTGTAGTTTTCAACCACATCCTTACTTCCGCTTTTGTGTAAAGGGATCACATGTGCCTCTCTCCAGTCCTCTGACACCACTCCCGACTCTAAAGAAGCATTGAAAAGTTCAGTCAGTGGAGCTGCTGGAACATCCCCAGGTTCCTTCAGTATTCTCAGATGTATCCCATTCAGTCCCATTGCTTTATCTACTTTTAGTTTAGCTAGTTGCTCAAGAACACAGTCTTCAGAAAATCGTTCAAGATCCCCAACACTTCTGCTCCTATTTGTGGGTGTTTTCTGAGATCTTGCTCCTGGGACTTCATCTGTGAACACAGAACAGAAATATTTGTTAAGCAATTCCGCTTTATCCTCATTAGCCTTTACATAGTCTTCCCCTTTACTCTTGAGTCTGACAATACCACTTTGCCCTTCCTCCTCTCACTAACATGTCTATCTCCCCATTTTATTACATTGGCTATTTCCTACTCTTTTTGTATCTTTGCTTTCCTGACTACTTTGCTAGCTGCTCTAAGTTTTTTCCAGACATAGATGCTTGTCTTCCTCTCTCTTTGATCTCTTGTTTTATATGAAGACCACCCTTTTTTTCTTCACCTTTTCAGTTAGTTCTTTTGAGAACCATAGTGGCTTCCTTTTCCTAATCAAAAGGTTTGTTGCCCTTAAAATATCCACTTTCAGTTTTGCCCATTGCTTTTCTATATCCCCCAGCTGTTCCCATCCCGCTAATGACTCCTTGAGGTACTGTCCCATCTTGGCAAAGTTAGTTTTCCTAAAGTCTAAGACCATCACTTTTGAATGGATTTTATCAGCCCTTTGTTTTTGTTTAGTTTTTAATTTTGGTGTTTGCTTTGTTAATGTTGAAATTTAAAATAAAAAAACAACAATTAATGGAAAAAAGAAACAAAAACTAAAACAAAATAAAAAAATTGTAAAGCTGCCCGATGTTAAAAACCATAAACAAAAAAACAAAGGCCTCTTAGGGGCTTGTTTACAAAGCCGCGGTAGCGGTTCGCGATCGTTATTGGAGCCGCGGGCCCATTGAAATCAATGGGGCCGCGGCTCCGATAACGATCGCGAACCGCTACCACGGCTTTATAAACAAGCCCCTTAGACTCCCTCTAATCCACATCGACCCCTCATCCAATTAATATCTCTTCAGGGCTATCCTCCAGATGCACCAATTGCAAATTAAGCCTGCAGACCAACTTCAGAGCCCTTGTCTTTGCTGTATACAATAGTGCCAGACATTTTGATTTCCTTATTCAAATCTAGCATTAAAGAGCTCCTTTCATCCAATCTTCTCATGCTTTGATATCTAACTAATTCTTGTGTAATCATAAGGGCAAAATAGGAAAAAAAACTGGCAGTAAGACAGATTTACAAAGAAATACTGGACGGATTTATTTAGTAATGCTTAGCAATGCTTATATACAACTTTTCACTGGGTCAAAGTGGCGTACATTCAGGCACGATATTTATTTCCCTTGTCCACGAAGGGCTCACAATCTGTGTTTTGTACCTGAGGCAATGGAGGGTTAAGCAGCTTGCCCAAGGCCACAAGGAGCAGCTGTGGGATTAGAAACCCCAGTCCCTCCGGCCCAAGGTTGCTGTCCTCCAGTGGGAGATATACATAAGTAGTGGACAAGAGAACGAGGAGCATCAGAATCCTCTTGTCCACTACTTATGTGTATCTTGCTATACACTAGTCCCCAGATTTGCAATGCTTTTTGTCTTTATTAGATGAGTAGGGACTGTGCTTTACATCTATATGTACAGTGCTGCATACACCTTATAGCACTATACAAATGATTAGAGTAGTGGTAGTAATATGAATTTTATAGTCAACAATGTACAGCTACTTTCCCGTATGTCTTTGCAAACAATCTGGCTTACTCCCATTTTTTTTCCTATTTTGTCCTTATAGTTACACAAGAGTTAGTTAGATGTCAATGCATGAGAAGATCGGACCAAAGGAGCTCTACAATGCTAGATTTGACTAAAGAAACCAAAATAGCTGGCACCATTGTGTTCTGCTAAAACAAGGGCTCTGATGTTGATCTGCTGGCTTCATTTGCAATTGGTGCACCTGGAAGGTTGTTGTTGTTGTTAAGTGCCATTGAGGCGGTGTCAACTCCTGGCAACCCTCTGGATAGCTGTCGTAAACTGTATTTGGTCTTCAGTCAGTTGACTCATTGTTGACAGAGTGGCATCCACAGCTGTTGTTATTGTATCGATCCATCTCTTTGCTGACCTTCCTCTTTTGTGTTGACCTTCAACCTTGCCAAGCATGATGTCTTTCTCTAATGATCAGTGACCATAAAGCCCTTCTGCCCTGAAGAGATATTAATTGGATGAGGGGCTGATGGGGACTAGGGGGAGTCTAAAAGGCCTTTGTTTTTTTGTTGTTTTTTTACATCAGGCAGTTTTGCAAATTTTTTTGTTTTAGTTTTTGTTTCTTTTTTCCATTGTTTTTTTTTTTAAATTTCAACATTAACAAAGCAAACAACATTCATATGTACCCATGAAATGTGGATTCTCAACTCTGGGGATCTTTTCAGAGTGGAGTTAGGGCAGTGGAGAGAGAATCGGAGCTAAAGCTCTTTCTGACTTTGGATAAGTAACAGCAACATGCTTGCTAAAAGTTAACTGTCACCATAGCACTTTTTCTTATGAGCCTTGGTTAACTTTGGTTAAAGCGTGTTAACCTTTAGTAAGTAGTGAGCATGCTCTTCATACAAAATTAGATTAGATACCCTGCAGTGCCAGGGAAACACATCTGAATGTAGCTTGCTTCAAGCTACTACTGAAAAGACCTGAGATAAATTTAGAAAATAATTACATAAAAATAAATTTCAAAAGCTGCAGACCAGCCCAGATTTCGGCCCCAGTGTAAATGTAGGTGTAATGGCTAAAGATTCATTGTGAACACCGTGAAAAACTGGCACGCTTGGAAACCTTGGAGACCGGAGCTGAGAACAGTTGCTGTTTATATACCTGGACTCAAGGTTCTCCCAACATTTGCAGCCCTTCTAGTCTAGTACATGAAAAAGTACATCTTTCAGTAGCGCCCACGCAGTGCTTCTCAGAGACTGGAGGACCTATGAGATCTGCTGGCTAATATACATATTTTAATTATTCATAAGTGTTGTGTAAATTATTAAAAATCTAACATGCTGGAAAATGTTAGCTCATTATTTTGCCTGGTTTCTAAGCTGATGAGCAACAAGGTGAAGGATGGTCTATCATCTCAGTGTGTTGTAGATGTGTGGTACAAGTGACCAACATCTCAGAGGTTGTTCCATCATGTGACCAGTGCCAATCTTAAAAGAACAAAACAAATTCAGATATATATAGAAGCACTGGACTTCTTTGTAAGTGAAACACGAATCTGATTGTGTAGTTTTCTTTTCTCTCTCGACTCTGGAGGTCCTTGTGTGCTCTACAGGTGTCCTAGAGGTGACTGAAAGCAAACTCTACAGAGGTCCAACTACCGTACATACCAAGCCCCTTACCATAACCCTTGGGTGTGACAAATACACTTTTGCTTCTCAAAGGTAAATTGTGAGCAGCATTTGTTTAAAAAATGTGACATTCTCTTTGTGCAGTTTGTTTAGTAGCAAATACTTTATATTGTAGGTCTAAGATGGTTCATATTTTGTAATCTGCTAGTTATTTTAGTTTTTTGAGAATCTACATCATGGCTGGTGTAAAGAAATTCAAGGGAACTTGTGTGGGGGGGGAGGGGGGGGAGAAGGCTGTTTGCAGATACTGATCTGCATCAATCAGGATATTTAGCTTGAGGTGATCATATCTGATGATTCCAAAGTAGGAAAATACCGTGATAAGGTGATGAGCAAAGACAGGGGAATGCTAAATGAATGAACGGGGGGGGGGGGGGGGGCCGGAACAGCAGAGAAAAAGTGGTAATACTGCTCTATAGATCATTGGTGAGATCGCTTTTGAAGACTGTGAGCCTGCTTCAGGTAAGGGCACGTCCAGGCCGTCTGGATAGCTCCAAGCAAGATGGGCCCATTTGGACCTGATTCTGGACTGCGGGAACCAAACGTTCTCATGGTTACCAGAATCGGGCCTGAGGACGGCCCAGCATGCCCCTGCCACCTGCGGTGATGTCCTCCTGGCAGGTGCCCCTAACTCCCGTGGCTTCGGACCCCTTTTCCCCACCGCCCAACCCACGGCTGCCTGGCTGTGGCCTGGATCAGATAGCGGGGTTCACCCGCACCCGGTCCCAGCCCCAGGGGGGGGGGGAATCCCTGGGCCATATCGCCGGTTTTGTGTTGCTTATTTCACTTTCGAGGTGCAATAGACAGCACATCATCACGGGCCCGGCAGAACGTATAGGACCATGACCTACTTCGGCCCTGTACGTCCTGCCGGTCTGGCTCAGCCCGGCTATGCCCCGATCCTGCCCCCTCCTGCCCCCCGCTGGCTCGCCCCTTCCTAATGCTCAGGACTACGGGGAGAGCCGGCGGGAGAATTGGGCCCGAATGGCTTGTGGGGCTTCACGTCCCACAGGGGGATATGAAAGAAACAAAGTAAACTATTTTCACTGGAAAGGGCGTTCTAGGACTTTGAGGTGATGAATTAAGACTCAAAGGTGGTTGATTCAGGGGCAACAGAAAAAAATATTTCTTCACTGAAATGTTGCTGAATGCATGGAATAGCCGGTTACAGAGTCTAGGGCAGCCTCCGAGAATCCCTAGTTTTGAAGGGAAAACCAGAGATGAATTCATACGTCCCCAGGGAGTAAGCAGAACAGACCGCCTGGGTTTTGGGATTCTTATCTGCCTTTATGTTTTGTTGGCCAAATAGTCAGCTGTTGTGCTACAGTGGCCAAAATAAATCTCGATATTAGGTGCCGGCATCCTCTGAATATCTGGCAACGTTTTGCTTTCCTAACTTTATCTGGAAAGCAAACGGAATATTGCTGCTCTGCTCATAGACTGCTGTGATGCACCAAGGCAATGTGTCAAATATTCAATGGTACCATGCGGATAGGGCACAAAATATCATTGGACAGCCCAGGCCACAACACTTTTCTGGACAGCAGGAACTGTTGTTATATGGATAAGAGCCTTTGAATCCTTACCCCTATGTTCCTCTGATTCAACAAATGGGGGCTGAATTTTGCGGTTGAATGAATCTTGCTTGGATGTCTGAGTATCATCATGTACCGTGTAGGATGCCCTTCCAAACTTTATTTACAGTGAAAGCGGAAGTCCAGAGGATTTGAGGAGTGAGTGGGACTTGGTTTTATCCCATTGCCTCTAAGGATTTGTCTTTCCTATGTTTTTGAGCTGGCGGGGGGAGGGGGAACTGCATGTCCGTGAATGCAGGACCAGCTCAGCCTGTCCCCCGATAACCTGGTGCCAGATGGTCCCCTTTATTTTAGGAAATCTCCTCCATGCCCTGCTTCTCCCCACCCAAGGATGCTTGCTTTTTGTTAAGTGTAGAAGGCAGCTGGCCAACAGTCCCCCAAAGAAATGTAATCCATTTATTTTCAATACTGAAGTACTTTCTCAGACATTTCACTGTATTTAGGGGGAGGGAGGAAGACATATAGCAACAGAATGGAAGAAAGACAGCGTAAGAAAGAGGTTGCAGTATGGTAATGCCGTAAAAACCAGCTCCATGTCTGTAGTGCTCTGCTTCCAGCTCAGAGTAATAACATTCATCAAGAGGAGAGCACTTGGTATAAAGGCGCAAAACCGCTAATTTGATGCAAATGTTAACTGCTGGTCTTCCCAGCTTGTTTGCCAGAGAAAAAAATAGCCTCTTTCTTCTAAATAAAAATATTTATTTGCTTGTTGTATTTTATTGTGCTTTACAAATGCAAATGGCCAAGTCATTATATTTCCCATCAATGTAGCATAAAGTCTATTGGGTTGGAAAAAGAGCTTGTCAAGTAATTCTGTTTACAGAGCATCCAAGGTACTTTTGTAGGCTTGTGGATTTTTGTGTTCATTTGAGCGTTCAGTGCGCATCTAAAATTAAGTATGAGCACAAATTACTTGTGGGCACGTACATCGATTATGCGCATGTAAATTCACAGAGGCATGGGCATGCAGTAGGAGCGTGAGTGCAACGAAAACAAAAACATTTGGTTCGTTTGTGACAAAAATGATGAAAATCCTGGGCCTGCACTTGCCTGTACTCTAGTCAGGAACAACAAAAACTTGAACATTTCCTTTGTGTTTCCTCTCTGCACTATAATTTGCTTTTTCTTCATGTCATGAAGGCTTCTGGTCTGGAAAATATGGATAGTCCTACAGACTACATGCTTTATAATAGAAAAGTGTTGCGTTTTAGAGAGACATCAGTGGGCAGAAGAGCTGCTCCAAAGAGAAGTTGTTTCCTGCTGAAGAGAAGTGTCGCTTTGTCGTGTTCTTTGTCTGCCAAACTTAGCCATTATGTGCTTCCAGGTAAGAAGGGATCGATCTATCTGTCTATCTATTAGGTCTGTGCACAGGGCAAGCATTTTCAGTTCATTTTCAATTCATATGGGCTTTTTTCCCTATTTCAGATCTTTAATTTTTTTTGGTTTGTTTCACGCATTCAATTTAATAAAAAATTTTTTAATGAGCATGAAAAGTTCTTAATTCACTCTAGTTAATTTGTTAATTTGTAAGCACGTTAAATTGACTTAGCATGCATTAAAGTTTTAAGGCTCGCTAACAATTTGATCCACGCTAATGAACACATTCCTGCTAACTACGTAGATACAGATCTTTATTTCTTTCTATCTAGTTTGTGTAACAGATTGATGTTTTATATTGACCCTTCCTCCCTTCTCCCAAGAAAATATAAACCCTCCATTACTACTACGACTACTACACCCATTCAAATAGCATTTTTTGTAGGCTTGGGAACCTAGTCCCTTACAGGTGTCTGTGATGTGACCACTGTTTATAGCTTTGGCTTGGAGACTTCTGGCAAGCAGAATTATTGTTTTCAAATCTACACTTTTATATTTCATTGATACTGGATAACAGGTTGCTACAGTCATCTTACCAGAGAGATGCTTGTCGGCAAATGTAAGAAAGATTCTGCAGATGTGCAAGCAAAATTAGGTCTCTGCTGACTGGTGTAATTGCATCTCACTGGCCTAGTATATCCAAGTCACTTTTCCTGTTAGATTTTCTCTTGCCTGTAAAAACTAGATGCTGTTTTCCCCTTGGTAGTGCGCTTGGCTGAAGGTGGGTTGCAGCCCTAGAAAGTGTTGTTCATTGGAAAAAGTATCCTGTTAATGAGGTCTCCTGGGGCTTCCTTAGTACTTAAACCCTGCTTTTCTAGGAAAAGAAGTTTTCACAAAACCAGTGCAGTCAGGAAATACATACTTGTCTTCATTAGCTCCTATGGAAGGAAGAAACCTAGAGCTCGATTTACATGCTAAGTGCCTTTGGGTACTGGTTCTTCAGTCCTTCCCCCTTCCTTCCACCAGGAGGAAAACAAGGTTTCTTACCTCTATGCAGACTTCAGTCTGAACTGTGAACATGCAACACTTTTGCATCCTTTGTGATCACTGGATCCTGTGTAGGTCAGACTGAAGCTGGCAGACAAAGGGACAGAGTCGGGTAAGATGTGCTACACTCGTCTTGCCAGAGGAAGGGGGGAGACCATGTCACCCTGTGCAGCACTGGAGCCCCTAGCACATGTCTATTTTGCTTAATGGGAAAGCGAGGCCTGGAGAACCCTCCCTCCAAGATGACTAGCACATTCATTTCTTGTATACTAGCAAATGCAGATCGGGACATGAATGTTTGCAATATTTCTAATTTTAGCAGAAGGATATCGATAGTGGTGACATCACAGAGTATTTGGGATATCAACCTAAGCTGTCCATGTCTATATAAACCCTGCAGGATTTGCAGCAATAAAAGCAAAACACTGCAAAGACTAGTGCTTTGATTTTTTTGCCCTGGAAAAATGACATAGAGAAGTTGGGCATCTGCTTACTCTGTACACTAGGGATCTGCATTTCTTAATGTACATGCAGAATCAATTTCATGCATGTTCACCTAAGAATAGACAGGCATAAAATCAATTTGTGTATGTTAAAAACTTCTGACACACATCAAAAAGTTTTGTTAACATGAATGTATAAAACATTAAAAAATACATTTGCAAAAGTGTGAAAAAAAATGGCCAAAATCCAAAAATGAGCTGAACAAATTTTCCCTATGTACATCGCTACTGTGCATAGTTTTCTTTTCCTTGGTAATAGCACACACAATTTTGATTATAAGCTGTGATTTTCATGGGATTTTTATCTGCAGAAAAAGCTTTAATTATTTTCCTCCCTGTTAATGCAGTTCACCCTTCCGCACGGAGAGCTAAGTTGTTGTCTAAGACTCCTATTCCCAGTTTTTAGTACCCATTAACAGCTGAGCATGAATTACAAAACATAAATAATATAGAATATATTTGAGAAAGATGCCATATCTGAATATATTATTCCTGCCCATAAATCATAAAAGAAGCACTGCACGTCTCCTTTTCGCTACTATTGCACAGGATTATTATGCAAAAAATAGACCATCATGAAGATTTTTCTGTCCTTGCTTATGAATTTGTCATAGCTTTAAGGTTCACTTTGCTGTTGAATACTTCTACTCATTTACACTACATTAATGCGAAGCCATAAGAAAACAATTACTAATATAGATTCTTTCATGGCTAGGCAATAATTATGTTTTCCACAGAAGCTAGTAGCTACACAATTCGTCTTCATCAGTAGGTCAAGGTGACTCACATTCAGGTACAGTAGGACTTTGCCTGCACCCAGAGGGCATTTCCCTTTCCCCAGCTTGCAAACTCACATATGTTTAGAAAGGACGTCGAGGGCAGAACGTGTCAAGAAATGCCATGGATGTCTATATCTCTGCCACAATTTTAGTAACATAGAGAACCCTTATGTGAACACCCATGCTGGTGGCCAGATAGATGTCTCCCTTGGGAAAGCCTGGGGCTAGGATGTGCATCTCATGAGAGCTAGCAAAAGGGGATGTGCAGTAGTGTAGCAAAATGAAATCATGAGCCCTCACTCCCCATCAATGTTCATTATGGGCATGTATATAGGGAACATGAGCAGACCTCCTCCACACCCTCCAGATGTCTGTCTGCCCCCATTTCAACTTGGACATGCTTCCCCTGTCCACAGACCTGGCTTCTAAAATGGCTCTGGGGATGTATCCATACTTTGGACATCTCCTTGCCCATTTTCAGATATCCAAAGCATAGCCCCCTTTAGGTGTGACTCATTAACAGAGCAGTGGAGCTGGGCCTGTATAAGCGTCTTGTGTATATGTTTGTGTCTATCTTGAGGGAGAGTGTGTGTGAGCGTTTCAGTCTCTGCAGTGGTACGGCATTTATTTATGTATTTAACAGTTTTTCTATATCGCCTTTATCCAAGGCAAGGGTGGCATGTGTGTGTATACAATGAGGGCAGTGTGGTAGGGGGCGTGGCATGTGATTCATGAGCATAGTTTAGGGGAGCAAGGGGGCACTGCCTCCCCAAACAAGTTGCCCCAATGGCTGGTACCCTTTGCCTCTGGGGTTCCAATCTCCTGCAGGCAAGAGGAGGTCTCTTCCCTTCTGCCTGCAGGGACTGGGATCCCCGTGGGTAGACAGCTTGTCTCTGGGCTTTCATCACTTCTTCCTCCTTCTCTTATGCCCACAGATATCCCATCCCCGTGGGCAGAAGAGAAGGAGAAGGATGCAATTGCGGCAAAGACCTCTTCTATCTTCCCGTGGGAGATCAGATCCCGGTGGGTGGATGAGAAGAAGGTCATTGTCGCGGCCTGCAACAGAAAAAATGTTTGCGGGAGGGGAGGAAGTGAGGTAAAGGGAGGTGCAATTTAAAAGGGCGGTGGCCTATTTAGAAAAGGAGGATGTGGACAGGATTTTAGGGTAGGGGATTGGAGTGCTAGGGTGGTTAGTAAAGGAGGGGATAGTCTTAAGGGTAAGAGAGTAGGCAGGACTGTACCTAGCCCTGTGCGAGTGATGCGGCCGCACAGGGCACAAAGGCTTCATGTATGCATTTCAGCTGTCTGCCGTTGCCTGCCGCCGCCTGTCGCCGCCTGTCGCCGCCACTTTTTCTTCACTCAGTGGTGGCAGGCAACGGCAGACAGCTGAAATGCGCCCCTTAAGCCTTCTCATGGTGTGCTAAGCAGATCTGGTCTCTTCCTCCTCTGATGCGACATCAGAGAAGGGAGGGATAGACCTGCTTAGAGTGCTGGCGACTTGCACATCGGGCGGGCCTCTTCTCTTCCGCCGCCATCCAGAAAGTGGCTGGATGGAGGCGCGGGGGACGCGCGCCCAATGTGTAAGTCGTACAGGGTGCGATTCACGCTTGGTACGGCCCTGAGAGCAGGGGAGCCAGCAGGAGAAGGGTTGGAAGGAGAGGGAAGAGTGTAAGGTGTTGTCAAAAGGTGCATTCCCTTCCCCCTAGAACAGACACAAGCACCCCTTCCCATTCCCCACTCCCCACTCCTACACCACACCCATAAACACCCCACCTCCTCATGACAGACAGGTGCACTCAGAAGCATTTTACCTGCACACTACACACACACACACAGGTACCTCACCTCTGTACCACATAGCCAGCCTCCCCAGTTCCGTAGCACATGCACACATGTACTTCAGCATCACACCCCACCCTCACAAAGGCACCCCCCGCCATATCCCATGCACAGACAGGCACACCACCATTGCAGCACACACACAGACTCTTTTTTATTTATTTATTTATTTATTTATTTATGCAAGTTTTCAATTATACAGCAAAGAACAATATTCCTTACACAGATTACAGAGTATGATAGTAATAATGACAATAAGTAAACAACAAAGAAATAAATATAATCATAAACTGTTGTAGTTCGATACAGTTGGGGGGGGGGGGGGAGAGAAAAGAAATATTCAGCCAAATCAGAGCCTTTGGCTAAAATCATCAGGAATACTTAACAAGAAAGAAACCAAGTAACTGCGGAGGGCCCCGGGACTATATCTAGGAGGATTAAACTGTTATAATAGCCAATGTTACTCGGATAAGACAACCGCAGGAAGTCTGGCATTAATAAAGGCATTTAAATCATTGGGGTCAGCAAAAACATATTTCAAATCATTATAAAACACTAAACATCTGCAAGGATATCTAAGAAAAAAGGTTCCCCCAATTTGTAACACACCAGATTTATATAATAGGAACTGTTTCCTCCTCTTTTGAGTTTCCTTAACTAAATCTGGAAACATTGATAATCTAAACCCTAGGAAGGTTTCCAATCGTTTCTTAAAGAACATTTTTAAAAGCCAATCTTTATCTGATATTAGTGCACATTGAACTAACAATGTTGAAGATACAATAGTGGAACCCCCTCTCCCAGTGTCCTCAAGAAGACCGGTAACATCCAAGACATTAAAGTTCACTTTAGACACCAACTTTACAGTCTCAGCTTTCTTTTTCTGTCGTGGTAAATAGTATACCTTGGTGAGAGGTGGAATCAAGTCAGCAGGAATTTTCAAAACCTCCTTCATATACCGTTTAAACATATCTAGGGCTGTAACTCCAGAAAGACATGGAAAATTCAAAACACGTAAATTCGCTGCTCTGAAAGCATTTTCCAACACTTCCAATTTATACCTCAGTAGACCGTTCTCCTTAGTCAAAGCTGACGACACGTCGGAACTGTAGCAAGCTGAGAACTGATAGCAATATTTTGTACCTTAAGCTGCTCACATGTAGACAAAGCCATATCAATATTAGCAACATTCTTCTGTATGCTAACCGCATTTTCTCGGACATGGGTCATCAACGTTGCAGATTGTGCGTTTATAGAAGTTGAAAGAGAGGAAATAGCTTCCCAGATAGTCTCCAAAGTAAAAACCGGAGGACGAATCAGGGTTGGTAATGCCAACAACGGCGTCGACACAAACTGCGGGGCAGAAATTTCCTCCGAGCTGCACAGCTCTAAACATCCGCCCGATGCCTCCCCGAGACTATCGGGGGTCAAGGAACCCAGCCGCTCAGGCTGCACCCTCTCCACAGTCGGCGCCCCCACCTTGGGAGGCGTCGGCTTCACAGAATCTGAGGAGGGTTCCAATGCAGCAGGGTGTGGTGGTGGACTCCTCACTTCAGGAGAGAGAGAAATTTCAGTTTCCAACGGCCGCGTCGTAGCCAAGCCGGCTCGTATCTCCTGCTTCTTCTCCGAGGACAAGGTAACAAAACGGTCCATAGGACCGGCACTGGGTAGTTGCGGCTCAGAGGGAAAAACCCTCAACTTCCCCTTTCTCTTAGGCATAGATGGTCAAGGAATCAAACACACCGCAGCCATCTTGAATAGTCTCCTCCCCGCACACACAGACTCTTAATATCTGAAGCTATTACTGTTGTTATTTATATTGTTGTCTAACGATGCCGCATGGTATAGGGAATCTGTCGCTGGTCTCGTGAGACAAGAACACAAAATCAGCATGAGAGACACAATGGGGGTTGGGGGGAGGGGGCGAGGAGGTCACAAGCACTGGCTTCTAAGATGCCCACTGCAATATTTATGGAGCTGCTCTTTTCTAGTAGGCTCCTTAATGTGTTAATTTTAAAAACTGATGCCATTGTAAGATAGATTTGCATTATAAGTCTTCAGCGACTTTTGTAGGGTTTTGTGTTAGTTTATAATCTGCCTTGTACTGGAGAGGCTGTTAATGAGATGACACTGGGATCCTGTATGTTGGGCTCTTTGATGAAATGTCCTAGTTCTACTCTGCATCTACTGTTGGGAGAGGGGTTTCGCTGGATGCAAAATAGATGTTCAAATGAAAAAGAGAGGACTATAGCACAATTTCTAACACCAAAATAAAATTAGTTATAATTTATTTTGATGTTAGAAACTGCACTGTGGTTCTCGATTGCTTTTTGTCCCTTGGTGTGAGCACCTTACATCTCCTCTGTTTTTTGGAGAATATATATTTACAGGTGTCAGAATTTTTTTAAACTTATAGTGCCAGGCTAAATAATTAAACAACTACACTTTTTGATGCATTTTAATTAGATAGGCTGGAAATATGTACGCCCATGAAGTGCATGTGTTGCAGAGGTGGCCTATGTCCAGATATGTGTGTGGGAGGGGAAGTGAGGTGTGTGCTGTGCTGTGCTGAGAGCGAAGAATGGGTCCATATCTGTGTGGTGGGGGTATGGGCTTTGTGAGTGTGTGTATTTATGTGTGAGTGTGTTTGTGTGGCCGGGGTGGGGTGTTCGTGTGTGTGGTCCAGGGGCGTGTGATATGGGGGTAGTTATATGTGTTTTTGGGTATATGGGTGATGTGGTGTAGGGTTGGGGTAAATGTGGATTTCCACAGGGTTGGCATGACCATTAGGCAAACTGGGCAGTTGCTTAGAATGCCAATAGTCCAAGGTTTGCCATTGTTGCCGCTGCTGGCTCTCTTTGGGACCTGTAGTGGTGGTAATAGCTTCAAATAGCCCCACAGTGCTTATCTAAACTTCTGGTGCTGTGGGGCCTTTGTGTTTCTGCCCCCTCTGTTGCCCGATACCAATTTCCTGTTTGCATGTGGGCATAAGTGGCTAATGGAGGTGGGGGCGGGAGCAGGGTGGGCACAAGGGATAAGATTTGCCTTGCATGCCTCATATCCTTGCACAGGTCCTGGGCGGGGCAGGTGTGTGGTAGTAGTAATATCCACAAGACGACCACTAGGGGTCAGAGCTACCAGTGTGAACGTGTAGCAGCGACAGGCTGGGAGCACAGGGGGATCACGCCTACCCCAGCAAGAATAACTGGTAAGTGCAGGTGAAGGGGGGTAGGAGAAGGTCTGGTGATGATCTTGCGGCTGGATGGCTATGTAATCAGGGGTGGAAGTTTGATCGGGGAGGGGGTTGGGGTGCTTGTTGTTTTGTACTGGGGTCTGCAAGGGCACCCAGTGCTGTCCGTCAGTGCATTTAACATGGTTCCAGATGGTAAGTGTATTCCCTGTGGGAATTTGCAGGGCATTTGCTGATGATGCCCCCAACAATTAGTGCACAGGCTTTGTACTTACCATGCATTAATTTTTGCATCTACATTTGGTAAGTACCAAAGCTTAATGCACATTTGTAAACACCCCCCAAGTTGTGTTAACATGGATCATTAACGCTTATCAATGATTTCACATTAAGGGCCCATATTAATGACACGCAGTCACTGGTGCATTAATTTGCATGAGTTAAAATTAGCATGCTAATGCTTCTGTGAGTTCATTGCATTAGGGTTCATTGAAACGACACTATGGTTCTTCAATTTTTCAGTTACAAAATGGATCAGCGCATCTTCTGTTCCAGACTATTTCTTTCAGTGTCCAGAGTATGAAGGTAATTGGATCAATAATACTTTCTCTACTGTTAAAGGCTACCGTAATGAAAGTATTCAGATGAGCCTTGAAAATCCAGAGACGTATAAATCTGAAGCCATGTACTCCCTAGAATGAACAGGAGTTTGGATCTCCTTACCCCCACACCGCTGTACATCATCTCTCAAAGAGCAATACCAGGAAGAGCGGGGAAGAAAACAAGATAGCCAGTTTATTCTACTTTCCTCTTCTTTGACAGCACGTGAGATTTGTAGGCCAATAAAACCTTCAGCATGTGCTTACTGAACTTCTACTGAGATCCTGTGTGGTCCCATAAAAGGTATAAAATGCTGATGCTACACTCACAAGGTGGACTGAGAGTTTGCAAGAGCTCTTTATTAAAGCCATCTTCAGTGGATCAGGTCAGGGGGGAACAGAGACCAGGTGGGCAGACTATATAGTCCATATGGTCTTCATGGGCCATCGAGTTCCATGTGTCTGTTCATATATTGCAGTAAATCTTCCTGAATGTATGGACTGGTCAGAGTGCCACAAGCGTGAAGAATGTTTTGTGGTCAGTTGGCTTTAGATATACTGGGAGATACACTGTTGGCAAATTCAACAATACACTTTACATCAGGCGTCTCAAACACCTTTCTTTGAGGGCCACAAACCTGTTGGGTCTTTGGGATATCTGTAATAAATATGCATGAGAGAGATTTGCATGTGGATCTCTCTGTGACGTTTCATTTGGGGTATCCTGAAAATCTGACTATTTTGTGGTCCTTGCGGACTGAAGTTTGAAAGTGATGTTCCAGAAGATTAAATATATCATTGGTTTATTGCACTGAATTATCTTAGTAGAAGCAATCAAAACATAGGAGGTATCTATTACCATTACTATTACTTCTTTTCTAATCCAGTATAAATAATATGTTATCAACATCTTCTCTCTTCAGCGACGCAAGCACACCATCCAACCACAAGTGTGCCCGGAGATATCCAATGAACAAAGAAAGTTTTGTTTCTCTGTCACTTTTTTATAGTTTTTTTTACTTTCTTTTGTTTATTATATGAATATATTTATTGGGAGAGGTATCATATTTTTTTTTAAAATGTGCTGTCAAGTCAATGCTGACACCTGGTGACCCAGTAGCCCCTGGGTTTTCTTGGCAGTATGACTGGAAGTAGATTGCCAGACCTTTCTTGCAAGGCAATGGAGGATTAAATGACTTGCCCAAGGCCACAAGGAGTGCCAGTAGGAACTGAACTCTGGTCTCTTGGCTACCAGGCTATTCCTTCACTGGTATCATAACATGTGAGCTCAAACTCTCAGCCTTCCAAGTAGCTGATTTTAATGGCTCTAGATCTAATCCATTACCTCTTCCAAAGAATGTTCCAGATCAAGAGCCATTAAAATCACATACTATGATCCCTCCCTCAATAAATGACGCAATATAATGAACAGGAGAAAGTAAAAACAATATTAAAAAAGTGATACAGACGCAAAACTTTGTTTATTTGATATCTCCTGACATACTTGTGGTTTTGATGGTGTGCTGCTGTTGTTGAAGACATTGATTGCATATTTTGACAGTAGATTAGATACCTTCTATTTTCTTGATTGGTTTCTTGCAAACAGTACATCCTCTCAGCACCAGATTGTGCAGACTGAAGGTCCGGTTCCTATAGCTTTCGTTCTCTGGAGAAACATTGGCTGGCCCCAGATTTTAAATGGGAAACCCAAAAGCACTGCTTAAAGTTTTCATAAAAATGTCCCTGAATGACCTATCTAAATAAATAAGGATGAATATTAATTAGATGCACAAAAACAAATCTCATTTCCCTCCTATTTAGGAAAGATGTCCTGCTTCCTCCGTTTGTCTTCTCCTGTGCAGGAGTCTCGTTGCACTTATGCCAGGGCTGCCAATCAGCAGTCGTAGAGGATCACAAACCAGTTTGATTGTTAGGACATCCCTAATGAATATTCATAAGATATCTTAGCATGTATGTACTGCCTCTATTTGCATGCAGAGTTTGTGACCTCCAAGACTGTAGTTCATACCTCTGGTTTAGGCCCTTTTATTTAACCTTTTAGCCTTTTTTCCCCCCTCACTCTATATTTATTTATTTCTGTAATACCCTTTGCATTGGACTAACATGAGAATGGTACATAGGTGTTTCTTATGACTTTTTGGATGCGGCACAGTGTCCAGTTTACTGTGGTGCCAAAACAGCTTTTAGAGCTCAATCCATATTTCTTAAACAGCGTCCATTTCTTCAAATAATTCCAGTTGTTTCTAGTGTGCATCAGTTTTGTCTTCCCTCCAGTGCTCCTGAAGGTGTCTTAGAGAGTTTTTGCATTGAATACGTGGCAACCGTTCTACTCGTCATTTGCTACAGTTTTTTTTTTATTATTATTTATTTATAGGTTTTAGCAAATTTTAACAAGCATCATATCTTGTAAAAGAAACTACAGAGTTGTAAAGTTACAAGCACAATGAACATATCATTTGCAATATCACAGGAAAAACAACAATACAACTACAAAATTAGACCCCAACAAATATTGGGGACGGAGTTATACATTTAAAGGGGAATACAGGTAAAAGAAAGAAGAAAAGGCTCTACGCAGTGCCCCAACGCGCTTTTACATTACATGCTCTATCTTATATCATACTGTTTCTCCTCCCAAATTAGTCCCAACTGAAAATTTCTTAAGGTCAAGAAAGGACCGTAGCTGCTCAGGTACAAAAAATATGTATTTAACCCCTAGGAAAGAAATAAAACATTTACAAGGGTACCGTAAGCGAAAGCTAGCCCCCAATGCTATAGTTTCCGACCGCATTTCCAAAAACTGACGTCTACGCTCCTGCGTGGCGCGACTCACATCTGGAAAAATCCGTATCATTCACCAAAAAAAGGAACAGGAAGTTTTTTAAAAAATAATGACAATACTCTAGAAAGATCAGATTCAAAAACAAACGATACCAATAAAGTAGAACGATTCTGTACTTGGAAAGAAGAGCCCTCAAGGAAATCAGTAAGATTAGCAGGAACAGTTACAGAAGAACCATCTGACTCAACTTCCTTTACTGGGAGAAAATAAGCTCTAGTTATAGGAGGAAATGCATCATCAGAAATGGTAAGCACCTCAGACATATACTTCTTAAAGGTATCGATGGGAGACATATTCAACAACAAAGGAAAATTTAAGATTCTCAAATTCAAAGCTCTAAACTTGTTCTCAAACTGTTCAAGTTTTTGATGGATAATTACTTTATCTTTGATTATTTGATCAATCACAGCTTTAGAGTCAGTAACGTCCTTAGTAATCGCCATAAACTTCTCAGACGTATCCTTTTCAAAGCTTGCATATTGCGTTGCGTTGTGAGCCACTACCTGAACAAGCGTAGAGGCATCAGCAGCAGAAACAGTTCCATCCAACTTCAGTAACATATTCCAAATGGAATCCAAGGATATTTCACCCGAACGTTGCTGTGGAGGATCTTTTAGGGACGTGCTCAAGCAAGAACCAACCACCGCTTCCACGGGAAGACAAGAAACCTGCTCACCGACAGCCTGAGGACCTTCCTCAGCATTAACCAAATGAACAGATGAGGGAAGAAGCGGCGTTGAACAAGACGCAGGCAGGCCCAAAACTCCACCTTCCTCTCCAGGGACAAGCAGAGCGATATTCGCAGAGCCTGAGACTTCAGGCTCCGACTCCAGTTGAGCCGCCAAACACGGCTGTGGGATAGTTGTACAACGTTGAGCAGTGGCCGCCTCCCCATTCGGCGTTCTCTGCAATGAGCCCTCAACAGCCTTCTCGAGCGCCAGAGCTTTCAGGAGGAGCGCGTCTATCTGTTGCTGGCAAGCCGCAGGTGAAGCACCCTTCACCGACTTAGTGCAGGGGTTCCCGCGCCGCTTAGGAGGCATGAGGAAACAGAGAAGGAAACAAGACGCCACACTCCTATCATGCCGCCATCTTAACTCCGCCCCCATTATTTGCTACAGTTTATGGAATTCTTTGTAGTGTGGCAGTAGCAATACATTCTCTCTAAGGTATAGTGATGTCACAGTTAAAATTCTCTCCTTTAATATCTTTCCTGTTCTGTCTTGTAATGGTTTACCCTGGAGGATATAAAGATAATGTTACAAATATACACTCTGTATTATATAATTTACAATGGCGTTTTCCTAAGGCAGGTATAATTTCTCTCTATATAAACTTGTGTAGTTTTCCCTTCCTATGAATTTTGGTAATTACTAAACATTTTGGGCTCGATATTCGAAAGGCATTTACACGGTTTACAGCCCAGTAAACCATGTAAATGCCTTAAAATCAGGGTATTCAATGGCACTTACACTGTTAGTGCCAGTGAATATGTCCTTCTTACTCCCCTACATGCCCCGATGCTATCCGGTTAGCATTGGGACGTGTCGGGGGAATTCCAGGGCGGAGCAGAGGCGGCGGCAAATGATAACCGGAAAGTAGTGATATTGCATGCTGCCCAGTTAGCCATCTGCGCCAAAAAGATAGGCAAGGAAAAGCCTCGTCTATCTTTAAGGCGCAGGAGCTAACCGAGCAGCATTGCAATATCAGTGCTGCCCGGTTACCTAATGCGGCTTCTGGCGTGTGCGGCGATCTCCGGATATTCGATGCTCGGGCCACATATGAACCCAGCATTGAATATCCGGGGTTAAGGGTCAGCGGGCAGGGCTATGCGCCGTAGTGGCGCATAGCCTGCCCAGAGGAATATCGGGCCCTCGATTTATAAGTTTAGATCTTCAGTGAAATCGCTGGCTTTGATAAAACAGTTCTTCCTTAGAATGCTCTTTTCTCTTCTAACCCCAGTACATGCTGTACGGGGAAAAAATAACATCTAGGAGGTAGCAAACAAGGGGTATGCCCTAAATTCATTTAGAATTTTTAAGAGCTATTTTTAAGAACATAAGATATGCCGTGCTGGGTCAGGCCAAAGGTCCATTGTGCCCACTATCCTGTTTCGAACAGCGGCCAATCCAGGTCACAAGCAGCGCTGTACCTAGGCCCATGCTAGCACTGCAGCCACACAGAACACAAGAGGAACAGGGACGCTTTCGGACCTGACTGGAAGTGGAAGTGAAATTTAGAACCTTTCGCAGGACACCTGAGCCACACAGTTTTGGGAAGCAGAAGAGCTACACTGGCTGAAGTTCACATTCCTCGGAGAGCCGCTCAGGGACAGGGGTGGTTGGAGGTTCTGAGTCCTCACCTTTGAGATGACTGGCATGGCTGGTAGGGATCCCAAAGCCCCACCAGTCCGATTCTGCAGGGCTGGGGCCAGGCAGAGCAACAGAAGCTTATGCCACAGCTCCACTTCAGTGCTGGCGGTACAAGCATGTTCTAAACGTGTCCTCGTGGCCCACAATGGTTTGATTCTAGTCTCACACTGCATGTAATTTCCCCAAGACTCTCTCATGAGAGACCTTTGAAAATCCAGATAACACTATATCAACTGGCTCATCTTTGTCTATCTGTTTATTCACACTGTCAAAAAAATATAACAGATTAGTAAGACAAGACCTTCCTTGGCTAAATCCATGTTGGCTATCTGCCATTAAACCAGGACTATCTACATGTTCACTAATTGTATTCTTTATAATGGTTTCTACCGTTTTTCACAGAATTGACGTCAGACTCAGTGTCAATGTGTCAATAAGCCTCTAACACCATCTCTTTGAGTGTCATTAGGTGTGCCCATATTCAGCACGCCACACGTTAAGATATTTGGTCACACAGTAGCTGCTGGGGGCAGCCTCATGGCCAGGAAACAATCATATTTTGTCAAAGATGGTTTTCAGTGCCTTTCTCCTTTGGGTTCTTCTGAGTGCGTCTGTCTGTGGGGCTTATTTTCCTATTTGTTTTGGGGAGTTGTTAAAAATTGAACTTGCCTTGGATTCTTTGATCTCTTGTTTAGACAAGTATAAATTACAGTTGATTAACCTAATCCCAGGATAATTAACCGTGAGAAGAGCCCTTCATGTTTTCTAAATGGAAGTGGAGGTTCAGTAGAACAGAACAAATGAACGGGATTCATGTGCTATTTTAAAGATTGACTTAATTAAAATATAGGAAATTGAATATGAAATGCACAGTGAAGTGATTAGTGAGCTATGAATATTCTTTTTTCTAATTAAATAACATAATTATAAGTTATTAAATAATAGTCATCGCTTCCTTTGTATAATAAAGTTCCACGGTGGCAGGTGTAATGGTAAGAGTCTTATATTTGCAAGAGTTATAAATGAAACATCTCAAACAGGCTTCCAGAAAGTACAAGAAAACAACATTTTCCAGAGAGGGAAACCTTTAAAGACTCAAGGGCATGGGATAGGAAGTTGGAGAGTGGAAGGCTTTGGGGGTAAAGTGCGCATAAACTTACGTATTTGCTGAGGGTGGAGGATGACCTGGAATCACCTACTAGAAGAAGAGCAGTCCCAACCAACATGATGATAGAATTCAAGCGTCTTTAGGAGAGCTATGAGGGTACTGGGAAAGGCAAGGGATGGAGACAATAAGGGCTTTCCCAGTCTTGCGGTGACAGAATTGGTGGGGGCACAGCAGATGGGCCAAGAGGACCTTAACTGCCCATTGCGATGTTCACATGGAACTGCTGTAAGTACTTAATGATAAGGAGGCATATTAAATAAATAAATACATAAATAAATAAATTTGACTATGTATCTGTGTTTCAGTGGCCTCCGAACAGTGATCCAACTAAGCAATGGATGTTGGTTCCTAGGAAACCTCAAACATCAGCCATATGGACGCAGCTGAGCTGATCTTCATCAGACTACCAGGCAGGTAGCAAAGGGCACATGTTAAATAAGTTCCTTTCCTCGTGGCTTTATCCCAAAGTCATGTTTATTTTCAGTGGGAGCATGTTTCAGCACTTGTGAGTTGGTCTTGACATGCCTCTACCATGCAGGGGCTGTTCTCAGGCAATTACCAGATGAAAAGGCGTTTCTCACAGGTTTGATATCACATCTCCACGTTCTCATTGTTAGCACGGGACCTGTATGTATGTCCATAGCATGAACAATGGAAGAAAATACTCAGAGAAGTCATTATAAATGAGTATACTTATACATTTCGGGCATTCATTTGTACGTCTAAAAATTAAGTGTGTGTGCAAGTTGAACGGTGCCTGGATAAATTCAGAGATGTATGCACACAAGCAATTTGTGCATGCAGTAGGCACACAATTACGATGAAAAAAAATTGGTTTGTTTGCAACAAAAATGCTGAAAATTCTTGGGGCTGCTGAGGTTTATAAATGTGAGTGTAACTACAATTATACATGCACATTTTTTTTTCAAATAAAATGATATTGGCATGCATGATGAAGACTGGATTAGACCAGAGGTCACAGCACATTTAAGAAAGTGAGATTCTGAGAAGTTTGGCTTCACCCATGCTGCTGCCTTAGTAGCAGATCGTCTCCTCTCGTAGAGTGGGATCACTGCTGTTATACGTTAGTAAAACTCTGGCAAAGATTGCGATGGCACAAATTATTTCCCCATTGTCCCAAGGTATCTATCACAGGTCACATAATCCCACTTAAACCCAGCAAATCCAAGAGGACATTACTGCGAGGTAGAGCTAGAGGAATGCGCCTTCAGAAGACGAAAGGACTATGGTGGGCAGGAGGAGGGTGGAGAGTAGCTGGGTGGTGCAGCTAACTGTCGTAGACTTGTGCTACCCGACAATGTGTGTCTCAGCGCTCCTTCAGTGTGCGCCTGAACACACACCTCCAGATAGCATCCATTGGTAAAAGATCCTCGGTGTAACTCAGCAGGGAACATTTTTTACCTGTATATACTGGAGAAATGTTGGGAATTGTACTACTGAAGGTCATTACGACCATTATTGATGCCTACAAACTTGGAGCATATTGTCAGTAGGCTGCAGTATTGCAACTCCTTGCACCAGGGTTTTTCACAGTCTGGCCTAGAGACCACAAATAGTTCAAAACACTGCTTCATGTTTAGTAGCCAGAAGTAAAATGTATGCTCATTTTGCACTGGCTTCCTATGGAAGACATTTTAGAAAGGTTTCATGGTGTTTATACATGCAGATAGTATGTTCATACATGTAAATGCCCTCTGCATTTAAACGTGATGTTAGAGAGCTGCTTTTACATGTTTAGGTCTAAAAGAGACACATTTTCAAATGGGGCGTGTTGTGTCAACCAGAAATGTGTGTGTATATGTCCATTTTGCAACGACTAGACATAAATACCTAAAAAAGCTAGATGTCAGCATATAGACCTGCTTCGGGGAAGATATGCGAGCTAACATCTCGTTTGGAGCTGAGGTTCACAGCTCTGATTGAGGGGCAATTGTACTTCTTTCTCTGGTGTATAAAAATGACCTAAAACATTCTACAAAATATTTTTTGTTTGGGTCCTTAATTGTTTCTTTGATAGGCACTTTTGTGAAATCCAGCCCTTGCTCATCTGACCTTGTCTTTTACTCGGATCTCTTCCCCACTACTGCACTACCCTGAATCTCTCTTGCTCCGCCTTCATACCTCTCCTCCTATTCATGTACTTCTTATCTATTCCCCTCCCACCCCTCGCACAGAGCTTTGGGATGCTCTCCTGTTAACTATCACTGATGTCTCTTTAGCTTTTCCCCATATACTCATAGCAGGTGATTTCAACCTCCATGTTGACTCCCCTACTTCCTCTCGAGAGCACTCTTTCCTTTCCTTCCTCTTGGACCTGTCCCTCTTACAACATGTTACCATTCCCACCCATCAGGCAGGTCACACTCTTGACCTTCTCATAACGTCTTCTTCCTCTTCTCTCACGCTTTCCAATATCAGTTCCATATGTCTTCCCTGGTCCGATCATGTTTGCATTGCCGCTTCCTGCTCCTGGTCACATGACCCTCCCTCAGCGTCCTCTTCTTCCCCTCCCCCCTCCCTTCCAGAGCGTCGTTCACGCCCACTCACCTCCCTCACACTGCAGCAGTTTCCCCCAGCAGCGGAGCTTTTACCTTCTGATTTTTCCTCACTCTCTCCCAACTCCCAAGTGACCCTCTGGTCCTCCACCCTTTCCTCCACTCTCGATCGCATAGCCCCCTGGCGCTCCCACTCCCTTCGCCGTCGCCCTTCACACCCATGGTATCACAGTGGTTTACGGCTGCTCCGTTCACATCTTAGAAGAGCGGAACGGCTGTGGCGCAAGGCCCCTTCCCCCAACACTCTAGCAGTCTTCAACTCCCATCACACCTACTACCGTTCTAAGGTGCACGCTGCCAAGCGCTCATACTTTTCTAACGCCATTTCTAATGCCCCAAACCAAACCCGACATCTTTATTCTACCTTCCAATCTCTTATTTCTCTACATGCCCCTCAGTCAGCCTCCTCGCTCCGACCCACCCCCCCTCCTGCGCATTTAGCCGCCTTCTTCAGTGACAAGGTCTCGTCCCTAAGATCATCCTTACCTTCATGCCCTGCTCCTATCACCTCTCCCCCCCCTGTTCCTTCCCCCCTCCCACTTCACAGCTTTCCCACTTCTGGGCCTCCTTTGACCCGATCACGGCACCAGAACTTCATCGTCTCATCTCTACTTCTAAGAAAACCTTCTGCTCCCTTGATCCCATTCCTTCCTCCTGGCTTCTCACCCCCTCCCTGGGTTTCCTTCCCTATATTCTCACCATGTTTAATTCTAGTTTGTCCACTGGGACTTTTCCTAAACCCTGGAAGCACGCCTTAATTCGCCCTATTATAAAGAACTCTTCACTCGACCCTCTAATCCCTGCCCACTATCGTCCTGTCTCCAACCTCCCCTTTCTATCTAAACTTCTCGAGAAATATGTATTTGCACAACTTTCCCATCACCTTGATACCATTAACTTTCTTCACCCACGTCAGTCCGGGTTTCGTCAGGGGCACAGCGTCGAGACTGTCCTACTGGCTTTCACAAATGCTTTACACGTGGCTCACGACCGTGGTGATGTCTCGGTGGCGGTTGCTTTGGATCTTTCTGCTGCTTTTGACCTGGTCGATCTCTCTCTCCTTCTCCAACGTCTACGGGATGCGGGTCTCTGCAGCACAGTTTATCACTGGTTCCACTCTTTTCTTTCCTCTCGGTCCTGTGCAGTTCTCTCTTCTTCTTCCTCTACCCCCCCTTCTGTTCCTCACCATCTTCCTTGCGGGGTCCCTCAAGGTTCCGTTCTCGCCCCGCTCCTCTTTAACCTTTTCTTGGCCCCCCTCGCTTCCTTAGTACAACAATTTGGTCTATCTGTTTTTCTCTACGCCGACGACATTCTTTTACTCCACCACACCTCACCTTCCTCCCCTGATCTTACAGTTCTTGACTCTTGTCTTTCAGCTGTGGCGAATTGGTTAACACTCAACTGTCTCCACCTTAATCTCACTAAGACTACTGCTATCTGGTTCTCTCACAATGGCCCCTCTCCTTCAATAGCTCCTTTCTTTTCCGGCACCCCTGTACCATTGGTCTCTACTTTTCGTTATCTTGGTGTGCACTTTGACTCTGACCTTTCCTTTCACACCCACATCTCACACATCACCAAAACATCCTTTTATTTTCTTCGCCAAATCCGCTCTGTTCGCCCCTTCCTTTCCCCCTCGGCTCTCATTACCCTAGTATTATCCCTAGTTATGTCCCGTGTAGACTTTTCCAACTCACTATTCATCGGTCTCCCTAAATACCATTTAACTCGCCTTCAACGGATCCAAAACACTGCAGCACGCCTCATCTCAAACACCTCCCTTCGAGACCATATAACCCCTCAACTGTTTCACCTTCACTGGCTGCCTGTTCCCTTCCGTGCTACCTTCAAACTTCTAGTCCTAGTTCACAAAGCCTTTCATAATAGCACTCCTCAGTACCTAACAGATCTCCTCTACTTTCACTCTCCCCGACACACCCCTCGCTCCTTTCACCTTAACCGTCTCACCTTACCCTCCCCTTCCCGCGCTCACCTGCAGTCCACCCGTTCTTCTGCTTTCTTTTTTGCTGGTCCTGCCACCTGGAATGCCCTTCCCCCCTCCCTCCGTTTAGAACCACAACACGCAGTATTCAAATGCAATCTAAAGACCCACCTATTCTCCCAAGCATTTAATGTTCCCTCTCCCTTTGTGTGATTTCCCCCTCTCTCTGCCTTTCCTTTTGTGGTGTCCCCCTGTTTATGTTCTGTCCTGTCTTCCTCCTTCTCTCTCACTGTCCTTTTAAAAGATTGTACATTTCCTTTCCTTTTCCATGGGCCTTGGCCTCCTTTTATTGCTTTGTTTTTACTTGTACACCGCCTTGGTTCCCGGAAAGGCGGTTTTTATCAAATACAATAAAACATAAACATAAAACATAAAGTGGATTCTTGTCCTCAAAAGCTCTTGTCTCAATCTATTGGTTAGTCTAGAAGGTGCTACAGCCTTGTCATTTTTGCCAATCCAGGCGAACATGGCTGCCCCTCTGAAAGTTTTCGCCATCTATCAGAGGTTCAGTTGTCTAGGATGAGGAAGGCAGCTTCTAGGTATCTAGTGTCTTTTTGTTAGAACACATTGCCAAAAAGAGTTGAGTGAAGAATCTGGATACCTTCATTTGAACAGATGTTTTAAAGGAATTTTAAGTTTAGATGCTAATTGATTTTATTGGTTTTGCAAATGCATTTATTACCATGTTCATGTATATAAAATGTTGCAAGCTTTCATGACGCCTATGGCAAGAGGCAGTCTATCAAATGAAATAAATCCAAATGAAAATCTGAAGGTCTCTCTTTGACTTTTGTTGAAATTCATAGTATGTATTGATGGGGGGGGGGGGGAGGGGAGGGCATCTTTGAAATCTACCAAGCTTCCCCTCCAACCCACCCCTCAATAAGTAGACATCAAAACAAGAAGGCACACATTGTTGACAGGATTTCTAGCAGTGGCAAAGCTAAGAAACATGCACTGCTGGGTTCCATACTAGCACATATCCCGCTGATGTGGCTTCATTAATTCTTGCCATCCCATTACTTGAGTGATACAGGTGGGAATGTCAAATCTATTACCTGAGCTTTCCAAAGTGTCACTCTGGGATGTGTATTGCATGCTCCGATAACCCTGTTTGCCATTTCTCATGTGTGATGTTAATTGTAAGGGTTTTGACATTACTTGCTGTAAGGCATCCTACGGATGCTGGTATGGACCATCACTAGCCGAAGAGAAGTGATTTCCAACGGGGCAAAGTAAATTGCCCACATGAGTCATAAGCAGGTCTATTACCTGGCAACAAAACCTGCATATATCTACGGTCATAAAATCATTGCAAATCATCAAAATATTTTGGAGGTTTTCCAATTTAACTGATAAAGTTACATTGCATATTGAATATTTAAATGTTAAAGGAACTCACAAAAGGAGAAAGCCCTCCACACTAGAGCACAAGGAAGAAACATCACAGCAGGGGGCTCCGGGGAATTTATGAGAAAAATATTTATTAGGGTTCTGGCAAATAAATATTTTTCTCATAATGTCCTCAGAGTCTTGTCATCTCCCCTGCTGTGTTCTGTTCTATTGAAATTTTAATTCTGAATGTCTTACATTGCAGATCTGAAAGACAGAGGACTCTTTCTACCTTTTCATGCCTGATTCTGAAACCACAAGAAGACGAAAACCTGACACGGGAGAGGACACCTGGCATAGGAGAGTGGACTATGGACAACATGGCTCAAAGCCAGCATAGAAATAACCAGTAAAACAGAGCAATGTCAATTTTGTAGCACTGAACTGAAAATGGTCACTCTTCTCATCGCTGGGCATGATACACTGAGGTCGGAAAGCCTGTACTATTACTACTACTGAGTATTTCTATAGCGCTGCAAGTCGTACGCAGCACTGTACAGACAAATAAGAGACAGTCCCTGCTCATCAGAGCTTACAATCTAGTCAAGACAAGCACAGAAGGAGCTTACAGTCTAGTTAGGACAAACACAAAGGTGTAGGTAGGGATAAGTAGGTGGGAAAGGAGATTAGGTGAGTCAAGAATCGAAGGCAGCACATAAAAGCACAGCAAGGTAGCACGTCTCATCCACTGGACGCTACGTAAATGAGATCATGACCCAGACAGATCTGCGGAGAATGAAGACGTTTTGATCACCCGCGACACTCCTATTCTTGTAGATAAAACCCAAGCATTGTGTTAAAGGAGAAAAGCACACATCCCGTGCTCCTGTCTCAATGGATCGGGCTCATGAATATCAGGGAAAAAGATATGTGGATACATTGTAATGCAGGGCACATGCTTTGAATATTGAGGTATGGTTGCTAAGCCGGACTATCGGTTAAGGTGTGCTATTTGTAACTAGGTGTCCCATGTTACTCAATGGGACCTAGGTACAAATGGCACACCTAACTGTTAGTCCAGCTTAGTAACCATACCTCAATGACTCTGTACGAAAGCTCTAGTTAAACGAACCCCTGCAGTTGGGATTTCTATGTACGCAGTCCCTGAAACGGATAAATTTATCAGATAGCGACTGAATATTGGCACCATTTTTGACACATTTTGAATCTGCCTCCAGTGCACCCCAGACCCCCACCTCAATGTAAATAACTCTCATGTCTATGTCAATATTTCTTAAAATAAAAAGCAAGGGGGGATTTTTAGCAGTGGCCGGCCACTTTAGCGGGCACGAGTATTGAACGTCCGGGTAGCCTAGATTGTGATTTCGCAATCGGGTTAGTGGTGCTATCCAGCCGCAAGCTGGATTACTAACCTGGCTAAAATTAAAGCAGTCATTCAACGATTAGGGTAACCAGGGAACAAGTGAATATTACCGTTGCCTGCTTAACCTTTGTCTCCGCCCCAACGCTTGTCATTCAGCATCACGGTGTTTAGCGGCACAAACAGAGTATATTCAGCAGCACTAATCTAGTGAATAGCGTTTACCCAGTTCGCAGGTCTGCAAAGCACGGAAATGCCTTTGCATGCCCCCTTCCCAAGTCAAATTTGTTAAGTCACTGGCAACCCCTTGTTTTCGGAAGTAAGAAATGGTGGGGTGAAATAAGAATTCTGATAACCTGGCTGTTTTCTTTAAAAAACAAAAAGACATATTAAGCATACTGTAAAACATGGTGTCTGTTAATATTTCTGCAGTTCAAAACCATTTAACCCTTAATAGTCTATGCAGCAAAATAACAGCAGGAAAAAGCAAGTGGGTGTGTGACTGACACGTCGGTTTTCAGAGATTTGGAAACACGTTTGGGCCTTCTTTATGAACAGAACATCTGTTTCCCAACTCCTGCTGCACTGTGATTTCCTTTCAGACTGGAGGCATTATGCGATTTCTGAAACAAAACTAGGAGAAAAGAAAACAAGACGCTAAGTACACCAGCGAAATATCTGCACGATGCTCGAACGTGTTAAAATGCCGCCTACCGGATCAAACTTCTGAATTGTATCTGAAGTTACTGTTCATTTTTGTCTTGTTTTATTAATACTTTGCCTTCAGTCAGCCTAATCTCGGGGGTCGTGTTATAATTATTGTGCTTTGTTTTTGCTTGGTCTTAAAGAAATAAAAAGAAGTCGTAAGCAATGATAATTACTGAAGCACAGGGAGCAGCTGAAATCTGTGCCATCGTGGGGAAGCGCAGGGGGTGGGGGTGGGGGGGTTTGGGGGGGAGGGACCTTTGTCAGCGAAATGGAAAGTGTCTGAATTCATTCAATCAAATAGCTTTCCTGCACATGTTACTTGCTTGGAAAGCAGGACAGATATGCCATGCTTCACAGCTATCTTTGGGAAATGGACGGATTGGTGGCTAGGAGGGAGGCAGAAGGAAACAGAAAGTGTGAGAGAGAGGTAGATGCAGACCTAATGAAAGAGAAGCAGAAAGCATAATCCATAAATAATGTGGTGAAACACAGAGACTGACAGGCTCACTAGGGTCAGTATTCCAGAGATTTCTTTGGTTGACTTTCAGAGCTTAAACGGACAAATCTTAGCGTTCAAATTTCATGCCATAGCAACCTATCTCTGGGTGGACTCGGGGTAATTTTGGGAGCAGTTAAAGTTGAACAGGATAGTGTCTATGTTTATTTATCTCACACTTTGCCAATGGTAGCTCAAGGTAAGTTACATAGGTATTTCCCTGTCCCCAGAAAGCTTACAAAGTAAGCTTGTACCTGAGGCAATGGAGGGTTAAGTGACTTGTTGAAGGTCACGGAGCAGCAGTGGGAATTGAATTCAGATCTCTTGGGTACTAGGCTGTTACTGTAACCACTAGGCTACTCCTCCACTCCATTAGACTAGTAAAGTTAATTAGAAATTGATTTTCATCAGCCCAACTTAAAAAGGTAAACATTTTGAAGTTAACCATATATGTCCAGCTGCATATCAGTCTCCCTCTGCGCATCATTTCTATAGCGCTACTAAGCATGTGCAGTGCTGAACAGTCCCTTCTCCCTAGAGCTTACAGTATAGCCAAGACACATAGACAAGACAAAAGAGCAGCTTCAGAAAATAAAGTATAGGAAATATGGTTCAGATATTAGTTGTCCTAAGGCAAGGACTGGAAACCACATTACTTGGGATTTCCAGCTAAGAATGTTTATTCTGCTTTAGAGGCTGATATAGTAAAGTTGTGCCAATGCTTTCAGAAGCACCGCTAGTGTACAGTATATAGACTAGTTGACCTGTCAGTATTAGATCACAAAGGGCTCAATATTCATCTGTCCGGACTTTCGAAGGGCTATGCGCCGACCTCTAAACTAGATATTCAATGCCGCGGCGGCGACGACATCGAATATCCGGTGAGTGCTGCTAAAGCTGGAAGCTGCCGAAACTAACTGGGCAGCAGAGATATTGGATGAAAGGCGTATATTATTTATTGAATAGTTTTTCTATACCGCCTTTCATCCAATGTCTCTTAAAGATTTCCTCGCTTATCTGTAAGGCGCAGAGCGCTAGCCAGGCAGCATCCAATATCACTGTTTGGTTAACACCATTTTCTGCCTCCGCTCTGCCCCAGAATCCCCCCAACACGCCCTGAAGCTAACCAGATAGCATCAGCGTGCGTAGGGGACTTAGAAGGAGATATTCAATGGTACTAACCATGTAAGTGCCGTTGAATATCCCCATCTTTATTTATTTAACAGTTTTTCTATACCGCCTTTCATATTATCAAAGTGGTTTGCATTGAACTTTAAGAGTACATTAAACAGTGAACAGTGTAACAGAAGTAACTATGTACAAGGGATTGTCTTGTTGAGAGTTGCCTGTTGGAGTGTGCTGGAGTAGAACATTTTGGTCAGGTTCCAGAGCTAAAGTACTCCTGGAATTAGCAGGTCTTTAGTTTTTTTCAGAGGTCCCCGCAGTCCTTGATATCCCTCAGGGTATTAGGGAGAGAGTTCCATAATGTGGGCCCATATATTGAGAAAGCTCTCTGGTAAGTTGCTTGGATGCTCTTCCACTTGTGAGTTGGAATGCTGAGTAGACTCTGGTTTTGAGTTCTTCTTGCTCTTGAGTTTGAGGGTTTTTGGGTTGGCTACGGAGGCAATCTGCAGCTTGGTTATGTGTGGTCTTGTAGATGAGCATAATTGCATTGTATTTAATGGGGAGCCAGTGTAGGCTCTTAAGGACAGGGATTATGTTTCATGTCTTTGGGATCCTATTATCAGATGTGCCACGGTGTTTTGTGCTAATTGCAAAGGAAGTAGGGTCTGCTTTGGTAGACTTAGAGGATGGAGTTGCAATAGTCTAGCTGTGGGGTGATAATGGCCTGACAGACTGTGCAGTAGTAGTTTAGGTCTAGGAATGGTCTGAGGTTATAATAGGCTTTCTATTTTGTAATACGTTGAGGTTGTAATTCTTTTTATATGTGTTCACATGTTTAGTTGGTGGTCAAGATGACTCCAAGATCTTTGATTTCCTGTTTAACTGGGATGGTGTTATTGTTTATTATAATCTCTTTTGGGGTGGAGAATGAGGGATCACGGGTTATGATCATTGCCTCTGTTTTCTTATAGTTGATGGAGAAGTTATTCTTGTTTAGCCATTCTGTCATATCGTTGAAGCAGGATGGTATTAGTGAGTATTCAGGGTTGCATGTAGAGATGGGTGTGTAGTGCTTTAGGTCATCTGCATATAGTGGTACAGGATTGTATTAGAGAGTATTCAGGGTTGCATGTAGAGATGGGTGCGTAGAGCTTTAGGTCATCTACATATATGTGGTACAGGAATGTATTAGTGAGTATTCAGGGTTGCATGTAGAGATGGGTGCGTAGAGCTTTAGGTCATCTGCATATATGTGGTACAGGAATGTATTAGTGAGTATTCAGGGTTGCATGTAGAGATGGGTGTGTAGTGCTTTAGGTCATCTGCATGTAGCGGTACAGGATTGTATTAGAGAGTGTTCAGGGTTGCATGTAGAGATGGGTGCTTAGAGCTTTAGGTTATCTGCAACTCGTATGTGGTACAGGAATGTATTAGTGAGTATTCAGGGTTGCATGTAGAGATGGGTGCGTAGAGCTTTAGGTCATCTGCATATATGTGGTACAGGAATGTATTAGTGAGTATTCAGGGTTGAATGTAGAGATGGGTGTGTAGTGCTTTAGGTCATCTGCATGTAGCGGTACAGGATTGTATTAGAGAGTGTTCAGGGTTGCATGTAGAGATGGGTGCTTAGAGCTTTAGGTTATCTGCAACTCGTATGTGGTACAGGAATGTATTAGTGAGTATTCAGGGTTGCATGTAGAGATGGGTGCGTAGAGCTTTAGGTCATCTGCATATATGTGGTACAGGAATGTATTAGTGAGTATTCAGGGTTGAATGTAGAGATGGGTGCGTAGAGCTTTAGGTTGTCCACATATATGTGGTACAAGAATGTATTAGTGAGTATTCAGGGTTGAATGTAGAGATGGGTGTGTAGAGCTTTAGGTCGTCTGCATATATGTGGTATAGGTCCCATGGCCTTCTCCACTTTCAGTTTTGCAAGCTGTTCAAACACATCATCTTCTGTGAATGGTGTATTTCTCCACTCCATTCCCATTTGTATATTTGTCAATCACAGGTGGTCCTTCTCTAGGATTTTCTTTAGTAAAAACAGAGCAGAAGTATTTGTTTAGCATTTTTGCTTTTTCAATGTCACTTTCCACGAATTCGTTCTTCGCACTTTTGAGTCTTGTGATTCCAACTCTGATCTTCCTCTTCTCCCGAATATACCTGAAAAAAGTTTTGTCTCCACGCTTTAGATCTTTAGCCATCTTTCCCTCTGCCTTTGATTTTGCTATCCTTATTTCTCTTTTTGTCTCTTTTAGCTTTATCCTGTATTCTGTTCTGTGTTCCTCTGTTTGTGAACTTCTGAATTTTATGAAAGCTGTGTTTTTTGTCTTTATCTGTGGAGCTATTTCTTTGGAGAACCAAATAGGTTTCCATTTCCTTTTGTTTTACATATGTATCTGTTGCTCTTTTTATTGCCTCCTTTAATTTAGCCCACTGCAATTCCACTTCCCTTACCTCCTCCCACCCTGCCAACCCCTCCCTGAAAGGAAATAGAAGAGAATGGGGTCTAGGTACATGGTACACTAATATTTGTGCTCATTTGTTAAATTAACGTGCATTACTTTAACACAGGTCCCATGTAATTTAATGAAACCTAGTTACTAATACTAAGAGCGAACAGTGAATTAATGCGTGCTAATGTTAGCATACCTTAGTAACTAGCTGTGCCGTTCTTTCCCTTCCTCTACAATTTTCAGATTGTGCTACTGAAATATCATCATGGCCGAAGAAACCACAGTTGTGCACTATTTTATTTATTTTTATTTATTTATTTGCTTTTATATAGCGCGCTCTTTAAAATCAGTGCGGTTTACAGATAACATTTTTATGCATAACAGGATGTCTGTTATGCACTTACAGTGAACGGGAGATACAACTTGGATTTCAAACTGGGGGAACTATCTACAGTATCTACAGCTATTTACAGTATAAATATGAGTTGTCTGTGGCTTATCATTGCTTAGCTGGGCATGGGGCAGCTAAGGTTGGGCTGTGAGTAGTGTAGGAGAAAGAGGTGGTGTTTTAGTGCTTTTCTGAATCGGGCAATATCCATAATTGCTCGAATGGTGGTTGGGAGCACGTTCCAGCAATGGGAGCATAAAACTTAAAGGCTCTGTTTTTTGTTGCTTGGGTGCATGTAGTTATTTCGTTGGGGATCTGAAGGGTATTGATGGCGAATGACCTCCTCGCTCTGTTTGCTGGGGTAGGGTGGAGCAGATCCGTTAGGGAGGAGGAGAATATGCTGTTGATGGCCTTATAAGTCATCAGGACTACTTTATATGTGGTCTGACAGTAGATTGGTAGCCAGTGCAAGTCCTTTAGAATCGGGGTAATGTGGTCTCCTCTGGAGGCTCCGTGTAGGAAGCGTGCCACGGTATTCATTGCCAGTTGTAATGGGTTTGATGTGTTTTTGGGTAGGCCATGAAGGATCACATTGGTGTAGTCAAAGTGGGGGGTCACCATGGCCTGAAAAACTGTTCTGAAGTCATTTGGTTGCAATAGGGGTCGGAGATGTCTCAATGTTCGTATTTTGTGGTGAATTTGCCTGATGATGTTGCTGGTGTGTGTTTTAAATTCGAGCTGCTGGTCTAGTGTGACACTGAGGTAGCGGATAGTGGGTCTGCTTGTGAGCTCGGCATCTCTTGTCTTTAATGTCGGTGGTGGGGAGAAAGATTGATTTCTTGTAATGAAGAGTACATCTGTCTTGCTGAAGTTTATCTTGAGGCTCTGTGCGTGGACCAGTCTGTTACGGCCTCGAAGCATTTTACTAGTGGGGAGAAATCCGGATTGTCAATCGAGAATGGGATGAAGAGTAGTACATCATCTGCATAAATCAAACATGAGACGTTGAAGGAGCGGATTACTTCACATATGGGTTGCATGTATATGTTGAATAAAAGGGCAGAGAGTGAAGAGCCCTGAGGTACACCATGTTTTTGTTGGAAAGGTTCAGAGGTTATTGATCCTGTATGAACCTGTTGCCATCTGTCTGTTAGATAAGATTTGCACCAACTCAATGCTGAGCCGCTGATTCCCTTATCTTGAAGGCGTATCAGGGGTTGATCATGATTTACGGAGTCAAACGCAGCGGCAATGTCCAGGAAAACTAACGCAAATCCTTGTTTGATGTTGTCGATTCCTGTGATCAATGTGTTGATTAGTGTGGTAAGGAGAGTTTCCACACCATGTGATTCTCTAAAGCCATGTTGGGATGGGTCAAGGGGAGCCTTGGGATCGATGTGGTCATGTATTTGGCGTTGGATGACCTTCTCGATTAACTTCACTAGCAGCGGGATGCTCGATATTGGTCGTTATGATTCCACCTTCTGGGGATTTAGTTTGGTGTTCTTCAGAAGGGGCCAGATTGATATCTGCTTGAGGCATGATGGGAATAGACCTGTGGAGAGTGATAAGTCCATGATCTTGACTAATATAGGGCTGATTTCCTTACATAGTGCTCTTATCCAGAATGCTGGACAAGGGTCGTTTGGAGCAGTGGTGGCATTGATGATGGCGATGATGTCCTCAATTTCTGTAGCTGATGGTATCGCGATAGTGGTAAGTGGCTTAAGTTGTGCTAGGTTGTTGCTGGGGCTGGACAGCGTGGCTTTGCTGACGTTATTGGTTTTGGCCAGTAAGTAGTCTGCGTAGTCCTGAGGGTGAATCATGGTCAGTTGGGGGGGCGAGGGTTCCTTCGTTAGGGTTTTCACTATATTGAAAAGCTTGTGGGGTTTGTTCAGGGCACGGCTTAAGAGTTTGGAGTGATGCTCTCTCATTGTCACTGATATTGGTTCTCGATGTTTGTTAAGGTGGGAGGTGTAGGCTGTCTGGTCTGTTGTGGACCGTGCACATTGCCATTTTCTTTCTAGTTTCCTCAGCAGTAGTGAGGTTCTTAGTTCAGTGGTGTACCAGTGTGCAGGTTTTCTACTTCTTGGATGCTTGTCTGGGGTGTATGGATTGGCTTGGGCAGGTTTGCATGCAAAGGAGCTCAGGCCATTGTTCCATGAGGCCATCATCTCTTCAAGGTTCAGTGGGGCAGGTATGATGTTAGGAAGGACCTCCTTGATGATTGTCTCTTTGTCAAAGAGTCTGAAGCATCCTGAGGGTGTTGCTGGTTTTTCAGTTGACCTCTTTGTTCGTTCACTATCCTGCTGAAGAGGTATTTGGAATTGGATTAGATTGTGATCCGACCATAGGATGGGTGAGATAACTACGTCATGATTGTAGTTCGGGTTCCCTTCTGGTTGAGAGTTAAAGATGAGGTCTAGTATGTTCCCTTTTTGATGGGTGGGGGCATCAACTATTTGTTTGTATCCTAGGTTGGTGAATGCTTCAAGGAAGGCATTGGAGTGACTTTCCTGCAGGGCTGATAGGTTAAATTCTCTCAGTACCCAGTTCGACTTACGTGTGTTTTTGGGGTTGGAGGCTAGGTCAATTATAGTTGCGAGGTCTTCAGGGGACGCAGTTGGGGATCTGTAGATAAGGTTAATGGTACTATGGTTGTTGGATATGGTGATTACATCAAGGTGAGCTGAGCTATTAGAGCTGATTGATCCTGGAGATCTGCTTTTGCCAGAATGAGAGCACCGCCTCCTCTGCGGTCCGTTCTGTGGCAAGATTGTATTGAGAAGTCAGGGGGGATGAGCTGATTGATGAGGACTGAATCTGAGATAGTAAGCCATGATTCTGTTACTAGCAGGATGTCTAGGTTGAATTGTGCTATGAGGTCAATAACAGCAGGCCACTTTTTACGGACTGACCGAGCATTTATGAGGGCACACTTCAGGTTGTGTCTATGTCTATGACGCCAGAATGCTGGGAGCACATTTAATCCTGGACTCTGTTTCCAGGAGGGAAGTCTGCAAAAGTAATAGAACCACATTACTGGAAAGCTATTTAATTTAAATCACAGTGATGGCTGCAAAGGTCATTTCATTTAACATTCCCATTGCTTTTGCATCCGTGGGTTGTACTGACACTGCAACTTGGGCAAGTAGAAAGTCGGCTCTGGAAGTCGGCTCTGGGCAGGGATGAGAAGAGCCTATGGCATTTTGGAAGATAGAAGACATTAAAATAATTTGCCCTTAAATGAGACAAATGAGTACTAGGTAAGTTGCGCACAGTGCATCATAGCTTAAATGCTAATATTACTATGATGATTTCGGCCTCATTTTTTACCTTTAAATGAGCAAGCCAGGTTAGTTTCTTATCTATTGGTTGTGGCCTTTCGAAATTAGTTATGAATGACTGAACAGTGTCCATCTAGATTCTACGTCAGTCGGTTTCGATCTTTACTACCTTCAATTCCTAGCCATATCTCAGAGCTCTCTCTTGTAATGAAAATGCCTGGTTTTAGGGAAGACTCGTGAAATAAATGAATTCTGTTCATTGCCGTGTGGTAGCATTAAGTTGAAAAATTGATCCCAGTGGCTAAGTAATTTCCTTTCTGCCTTGCAAAATATAAATAAATCTGAATTGTTGATGCCGCTTGCTGATTCAATATCACATGTCGAACTTTGCAGAATAAAATGCTGTGAAAGAGTTTCCTGGATGGTTTTTGCCCTCTCTCCCTAGACCTATAAAAATAATCATGAGCTATTGCGGCTAAGCTTCTTATTGGAAGTGTAGAAGTTTTGGTTGTTTGTGCAGTTAACCTATGGATCAGACTCTCCTAAAGGCACATTTTAGAAAATCCTTTTAGGTGTCTTCTGCAGCTTAGAAGTTAAAAAGTCTGGAAATCTAAGCCAGTGTTAGAAGAGAGGATATGCGTGTGTAAGCACAGTCTAACACTGGCTTATCTCTGCCCCTCAAAATGGAGGTCACTACAAAAAAGCAGTCCCGGGGCGAAGGAAGGATAATCTCCATGCAGCAGGAGGGACCATTCATAAATATGCATGTGGGAAAAACCGACGGGGAAATCCTGCAATTTATGCGTGTTAGTGTCTACATTTCACAACGCACACGTGTATATACTGTTGCTTACATGTGGAGCTGAGCCATTGCAGCTGTTCTTAAACAATGACAGAGAACTCGATGTTTACCTCATTTTAATTTGGAGGGGGAAATAAACATTGTGGGAATAAGGGGGATATCCCCCTTAATCCCTGTTGTAGAAGGTGGGCTGAAATGAGCACGTTTTAAATGCCTGCTCGTGTCAGGGAGCAGGTTTAAGTTTGGACGTGGCCAATTTCAGCCTTCAACGTGCGTCCCCTACATGAAATGGAAACTAAAGTTTGGAATTTTTCATGTTGTGTCTGGATTACAAATGATATGAAATGACAAAAGAAATATCGTTTAAAACAAATGCACATCTGTAGTCCTAAGGAAGGGGTTGAAAACGAATGGGATAAAGTATAACATTGCAAATAGCCCTTGCACTCAAATTTCTTGAGCATAGGATAATGCTGTGGTCTGTCATCCTCCAATTTGGATGCAGGGTTGACCCACAATATGCAAAAAATTCTGAGGATGAGAATGACAGCAACTGGACGGAGATGAGCACCTTCTTCTCTTCCCTAGAAGTGCTTTTTAATTTCTTCTGTATCATCCTTCTCTCCTATAGGTCATTTATTGAAGCTTATTGTTCGCAAAAGAAGCGTATTGGGTAGACGGCTTCTGTATCACTTGGTCAGGGGTACTGAGAACACTGCTACCTCTTAAGTCATAATCAAAAGCATAAATACTCCACACCCAAGGACAAGCTTGCCTAATGAGTGGAATTGTAGAGATGAATGGCCTCTCTTTCCCCACCCGAGGACTCTGTTCTTCAATAGTTTATGTGCCTGCTGTAATTCCCTTCATGTTTTATGAGGACACGGCCGTGCATAAAGAGCACAGGAAACACTGCTGTTGCAGGTACAAGCCATGAAACAGAGGACATAGCTGCTAAGTAGCCCTAGTCATTCTCTGATTCAGACGCTTCCAGGCCCTGCTATTATATAGCTTTCCGAAATAGATAAACTTACAGCAAGATGGCATGTTGGAGATAAATAGTTAAAATTAGTGTTTTTTTATTTATGAAAAAGGATACTTAATACATCTGCATGTAATTATTAAATTCCTTTTTCAAAAGGTGACTAGAGTTATCTATTGGAAAACAGGCCAGTGATGCCTTGTTCTTATCTCCATCCTAGAAAAAAAATAACTTTAAAATGACCAAATAGGTCATGAAAGCACTTCGTCTCCAGACTAGAGCCAGGATTGCAGCCCATAGGTCAGACATCAGTGAGCATCACGATTCTGCAGATTGCAGATTCCAGTTTAGCCTTCCAAAATGAGATTGAATTTCTGCCCAGCGCTAGGATCTATGGTCTTCTTCTTCTTTCTGCATCTCCCTGTACTACTCTCTCCAGGCTATGGCATCTTTCATTCAGCCAGTGTAAGAAATGTCCAGAGGCCACACGGGCTCTTTCTTTAGAAGCAGATGTATTTTATATGAAGAAATAAGCTTTTACGACATCACCTTCTCTCTATACGCATAAACCTACGCACATGAAACCTGTAGTACTGTATATGCACATCAGGTCCTCTGGGCTGAGCAGAGTCATTTCCAGGGACAGAGCTGGGAGGGACTAGCATTTAAGAACACACTTTACTAAATATGCAGGTGTGTGCATACATCAGATGGGAAGCTGGTATGGGCCAAAGAAAAGGTATAAAGATGTACGCATACATTCCCTAGCGACGTTTTGAAAGCGGAAGAATGCACATGGTTTCATTTGGAAGATATGCCGGTAGTTCAGAGAAAGTTATGTGCTTACTTCTCACGTGCGCAGTTCTGGAATTAGCCCCAGAATGGCCGGCAGGAGAATTCCTCCAATAAGAGGTAACGCATGCTGGAAAGAATTCAGTGAGGGGACACTGAACACATGGCTTCTTTTAAACAACTGGGTTTTCCCCAGGACCGATGTGGCTACGAGAAATGTCATCTAACAGTAAGACAAGATTAGCCCCTATGTAAACTCAAAAAATAACTACCCGCGGAAAAAGCAGGGGCAAATTTCTGCAGGTGTATTTTGTTTTCCGTCTACAGCTCTCAGTGAAAGTATGCGGGTGCTGGTCCCTTGAGAACGGATGCAGACTCCAGAGGTAAAAGCACCTGAAGAATTTCCACCAGTGGCCCTGCTTTAACCCTTACTATGTATCACGCCAGTTCAAATTTCAGTTGCAAGGTGCTTTTCTTTTATGTTTCAATCTATTTTATTAATATTTTGGTACCCGCACCCCCTAACAGTGCAATAATAAAACACGACATCAGCACTCCAGGGCATCCCCCATAAGGCTAAAACATTCAGAAAACAGTGCAAAATGGTACATTAGTACATACATATAGCAGCCAACGGTGGCAGTCCATATTAAACAGGAAAGGAGAGTAACATAGCATAAAGAACAACATGAACAACGTTCAAAACCAGCAGCTTAACACAGCAGCCCCTTGCGCCATCCACCTCTGCAGCAAATATGTAATAACCAGCGGTACAGAGAAGTACGGCGCACTGGTCTCCAGGAAGAGCCATTCTTCGGGACGGGACCAGAGAAACACCAACCTATAAGGCCATACAAGCCTTGGGACCTGTACCGGGCCCAGGGCGCTTAAGGAGCAGCAGGTGTTGGGTGTGCCACATTGGCCATCTATCTGCCCCGCCCCTACCCACCGGGCTGACCAACAGTTGCTTGACCCTAGACCCATATAGGAAACCCCCCCCCCCCAAGGCGCCAGACAGATCCAGTGAGAATGAACCCGCGGGCTTGGGGTGGACTCTGCTCCCAAGCCCAACAACCACCGTAGTCTGCACCCAGGGGACCCCCCCCCCGCCCTCCCCCCCTCTCCTCCCCCCCCTGCGGGACCACAGCATTCACATACATTCTCATACATACCTACACACGGAACGAACATACCCCACGGGTGCGCAAGCCGCTGGCTGTCCGGGGACTGGAAAGGTGAAAGACTGAAGAACCCCCACCAACCTAAAAGGTGCAGATCAGCGTGGAGCCAAGCTATTGTTTAAGGCAAACTCAGGATTCTGCTACGTTCTCTCCCAGGTAGTGATTGCAGATGGGGTCCCCAGCAGGCTAGGAAATTTTCCCATCGGCGCGCCACCCCACCAGCCCGCATCTTTTCCATGAGCAACACCCGATGCAGGCTGAGCCTCCACAGGCCTCGGGTTGGCCCATGCCGCGTAAGCCACTGTTGCATCACCACCGCGCGAGCAGTGACCAGCACTAATCGGGTCCAGCGAAGCCTCATACGATCTAAATCGACCTCCCCGGAGCCCTCCCATATATCCAGCACAAGATTCGCGCCGGTCAAAGATAAAGGGCGATGTAAGCAGGCGGACAGATAGCTGAGCACCTGTTTCCAAAAGACTTGGACCCGCGGGCAGCCCCAGAGCATATGTCCTAGCGTCGCTTTAGACGCTGCACACCGTGGACAGCTAGAAGTATCGCTTACCCCAGCCCGCCAGGCCCGAGCCGGTGCGAAATATAGGCGGCGGGTGATTTTATATTGTATATCCCGATGAAGTCCTGACACACTCAATGAGGGGATACCCGCTAAGCCACTGAGAATCTCCTCGGGGGTAACCTCCTCTCCAAGCTCCGCCGTCCAGGCCTCGGCCAGGTCCTTTAAGGCGAGAGGCGGTGCCGCCTCCCAGAGCATCTTGTATAACCATGAAACTCTCGTCCCAACCTCACCGCCCAGAAGTGCCTGTTCAAGGGCGGAACAAGTTTCCCCTGTAAGAGATGCTGCAGGGATCGTACGGATATAGCTGCTTAACTGTAAATAAGGGTAGACGTCCCCATCGCCCAGCGGATGGCGGAGCCGGAGCGTATTAAAACTTTCCATCCCTCCGGCCGAGGTTAAGACCTGCTCTAAATTAGTCAGTCCCAGCTGCTCCCAACGACGGAACCTCGTCAGACCCAGCCCTGGTACAAATTCCGCATTCCCCCTGATGGGGAGATAGGGAGAAAAATGCGGTGAAATCCCCCGTCCGCCACAAAAGGATCGCCAGGCCCTCCGGACAGGATCAAAGAGGACCTGCCTGAAAATAGTCCCCACCCCCTGGAGTCGCCTAGCGTGTAGAAGATAACGCAGGTGGAGGGGCGCCACTGCAGCTCGGAGCATCCCCAGTGGGGAATAATTATCCAGATCCCATAGCCAGTCACGGGCAAACCGCAACAAGCAGGCAATATTATATTTCTGGAGATCGGGAAAACCCATGCCGCCCAGCGGTACCGGTTGTCTTAAAACCGCAAGACGCACCCTTGGTCTCCTACCCTGCCACAGAAGCCGATTCAGCAGACGCTCCAAGCGGTTGAGATCCACTCGCTTAAAAAGCAACGGAAGGGTCTGCATTGCATACAATATCTTGGGAAAGATGGCCATCTTACACAATGCGACACGTCCCCCCAGGGACAACGGTAAGTCACACCACTTGTCCACAGACTGCATCACAGCCCGGACAATTTTGGAGACATTCAAGTTATACAGATCCCGTGGATTCGCAGGCAAATATATACCCAGATACTTAAAATGACCGTCCGCCCATTTCAGTGGGAACTCACCTGGCCATCCAGGCCACGCACCCTCACCAATCAGCATGGCCTCAGATTTATAAAGGTTGAGGCGGAAACCCGAGGGTAGGCCATAATCCTGGATGAGGCGTAGGAGCTCAGGCAGCCCCACACATGGGTCGCCCAAGTGAACCAGTAGATCATCCGCGAATGCCGCTACTCGGAACTCCTCCCTCCCCGCCGGGACACCATGGAATAAGTCGGAAGAACGGATCAGGGTCAAGAGAGGCTCTAAAGTCAAGACAAAGAGAAGAGGGGAGAGCGGGAATCCCTGGCGGGTCCCTTTTTGAATCTCAAAGTCAGCAGTCATAACCCCATTGATCAGCAAAGCCCCAATCGGGTTAGCATATAGGAGGTGGACCACATCGACAAAGAAACCAGCAAAGCCCATGGCTGCAAGCACTTGGTACATAAAACCCCAGCTCACTCTATCGAAGGCTTTTTCGGCATCAAAGCTTATAAGCAGAGAATGAATTCCCGACACCCTCCCCGCACAGAGCGAGAGTAACACCCGCTGTAGACTATATGCAACATGACGGCCACGCACAAAACCAACCTGATCCCGGTGAATCAAACTCGGCAAGCAGTTGGCTAGTCGGTCTGCCATAATCTTAGCCAATAACTTAATATCTACATTTAGAAGTGAAATTGGGCGGTATGAGCCCGGATGGAGAGGGTCCCGGCCCGGCTTGGGCAAGATAGTAACTAAAGCCTTATTAGCTTCATACGGGAACTCCCCCCTTTGCACCAAATCTTCAAAGTAGCCCACCAAAGGTGCCACCACCGCATCGCCCAGGACCTTATAAAACTCACTGCGATACCCATCCACCCCCGGGGCCCGCCCGTTTTTGAGATTACGAATGCCGGCTTGTACCTCCTGTCCCGAGATAGGCTGATTAAGAGCCCGCAGGTGCTCCTCGGTGAGTCTCGGCAGGGCACACTTGGACAAAAACATAGACCCCGCCTGTTCCTGTGCTCCATCACTAGCATAAAGTTGCCGGAAGAAAGCGGTAAAGATGCTTTCAATGTCGCTAGCGCTGCGTCGAAGACTCCCATCCGGATGTCTGATGGCCCCAATATGTCGGGACCCCCCAGGTGGCTTCAACAAAGCCGATAGCAGCTTGCCCGCCTTATTACCATATTGATATAGCCGGTAGCGTAGCGGTAGTACAACATCGACTTCTGTGCTCTTTGGTGAAGTAGCATCTCCAGTTCAAACTGAAGCTCCCGCATCTGACGTTGATTCTCAACCGATTTGTGTCCAGCCACCACCCTCCGTGCTCTCCCCAGGTCGTGTTCCAACCTCAGTATCCGCTGAAGAAGCCGCTTACGCTTTTGACTACAATAGCTGATGATCTCACCGCGAAGGACAGCCTTGCCAGCTTCCCAGAAGAGGGCAGGAGAGATCCCCGGCTGATCATTGAGGGCCGCATAATCCGCCCAGCGCTCTCGGAGATAAGCCTCAAACGATACGTCTCCACTGAGGTCTAGCGGGTACCTCCACAGGCGATTCCGGCTGGGGACACCACTACGAAGTTCCAAAAGTATCATAGCATGATCCGACAAAACGACCGGCCCAATCTCCGCACGGGAGACCCCATGAAACAGTGATTCCGAGATCAAAAAAAAATCTATACGAGACCAAGTACCATGGGCGCGAGACATATGAGTATAGTCCCGGTCCCCCGGGTGCAAAACCCGCCACACATCCATAAGCTTATGCGCTTCGCACACACCTTGGAGACGCCGCCTTGGGCCCCCCCCCCCGCCCCCCCCCCCACCACGCCGGCCAGAGCGCTCCATCTCTACCTCCAATACTGCATTAAAGTCTCCACCTAAGATTACTTGATATCCAGTGGTAGCCTCTAAAAAAACGGATAAGTGCATTATAAAACCCGGGCTTCGTAAACATTAGGTCCGTAAGCCGAACACATAGCCACCGCCTGCCGTTGAGTAACCCCCAAACACAAACGTACCGGCCTTCCACATCCGCCACCACTTTTTCCTCTGTCCAGCTAGCTGATTTAGCAATTAAAATAGCTCCCCCTCTCTTTTTCCCAACCGCCGGCGCCCCGTAAACATGTGAAATATGGCCTTTACATAGCTTCTCATGCTCCAATGTCGATTGATGAGTCTCCTGCAGCATAATAACACTGAGATGCTGACGTTTCAATGCTGTAACACTTTATAACGCTTTATTGGGGACCCCAAACCACACACATTCCAAGAGGCTATTCGAGTAGTAGCAGTATCACCCAGGATCAAAGGCCCAATTGAGCCGCCATGACACTATAAGCCACCAATCTCTAAAGTGGAAGCCCCCCCAGCCTAGGGCTCCCCCTCTCTGCCACCAACGTCCAGCCCCGGACAGCTGCGCACATCTATGACCCGAACAGCCAACCCGTGCCACATGCACACCCCTACTAGCTACATGTGGTCCCACCTCCCCGACGCCCCTAGCCCCCCCCCACTGCATCCCTTGAACTCCCGGTTCCCCCCCCTCCCCCCCAACCGTCCATCCCAACCCATTCATACCTACCCGCCCAAACGCTAGACTGCCCCTAACCACCAAGCAGCCCACCAGGGCCCCTCCTCGACTTCGTGAGCATGAAGGGCCCCCCTCTCCCCCCCCCGGTCGCCCCCGACCCGCCCCCCGTCACTCAGCTCACACTCCAAAGAACCAGATCCCGCCTATCTACCCCCGGACCCCTCCCACCAGGGGCCTTTCCCTGGCTCAATATCGCCTCCCCATCTATAGGCCCCCCTAGATGTTGGGTACAGTGCAACAGAGTCCGATCCTATTTCCTGCAGAGGAGGCCTGATCGTGGCCAACCCCCCCCCGCCTCTAACCAGAAGCACCGTGGCCCGGATCTCGTCAAAGGCCCCCCCACGTACAGGCAAACGTAGGAGGCCGTTAGGACTGGGCCTACCTCAATTCCCACATCCCTCCCCCACAATGCTCACACAATTAGTGCACATATACACGTGGGCAGCTATACAACAAAGGGTTGGGGAAACACCTGCACAGTGCCTTTGGCTCGGAAGTATAAAAAATGAATTAAATTACAAGGAGGAGAAAAGTAAGAATATGAAAAAGAGACAAGTAATAAAAACATACTACATAAGTTATACAATAATATCCTACGCAGTGAATAACACATGATAATATACATAAGTGGAGTCATCACAAGTTATGGTAGGGTGACTGAGGCTGCCGTAAGGCACCCCCTCGTAAACTAAAGTAGGCCAAGTGTGGGTTATATTACCAATAAGGGTTGCAGGATAAAAATGAAACCCATAAGAGAAGGGGATGGGTGTGGGGAACTCAAAGCACCCCTCAGAAAGAAGAAAAGAAACCATGAAAGAAATAAAATAAAATAGAAGATTAAAAAAAGGTAAAAAAGTAAAACAATCAAAAAGAAAAAGAAAATAAAATAGGCGAACTAACCTGCACAGAGGAGCCCAAGGGGGGCCCAAGTAAGCAGTCTTCAGCTCTCCGCCGATCAAAAACAAAGCGGAGAAAAGTAAGGAAAAAAAGAAGGGAGGAAATAAAGAGAGCCAAAGAGGAAAAGACCACTAGCATCTCCAGGCAGCTCCTGCTGATACACCTCCTGTCTCTCTCCAAAATCAAAAACAGAAACGGGCCCTTGGGATGGCAGCAGAGCTTAAACATGAACAGTTTCCCAGCATATAACCACATTATGGACAAGGCACATGTAACACAGGGCAGCTCAGCACGGGCTCTCCATCCTCCGTGCCCAGCCGTCGGACCCTGTGCCGGCCCAAAGCCCAAATATGGACCATCAAAAGAAAGAAAAGACATGAGAGGAAGAAGGAAGAGGAAAGGAAATAAATAAAAGTATAAAAATATAAAAAGGGGAAAAAGAAAAGAAGAACCCCCCAAATACCTCATCCCCCTTAAATCAACCCAGCCCATGGACCCACCTAACAGTACCAAGAATGAAAATAAAAACCATAAAATTAAGATTAAGATTAAGAGTAGCCCTCCCAGCCTCGAGGATTGCTCTTGCACTCGCCAAACCATGTGGCGGTTGCATATGGGGCCGCGCCAAATCTGCCCCATGTCTAGCAAAAGAAATAAAAAAATGAAAAAAAAAGGAGGGAGAAAAAAAAACAAGAGTCAACTATACAATTCAAAAAATAGTCCAAAAAAATACAAATAATAATGATTAGAGATGCACAGTTCCTATCCACATATGCCCATCACTGCGGAGACGGTCTTCTTAACAGCCACAATCCAGGCTAATCACGATCCATCAGCCCAAGGTATCACAGTATTCCAGCGCTTCCTCCGGTGAGGCAAATACACGCCTAACACCCTCGCTGTCGACTCGGAGGAGCGCAGGGTAGGCCAAGGTGAATCTGAGGCCCTTCTCCACCAAACGACCGCAGGCATCCTTGAAGGCTTTCCGCCGCGCAGCAACCCCAGCCGAGTAATCCTGAAATATCAGGATCTGAGATGCATTCGCCCCAGAGCGTCGCGCCTGCCGGGAGGCGCGCAGGACTCCATCTTTCTGCGCCGCGTTCAAAAACCGGGCAATGACAGCCCGAGGCCGATTTTCCCCAGCGCGAGGCGGTCCCAGGCGGTGCGCCCTCTCCAACACAATACCGCCGGTGCCATCTTCCAGGGGCAGATGCTCCGGTATCCACTTCTCCAGGTAAGCCCTTAGCTCTCTATCGGGCACCGACTCAGCAACGCCAATAAAGCGAAGGTTGTTCCGCCGACTCCTATTCTCCAAATCTTCCAGTTTGTCTTGCTGCTTCAGGAGTGCCTCCTCCAACTTTTTGATCCGGGCCGCATCTTGGACACGTGTATCTTCCAGGGTGCCTATGCGGCGCTCAACGTGCTCCACCCGGCCTGCGAAGTCAGACACCGCTTGAGTTAGAGCCGTGATTTGTGTTGCCAAACCGCCCAAACGATCTTCCAAAGCAGTCACAACCGCCCGGGACACCTCAGCAACCATCGTAGCAGTGGCTGCCGGCATCGGACCGTCTGTGGGTCCCTCCGCCATCTTTGGATCCCCCACACGCGCTCTCTCGCGCCGGGGGGTTTTCGTCGCCATGTGAACTCGCTTTCACCGCGGGCACGAACCTGGGGTAAGCTCCGGTCAGCGGGAGATGGTATCTCTATTTCAGAGTCAGAAAAATATCATGCAGAGCAGGTAAGTAGGGGAAGGAAGGAGAGCGGACCCCGGAGCTAAGAGAACGCGTGCCTCTCAGCTCACCATGCCACCGGAAGTCCCAGGTGCTTTTCTTTTAATAAGGTATTAGGAGTTACCACATATTTGCCAGGCAGAGTTTCCGCTTGTAGGAAACTGAAGACAGAGACCAATGAACTGCTCTTTCTATCTACTGTAATTCCCCATCTCTCAAGCTACATCCTTAGCTGGACTTTCTTCAGGGTCCCATTGCACTGAATAGTTCCACGCTATTTGTGTTTTCCTGCATTCTGACTCATTTCAGCCCCCATCAGGGATATAATTGGAATTTCACAGTCATCGGTTTTAAGAATTATTTTTGAAGCTGCCACTGTACCGGGCGGGCTTAATAATTAATTTGTTGATTCTCCCTCCAAGACCATTGGGAAGCAGAGCGGGGCTTGCCACTCAATAATGCATTTCTCAAACTTTTTGGGCCGTGCTGATTTTATTCAGTCCAATCAAGGCCTCCCTGCCAAACACTATACTTTCTAACCAAATGCAAGGAAGTGTTTGTTTCCTGTTGTACATTAGGTCAGCACAAAAAGTGTGTGAGGGGTGTGTATCAAGGCAACAACCATCTTTAGTCCCAGAAAATGAAATTTTAGCTGCAGCAATTTCCCATCCTTGGTTTTCAGATAATCCAATATAAAATGTAGTCAATTTTCAAAAAAATCTTAGAAGACAATTTTAGAAACCATTTCTTTCTTTAAACCCCTGCTTTATGCGTGTAACTTTAGAATGCTTGTTCCATGGGCAAAACAAATTTTATTCACCAAAAAAGGGCTTTTATAAAACTGTAGAATTGCATGCACAGAAAATGTGTGCCGAATTTTATGCAGGCTGCACACGGACATTGCTGGGGGTGCGGTTTGGGTGGAATGGAGTCCGACCTGCGATGTACATATATATTCTATAAACTACATGGGTACATGTGTACAATACACACACACACACACTTATACCTTTTCCAGAACAGGTAAAAATTGAGTATCAGCAGTTGTGCCCTATTGGGGCTGGTTTGGGGAGCCTATTTTATGAAAAAAATGTATTCATTAAAAAAAACGGATTATTATACTGTTCATCACACCCACACAGTGCAGCATTTATGTGGCTTACAATGTTTGGAAACCAATGTCTACACATCAGTAACATGGGTGCTTAGGTTGCCTTTATAACATAGTAACATAGTAAATGACTTTATAAAATAGCCTTTAATTAGCCTTTTGGGTGTGTTTTGCATCAGATAAAATCATCTATTGGTGAGGATCAGTCTGTTTGTCATCCATCTGTACATATAGCTTTCATTGCGCAATGCAAAGAAGACTGTGCCTACGGAGACAGCATGCATCAAGCAGCAGGTGGCCAGTCGCAGCTGGGGAAGGGAAGAGAGAAGATGCAATCAGCATCGCAGGTGGGGAGCACAGGTCCCATCTGCCGATAAAGAGATGAGATGGGAGACTTCGTTCAGCAGACATCAGGTGCTGGGGTGACAATCAATCCTGCTGGCAGACAGAAGAGCCGGTAACGCGTGTTGGGGTCAAGTGTTAGAGCCGACACTTGTGCTAGCTTTTGGGGACGTCTGCGTCTATTCCACATTGCAGTAACTGGCTTGCAGGTGCCCTTTGAGGTGGCATTAAGTGCATCTGTGCCTCTGTGGTTAGGACACACCCATAATGTCTGCACTAATGACAAAGTTCTGTCCACATCCATATTCAGCCCACAACCCACCCAGTCCCTGCTCGATTGTGCACTACCTGATTAGCATGGAGGTTTTAGCTTGCTAACAGTTACTGTTCTTCAATAAACCTGCCCCTTACTTTTGAAAATGTGTATGCATGCACAGAAAATAGTGCTGAACATTTATGGGAGGCAAAGAGCAGCTGGAAATGGAATTTCAAAAAAGCTTTGGTATTAAATAGAATCCAGATGCTTAACATGTACAGAGAACATCACAATTCTGATCCCGCGGGGCACATCTAGCTCCGCGGGATCAGAATCATGAACAGTCCTGTACGTGCAGACCGGGACTGTGATTCAGCTCAGCCTGCACGTACAGGATATGCTCAACTAACTCAGTCAGGGCTTTACAATGGAGCCGCAGTGCCTTGGCTTCCTGACCGCTGGCTCCTTCAAAGCATTCCCCGCAGTCAGACCCCCGATCTGCCACCTATGGCCGGGGTCGGGCTACGGGGGATGTCCTCGTCCACCTCCTGCCCTGTCCCTCCCCAGGCCCGCTGATCCACAATGTCTGGGGAAGTTATTCCACTTCGGAGGTGGAATAACTTCCCCATACAAGTTGATGGCCCGAGACATACAGGGCCGACATTAGAATCAGCCCTGTACGTCCAGGACCGGTGACCATTCACCACCCACCCCCAATCCGCCCACTCCCCGCTCCCATCTAACTTCCCTGTACAACCGGCGGGGAAGTTAGACTCTGGTTGGGAAGGGCCACAAATAACGGAGATGGACACCACATCCCCATTATTCATGGGACAGAATACCCCCCCCCCCTAGTGCCTGTATCCGGTTACTATCTCTGGATTCAGTACTGGCTACTGTTGCTGTCTGGATAACAGTGATTTTCAGCCCGTTCTCCTGACACTCTCCAGATACCTTATGGCCCAGATAGTTATCTGGATAGTGGCATTGAAAATTATTGCTAGTCGGTTTATTTCTTGCTCCACTCCAGCTCTGCCTCTAGACTGTCCCAGCAGTCTTTGGATAGTGCTGACACTAACCAGATGAATATCGCAGTCAGCGGCACTGACCCAGTTAGCAGGGGCACCTAAATGTTGAATATCAAACCCTCAGTTATCAAAGAGATTGATTTAGAAAACTCATAAAGATATACAGTTAAATTATCTGTATATATTATGGGGGTCATTTTAGTAGCCCTATTCATGAGTTAGTCATCTGAAAATGGGTAGTTAGATGTGCAAATCACAGAGAGGGCCACAGAATCATTTTAGAATGTTGGATATATATATATTCGTCCCTGGCTCAAGAACGTCCAGGTAGCATGGGGTGATGCCGGTGGTGTTTCCTGGGTGGAATAAGAAAGCTGGACGTCATGGTGCAATTTCAGAGTGCCACAAGCATGTCTGGCCCTGCTGTCACTCCCCTAGTTTTTGGACATTCTGCTCTGGACGTCCCAGATTCTTCCTAGACGTCCCTTCTAAAATGCCATGTTATGTGTATATTTGATGATGATATCTAATCGTTGACATGAGATAAATGCTATATACAAATGATTTTGACACTTATCAAGCACACAAAAATTGGGTCTATGATTATTTATTTATTTATTTAACACGTTTTGTATCCCGCTTTTTCCTTCAATCAAAGCGGTCTCAAAACAATACAAGGTTATACAAAGGTAAGGGAAACACGCACCAATTCATCATTACAGCAAAGCAGTGGAAAATGGGAGTACGTAACACAGGGAAAACATATGAAAACATGAAACAACAGTAGATACATTACAGTACAATTAAACTACAATAAACATACCAGTAAGCAAACCCAACCATAGAGCAGCAATTTCTTGGTCCCGCACGGTCCTACGCCTAAGGGCCATGCCAAAGAGCTCTTTGGCGAGGCCCTCAGGCGAGGGCACGCCCCCGCAGTGGCGGTTTAAAGTTCTTGTTGCCGCGATGTGATTGGCAGGCTTAGGGAGCACGGAGGAGCCCTCTCTCATGCCTTCTGATGTTGATCGCTGCTCTCCCGTTCACCCGGTGTATCAATATCGATATTTCTTTCAATTCTTCCACAGTATCATCTTTAAATACCACTTCAGTCATGGGTAACATCCCATCTTCCACATGTAGATGCAAATGATTATCTATGGAAGTGCCGATTTTCCACACCGTCAAGTGCTTTTCTATCGGGGGACAGAAACATCTTTGTCGCTTCCTTTAACGCCAGATTAGAACTTTGTGGGGTGACTGTCAGATTGGATGCCAAACCCAAGTTTAAGAATTGTGGCTATAGACCAGCACATATTTATATGATACCCTATAAACATATTCCTATTGACAGACTCTTAAACAAGAGATTGAATGTTATGCTGTTTTATTTCTGAAGAATTTGATCATAACTTTTATTCTTAACTGCCATATATAGTATCCCTGTATAAGCATTGTATGCAAGCCCTGTCCTTTATCCAGCTTCTGCCCTGCCCTTGATGAGTATTTTACCCATAGAGGCGTAACACAGTTTTCAAAGTACGATTTTATCCTGGTGGTAAAATTCTTTGAAGATTGTCCTACCCCTTTACAAACCTTAATAAGGAGATCCTCCCTCCTCCCAGACCCTCCTGGGTATTGATGCCATTTTCACTCTCCTTTTCTAGGCTTCCTTACCCATTGCTCTAAAAACCCGTCGGACCCATTTTGGAACTTCACTCTGTTTTTCTAACTTCTTTCTCCCTTTTTGGCTCTTTTCACCCTCCCTCCAATCTAGAGGGGGTGATGGTGATGTGCCAGTCAACTACATATCAAGTCTACGCAAGCCATGTTTTTTCTCTTCATCAGTTATGTACATTGAATGGTAAAGAAAACTGAAGCATTAATGGGTCTATTAAAATAAAATTTTCTTTCCAAGTTATGTCAGGCAGAGTCGTAGTGCTTAATGAAGAGGGCCCTGTGGTACAGTAGGAATAAATTTTATGGGCACTGGGCAAGTGATTGGCAGGCCTGCTGCCCCAGCTACATTATTAGAAATGGCACACCACAGCTTAGCAGGCAAAAGAATTCAGACTCGTACGACAAGCCACAACAAGGAGAAAAACCTACATCTTAAAATCAGAAGGTAAAACGTGAAAAACCTCTTGCTTGGGAGGGATTCCTGTTTATTTTCTCACTGTTCCAAGCTCTTTCTTCCCTAATATTAGTATCACCAGTGTGTGCTTTCTAAGATCGAATGGCCAGAGGGGAGCTACCAGTCTTAATGTTGCCATGAATTGGGGGAAGCAAGACTGTATGAGGAATAGATAAACAAAGAAACGTGAACTAGGAAATATTAATAAAAAGTGTTCATTATTATAAAAAGGGGAAAATCTTTAATGCTTAAAGGGGATAACTTGAGAAAGGCTTTTCACATGGAAAACTGGAAAGAGTCGTTTCTGTACTAATACTTTGGATAGACGTAGAAACGTAAGCAGTGCTCCAGCACATACTTTCAAATATTTTGTACGTGGGCATTCCCAAGGGTGGAGTTGGGCAGAGTTTAGGAGTTTGCAAATCGCAAAGTATGAAGATCATTTTACCAAGAACGTGTGATATGGATATGCGAGTTTGTGTGCGTCAAAGGCCTCCTTTTATAATATTAACCCCAGGCATACAAGTCCATGCTATGACAAGAAATTGCGTACTTACACATGGAGGAGTGGAGGAGGAGTAGCCTAGTGTAGGGCCGGTGTTACCATTAGCAAACTAGGCAGAAATCTAGAGAATCAGCACTCTGGGGTGCCTTTGCTCCCACTGCAGGTCCTACAGAAGGACGACGGTAGTGGCAAAGGGAGTGGGGGGCCCACCGGGGCCGGCAGGATGGAGGACCTGCCAAGGGCACCTACAATCCTTGCACCGTCCATGGCTGAAGCAGCAATGTGGAGCCATGGAGACTCAGATTCCTTGTGACCTTGAGCAAGTCATTTAACCTTCCATTGCCTCAGCTATAAGCTTATATGGTCAGCCTTCCAGAGACAGAACCCAAATGTAACTCACCTTGAACTACCCCTGAGAAAGCCTGAACTAAGTGTGCAAATTTGGTGCTGGTAGAGTCATGGCAGAGAACAGGCAGAGTCGCAGTTTACAGACATTATTTATTTTATTTATTTCACAGGTTTTTATACCACTTTATCATTTCAGTCAAAGCAGTTTTCAGTGTAACTTAAACTTGGTAATGTACATTAAACAGGGGCATTGATAACACTGATAAAGTAGACCTGCACATTTACAAGTGCTATTGAGCTGGTGTGTATGTACGCAGGTTCGTTTTGGCTGCACTTTCTGCAGTACTGGTGCTGGTATATTAGAAAGACACGTGGAAGCCAATTCAGGGATGTGCATCCCTGGGCTGTCTGGACATCCAGACATCCAGGGGATGCACCTGATTCTGCTCCCGTGGGGGCTGGACAACCCCATGGGACCTGAATCATGGCATAAGGCAGGGACTTCCAGGATGTGCCTCGATTCAGGCACCCCAGACATCCCGACTCTTACCCAGCTAGGTCAGCCATGCTCCTGCATGGAGTCACGTCTTGTTGTCATGGCACTGCAGCTCCATGCAAGAGCATGGCTGACCTAGCTGGTGATGCCCGGTTGACCGTCAAAATCGTCTTTCCCTGCAGCCCGACCCCCAATCAGGCCTACCATGACTTGTCTGACTGCAGGGAACCTCCAGCACCCCCTCACCTTTCTTACATGCCTGGCATCCTCCTACTGCGATGTCTAGGGGGACATATTCTACCTCCGAGATGGAATAAGTCCCCCTTGCAAATGGCTGACGCAGGATGTACAGGACTGACTTTGGAATTGGCCCTGTATGTCCAGGATAAGGTTACTGCCCACTCCATGCCCTCCCTCCTCCTCCAGCCCACAAACAGAGCTCCCCATACAACCTGCCATGTACGCATGGGGAGCTCTGTCTGTAGGATTGGCACCCCGGCGTTTAGTGGGGATGGACGACTGAACCAGATGTCCATCCCTGCTAAACGCCATCTGGAACCTACCCCATAGGTACTTACTTATCCTGCACCTGGGCGATCTTTTATAAAATAACCCTCTATACATCTAAATCTCAGCAAATAGACCCATGGACAGTTACGCCTGCTCTCCTAGAGACATTGCTAAGGAGCTCATTGGCCTCTGCAACAGACTGTTGGAATAAACTACTATCCTGCAAGAATTCAAATAGGCTAATAGAGTGACTTCTATGTTTGAGTATTTGGAATTTAGGGCGACTTGCTCAAGGTGGTAGGGATGATCACAGGCACAACATTTGTGGTTAGCTTTCAGAAAATTTGGCTCTTTCCCCAATTTCTATAAATGTTTTTTGTAATATTGTGGAACTCTAGTTTCACTTCAAAGTACTTATCTGAAAAGCAGGAGAGAAACCCCAGCGCCAGTGTCCTTCTGGTTTAGCTGGGCAGAAATGACATCATCAACATTAATGCATATTTGCATATTAAATAGTGCATGAAAATTAATTAATGCTTGGTAATTCATAGGTTATTGTTTGTCAAATTGATATTGCGAGCACTAAAATTTTGAAGGCACCTTAACAAACCAAATTCACACTAATGAATGCACTTCCCTACATGATAGACAATAGAATTTGGCATAACAGGATCAAAAGGTTTAATATGTTGTTGCTCTGATCATTTGACTACACTTCCAACTAGTATCTAGTTGGGTTCCTAAAAGTTGCTCACACTCCCTTTTGATTGGCACCTTTGATTTTTCCTCATACAGTATCATGGCTTTTGGTGATGGGTGTGTGTGGTAGTGATAAGGAAAAGAGAGGTAGGTGAGCTGGAGCTCCTTTGAAATCAAAATGACCTGCTTCTCCTATAGTCATCTCTTAATACTCTATTCTGATCCCTCTATAGGAAATCAATGCTCAACATAGAAACATGATAGCAGAAAAAAACCATGCGATCTATCAAATCTGCCCTTCCATACAACTAAAACAGTCCCTTTTTTTCCTTTAGAGATTTTCTGTGTTTGTCCCATGCTTTCTTTAATTCAGATACAATCCTGCTCTCTACTACCTCCACTGGGAAACTGTTCCAAGCATCTACCATAGAGAACTATGTCCACATATTACTTCTGAGTCTATCCCCTTTCACCTTCATCCTATGCCCTCTCATTGCAGAGTTTCTTTCAATTGAAAGAGACTCTCTTCCTGTCCATTTATGCCACAGAGGTATTTAAACATCTCTATCATATCTCCCTTCTCCCGTCTTTCCTCCAAAGTGTACATATTAAGATCTTTAAGCGTGTCCTCATATGCAATTGCATAAATCCAATAGATTTATAGTTTTGCAGACCATCTGGTAAGGTGTCTTCAGTGGTAGGATTTACGCTGCTCCTAGTGGTCATAAATATTGATGCCCAGGTACACAGAACAGGTGGTAGCCCAAAGAGCAAGAATACAAGCCACAAGGTAGTTTAGCGATCCACTGCTATGACTGCTTTTGCTTTAAACTTTTAGTTTAATTTCCCTTAAATGAATCAGAACAAGGACTAACATTTGAAAAATGTCTCTTGGCAGGCTGCAGGGATCCTCCTTGCTCTAAAGTTAATTTTTTTTCATCCTTTCACTCAGGCAACCAGTTTAAAGAGATGTGATGAGAGATATGAAATGTTAATAGCTCCGCTTCTAATTGAACCCTGACCGAAAGGTCACGTTGAGTGGCAATTCTTCAAAGTTGACCTCATGGAAGGGACACTGTAAAACCTCAGCGATACAGTGGCACTTGGCCTTGGCTAAAACCATTAATGTTGATGATGTCATGTCTGCCCAGCTAAACCAGAAGGACACCGGCGCTGGGGTGTTTTCAGTATTTTCTCTCCTGCTTTTCAGATAAGTACTTTGAAGTGAAACTAGAGTTCCACAATATTACAAAAAAAGGCAGGCACCATATTACCATTAATGTTAAAAAATGTAAGGTCATGCATTTGGGCTGCAGCAATCCAAGGGAGCAATATAGTATAGGGGGTGAAGTACTTTGGTCCACTAAAGAAGAGCAGGACCTAGGCGTGGTCGTGTCTGATGATCTTAAAGTAGCTAAACAGGTAGAAAAGGCGATGGCAAAAGCTAAAAGGATGCTTGGGTGCATACGGAGAGGAATGGCTAGCAGAAAAAAGGAGGTGATAATGCCTCTGAATAAGTCTTTGGTGCGACCTCATTTGGAGTATAGTGTGCAATTCTGGAGACCGCACCTTCAAAAGGATGTGAACAGGATGGAGTCAGTGCAGAGGGTGGCTACTAAAATGATTAGTGGTCTTCATTATAAAGCATATGAGGACAGACTGAAGTATCTTAATATGTACACCTTAGAGGAAAGGCAGGATAGAGGTGATATGATTGAAATGTTTAAATACCTCCGTGGCATAAATGTTCAGGGAGAGAGCCTCTTTCAATTGAAAGCAAGTTCTGCTATGAGGGGACAAGGGATGAGGGTGAAGGGAGGTAGATTCAGGAGTGATATGCGGAATTATTTCTTTACGGAAAGAGTAGTGGATCCATGGAATAGTCTCCCAGTGGAGGTGGTAGAGATGAGGACAGTAACTGAATTCAAAAAAGCATGGGACAAACACAGAGGATCTCTAAAGGTAAAAAGGGGACTGTTGTAGTTGTTGATATGGAAGGACAGACTAGATAGGCCATGTGGTCTTTTTCTGTCATCATATTTCTATGTTTCTGTGTTTCTACCAACCTGGCCCCTTGCTTTCACTACAAGCCAAAAGAGTAGCTCTTGCCCTGAGTGATCTAGAATGCAGTGAGGTCATGTCATTAATGCTCCAAATTGCCAGACTCTTGAGTGAAAAATATATTGAGTTTTTTATAGGGATAAACAGAATTGTTAATTATTTTTCTTTGTGTTATATTGAAATCAGTAAAGAAATACGAACAGAACTATTTTTATGGGGTCCACAGCCCCTTATACAAATTCTCTATATATAGACATATATTTTGCTATCTTCAGTAGTCCTACATTAACATTTTTCCCTTCCTTGTATATGATGAACATATCTGTGTTTAATGCAAATCTGCTCTTGAGAACAAGTCTACTTCTGCTTCTAGAAACATTGCGGACGATAGTCCAGCTATTGCAAATATAAGAATATTTATTTAGCTATTTTTATAGACTGATCTATCACAGGGTCAAAGTGGTTACAGATGAACAGAACTTTGAACTATTACATGAAATGCGGAGAAATAGAACGTTGCGGAGAATATTGAACAGGAACATTGAACTAGGGAGTTTATACATAATAGTAAAGAACTAATTACTCGTACATCTAGGTTACATACAGAGTAGAAAGCTATTTACATCTCTTATCAAACTGAGGCTTTAGCATCTTTTTCAGACAGCTAAAGGGCTGCAACTTCAGTCATTCATTCCCTTTGTAATACACCCTTTGTAATAATAATTCCTTTTGTAATACACCCAACAAACTGCTTTCCTTTCCACTAATTTTGTACTTTAGTGAGAGAAGATGGGACTCTCTCTTCCTCTACTTATATTTTATTATTATTGGCAAGTGCATGTCATTGAATAGAAGCGTTTACATGTCTTTAAAGATTTTTAGGTGATATATGTTTTATGCCAGCAAGAGTTCATGGACATCAGGGGATGGTATTTAATTTTCTCTTTTTCTTATCCGCAAGGTTTTATCTTGTCTAGGCATCACGGGATTTGGAAAACATGTTGAGATTTATGTCATAAATCAGTGTTTTTGCATGCAGGCGCTTGCTTTGTTTATTATGCAGGATGCGTGTGAGGTACACTGCATGCAAAGTCTTGCGTGCCATTCAACTTAGAAGGAAAAAACGATTGGGGTGTACAAGGACATTTTTTTATTGCATTATTATTTTTTGGGGGGGTGGGGGATTTTCTTTTTTCACTTTGTTTAGGTTCTGCTGTTTCAATTTTTTGCATTTCAGTATGCGCTCAAATGTTTTAGTTCACATTGAAGTCATTTAGCATTTCCTAAACCCTCTGAATGGTTTAGTGCATATTAGAAGGTCTTTATTGTAGTGTGAATTAAAGGGGCCCTTTTACTAGAGGGCGCTATGATTTTGCCTCTAACACATGATTAGCATGAAAATTGATGTGCGATAGGTGCAAAGACTCCGTATTAATTGTCAGGGGCTTTGACTGCATGTTCCTGGCATCAACGCATGACACTGCGCCTAACGCGGGACACTAATACCTAAGGTGCACTTAACTCCACCTATTGAAGTGGAGGTAATTGCACCCACACTCATTGCAACATAGACAGGTAGCATGTGATTTGTGCTCCCTAACTACCTGCAATGCACTCTCCACGCCCACTGTCTGCCCCTAATCCGCCCCTTCACCACCCTGCAGTTACAGCATTAATCAGCACATGCACCACCACCATGCAAATACTTACCACTGGCCTGAGTGCGCAGTTTTCTCGTGCCTAAAATCAAGGCTAACTCTGTGGCGCACTTTAGTAAAAGGCCTCCAAAATGTTAGCGTGTTCGAAAACAAAAAACGACAGAATAGGATTTTGCTTGGTTTTTTTGGTTGTTTCTTTTTGAATATAACTTGAAATGAAACAAGACGTCATTGATGTTTGCATGTTCCTACTATGCCTGGGTGTGATCTCCAACCATGGACTGATCAGGCATCATTCTGCAGAAAGAGAGACGAGAAAGAGAAGGAGACGCAAAGTCACACATGGTTTTATCCTTGAACTCGATGCCTTGGAAAATTATTCAGTAAATGTATAACAGAGCTGTGTCCTGAGAGGCCACTTTTTCCTGGCTGTATGTGCCGTAAGTCTCATCAGCATGTATGAGTCTAAAGGGGAGCAGACATTCATCAAATAGAAATCTCGCCAGTTTTTGGCTAATGATTTGGGAGTACTGCAAGACGCTGAACTTATCATAAAGTAGAAAGGATCTGTATTGCTTTTTTTTTTCAGAGAAAGTGAGACAATCCTGTGATATTTCAGTCTGCTTTGCATTCATAAATCCTTGGCCTGTCTTTGCTGAGAGCTATAAATTCTGCAAGAATACATTAAATTAGTATTGTGGCCTGGAGCTGGAAAATCCCACAGGCTGCATGTATCAGTGCGAAAAGGGAGATTTACAGATGAGCAACCATGAGATGAATGTCTCAGGAGACGGGACAGGGTGAGATGTGTAGGAGTGGTGGAAGAGGAGGGGTGCATATGAGAATGGGCCATCCCTGCAATGAAAGGGGTGCCTTGTCTTCCCTCCTGATGTTTAAGCAGATCCGCCATGGTTGGACCAACCCATGTTTTAATTCCTGAGAACTAAATATCTGAAGGCGAATTTTAGACAGTATGTGGAGGCAGGAATTGAGATACCCAGGTTGGCACATTCGCCGTTCCAGTGGAAAACTCAATGGGGAAAAGTCATCGGAGGAAAAACGGCAACTTATATGTGTAAGACGGCATTTTACAACTCGTACGTGTAAGTACTGGAACTTAGATGTGGAGGTCGGCCATTTTGCAAACCTACACGATTAACTACAGGTGCCACTTTCTTTAATTTAAATTTGAAATGGGAAATAAATATTTGGGGAATGAAGGAGGATAAGCCCTGTAATCCATCCTATAAAGGGCTGGCTGGAACATGCACTTTTTCTAAACATATACATGCCAGGGAACTGCTGTAAATCTTGATGTGGTCAGTTTTAGCATATATAGATTTCTGATTTGCTCAGGCCACACCTTAAGCACACTCCTGACACAGCCCCTTGCAATTTCTATGTATTAGCGATATTCGTATGTAAATTTAGCCCTTTCTAAAATCACTGGGGTAGAGGTTGGTGCTGCTAAAACGCCTGACCGCCGTGGCAGATATTCAGCATTGGACCCTAACTGGCATCTGGCACTGAAGATATGGTTTCATCAGCGATTGGTCCTACTATTCGGTTAGCAGCAATATTCAGCTGCGTAAAGTTAGGACACCATTGACCGGTCCTAACTTTAATCGAATTAGCAGCTGAATATCACTGTTAAGTCTCCATTGCTTCAGGAGAAAGGCCTGACAATCTCCTTCCGGTCGCACTGCCAAGAAAACCCAGGAGCTTCTGGATCGCCAGGAGTCAGCATTGACCCAAAGGCACACATTGCATTTGCATCACTGCTAACTCGATAGGTGCTGGGACCACCCTGAAAGTAGCTGCAAATTTCTAGAGTAGTCAGTGGGCAGTAACCGGTTACTGCCGTTGAACAGTGGGCAGAGCGGGGTTTATATGTTTTGCAGATCTTGCAGCCCTCATAAACCCTTCTGATTATCAACTCTGACATTTCCATGCATAAATGCTGGATTTTATATGAGGAAATTGTAAGTAATGCTTCTAAAGCAGCAGTGAAGCCGGGGTTCAAATCCCACCGCTGCTACTATCATTGAAATTTCTGGGGATGGTGCAGTGTTTTCTGCTCTACAACCTCTGGATGTTTTTCAGCCAAAACAAGAACTTTTCAGATGCCTGTTCGTGCCTGGAGCAGGTCTAAACTTAGAGGACATCCAGGGGGTTTCTGAGATCAGGTGGAGATGTCTGGGTTCCTGGCAACGCCCCAGCCACCAGACATTTAGTGCTGGATACCAGATAGGCTGAAATACTGAATATCCAGATTTAATTTCAGAGGCGGTGGACAGGTGCTTTCAAAGGGCTGTCTGCCAGCGCTGAAATCGGCCTCTGAATGCTTAATACATTTGATTAACCTCCGTTCAAAAGAACTATAAGCTGGTATATAATATGGAAACATAGGATATAAAGGAAAACCATTCATAACAGACGCACTAGCATGTACCTAGACTCCCAATGGAGTCAAATAATAAGGAGTGCTCCTTGGAGAGGACAGACTATCAGAGAGGAGTACTTCTGCCCCAGGATGGTGACCTGGAGGGGAATGCTAATATGAAGGCTCAGGTCTGCAACGTGATTTGAATTTCAGGTAGGAGGCTTGAGCAAGCCAGGTTTACTTAAAAAAAAAAAAAGGTATCCTTCTGGATAAAGGAGACATGAGGGGTGCGGCTGCTTTGTGACTTCCAGGTGATACCCGTGCATTCTAGGACCAAAATGTACTTTTCTTTTCATTTAGCCCTTCTTGTTGCTTCTGTCTGAAACTAGATCGTCAAACCCGGTGTAACCTGTAAGGCTAGAGGGCATAACATGAAGCTGCAAGGGGGTAACCTGAAAGGCAATGGCAGGAAATACTTTTTCACTGAGAGGGTGGTGGATGCTTGGAATGCCTTCCCGATGGAAGTGGTGGGGCAAATACAGTGACAGAATTCAAAATGGCCTGGGACAGACACAGTGAATCCTTTTATAGAAACAAGATAAAATCAAAATAAACTTAACTGTCTCTGATATCTTAACAATTCGAGATGACCCGCACGGAGCGGTGGGTACACCCCTAAACAAAGGCATGGAAAGAGGCGACCTGCACGGAGCGGCGGGCATGCCGACTCTTGCCACCTTGCTGGGCAGACTAGATGGACCATACTGGTCTTTATCTGCCGTCATATACTATGTTACTGTATTAAACCAAGCAGCAGCCTCTTTCCTTCCGACCTGAAAGCTGTGTTCAGGAGCAGCCTCCTTCATTGGTCTCCTCAGTGTATGAGCTATAAAACGTGAGGATCCAGTTTGCATGACATTGCTAGAATCCAGCTGGAATGTTTTCCACAGACCCTGAAGATTTACACACAGATCCCCAAAACTGGGCTGTGCTCAGGCTGCCTGTGATGGAGTTCGACAGGAGGCTGAATAAACTTTGCACGTGGCATCGCTTCCTATATTCAGAAGTATATCGACTTATAAAACCAGAACGCTTCTATTTTCCCTTCATACGTTCCAAGTTATGCTGTTAAACTTGTTCCATGTAAACCGCTGTGACTGGCAGATACAGCGGTATAAAAGAGCCGCTAAATAAATAAATAATGCGGTCACGAATCAACAGCTTCGCCGTTGCATAAATGGCCATCAATGATTTTGAAACATGAGGGAAAGTGCTTCCTGTAATCACAAGGAGGTAAAAAGAGTTTAAAAGAAATGCTTTTTTAAACTCTGATTGCACAGAGAATCAATAAGATAAACTGCAAGGCTCTCTTGTAGCTAATAATCGTCTGATTATCCCAGTCTCCAGGGGATGAGGCCTTTTTTCCCAGCCCAGTTGGAGTGAAAGAACGCTGTTTTGTAATGGTGCACCTTGAGCGACAAGCCATTGTTGTCGAGTCTGAGATTTAAATGATTTTTTTTTGCGCTGGCTGAAATACTTAATGATGATGAGATATCCAATATCTTGAAATGCTGACGGTTTTCCGTGCTTTCTAAATGATTAGAGAAGGCAGAGTTGGCCATTGTGGCACACGAAATGCAAAGACTGCATACCGGCGAGAGGTTTTCTTTCTTTTGTCAAGTTCAGAATAGCAGATTGGGAATTTAGGGAAAAGGTTTTGCTATGCGGAGTTTCAGTGATTGGCTCGGAGTTAGATTAAAATTCTCATAATGACACCCCTGTTTACTAAGGACATTAGTTCCTTTTGCATTTCGTTGCACATTCTGCCCGTTTCGCTTATGTGTTTTTGGAAACAGGTACAATAATCTTTATCATGCAATACCATATCTAATACATAAAGGGGGTCATTCTGTTCTACTAATAGTGGGGATGGCTGTTCCATTGGAACGTCTTTGTCCGCTATTCATACCCCTGATGGCCCCGTCAATACCCTCCCCGTATGTATAGCAGGCCTAGATGGGGGCTGGGGGGGGGGATTCCAACGGTGGAGCAAGGGCGGGCATGGTCGGGCCGTGACCCCAGACATACAGTACCAATTCAGAGGTCGGCCCTGTATGTCCAGGGCCTCAAATCTAGACAGGGGACTTATTCCACCTTTAAGGACAAGGGGTGGGGGGGGGGGGGATCAAAGCGTGGGACCCGGGGACGCAGGTGAGAGGGTGCAGGGGGCTCCCCGCAACCCAACCCAGGCCTTGGAAGGCCAGATCGGGGATCAGGCTGCAGGCAACAGGCATCTGGGTTTGGTGAGCTAGGATAGCGGCTCGTGAATGAAGCTCCGGTGCCACAGCGACAGGACACCACGGCCCCACGGCTCCATTCACGGGACCGGCTGAGCTAGCCTGGTAGTTGTTGGGATGTACGGCCAGACAGAATCAGGTCCAGGCCTGCACATCCAGGCGCTAGACCAGATTCTGATCCCGTGGGGGCCGCAGGATTAGAATCGGGTCTAACTTTGCATGCCCGATTCTGCCTGGCTGTACAGGGGGCTGGACATGCATGAATGGAAATGGCCACAATGCTTATAATCCCTGTTCACTGCCAGCAGAAATTCTTCATATTTGTCAAAGATCTATGAGTATATGAAGTGCGTCAGGAATCGGCATTCGCTTAAGATCCCTTGATTCATTTTTTTAGTCAGAGCATAAAAACCATGCAAGTTTTGCTTTGACTGTGGTTTGGTAAACAATTCATGTATCTGCTGAATTATTAGCCAGTTATTCAGTTATGTACATTCATCAAGATATGTTAAAAATATCAGTGAATGACCCTGAACTATAGGGGGCAAGTGTATGTGTGATGAAGGAAACATCTGTGAGTACGCAGATGCACTTAATTATTGACATTTGCGGGGGATAAGTTCCTAGAAAACCCCACGAATACTGAACACATGAATACTGAACCATTGCTACCTATCTCACTGATTCACAAACTTAAACGTTTTTCCATTTTTTCCATGGCCTCATCACGAACCACTGAAGATTCACGCACAGCCTTACGAATATCTTCTTCCTTACGGCGGATCAACCTAATTGTGGATTCATTCACCCCGAATTTGCGGTCTACCGCTACTACAATCATCCCAGAAGGAAGTTTTTCTAGCACACAAAGGAGTATGGTTACTAAACAGCGGTAGCGGCTTCCGTGCAATATTGGAGCCACGACCTCATTGAATTCAATGAGGCTGCAGCTCCGATATTGTACAGAAGCCGCTACCGCTGTTAAGTAAACATACCCCAAACTTTATCCATGAGATTCATCAGAGCGTTCTCTCTCGTAGACACACCTGTAAGCACACTTTCATTACACTTGGATGCCATTTTTAACCAAAAATAAGCACAAACCGAGATCCGTGAGAACAAGGAGGCAGCGTCACCTTACTGAACCCCACCTTGAAACTTTTTGCCTACTGTGCATGGCCACGAATAGCCATGAGGTGCTTGTGAATAGCGAAAAATGGGTTGATCTTAATTTAGCATGAACAAGAGAATCCGCGAACAAGGAACACACGAATACTGAGGATTGACTTTGTTTCACTAATTATGCTTTGCTTCCTAGTTAGCATTATGTGCCACCCTAAACTAGAAGAGGCAGCTGAGAGAAACCTGAAGTGTTAGACCACCAGCAAAAGGCGCATGTACGGGAAGGATGCTCATGTTTCAAGTACTTAGACTCCTTGCAGTCAAAGTTAGGGTAGGCGCATGGCAAAAAGTTAATTCTGTTTTGCCTTCTGTCTGGTTTCATGCGCCTATGTGCTTCCCAAAAAGCTCCCCCCCCCCCATGTATTTGTAGCTGCTGTGGTCCTTGCACCTATCTTTGAAAGTGCTCAATTCTTAAACTTATTTGCCATTTGTTCTTTTCCAAAGTTCCAAGTCTAAGGATTGGGCACCTTCAAAGATACGTTTCATTGACGCTTTTGAAATTAATTTGAAAGATTGAGCAAGTTTAAATGGAGATTGATTGTGAAAGTCTTTATAGAAACTGAAATGGAGGACTCAGAAAAATTTCAAAAAACCTAAACATGTTAAAAATACCCATACTTACATGTACTGATGGGAACGATGATGACAGTGATGTGTAGGCACATGAAAGTCTTTTGTGTCGTGAAAGTGAGCTCCCACCAGAGAAATATTTTGCACTTAGTGTGATGTGAGTAGTTGAAGGAGAATGTGAACTTGTTATTGGAAGAGGCGTCTCTCTCTGAGAATTAGTAGATTTGAATAAATATAGATTCCTGCCAATTGTTTGGATTATTGGTTAATAATTTTTTGCAAATGAAGTATGGATTTCTTCTGGAGTGGCTAAACCTATCCCAGGGGTTTGCATCAATTCAGTGTACACTACAATTGATCTTGTCTTTTAACCTGTAATCTTCGAAGCTCAAGAGGCTTATAGAGGTAGAGGACTCTCTCTTTGACTCTGTTTCCTAGATACACAGGGCTCTTGCTCCTGTAGATTTATGCTTCACTCTGGTTAAAAGATCCTGGGTGACGCAGAGGAAGCCACCCTTTCCCCAAAGTGGTCTAGCCTAACCATCAGGCACACAAGGCAATTATCTAGGGCAACAAAGAATAGGGCATTCAAAGCTAAACAGTCAATTTTGACAGCCGGAGGGAGTGGGGGTTGTAAAGCTTCAGGTTTGCCTAGAGTGTCATCTCGTTGAACCAACTCAGGGGCCAGCTCTGCTCCCAAAGTAAACTTAACAAATATTTTGCAGACGATTCCAATTAGTCTTTAAAATATGCAAGGAAAAAATTAGGGCAGTGACTTCTGTAGACAGTTTAATTTATATCATTACTTGCTATTTTTGCAATTGTTTTATTTATGCCATCTAAATATTAATGCTTTCTTCTTTCGATGCAGCAGCTATGAACTATGACAGCCCATGGCACTTGCTGCTGTGAGAGAGCAGAGTTAAATGAAAGGTTTGCAAATAAAACAGCTCATTTCTGTGCAGCTTCTGATGCCTGTTTACTGTTTGTAGTGCACGAGTTTTCAATAGGGGGTATGCATGAAAATGGTTTCTTAAGAGTTGTTGTGCTGTTTGGGTTTGCTGTTATGTTGCTTCATTGTGTTCTACATTGTTTATGTTATTCCCATTAAAACCAATAGGTGACACAATGAACACGCTGGTTTTGCCAATAACATTGGGATTTTCCATTCAGTTTTTAGGAAGGCATTAAAAATCTCTCCTTGCAGATCACTGAAGGCACTGCGTAAGAGGAAGAAGAAACAGAAGCGGCAACATGAAGGAGGCTGACCCCGAGTACCTATGTGGCCATAGGGTTGCCAAATGGCTCCAGATGCTCCGGATAGGCTTGAGCCAGTCCTGGGTTTACCCCATTGCATGCAGGGACTTGTAGTTTTCCAGTTCCTATGGAGTGCAATGAAGAAAGTAGAACTAAATGTCCCTGCATGCAATGGGGTAAACCCAGGACTGGATGGGAGCATCTGGAGCTAGTTGGCAACTCTATGTGGCCACATAACAACAGCAGTAGCTGCCCTTTCTGTAGACTTTGTGGATGCAGCTATCGCCATGTTGCGCCCCATGATCCCAGCATATCCTTGCATCTATCGCAGGACTTTTGCAGCTAACGCCCAGCATTAGCTGCAAAAGCCTAACACCGTTTAGTAAAGAGACCCCCTTGTGTACTGCTTAGATCTCAGATTAAAAATAGGCAAGTCAGGATTGGCAGTTTCAAGCTATGCTTGCTAATGATTGGTTTTCTGCCTCCTCCTCTTCCTCTACTACTAATCATTTGTATAGCGCTACAAGGCATAGGCAGCACTGTACATATAGATGTAAGACATAGTCCCTGCTCATCAGAGCTTACAATTGAAATCAAGATGAAAAAACATCACAAAAATGGAGACTAGAGTATGGCAGGATACACGTAAGTGGTGAACAGGAGAGTGAGGGGACTAGGATCCAAAAGCAGCTTTGAAGAGTTGGGTTTTTAGCGTGGATTTGAAGAGGGCTAGAGAAGGAGCCTGAAATACAAACTCAGGTAGTTTGTTCCAGGCATATGGAGCAGCAGGGTGGAATGAAGGAAGTCTGGAACTGACAGTGGCAGAAAGGGAAACAGATAAAAGGGATCTGCCAGAGGAGCGGAGTTCCCGAGGAGAGTGAGATAAGAGAGGAGAGGTAGTGAGGAGCCGCAGAATGAATGCACTTGTAGGTCAGTAGGAGAAGTTTGAACTGGACATGGAAATGGATAGGGAGCCAGTGAAGGGATGTTAGAAGAGGCGTGACATGAGCAAGTTAAATAACATCAGACAAAATTACCTATTGTTGAGGATCAGTCCTTCTGTTTGTGTGGTTAGTGCCGCTGAATAGCCCTGATTAACTCCCCTACATGCCCCGATGATAACCGCTTCGCATCGCAGCATGTCGTGGGCATTCCAGGGTGGAGTTGAGGCAGCAACAGTCGCTAACCAGGTAGTGGCGATATTGCACAGCTACCCAGTTACCAACCTGTGGGTTAAACTAGCCGAAGCAAACACTGGCCTAGTTTTACCCACAGGAGCTAAACAGGCAGCGGTGCAATATCATCGCTACGCGGTTAGCTTCTGCAGCTCCGGGGCATGTGCGGCAATCCTGGATATTCAACGCCGGGGCCACATATGACTCCTGCATTGAATATCTGGGGTTAGAGGTCAGCGGGGATGGCTATGTGCTGTGGCAGCGCATACCCGGCTCAATTCAGCATTGTGCCCCATGCATTTAAATATTGAACTTAGCTTTTTATACTTGCGTGAGCCCCTCCTCCTACAGGTAAGGGAACGTGCTGAGGGCTCTTTGAGTTTTCTGACTCTTTTGCTCTGACTGCTGCTGCTCTTTGCAGGGTCAGTGTAAGGATATTAGACACACCCTAGGCGAACCCTCAGTCCTAGCGCCCTCCCTGCTCCCACCCCTGCCTCTCTTGCCACCAGGGCCACTCAGCTTACACAAACTCTCCGGCGCTGCTTGCTCTTCCTGCTCTCCGTGATTTGCCACTTCCATCCCCTGTGATGCAGAAGTCTTCCTAGGAGCAGCAGATCACAGGGAGCTGAAAGAGCAATGCAGCGCTGGAAAGTTTGGGTAAGTTCTGCATTGCCGTTTAAACAAAGTCCTGGAGAGGGGCGCCTGGGAACGTTGGCGCTGCATGTGACCACTTTGTTTATCTTTTTGATGCTGCCAGCCCTGGATGTTTGCAGACTCCCAGAAGCCTAGTTTTGCCTAATGGTTGGCTCGGCCCTGCATATGCTGAACTTGTGCAGCTATGCCTATGAAGAGAGAATACAGCAGGCCACATACAGCCCTCCACCCCTACCCCAAACATCGACACCTCCACTCCATCCCCATCCCAACATGCACACACATAGACAGACAATCCTGCCCTAGAATCACACACACACACACATCCCACTCCCACACCACACACACAGACACACTATCTCCACAACATACACACAAACATCCCACCCTCACACCACAGACAGATACAGCACCCCATCCCCACAACATACACACACATATACAGACATCCCACCTCAGCACGACACACACACACACACACACAAACCTGACCCATGCACCACACACTCACAGACAGAAAATAGACACGAATATATAGATGGCACTAAGATGCCTCATACAGCCCTTGCTTCTCTATGGAGACACACTTTATAATGTCTCTTCACTCTTCCCTCCCAGTGATGTATGATTTTTCAAAGGGAAGAAGAGAAAACTTGCTCTTTTGTTACACTCTTGCAAGTTTTAATTGCTCCATCTACTTCTACGCAGAGGGCCACCATGCACTCCATCTGTGAAACGTGTTTTTGCAAGGCTTACAGCATATTCTTTTCAACTTCTCAAAGCTGTTGTGTCTTTTCCCCAGTTTTCCTCCTATATGAAATTTGGTTCTGTTCTGTTAATTTTTTGCAGCGTTATTTTGTGCCCCGGACAGATGGATAGACATTTTTGACCCCTTATGTATAATTTCTTTCCAACATTTTAGTGGGCTGGAAAGAAAAAGAACTCAACTCTGAAAACTGAAAGTAAAGTAGCTATGGGACAAAACAAAATAGTGATATATTGTTTTTTTGTGCCAACTCAGCTGCCAAATGACACAAAATAACAGGAGCTGCGTTTTTGCTGTTTTCATGCCTCACTCCTTTTTCAAATGGCCAGTAAACGGGGATGGTGCAGTGGATCAGATGGTAAGCACTTGGTGCTACCACATGAAAGATCCACAGTTCAGTTCATGGGCTGCGATTGTCACTCCCCAGTTCAGCTGGTACTAAGGATACCACATTGCAATGACTGAATTATTTTGGGGTGGGGCTGGAATATAAAATGGGGAACAAATTCCTGGACAATGCAAATGATGGTTCGTGGCCCCAAAGCCTAAGCTGGCCTGACTGAGGAGGAGAGAACTGCTGAACCAAAAAGAAAGATGCGAGTTCAAAACGACGTCTCCCAGAAATACAAGGCTTAGCATTGTCCACCTGAATCTCTTTGCAGCAGATGTCAGAATGGGAAAGATGTGCTAGGAGACCTACTTTTCTGATGACCTCAGATTTTCCTTAGTTTGAAAACAAGGCTTAATTCTGCAGGACATCTTTCACTCTTTCCTTGGCTACACCACCAGGGTGGAATTAAGCAAAAGAACGTGTCTTGGCTGTATACCAATACCTTTTTCAACTGACGAGATTTATTAACTTCTCAATATGAAAGGTGATAACATTTTATCCAGTTTTTTAATGCATCCTGCTTTGTGTCATTGAATGCATGATGGGGCCACAGATAAGAGGGGCTGGAAGAGATTTCAGAGATTATCTAGTCCATGGCTCTTAATCAAGGGCCACCCAGCCAGTCTGTCTTTCAGATACCCAGAGTGAATAAGCATAAGATAAATTTGCATTTGGTAAAGATGCAGTATATGCAAATCAATCTCATGCATATTCACATGGGGGGGGGGGATATTCAGCAGCTGCAAGTGCTTCTAAAATGCTGAATACTAACCCTGAATATTCGATGCCAGGACAATATCCGGGTCAGCCGCCAAAGCAGGAAGCACCGATTTTCAGCCACTGCCTCGTTAACTTCGACAGCCTTTTCCCTGCCTGACTTTGGTCATTGAGGGGTAACTGGGCAGTGGCCACAGAACGGCCTGTAATGCCCCAGCGCTGACCCGTAATTATGGCCTGAGTGCTTGGGGCTTCTCATATAAAGCAGCATCTAGTGTGACTCTTTCAGGCAGCTTTTATGTGTTGATCAATGGACTCGGTTCTCTTTCCTGTTTACTTCACCCTATCGTATTACTTAACCCAGTTGAGTGGTTTCTTCCTTTTTAAATGCTCATTGGGAAATAGTAGGAGGCTTTTTGCAAAAGTGCATTAAGCAGTTAAAAGTGGGAATTAGCAGGTGCTGTTAGCATATGGATGCATTGATACACAACGCGGTTGCTTGACACTTAGTATGTGCTAAGTCCAGCATTAATTGCATAGTGTGGAATGTGGTGGTAAAAGGCTAGGGAATAAATATGCACTGCAAGAGCAGATGGTAGAGCTGGGGCAGGAGGGGAGGGGGACCGCCCCTGCCCCATTTACCACTTGGACTATCAGGGAGCCCCTGGGGGTTCAAAGAATGGAGGGTGATCTCCTGGAGGAAGGGTCTGATTGGGGTGGGAGCATTGGGAGAGGTATTGGGGATGATGGCCATTTTGGGAACGCTGTTTCGGAGAGGCTGGTGCTGAAGGGAGGGGATTGGTTGGTGGGGGTTCTGGATTGGGGCCCGGGAGTAGTCTTTGGGAGGGGGGGAGACATGTGACTTCAGCTGCTTGTCCCTTGACAGTAGTGTTTCTACACTAGTTACCGAGGCAGGGAACATGGGCTCGTGCCTGCCGTATGTGGTAAATGCAGGGCAGAGGCTGGACATGCCCCCTGCATAGGTTTGTACCTACTTTGCTGGCATTTGGGTACCTGCCACGTAGTAGGTGCAAACACTTACTGCGGCTTAGCAAACACGCCCCATAAACACCTTTATGTCTTAATAAATGACTAGCGCAAGTCCTGCAGCATCACGCCTAGGCTGAAGGTAGGGACATAACGCCTCCTTGAGGGCAGGTGTATACAGTACACCCGCATGTGAATTACGCAATACGCATATTGTTCATAGTGACAGCAATACCTGCAGTAAAAGTATGAATGTTACGCCATTGCGCACACTTTTACGCCTACCACCATTTTCTAAGAGACATTTTAAGCAGGCCACATACACACTAAAATTACACCCTTAATGTACTGTCACTGCGTTAACGGCATGGCAGATCCTGGACACACAGAGGCTTCGCATTTACCACATTGTGGTAACTGGGCACTTACTGCACCTAGTAAAAGGATCCCATCACGTGCCTGCAGGTGCTAATCACGACACTAAATGTTAGGTCAGGGTCCAGCTCTTCTCCTATCAAAGCCAGATTAAAAATCCACCTCTTTAAGGCTGCTTTTGCATCCTACGCCCCTTACGCTCCTGTTTAATACCAATGCATTTCTTAATTATTACCCTTCAATAATTACCCTAGTCTCCTGTTTGTTCTGACTGTAAGCTCCCTGGGGCGGGGACTTTCTCTTACATATCTGTGTACTGTTCGGCACACGTCTATTAGCGCTATACAAATGATAAGCTGTAGGAGTAATAATTGCAAAGTGCTATCATGCACTGTGTTTATAGTGTAGCTAATCAAATGTTTGATTTAAACAATTCACAATAACCAAGTCAATAAAGTGAAGCTCGACTTAATAAACGCTGCGTTTTCCCAACAGTCTTGAACTCATTAGATTCTCTGCCAAAGTGAAAACTGAAATGTGTTGTAATGAAGGAAGGCCTTTCAGACACAAGGTCGTGACACAAGATGCTGCAATTTTTTTAAAATGAGGATTCTGACTACAGGATGCCAGAGAAGCAAGTGGTGAAATTCTTCTTTACTCTTTGGCTTGATTCAGGAAATAGTTTTTCACCTCTTTCCATGAGTGTCAGCTGACAGCATGGGCATCTCAGTTGGTTCCTCCACCCTGTACCAGCTGCTGGGTGAAGCCAGTAGGACTGAATCCCATACCAGGGAAGGGATATGGATGCCCAGCATAGGGTAATCAGGCTGATAACAGCTCACATGAATGTGATTCAGAGCAGGGGTGACCGAAATAACTAGGGGTGTGCATGACTAACAAAAGGTTTTAGGTTTTGGTTGGAGCGTATTTAAAATGAAGTCTTCCCAGTTGTTGGATGCTTCTTGGGTTCATTTTATGTATTTGTTCCTTAGGTATGCATTGTATGCCTGCATCCCAACATCAGCAAAACACCTGCCTCAACCTGCTGGACGATTAAGTTGGGACAAATAAAGGTTTTTGTTGTGCTTATGAAAATCTGATATAAATGTACCATTTTGTTTCTGTGGAATATATTGTTGATGGTATTGAGCTATTTTTTAAAATAACGAATTATTTCATTCGGACAATCTACACATATTGTTTTCTGATCTCCCCCAAAACACATCTTCTAGGGACACTTCCATTAAATGTTGCATTTAAGAAAGTAGTCCCCACGCATATGTGGCACACACACATAGAAAATACCAACCAGCTTAAAAATATGCGCTTTGGCATCAAGTTACATACTTTGCTGGTGGGCGTGCACATAGGCAGAGTTTTGGGCAGAGCCTGGGAGGAACATCTCAGAATGTGCATAGATTATAAAATGCTACAAATTATGCGCATCCTTGAAAAATGGAACCTTGCAGATAGCTCTAGCTCTGTTGAGGATGGACAGCCACTTTAAGCAGGCGAATTGAATGATAAGGAGAAACAGGACTTAGCTGTGACAGTCAATGCTGAGCAACAGTAACCAGGTGCATTCTCTGGTAATCAAGCCTCTGCAATACAGATGTGCACCAAAATTAATAACAGAGGTGTCTGAAGTCCTCTGGAAATATTCATTTTCAAATTCTTGAGCAGTGGCATTTTACTGAATTAATTTAGCTGTAGTGGCATGGACCGCGAATGATGTCCAGTGGTTGGTTAAATTAATCACAGGACAATAGTTCCCCCAAATTTTCCCAAGAAATGCATCTTGTGGCAAATTTTTCTAATGATATGTGGCATTCTCATAAACTGAAACGGATATTGGCTCTGTGCTGTTCAGCACCCGCATAGCTCCCTTCAAATAAGATAGCAATAGCTTTTAAGTCAAGTAGGAATCTGACTGGCATAAGAACAGTTAAATTAGGAAAAACATGGCTTCTGTGTTGGGCATAGCATCACACGTCCATGAGGTTAATCCGCTGATTAATGCTCGTAGTGTCACAGTAGTCAATCACAGGGTAATATCCATTACCATAATGAAAAGCTTTGATAACTTAATAAAGTGGCTAGATTAAAAGCCAGAGGAAGGGAAACAATGTCACTCATTCTTGTTATGAAACTCACACTGGAGACTGCATCTGAGCGTCTAATTATTGCTATAGCCCGTTCTGTACCACGAAGGTTTTAACCGTGAAAGAAAGAGGCAGGAAAAATCAATTCCAACCTTTTATCATGACGTGTGCACTGAAGGCTACTGAGTCCCAAGCTGTCTCTCTACTGCAGCTTCAAATGAGGGTTACAAAAGGAACTTGGCTTCCATCAACATATTATAAAGAGTGACTTTGCACAATAGTGCAAAGAGGGAGAGTGAATTAATGAACAGACATTTTGAAAGGGTTGGGAAAGGAGGCAATTGGAAAGTGCATGCGGCCAACAGCCCGATGCCTATGATTTTTTCATCTCTGCTTTGAACATTCCTCACCCTATGTTCTCTCCTCACCTTGATCTGCTGTTGCTCTATCTTCCCCCTTTCTCTCTGCTTCAGGAAGTGGCTTAGTAGTTAGAGCAATGGGATGAGATTAGAAGCAGGGAACTTAGCATTCAAAGCCTACTTCCAGGGATGCTTCAAACCCTTAGGGGACCCTGGGGAAACTTTCCAGCATGGAACCCTTTACATTTGTACTTTTGTTCTTCCCTGGTGCAGCGCTCGGATTTTTGGGATTTCTTTCATAGACGTCCTGTGTGTCTTTTACTGCCAGCATTGTCCCCCTCTACCCATGGGCTGAAGCTTTCTTGGTGAATGCTGTGTAAAGAGCTGCATTTTGTCCTCACAACCAAGAGCTGGCAATGACCGGCATGCAAAGTTATGCTAAAAGCCGCAGAATACAAAATGCAATATCTCATTCAAATCAATCTGCTTGCAAATAAAATGTTCTGTGTAAAGAAATGAGATCTGTGGATTTGACATATCTCTTCCAGCACCATTTCCAATATCTGTTTTTCAAGTTAGCCCTCAGCACTCTAGGGGAAGATGTCCTCTTTTGCAGTCTTTTCATTTCACAGGCAAGGGGTTCAAACTTCAAAAGAATCTGCTGCATGTTTTAGTTTCAGAAAAAAAAATCCAGTGAGGCCAGACAGCTGCAGAATCAAGGAGGACGGCAGTGCCAATGTAGAAGACTCCCAGACTGCGCCATTAACTGACTCAGATATGTGATTTATTTGTCCATCGTGCCCTGGCTGCATGTGCTTCTGCTAGCTCACACATGCACATACCGGGAGACAGGGCAGGACAGACTGCGGATGGTTTCTAGCCCATATGCAAACAAAAGGAGGGTAAGAGAGTCTGGAAGGTGGGTTGGGGTGATAGGGGAGGAATCAAGGGAGGGCCTGGGAGGAATTTTATTTTTCAGAACCAGCAGCAGCAGCAAAATAATTTAAAAAATGAAATGAAAGAAAACAAGCACAGTTGTTGTGTTCATTAAAAAAATAAATTGTTTCAAGATGATATTCCACTTCCGTCCTACTCAGTTACTGGCTTTTATTCCCCTTCCAGCCATTTTCTAGTGTCTTCTTTCATCTCATGTCTTCCCAGAACTCAACAGTGAAAATATGGCCTGTGTCCAGTTCTACTTCTGCTATCCTAATTTGAACTCCTTGGGTGCCACGTTTCTAACAGTTTTGATGCCTTTCTTTAAGGTGGGCAGTTAGGTGAGGGGAGGTGCAGCAGGGGAAAAATTAGGCACCCCAATTTAGGAAAAAGATTCAGCCGAAAATATAAGCGCCCGAATTTGACTGAAAATCATTGAGATTTAGGTACATAAGTGAGGTTCTGATTAAGCTCCATCAAGGGCATCGTCTAGAAGAGGGTTTAAGCCCCCGAAAGCTAGTCAAGAAGGGAGTCATTTTATAAGGAGCTGTATAAAGGCGCACGTAGATCATCTATTTTCAGTGATTCATGCGTGTAAATGGGCCTTTACGTGCATAGTTTATCTGTCACTAACTATGTGCGTCAGGCCGATTGTGTGTATCTTCACTTTGGGCATGCATGGGGGTGCTGCTTAGGTAGACCATAAATTTACACCCATAAATGATAAGAAACTGCAGTTTACTCATGCCCTGTAATCTAGGCCCTGGCATTTGCTCCAACCCTAGGGTAGGTGTAACTGATTGTGCATAGATTTGCTCATACTTATTTTTGGCACCATAGATGGTGAAAGAGAAAAGAGCAGGAATCTGAGGGTGAGGGATGGGAAGAGGGCCTGGGAGCTTTTCTAAAATCATACGCATTGATATTATTATTATCATTATTATTCATTTATTAAGCGCTACATGGCGTACGCAGCATTGTACAAACACAGAGAAAGACAGTCCCTGCTCAGAGAGGTCACCATCTAAAAGACAAACAGACGTGACAATACAAGAAGCATGAGGTCGAAGGGAAGAGGAGACACAAGGAAAACAAAGATCGTGGTCCGAAAGCGGTCTCAAAGAGGTACGTTTTTAGCAAGGATTTGAAAAGGGAGGGAGAAAAGACTTAACGCAGAGATAGGGGACTTTCTAAATGCCAGCTGCAGTGGGCAAAAGGAAACTAGTTGGTCAACAGAAGTGTCTGCCTAGCGGCTTCCACTGACTATCTGGATCCAGTGGTGGCTGCTGCAGGCGATATACAGCCGCTTTCTGGATAGCAACACCACGTAAAAATAGACCTGCTTTTTTTGGCCTAACTTTATGCAGTTTCTTATCTGGCTAGCAGACTGAAAGTTGCCACTAGCCAGACAGCCTCTTAGACTGGTCTCTGCATGCCCATTGACTACCCGGACATATTGCTGTGGCGGTCATTAGCACTGTCTGGACAGGGCCAAGGAAAACCCCTCCCATTGGCATCTATCTGGTGTGCACGTGCTAAGCGCCTTTGACTATCAAACCATTCAGGTGCAGGAGTGGGGCAAACCTGGAGCTGCTTATTTTACTGGTTTCTTCCTTTGAAAATAAAATAAAAGAACAACATTTTGCTTGATTTTCTTTCAGAAAGAAACAGGAAATTTTGTTGACATCTCCTATTTCATTTGAAACAAGAGCATTCCGGATAATAAATGGTAGTAGTAGATTCTGTCAACATTTGACCCCTTTTTTAATTTAAACACAAAAGGATTCACAAACTAATTTGAGAAACTGTTTGATCTTTGCTTTTGCTTAATTAGATCTTGGGTTTCTTTTTGACGCATTTATAAAGCTTCCAAGGTCTGGAACAGCAAACAGTCTTTTCTAGCTAAAATGAAAGAGACAAACACTGGCTCCTGTCCCCAAGTCAAACTCAACGGGGGCACATGTAGCCAGATAATACTAGAAAATTGTAATGTGAAATATTTCTTATTCCATCAAAGAACATTTGACTGGCAGCCATAAAGGCAAAATAATGTATTAAAATGGCATGTCCCAGTGACCTCTGATTTTCTTAAGGTATATTTTATTCTGCTGGGCTTCAGAAGCAGGAATTTGGTGCCTAATGTGCTTCTTATGCTCTAAGATTGCACGGCTCACTTGCGTGTCTCTAGGTGCCTTTAAAGGATGTCAAATTGTCACCTTGCAGTGGTGCTGAGGATGCTATAGAAAATGAAACACAGAAGGCATTAGCCAACGTGCCCTCATTCATGATGTGACATTATTTCCATACCACTCCATTACCATCAAAACCTATTATATATTTTTAGCTTTTATGTGGATATTGAAAACTGAACCTCGCCGTCTAAGCGTATGATTTACAAAGGCTGTTTTTATTCAAATGCCGAGTGAATTACAGGAGGACCAGGGCCCATAATATTTGCTGAGGTTGCTCTTGAGTTTCAACCATAATATTCCATTTTCCAGCAGACGGCATTAGCATGTAGCAATTCCACTAAAATTGTTTCTCCGACTGTGTGATGCATCGACCATTGATGGTGAGGGGGGGGGGGGGGGATGTTTCCTGCTTTAGATGCACTTCTTGGTTGCTTAAATATTATCAGCTTTCTCCTCTACATACGTCCCCCCCCCCTCCCCCAGTCTCTTTTTCACTTAGTTTCTTCTATGTTCTGAGGCAACCGATAAGCCAAAGCAATAGGTCAGGGAAAAAGTGAGAAATAACTATTGGATAGATTTGTCAGGGCTTAATCCATTTCATCCTTCTGAAAATGCCTTCAAACACATGTAAAATCAGATGGCCCTTGGCTATTCCCATTTCCCTGCATCAATAGGGAAATATGGAGCATGCATTTTGTTCCCGCTCTGCTAGGAACCCCCAGGCATCAGAGGTTTTGGGAAGGGCCTGCGTAACTGACTCAAGGCTGGCATCTTTCCAGAAGGCTGAGCACTGCGACTATCTACTAGTCGATCCAGAAGGATGTCGACAGCACAGGGAACCACTCCAGAGAAATGAAATGTAAAAACATTCCCAACCGAAGGAGCACATCTCTAGCTGGCATGAGGATTCATCGTTTTCTCCACCACACATTTTTTGCTGTTAATTAGCTTGTGTGAAGATATCACCCAACAGACAAAAAGTAGCTAATCACATAGGTGCCGGCTTTCAACAAGTCGCCTGGATGCTGAGAACCAGAGGTACAAAATCTGGTCTAGAGCAGCAGCCAACAAACATTCACTCGTAGATATGATGATAGTGGAAGTCAATTTAGAAGCCTCGTGTGGCAATTACACGTGCAAATGGAGGTACTGACATATGCAAATGCCAATTTTACAATACACGTCTAATTGCCAGGGGATACAAAGATTCAAAGAGGGCCTGTTCTGCATGTGGTTTGGGTGCTGCATGTATATTTCAAAACATCTCTCTGCCAGTGCGCGCACCTCCTTCAAGACATGCGAAATGCTTATTAAAGGCAGGGCCTGAAGAGAGAGAGTGAGGGGGAATTGTGCCTAGCCCTCTCAGGGCGGGACCAAACATTAGGCAAACTAGGTGGCTGCCTAGGGTGACAGCTTCTGGAGGGCTGTAAATAACAAGGTATCCTCAGCCATTGCCGGGGGAGAGCATGAGCGTTAAGGTCTACCTAGAGTGCGAACACCTTGAATCAACTCTGGGGCCACCTCTGGTACTTTACATGACCTTCAAAATGTAACAATCTGCTTTTAGGAGCTTGACTCCTTAACTGACTGTTTTTTACATGTATTTTCTGGAAAACAGCTCTTACATGTATAATTACTAGGGTTGCCAACCGGCCGGTTTTCAGCCGGCCTGGCCGGTTTTTCCATGGCCAGGCCGGCTGCCGGCGCAGAGGTAAAACCGGCCCTTGAAAAGCCGGTTTTTTGCTCTGGCCGCAAGATCGGAAGCAGCCAGAGCAAAAAAACGGCTTTTCTTCCGATCCAAAGAAGTCCGCGGAGTTAAAAAAAAACCCAGCCCGCACACCGGAAGGCTTCAGAGGGAGCCGGGGAAGCCCGCGGGAGGCCCCGGCTCCCTCTGTACAACTGCCAGCGTGAAGATCCTTTTCCTTCACACTGGCGGCTGTTTCTGTGAAGCCGCGATTGCTGGGAAAGGTTAAAGGCAATACCCTTTAACCTTCCCCAGCATTCGCGGCTTCACAGAAACAACCGCCAGCGTGAAGGAAAAGGATCTTCATGCTGGCAGTTGTACAGAGGGAGCCGGGGCCTCGCGCGTGCTTCTCCGGCTCCCTCTGAAGCCTCTCAGACAGCCGTGGTGCTGGTCGGGGGGGGGGGGGGAGAGGCCAAGGACTGCAAGAGCTGTGATGGGGGTGGGCTAGGACTACAAATGGGCTGGGGGGGGGGGGGAGACCTGGACTGGAAAAGGGCGATGGGGGGGGGGGGAACTTGGACTGAAAAAGGGCTATGGGGGGGGGGGGACTTGGACTGGAAATGTTGCTGTGATGGGTGGGGAGGACCTGGACTGGAAATGGGCTATGAGGGGGGGAACTTGGACTGGAAAAGGGCTATGGGGGGACTTGGACTGGAAATGTTGCTGTGATGGGGGGGAACTTGGACTGGAAAAGGGCTATGGGGGGGGACTTGGACTGGAAATGTTGTTGTGATGGGGGGGGGGGGGGAAGGACCTGGACTGGAAATGGGCTATGGTGGAGGGAGGGGGAACTTGGACTGGAAATAGGCTGTGATTAGGGGGGCTAGGACTGCAAATGGGCTGTGATGGTGCGGGGGGGACTAGGACTGCAAATGAGCTGTGATGGTGGGGGGGCCTAGGACTGGAAATAGGCTGTGATTGGGGGGGGGCTAGGGCTAGAAAGAGGCTGTGATGGGGGACTTGGACTGGAAATGGGCTGTGATTGGGGGAGGGGGCTAGGACTGGAAATGGCCTGTGATGTGAGGGCTAGCACTGGAAATGGGCTGATGAAGAGCTGGAATAGGACTGGAAATGGGCTGATGGGGGCTACAGTAGGACTGGAAATGGGCTGATGTGGGGCATGAGAGAATGGGACTAGAAGGGAGTGGATGCTGGGTGGGTCTAGAACTATAAGGGAACTGATTTTGGGGGAGGACTAGAATGGATGGGGAATGAGAATGGAAGGGGAAAAGATATTTTGTGTGGAAGAAAAGTCTATGATGGGCCGGGTATTGGGAGAGTAAGAGGGGCTTGAGAATGGAAGGGTGAAATTTAAATGGATGATAAAGGAATAAGGAAAGAATTGGGGGAAAGAGCAAAAGGGAAACAATCAGTATGTTAAAGCAGAAATAGAGAGAGAATGGAAAACATCTAAAAGAGAAGAAAGGACAAATGGATAGCTCGCAGAAGACACAAAGAAACCAGAAGAAAGTGACTGGAGCAATTGCAACTGAAAAATAAAACGCCCAAACAGAAGGTAGAAAAATACTTTTTATTTTGAATTTATTAACTGGAATATGTCTGGTCTGGGAAGTGTGTATTGCTAACATCTTTGCGTTTTTGTTTAGTGCAAGAGGGAATTACTTTATAGTTTTATTTCTCCAGTGTTGTACATTTCATGTTTGGCTTTTGGGGTTCCCAGTTTAATTATTATCTGACCAAGGAAGTTAGCCTACAAGTATCCTCGGTAATTTTTGTGGGTGGGGCTGGGGGCGGGGCGGGGCAGGGGTGGGACTAGGGGAGGAGAATGGGTGGAGCATGGCGAGCCACAGGTGTCGGGTTTTTCTCGGTGAAAAAGTTGGCAACCCTAATAATTACCAGTACTTCGATGTGTAAGTTGCAAAGAGCTGCACGAACGTGTGCAAGGCACTGAGTGATGCCACTCTTTTGGTAAATGTGTAGTTTTAGAAAACGCTGGCTCCTGTGGGGACACACTCATGGATTTCTTCTGCCCCTATAAGTATTTTACCAAAGGCTCCACGGTCAATGAGCCTTTTGTAAAATGAGCTGGAAATTGTGGATGTCCTGAAGTAGATGTTCTGGACCTGATATTCCAATGCATTTACACGGTTAGTGCTGCTGAATGTCTACAGGTATCGCCGCTACATGCCCCAATGCTAACCGGTTAGCACCAGGGCATTCTGGGGATATTTAGCTGCTGACCAGTTATTCCTCAGCGGTAAACGTTAAGCACACAAAAGGCTGTCCTAACCTTCAGTGCTGGAGCTAACTGGGCAGCAGCTGAATATCGCCGCTGACCGTTCAGCTTTGTGCTTCGGCAGCAAATCCAGATTTTTAATACCGGTGACTGGATATGGCCTTAGCATTGAATATCTGGGTTTTGTGTTCAGCAGCGGTGGCTAGCCACTGAAATTGGGCTAGCTGCCGGCACTGAATATCGGGCCCTCTGTTTCCGACCTAGATGCCCATGTAAAATGAGGCTTCATGGGTCCATGTTTCTACATAAAATGTAAGTATTGGACCAGACTCCATGGCACACATTCAGGATGTGGAAGATGTGCCAATGTATTGAATAAACGCGACATCAGGCACTCTGGAATCCATTACCGCAGAGTGTAGAAAAAGTTGTTAGTGTAACTGGATTTAAAAGAGGTCTGGACCAGTTCCTGGAGGAAAAGTCTGTAAAACACTATTAAAGAGGACCGGGCAAATCCACTGCTTACCCATTGGACAAGCATTGTGGAATCTGTGTGCTTTTTTGGGAACCTGCCAGGTACATTTGACCTGGATTGACCACTGTTGGAAATGGGATACTGGGCTTGATTGACCCTTGGTCTGACCCAGTATAAGTTCTTATGAACTGCATATGTGGCATGGTCAGAAACTCTTGCTCCAGATATGAGTATCAAGGACAGACTAAAGCAATCCTGGAGTGGAGGAGTGGCCTAGTGGTTGGGGCAAGGTAATTCAGGCCAGAAGGTCAGGGGTTCAAATCCCACTAGACAGCAACCTTGCGCCGGAAGGACTGGGGTTTCTAGTCCCACAGGTGCTCCTTGTGGTCTTGGGCAAGCCACTTAACCCTCCATAACCCATGTTCCCTGTAAAATAGTTATCTCCAACTTATAATGCCCTGTTCAATGTAATTTCAGTTTGTTCAATGTAAACCACACTGATACAGAATAGCACGGTATATAAGAGAATGTAAATAAATAAATAAATCCACCCAGCCACTCCAGACATAATCAACTGTGCATGATGGCCATAGCTGAGTTTTCTTTAAGTTTACAAACTTCAGCCCTGGATGTACTGTTCTACTCTGGACGACCTTTTGAGACTCACCTTTAGATGCTCTCCCATGAGAGTGTCTCAGACAAAGCTCTTTCCATACCATTTCACATCATCTCTCTTGCTACCCAATCTGGCTTCTTCCAGGAGGGGTTCCATCGCCTCCTTCTTGCCGTTGCTTGTGCTAGCTCTGTCTGAGCTCTCGATGCTGTGTCTTTCTCATAACCCTACAGCACCTATGCAGGTCTTCTAAGACTTTGAATTAGGCTGAAGGAAATTGAAATTTCTCTTAAAGTCTGCTTTTAATCAGAAATAGACATTTGGGAAGCAAGTATATATTTATTCTTTATCTTTATTCAGAGAATTTGATATACCGCCTTTACACAAGTATTAAGGCGGTGTACAATATAAACAAGGTGGGCTGCGAAAAAGAAAATGGAAAATGGAAAAGAACGCCAATTGTAGAAAGGAAAGTAAGTAGAGAAAGAAGAGTAGTAGGGACAGCAAAGGACAGCAAAGGACAGCCTACAGAAATTACAGACTAGTTGAGACGGGACTCAGCCCGTGGACTAACAAGACAAGTAGTAGGCAGGTAACAAATAATAAATAGTGTACAGATAGACGAACTACATAACAGATATACAAGGAATCACATGAGGGCGGGTCGCATAGAATTACCTGCCATTGACATGAGTCAATCATGTATTTGACATGACTTATGTAGACAGACGACATGTACTTTCAGACGGGGCAAATACAGGAGCAGAGCATAGATACATACGTTATGAAATACTCTAACTTGCACGCCTTCTTTACTAATCTAGACATGCCCATTTACACCAAGGAGCCCTTTTACTAAAATGCAGAAGGATTTTGTACTTACAGTGTGTTTAGTGCTAAAACGAATGTGTGGTAAGAGCAACAGTCATGCGCTGTCCTCGTTGTCCCCAGCAATTACTGCACTAAACCGTACTCTAACATGCAGCGGCAGCATTTGCAATTAACGCAGGTGCACTTAACCCCACCCACTGAAGTGCACTTAACCCACCCATGCTAATGGCGGCATGCTAACTTCAATGTGCCTTCCATGCCCATTCCAGTGTGTAATATGCAATGACCATGGGAAATAGCACATGGTAATTGTCATGCCTGCATGGGAACAGTTATCACATGCCTATAATGCGTGTTAACGGCTTAGCACACTTGAGTAAAAGGGACCCAAGTCTAAGGCTGGCGTAGGGGTTTATGCTTAGGTTTGCCATAAGCCCTTGTAGACGTGTCTTCTCTTTATAAAATAGGCTTGGCTTGCCCACGTTGGAACTAGGCGACTCTTATTATATTACCCTCTTGGCACGAAAGAAGGACAGAGGCCAAACCATATCACGGCATTTTTAGGAATCTTCTTTCTGTGCCCAAGGGCTACCATCGATGGAGTGAACATAGCGCAAACATCTGCTGCTTATTAACAGCCATTATTGTCTACGCGCCATGAGAATAGCACATTTTTCCCAAATTTCATGCATTGTTTTCATGTTTGTTTCACTTACTCATTCTTTAGGCTCACATTGTGGGGCATATTTACTGAGTTCTGTGCCGATAACGCCCGTGTGGGATGGGGCGAATCAGCAATACCTTCAGGGTGTGTGTGCTTCCATCTCCCTGAGGTTAGCACAGGCCGTGGACATGCACAAGCTGGTATGTGGGTGCACTTAACACCACCCATTGGGCAGCAAGCGCAGTTAACAAAAGCTATTAACACTACTACTACTATTCAGCACTTATAAAGCGCCACGCACGCAGCGCTGCACAGCTAACCTACAGGAGGTAGCCAACATACAAGAGACAGTCCCTGCCCGTCAGAGTCATGCTCATCAGAGCTTACAATCTAGTTAGAACAGTACAGAGCATTAGTCAGTTCTGCGCAAGGTACGGTGTGGTACAGTTTGGTCTATAGTTTGGTCATAAACGTTGACGGGGGTTAGGGTAAAATGAGGAAGGAGTCAGGATCTGAATGCAACGGTGAAGAGGTAGGTCTTCAACTTGGATTTGAAGAGGGCCAGGGAGGATGCCTGGCGCACAGATGCAGGTAGGCTGTTCCAGGCGTAAGGTGCAGCAAGGTAAAAGGAGCGCAGTCGGGAGTTCGCGGTGTGGGTGAAAGGCATTGATAGAAGTAGTTTGTTAGCAGAGCGCAAATTTCGAGAGGGGACGTAGGGAGAGATAAGAGATGAGAGGTATTGAGGGGCCATAGAATGAATGCATTTATAGGTCAGCAGGAGAAGCTTGAATTGGATGCAGAGTTGGACAGGGAGCCAGTGAAGTGGCTTGAGAAGAGGAGTAACGTGGGCATGGCGAGGCTGGCAGAAGATTAGTCGAGCAGCGTGATTTTGTATAGATTGGAGGGGAAGGAGGTGGCTCATGGGGAGACCAGCGAGAAGTAGGTTGCAGTAGTCAAGGTTAGAGGAGATTAAGGAGTGGATAAGCGTTTTGGTAGTATGTTCAGAGAGGAGGAGGCGGATTTTGCTGATGTTGTAGAGAAAGAAGTGGCAGGTCTTAGCTACAAGCTAGATATGAGTGGAGAAGGAGAGAGAGGTGTCAACGATAACCCCTAGATTGCGGGCTGAGGGAACAGGAAAGATAGTAGATCCATCCACATGGATTGAGAGAGGGGGAAGTGGGGGGGGGGGGAGGAGTTAGGTGGGAAGACAAGGAGTTCAGTCTTGGCCATGTTCAATTTCAATCGGCGATGAGACATCCAGGCAGTAATGTCCGAAAGACAGGCAGAGATCTTGGACTGGGTTGCTGGAGAGATATTAGGTGTAGAGAGGTAGATTTGTGAGTCATTGGCATAAAGATGGCACTGAAAGCCATGGGAGGAGATAAGCATGCCAATGCCTTGGGTATAGAGAGAGAAGAGGAGGGGGCCCAAGACGGATCCCTGGGGTACACCTACATGGAGTGGGGTAGGGGAGGAGGAGGAGCCACCAGAGCATACACTGAATGAGCGATGGGAGAGGTAGGAGGAGAACCAGGATAGTACAGAATCCTTGAAGCCAAGCGAGGAGAGGGTGATGAGGAGGAGGTCGTGGTCAACGGTATCAAAGGTAGCAGGAAGGTCAAGAAGGATGAGGATAGAGTAGAGGCCCTTGGATTTAGCCAGGAACAGGTCATTTGTGACTTTTGTGAGTGCCGTTTCAGTGGAGTGTAGGGGATGGAAGCCAGATTGAAGTGGGTCCAGGAGGGCCTGGGAGGTGAGGAAGGCGAGGCAGCGACGGTGGACTGCTCGTTCTAATAGTTTGGATATGAAGGGAAGGAGGGAGATGGGTTGATAGTTAGAAGGGCATGTGGGATCAAGTGTGGGTTTCTTGAGGAGGGGTGTGACAACAGCGTGTTTGAAGTCAATGGGGACAGTTGCAGTGGAGAGTGAAAGGTTGAGGATATGAGTAATGGAGGGGACTATGGAATGGGGATGGAGCGTAGGAGATGGGTGGGGATAGGGTCTGACGAACAGGTGGTGGGTTTGGAGGTGGACAGAAGGAGTGTGGTTTCTTCCTCAGAGATCGGAGGGAAGGAGGAGAGGGTGGCAGAGGGAGTATGGATGGGGGAGGAGAATCGGGGGGGGGAGGGGAGGTAGATGGGGGGGGGAGGGAATTGGAGGGTAATCTTGTGGATTTTGTTGTGGAAGTAGTCGGCTAGGGTTTGGGCAGAAAGGGAGGGCGGGATCGGGGGCAGGGGGACTGAGGAGAGAATTGAGGGTATTAAAGAGACGGCAAGGATCAGAGGCCAGGGAGTTGGTCAGATGGATGTAGTAATCTTGTTTGGCAAGTGCTAGGGCTGACTGAAAGGAGCCAAGCATGAATTTGAAGTGTAGAAGGTCTTCCAGGGAGCAGGATTTGGACCAGGCTCATTCGGCAGAATGGGCGCAGATGCATAGGTAACGGATTGTGGGAAAGAGCCACAAAGATTGGGGAAGGAGTGGAGGAGTGGCCTAGTGGTTGGGGTAAGGTACTTCAGGCCGGAAGGTCGGGGGTTCAAATCCCACTAGAGGACAGCAACCTTGGGCCGGAAGGACTGGGGTTTCTAGTCCCACAGGTGCTCCTTGTGGTCTTGGGCAAGCCACTTAACCCTCCATAGCCCATGTTCCCTGTAAAATAGTTATCTCCAAGTTATAATGCCCCGTTCAATGTAATTTCAGTTTGTTCAATGTAAACCGCACTGATGCAGAATAACACGGTATACAAGAAAATATAAATAAAATAAATAAGAGCCAAGGTTGGGGAGTAGATCGTTTGACAGGACGTGGGGTGGGAGGGGCAAGAGTGTCAAGGGCTGAGGATAATGTAGCATTGTATGAAGATAATGCTTTGTCAACGGACTTGGAGGATAAAATGGAGTGGAGAGATGGTGGAGGGGAGAGTCAGGGGATCAATATTATGAAGGTTTCTAAATAGGTCGGAGGAGACAGGACGGGATTGGGACGGCGGAAGCTGAAGAGTAAATGTTAAGAGGTGATGGTCAGATGAGGGAAAGATTGATTTGCGTAAGTTTGATGGAGAGGCATTGGAGAAGAGTATTAGGTCAAGGCAGTGGCCGTGTAGATGTGTGGGGGCAGTGGAGCAAAGTTGGAGGTTGAACGAGGAGGTAAGAGCAAGGAACTTTGAGGCATGGGGATCAGAGGGGTTGTTGATGTGAATGTTGAAATCGCCAAGAATAAGAGTGGGGGAGGAGGGATCCATAAAGGCAGAAAGCCAGGAGTCCAAGTCGGAGAGGAAGGTTGATTTGGATTTGTCCGCTGGACGATAAATAACAGCTATTCGGAGGGGAAGTGGTGAGAGGAGGCGAATGGAATGGACTTCGAAGGAGAAGGGGGAGTGTGATTGGGGTGGCAGGAGGGAGAGAGTAGGAGGCCAACGCCACCACCGCGACCAGTAGGTCGAGGTGTATGAGAGAACTGGTAGCCCCCATAGCAGAGAGAGGCAATGGATGCGGTGTCATCTGGGGAGAGCCAGGTCTCGGTCAAGGCAAGAAGGTGTAGGGCATTGGAGATAAAAAGGTCATGAATGAAAGTGTTTTTTTTATGACTGAGCATGCGTTCCATAGGGCACAAGTAAATGGGAGAGTGGGGGGGGGAGGGGGAGGAGAGGGATATGGATAAGGTTGGATAAGTTACATGTAGACTTCTTATCAGAGTGGCATGGGGGTCTATTTCTAGGGTAATGCCGAGATTTAGTTTCAGAGGGAGCAGGGTGTGGGTGGGTTTGATTGAGCAAGTGTGTTCTCCAAAAGGGACATGAGGGAGGGGAGATGAGGGGAAAATCGATGGTCCTAGTTACAGGATCACTTCCTGCCACAGCAGGGTGATGCTGGTGGGTAGCAGATCAATGCACCTTGCTAGACATGCCTTGCCTATGGCCCGTGCTTACATCTATGGTCCACCCTGCCCCTGCCGCATGGCATGTAACCCGGGTAGTGTGGGATTTTTGTTGCTGGAGCCTGAGCTACATTTTAGCATGGCTCGCTCCTAAACAACAAGCTAAACCCCACGCTACTGGGTATCACGGTTTAGTAAACATACCCCTGTATGCGCACAAAATCTGTTTTAGCACACTTATTTTAAGCCTATTTTATAAAGCAAACTTAGGTGTTTATGTGCCTGTATGAAATAGGCACCCAGAACCACCGCTACAAGCGCTACAAGGTGTACTTAGCACTATACAGAGACATGTAAGAGACAGCCCTTGTTCATCAGAGCTTACAGTCTAATGAAGATGAACATCATAATACTGGGGACTAGAGTATGGTAAGAGACACATAAGTAATGAACAGGAGAGTGAGGGCTATCAGGATCCAGAAGCAGCCTCGAAGAGGTGGGCTTTTAGACTGTAGCCCTTAAATCCTCACACACATTTTTACAGCTGATCAGGGATGGTATAGATGTGTGCCTGTTCTCCATGTTTGTGCATCACAATTCTACCTACACCAGAACCTTGCCTCTGGGAATGTGACTGTTTATGTACAGATTGCATACAAGTAGACAACATCTTTCAATGAGCCTACTTTGTGATGGTAACTTTATAAGGAGCTGCCTAGATTTAGGTACCAAGAATGCGTAAATGGGGCTTTTTTAGTCATTTGTGTATATAAGTGGCCACTTACATGCCTAAGTAATTGCGCTGTTCTATATGTGTGCGTGCGTCAACGGAATGGTGCATGCTTTCACCGGGGGTGTGCAAGGGAAGGAGTTTGGCTGGGAAATGGATGGTGTGCCAAGATACACATAGAAATTATAAAATACTATAACTTATGCACTTTTTTTTTAGAAATCTGAGTATGGGAATTTACACCAGCCCTAACTTAATACAGTTTCAACCACTTCTGCTAATATTTTATAAAGAAAAGTCACCCTCGCCTTATAACATTACCTCCTTTATGAGCATTTTCCTTTCGCGGCATGTGGAATATGCTTTACACATGGGACATGCTTTATAAAACTACCCCCATATTGGACATGCGGTAACAGACACAAGAGAGAGTTTCATTTTTTAAAGATAATTTAATTATGAATATAGGTGAAAGATGGATGAATTGCGAGTTATCAGGGGTGAGACCTTGATCACAGGCGCTACTGCTCACCATTTTCAAACTTTTGCTAATTTGACTCCGGTTTGTGCTTGTTACCATGTAGCCGACATCACTGCAAATCTTTCTGGGTGTAATTATGGTTTGGTTCATTTTCCTCATGTACCAGGGCTCCTTTCTATACAGACTGAAGAACAGATCCCCTATATATCTGAGGTCATCACTTGACTATGCAAGAGTCAGGAAATGAACATTTTATAAAATCAGACAGTCTAAAATCCTAAACAAAACTAGATAAGCTTTACAATTTAGGGGGAGATCTATAGCAAAGTTTAAACGGCCTATGCAACTGCAAATTATGTGGATGTTTTCCAGAGGACATGTTTAAACAACACAAGGCTTGCAGGGTCTTTCAGTACTGAGGGCATGTACAGATTTCCTTCAGAGCAGCTGCAATAGTTTCTGCCTTAGTGAGGCAAGTTTCTGGGAACCTAGGGGGCATATTCAAAGTGCCATCAACCTCTTTGAGGACAGATGAGTGCTTTTTTACAATAAGCAAAAATGAGGTGCCTTTTGGTTATTTTGACACAGGCATCCTGCTGTCAAATTACCCTTGTAAATCTCAGTATCAGTTTAGCTTTGTTGAAAGCAGCCTTGAACAAACATCCGTACAGGGTTTTGACGTCCTCCAAGCACTTTCCCGAAAGAAATTTAAAAGACTCAGACTTGAATACAAAGAACTGGAATTATCATTACTAAAGCTGTCTGCAGAATACACAGTGGCATGCATTAGGAAGAGAGAAAATGGCTGCCGCGGCCTCCGCTACAGACGCAGGACGGATATTGTTTCAAAGTTCTCCTTCTGCATAAATGATAGCCTTCAAGGGTTGCATGAGACCCTTCCTTTAAGCTCTTCGCACCATGGCTATAAGAGACACCCCTGCTGTATCTTAGGGATAAAAGCAACAATAATGATAAAAGGACATTTTCTCTAACAGAAAATTGCTGCCATCTGCAAATAAATGCTGTTGGGAAATGTAACTTCAAAGTGCATAATGAGCTCAATGGGAAGACATAAAATAGTGTGAAAGTAAGAACGCAAAACTAGTCTTCATTTGGTAATCATTACTCTTGATCAAAGGTAGAAATACAGTAGGACGGACTTCTGACACAAGGCAATGAAGTGCTGAGAATGAGCTAAAAAGCTGAAGGACTGGGCCAGGAACACAGAGCTCCAGTAGCCATCCTGGGCCTGCAACAATCTGGCTATCTTTATAAGCTGTGATGGCATATCTGATGCATGATGATATCCTGCCCACGAAGAACCAAAAGGGAAAGACAAGGCTGGTCTTCAGCCAAATGAACTTATTTGACCCAGTCGGGCCCTGTTCTCACTGGTGGCCCCTCACTAAGGTTGAGAGAACTTCTGAATTTTGAAAGAATTTCCATAACAGAAAGCAAAACAAGATTTCTTTATAAGTATAGTTTTGTTTTAATACATTTTATGTCAAAATACAAGATAATATTATTTAGCTCAGGCCTTTCCATTGTAGATCAAGGCGAGTTACAATCAGGTACTGTAGGTATTTCCCTGTCCCCAGAGGATTTACAATCTAAGGTTGTACCTGAGACAATGGAGCGTTAAGTGACTTGCCCAAGGCCACAAGGAGAGTCAGTGGGATTTGTACCCTGGGCTTTCTGTCGCTCAGACTACTGCTCTAACCGCTAGGCTATTCCAGACAAAAACTAAAAACTCTCCTGTTCACAGAACTCTTTGAAACAGTTATATAGCAGGACATAAACCTAACTGAACACAATCTAAGCCTCAACCATCCTAATGTGCACCTACTGCCCTATGTTACATTAACATCCAAGTTTAAGCCACCTTACTACCTAATCCCATAATAAGTTCACATGTACATAAGTTATGTATTTAACTAATTTATTTAATGGGTCATTTATACCACTTCATCATTTCAGTCAAAGCGGTTTACATTGTAACTTAAACATGGTAATGTAAATTAAATAGGGACATTAATAACTTGGATTCTTCAGAGGAAATGGAGGGTTGAGTGACTTGCCCAAGGCTAAAAGGAGTGCTAGTGGAAATAAAACCCTGGTTTCTTGGTTCTCATGTAAATAAGTTCTCACATGCATACGTTATCATGTATATAATTTCTCATGTATATAACGTTAACCGACAACTGTTCAATGTTATAATGTAAACCGTTACCTTGTTATGCTGTAAACCGTTTTGACTAAAGGATAAAGCGGTATAAAAAAACGATTAAATAAAGAAGTAAATAAATAAATAAATAATATATTTAGATATTGTTTTGTTTTTAATACAACCTATTAATCTTAAGTCCAACAGGCCCTACCGAATAGTCTAGTTGGGCCCTGAAATTGCTAAGATTGGCCCTCGGGAAAGGACTCATGAAGGTTAAGTTGAGGGCTTGGTGGATGCTAGGATATTCCTTTTATGTTTTCTTTTCCAATATTTTCTTTTTTGTTTGTTCTAGATACTTAGATGGAGAAAAGACAGGCTTGTGGTTTCCAGAATGCCTTTTCTGCACTACAGAAAGCATGGAGAACAAGGACTACACAGGGCATAATAGTAAAAGGATCCCCCCCCCCCACAACATGTTATCTACCATAGCTGAAAAATGCACTCTTAAAACCTCAGAGGTAAAAAGCAGTAAATGAGAAAAGAGCTACACAGTTCTGCTCTCCAGGTAATGGTTTAAGGAGTCAAAATGTGTACATACATACCGAAGGTATAGCCTGGTGCAGGGGCTATGAGCATCTCCCAAAACGGTTAAATCATGGAAATTAAAAATTCACATGGTACCAAACTCTAAGCTGAATCGGGGCTGAACAGCAGCTATAAGGATAATGTTGCCATAGACCTGGAATGTAGTAGCCATCTCATGGCTAGATGGCAGTACAAACGATAGCTTCTCATTAGACCAGTCTTCATAAGCTGCTACCCATAAAGGCATGGTGGAGGCCAAAACAGGCCCCAGCTGTAACTTCTACAGGTTTTGCCACTGGGATAGCGTAGATGGATTTATAAAAGGTTTGGACACGTTCCTGGAGGAAAAGAACATAAGCTGTTATTAAGGTAGACGGGGAAAATCCACTGCTTATTGCTGGGATAAGCAGCATGGAATCTTCTACTTTTGGATCCTGTGCCAAGTACTTGTGGCCTGAATTGACCACTCTTGAGAACAGGATACTGGGCTTGATGAACCTTTGGTCTACCCCAATAGGGCAATTCCTATGTTCTTATGCCTGAGATGGAAGTGCCTTTGGATCTGTCTTATGAACTCTAATTCTAACAATTCACAAAACACTTCATGATTTCCTGTGACTTCCTGAGGCCTTAAAGACACACACGACTTCCTAATTAGGCCAAAATATCACACACAGTGCAACAGCATTTGCAAAAAACAGGTTTCCTTCTTCTGCACCCATTGTGCATCTGCAAAAGATGTGGCAAGGCCTAATGGAAGGATCAAAGAATTTTTTTTATTTGTGAAGTAATTATCCTTGACATGATGTCAAAGAAAAACAGAATATGATTACTCCTGTGTTTTGCTTTGCTCTGTCCCATTTCAGCAAGGTTTAATCTACCCCAAGTAATATTAATATTTGTATTTACCCAAATGGCTTGCACTATCTGTCATTCCTACTTATGACCAAGGGCAATTCAAATCCAAAAGAGAGGTTCGGTCCACATTAACTAAAGATATTTTAGAATCTAATAAAAATTGAAACCAACAGAGTCTAGGCAAAAATTGAGTTCTATTTAATACCTGGAAAGAGCTAGTTTCCATCTATAACATTTATTAGCAAAAGCTCATGAAATCACAGTGACAAGAACTGTAATAAGAAACATCATAGCACTAATTGTGTTTTGCGTCATACTTTTCCTCCAGATAAGATTTCCAAGCTCTCTACAGCCTTCAGGAATGCTGAAATGCAGCCCCTCTAGGCTAGATGCAACTGCATTTGATTAAGGCTTAGAGACTGTAGCGATGCATCTGGAGTGGGGCTTCAAGGATAAAGGACAAAGACCTTTATTTGGTGAAGTTCTCAGGTGAGCAAAGGACAGGGTAGAGGACCGCCTAGATTTCTGGGAGCTACCATGTTTGGAAAAGAGCCATAAATTGCCTTATGCAAGGGATTGGACTGGTTCCTATGATACCACCGGTGGTGTTAGAATGGGAATAAGAGCTCAAGAACTAGAATCCGAGAATATAATGGTAGCAAAGGATACAAAACAGTTTAATGCAATGAGAGGAGAACCAGGGATTCCAGGCTTCAAATCCACTGCCACTCATTCCCCTGCTCTGTGGGATATGATCCGTGAGGCTGTTTGTTAGCAGAATATGGTTGTAGCTGTAAGCAGTCATTCAGGAGACTCGTAGAGCAATTTTCCATATAGTATTTTTAATTGACATTGGATGGGTGTTGCGGTAGTCATATGGAATTTTGAAACACGGCATGTTTGGATGTGCCAAAGAAAGATGTCTGACAGTACAAATGAATTCAAGTCAATCCACTCATCTTTCTGGATGCTAACATTCATCCCCTATATGCAGTATATGTGTCTTTTAAGTTTGCGAAACGAGCATTAATTCCAACCCAAAGAGTCAGCCAGAAATCCAGCCGAATGTGTGATTTAACTTATAAATAATGAATGAATCCTTCTCATCCTGTATCGAAAATAGGGCAATATTATATACCATCAGGGAAAGAATCATACCATTATTTTAAGTGAGATATTAAAGAGACCAGTGTAAACTTTAGCTGCAGTAAATTGGATATCAAGAGATTCAGGATCCGCTCAGCACATTTACCCAGAGAGGAGTCTAAATAATAAGCTCACAGTGATTGAAAACCGTCTGGTTTCAATTTCTGGATACATTTGCCTTTTGTTTCACTTTGCAAAACAGCAAGACCTTTGAGGATAAAATGGACTGGACGGATAACATGGGCAGAATATCATTCTTCTTGAACTGTGCCTCTGGGGAAAAGAGGTCATAAGATGTTGCATAATAGACAATAAGGGGGAAATCACCCTGAGTTTTAACAGGGGTTTTTCCCCCCTCAAGCTTTAGTAACATAGTAATGTGGATGCACATTCTAATATGTGCGTCCAGGCCCCTGTGCGCCAGATTGAAATCGGGATGCGCAGAGGCTAGACGTGCCCTGTGGGATCGGAATCAGATCTGGGCCTGCATGTGCAGGCTGGGACCCGATTCTCATCGGCCTGCAAGTACAGATCCCTCCCTGGCTAAATCGGTCAGGGTCCTGAATGGAGCCGTGGGGCCATGGCACTGCAGCTCATTCAGAAGTCACGATCCTTGGCCGCTGACCATTTTCTCTTTTCCCCACAGCCTGACCCCCGATCTGTCTTTCCATGGCTAGGGTCAGGCTGCGGGGAACCCCCTGCACCCCTTCACCTTTCCTCCGCTGCCAGGCCTGCAGTCCTCTGTCCAGTCTGCCAACCCCAGACGTACAGGGCCAACCTCAGAATCAGCCCTGTACATCCGGGGTCACAGATCGCCCATGCCCCGCACTCTATTCCTTTAACTATCATTGTATCTCATATTCTGTCCTATCTAATTAATGGCGTTCTTTTCATATTTTCTGTAACTTTTATGTAATATTGTTAACCGCCCTGATGCTTTGGCTTGAGCGGTATATCAAATGTAATAAACATAAACACCCCTCCTCTGGAATGACCTTTGCCACCCCGACTAAGCCTGCTCATACAAACACCTTGTTCGTACGGGGAGGCTTCTGCTGGGGACAAAAGGGGAGAGACTTGATGTCCATCCCCACTATGCGCATTACAGAATAGACCCCATAGCAATTAAACAATACTATAAAAGAGCAACATGGTACTAAGTAACACTGAAAAACAGCCACAGCAAAAAACCTGCACTGTGGTCATTAGAGCCACTGCTGTAAAAAGGGGCTGATGCAATAGATTTCACTGGCAAGATGGAGGAGGTGGGGGGAGTGGAATCAATGGATTTCTAGGGGTGTGCTCATCCAAAAAAAAGGTCAGTTTGTGCATGTTTCAAACACTGATCTTCTCTTTGTGTTAATTTTGCATATTCATTCTTCAGGTGCACATTGTATGCTGCGACACTTCCACTGAGGCCCAAGAGCTTACCAGCTGGAAGTGGCCTTTGAGTGTCTCTTTTGAATAAAGCTATTTCTATTGTCGCCAGGGATTCTGGGACTTGTAGTTTTGCTTATTTCCTTAAGGACAAAATTGTAGTTATGACACGAGTGTTTCAAGGCTGCAAGAATATTTATTGTGGGGAATTTCCAGCGCATCAAAGCTCAAACACAAACAAGCATAAAGGATGCATCTCCAACATATAGGTATTTCAGGAACAGAAGAAAATGTAACAGAAATATCTCAGCACTGCTCAGCTGTTTCTCAGTCCCACCAACTTTCCACCGGACACTGCCCCGTGTGGTTATTCAACGGAAAACAATTAAACTGCAACAGCTGATTTCCTTTCTCACAGCACGGCTTCTTATCCTCAGAAGACAATTAAGCTTATTAAACATAAAACAAGCCTTTCCAATTCTTCAGCAGGTATGGCAAGTACTTTCCACATTATTTCATACAGTTTCAGTGCTGTTCAACAATGCCTTCTTCTTTTAAACATAAAGAGCAATCCATGGGAGAAGATTCACTTTCTAAAGCTGGCAAACAAGAGTCTATTTGCATTCTTTCAACAGTATTAGAATTACTGGCATCTCTATCAGGTTTAACAGTTCTCTCTGACTTTCTTTCCTCCAGAAATTCCTTGAACTGCTTCAGGAGCAATTCAGCGTGTACAGGCACATTAGCATTAGGAGAGAAAACTTTTCCTTCTGACAACAGCTTGCTTATAGCTTCTAACTCTGAAGGCTCAGCTGTCTTGCTTTTGTCAGGGTTATAACTTTCCCCGTATGTAAGACTCTCCCCCCACCTATTATCAGTTAAAGCTGTTGGGTCTACCTTCTGGACAGTAGCAAAGGCAAATGGCTTCTCTAACAATGATTCAGCATTAGCAATGGTAGCTTTACCTTTGGCAGGGTTTTTTAGACAACTGCTGAACCCTTTTTCCCTGCTATCCTCCAGGCTCTGGAATTCAGCTTCCTTATGTCTATTTCCAGTGCCAGTTAGGTACCTGCTCTGAAGAGGCTTTTCTTCCTTCTTTCCTCTACAGCTGCTATAGCCCTTGTTGCTGTATGTCCAATTGCCGTCTCTCCAATGGCTTCCCTGGCTAGCCCTCTTGCTCCAAGGTTCTGCCTTGCTGTAACGTCCTCTCCAAGGCTCTCTCTCTCCTTCACCTTCTTCATAAGGTTCTTTTCTTGCTTGCTCTTTTCCTTCCTCTCCACTTCCTTTGCTCCTTCCCTTCCTGCCTCTCTGCTCTGTTTGTGGATTTAAAAAGCATTTTCTTCCCGGCACTCCCTGTCCTTCCCCCAGGTGTGACCAATCAGTGAGGAAACCTGTCTCTCCCTCTGAGCTGGGGCGTGGCCTGAGCTCAGCAGAGAGCTGTGTTTTTTTCTTATCTGGCTTGGAAATCCTGTGCACAAGTGCAGTGTCATTTATTTCAACAGGATTTTCCTCCACCTCCATCTCCTCCTGGGGACTTTCACCATTACAATGCATACCATAACTTTTTGGAGTGTGCAAATCAATTGTACATGCATTAATTCATAGATATATGTGCATACAAGCAACTTTCATGTACTTTAAATATTTAGGTGCTCAAATGAACCAAATGCATATTCCTACGGATCTCTACAAAAGCAAGTGAGGTGGAAAGCTGCTTGATTAGATTCTCCTTCTAATGATTTTGCCAAATCCAAACTCTATGTCCAGCACTTGGAAATATTGCTGCGTCTTGCCATAAAATACTCGCTTTTTTGTGCAAACTATGAAAGTCTGCAGGAATTCATTTTATGTAATTGTTAAAAGGTGGATGCCTTCTCATTAAAGCAATAGGAAATGAATGCTGAATTCTTACAAAAAGTAGACAAAGCGATGGGGCTAGATGGGATACATCCAAGAGGAAGTTCTAGCGGCTCCACTGACTGACCTTTTCAATGCTTCTTTAGAGTTGGGTGTGGTCCCAGAGGACTGGAGAAGGGCACATGTGGTCCCTTTACACAATAGCAGAAATAAGGATGAAGTTGAGACTACAGGCCAGTTCGTGTAACCTCTGTTGTGAGTAAATTAATGGAAATGCTGCTAAAACAGAGTACAATAGTGAGATTTCTGGAGTCCAATGAATTGAAGGATCCGACGCAGCATGAGTTTACTAGAGACAGGTCGTGTCAGACTAATCAGATTGATTTCTTTGACTAGGTGACCAGAGAGTTGGACCGAGGGAGAGCTCTAGATGGGCTGTGCTTAGATTTCATAAAGCCTTTGATACCATTCTGCACAGGTGACTTCTAAATAAATTGAGCACCAAGAGATGGATCCTAAAGTGATTGACTGGGTTAGTGGGAAGGGTACAGATAAATGGAGCTCACTCTGAGGAGAAGGATGTTTATTTCTTTTATTTTAATTATTTGTAAGTTTTTCTATACTTTCCTTTCCAGAGATCAAGGGTAGTTTACAATTAACAAAACCAGTTATATTAAACTTAAAATGTCAAAACAACAGTGTACAATGAATAACTCATAGAATATGTACATGAAACATATATTTTAATATTACAATATGTACAGATAAACTGTAGTATAATGAATTTATTTACATGTGAGTTGTGTGCTCAGTATGCTGTGTAAATCAGGTAGGGAAATTCCTATTAGAATTAAATGAATGGCTATGGATAGGGTGGTATATTAGATGGATGGTGGTTCAAGGAAGGGTTCACTGTTAGAATGGGTATATTTTGTTTTGGTCCGATAAATTGCTAAAATGCTCAATGAAAAGATACATCTTGATTTCCTTGCAGAAAATCTGAAGATCCTTGATAGTTCTTAATTTGGGCGAGAGCATTCCATAGTATGGGAGCAAAGTAAGAGAATGCTCTGTTACTCGTTGATCGGTTTGCATTGTGGTAGTCAGTAGGTAATGTTATGGTGTTTTGGGTACATCCTCTTGTTCTCTCATTAGATGGAGTGTTAATCAATGAGGTAAAATATGACGGGGCGATATCCCTCAAGATTTTAAATGTAATTATTAATACTTTATATTTGACATGGCTTAGTATAGGTAACCAATGTAAGTTGTAAAGTACTGGGGTGATGTGATTTCTGCTATTTGTGTTACTGATAATACGGACAGCAACATTTTGGGCCAATTGCAGATGGTTAAAGGTGCCACAGGGATCTGTCCTTGATCCGATTCTTTTTAACATCTTTGTTAGTGACATTGTGGAAGGGATGTGGGGTAAGGTTTGCCTCTTTGTAGATAATACCAAAATCTGCAATAGAGAAGACACCCAGGAAGTAGTAGATAACATGAGGAGGGTTCTAGCTAAGTTTGAAGAATGGTTGAGTATTTGGCAACTGAAATTTAATGTTAAAAAATGCAGAGTCATGCATTTGGGCTGCAAAAATCTACAGTATTAGGGGTGAAGTACTTCTGTCCATGAAAGAAGAGAGGGACCTGGGCGTGATTGTTTCTGATGATCTTAAAGTGGCTAAACAGGAAGAAAAGGTGACAGCGAAAGTCAGAAGGATGCTTGGGTGCATGGGGAGAAGAATGCCAAGTAGAAGAAAGGAAGAGATAGTGTCTCTGCATTTGGTTGGGCCTCATTTGGAGTACTGTGTGAAATTCTGGAGACCATACTTCAAAAAGATATAAATAGGATGGAGATAATAAGGAGGGTGGCTACCAAAATGGAGACAGACTTAAAGATCTCAATATGTATTCTTTAGAGGAAAGTCGGTAGAGAGGAGATATGATAGAGACGTTTAAATACCTCAGTGGCAACAAGAGGACATAATCTGAAGGTCAAAGGGAATAGTCTCAGGAGTAATATGTGGAAATATTTCTTTAAGGAAAGAGTGATAAATGTGTGAAATAGTCTCCCAGTGGAGGTAGTAGAAATGAGGACAGTATTCAAGAAAGCATGGGACAAACACAGAAGATCTCTAAAAGAAAAAAAAAGGAATATAGTAGTTGGTATGGACGAGTAGACTAGATAGATCATATGGTCTTTTTCTGCTGTTATGTTTCTGTTTCTATGAAAAAGGGAGTGATAAATTTAAAGACCCTAAATTAAAGGCAGCCATAGGCATTTCTTCTTCTTTTGTTTTTTCTTTTTGCAAATTCGTTGCAAAGCAATGACTAATGCTCCTAAAGCACACAGGAGCCGACCGAGGGTGAGCTCCAGCCCTCACAGTGTAACCATGGAGAGACCCTGCGGTACAGAGGAGATTGCAGCCTTGCAGGATGTAAACTATGAGATACCCAGAGCATATCTGGCTGGACCAAAGTTTTGGTGCTCTCCTGTGCATCTTTTCTTTGATTATTGCCTTCATGTACACGGCCTTGTGGAATCTAGATAAATAAACAATGACGGATGGGAGGTGGTCCCTTGTCATATTGTTTTCCCCACGGAAGGGGCTTTTCTAACATCTCCTGCCCTGTGCGAGGTAAAGGTGCATGCTTGCGAGGACTTGAACTTCTACATATACTTTTCTTTTTCCAAAGTTACACATGTATTTTCCCTCAGAAAAATTAGGTGCACAAATAGCAGGTATGAAATGTGCGTGAAGTTCTGAGGAAATCTTCAAGTGGAGCTGCATTTGTGTTTTTTCTTTGAAAACAAAGTACAGTCTGCAGAGCGAAATGTGCTAGAGGCTGAAGGCCAAACATTTTTGTTTTCTTTAGTGTCCCATGCTGTTTATGGAATTTTTCATTTTATTTTTTGTTGTTTAATTTGGAGGCATTGTCATCAATAATGCTCTCTATTGCTCAAATATTACACCTATTCAGCAATGGAGTACACTATTGACGACAGTGGGAAAAAAAACAAAGTTTTTTTTCGGTTTAAAAATGACATGAGAGATGTTTTCTCAAATGAATGTGCATCCTTCAAAAGTATATATGTATCAGCAGAGTTCAAAAGTTTGCTGAGGAGCCCCCGTGGTGAGAGGGACCCTTTCCTTCCTGGCTCTTATCGCAAGACTAGGAGCTTGCAGCTTAAACTCTTCTCCTGTTGCCAGGGGGGAACAGTAATTGAATTTATTAGAGATGCCAGGAGGTGGGGCAGCTACAATTTCAAAAACGCAGTGAAGTGTTGTTGTGCTTTAACTCTGTCCCCTGAACTCCGTTCTTGCCTGGATCCCCTTCCGCTTTATGCCACTGATGTGTACTTTCCATTAATGTGACCGGTTATAAACGCACTGTCTTCAGTGCATGTCATGCTACAAAGAGTTGGGGGAATCTTTGATCTCTTAGAGAACCGGTGTGTTACAGGTTGTGCTGACCTGGGCTAAACCAAGGCCAGCTCACAAATCTGTGCTGCTACGGTCACACACCTTAATGGACCAGGTTCAGCGCAGCATTATAACTCGTCACTGCACTGGAGCGAGCGGACACAGTGCCGTGAAGTCTGCAGGTAAAAACAATTTGTTATGTTTACCTGCCGTTTTGTTTGTGGGGGGGGGGGGGGGAGTTCATTTTGTTTTGCTTTGTATTTTAAATTTTTGTTTCAAGGCAATTTCTTTAATAGTGTGCACTATTTATTATTGGGTGCACTATTCTTCAATTAGTGCCTATTAAGCAATACTGTACACTATTAACGACCAGGAACGCAGCTGAAACGTTGTTTTTTTCCTGTCGTTTCAGGTTGGATAAATCATGTCAAGCAAAGGCACATTCCTTCCGTATATTAGTAAGGAAAGTAAATTGGATAGTCCTCATTGGTGCTCGTTACTAGAAGAGCACAGCTCTGGCAATCAGGCAGTTTGCATGCATATATTGTGCAGGCACTAATTGCTCTCTTTGCTTAGCTTAACCCATTTAGGTTGTCTTTCCCCGAGAGAGAGAATGCCGTTCTTTAGCAAAGTCCTCAAGCTAACGCTGGAGCTACTGAGAGCCTCAGCCTGTGACCATGTGCAAATGGAGCAGATTTTGATCCACAGTCCGGCCGCTGCTGCTGTGCCTGTCTCTGTACCTGACTTGCATGTCGAGGGAGGAAGAGAGCAGCATTTGCTGCTCCTGAGTCTCACCTCATTATACAGCAGTGTGCTGGTAGCCATGAATTCACAGGGCTCCGAGAGAGATGGAAAAATGCCAGTGTCAGAGAGATGTCAGGCTTAGCAGCTGCTAATGTTGAAAATCTCTTTAAAATGAAATGGGAGAGTGCCGTTTGAGTGCCTGTTTTTCCCCCCATTGCATGGAAGAATTGATTGAAGAACAGCCGCCGACTGAAAATTCAGCTGCATCTCTTAAACACTATAACAGGTTGAGACACAGGTCATCGTTAACCCCCAATCCAATATCTAGCTTCTCTCCTTGGAACTCAGCCTGAAGCCCCCCCCCCCACCCACCTCATTTCACCCATTCCAGCCCACACTTCCTTGTGAAGCCTGTGAAGAAAGAACCATAGCATGAAAACAGGAAAACTATGGTTCCCTATCCATTTATTCAGAATTATCTATAATAGCTTAAACACTTACAGTTTAGTGTGATAGTAACAAGATAGATAAAATTCAGAGCAATTTTAACAACTGATGGGGCACTAGACAATCCTTTGTGAATAGTTCCCCCTCCATTAAGTTAAGAACTGTATTCCACATGTGGGCTCTATCGTTTCAACCTTTGCATCTGTCTTTTCATTTTAGATATTGCATAGTTGTTGTTGTTCTTGAGTGCCATTGAGTCAGTGTTGACTCATGGCGACCCTCTGGATAATTGACCTAAACTGTGCTTGATCTTCAGTCAGGCGGCTCATTGTTGATAGAGTGGCACCCATAACTGCTGTTATTGTATTGATCCATCTCATTGCTGGCCTTCCTCTTTTGCATTGATCATCTACCTTGCCAAGCATGATGTCTTTCTCTAATGATCTCTCTCTTCACACGATATGTCCAAAGCATGAAAGTCGAAGTCTTGTCATCTGAGCTTCTAAAGAAAGCTTAGGCTTGATTTCCTCTAGTACTGACTGGTTTGTTCTTCGGGCAGTCCATGGTATACACAGTATTCGTCGCCAGCACCATAATGCAAAGGCATCAATTTTCTTCCTATCTGTCTTTTTCACTGTCCAGCTTTCACATCCATATGATGTTATTGAAAATACCATGGCTTGAACAAGTCAAATCTTTGTATGGAGAGAGACAACTATTTCAATTTCTTCTCCATCAATGATGAACTTATTGATTTTGCCAGTTGTCAGGATCTTTGTCTTCTTAACATTAAGGTGCAGACACATTTTAAGACTATGTTTCTTGATCTTGAGAAGAGTTTCTCATGGTTCACACAGTCAAAAGCCTTGCTGAAGTCAATAAAACCCATAAATATCCTTTTATCTTTTCAAGGATCCATCTCACATCTGCAATGATGTCTCTTGTTCCTCCCCCTTTCCTGAATTCTGCTTGCACTTCAGGTTCCAAGTATGGTTGTAGTCTCTGCTGAATAATCTTCAGTAGAATCTTGCTGGCATGTGGGATCAGTGGTATATTCTCAAGGTCATATTTTGCTACATTCATGAATGGCTTCTCTTTTTCAACTTTAACTTGAGTTTACATAGTAGTAGTTGGTGATCTGTACCACAGTCAGCTCCGGGTTTTGTCTTTGTTGATGTTATAGAGCTTTTTCATAATTGACTTCCACAGATGTAGTCAATTTGATTTTGTACAATCCATTGTGTGAAGTCCATGTGCACAGCTGCCGTTTGTGTTGCTGAAAAAGTGTTTGAGATGAATAGATCATTGGTCTTGCAGAATTCTATCAGTCTTTCTCCAGCTTCATTTCTGTTGCCAAGTCCATATTTTCCCAACTACTTTGCCTTCTTCTTTGTTGCCAACTTTTGCATTCCAGTCATCCACGACTATCAGGATATCCTGTTTGCATGTTCTGTCAATTTTAGCTTGTATTTGTTCATAGAACTCATCAACCTCATCCTCTTCTGTAGCTGTTGTTGGAGCATATACTTGAATTATAGTTGTGTTGATGGGCATTCCTCATAGACGAATAGACATTAAGCGTTCACGGATTGCATTGAATTTCATTACAGTTCTTGCATGTTTTTCTTGATTATAAATGCAATGCCATTTCTTCTTTGTCTTTCATTTCCAGCATAGTAGGCCATGTGATCATCAGATGCAAAGTGCCCAATGCCAGTCCATTTTAGTTTGCTGACACCCAACAGATCGAGTTGTACATGCTCCATTTCATTCTTGATCACCTCCAGCTTCGTACGTTCCATGTCCCAATATGTAAGACATCTTTGCAGCTTCTGACTCTCATTTCATGCACAGATATTGCATTATGGATCCTTTATTATACAGGGGACCCAAGGCAGCTGTCCATAGGAAAAAATGGCCATGGTCACACTGACCTTTAACCCTGTGTTTGTGGAAAAGAAAAACCACATGCAAGTGGTTGTTATCCTGTCGACCAGTACCAGGGGCATCCTGTGAAAATGTACGCTGGCAGTTTCAAGGTGAAGACAAGGGGATATTTCCTTTCCTTAGGATGTAGTTTCTCACAGCAGGAAGCATAGTGGAATTCAAGAAGAGCCTGGATGTGTTCCTAAATGACAAGAAAAACTGGTTATGGTTGGCTTACTGTATAGTTGTATTTCATGTGATCAGTTGTAAACTGATTTGAATGATTGGTTGGCATGGAAAGCTGGTATAGAAATATTTATTAATAAATAAGTAAATCTGAAGGGAGCACACAGCTGAGCTCTGGGGTAGGTTGGATGTTACAATTATCTCTGGGGACAGGAAACTGGACTAGTTGGACCACTGACCTGACGTAGCTTGTTGGAGACAGAAAACTGGACTAGTTAGACCATTGGTCTGATACAGTTTGTTGGAGACAGGAAACTGGACTAGTTGGACCATTGGTCTGATACAGCTTGACTGTTTTTATGTTCTTTATCGGCCTTGGGTTATAATCTGAGAGCTGCTGTAAGAAACATGTGCTTCAGTTTCTTGTATGTGTGCTTTGCCTGCAGTTTTTTCTCTGTCCGTAAATAGTTACTGGCTGAAGACATTTGCTGGAAATATATTCATTCTCTTGCTTGGGAGGGTGTTGCACATACATAGTTAGATATGTTTATATTTGAGGGTGCAAACTATCCATGTCTGCAGGTTTTCTGTGCTACTCTTGGATTTTCCATAGCGATGCGCTACAGATAGGAAGGAGACCGGCAGGAAGTGCGAGTTTGGATTGGATTTCTATACCTATAAAACAGCATTGTTGGAGAAACAATGAGATATAGGCAAAGAATGGTTAGATTGCTTTTGTTTATTGCTTTTGATATTTATTTGTAGTATTTAGCCTTTCCAGGGAAGAGATCAAGGTGAGTTACATTCAGATACAGTATGACATCTGCAATTTCAAAAGGCTCTTTTCCCTCTGAGTTCTGAGTTTCAGCACAGTGTTAAGAGGATCTCTAACCCTTTGAGTTAATACTGACTCCCTGTTGGGAGACATTGTGCTGCTGGCGCCATCTTTTTCAGATGCAATGGTAACCATGATCCTGCTTTCATTTCAGACCAATCTATGATTAAAACAACTGTTCAGGCAGTATGTGGATATGCATTTAAACTAGAAAAAGGGGGTGACAGATGGGGAAGGTCAAGTTCAGGACGTCACTCCCTGCAAAAGCAGAATAACATCAGAAACAAACACAATTTTAAACCACACATCAAAAGCAACTGGGAAGAAGTGGGCAGAACAAAATCAATGCAAAATACACACAAGCCAGTTAAATGCTGGAAAGCAATGAGCACAAATGCTTGAAGCTTAGCCAACGAAGTTCCGGACCTGGAAGCCCTAATGGTGGAAATGGACTTGGACATTCTGGCCATTACAGAAACATAGTTTATAAGTCGCCTGTGAGGAACAGTGTCAAAGGCTTTACTGAAATCAATCAGATTTGTCTGACAAGACCTGCCTCTGGTGAATCCATGCTGCCTCGGATCCTGTAATACTCTGGACTCCAGAAACCTCACTATTTTTTCTTTCAGCAGCGTTTCCAATAATTCACTCACCACCAAAGTTAAACTAACCGGCCTGTAGTTTTCAACCACATCCTTACTTCCGCTTTTGTGTAAAGGCACGACATGAGCCTTTCTCCAGTCCTATGGTACCACTCCCGACTCCAATGAGGCATTGAAAAGGTCACTCAATGGAGCTGCTAGAACGTCTCCAAGTTCCCTCAGTATTCTAGGGTGTATCCCATTTGGTCCCATCGCTTTGTCTACTTTAAGTTGAGCTAGTTTCTCACAAACACAGTCTTCTGAAAATTGTTCAAGATGTCCCTCGCTTCTGTTCCTGTTTGTGGGTGTTTTCTGAGCTCCTGTTCCTGGTTCTTCATCTGTGAACACAGAACAGAAATATTTGTTAAGCAAATCCGCTTTATCCTCATCAGCTTCTACATATTCCTCCCCTGCACCCTTGAGTCTGACAATACCACTTTTGCCCTTCCTCTTCTCACTAACATATCTAAAAAAGGCCATATCCCCCCATTTTATTGCATTGACTATTTGCTCCTCCTTTTGAATCTTTGCCTTCCTGACTACTTTGCTAGCTTCTCTAAGTTTTTCCAAATATAGATGCCTGTCTTCCTCTCTCTGTGATCTCTTGTATTTCATGAAGGCCTCCCTCTTTTTCTTCACTTTTTCATCTACTTCTTTCGAAAGCCATAGCGGTCTCCTTTTCCTTTTACCTTTATTTACCATTTTAACAAAAAGGTTGGTTGTCCTTAAAATATCCCCTTTCAGTTTTGCCCACTGTTTTTCTACCTCCCCCAGCTGTTCACTTGCTTTCAATTGAAAGAGGCTCTCTTCCTGAACATTTATGCCATGGAGGTATTTAAACGTCTCAATCATATCACCTCTATCCCGCCTTTCCTATAAGGTGTACATAATAAGATCCTTAAGTCTGTTCTCATATACTTTATAATGAAGACCACTAACTATTTTAGTAGCCACCCTCTGTACTGACTCCATCCTGTTTACATCCTTTTGAAGGTGCAATCTCCAGAATTGCACACAATACTCCAAATGAGGTCGCACCAAAGACTTATACAAAGGCACTACCACCTCCTTTTTTCTGCTAGCCATTCCTCTCCCTATGCACCCAAGCATCCTTCTAGCTTTTTCCATCACCTTTTCTACCTGTTTAGCTACTTTAAGACACAACAACAACCACACCTAGGTCCTGCTCTTCTTTAGTGGACAAAAGTACTTTCACCCCCTATACTATATTGCTCCCTTGGATTGCTGCAGCCCAAATGCATGACTTTGCATTTTTTAACATTAAATCCCTGCTGCCAAATTCTAGACCATTCTTCAAGGTTAGCTAGATCCCTCCTCATGTTATCTATGGAGTGGAGGAGTGGTCTAGTGGTTGGGGCAAGGTACTTCAGGCCGGAAGGTCAGTGGTTCAAATCTCACTAGAGGACAGCAACCTTGGGCTGGAAGGACTGTGGTTTCTAGTCCCACAGGTGCTCCTTGTGATCTTGGGCAAGCCACTTAACCCTCCATAGCCCATGTTCCCTGTAAAATAGTTATCTCCAAGTTATAATACCCTGTTCAATGTAATTTCAGTTTGTTCAATGTAAACTGCACTGATGCAGAATAGCACAGTATATAAGAGAATGTAAATAAATCTACACCTTCCTGGGTGTCTACTCTATTGCAGATTTTGGTATCAACTGCAAAGAGGCAAACCTTACTCGACAGCCCTCCGCTATATCACTAACAAAGATGTTAAAAAGAAACGGACCAAGGACAGATCCCTGGGGCACACTACTGGTAACATCCTTCTCCTCAGAGTAAGCTCCATTCACCTGTACTCTTTGTTGCCTCCCACTCAACCAATTTCTAACCCAAGCAGTAATCTGTTTCCATCATCAAACTTGGACAAGCATTCTGACGACTAGAAGGAATGAGTGAAAATCCACAAGCACACACAGGAAAGGAAGTAACAGAATTTGCAAAACAAGAGAAAAAACATTTCAAGGAATTAGATCAACAAACAAGGAAAAACAATTGGCAAATGCACAAACACAGTGAGAAATGCAGAGCATTACTCCAACAACCCTTTGTCGATCAAGAAGAGAAACATGAATGATTAAGGAGAGTGAATTGAAACAGAAGAATGAGACAGTGATAGTTGCAGCCCAGGACAGCAGCTTACGGATGAGATGGTTTACAGTGAGCACTGAAAAACTGGCAAAACAGACATATGCCGATTCTGTGGAAAACATCTGGAAACAGTGATTCATCTAATACCTGGCTGTGAAGTTCTGATGACAGAAAAGTTCTAGACAGAAAGGCACAATAAAGTTGCACGCCTTATCCATTGGAAACTCTGTAAGCACTACAACATCACTGTGCCTAAAAAGCACTGGGATCATGACCCTAAAAGAATTACAAAGAATGATGAGATTATGATCACCTGGGATACTCCCATTCCGACCAATAAAAAGCTGGATGTGAGGAAGCTGGATATAATGGTAAAGGAGAAAAACACCAGAATTGCATTGATTATAGAGGTGTCAGTTCCAAGCGGCTACTCTGTGAATCACGTTGAGAGGGAAAACATTTTTAAGTACCTTGAAAAGCAGTCAGAGACCAAGAAAATGTGGCAGAAAGATACCAAGTTATTTCTCATCATATTGGATGCCACAGGCTTAATTAAGAGGAATTTCCAAGCATATTTTGATAAATTACCCATTTAAGTTACATCTTACAAACCCTAGAAGGAGGCTCTCTTTGGCGCAATGCAAGTACTACACTGAGCATTAGCAGTAAATTTGAGATATTGAAATCATACTCCACGTACTCTGGCTTAGAGGAGAGGTTCATGACTGTCATGGTATGTGCAAAACTCATCCATTTGGAGAAACTGTCCCAAAATGTCTATATACCCGGCTTCTAAAATGGCTCTGGGGACAGCTCTATAATTTGCGCAATGAAGTGCCCATTTTTAGGCATCTAACTCACGACTAGGGCTTCTAAAATGCATACTGTATTCAAGACTATCATTAGGGGAATCAACAACATTAAATCTGGATTCCTTCTCATATTTATGACATATCAGCTGCTTTCAACATAGTATCCCATAGTATCTTATTACAACGCCTTTAGGAAACTGGCCTACAAGGCACAACACTAAAATGGTTCCAGTCCTATTTCAGCAACAGGCAACAGCAAGTAAAATGTGGCAAGTGCAAATCCTCTCCCTTCACTCTAATCCAGGGCATCCCCTAAGGATCATCAATCTCATTTATGCTCTTCAATATCTACATAAACCCATCTGCAACATAATCCCGCAACACAAGGTACAATACAGAATATACGCCAATGATATCATGATTTTCACTCCAATCAACATTCAAAACCCAGACATCCTATCCATAACAAACTGTATGGAAGAAATGATCAGCTGGCTGGGAACCAACAACCTCGCCATAAATGTCAATAAAACAGAGACATTATTCATCACCAGAGACCCAACATTCACACCCCTACAAGAAATCTGCCTGTTACACCACACCATTAAAGTACAAAAAGAAGTCAAATATCTTGGTGTTATCTTAGACCAAAACCTCATGCCTCAAATAAAGAAAATCACTACAAATGCCTACCACAAGGTGAAACTCCTCAAAAATGTGAAACCGCTACTCAGCCAAGAACTGTTTTGCACCATCTTTCAAGCAATTGTCACACCGACCTTGGATTACTGGAACACGATATACCAGGGCTTACCCAAAAGCTCCATTCACCCCTTACAAATGCACAAAATACAGCCGCCCTTATACTCACTGTTACCCACAATCAAGACCACATTACCCCCACACTTAACCAATTACACTGGCTCCCAACACACTCCTCGGCCAAGTACAAAACAATACTCATAATATTCAATATCATACAGAAAACCTCTGCAAATATTCTAAAGGAACTGATCAAGTGAGACACCAGCACCCGTCCCAAGAGAACAGACAATAAAAATATGATCGTCACCCTTCTGGAATACAAGAAATCCAACCAGACTACCTCTGCTAGAGCACTTTCCCTGTCCATCCCAGTGCTATGGAACATCCAACTGGAAGACATCATGGATATCAAGGACTTCTGCAAAAAAATAAAGACTTAACTCTACACTGAACACTTTGGTCACATCACACAAACCATATATAAACAATGGACTCCATACCACATCAACAGACTACCATAAAGAACAACGTAACACACCACTCCTAACTAATCTAAGCTAGTTATCACCCTCCCATGTCTTACTTATGTATTGTATATAGTTCCCTTTTATACAAGTTTATGTTTTACAAATATGTTACTATGTTATTGACTAATTGTGATTATCTCCCTTATCATCTGTGGAAGTTACAGTTTAATGTAAACCGCTCCGATCGAAGGATAGAGTGGTATAAAAAAACCCTGTTAAATAAATAAATAAAGACAATTTCCAAAAGTTATTTACCTAGGCAAATGGGCTTTTTGAAAATGTCTCCCCCTCCTGGTGGGTGAAAGTATATGCTGACTGCTGCCCCAGCAATTGTCCAGTCTGCCTGATGGTTAAGTCAACCCCGACACCACAACAATATCAAATATCTCTGCTGACATAGAATCCAAGAGGCTGAAGTGTTGAGTCTTTTGCTGCTTGACAGATAAACGGGGTCATGAAATAATAGTTAATGCATGCTAATAGTGTTAGTGTGTGCTATCTGCTGCAGGTCCCTTTATGTTATGACTCTTGAGACAGATTGTGTGTGCTAACATCATTTGCACAGACTAAACATTAGTAAATAAGCATTAGTAAATAAGCCTCTAAGTTGCTTGGACAGATCACTTCGTACACTAACGTACTTTCACAAGAGTGTAAAGGGATGGGTAAGTGTGTTTGGTTTCCAAGATCTCCAGTAGGACATCCCATTATTGTACGCTATTAGCACTTGGATGTTCTTTCTAGTGCTAACTTAAAAACAAAATTGCTGATAGGTTTCAGGGTATTTCTACCTTCTGTCAGTGGAACCAGAAACTTTATTGTCTTGAATGCATAAGTCCATGCCTTGACTGTGATTGGATTGGATATCAACTATAAGCATTAGAGCGCCAATGGCAATCACAAATTTCTGTGGCCCATAAAATTATTGCTTAAACTTCAGATGCATAGGGCTTCATTTCTTGTCTCGTAGCTGGACACCCTTAAGCTTGCTAAAGTGCGTTCAGTCCACGGCTTGTCACATTAGGAAAAGCCTGTAATCCTTCCAGTTTCCTTGGCAGATCCATCTACTGTTTTCTGGATAATGCCTAGTAAGATTTAATCTAGAAAAGCCTTGAAAATGAGGAAGCACTCCGCCTATAAGCGGAAATGAGGTCAGGTGTTCTGTCCCAGAAAGCGTGCAAGACAGCAGTCTGAAAGTAAGACCTAATTAAGAAGCAGGAGGTATGAGACCTGGCATCCAGCTTTTATGAATAGTAATTCTGATGGATTTCCATGCAGTAAATACCATTTGATATTCACATCTCAAAGTAACATCCTTTTGACCATGGAACAAGCATTCCAGTTATTATAATGTCTGCGTTCAAGTTCTCTGGAAATTCTGTTCTCATGCATTTACAGGAAGGCTAGAAATGCACATTATGTTTGATGATAAGGACCTGGATAGTATTTGCCATGAGCATAACATGAGATTAATTTCAGGGAGGGCAATTTTCAAAGCCATTTCTGTGAGTTAAACAGTGCTTTTCAGAATTGCCTGTCTGATGTGCAAGGAAAGGCATACACCTGCAGCCGCTAAGAGTGTACTTTTCCCACCGCATGCGGACTGAGAAGAGGTCTGCGCTTATGCACATATTTTAATACTTGTGGAAGTTTTCATAGCAAATAGCAGGTGTACATGCTTGTGCCCAGCTTTCTTGGGGCCACGGTCAAACAGAAAGTTTGTGTGTCATTTTGCTTTGAAATCCGGTAAATCCCACAGAGCAGAAGATACACACAAATGCATGCGATTATAAAATTCCTCCTTAGTGGCTCTTTGCATGAAACATTTTCAGCACAGTTCCTCTACAGCAGCGATATACTGTTAGCGGGCAAACTTTGACCCTTTGCAAGATGCATGGATTACAATGAAATGTCTGAAAGATGATCATTTTCAGATATTGTACCAAACATCATAACTTCACTTTCGATGCCTGCTAGAGGTAAAGCAAACCAAGCTCTAGTGTTCAGCGAAGTGGCACAGTAATCTCTGTGCAATATGGTGCTGGGCAGAGGGAGATCATGGTTGTAGCTTGCCATTGGTATCTCCATGAAGTTCCAGGTGCAGCTGTATTGGTAAGACCGACAAACACATCTAGGTCTCTGAGAGTGCACTGTGCATGCGAAATACGTAAACCTCTACTGATATGGGGTCAAATCTTCAATTTGTTCATAAAGATAATGGGAGATAGCTCTGAGGAGATTTGAATTTGACTCCCGTGTGTTTTATTTAAAAATCCAGGTGCACTCATGCTGGTTCAGATTTCTGAGAGCATTTAAAGATGGCACAAAACTCTGAGCATTTCAGATTATAAATGGGATTCAGTGAATGCCAATTTTTTTATATCCAAATTGCACCTGGGTCGAGCTAAGATAGGCTTGCATTTATCTGAGCTGTTTCATGACTGGTTTGCTTTCCACTCCAATTATCAAAGCTTGCCAGTCCGCAAGTTTGGACAGTATTTAACTTTAATCTGGCTGAATTCAGCTTAATGGACACAGTCTAGTTTTAGCCTGAAATTGCACAGGTAAAAAAGAATGGTAGATCTCTGTCCCAAAAACAGTGCTGATAACCTCTAGCGGTGTGCCTTCAGTGCTGAGTAATAGGACATGATGGTGATACTGTCACACCACCCTCTCATCTTGTCAGATTTTGATTTCTGGAAAAACCCAAGCCCCTCAATACATCTGGACTTTTGTAACAGCACGTTACCTTGACAAGCCGCCATGAATTGCAACAGAACAACAGAGATAAATCCTTGGATTATTTACATAAGTGTTTGGATAAAATTATTGAGCAGAAGAGCAATTGAATATTAGATTTTATGCATCACAAAACAGTGTCATCTTTGAGTGGTGAGTGCAGTCAAGCATTGTCTAATGCTAATTTTGTTATGGTTAACTACAGTTCTCAATGCAAGCCGTGGTAGCATCTAATGGTCTTCTTATGAGGACTATAAATGTTATGCTGTGTACCACTGTCAAGCACGGTCATTTTTAATGCTTTTTTCCCATTGCGGGGGAAAAATCCTGGAGGGGTTGGATCAGCTGCTGAAGTTCATCGGTTTTCCAGTCTACAGAGGCTGCTTTGAAGCAAGATAAAGACAGCATTGATCAGTTTTATGACTGAAAAAAGGTCAGCAGTGGCGTGCCCTAGGGGTCTGAGTTGTTTAACATATTGGTAAATGAAATGATCAGGAACAGAGCCACGAGTGAGATGATCAGATCGGCAGATGACACAAAACTATCCAGTCTTAAAACATCAGAGGATTGTGAGGAATTGCAGAAGAATTTAGTGAGGAGACTGGGCATCTAAATAGAAGATGAAATTTAGGGCTCTGTTTTATGTTTTATGAGGAATAGGACATGATGGTGATACTATCACACCACCCTCTGTTCATGTCAGATTTAGGCCGGAGCTGCACAAGACACAGATAAGCTTTCCCCTTTCTATCTCTGCTGTTTTTTTTTATTACAAATATAGAATACTAAGGGTTGGTTAAACTTTAGGCATTTGGGAAAATTGCTAATTGCTGGTCCTACATTACGTTTGGGGATAGTCAAACTGCTTGATTTCCTTGTGTAGCCTTAACAGTTTTCTGAGTGTGCCCACAGTTCAGGTATAAGCCTACTGGGGCATGGACACTTGGGTTCCCGCCCACCCTACCCCTCACCCCACTCACCCCTGGTGCTGCATTGCCTATATAGTGGCCAATAGCTTGGGATATGCCCACATTCTCTTAACCAGCATGTCTTGTATTCAGTGCAATACCTGCGGTACTTTCATTCCAAGAAGAATCATTTGGAGCCTAAGAGCATGTCCTATGTGCCGAAGGTCATCTGCCATGTATAACGAATTGACTCTACTAAGAGAAGACCTGGCTGCCATGCATAAAGAATTGTCTCTACTGAGGGAAGAACTGGCTGCAATGAAGCACACCTCTTCTAGGATACAGATTGAACAAAGTCCACCACTGCTCCCACAAAGAGTCAAACACACCAGGAACAAATGGATCACAGTGGGTTCGGGTAGATTGCGATCTGTGACACAGAGATATCCTATGCACCAAGACATATCCCTGCATAATGCATTCTCTGCCTTGGTTAATGAGGATGCCCAATCCAAAGAAACTGAACGGCCCTTAGAGGAGTCAGTCAATGCCCAATCTCCTGCTAAAGCACCAAATATGAAGAAAAACTCACCAAACAGAAAACTACTACTACTTGGAGATTCCATCATCAGAGACACCAACTTGGGAACACAGTTCAAAGGAGAGAAGATAGTCAAATGCCTCTCAGGCTCCTTAGCTGGCAGGAATACAAACCAAATTGTTGATGTACTTAGCGCGGAAAGCAAACACTCCAAATTTGATGTTGTCATCCACTTGGGTACAAATGACCTGGCTAGAAATAGTGCCTCTGAAGTCCAAAAGGACTTCCAATCTCTGTGGGAAAAAAATCAAGCCCATTGTTAACACTGTAGAATTCTCAGAAGTTCTACCTGTTCTAGGTAAGGGGGCAAAAAGGCTAAATCGCATTAACAGCTTTAATACATGGCTCCAGACCTGGTGCAAACAAGAAGGATTCAGATTTATTGGCGACTGGGAAAACACATGGACCAACAAGAAACTATACTGTGCTGATGGACTCCACCTCTCTGTCGCAGGGAAAAGAATCCTACATGAAAAATTCAGGCAGTATGTCGATTTGCATTTAAACTAGAAGAAGGGGGTGACGGACGGGGAAGGTCAAGTTCTGGACGTCACCCCCTGCAAAAGCAGAATAACAGAAACAACCACACTTTTAAACAACACATCAAAAGCAACTGGGAAGAAGTGGGTAGAATAAAATCAATGCAAAGTACACACAAGCCTGTTAAATGCTGGAAAGCAATGAGCACAAATGCTCGTAGCTTAGCCAACAAACATCCGGACCTGGAAGCCCTAATGGTGGAAAAGGCCTTGGACATTGTGGCCATTACAGAAACATGGCTTAATGAATCGCATGATTGGGATATAGCCATACCTGGCTATAATCTATTCAGAAGAGACAGAGAAAATGGAAAAGGAGGAGGAGTAGCCTGTATGTCAAATCCAATATTAAAGCTACTGAAATGCAGGGGGCATGGGGAAAAGAAGAAGCGCTCTAGATCGTGTTGGAAAGAGGAGATGGCACTGTCATCCATACTGCTGTAGTCTACAGACCTCCAACTCAAATTAAAAAGATAGAAGAGATTAAAGAGATGGAGTGGAGGACTGGCCTAGTGGTTGCGGCAAGGTACTTCAGGCCGGAAGGTCGGGGGTTCAAATCCCACTAGAGGCCAGCAACCTTGGCCCAGAAAGACTGGGGTTCCTAGTCCCACAGGTGCTCCTTGTGGTCTTGGGCAAGCCACTTAACCCTCCATAGCCCGTGTTCCCTGTAAAATAGTTATCTCCAAGTTATAATGTCCTGTTCAATGTAATTTCAGTTTGTTCAATGTAAACTGCACTGATGCAGAATAGTGCAGTATATAAGAGAATGTAAATAAATAAATAGATATCAAATTGATTATAGATATTGCCAAGATAGCCATAAAGGGGGAAGCGATCATATCAGGTGACTTTTATCTACCCGATGTGGATTGGATTACTCCTTCTGCAAATCTGGAAAGAAGCAAAAAAATTATGGACACTATCCAAGATGCGTTACTTAGACAAATGGTGATGGAACCAACCAGGGACAGCTCAATGCTGGATTTGTTGCTCACCAACAGTGATAGCGTGTCTAATGTCTGGATGAGTGCCCCTGTGAGCAACGGTGATCATCACACGGTGCAATCCAATCATAGCAAGCTCAAAGTCCTAAACTTCAAAAACACTGACTTCAATAAAATGGCCGAGTACCTAAAGGAGGAGCTAACAGAGTGGAAGGGGATAAGGGAAGTGGAATTGCAATGGGCTAAACCAAAAGGGGCAATAAAAGGGGCAACAGATAAATATGTAAGAAAAGTAAATAAAAACAAGAGGAGAAGGAAACCTATTTGGTTTTCCAAAGAAGTGGCTGCTCAAATAAGGGCAAAAGACACAGCTTTTGCAAAATTCAAAAACTTGCAAACAGAAGAACACAGAAATGAATACAGGATCAAACTCAAAGAGTCAAAAAGAGAAATAAGGATAGCAAAATCACAGGCAGAGGAAAAGATGGCTAAAGATGTTAAGTGCGGCGACAAAACTTTCTTCAGGTTTATTTGGGAAAGGAGGAAGATCAGAGATGGAATTGCAGGACTCAGAAGTGCTGGAAACAGACTCATGGAAAATGACATTGATAAAGCGAAATTACTAAACAAATACTTCTGCTCTGTTTTTACGAAAGAAAATCCTGGAGAAGGACCACCTGTGACTCCCAAATATAAAAATGGGAATGAGGTAGATACCACACCATTCAGAGAGGATGGTGTGGTATCTACCTCACATTTCACATGCAATTCACATGCAGTATCCAAACGAGTTTAGAGTATTGTATATAGTATCAAGTTAACCTGTACATAGTTCTCCCGGTTATCCCCTGTTTTAATTTCCTGTTCATTGTAAACTCAATGTTGCCTGTATGCATTGTAGTATGTTTTTGTTCGATGTACACCGCGCTGATTATAATAGCGTGGTATAGAAGAAATGTTAAATAAATAAATAAATGAGGTTTTAGAACAACTTGCAAAACTGAAAGTGGACAAGGCCATGGGACCGGATGGGATACATCCCAGGATACTGAAAGAGCTCAGAGAGAGGTTCTTGCAGGGCCGTTAAAAGATGTTTTCAACAGATCCTTGGAAACAGGAGAGGTTCCTCAGGACTGGAGAATGGCTGACGACATACCTCTACTCAAAAGTGGTGACAGGGAAGAAGTGTCAAACTACAGGCCCGTGAGTCTTACCTCAGTGGTGGGAAAAGTAATGGAGACGCTCTTGAAAGAGCGAATAGTGAACTTTCTCAAAACCAATGGGTTACAGGATCCGAGGCAACATGGTTTTACTGAGGGACGATCTTGCCAGACAAATCTCATTGAGTTCTTTGACTGGGTGACCAGAGAACTGGATCAAGGACATGCAATGCATGTCATCTACCTGGATTTCAGCCTTTGATACTGTCCCTCATAGGAGGCTTATCAATAAACTTAGTAGTTTGGGGATGGGTCCCAAGGTGGTAAACTGGATCAGAAATTGGTTGACTGACAGACAACAGAAGGTGATGATAAATGGAGCTCACTCGGATGAAAGGAAGGTGATTAGTGGGGTGCCTCAGGGTTCGGTCCTGGGCCCGGCACTGTTCAATGTATTTGTGAGTGATATTGCTGAAAGACTGAATGGAAAAGTCTGACTTTTTGCAGATGACATGAAAATTTGCAACAGAGTGGACTCCCCTGAGGGAGTGGATAACATGAGGAGGGATCTGCAAAAGCTGAAGGAATGGTCTGATGCTTGGCAATTAAAATTTAATGCGAAGAAGTGCAGTGTCATGCAATTGGGTAGCAGAAATCCAAGGGAAATGTACGCGATAGGGGGCGAGAGGTTGGTGTGCACGGAGCAGGAGAAAGACCTCGGTGTGATTATTTCTGTAGATCTCAAGGTGGCAAAACAGTGCGTCAAGGCAGTGGCAAAAGCCAGGAGGATGTTGGGCTGCATTCAAAGAGGAATTACCAGCAGAAAGGAAGAGGTACTAATACCACTGTATAAGTCTCTGGTGAGGCCTCACTTGGAATACTGTGTTCAGTTTTGGAGACCGTATCTTGCAAAGGATGTAAAAAGAATGGAAGCTGTTCAGAGGAAGGCGACCAAAATGCTTTGGAGCCTGTGTCAGAAGCCTTTTGAGGAGAGACTTGAAGACCTAAATATGTACATTTGGAGGAGAGGAGGGATAGGGGAGATATGATTCAGACCTTTAAATACTTAAAGGGAAATAATGAACAAACAAACCTCTTCCAAAGACGGGGAAGCTTTAAAACTAGAGGGTATAACATGAAGCTGCAAGGTGGTCAATTGAAAGGCAATGTCAGGAAATACTTTTTTACTGAAAGGGTAGTGGATGCTTGGAATGCCCTCCCGATGGAGGTGGTGGAGACAAACACAGTGACGGAATTCAAAATGGCCTGGGACAGACACAGTGGATCACTTTACAGCAAGAAGATTAAATCAAAATAAACTGAACCGTCTAATTTCTCAACAAATAGGGGTGTCCTACATGGAGCGATGGGGGGAGGAGCGGTGTGTTCACCCCTAAACAAACAAAGAAACAAAGATATGGGGAGAGGTGAAGATATGGGGAGGGGTGCACCTGCTCCTGGTGGGTGCACCACTAAGCAAAGACATGAATAGGGGTGCACCTACTCCCTAAAAGAGATGGGAAGGGGTGCACCTACTCCTGCCATATAGCTGGGCAGACTGGATGGACCATACTGGTCTTTATCTGCCATCATTTACTATGTTACTATGTTATATGCAGCAGTTAGTGTGCACCAACACTAAATACAATGCCTCGGCAATTACCACACACAAATGAGTGTGTTAACAGCTAACACAAAAAGGGAGGTGCCCTTCCAATGGGAAGGCTCCGTGCCTTACGTTAATGCAGAGATAGTTTTTGTCTGTTGACTGTTAGGCAGCAGGTAAGATAGTTCAGCTAACACTCAATGGGCAGAGCTAACTGCATCATGTAATCTGCCATTCAGTTAACATGCTGGAAAGACGTTTCTTTCATCTTATCTGACCTTGAAAATGGTGAGAATTCCCCCAGCAGATAACAGGGAGGTCTGTAGTTTCTGGGTGCAAGTTGACAAAAAGGTCCTTTAGAGGGTAATGGCGAAAGAAGCTGTTAACACACATGTAACAAGAGCTACCCAGGTGACAAGAAGACGTGTATATTTATACAATCTGAGGGTAGACATGATCGGGGGAGGAGTTTGGTTAGAGCATTGGTGATAAAATACCCGCCTGTGTGTACATTTTATCTGCAGACACTTAAACCAGCTCTCGAGATGAGGCAAATGTAGGTAGCCACATTTTAGCTGCTTTCCTGATGCTATCGTGATACCTACTTGGCTTTCCAACCTAGGTGACCTCTTAGGTGGCAATTTTATAAGGAGGGGCCTAGCTTTAGGCACTAACATGCACATGAATGTCAGTATTATAATCATTTATGTGAGTAAGTGGTCACATAGTGTATGTGTCTAAATGATCTTTTATAAAATACCAACCAGTGTAAAAGTGCGCACATTGAGGCTGATTCCAAAGTCTTAAAACATCTGGGCCGTCTGAACACCTACAACTTGGACGGGGCCAAGTTTATTTATTTATTTATTTAACAATGATTTATATACCGCATCTTCCGTAGTTCAGTTGCGGTTCACAATAAACAACAGTTAACAAATCGGAGTTTGTTTTACATATAACATCTTGTGACCAAAATCGAAAAATAAACATTCATTGTTAAAACTGAACAACACAGAACAAGTTGGACCCGATTCCGCAATTGTGGGATCTGTATGTACCTGCTATTGTGGAATTGGGCAGTTAGAAGGCCCGGTGTGTACAGTATTCTGCTCCTGGAGATGTCACTTGGGTTGCCTGTCCTCAGCACACATCGCTCTGGTTGGCGTGCCTGTGCAGTGGCATCCCATCACCATGGCATTGAGACATCCAGCCAGAGTTGCAGAATGCCCAGTCCAAGAATGGTCCCAGCACACCCTCGTCTGACCCTCTGCGGAGGCTCCAAGACCTGAATTGGGTGGCGGGTGCTGTCCTGCAGTCTTGGCATGGGGTACAGGGGCTGCAGCCTGCAAACCACGCAGTTCCCAGCACTTATTCCACTATTGGGGTTGAATATGCGGACATCTATTTTGGTGCTGGGGTGCATATAGAGGCCTCTCTTGAATAGCCTCTTTATGTCCCGGCACCTGCCCATCCCTCACTCTACTGCAGCTCCACCCGCTCCCGCCCACATACAGAGCTCCCCGCACACATGCTGTGTACATGGGGGTAGTGCTGACAGCAGAATCAGCTTTCGGAGCTGAGCGCGTGTTGGACATTGAGCCTCACTATTTGTGCCACAGAATGCCGTCCATTTTGTGCATGACATGTACTTTCACTGTGGGCATGCACATGGGCAGAGTTTGGGTGATACAATGAAGTGTAACATAGTAAATGATGGCAGTATGGTCTATCCAGTCTTCCCAGTAAGGTGGCTAGAGTGGTACCCATTGCTATGTGCTGGTACCCCCCCCCCCCATGCATTTTGTTAGGGCTGTACCCATCGCTACGTGCAGGTTACCTCACTCTATGCCAGGGTTCCCAAACCTGTCCTGAGAGTTCCCCAGCCACTCGGGCTTTCTGAATATCCATAATGAATATGCATAAGAGAGATTTGCATACAATGGAGGCAGTGTATGCAAATATCTCTCATGCATATTCATTGTGGATATCCTGACAACTCAAATGGCTGGGAGGCAGGTTTGGGAATCCCTGCTTTCTGCCTTTAATTAGGGTTGTACCCACCGCTCCATGCAGGTTACCCTCCTCTATTTGTTCAAGTGTAAAAGTTATTTCAGTTTGCTTGGATTCTATGCTTTTGCTAGGTAGTGATCCTCTGTGTCTGCCCCATGCCTTTTCGAACTCTGTCACTGTTTTTGCCCCCGCCACCTCCATTGCAAGGGCATTTCCATGAAAAAGAATTTCCTGATGCTGCTTTAAGTTTATCTCATTGGAGCTTAATTTCGTGCCTTCCAATTCTACAGATTTCCCTTCTTTGAAAAAGGTTTGTTTGTTTGTTCATTAATACCCTATAAGTATTTAAATGTCTGGATCATATCTTTCCATCTCTCCCCTCCTCTGGGGTATATGAGTATTTAGGTCTTCAAATCTCTTCTCACATTGTCTGGTGCAGGCTCCAAATCATTCCGGTCACCTTCCTCTGAAGCATTTCCAGTCTTTTTATTTTCTTAGTGAGATATGGTCTCCAAAACTGAACAGAATACTCCAAGTGATGCCTCATCGATGTCTTGTACAGGGGCATTAATACCTCCTTTCTGCTGATTATTCCTCTATGTAAGCAGCTCTGCATCCTTCTGGCTTTGGCTACTGCCTTGTCTCACTTGATTGAATACAGCCCAAATGGACGATGCCATCTGCCCGCATCCTCCTTGATCAAATCTAAGTGACATTGGAAGCGGCAGGTGCACTCAATACACCCATGTTTGGCTAATGATGTGTTGGGTCTGGATTTCTCAGAACTAAACAAGCTGAGCCACAACTGGCAAAAGAAAATCAGAGCAAACAGAAAACATTTCAAGAACAACTCAGCACAGGATTCTTGTATTTATTTATTCTTTCTAAAAGCAGAAATCGACAGAGAATAATATGAAGTTCAAGCTTTATTTCATTTCAGATGATCTGCAGTGTCCAGTAGCCTGGAGAAAACTGAAGTTTGTAGGAGGTTGTGACACCCTTCAAAGGACCTAGAAAAAATGTATTACACGAGTTGAAAGACCGCATGGTTCCCTTCTTAAGCCTTGTTTCAATTATCTGAACAAATCTGCCATAACCATCTCCCTATCACAGGATAATATCATTGTAATGTTGGGCATCATCTTATTTTTGCTGGAATTCTCGTAGTTCGACAATGGTTTTACTAGAACACTATTAACTTTATTACCGTGATTATTCTTCGTTTGCAGACTGAAGGCTGGATGCAATAAACTGAAGCAATTTTATTCTTAGATCTGAGGTTTTAAAGGGAGTGATAGAGTTTCTGCAGGTAGCTGTACAGGCTTTATGTGGCCTGATGGAGGTAGCTCACAAATACATTAGGATATTTTTCTAATTAAAAAAAAAAACCTTGTCTGCTTGCTTCTTGCTTTTCAGCATATAAGGAATTTAGGCAGTGACCAGCCTGCTTCATTCAAGCCATTGATAGGAATGTCAAGGGGATCCTTGTTCTTTCTTTCCGCATTGTTGTGTAAATTTAATGCAATGGGAAACTGCTTCACTCCTTCAGTGAGAATCCTCTCACTAGTGTGGAGAGAAGATTCACCTTGCAGTACCAGGGAGAAATTTATTTATTTATGTGGTAGCATTTGCTATATCGCTAATGGTACAGTCATCAAAGCAATTTACAGTCCAAAGGCAGAGAGCTAGAGACAAGCATAGGTTACAGAACATTCCAAGGTCATAGCTGGACAACAAACCAAGGACATGGGACATATAAGGAATAGACAAGGGATGAGAAGAAAAAATTAAGGAACCCAGATGTTTATTGAAAGGCGTGCACGAAGAAAAATAGGTTTTAAGGCCAACTTTGAATTTCTCGTCCTAGGACATTGAAATGATTACATTCTGTCCATGGTCAATACCAAAAAACCAGAACAGCTCACTCACAAAGATTACACAGGGCCTGGCACAGCCTCTACTGTAATTTTCCTACTAAGCTTTGTCTTTCAAAAGTGTCTTTTGAATTATTATAAGCGGCCACAAAGTTATTTCATCTTCTCTTTCCACTGCTGTTTCTCTTTCATCTTCTTTCCTTTCAGTGCTTTCTCACTGTACATATCAATAAGTGAAAATCCTTTTCAGTGTGTTAATAAGGACATTTATGGCTAGGAAGGTGGCTTTACATATAAGCTTTGAACCCTCAAAGCATTAAAGCCTTGTAAAACAGAGTCTGGACTGCAGGGCACCTCCAACCCTGGGTAATGAAGAAGCAGGGTAATGGGGGGCGCGGGGGTGGGAGGGGGTGGGAGAAGCAGTGGATGTTCCTTTTGATTGCCAGTCAATCATAGATATTGTGCGCTCTCACCAGGTACCTTCTTCTTTCAGAGCTGCCACTTCAGACTGCTGGGGTTTTCAGGAGATATTTCCTTTCAATGCCCTCAATCAAGCCACAATGATGATTGATTACAGTGGTTAAAATCAACAAGACCCCCTGCTAGCACCTATGAGCTCCGGAAGAGGTCAGCCTGTAAGGCCTTCTAGCTACATGACTAAAATCATGGATTAGCTTACGTAAAAGGCCTTCTGATGTGAGTAGTGTCAGACCTAATGCTTGATTACGCTACTTAAAACTCAAAGGACAATGAGAAACAAGTTCTTGGGCTAGCTCTTTAAAGGAGAGGAGAAGGGTTATTTTTCCACAAATCAAACAATCACATGCAACTGCAGGAAGTTTAATAGAGTCGTTGATGATTTCACTTGAATGCATGGAGCAGAAGTGAGAATTCGCTTCTATAGTATTTGGCTATAAGCTTTGTTATAGAGGCATTTGGCCTCCCACAGAAGGACCTTCCTGTGACTGTCTAAGAGTTGCATGAATCACTGGGCGTAGGGTGTGCTGAAGGTAGATAACACACCACACATTCATATACATTGAATAATCCTATATCTGTTGCCATTTATCATATGTCAGAGGAGTCAGGGAAGGAGAAAAACTATTTTTGGATACAAAAATAAATCTTGTTTCATCTTCTCCCATAACATCTCTGGCTTCTTAATGGGTGGTCCCTGGGACATCCCTATGAGCAATGTGAAAAAATCCTGGAAAATTGTTCCCTGTCTTGAGTAAAGATTTATTCAGAATAGGGCCGTCTGAGAAGGACCCCGTTTTTGCAATGACAGATTAAATCAGGCTTGTGATAGCAGCAGCTCGCATCTTGCTTGTTAGTGTCAAGGAAGGTTTTTTCAGACAAAGAAGAAGTAGAAGGGATTAAAATGAGCCGCTGCACCGCCGAAGAGCTGATTCGTGGCTCGAGACTCACAGCTGGCGTGTAGCACGGTAAAATACTGTTTACTGCTCCTAGTTTGGTCTTAAAACTACTAGTAGCTGTTTATAGACATCTGTGATAAAGACTATGGGAAGACAAAAAGCCATGCTTGTAGGAAAGACAGTATTCTTAATGTATCTTTAACTAGAGGTGGGACAGTCCCGCTATGGTGGTCTGCCATGAAAATGGATTGTGACAGGATTGCTTAGGAGCCCCCGAGTCTGTGGTAATCATATTCAGTGTGGTGGACGTTGAGTTTTTTCGTTTATGTAGGTGCATTTTACAATAGATGGAGGGTCTGTTCATCTCTCTGTTGATCTGTCCATCCATCTTTACATATAGATAATTGTGCATGCGCAGAGACCTAGAAGCAGTAAGGTGGCAGGAGAGCCAAGCCCCACGCCGGAAGGTCAGTAGCAGCTCATGGAGGCAGCAGCGCTGGAGGAAATAGATGAGAGGTAGCAGGGGAGGTCAGGCCCTGTCACTTGAGGATGACTGTGGTGTAGAACAAGAGCGGCCTGTGGTAAGCGAGATAGCAGCGGGGCGGAAGGAAAGACAGTCATAGGAAGAGTAAGTTGGGAGGAGGAGGCAGAGGGGGGAGGGAGGGAGGGAGGTAAGAGAAAGAAAGTGTGCTTCCTACATCACCTCACGGCATGTCCCCTGCTCCCTTACATTCACATAGCCTTCTGTACATACCCCTACACCCCCATGCACACTGCACTAAACTCTCTCTCTCTCTCTCTCCACCCACACAAACTAGATACACGTCCACTCACACACACACTCTCCCACCTTGCCAAGGTTCATTCCACCATGCCTTTCTCCATCGCTTTCCACACACAGACATGCTCAACTCTGCAGGTGAGATGGAAATTTATCCTTGGGTCATGTTAGAGGTGTACACGTCCCAACTTGAATATAGGATATCTAGAACTAATATGAATGAGATATATGTATAGTCCTTTGGTTCAAGAAATGGATTAGTTTCTATATTTTAGTTACCTTGAAAACTGGATTTCTATTGGGGTGATGAAGAGACAAATTTAAATGCCAACTAGCACCAGGTCATCAGAGTCAGACTGAGTCAGTCCAGTTTTACCCCATTGCTGCTATGGACTTGTAATTGCAGAGGTTGATAATTCAACTGAGTGACGAATATGTAGCTTAAATGAAGAAGTTATCCTTTTAGATTTATACATATTCTTCAGCGGAGCTATGAGTTCGTGTGGACCCTGAAATGGCCAGCGTGACTTTACATGAATAATTTATGCATATAAGGTTACTCCAGCTTTATCTGTGTTCAGACTCAAATGGATAAGTTAGATGGAGAGTGACTTTTGCCACATTTCATATACATTTTAACCTCGCCCTTGGACTACAGCAGATCCCATCCCAATTTAAAACATAACTTTGGCCATTTGGAGGGTAATTTTTTAAGTGGTGGGCACCTAGCTTTAGGCACTAACGATGTTGGTATTTTACAGGGGAGTGGAGGAGTAGCTCAGTGGTTAGTACAATAGCCTCTTAGCCATAAAGACCAGGGTTTGATTCTCACTAGCACGTCTTGGGCAAGTCATTTAACCCTCTATTGCCTCAGAAAAAAGGCCTGGCAATCTATTTCCAGTCAAATCTTACCAAGAAAATCCAGAGGCTGCTGGGTTTTGACTCAACGGCACACATTGCTTCCCTGTGTGTAAATGACCTCATAAAACATTAACCAGTGTAAAAGAACCCATGTTTGAATTGTGCGCACTTTGACTGTGGAAATGTAGATTTTAGAATCCCATTATTTATGCATACTTGCAAAACGTAAACGTGGTCATCGCACCGTAATTTAAGGCGAGTTCTCTGCTACTTATGCTAGGATTTTACAAAGACAAGGAAGCACCTACTTCCCTTTATAAAACAGGTTTACTTTAGACTCATGAAAACACGCTTTGACTAGGTGCCCTGTTATAAATTACTCTCATAGCAACTTATAAGACCAAAAAGCGAGTATTTGACAGTCTGGGAAATTTAAAGAAAAGCACTTTACAGAATCGGCAGCTGCTGCTGACCACATAAGTGCTTCTCGAAGAAAGCAAGAACTGTTTTTACTTTGCACTTTCTATTACTACTCCTACTATTTAACACTTCTACGGCGCCACGCACACAGCGCTGTACAGCCATACATACAAGAGACAGTCCCTGCTCATCAGAAGCTTGCTTGTCTGAGCTTACAGTCTAGTCATGACAATACAGAGCATCAGTGAAAATAAGGCAGCTGAGACTTTTCTGCATTTACGTGGCCCCTGCACATGACTTATAGCACCAGGATGCCCCAATCTGGTACAGTATTAGGACTGAGTGGCCTTGTCTCGGGCCCAGGAGACGTCCTTCTTATGCATGTTTGACCTAATTAAATTCTATTGTGATACTCTGGAAGTCAGGTTTTGCAGCCAAGGATTGTAAATGGCAAAGGCCAGTGTGTTGCTGATGTATTTGACTGTCCATGGGAACAGACTCTGGAATGTCTTTTAGAGAGAAAATGAGATGTAGCAATATTTCATACAACTGGCAGGAAGAATGCACAGCTGGTGATTTATGCATTATTGCAAGTTTGAGACATCCAGCAAGTGGACTGCAGGCGTCTATGCCCAAGTGAGGCAGGCCGGACTTAGTTTAATGCACTTTGACACTGTCAGTCAATAGCTCCTCCTTGCTTTTGGATCCCGTGACTTTGCTCAGTCTTGGTTCTCCTTTCTTTCCCGTTGCACCTTCAGTTTATCTTATGGTGAATCTTCCTCAACATCATCCTGTTATTGGTTGGTATTCTGGACTCTTTTTTGTCTTTACACTTTAATGGTCTGATCTCCTTCCACAGCTTTCAATACCATGTTTATGTCAATGACTTCCAGGTCTATCTCTCCGTACCAGTGTTTTAACCTGAAATCTAGTTCCAGATCTTCACTTGTTTATCTGACATAGCTGCCTGATGTCCATCGCTCTTAAACTTAACACATTTTTACATCGGAGTGGATAACACTGTTATCCTTCTTATCCCCTCTGCAACTGAAACTCTGATATCATCTTTGACGCCTCTGCACAGATCCAAATCATTGCTAAAATGTGCCATTTCTTTAGAACATCACCAAAATCAGTTTCTTTCTTTCTGGACACACTAGCAAGACCCTTACCAGCTTTCTGACCTTCTCCCATCTGCATAACAGCAGCCTCTACATATTCTCTGCTACAATCTAATCAAAATTCAATTGCACAACTTATCTTTTTGCAGCACCATTATGACCATGTTACCCGTTTTCCAATGGCTCTACATTAGCTCCCAATCTGCATTCGGTTCAAAGTATTTCTTATCTACAAGTGCATTCACTCTACCACTCCAAGCAATATGTCCTCTACGTCTCTTCCTGTGTCCTCCCTTCAACAGGCAATCTGTTCTTATATGTGCCCTTTTCCTGTATTGCTGATTTCAGACTCCACGCTTTGCAGGCAAGTTTATAACAAGTCTTGTAAAGTTATATTTTATCAATGTGTGCAAATTGTGTATTTTCCATGCCTTCTGCAAACGGATGGGTTTTTGCGTGCCTCCTTTAGTTGGGCATTATTCTGTAAGTACAAATGTTAGGTGTCTATGGTGCATACTTTTAGTGTGGGCATGGTCCGGGGAGGAGCATGGGCAGAGGGGAGGAGCACAGGTTTATGCATATCAGTCCTAAAATACTATAACTTACAATCTATGTGCATGCATTTACACCTGGTCTAGGGCTGGAGGAAATGCTCGCAGCTAGGTTTGCTGCGCATATCTTACAGTTTACGCCCCTTCTTTTATAAAGCAAAGTAGACGTCTGCTTTTTTTATAAAATAGGTGCGATTTGCCCATGTTAGAATGCGCATTAAACGTGGCGACTTTTATCTCTTTCTACCTGGCAACGCTGTGTTCCTGTATTAGTGCATTGCTCCCTCGCGGGCACAGATCCGACTGTCCAAGGGAAAGGTCTCTGGAATGTCTTTTAGAGAGAAAAGGAGAGGTGCCAATAATGCGTCTGAAAACCCGCCGCAGTGAGAGTGTATTTAGATCCAAAGGCCCTGAGCCTGAAAAGTTTTTGGTGGCAACTAATTTTCCTCATTCTATTGGGGACATCGCACCTGGGCAATTTCCCATCTCCCCTTTTGTTTCTGCTTAATTGTTCCCTCTTTGGAATGTTATTGCTATGCTCTATACTATGAGCAGGGTCTGTCTCTTACATGTCTGTGCAGTGCTCCGTACGTCTTGTAGCACTATATAAATGCTCAGTAGTAGTAGTAAATACGGCGAATAAATAAATATAAAATTAATCCTGACCCTGTCACGTTAAATATGTTTTACAGTAATAGTTAAGTGATTTCTAGAAATGATTTGCTTCACCTGTGTGTCTAACTAGATTGCAAGCTTCCTGGATCAGGGATTGTCTCTGTTTTACGCAGGGCCACACTGGAGCTTAGATAAAGTTACCATCGACTCCCATTTGCTTCTTTTCTCACCCCAGTCTTACAGAGTCACATCCCTCTGGGATCTTCATCCATGGCTTCCCCCCATGCTTCACCTCCACAGAAGTAGCAGAGGCAAAACTACAGGGTGTTTTTCTAGATCTAACGGCAGTAGCTGGTTGAGAGTGAGCCAGGAGATTCTCCAAGCTCATGCTTTCCACGGAGTGGCCTAGTGGTTAGGGCAGTGGGCTGACAGCCAGGGAAGCTGGGTCTCTGGTACAGATCATAGATGCCAAGGGTGAACTGCCCCAAAGAGTGGGATTGAAGGTCAAAGAATGAGAGTTAGAGGTGATATGTCTGAGGTATAAATCTAGAAATATTTATTAAGTGTCAAAAAGGCTACAGAATTGGAAGAAAGAACTGAAAATGTTGTTTAGCTTTCCTTGATGCTTCTGAAAGGATATAACAAAAATCAAAAATCACGTCGTTTAATCTTTAACCTCAGCAATGCAGAAACTAAACATATTTCATATATGAGGTGCTTGTCTCAGAAAAAACTGACGGCACTTAATCATAGGCTAATAGCCACTGTTTAGTGCCAGCTTTAACATCAATGACCAAGCTCCCTCATTGGACGTTTTCTTAAAGTGCATATTATCAATAACTTATCTTAAAAAAGTCTCAAATACTCCCTCGAGAACTTTCAAATTTTAAATCATTTTTTGAAAGGAAGAAAAGAGACTTAGCTTATCACAGCTCAAAACTAGCCGAATGATCAGCAACAGACAATTCCAACGCCTTCTATCAGGCACCCCAAGCGTTTCGCAAAAAAGGTTCTTCAGGGAATTGTTCATCCGCGGCTAGATAAAAACAAAAACAGATGAAATTAATGCAATGTTTCATATCGCTTCTCTAGGCATTTCAAAAATATTCATTCTTAAACCTTATATCAAGACGCCGATTATGCGCTAAAAAACGCGAACATGATGAAGTCTTGTCAGTTAAAAGTCCAGTTCACATGAACGCTGCGCATGCGAGATCTTAATCCGACCTCCATTTTTAAAGGGCTACTCCATCACATGTTCCAATCAAAGGACATGATTGACAGGCTGACTCCCGCCCAGATGAAAAACATATTGATGTCAAACTACACACAAAAAACTGTTCTTACTAAAGGCAGGACGCTAAATCCAATCGGAAATTTAAACCCCTTGGATTCACTGTGTCCAAGGTGAAAATCCATTTTTGCTCCTTCCAGAGGAGCGTGTCGGCTATCGTCTTTCCCCGCATGGCAAAGGACACCTGATCTATACAAAAACAACGTAGTTGCTCAAATATATGATTTTCATCAACACAGTGCTGTACTATTGGTGCTTCAAGCACTTTACATTTTAAGCGACTACAATGTTCACGCATTCGTGTCCGAAATGAACGAACCGTTTTCCCCACATAGGGGTGGCCACATGGGCAGACTATCACATAAACCACATTAGTGGAGTCACAGGTTGTTTGATGTCGAAACTTATAAATAGTTCCCCGATGTTCAAATTGGTTGATCTCCATGGTCACATCACAAATATTGCAATGTCCACATTTAAAGTGACCAAAAGAGGCCACAGACGGTAATATTGTATGAAAAGTGTCAGGGGGCAAAATGGCTGGACACAGTTGTTCCTTTATGTTACGAGCTCGTTGCCAGACACATCTGATCCTTCGGTTCCGTAAACCAGGAACGGCCTGTAGTACATTGCTGTGTTTTTTGATGATCTTAGCAATGTCCTTACTAAAGGGGGAGAACTTTGTCACAAAATTAATAATCGTGTCATCCTTAGGTATCTGGGTTCTTAATTCCGGACGACGTCGTGACAACAACGAATTTCGATCACTGTAAAGGGCTCTTTTGTAAGCATGCTCCACTACTGTTTTTGGATATCCCCGAGAAAGAAAATTCCTCTTCAGAAAAGACGATTTCATTTTATAATCAGCTTTCTCAGAGCAATTTCGTCTATACCGGAGGAATTGTGAGAGAGGCAAGCTCTCCTTTAAATTTCGCGGGTGGGCACTCATGTAGTGGAGAAATGTGTTGCGATCTGTATCCTTTCTGAAGACCGATGTTTCCCATGTGTGAACACCCCTAGTAATCAGAACATCCAAAAAAGTGATCCGTTCAAAATGACTTGAGTAAGTAAATTTAATGCAAGGATCACAGGTATTCAACCAATGGAAAAAATGTTGTAATTCACATTCGGAACCCTGCCATAGAAGAAAAATGTCGTCTATATACCTGTGCCATGTTTTTATTCGTTGCCAAAAAGGGGACTCATGAAGCCAGTGATCTTCAAATTGCGCCATATACAAATTGGCGATGGATGGAGCACATGTGGCGCCCATAGCCACCCCTGATGTTTGCTGAAAAAGAACCCCGTCGAAAACAAAAAAATTTTGAAAAATAGCCAATTGTGCCAATTGTAATAAAAACTGCAGTTGGGAGTCGCTAACATCACCACGTTGTTTCAAAGACCATTCTATCAAAGAGAAGGCTGCTGGCTGTGGTATGCTGGTGTACAGAGAAACAACATCAAACGTGACTAATAATACATCTGATTGACTGGCCCAGCATGATAAGCCCTGTAAGATGGTTAAAAAGTGGGTGGAATCTTGCACAAAAGATGGAATAGACTTAACCAAGGGACGTAAAAACGAATCCAGATACACAGAAATGGGCTCAAGAAGAGAACCTCTTGTTGAGACAATCGGACGTCCAGGAGGATGAAGCAGATCCTTATGAATTTTCGGAACCAGATAAAAAGTCGCTACACTAGGAGCCAACGGGTTCAGAAATTCATACTCCTTCTTGCTTAAAAAATGATCCGCAAGGGCCACAGAAGTGATCGTTTTGATTTGTGTTTGTAATATTTTGGTGGGATCGGCTTCTAATGCCTTATAAGTTGAAGAATCTTGTAATTGACGACGTGCTTCATGCAAATAATCACTCCGATTCATAACGACTACTGCGCCACCCTTGTCCGCACGACGAATAACAACTTCAGTTCGTTTTTTAAGGGTCTGCAAAGCCCGACGTTCTGATGCTGACAATCTGCTATGCCGTTTGATCTTTGTATTTTCTAAAGCAGAAACATCCTGTAATACTAATCTTTTAAAAAGTGATAATGCCATGGGAGGTGGACCAGGGGGGACCCATTTTGAACGAAAAGGCAATGGAATCCGATTGATCGATGGTGAAGATGACACTTCAGTATCTAAATGTTGTAATGTAGGTACTGTTTCCTGAAAAGGAGATGAATTGGCATTTGAATCCATGGAAAAAAAATTCTTTAGAGCCAATTTTCTCAATAATCCCTCAAAATCAAGAGTAAATTGAAATGCATCATGTTGCAGGAAGGGAACAAAGGACAATCCTTTGCTCAGCAACGAATACTCATCCGGAGACAGTTGGACATTAGAAATATTAATTATTGACTCAATGGAAACTTCAGTTAACGCTGTTGTTTCTTGCGCTGATTGCGGCGCTCGGTATGGTTGTTCTTCCCGTCTTCTTTCTTTTTCTTTTTCTTTTCGTCCCCTTCTGCTGAAAGGATATAGGCAGGGCGGAGGCAGTATTAGGACAGTTTTCAAAGGAATTACATAGTTACCTGGGTAAAGTCCTCATTTAGTTTGCAAATCAATACATTTGTTTCAATGGACTTCTTCAATCTAAATCTCTTTGCAGTTCCCTGCAACGCAAGAAATACCTCAGGGATTGGCCCTGTCATCTATGCTCTTCAATATTTACATCCAACCTATATGCAGCATTATCAGACAACACAAACTCCTCTATCGCATATATGCTGACGACATCATGGTGTATGCTCCAATCAACCTACTAGAACTTAACAACACAACAATGACTAAATGCCTTGAGGACATGAATATATGGCTCACAGACAATAACCTGACGGTCAACTACGATAAGACTGAGGCAATGCTCGTCACCAGGAACCCCTCCTTCATTCCGCCGCAGAATATCAGCATCCTAAACAAACTCATAATAGTCAAAGATGAAGTTAGATACTTGGGCATAACAATGGATAGAGCTCTGAATCTGAAATCTCATATCGCCAAAACCTCAAACAAGGCCTATCAATGTTTGCCCCCCTCCCCGCAGCCTTCCCAATATCTGGATCCTACCTGGTTACAGTGGAAGCAGGCAGCGCCACAGAAAGAGGGGTAAACTCTGAAAAATTGTGAGACACTTCAGCCATCCTTCTGACTTCTGGAGGTTAATGCAAAAATGTCTGAAAAAAGGTAGACAATGATATCGAAGCCTCTTGAGTCCTCAACACATCTGATAGGGCCCTGCTACACATCTGCCTCTAGGCACGTGCCTAGTTTCTCTATGCCTTAAACTGGCTCTGGCAGTAATGATAATGGGGTTGTAGTATTAAAGTGGGAGATTTTGTGAAGAGATGCACATTCTACAGAAGGAGCACATTTTACATCTTAAAGCTTGAATATGCATTTTTTCATCAGTCATTCTTGCAGGGATCGGAATCTTAGGACAAATATGTGTATAGAAGTGGCAGATGAAACGTGTGCTTGGAGCAAAGCCATTGTTGTCTTCGGGAATGAAAGACGCACCTTGGGAAGAGCCCAGAATGAAATTCTCAAGGTGATGGGCTGTATATTTATCTAGAAAGAACAGAACATGGATACATTGTGCTAGGAATGCATAATTGAAATAAATTGTCATTTATTTCAGCTTTGTATTCATCTTTTTGTTGCAAGCAAATTCCAGCAAGGAAATCTGTTCACACATCTGGGCATCAAAGGACTGCAGGCAATGCTGCAGTATTTGGGAAATGTATTTATTCTGCCACCCAAGCTATAATGGGTCATGAAAGCCAAGACAGAAATTAGTAATGACATTCTAGAAATTATCATAAGGCTTCTAGCAAATGTTAAAATTTGAGTCACTTGTTAGCAGGACCTAGACAGCTAAGAGTGGAATTAAGTGTCTAGAAGCCCCTGAGCAAAAATCGCCCCCCCCCCCAAGCATCTAAATTTATGGGCCTAAACCAGGGACAGGCTGGTTGGCAGAGTTATGTCCAAGGAAAAAAAATAGGCACATAGTCACCTAATGTACAGAGTCAATGGGACCTCCTCACTGGTTCTCTATGAGAAGAAAAAGAAGAACGCACCCGGAATTCTCCTTCTGACCAATCTTATAGTAAAACAGGAAGCCCACCCCACAGCCCCTCCACACCCTTCAACCTCCCTACCTCCACTCCTAGATTCCAGCAACTAGCCACCAGGAGAACTAATTCTTATGGACAAATGTTCAAAAGAGCTTTACAGTACATTTAGAGGCTCATTCTTTGGAGAGTATGTGGAAAGTTACATGCTATTTAAGCATGTAAATCCCTTTTCTAAAGGACCTACATGTATGCACTAGGCAGTCACTATTCTGTAAGCACAAGTGCATGTCCCACTGTGTGTACTTTCAGTGTGGGTGGACACAAGTGAAGCTTGGGTAGAGCATATGCGTGTCCTAAATCTACGCCTTCTTTACAAATCTGGTTGCGGACTTGGGTTGATGTAAACAGTTGTGCCTAGATTTGATACATGTATCTCAGCACTTATGATCCTATTCTCTAAAGTACACTCATAGTTTATAGAATTGACCCCACATATGCGCATGGAAATATGCGTTAACTCTACGGTACTTTATAGATTTGCCTTCTTACTGGTGACCCTGGTGGAAGTTTAAGTCTAGTACCCATTGATTTTTAGCTGCTGTATCCATATAGTGGAAGAATGAAGATAGGGTAGAGAGAGGGCGACAACCCACAAAATGATATTCAGCTGCTATATGGACAGTTATAATTTAATTTAGGCATGTTGAAAGGCATGTCTAATTTAAATGGATAATGGGTGTAGTGCCCAGCAGTGAATATACATATTCAGCCCCATATTGGGGTTATTTTAGAAGCCTCTTTTGGGTTTTACACATGTGTGTACCAGCAGATACAATTGTAAATTTTAATTTTATTTAATTTAAAGCTTATATACCGTGGGTCCTAAACAATCTCCATGGTTTACATGACAACCATGTCTAAATAGTCATTTTAGGAAAAGCTCAATTTACACATGGATTCCCAGATCATGTGTAAGGTACACGAGGACATGTCAGGGGTATGGTCAAAAATATACAAGTAAATTCCCAGTTTTGGATAGGAAAGGCACATGTATGACTGTGATAGTGCAGGTTGCAATTTACACCTGTTCCCCGCCGTGTGCAGCTTTTAAAAATGTGCTCACTTCAACCAGCTTTTTACATGTGGCATTAGGGGGGGTTATGTCCCTTAATCCCCTCTCATTTATTGCTTCCTCCAAATTGACTTTAAATAAAAATAGAGTCCTCTAGAGTTAAGTAGCAGCAGGGATGCATCTATTTTGCGAAATGCTCAGCTGCAAGAGTGAGCGCAACATTTACCCGTGCAAGTTGTGAAATTCCGGCACTTGTTGCACGTGTAACTTTACAGGTTTCCCCCACAGATTTTTCCCATGTTAAATAACTCCTTCCACTGCACGTTGATATGTATTTTAGAAGCAGTTCCATGTCTAGCAGAGCCATTTCATGAGCACATCTTGGCCCTAATGTCTCAATTGTGATTCCCCTGAACCTATCTAAAATGTGTAGCAGTACTGAATATGCATATTTATTTAATCAGTGTGGCTGGTCCTTACTTTCTATTAGCTCAGCATCCCAGTAATCTGGGCAGATTCTGGAGTGGGGGAGGTGGGGAATCCTGGGACTGGGGCACTTCTTTTTGATTTGCCTTGGGTTCGTGGGAGGAAGGAACACAAGTGTGGTTCTGAAAGGGAGGGAACTCAGAGGGCTGCTACAGACTATGTTGACTATGGGGTGTGTTTACTAAAGTGCATTAAGGTTTTGTAGCTACTGTACATTAGGAGAAAACACTAATGTGTGGTAAGTGCAAAGGCTGGATGCTAACTGCTGGGGAAGTGCACTACTCAGGACACACCTTTTCCAACAGGCATTCGACCTTCCAGACCCCGATGCCTCCCCCTCCCATTAGTCCCCTGTCCTGTCAACTCCTTTGTCTCTTTGACCATCTTTGCTCTGTCCTGCACTTTCTCTCTTTCCTGTCCAACCATTGGTTTTCCTTTCTTTTCCTGTTTTTCTGATGTTTTTATTGTACATCACCCTGATGCATATGCTTGGGCAGTATATCAAGCAATGAAATAAAGATAGATAAAGATAAAAGTTAGAGCACAGGAGCACACTCACCACATGGGCTCATGGTGTGTGCATCGGCAGATGGTGTGGATACACCGACGCTGTAACACGGGTTGTGGCTGCTGCTCCAAGAAAAATGGAAAGACAAGCACATTACACACAATCTCAAACTACCCCGTGCCAAGAACCTTCCACTCAATCACAACCCACTGCCTGATTATCATCCTCTTAAGTTATGCTGCCCCATGAGACAACTCCCTCCTCAATGAGCACCTCTCCAAATTGAGCCCCCCCCCTGCCCATTCACCAGCCACTGGAGTCCAGCTCTCTGATCAACACTCCTCTGGATTAAAGCTCCCTCCACTCAACTGGCCCCCTCCCGACCAAATCAAAGATCCCCCTAACTCCAAGCCTCACCACAAGGACCACAACTCGACAACTCTCTATCGCCCCTTGATCTTTTCCTTGGGACATACTTAGGGGGTATCTTTGTTGGTCTAGTGAACAGGGAGGGAGACTAGACATATCCTAGTCCCCAATTGTTGTGTTATCTGTCCTGAATAGACTGTAAGCTCTGATGAGCAGGGACCATCTCTTATATGTGTCTGTACAGTGGTGCGTATGCCTTGTAGTGGTATACCAATGATTAGAAGTGGTAGTGGTAGTAGAGGGATCTCCCCTCTGTTACTGCCCAAGTTCAAATTGGTGGATCAGACACTTAGTGGTACTACTTACACTAACCAGTTAGTGCAGGTTTCTTACCATCTGAAATTGAATATGACCAAGATAGAACTTCTTATCTTTCCACCTAAACCTACCTCTTCCCTACCTACTTTCTCTATTTATGTAGATAATAGTGTCACCCTCCCTGTTTCCTCAGCTCACAACCTTGGGGTAATCTTTGATTCCTCTCTCTCTCTTCCTTTGCACATATCCAACAGATAGCTCAAACCTGTTGTTTCTTGCTTTATAACATCAGAAACATTTGTCCTCTCATTTCTGAACACACCACTTATCTACTCTCTTACTGCCTCCCATTTAGAAAATTGCAACTTGGTCTTCACTGGTCTCCCACTGAATCATCTTTCTCCCGTTCAATCTATTCAAAACCCAGCTGCACGGCCAATGTTCTGCCAGCATTGTTACGCTCACATAACCCCTCTTCGCAAGTCACTTCACTGGTTCCCTGTCCTTTTCTGTATCCAGTTCAAACTTTTCCTACTGACCTTCAAGTGGATTCTTTCTGTAGCTCCTCATTAACTTTCCTCTCTTATCGCTCTCTATACTCTTCATTGGGAATCAACTCATCAGGTAAATTACTTTTATGTTTGTTCTTTTCTTCCACTGCCAACTCCAGACTTTGTTCCTTCCATCTTGCTGCGCCGTACACTTGGAAAACAGCAGGCTCCATCTCTGGCCTTATTCAAATCCAGGCTTAAAACCAACCTCTTTGAGACTGCTTTTCAACAGGTGGAAGTTAGGCCTCATTCAGCCTCTTCTAGGTGTAATGGAGCCTTCTAATAACTCTACCAGAGAGATCATTTAAAAGTCACCTTCATCGGTAGAAACAGTACCAGATAATTATATATTGATTTTCAGACTTCATACCATATTAATATTTTAATTTACTTCTATGAATAAATTTGGTTGCCGAAGAAAAATCTTGGAGTTCACAATTCTTTCCACTGAACAATATGAACAGCCGCAGGGATAAGTGACTTCCTGATATGATTTTTCCTGGTCCATTACGCTGCTTAATTAATATCAATAAAAGATAAATTATGAATGCATAAAACTATGCTAAATGTCAAACACATATTCCTTTCTTTAGCGGAAAATCCAGCTCAGCCTTGAATGTGAATGCGCAGCTGCCGTCTGTGATACTTGGGTTCCTTTGTTTGGCACAGCCTAACACATTTTGCTTCTCACCTTAATTTAATCAGCAGGAAATCTGTTAGATTTTAAAAGCCCAATTAATTTCTAACCCAATTACCTATGCCCTGATGGGCTGCTATCCCTGTTTTATGAAATCACTGAGGTGAGAAGCGAGTCAGAGGACTACGCCATGGCCCATGAGTGAAAGAGAGGGCACAGATGGGGTAAGGAGAAAAGAGGAGGACTGCACCTGAACTGGAGTGGAGAGGATCAAGCCAAATAACACCACAGTAAGGGAGCCCTAAAATGTAGTGCCCCTGCCAGTCCCCCTGATTTGCACAGGAAACACATGCTGTCAAGTTTACTCTTGGGAATTGGGCACTATGATAGTTTCTTTCTAAATCTGACTGTTTTAGGCACATTCCATGCAACTAAAAATACCTAGTGCCAGAAGTGTGTCAGTCTGTTTATCTTTCTGCCTGCTTGTTTACCCATCCATCTGCATTTGGGAAACTGTGGAGCCTGGCATATGTGTGTCCAAGGATCAGAGCTAAGCAATGCGGCAAGTGGGGAGCCCAAACAGGATTAGCTCTTAGATGAAGAGACAGAGAAGTATGTTGCCCACCTAGTGCCCCGTTCCCATAATATACACACTAACAGGTTCACACCTCCCTCTCTCTCTCCATCACTGGCTGGTTCTCCTATCAGTCTTACAGATGTCTTTAAGTATTTAAGGATAATTATTGACCCAGATCTCTTCTTTGATTGAAACAAGTGTCTGCTGTTAAAACTTCTTGTTTCGCCATCCGTTAGTTTTGGCCCACGTGCTCCTTGTAGGACATTTCAGCCCAAAACACAGTCATTCTTGCCCTCATCACCTCACATTTAGATTATTAGAATTCAGTTTGCACCTGAATTTAGACATCTGGGTTGAAATGCCTCTAGAGGATCCAAAATATGGCCATCAGTATTCTAGCCTATGCAAACAATTAGATCATTGGACCCTGTCTTTTGATGAACTATCACTGGCTTCCAGTATCTTTTTGAGTCTGCTTTAAAATTTTGGTATTGGCCCACAAGGCCCTCTACACTGGTACTCCCACCTATTTTTCTGCATCAATCACTCACCATATTCGAGGTAGCTCGCTCTGTGTCATTCATGATAATCACTGATCCATCCTCCTAGCAATCCAACCAGACTCAAATAGCAGAAAACTCAAAAGCCACGGCGGACTTATATTTGCAAATCCTGGTAAAAGTAAATGGATGGAAAAGCACCAAAAGTGGTAACACGTTAGCATGTGCCTACCATGTACACTAAGGGGTGCAGAAAGGAGCAGGGCAAGCCTCTTTGGCGCACCCCTTCAGCACGATGCCTCAGAGAGGTATTACTTTAATGAAAGTGATGTCATCAAAAGTCACCAGATGAATGCTGCTCAATGACAACTTCTGTCAAGTTGGCTGATCAATTAAAATGTACTGTGTGACAAGTCACTAATCCATGAAAGTCTCAGAGAAGGAGAAATTTCACTTACCGTTAATTTCCTTTCCTGGAATACTGCTAGACCAGTCCAGACAAACGGGTTGTGTCCCCCTGCCAGCAGATCTTGGAGACAGAGAATTCTACCAGAGCTCTGATAGGCTGGACTCTGGTGATATGGTCCTACCCCTAGGGGTCTCCCTCAGTATTGTCTGTAAAGCGAACCCAAACATATAACGCAACTAAACCATAAGACCACACATAGTGGACGTTTAATTCAACTATGTACAAGGGAGCTGAAAGTATCCCCAGAACTGAAGGCTGCTAAGACCGATAACGCAGCCATCGGGCCCCCATGGTGAGGCATACTAACAAGGAAGGAACAGAGGACAGCGGCTTCACCGCACTAGCAGCACCGTAACTGACAGCAGGATGGGTCCTGGACTGGTCTAGCAGTATTCCAGGAAAGGAAATTAACGGTAAGTGAAATTTCTCCTTCCAGTTCATACTGCTAGACCAGTCCAGACAAACGGGCAGTACCCAAGCTACCTGCTTTCAAGGGGGGGTCAATGCCAACGACAGCACTGCAGCTCCAAACTGACTCTCCTGCCGAGCGTGAACGTCCAATCTATACTGATGGACAAACATGGACAACGATGACCAAGTCACCGCCCGGCAAATGTCGAGAGGGGCTACTTGAGACCGCTCAGCCCAAGACGAAGCCTGAGCCCGAGTGGAGTGAGCTCGGAGCCCTGCTGGAACCTGCTTGCCTTGCAGTATATAAGCTGCCTCAATAGCTCCTCGCAACCATCTAGAAATGGTGGATTTGGAGGCTGCAGACCCCCGTTGAGGGTCCGCAAACAGGACAAAAAGATGATCGGTCTTACGGAAGGCGTTCGTGATCTTAAGATACCGATAAAGCACTCTCTTCAGGTCCACAGCACGCGATTGACGAAGGTGACCGGAACACTGCTCTCTTTCAAAGGTAGGCAAGAAAAGAGGCTGGTTGACATGAAACGGGGTAAGCACCTTAGGTAAAAAGGATGAAACAGTTCGAAGAGAAACTCCCGCCGAAGAAAACGAGAGATAGGGGTCTCGACAAGAGAGAGCCTGAAGTTCGGAAATCCGACGTGCCGAGGTTATGGCCACTAGGAAAACTGTCTTTAGCATTAAATCCTTAAGGGAACATGCCTTCAGGGACTCAAAGGGATGAGCAACAAGGGCACGGAGAATGAGAGCGAGATCCCAAGAAGGAACTAAAGGACGTATCGGGGGCTGTAATGTCTGAACCCCTTTAAGAAAACGCGAAACGTCCACATGTGAGGCGAGAGAACGCCCCGCTATCGGCCCTCGAAAACAAGTTAGCATGGCAACCTGCACGCGCAAGGCCCTGAGCGCCAGACCCTTATCTAGACCGGCCTGCAGAAAGGAAAGAATATCCGGGATGTTGCAACGCCAGGGCGAGATGTGACGTGGCGAACACCAAGTGTCAAAGAGACGCCACACACAAGCGTAAGCCAGCGACGTCTAAGACCGCCGTGCCTTAAGCATTGTCGCCATCACACTCGACGAATATCCCTTCTGAACTAACCTGCGGTGTTCAAGAGCCAGGCCGTAAGCGAGTAAAGAGCTGGGTTTCCCATTTCCACCGGCCCTTGGAGCAGGAGCCCTGGGAACACCCTCAGGCATAGAGGAGACGGCCGAGACAGCCGGACGAGATGCGCATACCACGGTCTGCGAGGCCAATCCGGTGCCACCAGGATCACCAGGCCGCGATGCTCCCTGACTCTTTGGAGAATCTTGCCGATCATGGACCAGGGAGGAAAGACATACAGAAGGAGATGGGTTGGCCACCCTTGAGACAAAGCATCTGTCCCGTGCGACCCATTGTCTCTCCAACGGCTGAAGTAGATCGGTGCCTTGGTATTCTGCGCCGTAGCCATGAGATCCATTGCCGGTAGACCCCATCATCGAACAATGGACTGAAAGGATTCTGACGCCAGAACCCACTCCCCTGGATCCAGAGCATGTCGGCTGAGGAAATTGGCTTTTACATTGTCTACCCCCGCGATGTGTTGCGCCGAGATCGCCTGCAGATGCCTCTCCGCCCATGGAAGGAGAAGACCCATTTCCTTCGTTACACCTGGAAATTTTGTGCCCCCTTGGTGGTTGAGGTATGTCACTGTCGTAGCGTTGTCGGACAGAATTCGAACCGCCTGACGCCGCAGAAGAGGCTGAAACGTTCGCAAGGCTAAGCGCACTGCTTGCATCTCAAGGCAATTGATGGACCACCGGGCCTCCCGAGGAGACCAAATCCCCTACGTTGAGTGCGAGCCACAATGCGCTCCCCAACCGGAGAGACTGGCGTCTGTCGTTACCAACACCCAGCGCGGAGTCACCAAGGGAACCCCTCAAAGGAGACGAGACTGCGGGGCCGGAGCCACCAACGGAGGCAAAGTCTCACTGCCGGTAGTAGAGGCAACCGAACTTGATAATCCTCTGGACACCATGCTCGAGGCGAGACCTGTGCTAGGAGACTGCGAACTTGAGAAGTTAACTTGAGGAATCGAGGCATTGACAAAAAGACCCAACCTAAGGCTGTATCAAATCAAGCCCCCAAAAAAATTCGATCTCCTGGGACGGCTGAAGACAACTCTTGTTGTGGTTGATTACCCAAAAATTTTTAAAAAGGTCTCTATCAAGAGTGAACTACAATCACACAAGAACAAAAATACCGGGCACTGTATAACAACAGAGATCTGTTATTGACATCAAAAGAAAAATCGGGCATGATGACTGATGGTCAGAAAGTCAATTTAATAACTACTTATTCACCCATTAGCACGAAGATCAAAAAGATTTTGAAAAAACATGAACCAATTTTAGAAGTAGTACCAGGGCTGAAAGATAAAACTATATGATGTGTTTGGAAGAAAAGTAAGAGTTTGAAGGAATACTTGTCTCCGACAGTATTACGACCATTGAATTGGGTTCCTGAGAGTATGAAATTAGGACGACATGAAAAATGTGGCCATTGCAGTGTGTGCTCAGTTACATTGGAAATTTCGGAGTTTATACATAAAGGGGAAACTTACCATTTGCGACATTATACCAATTGTGAGTCTACGTCAGTAGTATATATAATTCGATGTCCATGCTCCCTCTTATATATAGGGAAGACTGATCGAGCGTTTAAGATTCGGTTAAAAGAACATCAGAGCAGATTGAGATGCCGACGTATTGAGGCTCCGATCGTACAACATTGTCTTACTTTAGGACATCGTTTAAACATGTTACAATGTTGGTGCATTGAAACAGTACAACAAGGCTCATGAAATAAATCCAAGGAGCAATTGTTACTTTATCGAGAGCAATGGTGGATACATCGTTTGAAATCAGTTCACCCAGAAGGTCTGAATGTAAGCCTCGATTGGCTAGCGTGCATCCAATAAGCCCAAAGAAAATACTGCTGACAAGAAAATTTCCTTTAAATTCAACACGCATGCGCGGCGTTTTTTAAGAGTTCAATAATGAAAAACAGCGGTTAGGATCGGTGAAAGGTAAAGAGCGCCGAAACACTAAATGAAGGTAATAGCATGTTAAAGCATTGATGTCTTGAGTGATGTATTGAAGAAATGATTATAAAACTGATTGAAATATCGTATCTATGGACTTTTGTTTATGTTGCTATAGAACGGTTGATGAAAAATATTGAAGAAAAAGAAACTGGCTGGAAAGTTGTTCCCGAGCAAAATAGTTTGCTGATCCCCTTGATAAACCCACATCGGAGAAACGCCGGAGCGCTTAGATTATTGAGGCGTTCGGGTTTTTCAAACAAGCTGGACAGGGGAACTGAAAAGGACACCATACCACATGAGACAAGTGGCGTGGCGATTGAGATGAATTTTTATGAGAGAGTTATTGATTATTTAAATATTTATGCAACGCAATAAGAAAAGTGAGTTTAAAGATAATATATGCCTAAGGTCATTGATGTGAACGGACACTATGTTGGGCGAGTTTCATTACCCATATAAAAGTGTGTCAAATAAGACCGTTTATCTGAGACCGTTGGCAAAAGAAGAAATATTATTATAAAAAAACAAAAAAATGAAATAAGTACAAAATAGAAAAAATAGAAGAAGTTTAAATTATATTAGAGTGAAATTTTTGTTCTTGTGTGGTTGATTACCCAGCCGAGGCTTTCGAGAAAGGCAACAACCACCGAGACTGTGCTGCAAGCCTCAGGGAGAGAGTCTGCACGAATGAGCCAGACGTCCAGATAAGGATGAACTCTGATGCCGCGGCTGCGTAAGGCCGCAGCTACTACCACCATTACCTTGGAGAAGGTTCAAGGCGCCGAAGCTAGACCGAAGGGCATCGCACGAAATTGGAAATGTTGACCGAGTACCACGAATCGAACGAGTCACTGATGCCCCTCTCGAATGGGAATGTGACGAATGCTTCTGCGAGATTGAGGGAAGCTAGAATTCCCCCTTGCCTACCGCTTGAATAACAGATCGCAGAGTCTCCATTCGAAAGTGTGGTACTCGCAGACTGCAATTGACACCTTTGAGATCCAAGATAGGACGAAAGGAGACTTTTTTTTTTTTTTTGGCACCACGAAATAGACAGAGTAACGGCCTAGTCCTCTTTCCAATGGTGGAATTGGACGAATGGCAGCTAAACGCTGGAGTCTTTGAACGAATCAACATCCGCTGCCCATTGACCCAGCCAGAGCCATCTCCGAGCTACTACCACCGGTGCTACGGAGCGAGCTGACAGCCGCAAGAGATCAGAGAAGGCCTCTGCCAGGAATGCAGCGATGGATTCTAAACGAGCCAACTCGGGATCACCTGGAAGCTGCTGAATCCATCGAACGGAGGTCCGTGCTGCTAGACCTGCGCACACCCCTGCTTGAAGGGAAAAAGCGGACAACGAAAAACCCGTCTTTAGCAGACTCTCAACTTTTTTTGGTCTTGCTGGTCGCAGCATGCCACTCCGCCCTCAACCGGAATTGTGGTATGCTTGGTGACCCCAGTCACTAACGCATCAACTTTCGGGTATGTCAGCCAACGGTCCAAGTCAGAAGGAGACCAAGGGTATAACTGACCAATACCACGTGCCGTATGTAGAGAGGACTCTGGAGAGTCCCACTCTCGAGATACCATATGCTGTAACACGGCTGGAAAGGAAAAAGCTTTGGAAGGCTTACGAATGCCCTGTAAAATGGGATCCGGCTGCAACAGGGTTTGAGAACTCTGAGGATCAGGTGTGTCGACTAGGCGTAGCGACTCCATCACCTGTGTGATTAGGGCCGGCAACTCCTCTTTCCAAAAATGTCTGATATCTTGAGAGCCCTCGTGAACTGTCAGCGAAGAATCAGACGGAGAATATTCCCCATCTTCTTTCTCCAATGAGTCAGGGCTCACCTCCGACGATTTAAAGTCTTCTGGAATATCCGTAGTGTCCCGCAAGCCACATGCAACGTTCCTGGAAGGACGTACTGCTTTAAGGTCTGAAGACTTGCGGGACCGCTTGCGAGACCCCACCATATCCTTGTGTGCTACCGGGCGGGTGCTGAAGGTATACCAAAAGACTCAGAACGCCACAGGTGCCATGCCTGGCGGAAGAGCTTCAGGAACTCACTGTCAGCCAAGGCTGCCGTGGCTTCCAGCGGCTGTGGAAGCAAAATGGAAGCTGACTGAATCCTTTCTGCAGGAAGATCCTGCTGCAGGGGCTCTAAGGAGGGAGGAGTTAAGGCGCTGATGTCCCTAGCTGGCAGCGCAGTGGGAATGGAGGAAGAAGATTCTCCTGGATGCAGCATGTAGGTGGAACACAAGCAATCTATTAACTGCTTTTTCTTATTATTACATATAATACAGCTGTGCAGAGAAACAGGCATTGCAGAGGCTTAAACTCTTTTTTTTTTTTGCAAACAAAAATCAAGGTAGACTTAGGGAAACAGAAGACTCTTCAAAGAAAAGGGATTTTGAAACTCCCTGTGCCTTCACAGCATGTTTAAATGTTTTGAAATGGCTGCCCAGAGCTGCTCCCTCAAAAAAAAAACACTGAAGAGAAATTCCTCCTGATTTTCAAAATGGCCACCAGCACAGAAAAAAACGGCAAAATAAAAGTTTCCTAAGCTCTAAAAACCTTAAAAATGCAGTGAAATCGCTGGGGAAGAGGCAAGGAGTGCTGCTAGCAACTTAAAAATCAAATCCTGACAAACCCTGAATCACCAGAAATGGAGGGGAGAAGGAAACTGTCAGTTATTCACTGTGCTGGTACAGAGGAGCTGAGTTCCCATGGAGAAGAGAAACTTTCAAAGTCAGTGTAAGGTAATTACAGTGACTGAAAGGTAGAGAAATTAGAGTTTGATCCCTCTGCAGCCACTTAGACCCTCATGGCAGGGGCTGGAAGGTGTTTCTGGAAAGAAGGGGAGCTGCACAGACAGTGAAATCAGAAGCTCAAACCCTGTTGTATTGCTGATTACAGAAAATACAGCTGTTAAGGAGGGAAGCCTGGGAAACCCAGAGAAACACCTCTTGTGTGCTCTGGGTGCATCCAGGAAATAAAAATGAAGAAAATAGGAACTTCAAAACCCAGTTGAACAGACCCTGATGAAAGCGGAAGTGAAGGAATCAGGTCAGAGACAGCCGGTCCCGATGCAGTTGAAATAAACCCAGGGCAGCTGAGGCAAGTAAGAAAAACAGTTTACTTACAGTTTCTCTCAGAAATTGATACCTGATCCTCCTGCTGTCTAAGCTCTCGTGGCAAAGACTCAGCGCTGCTTAAAGAAAATCAGGAGCTCTACTGAAGCCAGGCCCAGGAGCTCCACAAGTTTATCTGGGGAATCAAGTTGCTGGGAAACCCAGAGTAGCACCTCTTGTGTACTCTGGGTGCATCCAGGAGCCTCAAGATACAGAGAAACCTGATTTTAGGGAGGCCTTCGTCCAGCTAACAAGCCCTCATGGCCAGATGCTGGGGATTCTTCCTGTCAGCGAGCTCTACTGTGTCAGAAACAGGAGCTCAGCTGCAAACACCCTGGTGCACAGTGAAACTATACTGGCAGCAACAGGCAAGTGGAAATATCAGTCCCCAAAGGGATTCTAAATAATTTTAAAGATTTTGAGGGAAAAACAACAAAAGCAACCAGATCTGCTGGAGACAGAGAAATACTGAGGGAGATTGTGGGGTAGGACCATATCACCCTAGGGGTAGGACCATATCACCAGAGTCCAGCCTATCAGAGCTCTGGTAGAATTCTCTGTCTCCAAGATCTGCTGGCAGGGGGACACAACCTGTTTGTCTGGACTGGTCTAGCAGTATGAACTGGAAGCACAGATGCTATCGGGATTATTTATCTGGACAGTTTTATGTTATATTTATTAAAAATTTGATATACCACCTGTTTGAAACAGCAAAGCAGTTTACAAATAGTAATAAAATTAAGTTAAAAAAACAGAGTGGAAAAGAACTACAGTACACTTCAGACAGGAAAGCCATCCACACAGACAAAGTGGAGACAGAAAGTGGGAAAGAGTCACATGGAGTCAGAGGGGATGGAAAAAGCAAGTCGACACAGATGGGTCTTTAGGGAGGACCTCAACTGGGGGCATGATGGCAGAAGCGACATTCAGGTGGTAAGTCGTTCCAGAGTTTGTGGGCCAGAAAGTAAAATGCAGTGTCGAGTGGATTTTAGCCAAGCCTGAGAAGCAGAGGGAAGATGGAGGCGATTACTATGGAGGGACCACAAAACCCGGAGAGGAGTGTGGAGAAGCATAAGGGAAGCAAGGTAGGAAGGGAGACCAGAATGGAGGATCCTATGTGTCAAAATCATAACTTTGTATTGAATAGATGGTGCACCAGAAGTGAATAGATGGCAGCCAGTGGTGGTTTGTCTAGATAAAGGTTTTTGAATGATTGACCCCTAAGTATGTATCTGAAGTAGTGGAGAATGAAATGACTTTCCAAAGATCGCAAGGAGCAAGAGTGGGATTTGAACCCTGGTTTTTGTGTTTCTTTGTGCAGTGCTGTAACCCCTGGATGACTTCTGCTCCACTCCAAATCTACTACTATTACTACTATTAATCATTTATATAGTGCCACAAGGCATATGCAGCGCTGTGCAAATACATATAGAAGACAGTCCCTGCTCGTAGAGCTTACAATCTAGTTAAGACAGACAGCACAAGAGAAATAAGGGTTCAATAGGGGGAGGAGACACAAGGGGAGCAAGAGATTAGGATCCAAAAGTGGCCTCAAAGATGTAGGGCGGCATTTCCGAAGACATTTACATGGGTAACTACCCTTACATCGGGGCATGTTAGGAGCGTTCCGGGGTGGACCAGGGGCGGAGGAAAGGGCTAAATGGGTAGCACAGATTTTCGATGCTATCCGCTTAGCCTTCTGCGCCTGAAAGATAGATGAGGTTTTTCCTCACCTATCTTTCAGGTGCAGGGACTAGGCGGGTAGCATTGAACATTGGTGCTACCCAGCTACGGTAGCTCCTGCAGCGTCTGGGTTGTGCGGCGAGACCCGGATTTTCAGTGCGGGGGCCGCATATGTCCCAGGCATTGAAAATCCGGGTTAGAGGAACGGCGGGATGCGGCGCATAGCACCGCCCAAATGAAAATCAAGCCCGTAATCCTTTAGTATGGATTTCAAGAAAGAGAGAGATAAGACTTGATGTAAAGATAGAGGAAGTTTGTTGTAGGCATAAGGAGCAGCAAAGTGAAAAGATGAAAATCTTGAGTTGGCAGTAGAAGCAAAGGGCAAAGAGAGAAGAAAGCCAGAGGAGGAGCGGCGTTCACGAGGAGGGGTGTAGGGAGAGAGGACAGAGGAGGAGCGGCGTTCACGAGGAGGGGTGTAGGGAGAGAGGACAGAGGAGGAGCGGCGTTCACGAGGAGGGGTGTAGGGAGAGAGGACAGAGGAAACCTTTGGCATTTACTTGAGACATAATAACTATGTTACTACGATGCCCTCAGAAATGTAAGGAGATGGTTATGGTTTATGGTTATGGTATAGGCACTTGATATACCGCCCTTTACTTGCACATCAGAGCGGTTTACATCTATGTATATACTAACAGGTACTTTTTTATTCCCTTGTCCCTGAAGGGCTCACAATCTAAGTGTACCTGAGGCAATGGAGGGTTAAGTGGGTTGCCCAAGGCCACAAGGAGTAGTCATGGGACTAGAGACCCCAGTCCCTCTGGCCTGAAAGCTTATGGAGCAAAGCCATGAGACCCCAGCTGTACCCAAGCAAAGCTCCTAGATACAAAATTATTTCAACAGGGACGTGCAACTTGATTGAACTGGAAATGGCTGCAGCTTTACTCATCCCATCTAATCTTAGCACAATTAAATGCATCTCTCCGAGGTGCCTTATTTCCATTTTCCAACTCAGTCCATTAGTCAAAAGAATGGTACAGATATGATTAATGTAAATGTGCTTTATAACAGTGTGTTTCAAAAATCTATGGCAGAACTGATTAGGCCAGCATGGAAGCAAATCACGCTTGTGTGTGTGTGTGCGTGCGTGTGTGCCCATGTGCGTATTTTTTTAAATGCATTAATGCCAGTAGTTTGCTTTGCTAAATCTAATGAACAGGGGAGGCTGCTTGTTCTCTAGGGTGTATGTTTTTAGGGCTGTGCTGTGAAGGAATTAGCAGAAATCCACATGGCAACTAACTGATAATTAATGAGACTTGCTCATATAATTTAAAGTTGGCATAAAGTCAAAGCTGACTTTTACAACTCGCAATTGTTTTTTATTGTTCTGGTAATAGCATGCCCATTTATGCACTCCTCTCCTGCTTGCAACCCCCCCCCCCCTCCACCTCCACACACACATTATACTTTTTAAAAGGTTCTGCATGAGATGAGCTTTTGCTAGAATGACTTTGCTTGGTACCTTGAATAACTGCAATATTTAAGTATTAATGTCCTATAGCCTTTGCATTTTCTATCAAATGCCTCCCTTGAGTTTAACCTAAGTTAAAGTATTTGCCTGCAATATATTGCCTGCCCGAATAGGATTATAGCTGTTATTTATGCTTTGTGATTGATTTTATGTTTATTGAGACAGAAGCACCAGCCTAAATGATTTTTATAGCTAAAAATGGCTACGGAAGTTGTGATTTAAAAGAGAATCCATTCTTAATAACTGCACACGTGAATCGAGGCACTCAGGAACATCAGCACACAAGGGAGGTCTTTCATAAAGTCATTCTCATGCATTTGCGGCCACATTGCCCGGAAATTACCTCTAATAAAATACCGCCTGGCATAAAAGTATGTGCTTTGACATGAAGCTATGCACTTTACCAGGGGTATAACTGGGGGGTGTGGCCTGGGAGGAGCATAGGCAGAGTTTTCCGATATATGCGCAGATTATAAAATAACTAATTTACACGCTTATGTACATAACATACATGTGAACATTTCTACGTGCCTACATGCCAGGTGCATTCCCTGCAACATACACCAGTATTTCATGGGACCCTCTTATGAAATGACCTTCCATGTGACCTTGTCAAGTGTCTGTCCATTAGATGGATCCACATCAGATGATGGAAGGGCGTTGTACAGATCCAAAGGCAGTGTACAGAACAGGTATCAAATGGATACAATGGTGATGAAATGAGGCCCATAGAACATTTGTTGATTCCGATGAAACGCAGCCCATAGAGCATTTGCGGTTTCCTGGAGTAGTCATCTCTATGGAAGGCTAGGGCTTGCAAATCATATGCCCAGTATTGGAAAATCATATGATCATGGCAGTAGAGCAAAGATGAACTTTAAGTGGCCTATGAACCTTAAATCATTCTAAAACATTTTTAGTATGCAAAGTATTAAATGCTTAACATATAATAATAATCATCATCATCAGAATTATAACATAAAAGCATCAATTAATAGGGGTGCACAGCTCAAGAATTGTCATTTTGTTTTTGTCTTTTATGGGATTTTTTTGTTTTGTTCCTATTTTTTTTAATTGGACCAAGAATAGTGGGTCATTAATAGTATGCACCATCGCTCAATAGTGCACGTGTGCTTCAATAGTGCTCCAATTCTTTGTCCTATTGGGTAACAGGGTGCACTATTGCACAGTACTGCACAGTATTGACAACAAAGGAAGAAAAACAAAATTTCATGTGTTTTTCTGTCCTTTTGGATTAAAAACATGATACAACATGGGAAAACAACAATAAACTCAAAATACTTCCCAAAATGAATGCACTTCTCTATCACTTAACAGGTAATATACTGAACCATTTGGAGATATTTCCCTGTGATATACTGAACTTTAGCTTCCATTTCTTGTACATGGTATTAGCATATGGATGAGAACAAAAAAGTGTAGAATCTAGGTGGACAGTATACCAAATAGCTCAGATACCCTAAAATGAGTTTGCAAACATCTCCTTTCCTCATGACGCCAACAACTTGCATCAAAACTCTGTCAAAAGTAAGCCCAGCATATAAAATGTCTTTTATCAATGCTCAGGGCAGAACTGAGAGAGCCACTGGATCCTAACAGAGAAGGGAGTTGCAGAGGAGCACAGCAAAGTGTGAATGTGTGTTTCTATGTCTGAAAGAAGAGCGTGAGAGCTCAGATCTAACGTGAGGAAGTGAGTGAGGAAGTAATCTGGCTACCGTGTCTCAGAAGGGCGCCATCATCTGACCTTGTCCCGTTGTCTGAGCACCCTGTAGTGCAGCGTCAGCAATGACTGGATGATATAGCCGGCCAGGGTGTAAAAGCTGAAAGAAAAGCGCCGTGCATTCAAATCACACCAATTGGCGAGCTCAAAGAAGCTTTTAGGAATCCTACCACTGTTCAGACTGTGGTCTTCGGATGTTGTACAAATTCAGTAACAGAAAAAAGAAAGAACTATCTCAAAACATAGAAATTATATGTTTCTATGCACTGTCTGTACATTATATATTTACGTAGATCACAGCAGAGGCACTAAGAATAGTTTAGACAATTTCTCATCTGATTATTTTTTGAACATTGTCCTGGATCAGACCTTCGTGCCAAAATGCGACCATGCCAGGACCTCATTTGTAAGTCTGGATACAGTTCCTCATGTTTCTGTGTTTATTTTGTTGACTTTGCATCTTATTACTTGTAAGTATATGAACTTTGAGGCAACGTTCTTTACCGGACAGATGAGGGACAAGTTTCGGAGGGCTTATATAGCTGCATTATTCCATTTTAATGTGAGTAGATCCTTTGGAAAATTGTCCTATTAGTTAATAGTGCACTCTTTTTTTGTTCACTTTAAGGCAGGGGTTCGCAACCCAGTCCTCAGGACACACCAAGACACTCGGGTTTTCAGGATAACTACAATGAATATGCATGAGAGAGATTTGCATGCACTGCTTCCATTGTATGCAAATCTCTCTCATGCATATTCATTGTGGTTATCCTGAATACCTGACTTGCTAGGTTGTCCCAAGGATTGGGTTGAGAACCCCTGTATTAAGGAGCTAATTTTATAAGAGGTCGCCTTTGCTGAGAGGGATAAACTTGCAGAAATAGCCGCTAGATTAAGCCCAGATTTAGTCATAGGCAACATGGACAATCGCCTAAGGCACCAAATATCCAGGCAAAAGAGAAGTCTCCTTCTGCTTATTTTAGGATCATGTGCATGTGTTGCTTCAAAGGGGCTTAGCTGTGGCACTGTGGTCTTCCTCTGTTGCTCTTCTGACTCTCCAAACTTTGGAATCTCTGACAAACCCTCTGACAACCGCTCCCTGGGATCTGCTGCCGGAGCACCTATGTGTGCAAATGGCCTCTTCTAAAATCCCAGCGTAAAAGTGAGCACTTTGACATGATGGCATGTATTTTGTTGGTAGGTGTGCACAGGGGCAGTGTTTGAGCAGACTGTTGGCAGCATGCACAAATACTCAGTAGATTATAAAATACCATAATTTAGACGCAGACTTAGAAATGGTAGATGTGGACGTTTACACTAGCTCCAGGGCTAGTCCACACCTGCAATATAGGTGTGAGATCTGCCACTTAAACTAGCATTTTAAAAAGACATGCCTGTATAGAATTGTCTTAAGCTAGGAGCCCCCCCCCCCCTTTTATAAAATTATCCTCATAAAGTACATGAGAACATGGCCATTTTAGAAAATGTTTATGTAGTTCGCGATTCTGCCCCAGAGCAAGCCAACATGAGGGGCACAGAAAGTGAGGTTACTTACCATAATGGGGGTTCTCCGTGGACAAGCAGGCCGAATCAGCCATAGCCAGATGACTTCCGAGTGGGGATGTGGAGGGTGTCTTGCAGTTAGCATGTGTAGTGACTCTTCCCCTTCATGTCCCAGGAAATGCAGAGACAGGATGAGATTATTTTATTTATTTATTTAACTTCTTTTATATACTGCACTATTACTTATCAGTGCGGTGTACATTGAACAGAACAATATACTGTGTGGACGAGCCACGTAGTGTTTACATTGAACAGGGATTAAAACTTGGATTTAAAAAGGGGCAACATTTCTACAGCTTATTTACAATGCTGTCCATGTTTTCAGGCTATATTCTATTCAGAGCTGATCATTTTGGGTTGGCTATTCCTTTTCTTGCTGGGTATGTTGTTGGGAGGCTCTGAATGTTTGATGTGAGTGCTCGTTGGTCGGTTTCTATAGCCAGTTTCAGGGTAGTGTCTTATGAAGAGATGATGTTTTAGAGCCTTCCTGAATTGAGTTAGGCTAGTGATGACTCGCATGTCTGTAAGGAGGGCATTCCAGGCTCTGGGTGCGTATATCATGAAGGCTCTATCGGATGATGCCTTTGTGCACTTTGTCATTTATTTATTTATTTTATTTATTCAGCTGTATTTATATACCGCTTTTCACCGGGTCAAAGCGGTGTTACATAGGGGTGGGGGAATTAAGTACAAGGGTAGGGCCATCACCGGGGAGGCAACATTGATGATTTTGACATAAGAAAGACTTTGGACATAGGACAGACGTTGGACATAGACAGGTTAGTGTAGCTTTAAGTTAGAGGTTCATTGTGGGTGAGATCAGAGGTTTGTGGGTTTTTCGGTGGGGTTCGAGTTGAAGTATTCCTGGAAAAGGATGGTTTTTAGCTGTTTTCTGAAAGATAGTAGGTCGGCATTGTTTCTGAGATAGCTCGGTAGAGAGTTTCATAAGGATGGAGCATAAAGTTCAAAGGCTCGATTGCAGGTCCATTGCGAGCATTTGGTTCTTTTGTGAGGGATGGTGAGGAAAATGCTGGAGGTTTGTCTAGTAGATCTGCTGTGGGCTGGATGAGCCAGTAGGGTGCGAAGTTGGGTGTCCTGTGTTTGATGGATAGCTTTGTGGGTGAGTAGGATGGCTTTGTATTTTGTCCGTGCTTCGAGGGGGAGAATGTGAAGTTCTTTCAGAATTGGGGTGATATGGTCAGTTTTCTTCGCCCTCTGAATGATTCTCGCAGTGGTGTTTAATGCAGTTCGGAGGGGGTTGGTGTGTGTGGCTGGAAGGCCATGGTAGATTATGTTGCAGTAGTCCAGATGTGGGAGTGTCATGGCTTGCATCACTGTTCGGAAGTCTTGATGTTCAAGGAGGGGTCTGAGACGTTGCACTGTTCTTGCTTTGTGAAATATAGTTCCGGAGGTTTTAGTGATCTGTTGCTTTAAGGTGAGGGCTTGGCCAATAATAATGCCCAGGTATCTTATATGTGGTTGTATTTGAATGCTTGTAGTTCCAATGATGAGGTGTGTGGGTGGTATGAAGTCTGGGTCCTTTGTCACTATGAGGGCTTCAGTTTTCTTTATGTTGATGGATAGGTTGTTTGTTTGTAACCAGTTAGAGACTGCGGTGAAGTCTTTCGGGATAGTCAGGGTATTCACCATTGAGGATCTTCTGGTTCTGTTTGGATGTATAATGTGGATCATCTCGTTGATGGATGTAGGTGGGTGATTGTTTAGGGCTTTAAAGGTCAAGACTAAGATCTTGTAGAGAAGTCTAGCCTGAATGGGTAGCCAGTGAAGATTCATCAAAATTGGTGTGATGCGTTCCGTTCTTGCTGCCCCAATAAGGACTCTTGCTGCTGTGTTCATCGCAAGTTGGAGTGGGTATAGCGTTGCCTGCGGGAGCCCATATAGTATAACATTGGCATAATCAAAGTGTGTGAGAACCAAGGCCTGGAAGATTGTTCGGAAATCGCAGGGATCAAGAAGTGCTCTAAGATGCCAAAGTGTCCGTATTTTGTAATATATTGTTTTTACTATGTTTTTTTATGTGTATTTTCATGTCCAACCTTTGGTCCAGCGTGACACCAAGGTATCGAATTATGGATTTAGTTGTCAACTCTGCATTCTTAACTTTTAGTGAGGGTGGGGGAGTGAATTCTTGGCTCCTCGAGATGAAGAGTACATCCGTCTTGTTGTGGTTAATCCGAAGGTTTTTCGTGTGGATCCAGTCTGCGACTGCATCAAAACATCTTGTTAGCGGAGCAAAATCTGGCTGGTCAATTACAAATGGCATGTATAAGAGAATATCGTCTGCGTAAACTAGACAGTGGACATTAAATTATCGTATCAGAGCACAGATGGGCTGCATGTAAATATTAAACATTAATGCCGATAGTGATGATCCTTGTGGCACACCTTGTTTTTGTAAGAAAGGTTCAGAGGTTGTGGTGCTGGTCCTCACGTGTTGCCATCTGTTGGATATGATTATGTGGTGCCCACACATTACAAACTGCACACAGAGGCTGATAGTCTTGAACATAGTGCACAATTTTATTAAATTTATCAGCCCAGTGTACAAAGAAGATTTATTTTTTGATAACCAACAACGTAATGATCAACAGATTGGTTGTGGTATGTCCCTTCAGGTAACTGGGTTGTTTTTTTTGGCCCGGAGCTCGGTTATGCTTGCCACTTGTAAGACCACTCAACTGAAGGGGACGGCTGTGTGGAGTGGGCAATCAAAACAGTGCATTTGGTGAAGGTGTGGATGGAGGCCCACGTGGCCACATTGCAGATGTCCACGGGTGACAGAGCATGGAGATGGACCAGGGTGGTTACCATTGCCCTAGGTTGGTGAGCTTGTACTCTGCCTGCTGGGCATAGGTTGGCCTGTATGTAGTAAAACACTATGCAGTCTGATGGCGCTGAGAATTTCTTTTGGTTCGATGGTCTGTTTTATAAACAGACAAAAGGGGTGGCCATGGGATCATCAATGGTGCCAGATATAGCCAACCTATTCATAGCCAAATTTGAGTCCAATTTTTTGACCAACCATGCATTCAAGAACTACATCAAGTTACGGCAACATTATATCGATGACGTGTTCTTATCTGGGAGGGCGATCAGTCTAGTTTCTCATAGTGGATTAACACCTTGGACATGAATCTCCAATTTCAAGCACAATTCAATAAGAAGGAGATCACATACCTAGACATCAGGATTATCAAGGCTGATCATGGTCGTAAGACTAACCTATACTGCAGACCTATGGATTGTAACCACTTCTTACACAACCAGAGTTTTGACAATAGCGCCTTGAAGAACAAGCTTCCCATAAGTCAGCACTTGTTCAGATCAATGTGACTTTGAAAGGAGTACCCGTGAACTCTGTGTTAGATTCATTGATAAAGGTTACCCAAACAAATATATTAAACAGGCCCATGGTAGGGCCAAGAGCACTGAGCAGTCTTAACTACTTAAGAAGAAAGAGAAGACACTAAATGAAAGAATGATTTGCCCAATGTTGTTTTCTACACATTCAAGGCAAATCTCGAACATCATCAGACAGGAATCATTCAAACTAGTCCTACATTTGCATCCCAAAGTTTGACAATTGCATATAGAAGAAATCCTAATTTGTCCAACCTTCTGGTTCCCTCAACTTTGCCAGTTCCCACTTTTAAAACTAAAACAATGGGACATTTTAAGTGCGGTTCTTGTTCTGTTTGTGGGCATGTCATTACTACAAAGGATGCATTTATACACCCAAAGACTGTCGTGAAGTGCACGGTTCAGAACCGATGGAAACAGAGGTTTCTGTGGAAAATGAAACCAAAGATGTCAGTACTGAGTCAAGCATGGAGGGTTGGCATGGAAACCATAAACAAACCTCGTCACAGAGGGCTAGGGAACGCCCATCCCCTGAGCTAGCTCCTACCTCATCAGGGAACTGTGAACACCTGGGGGGAGGTGTGGCTCAATACAACGGGGGAAGGAAGCTAGATAAAAACCCTCTAGTAAAATATATGAGGGAGACAGACACAGACACGGGAAAAGATACGAGCAGAGACAAGGGGAGAGTCTCAGATGGAAGCTCAGTCTCCGACACAGAGAGAGACACAGCAAGCGTGGGGAAAGGTAAAAGAAATCCCAATCCTAGTTGGAGATACTCTTCAAAGGACAAGAGCTGTGTAGGACATTCAGGTCCAGGACACAGGGAGCAGTGCTTAAACGTAGGAGGCACAGAGGATTTCTATTGCTCAGGAAGCAAGGACATTTATGCTGAAAAGCAGAAAAGACAGCCACGCTGGGTTCACAAAAGGCAGACTCCAGGTAAAGTCAATTTCCCTGATTATAAATATATATCAGAAGGGGGAGAGGAGTTTTGTTTTCCGTGTGGTAGCCAAGGGAGAATCCTGAGAGGAAGTAGTGTTAAAAGCAAAGGAAGAATTCCATGTTATAAAGCTGAAGAGGGAAACGTATTACCCTTTAACTACAGAGAGCTGTTTGCACCTGAGAGCAAGCATTTAGACTCACCAAGCAGGTTGGGGGAAGGAAACCCTGTGAGTGAAAGAGAACAGTTTGCCTGGCAAAGAGAAGAACCTGTTCTAAAAGGTTTCCAGGAAGAAACTGACTGTATGCACTGGGACCCATATCAACCTCCTGAGTCAGAATATATGATGGACTGTTCTTATATGGTGGCGGATAATGTGCAGTCTCTGTGCTGAATATATTGGCTTTTACTAAGGAGAAAGAAACAGCCAAAAGAAACATTTTGGAAGGAACTGTTTATTGTTTTGGTTTTGTATAACAGCTGAAAGTAAGCAATATTTTTGTTATCACTGGAAGTATAATTTCGTTGTAAATAGTCCTTATTCTTGGTCTTCAACATCTAACCCCGGGGAGGGGAAATAAATCCTAATTTCCTTAAACCACTCGTGCACAACGTGTACTCATTTCATGGTTGGTGGACTACATTACCCAGGAGGCCTTTCTACACCTCCATTTTAAGTTTTACCACCCAAGAAACACAACTACCCACTTGCCCTACCTATGCTAATTACCTCTGGGAGGGTGAGTGGTGACATATCTGGCGTAGTTTTTTGGATGCTTGACCTTGAAGGAAGGACAACAGAAGATTACAGCACCAGGACTCCGGCACAAGCAAGTGGGCTACCAGAAGGCTGCAGGAAAGACAAAGACAAGACACAGCTTCTTTTCCTGAACGCAGACCTCTACACGAAGCCTCAGGTAATAGCACCTGGGCATAAGTGAGGGAGGATACCAGGAAAAGAGGGGCGCTGTGGGGTTGAGAGAAAAAAAAAAAAAAAAAAAAAAAAAAAAAAACCTGAAAAAGGGAGCCGCACTTGGGTTTTTTTTTTCTGTCTTTCATTGCAGGTGCTGACGAGAGATGGAGGCCCAGGACGTAATAGCGTGGATGCGGAAGCAGTGGGACCTACAAATGGAACTTTCTAAGCGCATCCAGGAGGAGAATGCCGCGCTCCAGAGAGAGCAGCAGAAGCCGTTGCTGGACGCTGTAGCAGCACTTCTACAGGAACGCCAAGGACCCCGGACGGACAATCCTTTGGTTATGCCAGGACCCCCAATGCACGCAAGTCATACATTTTCTTTAGGACAATTGAGTCCAACGGACAATATTGATGACTTTATAGATGCATTTGAGCGTATTGGACAGGCGTTAAAATGGCCTGATAGTCAGTGGGCTACGCGCTTTGCAGTTTCGCTAACAGGTGAAGCCCTGTCAGCCTACAAAGCGATGCCAGCCGCTCTTGCGGATGATTATGCTGAAATAAAAAGGGCGGTAAAGGACAGGTTGGGGCTGACAACCTCACATTATAGGAGGCTTTTCAGGGAGGCTCGCCTGAAGCCTCATGAAACGCCCAAGGCGTTACAACAGCGTCTTAAGAGTCTGGCGTGGAAATGGCTAAATCCAGAAAATAAGACAATGGAAAGTGTATTAGATACAGTTATATTAGAACAGTTTGTACAGGCTGTACCTAAGGAAATGAAGATGTACCTCACCTTGCAAAATTGCAAGACCACTGAGGAAGCAGCTAGTTTGGCGGACCGGTTTTTGGAGGCCCAAATAGCTGACCCCTCAGAGCGCAGCGTATTGCCAGCTGCAGGTTTATATAATGTTAAAAAGGGAAAGGTTCCCTATGATGAAAAATATACTATGGCTAATAGGAATGTTAGAAGTAAGAATGATGAGAGTGTTTATGTGCCCAGAGAGAATGTGTCTACACCCAAGGGTAAATGTTATCTGTGTGGGAAAATGGGGCATTTTAAAAGGGAATGCACTAAGAGGACTGTTCTGATATCTGGGGTGGATGACCCAGTTCAGAGTAAATTTTTATTACACGCACAGGTGGAAGGGGTGGACACCTTGGCCCTGCTTGACTCGGGGGCCGACCAGAGTATGATTTCTCGCACACTCTGGGAGGCCATCGAGCGGCGCTGTTCGACACCCCCGAGACAAGCAGGAAGCCAAGTCAGAGTGAAATGCATACACGGTACGTTTGCATTTTACCCTCGCCGGAATCTCTTGGTAAATGCACTAAAGTTTAAGCAAGTTATGTCATTAGCCATACTTCCTGCATTACCCCAAGACCTTATTTTAGGTAGGGATTGGGTACCCTTTTATGAGGGATTAGTGGAAGGTTTGAACACCCGAACCGGCCTGGTCTCCACTAGATCACAAGCCGGGACCTCAGGGATGGGAGAGACATCAACTGGGGACAGGGGAGAACCTGGGGAAGGATTAGTGCCCCAAGAGGAGGTATCAGGGGAAGAAGAGACAGATATTCTTCCTACCCATGAGGACCTAGTGTATGAACCTAATGCACCAGGGAGAAAGGCCAAGGCAAAGAGGCGCCATGAGAGGCAGTCTAGGTCCCGCGGGCCGAGCGGAGTTGGAGGCGGGTGCAAGCCTACCCTGGGTACCCGCCGAGTTAGTGAATAAATTTCCCTCCTTTCCTGCTGAGCAGCAGGCCGACCCAGCGCTCAAGAGAGCCTTCGAATGGGCCCAGGAGATTAGGCCCACATTACCTAGGTTCTTTATGGACAATGGCGTTCTGTATAGGGAAAGCGTAGACCCTTACTCTGAGGCAGTAAGGAAACAGCTGGTAGTGCCTACGACGTTCAAAGCCACGGTCTTGCGGCTCGCGCACGACCACCCTATAGGGAGCCATAAAGGCATCCAAGGCACCCTAGACCAAATATTAGGTCGCTTTTACTGGCCTGGGGTGTTCAAGGAGACTAAGCAGTATTGCGAGTCGTGTGCTCCATGTCAAAGGGTATCAGCGTTAAGGCCAAAAGCTGTACCCTTGGTGCTTACTCCCACCATAGCCGTACCTATGAGCCGGATAGGCATAGATATGGTAGGACCTATGACACGCACACCCAGGGGTTTTCAGTACCTTCTCGTTATAGTCGACCATGCCACCCGGTTTCCCTGGGCTATTCCCCTAAGGAACACCTCTGCGAGGATTATAGCCCAGGAGCTGGTCAAACTATTCTGCATGGTAGGGTTCCCCAGAGAGGTACTTACAGACCAGGGTAGCAACTTTTTATCCAAGCATCTGTCTACCGTATGGGAGGCTTTTGGGATAAAACACATACGGACTTCGGCTTACCACCCACAGACAAATGGTCTTGTAGAACGTACTAATCAGACCATTAAACAGATGCTGAGGAGAGGGCTGGAAAAAGGGGAGATAGCAGAATGGGATACCTTGCTCCCATTCGTTCTCTATGCATGCCGAGAACGCGTGCAATCTTCATTAAAGGCCTCACCCTATGAGCTTATGTTTGGGAGATCCCCTAGGGGGATATTAGATATATTACAGGAGCAATGGGTGGAACCAGACATTTCTGAAATTGAAATACCTCGGTTTTTAAAGGGTCTAAGGCAGCGTTTAGAGAGAACGGCAAAGGCTGCAATGGAAAATCTGCAAGCAAGTAAGCAGAAGCATAAGCAATACTACGACAGGGGAAAACAACCCCGAACGTTAAATGTGGGGGATAAGGTAATTATCCAGGTGGCAAATCCAGGCCCAAAATTTGAAGCCCATTGGAGGGGACCATGTACGGTCGTAGAGAAAGTAGGGCCCGTTTCCTACAGGATAGAGAACGCAAAGGGTCGTAGGCAGGTATATCACCTGAACCTTTTAAAGCCCTGGAAAGACAGAGTTGCTACTGCCAGTATGGTGTACATGGAACAGCACAGCAGATCCCACACTGGTATTACGTACTGTCCGGAAGGTGCGGCAGTACGTAATATTTTAAGGCGGGGGATATGTCGTGAAGTGCACGGTTCAGAACCGATGGAAACAGAGGTTTCTGTGGAAAATGAAACCAAAGATGTCAGTACTGAGTCAAGCATGGAGGGTTGGCATGGAAACCATAAACAAACCTCGTCACAGAGGGCTAGGGAACGCCCATCCCCTGAGCTAGCTCCTACCTCATCAGGGAACTGTGAACACCTGGGGGGAGGTGTGGCTCAATACAACGGGGGAAGGAAGCTAGATAAAAACCCTCTAGTAAAATATATGAGGGAGACAGACACAGACACGGGAAAAGATACGAGCAGAGACAAGGGGAGAGTCTCAGATGGAAGCTCAGTCTCCGACACAGAGAGAGACACAGCAAGCGTGGGGAAAGGTAAAAGAAATCCCAATCCTAGTTGGAGATACTCTTCAAAGGACAAGAGCTGTGTAGGACATTCAGGTCCAGGACACAGGGAGCAGTGCTTAAACGTAGGAGGCACAGAGGATTTCTATTGCTCAGGAAGCAAGGACATTTATGCTGAAAAGCAGAAAAGACAGCCACGCTGGGTTCACAAAAGGCAGACTCCAGGTAAAGTCAATTTCCCTGATTATAAATATATATCAGAAGGGGGAGAGGAGTTTTGTTTTCCGTGTGGTAGCCAAGGGAGAATCCTGAGAGGAAGTAGTGTTAAAAGCAAAGGAAGAATTCCATGTTATAAAGCTGAAGAGGGAAACGTATTACCCTTTAACTACAGAGAGCTGTTTGCACCTGAGAGCAAGCATTTAGACTCACCAAGCAGGTTGGGGGAAGGAAACCCTGTGAGTGAAAGAGAACAGTTTGCCTGGCAAAGAGAAGAACCTGTTCTAAAAGGTTTCCAGGAAGAAACTGACTGTATGCACTGGGACCCATATCAACCTCCTGAGTCAGAATATATGATGGACTGTTCTTATATGGTGGCGGATAATGTGCAGTCTCTGTGCTGAATATATTGGCTTTTACTAAGGAGAAAGAAACAGCCAAAAGAAACATTTTGGAAGGAACTGTTTATTGTTTTGGTTTTGTATAACAGCTGAAAGTAAGCAATATTTTTGTTATCACTGGAAGTATAATTTCGTTGTAAATAGTCCTTATTCTTGGTCTTCAACATCTAACCCCGGGGAGGGGAAATAAATCCTAATTTCCTTAAACCACTCGTGCACAACGTGTACTCATTTTCATGGTTGGTGGACTACATTACCCAGGAGGCCTTTCTACACCTCCATTTTAAGTTTTACCACCCAAGAAACACAACTACCCACTTGCCCTACCTATGCTAATTACCTCTGGGAGGGTGAGTGGTGACAAGACCCAGTCACAATTTCCACTCATCACTTTTACTAATTATAATTCTGAAAATGTGATTTACATGATCAAATGCCTCTGTGGTCTTCTTTACATTGGGAAAATCCATTGCAACATTAGACACATATCATTGAACATCGCAGTTGCATCAAACGTAGTCTTCAACAGAAACCTCTGGTGAGCCACTGGCTGGAAGCATCCCATGGACTTAAGTTTTTGGTTTTGAGTACATCCCCCTTGGTGTGGTGGTAATGCCAACAAAACACTACTTTAGCTGGAATAAAGTTTTATTTTCAATATGGATACCTTAAACCCATCTGGTCTTAACCAGAACAAAGATCTAATGGTATTTTTATGAAAAGTCCCCTTCCTGTTGGTGGTCACTGGCTCTACGTTTATCCCATGGTTCCCTACCTTAGTTTTCAGGACTAACAAGGTTGTTTTTATGGAGTACCATGTTCCTACAATTTGACTTCTGAGCATTTAAATTTTTTTTAATAAAACGGTGGTTGTCACAAGGCTTTTTTGTGGGGTCTCACATATTTTATTTATTTTACTTATATATTTTTGCACATATTTATTATTTATTATATTTTGTTTTCATTTTTTATCTTCTTATTTGTATTTATTTTTTATACTATTTTATTATCCTGTCTTCAACCATCTTATCATATTATTATTTCTAAATTGTTATCTTATTACTTTTTACATCACTCACAAATGAGAATGGATTGCATCACAGTTGTTATTACATCACCTTGAGTTGTAAGGCTGGAGTGGTGTTTTTTTTACATTTGGGAGTTTGATTCCAAAATACATAGTTCTTTTTCAACTTCTATTTACTATTTATGCTTTTGTTTTTGAACTCCCTCAGTCAATCAGTTACTACCCCACAGAGCTTACAGGGCCACATGTGCAGCTGTTTTTAGATCTTGGTCATGCTGGGTCAGTTGTGATTTCTCTATTTTATTCCTTTTATGTTTTCAATTTTTTAATATTTTACAGGCCTTTATTGCCCCATTACACCACATTTTTTCATGATCTAAATGTAGCCACTGTCAATTTGAGAAAGTATACAATATGCATGTTTTTATCACTCCTTGTCAGTTGTTTTCTTTTCATCACCCTTCTGCTTTTGTCATTTTTATCATTATTTTTATTTTTACATTTACGGTCTACTGAGTTTTCTTTGGCATTGAATGGTGCAGCTGAATAAATCATTACATCACTTAGGGCGTCATTGTGACTCATTTTAAATGCAGTCAAGCATAACAATAGCGTTTCCTTCTCATCAGCAGTGGTAAATGTGGATTCAGGTACGCGCCTGCCTTCTCCTTTCATAATGTCGGCACTACTTTAGAGTGTCCGTGGTTCCTTTGGTGTTTTTCCAATTAAACCTTTTAGCAATTTCAGCAAATCCAGTCTGTCTTTTCTCCACATTCTGTGTATGAATGCATTATTACTATCCTATCTCACATTGTAGTTCTTTTCTTTCTCCGGCCTTGGCCATTGCGGCATACTTTATGAATTGTAAACCACCCTGGTGTAATCAAAAAAACAAATAAACATAAACATTGTCCCTTGCAATTCTATTCTCCTTGTTTATTATATTTACTGTTTTACTGTTTCAGTTTCTTGCCGTCAGCGCCCCGGTGCTACTGGCATGATATGTTAGATATACTGTAACTCGTTCACACAATACTGTATATGTGTGTACACATACGAGACAAATTGCTTCATTATGGTTTATTCTCTATCCTTTTTGGGTTTGGAATTGGTTTTCCCCTTGTTAGCCGGCATATCTATCTGTCCTTATTCGACCAGTATTTTCCTTCTCGATAGGACTCTCTAAATAAACAATTACTCACGTTGGGTATTGTTTTCACCCCACTGTACTGTAGTTTGGTATTATTCTGGTTCGCACAATTTTTTGGATTATCCTCTTTGACACAGCTTTTCTTCCATACAATTAATTGAGTTCCCTTCTTTTATTCCATCAGTTTAGGTGCTTACCATATTAAATTACCCTTTTGTACAGAGTGGTGAATAGTTTGGGGTAGTTGCACCCTATATGCATATTGATTTCATTTCAATTGAAAACTATCAATTATTGATTTTTTAGCGATGGCTCTTTTTTATTGTATTTATTACTTTTAATGCTTATTTATCTAATGTTATTGTTTTAATTGTTTCTATATGTTTAGTTATTATGACTCAAAGGCACACAGTGCATCGCATTGCAGAAGTGCTTCTTAGGACCTCTTTTTCTCCCAAAGGAAAATGGGGATCTGTTGAGAGAGGACTTTTTAAAATGTGGATAAAAAAAAATTATATTTCTAATCAGAGAAAAATTTCCATGTGGCAGATCTCAGCAATATGTGAACAGTGGGCACGTGCCCGTCAGCCCTTCCATATAGTTCAGTGTCGCCGCCCCTACATTCCATACCAGGCTTTTCCATTATCTGCTCTGTACCAGGAGTTCTCAGAACACACCAAACTAATCAGCTTTTCAGGATACTTGCAATAAATACGCATGTAAAGGAGGCAGTGCGTGAAGATCTCTCTCATGCATATTCATTGTAGAAATGCTAAAATACAGACTGGCTGGGTGTGTCCCAAGGACTGGGTTGAGAATCACTGCTCTGAACTGAACTAGCAGACAGGCCTTCAATTTCAGCTTTCACAGATTTAGATACATAGAAAAAACGACAGTAGCTAAGGGCTATGTGGCCTGTTCGGCTTGCCCATCCATGCCTGGGGTGCCGTGGGAGTAGCTGCCCATCCATGCCTGGGGTGCCTTGGGAGTAGCTGCCCATCCATGCCTGGGGTGCCTTGGGAGTAGCTGCCCATCCATGCCTGGGGTGCCTTTGGAGTAGCTGCCCATCCATGCCTGGGGTGCCTTTGGAGTAGCTGCCCATCCATGCCTGGGGTGCCTTTGGAGTAGCTGCCCATCCATGCCTGGGGTGCCTTGGGAGTAGCTGCCCATCCATGCCTGGGGTGCCGTGGGAGTAGCTGCCCATCCATGCCTGGGGTGCCTTGGGAGTAGCTGCCCATCCATGCCTGGGGTGCCGTGGGAGTAGCTGCCCATCCATGCCTGGGGTGCCTTGGGAGTAGCTGCTGTCATGGGTGACCCTTCAAACACTTGTTCTACCCCACAGTCCAGCATTTCCCCTTTTCTACCCACCCCCCGAGGGGTCTAGCATCTCTTCTTCCCTTCCTGAGGGGTCTGGCATTTTCCTTTCCTTTCCTTTCCCCTTCCACAGCTGCTTGGAATCATAAGGAAAGGGACGGAGAATAAAACAAAGGATATTATAATGCCTCTGTATCGTTCCATGGTGAGACCGCACCTTGAATATTGTGTGCAATTCTGGTCACCATATGTTAAAAAAGGATGTAGCATTATTAGAAAAAGGTACAGAGAAGAGCCACCAAAATGGTAAATGGGATGGAAGGATACTCCTATGAAGAGAGGCTAAAAAGGTTAGGGCTCTTCAACCTGGAAAAGAGACGGCTGAGGGGAGATATGATAGAAGTCTATAAATTAATGAACGGAGTGGAACGGGTAAACGTAGATCGATTGTTTACACCATCAAAATATAGAAAGACTAGGGGACATGCAATGAAGCTACTGGGTAACCTATTTAAGACTAATAAGAGAAAATATTTTTTCACTCAATGCGTAATCAAACTCTGGAATTCATTACTGGAGGATATAGTAAAAGCTGTTAGTGTAGCTGGGTTTAAAAAGGGTTTGGACAAGTTCCTGGAGAAAATGTCCATAAACCAAGGGGACCCAGGAAATTTACTGCTTGTCTCAGTACAAGCATTGTGGAACCTGTGTCTTTTGGGGACACTGCTAGGTACGTATGACCTAGATTGGCCACTGTTGGAAACAGGATACTGGGCTTGATGGACCTTGGTCTGACCCAGTATGGCATATCTTATGTTCTTATGTTAACTATGGCATATGATTTGGACACTTATGTATATACACATGATATGATGTTTTTGCACACCTTTTGGTGAAGTTAGATTTTTTTGCTTTTTTAATTTCATTTTTATTAGTATTTTTATTTATTAATTTACTTATATTTAACTGTTGTTATTATTGTTTTGAGATCATTGTTCCCTGAGGAAGGCCATTGCCTGAAACACGTGTTAGGCTGACCTACTGCTTCTCATTAAAGGGTCCTCAAATATCCATGGTATTCCTTTGTCCTGCTTTCTTTGTGCTTGGTGATACTGCAGGTGGGGTGTTCCCATGTTTCCTGGTTGATGTGGAAGGCAGAGATGACCCTCAGGAGGAATTTTAGATGTGTCTTTAGGATGACCTGGTCATTTTGGAGCTGGGTGTAGAGTGGGTAGTCCACTAGGGCACGGAGCTTGCTAATGCGTTTTGCTGAGGTGATAGCAACCAAGAAGAGGGTCTTCCATGTGATGAATTTGAGGTATGCCCCTTCCAGGGGCTCAAATGGGTGGCTTGTGAGTTGCTGGAGGATGATGTTGAGGTCCCACCCTGGGGTAGGCGGTTTGACGGGGGGTGGAGGTGGTTGAAGCCATTCATGAACCTTATGACCAGGGCGTGTATGGGGATGGACTTCCCCTCCAACTTGTCGTGGTATGCAGCTATGGTGCTCAAGTGTGCCCTGATAGATGTGGGTTTTAATCTCACTTCTGAGAGGTTGAGGAGGTATTGTAGTAGAGCTAGAATGGGGCAGGCAAATGTGTTGAGTTGGTCAGTGTTGCACAGTGTTTTGAACCTTTCCCATTTTGTAGCATAGGAGCGTCTGGTTACTGGGTACCTGGCTGCTAAGAGGACTTCCATAATGCCCTGCGAGAGATGGAGCAGTGTTAGGGTAGCCCTTTCAACATCCATGCTATTAGGGCCAGGGCTCCCAGTTTGGGGTGTAGTGTGCATCTGTTGTCCTGTGGGATGAGGTATGGGCACTCTGGGGGGCGCAGGTGCTGTCAGTTGGAAAGGTGCTGCAGGTACGGGAACCACAGCTGTCTCGGCCAATATGGTGCAATAAGGATAATGTTCACCTTGTTGTGCATGATCTTTGGTAGAGACTTGACTATGAGTGGAGTTGGCGGGTAGATGTAGCACAGTTGGGGGCCCCAGTGGATCAAAAATGCATCCGAGGCTAGTCTGCGGGGAGCGGGTCATCTGGAGCAAAAGACTTGGCACTTTGCATTGTCCTTTGTGATACCCTAGCCTGGGCCCTGGGGCTTACGGGCATAGGGCCGCCTTGTTATGTCCTTAAGTACAGCTTTACTGTGTTTATCTCCAGTGAAGAATTCTGGGACTGGTAGTTTGGCTTATTTTATCCAAGGACAAATTGTAGTGTGAAACCGTGGGTTAAGGCAACAAGAATATTTATTTTTGTGGGATTTCCATAAGCATTAAATTCAGAACACAGGCATTAGGATACTTCTCCAAACATAAGATGAAAACATGGATAACTGGAAAAGAATGCTGAACAAAAGTCCTTCTAACACTGGCAGCTGTTCTCAACAAACAAATTAGCATGCACAGCGTAGTCTCTGGTATTCATTCAACAAAAAGGTAAACTTCTTCTTCTAACAAATGCTTCACTTTTCAAAACTCTGGGTTAAGCAACAAAAGAAGAAGAAGAAGAATCTTTTATCAGTTACAGAGTTATGCACACATTGCTTCTCACCAAGTTTTACTTTTCTTTCTTAGCACTGCTTAGCAGCTTCTAGTCTTCCTTCAGACAAAAAGAGCAATCCATCGGGGATTCCCTCTGGTCATACTCTGGCTCAAAGGAATAAATCTGCATATCTTCTGGGGCTACAGAATGCTTATCCCTTGCTACTGTTTCAAAAGCTTCTTCAGACTTCCTGTCTTGTAAAAACTTCTGAAACTCACTCCACAGCAGTTCTTTCTGGTAAGGATTAATTATGTTGGGAGAGTAAGCTTTTCTCCCTGGGAACACTTGCCTTAACGTTTTTAGTGTGCTTGCTTCAGCTTCTCTGCTCCCAGCTGGGCTCCTGCTCTTTCCACAGCCAAACGTATCCACCCACCTTCTAGCAGTTGAAGTTCTCAGCAGTGGCTCTTGCACACAAGACACTGCAACCTGTTCCACCTTGTCTGTAAGCTTTCCAGCTATACGTGTGCTAGCTTCAAGCTTAGGAGCATTTCTCAGGCACAAACTGCTTCCCTTCTTACTGGCTTCCTCCAGCAGCTGGAAGTCAGAGCTCCTATGCCTTTCTCTACTTCTTCTTTCCTGGACTCCCTCCTGGAATCTCTCCTGGGATCCTTCCTCCTGAGACTCCTTCTGGATCTGGATCTCTCCCTGGATCTCCAACCCCTCCTGGATCTCTCTTCTCTGGTCTGAATCAGGTTTTAAAAACCGTTTCTTGCTTGCCACGCCCTTGCTTCTGCACAGGTGTTTACAATCACTGCCCAAGCCTGCCCCTACGTCAGAGCTTGGGAGTGGCTTAGCCTCAGCAGAGACAGGATTTTTTCTCAAGCTTGCCTTGCAAACTCTGTGCAAAGCTGGTCTGGCACAAGCACTGTTTTCTTCTATTTCCATCTGCTCCTGGCAGCTCTCATCATCACACCTTGCAGGCAAATAGATCCACTACAGGTGTTCCCCATTGTCTGAATAGGGAAGAGGTGATGGAGCATTTGAGAGACCACTCATATGGTGCAAATTGCCGACTTGAGGAGTCTGCCAGGGTATTGTCCGCTCCCTGGTAGTCCGCTGCCTGGAGGTATGATCCAAGGGAGATGGCAAAAACCCAGATCTGCTGTGCCTCTCTGCAGTTTGTGCGAGCCCATGCTGCCTTGCTTGTTGATGTAGAACATGGCGACTTGGTTGTCTGTCTGGATGAGGAACATGCTCGTAGCATGTTCCCTATTGTGCTGAGCTTGATGAGGTTGATGTAGAGGTGGGTCTCAGCGGGGGACCATACCTCACTTGTGCAAAGGTGGAGCAGGTGCATCCCCCAACCATGCTTTGATGCATCTATGGTCAGCATGATCTGTATCTGGGGGTGGGGTGGCTGGACTGGTCTGCCCCTGCTCAGGTTCTCTGGAGACCTCTACCAACTGAGGGTTCTCCAGGTGGAATGGACTATTGGCATCCTGTGGTGCAGACATTATGTGCGCTGGTTTCAGGATCTACGCAAGTGCCACTGGAGCTGTCATATGTAGAGTCAGGCATGCAGAACGACATGGACTGCCACTGCCAGGTGGCCCAGGAGAAGTGGAAAGGTTCTGGCTGAGGTTGTGGTCAGCACAGAGATTCTGTTGGCTAATGTGATGACCTTGTCTGCCCTGCTAGGTAGAAGGAACACCTTGGTGAAGGTCAGATGGATGTCAGCCCCGAAGAATTCTAGTGTTTGTGGGGTTCCATCTGTGACTTTTCAGTGTTGATGAGGAAGCACAGTTTGCGAAGAAGGGAGGTGATGGATTGGATCGCCCTTAGTGTCTCTTGTTTTGATCAGGCCTCAATAAGCCAATCGTCCAGATACGGGAATATGTGGATCCACACCTTGCATAGATGTGTTGCTGCAACCACGATGCACTTTGTGAAGACCCTCGGTTGCAAGGAGAGATCGAAGAAGAGGGCCTGGAACTGGTAGTGCAGACCAGCAACCCAGAAATACAGGTGCTTTCTCTGCGATGGATGGAGCAGAATGTGGGTATATGGAGTGGAGGAGTAGCCTAATGGTTAGAGCACTGGCTTGGGAACCCATAGACAAGGGTTTGATTCCCACTAGCACTCCTTGTGGCATTGAGCAAGTCACTTAACCTGGTACTTGACATTCACCTTCTTGGTTAAACTCAGGGCCATCGCTGAGTCTGACATAGTTTGCCCTTGCAGTTCAAGAGCACCTTGTGCACCAGGACAGCTACCATGGTTTTTGGAGTGTCCAGATATTTGTGGAGTCCCAGGTCCTCATTCTTTGGAGCAGGTGCATCCTTTGGTGAGAGCCCTAGCTGTGTTGAGAGCTTCTGCAGGAATCTTGGGTAGGTGAGATCCTCTGGGGTGGAGGCAGAGAGGGTGAACTGTCTGAAGGGATGCTCAGTGAGTGTGGTGAGGCCAGTAATTGGTTGTTGTTGGAGCCAGCGGAGTCCCATGTGGAGCCATCTGAGTCCTGGATTTCACTTTCCTCGTCTGTGCTGTGTGGATCTGGAAAAGTAGGAGGTTGTGTGTAGGCCACTGGTTGTGGGGTGCTGTGATCAGCTGATTGTTGGGCTGTCATCTGTAGTTGCTGGGTGCCGAGGAGCTGCTGCACCTTAGTCTTCCCCAGAGATCTAGGAGGCTTTATTGCTGTACTGTGGTCTGGATGCTTTGCTGTTGTACTGTGGTCTCAACAGTGTGCATCTGTGCTGGGCTGTGGGCAGACTCCCGCTGTGGTTTTTAGGGCTGTAAGTGGCCGTCTATGCTTGCCCTTCTGTTTTTCTCCGGGCTGCGGTGGCTGCTGTCTGTGATTTTCTTTCTCTTTGCTGGCTCCGGGGAGAAGGAGGAGGAGGAGGCAGAGTTGTGAGCATGCCTAGAAGTGCTATGCTGGCTATTGTGGGCAGGACTATGACATCAGCGCTTATGACTCCCTTGTGGGTGGAGCTATGATGTTGCACCGGTTGGAGTGCACCGATTCTTGATTGGTCTCCTCAGCATGGTATCTCCGGTGTCTAGTTTTTTGCTCCCTATGCCAGTCTCTTTATTCTCCCACGTTGAAGTTTCTCTCCGTGGGTGGATGGAAATCGCCATGGTTTGGGTCCTCGTGGCACTGCAGGAAGGAGGCTGCACAGCTGCTGGATGCTCCTGTGTGGGCTGCGTGCATATCTGCGCGAGGTGTCTCGGTGGCGAGGGGGATTCCGGAAGCCTCGTGTTTTATCCTAGGAGGCCCTGAGCTTACTGGGGGGCCTCTGAGGCTTTGGGGGAAGATGTGCAGGCGATGCTTCTGGCATAGATTCCAGGGCTTCCCCCACCCTGCAATGCATCAACGGTTGGTGATATTGTTGCTGCTGGGAGCTCTATCAGTCCCCCATTTCTGCGGTACTTAGCCTTGCTCCATTTTGTTTCCTGGGGAGCACTCTGGACACAATTTTCCTGTGTGTGAGTTGGTGATTCCCCCAACAGGTCACAAAGGGCATTCTTGCGGTGCTTTCTGGCCCTCAGGGACATCCTGCTGCAGGCCTCCATTTGGTGGGTCAGTCCCAGGTAATGAAGGCAGCGATCATAGGCATCACTGGAGTTCATCTTCCTTGAGCAATGTGGACATTTCTTGAAACCTGGCTTCTCCATGGGAGGTAAGAGTTGCTTATCGAAATATAATGAATTCTGTTAGGAGAGCTGCAAGATCTGGGAAGGAAAAAAATGAGGCAGGAAGGGGAGGGACAAAAGAAGGAAGGGGAGAGAGCAGGCTCAGAGGAATTCCCCCCCCCCAATAAAGGGATTCCTCTGAGCTATGGGAGAGCACGCCTAGGCATGGCTGACTCAGTTTGCTTGTCCATGGAGAAAAGCACATGTCTTTCTGTCATTGTGAATACTTTTGCACATGCAAACCCTGGAGTAATTTTATAAAAGCTGTTTTATACATGTAAAACATTTATAACCTTCTCAGTTAATGCCTTAGAGTGTATGCTTAGCTTCAGTGCACAGCTACCTCAACAAATGACTACTAAAGCCGTCTACCCTGCAATGCTGCTCCTCGGTCTCAGGTGGGAAATGTTAAGAGCTACTCACTGTGGCCTTCTGAAGATAATCAGTAAGGGTTGGGGAAGTGGCCTGCAGAGCGACAAAGTAAACCGCAATGACTAGACAAAGAATATGGACACTATCAGTGGGATGCTCAGATTCATCAGATTTGACTAAAGTGCCAGAAAGAACTGGGAGCTGTGTTTGCTGAAATCCCCCTTGGCCTCATTTAGCAGAGTAAAGTTGCAAGTCAACCCAACTGTCAAGGTCTCTGACTATGTCAGGTCTCCTAATAGGTAATTTTCTTCCCAGAGATTGTTTGGAGATGGTTTTACTTCAGGAATATGGTCCTGCACCCCATTAGTTCTTCTGTTGTGCTAAACTCTTAATTGTATTATTCTTTTTTATATATGTATTTTTTTTTGTTCTGTAGATGTTTGGTTCAGTAATAAATGATTGTACTAAGGAAGTCTTCCCATAAATCCGTTTACTAGATTTGACCCCTTAACAGATACAGAATCAGACCTGCAAAGAGGGAGCCCATCCATTCTCTTGCTTTCTATAAAAGAAAATTACTCAGTCTTCTAAGTTTATGTCCATTCAAAGGACAGTCTTCAAAGGGGAGGTTTTTCCTATCGGACTCTGACAGAAATGTAATGCATCCTGGTCTTTGGAGGGAGACTTTTGGCCATTCCTGATTTCTGAACTCACATCTCAGTGCATTCTGGTACCAGTATCAAGATCCATCGAAAGGGGTATAACCCCTTTCCCCCACTAACACCAGCCAAAAATGACATTCTTGAAATGAGGTCTTAATGCATTTGTCATTGTCATACTCATTATGAACAATGCTTTCTAAGAGCATAATCAAATACCTTTCCATGTTAAATAAGATGTATCTTGCTACTATTTCACATGCAATCCAACTGCTGTGAAGAAACCATTTTTTATGGATGAAGACACAGACGGTATCTCACTCCTTTCTGATGCCAATGCCAAGCTGTGGTTTTCAAGGTGCCTGCAGGAAATCAAAGCACGCATTGCTGATGTAACCAAAATCCTATAAAAATAGATCTCTCTGTACTGGGTGGAGTAAATCTAACAGAGTTGAAGCCAGGATTTTTAGAACAGGGGCAGGCAAATGTATTGTCACTCCTACCCCCACCTTGGTCCCAGCTGCATTCACCCCTTTCTCCCCCTCTTGGTTGTATTTCTCCTCTCCTACTTCTTGTCCCCTAACCAAGACCATGGCGGAAGTGTGACACATTTCCTGGGTTCTCAGCCACAGGCAGCCCACATGTGTATATTGATCACTAATCACTCTTTGCAGCTGTCCTGGCCCACACCTAGTGGTGGCCCTGGACTCTAACACACAATTGTGCAAAATCTGAAAATAATTGCAATTTCATTGCATAGCTATATTGCTGTCTCCTCCCAAATCTTCCCTCTAATCAATGGATTTGTAGTTAACATTCAATTACTGAGTTAAATAATTCACAGGTCTGCAAAAAAATTTTTTTCGAGAGCTGTTTTGGTTATTCCACCTAATCTTTATGTTTTTTGGTGCGCTGAATCCGAAAATGACCTCCATTTTGTCATAGGACATCACGTTTCCTGACAATTTAGATAACTATGTTAAATAAGGCAATACCTCAAAATAAATGGAAATAAACTTATAAAATTAAAGTTTTATTACAATATTTTCATGAAAATCCTTTTTTGAACTGAAATGAGCTCACCTACACACACTAAACTCGATTCTTCTTCCTTGTGAGGCTCCTCTTGGTGCATTTACGCTTGTGAGTAGCATCTGGAATGTCTCTCTGAAGCATCCAACAGTAGTCTGCCATCATTGTAATGCTCCATTTTCCCTGGTATCTCCTTTCCATCTCTTTAATGTCTTGGTGGAATCGTTCACCTTGTTCCTCACTCACAGCTCCCAAATTTTCAGGAAAGTAGTCAAGGTGGGACTGGAGGAAATGCACTTTCAAACTCATCAGGCATCCTAAAGCTTGAAATGCTTTCAGCATTCGTCCGACGATCTTTTTGTAGTGAGGATCTTTGTTATTGCCTAAAACTTTCTGTACGACTTCTTTAAATGCAATCCACCCTTCTTTTTGAGGATCCATCATGGATTGACAAACTCTTGATTAACTATAAACCTTCTAATGTCTGGTCCGACGAACACATCTTCCTTCAATTTTGCCTCCGACAGGCCTGGAAACTTGGTGACCAAGTATTTGAAGCATTCTCCATCTCTTGGAAGTGATTTTACGAATTGCTTCATCAATCCCAATTTTATGTGGAGAGGTGGTAGAAGAACTTTATGGGAAGGTACCAAAGTTTCTCGGAGGACATTTTTTTCACTGACTGTTAGCAACCTCGGCTGCCAACTCTTCTTGGTCCAGTGATTTTGTCAGTCTCGACTGTCCCATAGACACAGAAAACAAGCATATTTGGTATACCCAGCTTGTTGCCCGAGCAGCATGCACAAGACCTTCAAGTCCCCACACACTTGCCAACCATGGTCTTCATATTTAAGTTTACGAAGAACCAATTCCAAGTTCTCGTAGGTTTCCTTCAAGTGTACGGAATGACCTACAGGTATGGAAGCGTAAAAACCGTTGTGGAGTAAAACTGCTTTGAGACTTCTTTTTGAAGAATCTATAAAAAGACGCCATTGCTCTGAATCATATTGGATTTTAAATTGACCCATCAGACCTTCGACATCGATGCAATAAACCAACTTGTCTTCCTGGGCGAAGTAAGGAATGAACTCCTTTTCACGATGTCTGAACCATGAAGATGACACTCCTGGCAACAATAAATTCCTGCTTTTCAGCCTTGATCCGAGTAACTCAGCGGCATCTTTGGGAAGATTCAAGTCTCTTACCAAATCATTCATCTCCTCCTGAGAAAACAATTTTGGTCTTGTATCATCTTCAAAGTCATAACTTGATTCGTCATCTGGTTCAGGTATGACTTCACCTTCATCGGAGCTAGGTATCTCTTCCAAGGTAGCAGGGGGCTTGGGTACTGGTATATCTGTGCTATGGGGGATGGGACGAATTGCTGAGTGAGGATTGAAATGGAATGCTTCCATTTGGAATTAAACCCTTTCACATCGCATGAACAAAAGTAACAGTCGTCACTATGGTTCTTTTGCTCTCGCCATACCATAGGAATCCCATAACAGAAAGATTTTTTCTTACCCTTGAACCAGTTTTGGAGGTCCTCAACACATCGTTTGCACACTTTATGAGGCGTCCAGACTTTATCTTGATCTCCAATTTTTAGTCCAAAATATGCAAAGTATACTTTTTTCACAAAGTCTGTAATATTCTACTGTTGCTTCAACACTATATATTCACCACAGATGAAACAGAAACTGTCTGGCGAATTAATACACTTTCGCGGAGCCATAACATAACTGTTGAAGAATGACGAGCTAACACGAATTGCAATGAAAAAGTGTGAACAGCCTAGAACCAAGAACCTGATGATGATTCATGCACAAGTATGGCATGCAGGAGAGAGCAGCTCTGTGTCTGTACACGAGACGTCACAGTGCTGGCCATGCCCCCCTGCACTGACCGGAGCTGCTGCTATCTGCCCTGTGTCTCCCTCCCACTGGATTCTTCAGGAAAGATTAACCCCTTCTACCATTAGAAGCACGGACTTAAAACTTGCTTAGCTTATGCATATATTGCTGACCATCAGAATTACAGTGCTATATATTTTTTTACATAACTCGAACAACCCCTTTAAGGTTTTTTTGGCATTTTATATCTTAAATTAACTTATGTGAATTAATTAATAGTAATTTGAATTAATTAATAGTAATTTGAAAAAATTTGATAAATTTGAAGACAATTTTGCATGTTGTGGCAAATCATGACGTCTAGGAGTTTTTTCAATATTTTATTTGTTTTCAGCACACCAAAATACATGGAAATTAGATGAAAATAATCTAACAGCTTTTTAGTCACAGACCTGTGTTAATTGCACCTAATCGTCCCAATAATTTCTTTCAGATATTCCTAGTGCAAACAGCTGAAGACAACTCTGTTCATAGAACATTATGGACACATCACGTAATCAACAAAGCCTGATCAACAAAGACCCCGACGAGAGATTATAAGACACCGACAAGAGATTGTATATCGGCACAGGATCTAGCTCAAGCCCTATCTGGACAGTACCTTGTATTATAGAACATGCTGTATTATAGCGCACACTGTACATAGCTCACCCTAATCTAGAATCCCCCTCCTCACACACACTTCACACCACTGCCCCCTCTACACTAACTCCCCCCCCTCACACTACTCCTCCTGCATGATCCCCCCCCGCACTCTACTCCTCCTACACTGCATGACCCCCCCAGCACTTCATCTGATTGTATTGTTGTGACACCGCCTTGATTTTTAGGATAAGACGGTTTAGAAATACTTTTAAATAAAATAAAATAAATAAATAGTGGTGTAAGGTGGTTGTACGCAAGGCAAGAATCCAGAAATACTGTTTTGCACAGGCAGCACAGTCTAGCTAGATAGTAACCATCCTTACTATACTCTGATCTGTTTGTAGAAGGCTGAGTTTTGGTTTGCTATGGATGTGTGCTAGGGCTGTGAATTTACATGGGAAATGTCCTAAAAAATTGAAATGTTGTCACCCCCCCCCCCCCAGGGTCATCACAGGCAGTTCCCCTCCTCCTCTCTTTGTCATCATAGGCAGGTTGATTGGCCTCAAACAGGTAACCATTGAATTAGAAAGCAGGCATATTGCAGGAAGAACTATCTTGTCTCCATGGGGGCAGGTTCTAGGCAGCCTGCTCTTGTGTCTTGTATTGCTGGTGATCTTTGTTCCTGTTTCCTGATTGATTCAAAGTTTGTCTGGTCTGGAGCTCTATGGGAAATCCTAAATTAATTTTTTGTCTTGTGAATCTTTATCTTTATCTTATCTTTATCTTTATTTAACACTTTATATACCGCCCTTGTCGAGACATGAGGGCGGTTTACAATAAAATATAGATGCTAGCGTCAAAGAAGAAAGGAACTCCATTAAAATAAAGAAAAGGAAGGGCCGAAGGGGCCACCAAAGACAAACAGTAAATCAAAGACAATAATCAAACAAACCAGTAAGTCAACAGAAGACAAACAAACAACAGTAAACAAACAGTAAACCAAGGACAATAATCAAACAAACTAGTAAGTCAACAGAAGACAAACAAACAACAGACTATACAGGATGTCAAGGAGGGAGGTCAAATGCCTGTTGGAATAAATGGGTTTTTAGTAGTGTTTTGAAATTCTGATAGGAAGGTTCTAATCGGAGGGAGGATGGCAATGAATTCTAAAGTGAGGGACCCAGAAAAAAGAAAGCAGCGTGGTGTGTCTGTTCTAGATGAGCTTGTGCAGGGGAAGGAAGAGATAGACGATTAGCATGTAAGGTGCGAAGCTGTCGGTAGGGAGTATGGAGAGAGATCAAGTTTGCTAAATAATGAGGGTTGGAGGAATGAATGACTCTATGTGTTAATATGAGGAACTTATATCTGAACCTGAAACACAGAGGAAGCCAGTGAAGGTGACACAGGAGAGGGGTGACATGATCGGATCTACGCGCAAAGGTAACAAGTCGGGCAGCTGTATTCTGTAAAAGCTGCAAACATTGGAGCTGGTAGGCTGGGAGATTCGCATAGACCACGTTGCAATAATCCAGTCTTGACATGACCAAAGCAAGTACAAGGGTGATAAGTGAATCAGTGGGCAAAATAGAATGGACTGAGCGAAGCTGTCGCAATACAAAGAACGAACGACGGGAAAGATTAGATATGTGTTCATGAAAGGACATTGAGGAGTCCAGGGTTACTCCCAGATATCGGAATGAAGAGGTAAGTGGAACGGGAACAGAATTTATTTGAGGCGTGATGTTTGGACAAGAGGTACTCAATGAGACCCACATGGCTGTGGATTTAGATGGATTCAAATGAAGAAAGTTGGAAGAAAGCCAGTTTGCAACATGGGTGAGACAAGTGTTAAGTGGGGTGATGTCAATATTGACCGGAGAGCTATGGAAGAGGAAGACTATATCATCCACATAAATATAGATGGAAACTGGGAACTGTTGGACCAAGAGGGGGAGGGGGCAAGAAAGATGTTAAAAAGTAGGGGAGACAGGACCGATCCCTGGGGTACCCCACAGGACAGGGGGGTAGATGGGGAGGATTGGTGATTGGCACAAACAACAAAGGAACGGGCAGTGAGGAAAGAACGGAACCAGCCTAATACTGATCCTCTTAAACCAATGTCAAACAAGTGTGAGATAAGGGTACGATGGTCAATTAGATCCAAGGCTGCCGACAGATCTGGTGAAACCAAGAGCGAGATATTTCCACGGTCATGAGCAACATGAAGCTCGTTTAGCAGGGCCAGGAGGATGGTCTCGGTACTATGCCCTGCCCGAAAACCGGCTTGTCGAGGATGAAGAGAATTAGTAGCTTCAGCATGAGAGGATAACTGCAGAAAGACAAAACGTTCCAGTACCTTTGCTAAGAATGGAAGGTTAGAAACCGGGCGCCAATGGGAAAGCACAGAGGGATCAAGAGAGGACTGCTTCAGGAGAGGATGAACTATGGCCGATTTCCATGGGGAGGGGAAATGGCCAGAGGATAGACTGGAGTTAAACACAGCAGTAATGAGAGGTATCAACTGTAAAGAGGGTTCTATTAGCCAAGCTGAAGGGATAGGATCCAAGGAACAGGTGGTTTTCCGAGCCTTGGAAAGAGCCAAGAGTACTTCTGCAGTAGTAAGGGCATGGAAGGTGGACCAAGTATGTGATAAGGCTCTATTTGGAATATTTGAGTCAGCAGTGGACTCTTCAGGGAGAGATAGTCTGTTAGGAGTCGGAGGGGGGGGGGGAGCAAGGCGGAGATAGGGGTAAGGGGGGGGGAATACTAAAAGAAGCACGGAGGTTCTGTACCTTCTCGGAGAAGAAAGTAGCTAACAAGGAAGGGGCTGGAACAGCGGCCTGAGGAGCAGAGGACGATGTGATAGAAAAAAGCTGCCGCAAGATTAAGTGAAGCTGTCTGGACGAGTGAGCAGCATTAGACATTTGTGATGCATAGAAAGAGCGTTTGGCAGTCTGGACCGCAGAGCGATAATCCGCATACAGGGATTTAAATCGTGCCAAGGCTTCTGGCAGAGGACGCTTTTGCCAACGGCATTCAGCTTGACGTAGCTGAGTACGTTGTAACCGCAAACCCGGATGGAACCAGGGAGAATGGGGCGTAAGGGACGACCTGCTAGAGGAACGCAGTGGTGCGAGGGTATCCAGGGAGTGGGAAAGAACAGAATTCCAAAGTTGCACTTGAGAATCAGAAGGTAATAAAGAGAAATCATCTGGGAATAAGGAACAGGCTGGAGGAAAAGCAGCCAGAGTAGATGGGGTGATACGACGTCGCAGACGTGTCGGGGGCAGAGGAACTGATGACCCATCGATATCAGAAACTACCAGAGAAAGTGAGAAAGAGACACAGTAATGGTCTGACCAGGGCACACTCAGAGAAACAGGTGAAGATAGCAGGGAGCGAGAACTGGAAGAAGTGAGAATTAAATCCAGGGTATGTCCCAAACAGTGGGTGGGCCCAGATACATGTTGATAAAGCGACAGATCCTGCAAAAGATTCAAAAAAATGCGATCCTTAAGCCGAGAGGGAGCATCTACGTGAATATTAAAATCACCTAAAACCATAGTATTAGGATAATCTATTTAACTCCTGCTATTCTATAGACTTACTCCAAAGATTTTTCTTTTGCCGTGCCCTGGCAGGATCTGGATTAGGCTTAGTAAATGTCTCTGATACTATACTTAGACGTGGTTTCACAGAATTTCTGGCACACAAGCAGGAACCAATAGATTCACAAGGCAAAAATCCATTCAGCATTCTCCATAGAGCTCCCAGTCCAGAAGCTCTTCCTGCATGATGTCTGCCTTCCAATCCAAAAGTCACTGGTTTGAATCCAGCCTCTGAACATGAAAAAAAGGCAGTTGTGTTTTTATTTGCCTGAAATTTCTAATAACCATTCAGGTATGTTTTCCCTGGTCAGTAGTGATATTGAGCCGCTGGCGGGTTAATCCTAAGCAGCTAAAGTTAGGCAAAAAAAAGATGACTTAACTTTAGACTGTTTAACTATCTAGTCAGTGGCTCATTATCACTGCTGACCAAATAGCTAAATTGCTCTCTGACCAACCCAGATATTCAATGCTGGTAAATGGATGTGGCCCCAGCATCGAATATCTGGGTTTAATTTAAAGCGGCAATAGCCAGCCGCTTTACTTGGGTTGGCTGCAGCCACTGAAATGCACCGCCACCCCCCTCAATGTTTCCTCTTTCTATATAGTTGCTTGTTTCTTAATCCTCCCAGATATGCATACATGACTTTTCTTCCCTAGTGGGGCTTGACATCAGAAAATCGCGACCTTTAGGCTCTTGCGACAGAATCCCACATGGCTTCATTTGGTCATCATTATCCACGTCTGAATTCTTTCCTCAAATTCTCCCTCTCCCTTGGTCAGACCAGAACCTTTGGAAATTAAATCAATTCCACCTTATTTCCTCTGGTAGGAGGTGTTTGAGCAACACTTTCTGATGTTCTGCCTTCTGCAAGCCACAACGGTTGAATTGCTACCCTGCTTCCCAATCATCTTCTCTGCCTTGTACTTTGAATTTGACAATTGTGTAGTTCTGACAAATGATAAATAAAGAAAAGCGATATTATTTGTGGTCTCTTATCCAGCTGGCAGCCTGTTAGTTGCTGGGCACAACAGCTACGCCATTCAAATGCCAGTCCAAAGGTTGTTTCAAGGTACATCCGTATATCCGCACACATTGACATATTTATAATAATTCTCTTCAGAGTATTAGCTTGCTTCAGGGCCATCAAAGGTGACCTGGTGTGCTTTCCATAATTAGTTCTCTGCAGAATATTTTACCCATGCAGAATCTCAATGTTTTCTTGAGGGAGGAAAAAGAGGGAGTGTTCCTGGGCAGACTGGGTGGGCCACGTTGGTTTTTGTCTGCTGCAATAGGATGTTACTTCAGCTCACCCTGCCGGCATGTCGGTGTTCTGTGATATTAGTGTTGCTCTGCTGCTTCCATTTGTTATGCTCCAAAAGTCTCATGTTTAGCTATTGCCAATAAAACATGGCTGGGTTTCAGACTCTAGGCAACAACCAGCTAGAGGTTAGTTTAGGAAATAAACAGGGTTAAGTACCTTAAGTTAAATGTTTAGTCAGCATGCTGATAGATGGAATTACTGGTCTGAAGAGCTGGCCTGATAGCTCAGTGATAGAAACATGACGACAGAAAAAGATTACATGGCCTATCTAAGTCTGTCTTTCCATATCAACCACTACAACGATCCCCTTTTTTCCTTTAGAGATCCTCTGTTTGTCCCATGCTTCTTTGAATTCAGTTACTGTCCTCATCTCTACAACCTCCACTGGGAGACTATTCCATGGATCCACCACTCTTTCTGTAAAGAAATATTTCCACATATCACTCCTGAATCTATCCCCTTTCACCCTCATCCCATGTCCCCTTGTAGCAAAGCGTGCTTTCATCGAAAGAAGCTCTCCTCCTGTGCATTTATGTCATGGAGGTATTTAAACGTCTCAATCATATCACCTCTATCCTACCTTTCCTCTAAGGTGTACATATTAAGATCCTTAAGTCTGTCCTCATATGCTTTATAATGAAGACCACTAACCATTTTAGTAACCACCCTCTACACAGACTCCAGCCTGTTTATATCCTTTTGAAGTTGTGGTCTCCAGAATTGCACACAATACTCCAAATGACGTTGCACGAAAGACTTATACAGAGGCACTATCACCTCCTTTCGTCTGCTGGCCATTCCTCTCCCTATGCACCCAAGCATCCTTCTAACTTTTGCCATTGCCTTTTCTAGCTGTTCAACTACTTTAAGATCATCAGGCACAATCACGCCTAGGTCCCGCTCTTCTTTAGTGTACAAAAGTACTTCACCCCCTATACTATATTGCTCCCTTGGACTGCTGCAGCCCAAATGCATGACCTTGCATTTTTAAATGTTAAATCCCAGCTGCCAAATTCTAGACCATTCTTCAAGCTTAGCTACTCTATTGCAGATTTTGGTATTATCCGCAAAGAGGCAGCTCTTCCGCTATATCACTAACAAAGATGTTAAAAAAGTAGAAAACCTGGTTTGATTCCCATGCTCAATATCCACACTCTGAGTTGGCAGGGGATTGGTAAGCCATGAAGGCAGTGCTTATAGCCTCTGTTAGGGTGAGGGAATCTCAACCATTGCTCAAAAGTGAAACTTAGTGGCTGGACTTAGGATGCATGCATGGATCCACTGTGGCCCCTCCACCTACCTAGCCTCTAACCCTGCAAAGGCTAGGCTAGTTGGTGGGATGGGGTTATAAAATAAAGAACTATCCCCCATGTAGTGGTGAATGACGATCATGGTGCCATAGCCCAACAGAGGCCAGTTCTGACTAAACTAGAAGCACAAAGGATCAGGAAAACACAGTTGGGTCAAAAAGAGAAGAATATACCCTGTGATGTCTGTTTCAAAGAGGAAAAGAGATGACAATCTATAACACACAAATGTTCATGCGCTTACTGTCAAGGCACTGAAGATCAACATAAATCCATACTAGCAATCAGCTGTTAACGTCCAAAGAATCTGTCAAAACTAGTCCCAAATTAATTTGAAGCAGAGAACTCCCATAGCAAGCAAACTGCGGCACAGCTGATCATTTCAGTCGATGGTCAATGATGATACCGATGAAGTGCCTTTGGCATGATCCATCTTACCAATGTATAAAGGGGGGCAAGAGTTGGAAGAAGCTGGGGGATGATGTTTTGTTGTGCTTACATGTAGAAGGGTTGACAGCAGGGTGTCACAGAAAGCGAGCAGTGTGCCCTGGGATCTGGAGGAAGTGCATAGTTAAACCACTTAGTATTAGTTAAGCTACTCACAGTATCAAGTTTCCAGGTTCCTTGCTTCCTCATTCACAGGGCCAGCCTGCCTACTGGGTAGTCACCTAGGGTGGCAGACCCTGGTGGGTGGCACGACTCGGTTTTGAAAATGCCGAAGCACATGGTCTGCCTTGGGCACCAAGCTGCCGCTTTCAAAACCGAGTCATGCCATCACAAGATCAGAAGATAGATTTGGGCAGCAGCGGCCTGGGGAGTGTGGTGGGGACTTCTGTCTGGGGCAGCAGAAATCCTTGGGTTGGCCCTGCTCATTCCTTTTCAATGCAATAGCCTTTTCTTTTCTCATTTCTTGTTATTTTTCTCTGTTACAAAGTCTTGCATCTTTTGTCATAACCTTTTCCCGAAAGCCTTCTTCCTCTAGGGATGTGCACAGGACAAATTGGTTCTTCCTTGGTTCATTTGGTATTTTCTCCCAATTTTCAAGTGTCTTCTATGGCTTGTTTCACACATTTGTTTTATTGAAACATTTTTAATGAACAATGGAAGTTTTAATGTGTGCTAATCAGCTCAATGCACATTAATTCATAGGTTAAAGTGTGTTAAATTGACTTAGTGTGCACAAAATCTTTTAAGCCACACTAACAAACCAAAAGACTGCTAAGGAATGCACATCCCTCCTCGGACTTCAATAATGAGTCCCTCTTGCTATAAGGGAGTAATTCTATATTCTTACATACAGGCAAATGGCACTGCTGTGTCTATATTTGTGGCTTTTTCTATAAAGTAAAGCGCATGTAGGCTTTAGTCTATAGAATATGGGTGTACCAGAGTCTAGCCACAGCAGTTACACCTATGCTAGAGCAGATGTAATTGACCATCCCTAGATTGGTGTGGTGACGTGCGTAAGTCAAATTATTCTATTTAGACCCTACCAATAGTCCTATCAGGCTCCATGCAAGCCCCAACTGAACATATGTGCAAAGGGACGTATGTGTATTCTTGCAGAATAACGACCCCCAAAGAGCACACTTAAGTGCCTTTAGGACTTGCACATTTTTGAAGCGCATATCTCTCTGCACACCTCATATAGAATCAACCAATATTGTATTTACCCCACACCACCTGCATATGATTGCAATTAGGGCCTCAGCACAGCAGAGCCTGAACTTCTTTCATAATGGGGGCAACAGCTTTAACTACAGCTCAGAAATGAAATAGGATAAAACAAAGATAAAACAAAGCAAAACAAATTCTGATTGAATTATTTAAAAATAGGTACTGGCATTTCTGCTCCGAATGTTTTCCCTTCATTCTTTACCTTAGGCAGAAGGAAGGCGAATATGAAACAGGTGTCTGGATGTAATCACAGAGAAAGCTGGAAGGGATTTGCTTGAACTAAGCCCAATTAGTGAAAGAATAACAACCGCCAGATTTCAGGGAAAACACACAGAGAGTGTAATGATCCAGATGCGTGAGCTCAGCAAAAGTCAACCTTGTCAACAGTTACAGATGACGACACTTGAAAACTCTGACTGACTTTATCTGCTCTTACTACTGTGTTAACTCCGATCACTGGGAATCAAAACATTCCAGTGCAAGATGAGCTTGCTGAGGTTGGAAATGACCACGCATCATGAATGAATTTATTTTTATTTAATTTATTTAGATACTAGAAGTGGATCTCTGGAGCCCCATGTCGAACTATTTCATGGAAGCTAAGTGTGCTTCACAAGGGACCCCTCGATAAGAAACCAGTAACGCCTCACTGGTGACTGCTGGGTAGAAGACGAACTATAAATACCAGGAGGGTAGTTCGTATTGCTAGGGGGTTCCAGCTCGTCAGAGGCAAGCTGAGTCAGTCCTGATGTGCACTCATTGCATAGGAGGTAATCTTATAAGGACTGAGGCAACAGGGATACTCTTAAATGACCTCTTATAGAATATGCATGTACAGTAAATGAACTGTTATAAAATACCAACCAGCGCAAAAGTCTGCATGACATTTAATACGAAAAGTGCAGAGTAATGCACGTGGGATGCAGAAATCTAAAGATGCTGAATGCAATGGACTGGTGTGCATGGGCCAGGAGATGGATCTAAGGTTGGAGGATTTCAGGGTGGTAAAATAATGAGACAAGCCAGTGTCCAAAGCCAGAAGGAAGCATACAGCGAGTCATAATCAGCAGAAAGAAGGAGGTATTAATGCCTTTGTATAAGTCATTGGTAAGGCTTTACTTTGCTTTTGTTTGCAGTTTTGGAGAACATAACTCACAAGACTTAAAATGATTCAGAGGAAGGCAACCACAATGATATGGGCCTGTGTCCGAAGACGAATTAGAACGGCCTTGAAGACATAAATATGTATACCCTGGAGGAGAGGATGGACAGGACAGGTTTTGCACTTAATGTGTGTTTTAAATGCATGGTACTGTAAGTGCAAAGCCTCCATGTTAACTCTCGGGGGGGGGGGGGGGGCATAACTAGCATGTTCCTGGCAGCTAATACATGCATGTGTGCGATGACATGTGGCACAATTAATGCGGATACACCTAACGATACCCACAGAGGCACCATTAGGCGCACCTACACTCATTAGAACATTAACAGTAATTATGCGCAATGTGCTTTCCGCGCCCACACTCCACCTTTAATCTGCCCACTTTCTGCATTAGTGAGTGTGTAGCCAGCACTCCTGCAAGCTAGCATTCACCGTGACCACTTATCACATGCTAAAATGCGTTAACTGATTAGCAATGTTTAGTAAAAGGGACCCTTAAAAACGTAAATGCTATTAATGAACAAACAAGTCTTTTTCAAAGACAAGGAAGAAGTATAAATAGAGGACATGAAATGAAGCGGCAAGCAAGTAAACGTAAACGTAAACGCAATGTCAGGAAATACCTTTTCATGATGGAATTGGTGGGGGCAAAAACAATGATGGAATTTGAAAAGATGTGGGACAGACACAGAAGAGCCCTTTATAGCAAGAAGATAGAATCAAAGCAAACTAAAATAACTTTTACACTTCAAGAAACAGAGGGGGTAACGTACATGGGAGTGGCAGGCACAACTCTGACTAGACTAGGCAGACTAGAGGTACACGCTGGTCTTCATCTGCTGTCATTTACTATGGGGGTCATTCTGAACCGCGTTTAGCGGGTCTGGATGTCTGAGCTGGATGTCCAGCCCCGCTAAATCATGACCCACATCCTGAAAACAGAGCTCCCCGCACGTAGATCTGAGATGTGCAGTGAGCTCTGTTTGTGGGTGGGAGGGGGCGGGCGCAGGCGGAGGGAGGGTGGGCTGTGGGAGGCGCCATGACCCCGGACATACAGGCCCTTGAGAGGCAACAACAGAGTCAAAAGAAAAATAGTTAGCACTTCTTCCAAGGGCACACTGATGCAGGCCTGGCTTCCCCCCACTGCATGCCTGGGGATGTAGTCCAACTCAGGAAAATCAAACCTGCAGCACCAGGCTTGCAAAGGGGTAAAACCTAGGAGTCTGTATTTCATTTCATTTTCCGTTTCATGTGCTAAAATGTTTGTCTTGCTTTGTCTTCTTCCAGTTTTTTTGTAACTCCCTGATTTTTGTCGGTAGTGCACACTATTGAGTCATAGTGCACCCTGTTATGCAATAATTTGTGCTACTGATGAAAACCAGGAAGTGATAAAATTTCAGCATTTCCTATTTTGTTTTTGTTTGAAAATGGTACTAGACAAAATGGGAAATACTTTTCACCCTTTCAATCCCATTTCAAATGAATGCACAGCCCTAGTAAAATCAAGACGTACATCATGGTCAATCAGTATGAAAAAGGATGGGTAAGTTGCAAAGAGACTAGGTGGCGTCTGGACTGGGACACTGCAAACTGGAATGATGCACATCACGGAGCAGAGAAATTGTCTTGCCGTAGATGTGACTCCTACTGACTTGGACCATGATTATGTCTGTTATATATCCTTCATTAACCTTTGCACCCCATCTTTCCAGGTAATCCACAAAATATTTCAGTTATATACAAGATAAGGAGCACTTGAACTAAATAAGTAAAGGCCGACCTGGCTGAAATGTTATTATGGTGTCAAAACCAAACTGCAGCATTAAACTTTGCATTAACGCCTTGGTTTCTTGACAATTTAAAATGTAGTGTATTTATCTGCTCTGGGGGGGGGGGGGGGGCGGCGGAGAGCTGCTGTTCCCAGCTGAGATCGAAAGCTCGAGAAATCGCAGGCTCGGTGATAGGATGATACATAAGGTGCAGAAACATACAAAGAGGAGCATTTTCGGGACATCTTCTTCCAAAGTTCATTGTACCTTCCGCCTGTGGATCTTGCAGACGTACCTAACGAAACGCACCTGCAGAAGCGTGCACCTACTTTACCACTTGCTCATTTGGCAGCTTGATCCCTTGGTGGAAGTACCGTCAGACTAGTGCTAGCGGTCCAGGGTGCCCTGAGTCCTAAGAAGCTGAGGGAGCAGCTGGGGATTGCTCTTCCTCCCCCCCGGTAAGAGCCGTGGCTAGAACTGAGGCGAGGAGGCTTGACTTGGGAGGATTGACTGGATAGATCTGGATGTCAGGGGGATCAGAGGGGCTGAGGGAGGGTGTTGGGGAGGTGATGATTGTCGGAGGACTGTCAGGAGGGGTGATGGAAGTTAGTGGTGTTGAGAAGGGAGGGGTGGTCTCAGCTTTTGCATCTATCCTTTCATACTGGACTTGATAAAAGTTGACATTGAAACATTCACATTCCCCTTCTAAAATGGGGAATAGATGTTGATATTTTAGGCCAGCCCGAACCACTCCCTGATCACACCCTAACCACGTCTCCTGGAAATCTATCCGTGGTGTGGATCACCACATGTAAGCACAGGCTTATCTATAGGTTTAAAAGTTGCGGTTTCCATGTGAAGGCCTATGAGGCACATTCAGATATGTGCGTCCCCGGGCTGTCCGGATGTCTAGACATCTGGATGGCCCAGGGATGCCCCCGATTCTGCTCCCGAAGGGGCTAGACATCCGCGTGGGAGCAGAATCTCACCAAAGTGGCTGGATGTCCAAGGGGTGCCCCGATTCAGGCACCCTAGATCTCCATTCACTTCCCTGGCTAACTCAGCCAGGCTCCACCGTGGCATCACGAAAGAGCCACAATCACTGGCTGCCTCCAAAACATTCTTTCCCTGAAGCCCGACTGCCATTCAGGCCTTCCATGGCCGGGGTCAGGCTGCAAGGAACCTCCTGCACCCCATCACCTCTTCAGTCTGGCCCAGCTCTGCTGTCCCCCAACATCCAGGGGAATTCATTCCACCTCCAAGGTGGGATAAGTCCCCCATCTAACCTGCCGACCCCGGATGTAAAGGGTTGACATCAGAATCAGCCCTGTACATCCGGGGTCACTTCCCCTCCCACCGCCCGCCCCCTCTCTTCCCCCCGCCCACCCCCTCCCGCCCACAAACAGAGCTCCCCGCACAAGTTGGCTATACGTTTGGGGAGCTCTGTGGCCACCAGTGCAATCCGGATGTTTAGCGGGTCTGGACATCCAGATCAGACATCCAGACCCACTAAACAAGGATCAGAATCTACCCCTATCCTGATGCCGGTCCCGAGGATTCCTCTGCTCGATACAGGGAAAAACATAACCATTATGGGACAATCTGTGCACTTTGACCCGGAGGAAATCAGTATATATACCCAGCTAAATAAAGAAATAAATATAGTCACAGGGATAGTTGAGCGATTGTCAAACAATACAATTTCATGGGTAAAAATTATTTATTTGCAGACATTTGATAAACCACCTCCCACAAATAAAATGTTCTTCTACCCACAGAAATGATGCAGAAAAGTGTCTTTCCCTATATTTTTGTTAAAAACTCCTTTTCTCCTTCTGTACACACCCGATGCTACATTTTAACTCTGCTGGTTATTGTTTTGTACTGACAGGTTCACTGAGCTGCTGAGAAACATTAGCGGATTTGTATTTTCCTGAAGTATTCAGTTAGCAGCCGATGCCAAGAAAACTCCTCAACATAGTTACAAAGTGGTTGCCGATAGATAAGGGCCATTGGGCTGGTCCATTCTGCCCAGTGTCTCTGCCTAGGAATAGATCAGGAATGTTGCTGCACTTATACTTGTCAATACTACTACCACTGAGCATTTCTATAGCGCTACAAGACGTACGCAGCGCTGCACAGACACATGTAAAAGACGGTCCCACTCATCCGAGCTTACAATCTAGTCGAGATAGACAACACAGTAGCTGTAGACATGGGATGCTTCTAGGGGGAATGGTAGGAAACACAAAGGAGATCAGGCAAATCAACATCCGAAAGCAGCAGTGAAGAGGTGAGTTTTCAGCCTGGATTTGAAAAGGGCCAGAGAAGGTGCCTGATGTACAGATTCAGGTAGTTTGTTCCAGGCATAAGGAGCAGCGAGGTGAATGGAGCAAAGTCTGGAGTTAGCATAGGAAAGAAGGGTGCAGATAGAAGTGATTTGCTAGAAGAGCGGAGTTCCCGAGGGGGGTTGTAGGGAGAGGGAAGAGAAGAAAGTTAGTGAAGAGCTGTGGAGTGAATGCAGCAGAAGTTTGAACTGGATGTGGAAACAGATAGGGAGCCAATGAAGGGACTTGAGAAGAGGGATAATATGGGCATGATGAGGCTGGTGGAAGATTAGCTGTGCAGCAGAGTGTTGAACAGATTGAAGGGGAGAGAGATGATTCAGAGGGAGGCCGGAAGGAGTAGGTTACAATAGTCAAGATGGGAGGTGACTGAAGAGTGGATAAGTGTCTTAGTGGTGTGTTCAGAAAGGAATGGATGAATTGTGGTGATGTAGTGAAAAAAACGTCAGGTTTTAGCTATCAGTTGGATGTGTGTGGAGAAGGAGAGAGAGAAGTCGTAGCTTTAGGCAGCCCTACTACCGTTCGTTTCTGCTTTGGACCTGCCAGTCCAGCGCCAGACAGCATGAAGCAGAGGAGGCCATTCAAGGGCATGCTGCGGGTACCTTTTACTGCATTTTTGAAAGGCTGAATAATTGGTGAATTCTTTCTCTGTATAGTTAAATATTTATTTATTTATAGCATTTCATATTCTGCTTTTTCCTAGAAGACGGTACAACATGGATTACATAAAAGGAGACAGACATTGAGCTCAAGAATAATACTTGCCATACAGATATGAGATAGATTATGGCTAAGGCAGAGGGCGGAAGACATGAAAGTGAATACACTGAGCTCATGATCACCTATTTCTCATCCATATGCATGCACTCGGTACAAAGTAATGCAAGAACACAGAGTACCAATGGGGAAAGAAGAAGTAGAGCAAACTTCAGGGAAGGGACCTGTAGTCAAACAGTAGCAAAGACACGGTAAAGTCTAGCAAAAACCCTGGGTGACCTGACAAATTTTGATTTTTGGAGATGGTCCATCTATCTGCCTGCCTCTCTGTTCATATGCATCTGTTTCTTTGCATAGTGGAGTAGCCATTGTCAGAGATAAGGTGCTGGATTCAGGGACTACCAAATAAAAATTTACAACGCTCTTGCAACGGCTTGAGTAAAAGGTACATCTTCACCCTGGCTTTAAAATTTCTTGTATTAGTTCTTTAAACATAGCTCCGCATTCCAGAGTGAAGGGGCTAAATAACTAAACAGCAATACTGTAGGAAGAGTCCAGCCTTAATTTAGGAAATAAAATCTCATCAAGAAAAGAAAGACAAAAGGTATTTTAAACTCATTCTACTGCTTATTGGTTTCAGAAAGAGAAACATCACAGCGCTATGAAACTGGGATCAAATATTACATTTTGATTATGAACCACTGGCTGGAACTCACTTTGGAATGATGAATGTTTCCCCCCCTCTGAACAGAAGGCTTAGTCCATGCTCTTCAGTAATGCTCAGCAATGGTCCCGTGCCCAGCCTACATATAACCTTCAGGTTTAGAGTACTAATACTAAAAGTCTTCTCTCATCTTGTGTCTGTGGACCCTAAGTAAGAAAGCAGACCCTCTTCCCTTTCCTCATTTCTTCTCTGCAATTTCCCTACCCACTCTCCCTCTTCCCTCTGTATCTCACCAAAATGTACTTAAATTATGTGACTACAATCCCTACTGGCCAACTATTCCAGACATCCTCTAGCTTCTCAGTAAAATTTCAGTTTTTTGAAATTTTAATATTATTCTATCAGTATTTAAGAATATAAGGTATGGGGCCAGACTAAAGGTCCATCAAGTCCAGTAACCGCTACCACTACTCAATATTTGTATAGGGCTACAAGACTTACACAGTGCTGCACAGACACCTATAAAATACAGTCCCTGCTCATCAGAGCTTATAATCTAGTCAAGACAGACAACACAGTAGCTGTAGACACGGGATACGTCTAGGGGGAATGGTAAGGAAACACAAAGGAGACCAGGTGAGTCAAGATCCGAAAGCGGCAGCGAAGAGATGAGTTTTCAGCCTGGATTTGAAAAGAGTCAGAGAAGGCGCCTGACGTACAGACTCAGGTAGTTTGTTCCAGGTATAAGGAGCAGCAAGGTGAAAGGAGCGAAGTCTGGGGTTAGCAATAGAAGAGAAGGGCACAGATAGAAGCGATTTGCCAGAAGAGCGGAGTTCCCGAGGAGGGGTGCAGGGAGACATAAGAGAGAAAGATAGTGAGGAGATGCAGAGTGAATGCACTTATAAGTCAGCAGGAGAAATGGATGTGGCAATGGATAGGAAGCCAGTGAAGTGGTTTGAATGGACTGTTGAAGGTTATGATATACTTTGATCGCTGTATGGAATATGAAGTGCAGGTGGGTTAATATATTTGATGTCTATTGAGATATGGTTTTTTTCTGGTCCATTTATGAAGCCTTTTGGATATTGGGATACACAGACGAGGGATTGAGTTGTGAGAGCATTAAGTTTATGTATACATGCCACTGCAGTCTTTATAGTTTTATAATGGAAGGACTGGGTTACGGTATTTAATATATAATGCTTTTGTTTTCCTCATAGTAGCATTACTGTTCCAATATACATCCCCCTGAAGAAGGACTAGGCGAAATGCTAGTTGGACGTCCTGATGGGCATTGCGGCATGAGTCTGCCGGCTACATGGATCACAATTAAGCTGTACAATTGAAGCTAAGTTAAATACTGAACCTGTAGCCGTGAGTTTAAAGAGTGCAATGAGCAGGTTGTGGAGAAGTTACAGTTATACATTTATAGAAAAAGCCATTATTTAAAGGAAAAGGAGTTTTGTTTCGGGTCCTTGATGTACTGGGGATATGTTGTGGAATGAGTTTATTTGCTGGATTCCACACTCGAACCTGATGGTTCCGAGACCTGTTTTTCTTCTTTCCTTATTTTTGGTCCCTGAAAATTTGAATATATACTGTAAAGTCTGGTAAGATTCAGTAGAGTGTTGCATGTTGAATAATCCTTTTACACTTTGGAAGTGACCATAAGTTACAGAGGCCTTTCTTCCATGCAGTAAGTCTGTAAGGTGGTCACTCATCAAAGGACTAACCAGGTCTAACCCTGCGTAGCTTCCGAGATGAACCTGAAGCAGGTTCATTCATGACAGCTGAAGACTCCAATGAGCTATTAATGAGAATTTTTTTAAGACCATTCGTATTTACATTTCTGTGACTAGTTTGCAGCAGGATGGGTCACTGCTATTACCTGCAAATATCTTTGTGTTGAAAGCTTTTCCTTCTCTTCCTTCCTTCCTGCCATTTATGCACATCAGAAAATGATACCAAACTATTCATTTTCAATGCAGAGAGCAATTTGATTTGAAGGGTAAAAATTTTTTATTTAGCTAATACAGCTTTTTTTTAATGCATTTATGTAACATGCTGAAAAGCATAGATCCTTAGGTCAGATTCTTCATGTTGAATCACCCTAGATCAGATGCACCCTACCGGAGTTATCGAAGCTCACATTTTCCACCAGGACTTTTTTGGCATTGTTTAGACATTTCAGTTTATGCCAATATTCAGTGGAGCTATGCATTTGCTTAGTGCCGCTGAATATAGGCACCTGGTTATGCAGCAAAGTGGGTGCATAGCATGCATGTATGGGCACCAAAAATAGGCATCTATTGGCCCGATATTCCAAACATGTAAACTGTGTAAATGCCCCTAAGCAGGATACTGGGTGGCACTGTTAGTGCCGCTGAATATCCCCGAATAACATCACTGTATGCCCAGATCCTAACCGTTTAGCATCAGAGAGTGTCGAGGCAGTCCGGAGCAGAGCAGAGGCAGAGCCGATTGCAAATAGGTCAACAGCAAACTGCAGTGAAAGCCAGGCACAGGAAACCCTGGCTTAACTTTCACTGCATTTCCCTAACTGGGTAACAGCTCAATATCGTCACCGTCAAGTTAGCAATCAGGCTCTGCTGGGGCCGGATATGACTCCGGAATTGAATATCCACACTTAATGTTCAGCGCTGGTGGCTAGCCGCTGTAATTGCGCTACCTGCCGGCACTGAATATTGGGCCCTATGGGTCTGATTCTGTGCCACAAATAGGGGGGACGTCTATCCCTGCTAGTCGTGCCTTCTCCAGCCGCATCTAACTTCCCTGCCGGTTGTGCGGGGAAGTTAGATAGAGGTAGGGATGGGGCAGCTCGGGGGCAGAATCTGGATGGAGTCTGGGCAGTCGCCGGCCCGGGACATACAGGGCTGATTCTAATGTAGGCCCTGTACATCCAGGGCCAGTGACATGTGTGGGGAAGTTATTCCACCTCCGAGGTATAATAACTTCCATGGACATTTTTTTTATTGTGCACGGGGTGCAGATGGGGCACAGGGGAGGCAGCCCAACCCTAGCCTTAGGGGGCCAGATCGGGGGTCGGGCTGCGGGAATAAAGGCAACTGGATGCCATGGAGCCACGGCTCCATTTAAAAGCCCTGACTGACCTAGTCAGGCTTCTCATGTATGTGCAGACCAGACTGAATCACAGTTCCAGTCTGCACATACATGACTGATCGGGATTCTGATCCTGCAGAGCTAGACGTGCCCCATGGGAGCAGAATCGCGATCCCCTCTGTACGTCTGGTTCACACTAGACGTACAGAGGGGATCTACGTCCAGGATGGAATAAACCTGTATGTGTTTACACTATGCGTTTGGCGACGTGTTCCCAGTTACACCTGGTTTTGTGGCACCAAAACCAAATGCATAGTTTAGGCATCTAGGTGCTAAAAATCAGTGCCTAGACATCTAAACCCGCCCACCCCAAACCCGCCCACCCTGCTGAGCACACAGCAGTGTGCATAGAGAAGGAGATTTAAATCCTGCCTTGCATATATTGCTGTCAAAAATCGTGACGAATAGGCAACTAGGCATTCAGCGCAGTGCCGAACCTCTTGGTGCCCTTTAAAAATTGATCCCATAATGTCCCATTGCCATTTCACCTTCAAAGAGATGCTTAAAGACAGCGAAAAATCACTTCAGAAGGGAGGGGTACTTTTCACACACTTTCAAGATTTTAAAATTGGTGAACAAAAAAGTTAGCAAGGAAGGACAGAAACTTATGAAGCCTTCATGCAATTGCTGGTCTCCTCAGTTAGAGCCTGGAGACTCATTTTTAAGAGAGCAGGTTTCTAGCAGGAAAGTGGATTCATCTAGGGTGCTCCACAGGAAACAAATTCCTTTACCACGGGAGCTACTAACCTGTGGTACCGTGTAGCCACTGGTTAGAGAATCCCGCAGTAAACAAAGTTGCAGTAAAGTGTGCCATTTAACCACAGCTTAGTAAAGTCCCTCTCAATAAAACAACACATTTTGCTGTGATTTGCTGTTAATCCCGCCGTCGCCGCAGGGCCGGGTCCCGAGGCCGGCTTTGTAACCGGGTCCCCGGGGCCCGACTACCCTGCACGTGGGGACGGGTTTCCTTGGTGGGGGGGGGGGGGGTTGCCAAGGAGCAAGAGCGGGCCGCGTCGGAGGCATCGTGCAGCCGGATTGGCTGAGATGGCGGGGGAGGCGGGGCGGCAGGCTGCGAGAGGGGTGCAGGTCCTCGTACTCACCCTCTCCCGTCCTGCTCGCCCCCGGAGAAAGGTTTGTTTTCCGCCGCGGGTAATTTTTGGCCTACCTTAGGGTTCGTGGGGGAACGTGGGGCTCTCGCCGGCATCGTTAGGCGCGCGGGGCTCCCTTCCTCCTGCTGCTGCCTGCGGGCCATTGGTGGACGTGCGGAGAGCGTCGGGCATGCGTGCTTTGTGGGCCGGCTGCACATGCGGCGGCCTGCTTGTTTGCTGGGGTGCGTTCTCGGGCCGTAATTTTGGACCGTCCTCCTTCCCCGGGTGGGTGGGGTGGCAGTAATTTTGCGCTGCACTGCTGGCTGACCGGGGTGTTCCTTAGCACCGGGGTTGAAGGGAGCTTTGCTGGGTGTCCTGCTGGGGGCCTACACGGTCCCATTAGTCAGCGGGCTGCTTGGCTGGGGGGCGGTTGGGGGATTGTGCCTGGGGTATTGAGGCCGGGGGCTGCTTCTTTGCCTGGGCAGCATGGGCAGGGGCGCTACTCCGCGCAGGGCAGGTGGTAAACAGAAGGGGGCACGGGCAGCGCAGGGTCGCGGCTCGGTATCCAATGGGGGGAGGGCTGCTGGTGAGGGGGCTCAGGTAAGGGGAGAGCTGGGTGCCACGGAGCGTGGCAGGGGGAGGGAAAAGCAGGGGAGGGGCAAAGGGGCTTTGCGGGAGGGTGCGCAGGCTGGGGGGGCGGCGGGGGCTCCGGGGTGGGAGGCCCAGGGCAGTCGTCTCCCGTGGCGGGGGGCGGAGCGGGGCTTGACGCCGGTGTGGGCGTGGGTACCACGGAAGGGGCCGCGGGGGGTGCGCCCGGGGCGGCGATGCAGGTGGGGGGCGCGGCCGGACCCGGGGTCCCCTCCGGGTCTCCCGGTGTGGCTTCTCTGGGACAGTCGCTGCCTCCGGGGGGCTTCGGGTCTTGGGGCCCGTGGGCATTTGGCATGGGGCCTTGGCGGGGTCCTTGGGGTGACTGGCTTGCTGCGGGGCATGGGAGATACGGCGGCTCCGGGGTTTGTGGCCCGGCGGCATGGGACGTGGGCGGTCTTGGCTCCTCCTCTTGGGGCTGGGATGGGGGGCCGGCCCCTACGCCGGGTGCGTCTGGGCATGTTGCTGCTGGTTTCTCTTCTCCTCTCCCCTTGCAGATACACCCGACATCGCAAGCTCAGGCGACTATGGAGAGCCCGGTGCCGGGTTCGGGACAGGCCAGCACCGCGGAGGCGAGGACTGATGTGGCCGCAGCGCCCCAGCCGGGAGAGGCACCCGGGGCTTCCTTCTCTGCGGCTGGTGAGTATGACAGGGGTGATGGGGTGGCGCCGGCCCCTGCGGCGGAGGGAGGCGCGGCCAAGAAGGTGAGATCTAAGCGCAAGCGGGGGCGTCGTCGTCGTCGCGCTTCCTCGTCCTCCTCATCGTCGTCGTCCTCGTCGGTTTCTTCAAGTGATTCAGGGGTGGCGGGGGACGGGAAGGGCGATGGGGGGGCCCCGCGGTGGTGCGCTGTTCGGAACTCTGGGAGAGCGTGCCGCGGAGGCTGCGTCATCGGATTAAGCGGCGCAAGTACATCGATATTTTCCATTTATTGGATGGCAGGAAGCGTTCGGGTGAAAGCCGTAAGAAGCGCAAGGAAGACGAGAAGGCTGGCAGGGTGCGGCGGGCGTCTCATAACACCTTGAACTGGTCCCGTGCCTTTCTGCGTTTGGCTAGTGTCTGGGGTCACTATTTTCCGGATCAGGCTGGGGCCCTGTTGGCCTATGCGGATGCGATTTTAGCGGCGTCCCAGGCTCACAAAGGGTGGGCTTGGTTAAATTACGATGAGGAGTTTCGGGACATGATGGAGGTGAACGGGCAGTTATCGTGGGGGACGAAGGACATCAACCTTTGGTTGACGCAGATGTCCGCTCGCCCGTGGGCCGGGGGTGTCGGGGGGGGGGAGTGGCAGGTCGGGGTCATCTCCTTCGGCGGGGGGGGCGCGGTCCTTTCGAGCCTCCGCTCCCGCGCAAGCTCTCCAAAAAGGGGGTGCTGGGGGGGGATGTCTGTTGGCGTTTCAACAAGGCGTCGTGCCCGTTCCCCGATTGTAAATTTCGGCACGTCTGCTCCTTATGTGGGAGCGGGCACTCGGCCCTTAAGTGCAGTCGAAAAAGCGTGGCGGGTGCCCCAGCCGGGGGCAAGTGAAGGGGTTTGCGGGACTAGGGCCCCCACGCCGGTCAGGGTGTCAGTTATGCAACCTTGGCTGGTCCGGTATGGGCGAGGGTGACGGGGGTGGGGGGGGTGGGGCGGCTGCTTTTGAAGGGTTTCTCGGAGGGTTTCTACATCCTGTGTCGGGGCTGCCCGGCAAAGGGGGGTTCGCGGAATGCCAGTTCGGTCAGGGCCCAAGTCGAAGTGGTGAGGCGGAAGATCGCTGAAGAGTGTGCGTTGGGTAGGGTCGCGGGGCCTTTTGCCAACCCTCCCTTCTCGCAGTTCACAATTTCACCTTTGGGGGTGGTGCCCAAGAAGGAGCCGGGTAAGTTCCGGCTGATTCACAACCTGTCCTGCCCATCGGGCGCGTCGGTGAACGACGGCATCCCTCGCGAACGGTGTACAGTGCGTTATGCTTCCTTTGACGCAGCTGTGCTTCTGGTCCGGCAGTTTGGGGATGGGGCGATGTTGGCGAAAGTTGACATCGAATCTGCTTTCCGGCTGTTACCGGTCCACCCTTCTGCTTTCCCTTTGCTGGGTTTCCGCTTCGAGTCGGCGTTTTACTTTGACAAGTGCATGCCGATGGGCTGTGCCATTTCCTGCGCATATTTCGAAGCCTTCAGCACCTTCCTGCATTGGGTGCTGGAACGGCAGACGGGCCTCAGCGGTATAGTCCATTACTTGGACGATTTTCTCTTCGTGGGCTCGGGGGGTGACCGCGCTTGCACTACTTTGCTCGAGGCTTTTCGGTGCATGGCGGGGGAGTTCGGCATTCCCATAGCGGCCGACAAAACCGTCGGGCCGGTCACCCGCCTCACTTTCCTAGGGATTGAGATTGATACCGTCGCCATGGTCGTCCGCTTGCCGGCTCAGAAGGTTGAAAGGTTGAAGGAGCTGGTGGCGTCCGTGGGGTCCGCATCCAGGACGACCTTGCGAGTGATGCAGTCCTTGGTGGGGCATCTCAATTTTGCTTGCCGGGTTATGCCCATTGGCCGTCCTTTCTCGCGGCGTTTATCGTTGGCCATGGCGGGGGTGCGGCTCCCGCAGCACCAGATTCGTGTGTCGGCCGGCATGCGGGAGGATCTTCGGGTGTGGGACTCGTTTTTAGCCACCTTCAATGGGTGTTCGGTGTTGCAGTTGCCGGAGATCTCGAACCGTGATTTACACTTATTCACCGATGCGGCTGGCGGTTCCGGCTTCAGTGCGTACTGCCAAGGGGCTTGGTGCGCGGAGCCGTGGCCGGAGGCCTGGGTGCGGTCTGGCTTGGTACGCAATGTCACTTTTCTGGAGCTGTTTCCTATTGTGGTGGCGCTGTGGGTCTGGCCTGACCGCCTGCGGAATCGGCGGGTGGTCTTTTGGTGCGACAATGCGGCAGTTGTTGAGGTGATCAATCGGCATGCGCCTCGCTGTCCCCGGGTCGCCTCTTTGATGAGACTCTTTGTGCTGGCTTGTTTGCGGCTGAATGTGGCTGCTAGTGCGCGGCATGTGCCGGGCGCACAGAATTCCATTGCTGGCGCTCTGTCCCGTTTCCAGTGGGAGCAGTTCCGGTGCCTGGCGCCAGAGGCGGAGGAGTTGGCGTCGCCGGTTCCGGAGCATCTTTGGAGCGTTGGGACCCTGACTTGATGGCGTTGCTGGCGGCATCGGTGGCGCGAGGTACCTGGGCGGGGTATCGGCGCGGTTATGCTCAGGTGAGTGTGTTTTTGGGCGACAGGGGCTGGTTTGGCGGGCGGGTGCCGGATGGGCTTGTAGGACAGTTTGTGTTGTGGGCGAAGGGTGCTGGCTGGGCACGGTCCGCGGTCGTAGCTGCGTTGGCGGGATTTTCCTTCTTTTGCAAGGCGGCCGGTTGGGGGAACCCCCGGGTGTCCTTCCTGGTCAAGCGTTTGCTGGCGGGTTGGGCTCGTGCATGGCCCCGGATGGCAGGCCCACTACCCAGTTTCAGTTCACGGCGGTGTTGAGGAAGGTTTTGCGGTCTCTAGGCCTCGACGAGCGCAGCTACGCTTCTCATTCCTTCCGGATTGGGGCGGCCACGAGTGCGGCTGCGGCGGGTCTCCAACCCCGGGTTATCCAGCGAATTGGTCGTTGGCGATCGGGGGCTTACGAGGGCTATATTCACCCGTAGGAGTACCCTCCTGGCGGCGGAGATGGTGCGCGCCATGGTGGAGGGTTGAGGGGTAGGGTGGGGGGGGGTGCCTAATGTTTTCTTTCCTGTTGCAGAGTTGGCTGCTGGTGGCAGTGCGGCTTCTCCCTTTTTCAGATGGTGTGCAGCAGGTCGAATGGTGGATCGTGGGACACTCCTTCATCTATTGGGCGGAGCGTCGGGCTGCAGTACGGCCGTTGGGCATCCACCTCGGTCTGGAATCTGCTGGAGTACGGCTGCACTGGATGGGGCACCGCAGCATGCGATGGTGGCAGCTACTGGCCTGTATACAGGCGAAGATGGTTCAGCGGCAGCGCCCGGTTGGATTGTTGCTACACCTGGGTGGCAATGACTTGGCGGACTGGTCGTGTCGGCAGATCATCAGAGCTGTGCAACGGGACATTGAACTGGTGCGGGAGCTCCTCCCGGGCGTGGCCATTATATGGTCAGACATTATCCCTTGTCCAGCATGCTGGTCCCAGCGGCGCTGGTCCCGAGGCCTCACCAAGATTAATAGGCAGATCGGGCGTTGGGTCCAGCAGTCTGGGGGGCGTCAGGTGTTGCATCCGTGGGCGGATGTTCGGTGTGCCGGACTATACCGGCTAGATGGGGTGCACCTTGCCCCGGTTGGGCAGGACCTGCTATTGAACGATTGGCAGGAAGCGTTAGAGGGTTGGTGCTGGTCGCAGCTTTCTTTGGTGGGGGCGGCACAAGGTTAGTATTTCCCTTGTGCCGGTGGCGGGGTGACGAGCGGGCGCTCATCGACCCGGCGGGGCATTTGAGGCTGTTGCCGCCTGGAGTGGGAGCGGTTCAGCTCCCGGGGTGGGAGAGACGTCCCGGCTGGGGGTCTCTGCCCGGTGAAGGCAACGGGAGCCTGCCTCTGCTAATAACATGGCGAGGCGGGCGGCAGGGAAATGGGGGGGTGGATGATGCTCCACTTTGCTAGAAATGGCTGGTGGGGTATCATCCGGAAATGGGGGGGGGGCGGGGGGGGGTATGTTTGCAATGTTGGGCAATCTTGAGTTGGCTCATGTTGGGCCGGAATTTCACTGTTCTTAATAAAGCTGCGACCAAGCATCTGTTACCATAATCTGGTGTGGACTGGTTTATTGGGGTTGTTAAGTGTGGGGTTGGGCTTCCGGGTACCTCGGTTAATCCCGCCGTCGCCACAGGGCCGGGTCCCGAGGCCGGCTTTGTAACCGGGTCCCCGGGGCCCGACTACCCTGCACGTGGGGACGGGTTTCCTTGGTGGGGGGGGGGGGGTTGCCAAGGAGCAAGAGCGGGCCGCGTCGGAGGCATCGTGCAGCCGGATTGGCTGAGATGGCGGGGGAGGCGGGGCGGCAGGCTGCAAGAGGGGTGCAGGTCCTCGTACTCACCCTCTCTCGTCCTGCTCGCCCCCGGAGAAAGGTGCCCTCCCTCCCTCCCTCGTTTCCCATAATGGGGGTGGTTGTCGCAGCTGGGGGGGGGTATACTTTTGGTTAGTTGATTGGGGCGGGGTGACGAGCGGGCGCTCGTCGACCCGGCGGGGCATTTGAGGCTGTTGCCGCCTGGAGTGGGAGCGGTTCAGCTCCCGGGGTGGGAGAGACGTCCCGGCTGGGGGTCTCTGCCCGGTGAAGGCAACGGGAGCCTGCCTCTGCTAATAACATGGCGAGGCGGGCGGCAGGGAAATGGGGGGGGTGGATGATGCTCCACTTTGCTAGAAATGGCTGGTGGGGTATCATCCGGAAATGGGGGGGCCGGGGGGGTATGTTTGCAATGTTGGGCAATCTTGAGTTGGCTCATGTTGGGCCGGAATTTCACTGTTCTTAATAAAGCTGCGACCAAGCATCTGTTACCATAATCTGGTGTGGACTGGTTTATTGGGGTTGTTAAGTGCGGGGTTGGGCTTCCGGGTACCTCGGTTATTTAAAAATGACTGGGCCAATATTCAACTCTATAGTTGAAGGTTTTTCTAAGTGCCCACCATGACGTTTTAAATGAAAACAATATATTCAACACCAGAATCCGTGTATCTTCTGGTCTGGTTTCACATTGACCACCGCGGCTATCCAGAGAGTGGTGAGACTTAGCTGCCGTCTGGATCATTAAACCACATAAAGTTAGATCAGCTTTTTCTTTGGCCTAACATTAGCGGTCTGAAAATCACTGCTAACCGGATAAGTGTCGAGACTACCCTCACTCCGCCTGCAGACCATCCCAGTATTAGTTGGATAGTGCCAGGGTCGATACAGGGATATTGAGCAATACTATCCAGACAGTGCCATTGAGTATTGGGGTCAGTGGGGTGTATCTGGTAGCAGGTACTGCTAACCGGATAAACCCTTTGAATATGGGGCCAATATCGCATGTCTATATTCCTCACAATCCACGATATCTCCACATGAATGGATATAAAAATGACCTAAAGGAGCTATGGTACATCAGCTTTTAAGACTAGGTAAGTCAGTTCTTGTAGGATGTTTTAAAAATATTTCAACAACATTGCCCATTTTATTTTAATTTGTTTTTAAAATGAAAAGAAAATGCTTGAAATTTCATTTGCTTTCCTTCATTTAATTTCAAAAGCTACACTGCTGCCACCATCGCAAAAATCCCCCAAAACATTATGTCTCTTTCCAAATCCCTCAAAGTCCCCCACCAGATCTCTCCTATCTTTATTATATGTATTCACAGGGAGGGATGGATCCCTGCTCATTCCTTACAAACTGCACCAGAGCATTAAGTCTGGAATGATTATTAATTTCTTCCATATGAGAAAATGGTGCTGGGCTGACCCTAGAGAAGAAGAGAATGTCCATACAGTCTGTTTACCTGGAAAGATAGCTTTTTGGAAATTCTCCACCCCAGATGAAATTATTTAAATGAATCCAGTTTACCTTTCAATACAAATTTTTTCTGATGCTGATGCTGATTTCAATGAGTGTCCTGTATAATTTTGTATTCATTTGTATATTTTAATTGTGAATGTTGTTTTGGAACTCATCTAAAAATGTACAATAAGCAGGATAGAAATACATTTACATACATAATTGAATTTAATGATCATATGCCCACTCTACTATATACATATATATTTTTAAGGTTTTACCGAAACACAGACTTTTGTGTGTTTTTTTTGTTTTCTTGATTTTCTCTTTCTAAACTCAAAGACTTGATCTGATTTCAGTTCCTTTTGGGATTCTTATGAATATATAGTGGAGCTTAAACGTGAACAACCTTTTTGAGATGTATTTATTTCATGGGAATTCCCTAAGCTCTGAGCGTTTAGCTTTTCAAATTCTTTCTATATCTCGTCTAGACACCACAAGTCTAGAATTCATATTACTCTGTTCAAAAGTCTGTTCCTGGACAAAGCCTTTTGTTATTCTTGGTTTCAGATGTTTTCGGACTGTAGTAAATCATTTCATACAGGGCAACATAAAAGATACATTTACTCATATAATTCAGAGTGATAGCCATGCTAGTCTGCAGTTAGCAAAAATGACTCAATAAGTTGATTAGTCTGTAAGGTGTCATCGTTATACCAAGCAGTGTCAGTAATCTCATTTTGGTTGCCAAATAAAGACGGCTTCTAGGGGGGCGGAGCCTGATGTCCAGCGGGTAGGACGCTTTGCGTTGAAGCTCCCGAGAGGCCTACTTAGAATCCTGACTTAATACCTATACAAATTTACTATTTCGCTCCGAGCTGACCGGGGCACCTCGGGGGGGATGGTGGCCTATAAACCAGCGCGCTTGGACTTCGGGTCTTCTTCTTCTTCTCACGGAAAACGCTCCAAAACAGAGGTGTCCTCCCCGCAGAAGATGGTTCCATTTCGTGAAAACCCCGCAATGCACCTGGAGATTTTGGAGGAAATACGCGGCGTGAAGGAATTGGTGCAGTCCAATGGAGAAGCGCTTCGAGCCATGCGAGAAGACTTTGGAGTGCTCCAGGACCGACTTGAAGGTCTTTCATTACGGCAGGACAATATGGCGGGGGTCCTCGACTCGCACGAGGTGCGCTTGGGCAAACTGGACAAGGCTGAGCGCCAGATACAGAATCTTCAAAAGGAGTTGGAAGATAGCAATAATCGAGCCCGTCGCAACAATGTGAGGCTCCTTGGAATGCCGGAGGGGGTGGAAGCAGGAGATATAAGAGAATTCTTGCTCAAAACTCTTCCCTCCTTGCTGAAGATCACTTTTCACAGAGAACTGGAAATCGATCGAGCACACCGTGTTCCTGCCCACATGGCGCTCAACCGCACGACCCCCCGGCCTATTATCTTTAGCTTGCTACGATATCAACAAGTGGAACAAATTTTACATGCTGCCCGAGCGAATCATCATTTGGAATTTGAAGGTCGTAAGGTCTCCTTCTTTCCTGATTTGGCAAAGCCTACCGTTGACCGTCGGAAGAAACTCCTTGCTTTTCGCCCTCGACTTCAACAGCTACAGGCTCGCTTTGGCCTGTTGTATCCAGCGAAGCTCCGAGTGACTCTCCACAACCAGACCAGGACGTTCGAGGATCCTGATCTACTATCAACATTTTTGGACTCCAAAGAAGCAGAGCAGATGCGCTAATCCCAAATCTTGGACTCTTATCTGCCGGCTCTGTCCGCCATTTTGAAGGGCCCGATGCGGTGGTCATAGCCAAGCACAGAAATAGCCTGGACTTTCTTTCTTTCTCTGTATGACTTTTGTTTTTTGGTCTCCTATCCCTTCATGATGTGTGCCTCGGTCGGATTCGGAGCACGCACAGTCCTACAGGTTATGTGTTTTTTCAATTTCGGCCTTCTCTGGGGTTTCTCCCCGCAGACACATGGTCGCCAGTAATTTTGGGGTTTTGCTTCTCCTCTACCGTACTGCGGTTTTCTTTGTTAATGTGGGGCGCTTCATTGTATTATATTAGCTTATTTTTCCTATGTCATGTGTACAGCCAGATACAGTCAGTTTGAGGGACATAGAGAAATTATGTGTGCTATCATGCTCATAATTTTAACTTTTCTGAATGGCCTTATGTAAACTCTTATTATTCATCGTCAAGGCATTAATGGTCCACTCAAAGGAACGTAAATCCTTAGCTATCTTAGCCATGAGCATGTTGATTTGGTGTTTCTTCAGGAAACGCATTTAAACTCTGCTGAAACACTGAAACTCAATGCTAGGCCTCACATGGTAGCTGCCTATTCTCCCACCGTTTCCAAATGGTACGGGATAGCCAATCTGGTTAGGAAGTCTTTGCACGCTACTGTACCTGATATTAGCGCTGACATGGAGGGTAGATGGGCCCGTGTACACCTTGAGGTTGGAGATAGTGAATTCACGTGTATTTGTATTATGCCCCGAATGTGGACAACCCTGCTTACTATGCAAGTATTGCGCAGTTGGCCTCGGCCTCTGCCCATGCTCCATTAATACTTGGTGGCGATTTTCCTCAAGTGTTCCCTCAATCTCTCCTTCTCAAACAAGGTGCTCGTTGGCTGGAAGATCCAGTACCGAGTAGACCTGTGTGGCTAGATATAGAAGCGGGCCTTTGCTAACCGATTCCTCTTACTTTCTCCCTGGTACGACTCTCCCATCAGACTCCCACTGTCCACCGATGCTTTTAGACATTTTAGGTGCCTTTAATACTCTTATGCAATCTTTCGACTTCCGACTCTGGTCAGTACAACTTCAGCATCGCATTCGGAGCACTAGAGTACTCCCGCCATCGGCATTCTCTACATAAGGTTGATTGGAGACTTTCCGATCTCTCGGTAGTTCACCGGGTGTAGCATCCAATTTTACTAAACCTTATGTAATGCTATCACTAGAGATACCTCTATAGCGCAGAAAGTATGGGAGAGAGAATTGCATGTGACTTTGACCTCGGAGCAATGGAGCCTTATCTGGAGTAGAGGGACACGGGTTCCCGACCCGCCTCACTCACTCAGACCCTCTTCTTTCTAGCCCACCGGTGTTTTTACACTCCTCATAGATTAGACAAATGGAACACTACTCAGGGCAATGGTTGCTGGACACGTCCTGCGGCCATTGGTTCATTGCCTCATGTTATGCATGAATATCCCGCACTACAGTATTACTGGCGTCGGGTTTGGGGTCGCATTTAGTCTATCTCGCACTCTCAGGAGTCCCTTTCTTGGAGGATAGTGGGACTTCGCCCAGCTGCGGGGATCCCCTCTCTCCCAAAAATGGCTTATCTCCTTTCGAACTTTATGCTTGGCATTGCTATTTCTCTAATTAAGTAATACTGGAAAATTAGCTCCCATCTGAGCCCCAATGAATGGTGGAATCATGCCTGTCTTTACAGTAAATATGAACAAATACCTCGTCTATTCGCTTCCTCCGTTCAGACTCCTTCTCATTGGTCTCAATGGAAGATGCTCAATGACTATGTACATTTTGCTAAATGCTCTCATCTGACTGTCTAATTTTGTATATATCTCTGTCCCATGATCATGCTGTATTGTAGATACTCTTTTGATCGTTCGATGTATAATTACTGTTAATTGGAAGCGCTCACATGCTGATATAATCGGGTAGAGAAGAAGCATCGGGGTGGGGGGTAATGGGTTTACTTTTCCTTATTGTATACTTGTTTTGTCTCTTTTGGTGTGTTGTTTCTTTTGTTTGTTGCAAAATGAAAATAAAAGTTAAAAAAAAAAGAAAAAAAAAAAAGACGGCTTCTAGAAGCTGTAGACCAGGCTGAACAGACATGTCTATTCTAGTCAAATCTGAAAACAGATGTCCTTGATGTACATACGGCCTTCAGGCCTCACATTTTTCCTTATCTAGCCCTGCTAGGTTCCAAAGCTGATCTTCTGGCTGCCTTCTGGCAGGACAGGTAGATCCAGGGATGGATATTTATATTACTGATTTACAACATTTGATTATGCGCCAAATCAATTCAGGTTCTCCTTGTAAAATCAGGCATGACAGTGTGCTTTTAAGGAAAGATTTCTACAGACTGACAGCTACTAAGGAACTGAAACTGTCGTCTAGATCTAGGACAAAGAAGAGTCTATGCACTAGATGAATTGTCCCGATTGCTGAGTACTCTGTGAAGACCTGGTGGAGAGAAGGCAACACTCTAAAATATTTCAGTTTGATGTGACATTTAAACATTAAGGCAGTCTAGTTATTTTTTCCCCTCCTTGATGAAGAGAAGTTCTTTTCTGATTGAACTAATTATGCTGATTGAATCTCCCCCACCCCCCCTCCCTGTCTCCCTGCTACTGGATGTGAAAGGTTTACTTAATTTGATGGGGATAATTGTTATGCACACAGTGTCAGATGTTAATGCGACTTGATGACTGACAGGTAATCAGCGCAATAGTTGTACTAAAAAAAAGGAGAGAGAGAGAGAGAGAGAGAGTGAAAATAAGATGATTTTGCTTCTCACTGATTCCTCTTTGTGGGGCATTAAGTAACGCCCAAACTTGCAGTGAGCACTGAAGTAAAAGTTACTTGACCATTTAATATTCTGATCAGCAGCTAGTGCGGAAAGAACCAGCCTTTTGCAAGAGTCAGGATTTTTGTGCTGTTTTACTAGGGAAACAGGAAGGAAATAGAGGCACTTCCTTATTCATTGCTTTAGGAAAATATGTGGTAGTGGAAGTTGGCTTTGTTGCTGGGTTTTTAGTGGGCCAGGGGATCCAGGGTTCACTGAAGGGCAGATGCCCCTCCATTGACCAGCAGAAGCTAGCAGGCCTTCAGTTTTTCCCTCCCTTCAGCCATCTCCTGTCTGGAATGGGAAGCCCCACACCATCCACAAGTAGGGCTGACTCCAGAGTTGGTTTAAGGTGATGGTAGCTTAGGCAAAACTTAAGCCTTACCCCTCTCCCCCCCCCCTCCGCCCATCAGACTCTATTGTTTAGCTTCAAATGCCTGCCTTTTGCTGCTCCTCAGAAACTGCCGCCCTAAGCCACTGCCTAGTTTGCATAATGGTTGGGCCGGCACTGTCTATAAGTCTGGTTCTGCCCTATGAAGTAATGACTGCTTTAAAAAAGTCTATTACAAAGTCTCAGGGGCAGAGGGAAGCAAATCCCCTTGTTGTCATTCTCCTGCAGATGTAAAGCCCAATTTTGCATAGGGCATCTGGGTGGGAAATAGAACAGCCAGGTTGGGACATTCAGACTTTCCTGTGCATTTTAGAAGAGGTTCTGCTTAACACAGACGAAAAGAAGCATAGTCCAAGAAAGATAGCATGGTTTTCCCAGCGGATGTGTCGACATTTACAGGTGTAAGCTGTGATCTTGCAACTCAGGTGTGTCAATGTCGCACTTACAGATCTCCCTGCCGGATTTCACAAAACTGGAATTCGGGAGTCCAATGACATAACTCTTTTTAGGGAATTTTCCAAAGAATGTATGTATTTCTGCTGTAAAACTGGAAATAAATGCAGACTTATCTGGACCTCCCAAATCATACTCACAACACGTCCTTTCCAACCCTTCTAAACGGTGGAAGTGCACAAGCCTTCTAAATCGCCTGTCTAGTTTCCATTTGTAAATTATCTTGATGGTTCAGGGGTACGAAAGCAGCCATACACATTCAGCCTAGCTGGGGTTTTGAACCTACCCCTTTAAGTTTGTCTCTCTAAGTAAACAATTACATTCTTTCTATTGCTTCCTAATGCAGAAGCCTGCGACACGTGGTTACATTTTAATTATAAGGTATAATTAAAGATTAAACCACTAATTAAATTAAACTCATGCACGCACAACTGCCAAGGATGAAGCTTGACTTAATACGGATAAATAACTTGATTAGCAAAATAAGGTTTCCCTTTGCTGAGCAATTTTTATTTAAATACCATTTTCATTAGAGGCGGGCAGAGTAATTTGGAAGCCACAATCTGCCATCTCGTACGCTGTGATCCATAATTTATTTTAGAGGGTTGTGTTGACCAATTTTTGAATCACAGTCCAAAAACACTAGAATCAAAGTTTTCCTTTAAGGCCGGAGTTTTCTTTGGATTTTAATTTTTTCAGGCAAGGGGGGGGGGGAATCTTTGGCTCTAGAATCAGATAGTTTGAATGGGTTGCTGAGATCCACTGGGGGGGGGGGGGGCGTGCTTCATATTTTGTCTCTATTTCTGTCTGTCTTTCCTCTGTTTTTTATTTATGGACTGAGTTCTAGATTTTTCTGTTGCTTTCTGACTTTGAAGTTTTCGGAATTCATTGTAGCTGAGGAAAACAGCTGGTAACCCTCTGTTTGCATGGTAGAAACCCCTTTATGAAGAGGGAAAGTTTTGATCAGCTTAGTACTGATCTCTACAGCAGGGCTTCCCAAACTTGTCCTGGGGAACATGCAGGGTAACTGCAAGGAATGTGCAGTCTGAGTTTCCACTGTCTGCAAATATATTCATTAACAATTTGCTGAAAAGTGAAAGAGTAACCCAGTGGTTAGAAAAGCAGACTGGGGAGCAGAGACACTAAGGCTCATATGCTGGATCTCCTACTCCCACTCCTTGTACGCCTTACCCTTCCTTGGCTCAGGTACTGTATGCTCTCTGGAGCAGGGAAGGAACTGCTATTATATACCTGGCTGTAAATAACCCTGAGCTCTGGATGAGCAAAAGGGAGTAACTAAATGTAAAAGCCTGTCTAGCTGAGGGATCCCCAGTCAGGGGCCACAGAATGCCTCCTTGATTGGGGGAGGGGGGGCAAGCTCTGCCTCGATTCTGTCCCTAACTACACCCCTAGACCCCTGCAGCCTCCCCCTCCTGTTCTGCCTGCGTGGATCTAATCTCCTTTGGACAGAAGAGATGACTGTGATCGTGGCAGACTCCTGCCTGCCCATGGAAAATTGGATCACTGCAAGCAGACAGGAGTCTTTGCCACGATTGTGGCAGCCTCCTACCCCTGCCCGCGGGGATCTGATCTCCTGTGGTCAGACAGGAATCTGCCATGATCACAACTGGCAGGCAAAATTTTGGTGGGACTAGCCCATGTGGCCCACCCCATTCCAATGCCTATATCCCCAGTACAGGTTTGGGAAGCCCTGCTCTAAGGTGCACATGCCTGCTTTTTCCAGATGATCTGGCTTAGATGTCCCAGATTGCACTTGGACGTCCCTTCTAAAATTTCCCTCTATATGTTTATTACGAGCACTTTTTAATTCCATCCACTGGAATAGAAACATAGAAAAATGACAACAGAAAAAGACCACATGGCCTGTCTAGTCTGTCCTTCCATATCAACAACTACAACAGTCCCCTTTTTTCCTTTAGAGATCCTCTGTGTTTGTCTCATGCTTTTTTGAATTCAGATACTGTCCTCATCTCTACGACCTCCACTGGGAGACTATTCCACAGATCCAACACTCTTTCCGTAAAGAAATATTTCCACGTATTGGCCATTGGATGGAAATGGCTGGTGAAATCCACAGGTATAGAATTATTTAGTTCTTCCATTGCTGTAGCAAGGAATTCCTTGTTTTTTAATGTTAAGTATTAAGTGTTAAGTATGGTGCACTTGACCTCAATAGCATGGAATATGTTATTCCAGTAGTACAGACATGTCAACTTGTGTAGTGTAGAAATGTTGCTAACTAGTTCAGTGAACTTGAGTTAAACAACTTCACCTGATCAGAGGAGTAAAAAGTGAGTAAATTTGGTCGGGAGTCTTGTGAATCTGCCTTGAACCTGGCTGAATTTCCTCCCAGACGCCTCCCCTTGTGATCTGCTGGGGATATTTGCACAATCCATTTTTCCAGTGAATCAATGATCTGATAATCCCATCATACCTGATCCCAGGCTGAAATCTGCCTGCTTTGACTTTGACCTTGGATTTTTCTGCAGAGCTCTGCTAGGGAGTATTGGATAGGCTGCTTCTGAAATATGTTGCTTCCTTAGCAGAGGACACACTGCCTGGGTTATGGAGTATTTGCCAAGCTCCTGTCCCCTGCAGTACTTCAGACCTATTAAATAAGAGTTTCATAGGACCCTGGGTCAATGTCATTAGCTTAGTGTTAGTCAGTGTACAATGGGCTGAAGGAGTCCTGCTCCTTGCTAAAGAACAGAGCAAGATCTGCATTGCAGTAAATGACAGCCAGCAGGTAGAAGGAGAGAAACTCCTGAATGAAACTTAATTAATGCAGGACGAAGCCAGAAACCTACGGTAGGATTGAGTTTGTTCATGTAAAAAAGCGCTACTGGGTGTATAGCACCTTGTCATGTCACGGGATATTGTGACACATCAGGGGAAATGACATCACTTGTTTCTGACATGTCACAGCAATTGCCCCCAGTAATCTTTGGTCATCTATACACTGTTTTATTTTTTGTAACCTTTACTCCTTCGTCCTTCCAACTCTATAGGATCCAGGGCTGCGATCTGGCACCATGACCATCGGTCTGCAACTACCAGGGGATTCTCTCTCTGTTTTTATAGACCTTCTCTAATCTCCAACATAGTCTGCAGAGGGCCATGCACCAGGGCACCTTTCCGAGCTCTGCAATCATGGGAACCACAGCTTTCTTTGAGGGGTACTCAGTGGTACTGAGCACCTGCGCCTTTTTCATTGATTGCTTAAATTGACCCATGGTTCTCGAGTACTGAAGAAAGAGGCCAGGCTCTGCACATTCCAAACACATGCGCACACCGAGTGCCCCCCAGGAGAGCAGCAGCGTCTTCCACCAGTCCCCGCAGGCCCACGGAAAACATGGAGGTGTAGGCTGCAGCCAGCACAAAATAACTTAAGCTCACCCCTTGCAAAATGTGGGAGACGTGACTACAGAGGCTGAGTTGTCCAGGCAGTAAAGATAGAAAATAAAATGTTAGTTCTAGTTTAGTGATCTAAATATGCCAACTTCGGGAATCCAAGTGTCCCACATCTTTGCACAACAGAAGAAGACACACATTTCTGTTTCCGTTTCTCCAGAGTTCATCTTCTTGGAGCTTCCAGTGCAGTGTTTGTATGTGGACATATTTTGTATATGTGATCAAGGGGAAGTATTTTGTGGGCATGAAATTTCAGGTAGCAGTCTGGCTTGCTCTCTTTTCTCAATAAGAGGTATGTTCTAAGGGTGTGTGTAATATTTGCAATGCCTGCCTTTTCATAGATTCTTTAGCTGATTGCAGAGGTCATGGCTGTTATAGAGGCGGATCCCCCACTGGTCATCTCACCCCTTAAGGATGGCTCTGCATATCAGTACCTGCACCTTTTTTGCTAAGAAGAAAAGCATTGATAGGGAACTAACTCCGGCCATTACCCTTGAGCATAGTGGCGGCATTCCAACCCTCGTGCACTCTACAAAGAGAGAGCCCCCAACTTGGGCATTGAACCATGATCTCGAAGCACACAAAGCTAGCTGCAACATGAAAGATGTGTGTTATTCGTCTTTAAAATTAGGGCAGCTATTTTGAAAAGATTTTACTCATGTGAAATTCAGGGGCTAACATTTCCCTCTCCCACTGTGAGTATAAAAGCATAGGGCCTTTGTTTCCTAGTGCAGTATACTTCTGATGAACTGGGGGAGGTGGAGACAGCAGACAATACGTGGGAGTTTCAATATGTGATTTACAGTGTGGGCAATGCATCGGCTCTACTGAAGTAGTTGCAAACCTATGAATTTTCAAAAGGAAACATTTCCTGGTGTTTCTCTTTGAAAATTTGCTTGCAGGCCTTGAGCACAACATTCTGCATATGTTTTGTTATGGATGTTTTGGAATTTTAAAACTATTTTCTCCTCCCCTAAATGATGAAATTTGTCCTGATATGCTTCCTTCAACTGCCAGGGTGATTTTGGGTGTGAAATAGGCTGAAAGCGCCAGACATTTAGAGAGTTCATACACCTTCGGGAATGGTTCTCTTGGCTTACAAGCGGTTTGCAGAAATATAATTTCCTTTTTGGTATGACTTACTTTCTAGGAAGTAAATTACAGTTTTCTTTTTTATTCATTCTTGAATGTAAATCATGTATAATTAAGCTTACAAAGTCCTGCGGATTTAGGTGGCCATGACTCTCTTTGACAGGAAGGCCATTTGTAGTGCGTCCCAGCCAACATTCACCAGTAGCTCATCTCTCTATTACTGGCACAAAAAACTCTAACCTTTTTATAAAACTTTATTACCTACTCCAGTTTTTTTGGAGGTGGAGGTGGAGATGGAATCAGAGCACCTTTAACTCCCACTCCAGGATATTCTATGATGGGCAGCATCTCCATGGAGACAACAAAAAAGCCAAGAGCCTCGAATCACTTAGGATGGCGATCAAAAAGAAAACAGGGAAAGATAAAAAAACAAGAAAAAAAAAAAGAAAAGTCAGAACGCTCAAAGAGCCATCTGGCCTACCACTTCTAGATAGCAATTAATGAACTAATAACAGCAGTCCGAGGATGCAGAGAGAGGAAAGCACAGAGCCGGCTTCAATTCTAGACGAAAAGTGATGTGAAATGACTGTCGACGGCAACAGAAGGTAATCTAGGAACTGATGGAAAAAAACAGGAGGAACAGGGTGCTCCTTAGGACTGGCAGTGCTGATGGGGCTGTGTTAAATAACTGCAGCGTTCTTCCCGGAGGCGTGCCTGTCTATGAGTGACTCTGGTAATGATTTTGAGAGACCAAAATACAGCAAGAGTGATGAGCATTGCAAATGAAACTCATGTCACCAGAGGCTAAAGGGTTCTTTCTGCAGGAAGTAATACTTACACCTTTTTCTTTGGATAAAATGCTGATCTTTTCCTGCAGGAATGCACTGAAGAGTCTATCCTAGCTTTTTTTTAGTTCCATGAGTGCCCAAACAGTTAGGGGCCTGTCCACTAAACTGCACTCGCTGCTATCTTGGGGCTAATGTGGAAATACCACCTGGTGGTAGCAGCTAATGCAGGGAAAGTGCAGAGAACACAAAGCATTTCCACAATGTCTGCACCACCTGCAGTAGCTGCAGGCAAAGGCGGAATTAGCGCGGAGCAAGAGTGCTGTTTGGGCGATTGACTCACATAATAGTTCTCTGGTTTCAGGCTTCGTGGATGTCCCCTGTTTGCTCCGTGGTATCTGCAGGGGAAACACTATGAATGCCCCCGGCAGCTATGGTGAGCCTTTTGCAGCAAAGGCTGCGCTTTTGCAGTTATCACCCTGCGTTATCTGCAAAGGCTAACACGGTTAATAGACAAACTCCTTAGTGTTACTGGTCAGGAATAACTTTGCGTGGGATACTGTAATCAAGTCTGGAAATATCTCAAGGGGTTGAGTCTTGTGGACTCCTTTATGGATGGTGCATAATGAAGGAAACTCCCGTTGGCCAAGGCTGTGTGGGTGGTGCCTACAGAGATGAGGAAGCATGGGATGATGGGAGAGACTGGAGGAGGGTGGGAGAAAGTGATGGGGAGGGACAAACATACCCGGGGATCTGTTTGTTCCTCCTTTAATCACTCCACCATTAGAAGAGCTATGCAACGGTTCACTAACTATCTGTTCAATGATGTGGATGTTGCTGAGTGATTTTCAGTACAAGTCCCTTCACCCGCTCTTCTGTATTTTTAACACCTCAAAAAAATCCTTTCCTACTAATGATCTTAACCAAAGATGGCTGAAAAGATTGCAATGGAGGTAAAAGGAACCATCTGAATGGGGCCAAAGGAGTTTATGTTATCAATATGCTCACGCTAACTGCTCCCCATTTTCAGTCATCAGTTCCATATATACCCCACGTTGTCCATCTATGATTAGTGGGGAAAGATTTCTTTGAGGTGTTAGAAATATTTTCCTTCTACTGTGGGGCGTTAGGAGTTAAGTTGCATCTGTATTTTTAATCACGCCCATGAAGCCCCCAGAGAGCAATTTTCCAAATCTTTTACATTGATAAATATTGATTTCCTTGGGTAAAACGGCCTCATCGCAAATTGCATTCCTCAAAAGAGTTAAAAGGCTGATGGGGGTTCACAGACCACTTATTTTCAGCCATCCTCTAAAGGGGGGGGGGGGAACACATGCAGAACATGGGAGCGAAACAATTGTGCACTTGGCATTTTCAAACCTTTCGGGCATGTATACTAAATAAGGTACTGGACTGTGAATCTAGCACGGAGGCTGGTGCCAACTTTATGGGGTGTGTGCGCCTGTCCCCATCCCTTGGCACATTGCTAATGCGTGACCCTATGCAATCAAGTACATAGGTGCACTTAATATCACCCATTGAAGTGGTGTTAAGCAATGTTCCCGCTAAGCTGCGCTGAGTCCTCTGTTGGCATTCCTGCCGGTGGCGGGAGGTGCAAAGTGATCACGAGGAATAGGAGGTCCCGAGGGCCTGCCGATGCTGTGCAATCCTAAGCGCGATCACTCTGCACCTCCCCCCACCAGCAGGAATGCCAGCAGAAGACTCAGCGCAGCTTAGCAGGAACATTGGTGTTAAGTGCATCCAGGCTAATGGCAGCATTAGCATTTAATGCCCACCTATGACACGCGTGCCAACTGCAATGCTCCATCAGTGCTCACGTTCCCCCCCAACACAACCAATCTTTGTCCAGTCATGCGCTACCCAGTTAGTGTGGGGCTTTTAGCGTGGGGCCTTGTGCTAACTTTTAGCATGGTGTGCTTAGGGGCATGTTTACCAATGTATGCTGCCAGGGTAGCGTGGGATTAGCATGCAGTTCTGATGCCACACAAAACAGAAGCAGAGGGCCCTGCGCAGAAGACCTTGGAAGCATGCAGCGACCACACTATCTTACAGTTTATAGTTACAGAGGAATAAGGAATACAGAGTTAGGAAACAATATCTCTTATTTCTTGAGATTAGGATAGATAAAACAAAATCTCATACGTATTTTTAAATTAATAATTATAATTTATTTGCCCTACGTTCCAAAATAATCATTAAGGTAGCCTTAGTAGTAATTCAGGTGCAATAATATAGAACTGTAGATCAGAGCACCATATAAGCAGTCATATACTGTACAGTATGGGGGTCATTTTAAAAGTCTTAATTGTGATTGGACGTCCAAAGACGTGCATGTAGAAGACCGAATCATGGAGATGTCCCCAAAGCCATTTTGAGGATGTCCAGGTAGGCATGGGTGTGTCTGGAGAGGTGCAATGGACTTAGATCTGCTCTAGGCATCAGTAAAGTTCTTGTTCTGGCTATCAAACATCCAAAGGGTGTAGTGAAGATGGAGAGTTAAGTAATTAGCCTGGGATTTGAAGACTGATCACTGTGCTCCTAACTCTCTACTCTAACCATTAGGCTATTAGACATTCACGTTCTGAAATGTCCCCATAGATGTCCGTAAGGGGCACATGCACGTCTGTGAGATTGTGCCTGAACGTGGACATGCCTGGCTATTTTTTTTTAGACGTCCCAGATTTCACTTGGACGTCCTTTGTAAAATGCGGCTTCACGAGTCCTTGTCCCAAGCAGCAATTATGCTCAGGTTTCCGTGGAAGAAACCATAATATTTTACTGCTTTCATGGGCTTCCTACTCAATTATAACCAGTAGGAATGTGATTCATTAGCATACATCCGGTTCATGAGTGCACTTTAAAACATTTAGCACATACTAAATCAATTTAACACACATTATGAATCAATGTGACTCAAGTCTATTAGTATGTGTTAGAAACATTTAATGTGGGTTAAACAAAGTTTTATTAAAATGAATGTGTGCAGCAAATTGAAGAAAGTCTGAAAATCAGGAAAAAAGCTTAAGGCAAAACATCTGCTCTGTGCACAACCCTAATGACCAACTTCTACTGGGGTACAAAGCCTCAAATCTTTGTTTGCAAATAACTATTTTCTTTTTTTTTAATATATGTATTGGCCCTCTTTCATTTTTCTGTCTCCTCCAGTGGCCATAGACCGCTGCCCCCTCTAAAGGATACTGTCTCAAAGTCAACATAACTTTGAAACGAGGCTGGTACAAGGGTATTGTGGGCCTAGGCGAACCTTCAGCCTTATGCCCTCCCTGAGATCATCCCAGCACCAATCCCATAAAAATACACAATTGCAACACGTGCCTTTGAGTCAGTGCTGACTCCTGGCGACCCAGAAGCTCCTGGGTTTTCTTGGCAGTGTGACCGGAAGTAGACTGCCAGACCTTTCTTCCGAGGCCATAGAGGGATAAGTGACTTGCCCAAGGCCACAGGGAGTGCCAGTGGTAAATGAACCCTGGTCTCTAGGTTTCTCTAACCGTTCGGCTACTTCTCCACTCTCAATTGCAATATCATACTTTTAATATTAAACTTTGCTCCGTATGGATGTGTGTGCCCACGCTCTCGGCAGGGGACAGAGTGTGCTGATGGTTATCTTGAGTTTGTGGGACTATTGTTTTGCTTTGATTGCTCCTTGCTGCCCCCAAGTCCTAGGTGGTTGCCTAGTTTTGTCTAATGGCTGAACCCTCCCTGCTTAGAAAAAGTAAAATTGAATCTGCAAATAACCACAAGTTAGTTAGTGAGCTTAAGGCTCACGTTTCTCTTGCTGCATCATATTCATGCTGGCAATAAACTGAAAAATGGTGCAAGGGGAAAGTAAAAAGGCCCAGAAACTATAGGTGTGCAGAACCAAAAATATTCAGTTTAAGTGACATTTTAGAAGAGACGTCAAGGAAGAATCTGGGGTGCCCAGAGCAGAATGTTGACAAATCTGGGGGAGTGACAGCACTGAAGCGAGACAATTCTAAGTGCCTTCTGAAATCACTTCATTTCCACCCCAAAAAATGAACTTCCAGGTAGCCAGTTCTGGAGACACCCTCCCCCTCTCCCCCCCCCCCCCCCCCCCCATAGCAAGGACGGGTATGTGCACAGGTGTAGGTCATTTCACAAATGTGGATGTCCCTGAATTGGATGCCTGCAGAACCCACGTAATTGGACATCCTTGACATGGGTATTTCAGAAGGGGGGTGACTATATCCTGCGACTAGAATGTCCTGGCTGGCTGTGTCAGATAGTGAGATGTGCGGTGGTTGGCCTAAAACATGTTTGGAGTGTGTAGTTACATGCAGCTTTCTTCAAGCACGTTGCACGTCCTCTGGAAGCATTGCATCATGACACAAGCACTTTTTTCACCTTATTCATGGTCAGGAGCAGGTCTAGGCATGGACGCCTCACCAACCAGGGCCAGACGTGCTTGTGTCATGCTGAAATCACACTCACGCTGGGGACATCTACGAGTATTTACCCAGCTTCTAAGATGGTCCCACAGACATCTCCATGTTTGTTTCTTTAGGAATGCATTTTATGCTTGCTAGAACATTTTTATGCATGCAATTGATTGTACGCAGGTTAACTTGTAAGTATACATGCATACAAGTGATCTGGGGCACTGTAAATTTTCAGATGTCCATATGAACGAAACATATGCTCACAAATACACATCCCTAAGAGAAACCACTATAATGTTCTCCTCAGGGATTAAACAATCCCCTACGTCTCTTGGAATGCTGTCCAAGTTACTCTGCCCTGCAATATCAAATTTACTTCATAAACTTAATCCACTCACAACTCTACAACTTTAAAAATATATTTGAGAAGGTGACAAATAGGTTTGACAATCCTCTTTATGCGATGTTATTGGTCCACCCCCCTTAGCTCTGTCTTCTAATAATGTTTGTCTTGCTACCCATTTCTGATTTATGTTGTATGAGATGCCGGGAATGGTGAAGATAAGCAGTGTTGTTTAAAAGGTCGTTCATCTTCCAGTTTCTGCAAGAGAGAGAGAGTCAGAGCCAGAAGTGGTGTAGTTGTTCTGGATAAATGTTCAACCCCGAGCTTGCCAAATTGGCTGATACGATCAGAGACACTGCCTTTAACATCAATGGCGCCAGGTCTAATTTTAGAACAGAGGTGAAAAAAGCTACACGAGGTTTCTCAGTCCTGTTCAGAGATGAATTTAAATAAGAGGTTCAGTGCGTCTCTGAGCCGACATATGGTGATCAGTTTTCTCATTTACGCACTGTTGGCTATTTGTTTTAATCTTAATTTTATTATTTTAGAATTTTCTGGAAGGTTTTTCTCAGTTTCCTGAGATGCTGCAGGGCAGAGTTTGTGTTGTGGAGTGAGATGCTTGTGAATATCAAAAACCTCAGCTGTGACTTCCAGATTTCCTGGGTCCATGATGGGTCCAGACTACAAGAGAGTCCATGATGAAGACCTGAAGCTGCTGAGAAATGGTTTCACCTCTGATGGAAAAATAGTTTCATCGGTGTATCAGAGGAAGGAATCTTCCTCTCATATATTTTTTATGTTTGTAGTTGGCTTACACTGTTCTACTAGCAGCTCAAGGGAATGAATATACAGGTGCAGCGAGCATTTCCCTATCCCCAGTCTAAGTTTGTACTTGAGGAAACAGAGGTTGAAGCAATTTGCTCACAACCACAAAAGACCATTACTGTGATTTGAATGCAGACTTCCCCGCTTCTGAGTCCACTGCTCTAACGTCTAGGCTACTTCTCCACTCTGTGTCCTGTTCCATTTGAACAAGTGGTGAAAACATCTCATCACTTCCCAGAAATGCTTCCTGTAAATGGGAGCCTTTGAACCAGAGATATGCTCTTCAGATCTCATAGCTCTAGACAGCGCCAAGACAACAAATGGATTTGCTTGGATATTCAAGCAAAACCTCAGTTCTCTTTATGCTCAAAATATTCCTCTGCCTTCATGCTCACCTACAAAGTATCCATTCCATAGAGACAGGACTTTTTCATCCCTTTATAAAACTCTCTGGCCTTTTGTTTTGGACTCATAGTTACTCCTCCCTGTTTAGACATCACCAAATGTGTCCTCAGCCCCCAGTTCCTTAACTAGAGGGACTTTTGATGTATGGCCACTCTTTTGCCAGAAAATCAATACGCTGCCTAGAGTAGTTCATGCTGTCAACTCCTATAAGCATTATAAGCAAAACTCCTTTAGTGCTTTGGAGGGCTTTTAAAACCTCCCGTTCCTGCAACAAGGAAGAAGGGTATAAGATGTGTCAGACTAACAAGAGAGTCCATAATACCCCTTCCCCAGGGCCTTTTCATAAATATACTGATCATTAGGTATCTTTCCCAATGTCATATTTTATCTCAACTCTTTAACCTTCTACTTTATAGAAGCTGGAGGCCAAGATGCAGGTATAAGAGGGCACAGCTGTCTCCTTAAAATGCAACTGCCCACCTTCATCAAAGGTTGTAGCTGGATTGCTAAATTCAGTGCCCTTTTGTGCTCCTGGTCCTCATTTGAGAATAGGATCTCTTTTGCGAAAGCCCACTAGCTGGTTAATGGGTATTTAACATGTGGCTACAGGCAGCTGGGAACACTAATGCATGACAGCGTCCGCCTTTGCATGCTAAAATGCATGTTGATTGGTGATTTCGCGATGGGATGGGGAATGGGCTGAGGGGCATGAAGAACATGCTACTTCAAGCAGCAGGGCAATAGCCACACGCTCAGTGGCAACGCGGCTCTTAAGGCGGGTTCCTTTTAAGGACTCCTCTATAGGAGTCATTAAGCGCTCCGACATAGTGGAGCGCATGTTAGGAAAACCCTTTGAGAGTTAGCTGCTGGGGACACATTGAACACCCTCTCCCCCCAACAGCTTATGTGCAGCCTTTGCTATGGACAGTCGTGAGATGGCAAATCCTTAGCGGGTTGTAGTAAAAGGGACCCTCAGTCTTACCACTTGAAGTAGCCCTTATAACTGACCTCGGTGTCTTGGGGAAGCAATTTGTCAGAACGGAGTTCTTTCCTGTTTTTTTCATTATGTTTTAAGCAATGCATTTCAGCGCCTGCCTCATCTCCCCACCTCCACTGCCGCTTACGTCCCCTGCTCAGAGCTCATTCTTCATTATGGTGGAATTCAGCCTTTCCCACATCCCACACAAGCAAGATTACCAGAAATAACAGCCAAGAATTTTTATTTATTTAGTATACATTTGTATACCGCTACTTCCAGCGATCAGCAGCGGTTTGATTACAGATTGGAAATTGTCAAATCATGACAGGAAATTTTTGAGGTATAAACACATTGATTAGACAGGAAAGCACAGCACACAGAGAACTATTTTACAGGGAACATGGGCTATGGAGGGTTAAGTGGCTTGCCCAAGACCACAAGGAGCACCTGTGGGACTAGAAACCCCAGTCCTTCCGGCCCAAGGTTGCTGTCCTCCAGTGGGATTTGAACCCCCGACCTTCCGGCCCGAAGTACCTTGCCCCAACCACTAGGCCACTCCTCTTATTACAAGAGGGTATTCCACAGGTAGCAGAGGCACAAAGGTATTTTGAGTAGCAGAAGGACGCAGAGCCCGCAGCAGAGTGGAGGGCTGGAAGGAGGGGATACAATATGAGATTATTACTGTTTGCTATCTGCTGAAGAGCAGATCAGAGCTGCAATGTTTTTTCTCAGGCTCCCCTCTGCTGAAATTGCAACTGGGGGTTGCAGTGACTCACTAGCAATCACAGCAAAATAGATTTTCTGTGATTACCTGCAATTAACCCCCAGAAATGCCAGCTAGAAGCTTTCTTCATTCTGCTATTCCTACCGCCATATATTCCCTGCTCAGGATCATGGAAGGAGTCAGAATCCCATGCCGGATGTTAGTATTTATTCCAGTGCAGAAATGTACATGGTCGTTAGCATAAGTATCTAAGAACATATAAGAACATAAGATATGCCATACTGGGTCAGACCAAGGTCCATCAAGCCCAGTATTCTGTTTCTAACAGTGGCCAATCTAGGTCATACGTACCTAGCAGTTTCCCCAAGGGACACAGGTTCCACAATGCTTGTATTGGTTCAAGCATTGATATCCTGGGTCCCTTCTTAATAATGGTTTATGGACCTTTCCTCCAGGAACTTGTCCAAACCTTTTTTAAACCCAGCTACACTAACAGCCTTTACTACATCCTCCGGTAACAAATTCCAGAGTTTGATTACACGTTGAGTGAAAAAATATTTTCTTTTATTAGTCTTAAATAGTTTACCCTGTAGCTTCATTGCATGTCCCCAAGTCTTTCTATATTCTGATAAGGTAAACAATCGATCTACGCTTACCCGTTCCACTCCGTTCATTAATTTATAGACTTCTATCATATCTCCCCTCAGCCGTCTCTTTTCCAGGTTAAAGAGCCCTAACCTTTTTAGCCTTTCTTCATAGGAGTATCCTTCCATCCCTTTTACCATTTTGGTGGCTCTTCTCTGAACCTTTTCTAAAATCGCTATATCCTTTTTAAGATACAGCGACCAGAATTGCACACAACATTCAAGGTGCAGTCTCACCATGGAATGATATAGAGGCATTATAATATCTCTTGTTTTATTTTCCATTCCTTTCCTTATCATACCTAGCATTCTATTTGCTCTCTTGGCCGCCGCTGCACACTGGGCCGAGGGTTTTAACATGGTATCCACAATGACACCTAAATCTTTTTCCTGGGTGGTGGTTCCTAATGTGGAACCTTGCATCGTGTAACCATAGTTTGGGTTGTTCTTCCCTAGGTGCATAACCTTGCACTTGTCCACATTAAATTTCATCTGCCATTTTGATGCCCAGTCTTCCAATTTATCAAGATCCTCTTGCAATTTTCCACAATCCTCTTGGGCTTTAACAACTTTAAATAGTTTTGTGTCATCTGCAAATTTGATAACCTCACTCGTTATTCCACTTTCCAGGTCATTTATGAATATGTCAAAAAGCAGCGGACCCAGCACAGATCCCTGGGGTACACCACTATTCACCTTTCTCCATTGGGAAAATTGGCCATTTAGCCCTACCCTCTGCTTTCTATCTTTTAACCAGTTCCTGATCCACAATAGCACACTGCCTCCTATCCCATGACTCTTTAGTTTTGCCAAAAGTCTCTCATGAGGGACTTTGTCAAAGGCTTTCTGAAAGTCCAGATACACTATATCAGCCGACTCACCTTTGTCCACCTGTTTATTCACACCTTCAAAAAAACATAACAGATTAGTAAGACAAGATCTTCCTTGTCTAAAGCCATGTTGGCTGTCTCCCATTAGGTCATGACTATCTACATGCTGCGTAATTTTATTCTTTATGATGGTTTCTACCATTTTTCCCGATACTGACGTCAGGCTCACCGGTCTGTAGTTTCCCGGATCACCCCTGGAACCCTTTTTAAAAATTGGTGTTACATTGGCGATCCTCCAATCTTCAGGTATTAGAGATGATTTTAATGATAGTTCACAGATTACTAATAGCAGGTCTGCTATCTCATATTTCAGTTCTTTCAACACCCATGGATGTATACCATCCGGCCCAGATGATTTGCTACTCTTCAGTTTATCTAATAGTTGTAATACATCTTCCCGATGTATCAATATTTCCTTCAATTCTTCTGCACCTTTAAATACCACTTCAGTCATGGGTAACATCCCTACATCTTCTTCAGTAAAGACTGAAGCAAAGAATTCATTCAATCTCTCCGCTATCGCCTTGTCACCTCTTAGTGCTCCTTTAACCTCTTTATCATCTAATGGACCAACTGACTCTCTCACAGGTTTTTTGCTACGAATGTACTTGAAAAGATCTTTACTTCGCGTTTTTGCTTCCGCAGCAAGCTTCTTCTCAAATTCTCCCTTTGCCTGCCTTATTAATGCCTTGCATTTGACTTGCCAGTGCTTGTGCTGTTTCCAGGTTTCGTCGTTTGGCTCTTTTTTCCATTTCTTGAAAGATGCTTTTTGGCAACAACAGCCTCTCTGACCTCACCTTTAAACCATGCTGGCAGTTTTTTGGACTTCCTTCCACTTTTCTTAAAGTGTGGAATACAGCTGGTCTGGGCTTCCAAGATAGTATTTTTCAACAACAGCCAAGCCTGATGTACGTCTTTAACCTTTGCAACTGCTCCTTTTAGTTTTTTCTCAACTGTTTTCCTCATTTTATCATAGTCTCCCTTTCGAAAGTTAAAAGGTAGTCCTGTGGATTTCCTTACTATCCCTCCTCCACTAATTAAATCAAAGGTGATCATGCTATGATCACTATTGCCAAGTGGCCCCAACACTCTTATCTCTTGCACTAGATCTGGTGTTCCACTAAGGACTAGGTCTAATATGGCTTCCCCTCTGGTCGGTTCATGAACCAGCTGCTCCAAGAAGCAGTCATTTATTTCATCTAGGAACTTTATCTCCCTAGCATGTCCTGACGTGACACTGACCCAGTCGATACCGGGGTAGTTGAAATCACCCATTATTATTACTGTGCTGTAACTTTTGTTAGCTTCCTTGATTTCTTTGAGCATTTCATCATCCATTTGGTCATTCTGGCCAGGCACTTGATAGTACACCCCCACTGCCATTGCCTTCCCCCTTTTACATGGAATTTCAATCCATATAGATTCTACAGCAGATTTTGTTTCCTGCAAAACTTTAATCCTTTCTGACTCAATGCCCTCTGTAACATAGAGAGCAACCCCTCCACCAATTTGATGAGCTCTATCATTACGATATAGTTTGTACCCAGGTATCACAGTGTCCCACTGGTTGTCCTCCTTCCACCATGTCTCTGATATTCCAATCATATCTAACTTTTCATTTAGTGCTATATATTCTAACTCTCCCATCTTATTTTTTAGACTTCTAGCATTTGCATACAAGCATTTTAGAGAATGTATTTTATTCGTATTAATTTGGCTATTGTTAGACATGGGTAATTTGGGATCTTTAAGCTCAGTCTGCTCCATACTTGAAGGCATTTGGGCTACTTTACTCTTTTGTGGAACCTCTCTGCTTTTGGTAGTATCCTTCAAAGATACATTCTTCCGAACCATCCGCTCTTGGGCGACTGTCGGCTTTCCCCTAATATCTAGTTTAAAAGCTGCTCTATCCCCTTTTTAAAGGTTAATACCAGCAGCCTGGTTCCATCCCGGTTAAGGTGAAGCCCATCCCTTCGGAAGAGCCCCTCCTTTCCCCAGAATGTTCCCCAGTTCCTAACAAATCCAAAACCCTCATCTCTGCGCAAGACTAACTAATCTATTTACTGATGTGATCGCAGATTTAGCGGTGCACCCTGGGACAAATTGGGGGGGGGGGGGGGTTGGTTCATTTGTGGATTATTTTGATTCATTTATCCAAAATGGAAAAATAAAAATATATGAAAAAATAAAGGAAACACATGAAATAAAAGAATGTCGATTTGGAGCACCCTATAGCCAACCCAGTTGACAAAAATGTATTATAGCCTCGGCCCCCTGGCATTCTCCCAGGCCTCTGAATCCTCTTACCATCCTCCCAGGTCTTCAAAAGGCAGGAGTAATCCTCAGCTACTCCTAACCCTCCTAACGGCACTGACCAACCCAGGGATAGTAAACCGCAAAACACGAAGGGACACCCCTACAAAAGAAAAAAGAGCTTAGCATAATAAAAGATTTGTTTCTCACTCTGGTACCCCCTGCTCTTTTTTCTTTTAAACTCCAGGATAGTGCTATTTAGAAATTTTGGTATATGGCTCCTGAATGCAAATTTTCCGGTCAGCCAACACTATTATGAGAAACAGCACTGGTGGGACAGAAGCAACTGGGCGCCTCTTCCTTGAAGACAGGATAAGAGGAGCTCTTGCAGAGGAGCTGCCCATTGCTCACTTATCCCTCCATTGTCTCAGGTACAAACGTACAGGCCGATGCAGAAAGCTAGCGCAGCCTTTAAACACTGATAGCGCCATGTTTAAGCACATTTTAAATACAGACAACAGATGGCCATGTGCGTAGACACCGACAGAAAAACTAGCACCCAATTAACGCCATGAGTATTTAAATATAGAAAAATGAGCTGCACATAATAGTCTGGCATGCAAATCATGGCTACGCCCAATGCAGAGACAGGCGTAGAGGATTTTGCAACCAGCCATAGCGCCATTACTTTTACTGCAGGGTCTGAAGTGACTTAAACCTCTAACGCATGCACCTGACAGTATTTTGATGGCATTGGGGATGACTGTGGCATCAGGAAAACCACCCAATGTCATCAAAATACTGTCAGGGGCCAGTTCCCCAACAATAAGAGAATCCCTGGTGGCCCAGCGGCCCCGATCCCCCCACCTAACAGTATTTTGATGGCACTGGGGACGATTGCAGCATCACAAAAAGCCCCTGATGCCATCAAAATAGTCGGGGGCCGGTGCCCTGACAATAAGAGAATCCCTGGTGGCCCAGCTGCCCCATTTCCCCCCAACAGTACTTTGATAGCATTGGGGATGATCGCGGCATCAGGAAAAGCCCCTGATGCCATCAAAATACTGTTGAGGGCCAGTGCCTCATTCAAAAGTGACTACCTAGTGGTCTAGTAGCCCCTGTATCCCACATCCCCCACCCCAAATAAAAATCAAATAAACAGGTGGTCTAGCAGCCCCTGAAACCCACACCCACACCCCAAACTAAAATCAAATAACCTGGTGGTCTAGCAGCCCCTGAACCCCCCCTCCCCATCCCAAATTAAAATCAAATAACCTGGTGGTCTGGTGGTCCCTAAAACCCCCACCCCCAACCCAAATTAAAATAAAATGACCTGGTAGTCTAGCGCCCCCTCAATCCACTTATATGGCAGTCTAACCCCACCTGGTGCATCCTAGGATGCACTATGTAGGGCCAGGCACTGCCATTTTTCAAGATGGCGAACCCAGAGTGGGAGCGCATAGGCAGCGCTCTCACTTAAATTAAGGTACTGGTTGGGAGGTAGTGCATTTAGGAGCCGCTAGACCACCAAGTTATTTGATTTTAATTTAGGGTGGAGGGTAAAGGGACTATTAGACCACCAGGTCACTTTCTGTTGGGGCACAGGCCCCCAATCGTAATTTGATGGCATCGGGGGTTTTCCCAATGCCATGATTGTCCCGAATGCCATCAAAATACTGTCAGGGGGGGGGGGGGGGATCGGGGTCACTGGGCCACTAGGATTCTCTTATTGTTGGGACACCAGTCCCCTACAGTATTTTGATGGCATCGAGGGCTTTTCCCGATGCCGTGATCACTCCCGATGCTATCCAAATACTATCGGAGCTGATATACAAATTAGCCACGCGGTGCCCATTTCTCTGGGACAGCGTGTCAAACTAACGCCAGCTACTTGTGCGCATGTGTCTGGCTTGCTCTCCCAGTTTAATGCTGCCATTTTGTGCCCAGTTTAATGTGTGGCTCATTTGCATGTGCACGGTTATCGCAGCCTTCATTTGCATACCCTATCTTTTCTGCATCGCGCGTTAAAAGTTCTGCATTGCAGGACATGTAAAAGTTGATTCAGAACTTATCTAGCGCCGGTTTTCTGCATCGGCCCACTAGATTTTAAATCCTCTGGGGACAGGGAAATACCTACAGTACCTGATTTTAATTTGCCTGGAAAGGAGAGAGTGGCTTTCCCACAAGCGAGGCTGCTCCCTGAGCAGCAGTTTAACAAATTTACTAAATAATGACTTAGAAGTGGTTCTTTTTAATTTGCATTTTGCCAAGCTTGAATATCAGCCTTCGCTGTGTGAGCTTTTGAAATGCACTGCAGAACAGCGAGTGGAGGATAGCTTTCTGTTAAGGGCAAAATGCCCAGTCCAATTAGTACCCAGGTTTCAATGTAGTCAGAAGACTACATAGTGACTTACTGATACCGTATCTGTAATTCTGAATCTCATTTCGTGTGAAACGATTCTTGCTCATTATTTATAGCTGAGTTTGTACATTAGCATTGTTAAAACCATAGTAATTCAATACCAGAGCCATTAAATATACCTCTTCTTTTCATGCTCTTAAAAATTTCCACTCAGGATAGACCTTTTTGAAAAATGGTCTGAAAGCTGCAAAGTAATCCCTGCTTTTTCTTCATGTTTAGCATTCACCTTCCATTGCATCTGTTCTCAGGTAGTAAGCTGATGAGTGTATCAGAATTAATTCCTCTACATATTCCCTACACATTTTTCCAAGGCTGCAGCGGTATTTATAAACAGATTTTCCAGCTTATTGAGTTCCATTAACAATGGATCCACGCAATTGCTTTATTTATGTTGGCATTTAACAGAGTTGAAAAAAAATGTTTTGTAGCTGAGTATTTGGAGTCCTGCGTTATAAGCTAGGCTCTGCTCCAGCCTCTCTGCAATAGTTGTTTGGCTTCACTCTCTTCACTCCCCGCAAACCATTTCCTCAAGATGAGTAAGAATATTAATACCGGTCGCGTTCCCACTCCTCCTCAGATGTTAAATGCCAGGTCACCTCAATATGTCTTCATGCCAGTTTGAGAAGTAGGAGTGCATCAGCTTACATCCTCTTCCAAATAAGGGCCATTGATTTGGCTTGGAAGAACCAAATCCCATTTGGACATGGGTACGGTAGTGTCATCACCCTTCCAAGTCCTTCTAGATGTTTTGGTGCCAGTTCCCCACAAGAAAGTCTTCCTTTTATAATTCTATCTTAATTAGGATCTTCTCATTTACATTTGCTATAAATGGAAGCCTGGTGACATAGTGAGGTAATTTTCTAAGCAACTGGCATAAAAATACATGCCATTTAATGCGTATCTTTGAAGGACTGACGGGCATGAATGAGCACTTGCGCATGTACTTGAGAAGGTTGCTGTTCTCCAATTACGTGCATAAGACCGATCACGTGGGCTTTCACAGTGGGTAAGATCTGCTGCTCCTCATTAATCTCTCCCTACACCCCTCCTAGCTGCTTCTGCCGTTGGCGGAATAAATACATCAAAACTGTAAGGGGAACTTATAACCTGAGTCAGAACGCCAGGCTCCATCTCTGGTCCAATTCAAATCCAAGCTACAAACCCACCTCTTCAAGGTTGTTTACAGATCCTGATCCCACTTATTCTGTTCACCACCTTTGTGTATGATGATGATGATGATTTCCACTAGTTTCTACCCTAATCCCCTCTGTTGTATTTGTCTGTCTTATATAGATTGTAAGCTCTACTGAGCAGGGACTGCGTCTTACATGTACGTGTGCAGTGCTACAGTCTGAAAGCCTCTTCAAATAGATGAGCCTTAAGTTCAGTTCTAAAAGAGTGTTATACTGTAGACTCAAGTGAGGGGTTCGACCATTTCATAATATAGGGGCTATGAAGAAAAAGGCCGACTGCCTTGAGGAATTGTATCTGGCTCTTGGGGGTGGATCAGGATAGGCAAACAGTTACCATGGGTGGAATTTAATGATCGGGCAGGAATGTGCAGAGTAATGAGGGAGGAAAGGTAATCAGGGGTACTTGATTTGGTGCCCCTGATTACCAAGATAGATATCTGCCTAGAATAAGTGACTGGGTATAAAATTACCCTCTATGTGTAGTAACTTACCCAGGTCCCAGAGTGACTAGGGGGAGATCACTGTGTTAATTCACAAGTCAGATGCCATCTAAAGGAATGCATCAATCAGCCCTTGTCTATTAGCCCCCCCACCCCCCACCCCAGCTTGCTGCCACCTGAAATACTACTTGAACAAAGTGACACTACAAGAGCAAAAATAAAACAACTCTTGGAGTGGAGGAGTGGCCTAGTGGTTGGGGCGAGGTACTTCAGGCCAGAAGGTCAGGGATTCAAATCCCACTAGAGGACAGCAACCTTGGGCCAGAAGGACTGGGGCTTCTAGTCCCACAGGTGCTCCTTGTGGTCTTGGGCAAGCCACTTAACCCTCCATAGCCCATGTTCCCTGTAAATAGTACTACCAGATTAACCTATCCCCTACCTAACTGCCCCCCCTCACCTCCCAGATAACATCTCAACCCTACTGTACACATGTAACACCCTAAATCCTCAGCAATCAATCTCATTGTACATATGTAATTAGTTAGTTCAGTTTACATCCCCATGTTATCCAAGTTGTTATTCCTGTTCTCTGTAAAGCAAAACATGTTACCCAAGTTGTTACTCCTGTTCTATGTGAAGCCAAACAGTTTGTTATGGTCATTTTGTTATATGTAAACCGCGCTGACAATAGTGCGGTATATAAGAAATTGTAATAAATAAATAATAAAATAAATAAAAATAATGCCCTGTTCAATGTAATTTCAGTTTGTTCAATGTAAACCACACTGATGCAGAATAGCACAGTATATAAGAGAATGTAAATAAATAAAATATTGTGCTACTGTTAAAGGCTAAATTGTCCAATTCAAGTGCAGTAGCGATGTGCACTCATTGGAAATAGTATAAGAACTGTGTCATTTAATTTCATTAATGAAATGAAATCTCAGATTTCAGTATTTTTGTTTTTTCATTTTGTTTCTTTTTGGAAAAAAACACATGCTAAATTATTTTACCATTTCTATGTAGCTTTTAAACAACCAAGCTGACTCTTTCAGCCACTGGCAACCCATTTAAATATAAGAACCCAAAGGGAAGAGGAGTAGAGAGAGATCGCACAGAGGAGACATCAGGTGTTTGAGCGCTGGTGAGAACACAGGACAGAAGCATTTCAAAGGCAATTTTAACTACAGTGCAGAAGATGGAACTTTGATCTGGGCAAAGCTTGGAGGGATGCACAAAATATATGGAACACAGAAAAGAGATGCTTGCAATTTTGCATTTTTCCCTTAGGTGTGAGAAGGGCTTGATTTCCAAGACTGGTATCATTTGATGGCAATGTTCAGGCTGTGACCTCATTATTCGGTAGTTTTATGTAATGCAAGTAATAAAACCCAGGTCCTGAGGCCTTACTTAACAGCTCTGACTTTGCCGGGTATCCACGATGAATACATGAAGTAGATTTGCATACATTGGAGACCCGGCATATGCAAATATATGTATTTGCTTGAGTATTTTACCTGATCTTACAGTAAACCCAAAGCAGCTTATAATAAAATATACATAAAACAAAGACAAAACAAAATTCAAAAATTAGGGCAAAATCTCAAACACAGCCATCCCTGAATTCTCCACAAGTAAATAAATCTTGTATTTGAATGTAAATGTCTTTAATCACTTCCTAAAAAGCAGTAGATCTTGCAGATGCACAACTTCTGGGGCAATTGATTCCATAAGACTGGAATACAGACCAAGAACTCTCTCAATCATGTCCTGGAGCCTCCAAAAGGCCCCCATCCTGTGACCACAGGCTCCTTCCTGGTATATAACAGAGCTTTCCACGTAAATAGAATGGGCCCATTCCAAATAATATTTAGAAGCCCAAAGTGATGGCTTGGAACTAGGGTTGCCAACTGGCCGGTTTTCAGCCGGCCTGGCCGGTTTTTCCATGGCCAGACCGGCTGCCGGCGCAGAGGCAAAACCGGCCCTTGAAAAGCCGTTTTTTTTTGCTCTGGCCGCAAGATCAGGAACGGCCAGAGCAAAAAAACCGGCTTTTCTCCCAACCCGGAGGGCTTCAGAGGGAGCCGGGTAAGCCCGCGCGAGGACCCGGCTCCCTCTGAACAGCTGCCAGCGTGAAGAGCCTTTTCCTTCACGCTGGCGGCTGTTACTGTGAAGCCGCGATTGGTGGGAAAGGTTAAAGGCAATGCCCTTTAACCTTTCCCAGCATTCGCGGCTTCACAGGAACAGCCGCCAGCGTGAAGGAAAAGGCTCTTCACGCTGGCAGCTGTTCAGAGGGAGCCGGGGCCTCGCGCGGGCTTCCCCGGCTCCCTCTAAAGCCTCAGACAGCCGCGGTTTTGGGGGGGAGGCCAAGGACTGCCTGGGCTGTGATGGGGGGAGGGGGCCTGGACTGGAAAAGGGCTAGGAGGGGGAATTTGACTGGAAATGGGTTGTGATGGGGGGGGGGGGGGACCTGGACCGGAAAAGGGCAATGGGGGGGGGGACTTGGACTGGAAAGAAATGGGCTGTGATGGGAGGGGACCTGGACTGTAAAAGGGCTATGGGGGGGGGACATGGACTGGAAATGGGTTTTGATGGGGAGGGGGACCTGGACTGGAAAAGGGCTGGGGGGGGGGACATGGACTGGAAATGGGATTTGATGGGGAGAGGGACCTGGACTGGAAAAGGGCTGGGGGGGGGGACATGGACTGGAACTGGGTTTTGTTGGGGAGGGGGACCTGGACTGGAAAAGGGCTATGGGGGGGGGACATGAACTGGAAATGGGTTGTGATGGGGAGGGGGACCTGGACTGGAAAAAGGCTATGGGGGGGGGGGGAACTTGGACTGGAAATGGGCTATGGTGGAGGGAGGGGGAACTTGGACTGGAAATAGGCTGTGATTAGGGGGGCTAGGACTGCAAATGGACTGTGATGGTGGGGGGGGGGGGTAGGACTGCAAATGGGCTGTGATGGTGCGGGGGGACTCGGACTGCAAATGGGATGTGATGGGGGGGGCCTAGGACTGGAAATAGGCTGTGATGGGGGGGGGGCTAGGACTGGAAATGGTCTGTGATGTGAGGGCTAGCACTGGAAATGGGCTGATGAAGAGCTGGAATAGGACTGGAAATGGGCTGATGTGGGGCATGGGAGAATGGGATTAGAAGGGAGTGGATGCTGGGTGGGTCTAGAACTATAAGGGAACTGATTTTGGGGGAGGACTAGAATAGATGGGGAATGAGAATGGAGAGGGGAAAAATATTTTGTGTGGAAGAAAAGTCTATGATGGGCTGGGTATTGGGAGAGTGAGGGGCTTGAGAATGGAAGGGTGAAATTTAAATGGATGATAAAGGAATAAGGAAAGAATTGGGGGAAAGAGCAAAAGGGAAACAATCAGTATGTTAAAGCAGAAATAGAGAGAGAATGGAAAACATCTAAAAGAGAAGAAAGGACAAATGGATAGCTCGCAGAAGACACAAAGAAACCAGAAGAAAGTGACTGGAGCAATTGCAACTGAAAATAAAACGCCCAAACAGAAGGTAGAAAAATACTTTTTATTTTGAATTTATTAGCTGGAATATGTTTGGTCTGGGAAGTGTGTATTGCTAACATCTTTGCGTTTTTGTTTAGTGCAAGAGGAAATTACTTTATAGTTTTATTTCTCCAGTGTTGTACATTTCATGTTTGGATTTTGGGGTTCCCAGTTTAATTATTATATGACCAAGGAAGTTAGCCTACACGTATCCTCGGTAATTTTTGTGGGTGGGGCTGGGGGCGGGGCAGGGGTGGGACTAGGGGTGGAGAATGGGTGGAGCATGGCGAGTCACAGGTGTCGGGTTTTTCTCGGTGAAAAAGTTGGTAACCCTACTTGGAACCAAATGAATTTAGCCAGAGGTAACTGATGTAAACTACATAACACAGGGGAGATACGATCTTGTAAACTCGCCCCTGTGAGGACTTGAGCAGTTGCATTCTGAATCAGCTGTTGATGAGAAATAGGCTTTTCTGCACACCTAAATACAGCAGATTACAATAATCCAAACGAGTATTAATAAAGATATAAACCACTTGCATAAAGCCCTTTTCCATAAAGTACATTCTTACCCCTCTGCAACAGTTGTACCAGTCTTGTGCATATTCACTATGGAGATCTTAAAACTCAGCCTGCTAGGTTGAACTTTCAGGAGTACTTTGTGAATGTTGTACTGTAGGGAAAATTTTCAGTTCAGCTTGCTTTTGGATAAATCACTCATTCTGTGTGTTTTTGGATTCGGAATTGCTCATTTTGTTTGTTTCCATTGAAGTCAATGGGGCAAGCAGTTTGGGACTCAGCAATGGGATATTCCATCCATTTTCAATGAATCTTGCTTAAAACTTGCTGGTAGGCATTTGCTAGAGAGGCAACTGTATTACAAGACATCAAGAGCGGCCTGAAGATCCCTTGGAACCACAAGAGGGGTAAAGGGTATAACAGTGATATGAAGATCCCAGGCCACCATAAGAAGAGCCAAATGGTGAAATGAAGACCCCAAAGCACAAGGAGAGCATCAAAGCAGTGCTAACTTTGGCAGGGAGACCTCAAGGCATGGGACAAGGCAAAGCAGCACAAACATTGAAATTAAGACCCTCACAAAAGAGCAAAGGACAGAAGATGAAGTACAAATAGACCCGCAAAAATTTGCTGACCACATCAAGGAAAGATTTTACTCAGCAGAGCGAACAAGACCCAGCGCACCCACCAGGTCTAACTCACACCCTAAGACCTGGGGCACATTCTCCTCACCTTCAACGGAGCAGCAATCCCTCATCATTTCCACAATCAATACAAGCACCGCCCCTACAGACCCTTGCCCAGTGTCATGGGTCAAAGCCACCAAATCAAACTTCATCCACATCATACACAACATAGTGCACAACTCCCTCACTCAAGGACTCATGCCGAATCAACTAAAGCTCGCCACAGTAAGACCGATCCCAAAGAAAACAACTCTCGACAAGAACAACCCAGCAGCATACCAACCAATATCCAGCATACCCTTTCTGGCAAAAATCATCGAAAAAACAGTACAACAACAACTACAAGAACACATCGACAACCATGCACCACTGGATGACAACCAACACGGCTTTCGCCCCAACCATGGGGTCGAAACATTACTGATTTACCTCTTCGACAGCATCCTACGAACCATAGACAACATCAAGAATGGAATCATAATGATCTTCATTGACATCTCTTCAGCATTTGACACAGTAGATCACAAAACTCTCCTGGAAAGACTAAAAAACATTGGGCTATATGGACCCACCTTTAAATTGTTCCACTCATACCTAACCGACAGGCGGATACAGGTAAAGGTAGGCCACAGCACCTCTCGACCCATAAAAGTCCTCCAAGGAGTACCACAAGGATCCGCACTCTCAGCACTACTGTTTAACATCTACATCCAGCCAATGTGCGACATCCTGAAAAAGAACAGCATTCAATATACTATCTATGCAGACGATATCATGATATACACACCTATCTCAGTTCACGACCCGGACTACTCTAAAATAACAAACTGCCTCACACAAATAACAAGATGGTGTCAAAACAACACCCTCGCAATCAACTACAGCAAGACTGAGGCACTAATCATCACTCGTAACCCAGACTTCATCCACCCACCGGACATCAAGATACAAAATACAACCATACCAATAAAATCGGAAGTAAAATACCTCGGAGTGACTCTGGACAATGAACTGAACCTCAAGACACACATAAGCAAAACAATCAAAAATGCATACTACAGAATGAGAATCATCAGAATACTGAAACCCCTCCTCGCCACTGAGCACTTCCGTACCGTATGCCAAGCTCTAATAACCCCCTTACTGGACTTCTGCAACCCAATCTACCTTGGACTAGCAAAACACTCAAACCACTACAACTAGCACAAAACACCGCAGCCCGCATAATATCTGGATCAACAAGACATGAACACATCACACCTATTCTGAAAGACTTACACTGGCTCCCAATCAGTTCACGCATCAAATACAAAACAATCATAAACATATTTAAGATCAAACAACACACTTCAGCCAACAGCCTGCACACCCTCATACAACCAGACACCCGCACACGCACAAGAAGAAAAGGAATCTCCAACTGAGTCAGCACCCCAAGAGACTTCAGAAACACACGCAAGGACACCACAGAAAGAGCACTCTCCCTGACTGCACCTACAATCTGGAACAACCTCCCAGACGATCTGAGATCAATGACGGACCTCAAAGACTTTCGCAAACAGCTGAAGACAACGCTGTTCATAGAACACTATGGACACGTCACATGATCTAACTACCAGGAACAACTAACATACCTCCCTCCGACCCACGGAAAAGAGAATGTATAACGGCACATGATGTTTCTTAACACTAAATGTATAAAAGAATGTACTATAAAACACGATGTATCATAGCGCACAATGTACATAGCTTAACATATTCAAACACACAACACAACATACACACAAGTCACGATATATCCTTCACTGCATGAAAAACACTATTACCCCTTTTGATTGTTTGCTGTGAAACCGCCTTGATTGTAAGAAAAAGTGGTATAGAAATACAGTTAAATAAATAAATAAAATAAAGACCCTGTGATGGCGTGTATAACAAACTCCCCATCCCCTCAGGGAAACTCCCCAGCTAAGCCTAGCACAAGTGCACTATTGCTTTGGAAGAGATTTACGCCCCTGTCCCTTTAAGGGAAGCGGGCTGGGGAATGCCAGGGGAGAGTGTGGCCCGGCCCCAGGGTTTATCCCAGGAAGCAAGGGACCTGGAGGGAGAGGGAGAGAGGAGCCTGGGGGTTTTCTGGAATATGCAGTGACCAGTTAGTTACCTTAGAAGGTGGATTACTGCTGCCAAGTTAGGAGCTGTGTTTAAAGTGGCTTCTGTGTTTTCAGCCTTGATGTTAAGAGTTCTACCCAGCTGGAGGACTCTTGTGCTATAGAGAACTGTTATTTGCTTTATTTGTGCATATGCTGCCTTGCTGGTAAAGACTGAAGAGTATTACTGAGTTGTGCCCCAGAGTGCAGGAACTTTGGTGAAGAAGCAGTTTCTTCTCACCTTAGAAATGTCTGTGCTGGAACAGTGCTCTCTTACCCAGCAGAACAGGGCTGCTAAGACTGATTAAGGAACTGCTACAGCTGAGGGAAGCCTGGAGCAAGAGGGCGTCTGTAACACTACGTGTATTGCAGGTTCAAGAAGGGCCAGGGCCATTTGCTTGGGTGTTTATCCTGAAAATAAAGTGTATTTTCTTTAAACCTCCTGCTTGCTACAGAATTTTGTATCATTGCTCGGCCGCAGTATACCACAGACCCCACATCCTCAATGCAAGAAGCAAAGAAGCACAAATCAGGCTAGGTTAGAGAAAGACTTTGTACGAAATGTGATCATTTGAGGGGTGCATGAAGATGCATCTGTGTGTCCCCATAGACAGTTTGTCTGGGAGAATTTGATAGCAGGAACTTGCTTTCAGTTCTAATGAGAGACAGATCACAGGAAAGGACTTCGGGTGTCTGCTTTGAAATAAAGATTGGAATAGAACCTAAAGTTCCATCTGTACTATTGTCCTGTCACAAAGGAGCTACGATTTACCATTTCCTGGATCAATAGAATCACAGCATCTTAGAGACGTGTTTCCTTTTTCCAGCCAATGCCACTTGAAGTGCAGGATGGAGTCCCCAACTTACTATCAGTGCCTCTTCTGTAAGGGTGTTTGTGCAAAGGATGGACATGCCCCTGCTACAAAGATGGCTCAGTAACCCTCCTCTGCCGAAAATCTTCTGATCATGAATCCATTCTGCAAAACGTTGATCTGAGAACACTGTAAAATGCCTCCACACCTCTGTTTTTTATGGCATCCCCTCTCCGCATCCTTTAGAGGCTGTTGCTGATGGAAGTGGTCTAAGGCTCGACCAGAAGGTGGAAGGACAAGGGGCTCCCTTACTCTCTGCACTAGCTGCTCTTCCTGGGGGGTGCTCTTAGACTTGGCAGTATCACTTCTAAGCTCCTGTGGCTGCTCCCCCACTGGTCACACTAGCAACTAGTTTCTCCAATCCCTCCTTAGTCTCTTCTGATTGTAGAAACCCCTCACATGATGATTCAGCCATTTCCATTTTACCCACACTTACCTCCTATGCTTCTCAGGAGGGAACATGGTGGGTCTACTACTGTACTCTGCTGGCTCTGTCTACTAGCATCCTGTCCCCCCCCCCCCCACCACCACAAAGTGCTTCTACCCTTCTTTTGCTCTCATTTGGAAATGGAAGCAGAAAACTACTATTTCAAATGTTCACCGAGACGTGCATCTACAGCTGTTGGCACTTGGGGGGAAGGGACTTCCTTCTATCTTTGCCAGTGGGCTACAGGAGTTCTTAGATCCAAGGGTCTGATTATCCTCACTAATAGTGTTGTGGAGAATAAATCTTTTTGAAGGATCAGCTATCTTTCCTTCTCTGCTTCTTCCACCATTTCTCTACCAGCGTTGGCATGATTCAATGCAAGAAAAACAGGGGCCAATAGTCAGTGGTGATGGTCAGCACTTTAAAGCATCTGTCTGCAGCTGCTGTAAACAAAACTGGATATTCCGTGCTGGAACTTATCCAGCATCTGGTGTGGAATATCCAGTATCGCCAGACAGAGCGTTGGCTATCCAGCTCGTGTCTGAATATCATGGCTAACCAGATTGCTGCCAGAACTGCTCCCAGGGAAGTCCACAGTTAATGTATAACACAGAGCAAAAAGATAGCGGAACTGCTCTGAGTCAGTCACTTTACAGAGTGTGTCACTTTCCCAAGTGAAGTGACTCACACTCACCACATCTACCTCTGTGCCTCCGCCCTGTCTCTGCTATGCTCTTTTCAGTTTATTTTCTATGGAGCTTCTTGCAATGGAGCCCTTCTGCTCTACACAAACAAACTCAGCCAGTGCCTAGCCCCTCTGTTTCTGAGCCCTGTGTGTGCTCTTTACTTTCTCTCTTTCTCTAAGCCTGATATATTTAAATCATCTCTTCTCCCTCCAAAGCCCACGCCTTCCTAGCACAACATTTTCTCCCTCTGAAATCCAAGAGAGAGATGGAAAGAAATGGTGCTGGTTTCAAATTCATAATGATAACATCAGCATGGGATTTGGAAGAAGTGAGGCTGGGATAAGCTTGTTTGGCTTCTGTCAAAAAGTTACAATATGCTAGTTCAAGTAATTGATGCTTAGTCCTTATCTCTTTACAAAGTGTCTCCAACCTTCCTATCAAGTTCAATGTAAACTGAACTTGCTCAAGAGCAGAGGGCTAGAGACTGAAATCTGAGGCCACAAAAGCTGCACAATCAAGGCAGAAGGCAGCAAAAAGTTACCTTTTGGGCAGCAGAATACCCCCAGAGTACCCACTGGACAAACATGGAGTATGTCCTGGATTAGGGACCATATGCTGGTCCTATAAGCTCCTCCATGGGGTGTCTCTCCTACTCTTGCTTAGAAGATGATAATTCACTGACTTCCTTGACTTTGCTCTTTGGTCCACATGTCTACCTTTATTCTCCAGGGTCACAGATTTGATCATGGACCAATCAAAAACAAGTGGTGTTTTCTGACCCCAGCATTTTACCATTCATTTTTAAATAAATGTACATCCTTTTTACAATATAAGCTTGTATAATATTCAAGAATAAAATATGGTAGGAAACTGAAATAGGACTTTATCTAGTATATAGGTCTGTCGTCTGGTTAGAACTTGAAAAAGAGATTAAGTAGAATCTCTTCTGTGAAAATCAGTAACTGAGCAGAATATAACAACTTACATATGAAATATTATGAAGAGCAGACAATGAGAGAAAAATAATTTTCCCCTTTTACTTGAACACCTAAAATAGAACGGTGCCACCCAATGGTTTTAAAATAAATTTCATTCTCATCAACATAGTAGGATTTAACTTATGGCTGGTATACATTTTAACAGGGAAACACTAAGCTAAGTGTCTTCCATAAGAAAGTTTAACTAAAAACGTTTCAGGATATTTTTTTTATTATGGCATGATCTGTATCAATAGCTACTTTTAAGGCAGATGAAGGTAAGTGCTGTTCCCTTTGTCAGCATGTCTCTGTGACTAGATCAAAATATAATCAATGAAACAACAGCAAATAATAAATCCAGGTACTCGTGACAAATTCCATGCAGCTCATGTAACAGTGAAAATTAAATGTCTCCATGTACATAGCTCTGAAAATCTAATTGCTTTAATTGAGTAAAATGTCAAGTGTGATTTGGTCTGTTGTGCATCAGTAAATCAAACTAGTCACAGAACACTGATTAAGTAAGAGCTCATCCATACTGTGTAACATTTTCATTCCCAAGTGTCTGACTCTGGTGGAGATGCAGACATGACTATTTATTTAACAAATTTTGATATACCGCTTTTCTACAAGTCAAAGCGGTTTACAAAGAACCAGAGCAGCCATTATTGCTCATTCTCTGCCCTCCCCACATCCCTTTCCTAGGCTCATACCTTTGCGCATGACCATTCATCCTTGCGCCGATTTCTCCACTTTATGAAATCCTGCTTAGCGAGTGACTCTTCTTTTCAGTGCTGTAGTGTATGAGAGTTGCCAACCTTAGAAAGGTTAAACTGCAGATTGGCTGGCACACGCTTGGCAGGGTAGAGAGAGATTAGCAATCTCCACTACTTCTTAGAGGGAAAATTGCTTTCAAAATTTCCATTCCTAGATGCCTGCTGGGATGACTTTAGGTTCTCTGGTTGACTGAGGTCTGGATAATGAGTCCGTCAGCATCACCCTTGGAACAGTAATGGATCACTTCTTTACTGACAGTCAACTTTCCTCTGAGCTTGCATTCATGGGCTTGTTGTCTTTTTGTGACATCAACATGCCAGGATGCCCCCAAAAGACTGGAAACTTGAGGATACGCCCCCTGCATCATATCACTATGGCTAGATTCTAGAACAGGGCCGTTGATCCATATCTGCCTTATTGGCAAAGGATCATTTGGTAAAAAAATTAACATGTTCACATAAACAGGGGCTGGAAAATCTGGTAAACTATGGATACATATTTCTGCATTGTGAAGTAGGTTAAAATGGTGCAATTAATGATAATTTGAATGTTTGGTCCACTAAAAAATAAATCACTAGACTGAGCAGAGACATCACAGGCACCCTTAGAGTTTGTACCATGGAGGTGTTTGGACTCAGTCAGATGTTAACATTATTACAGAAGAGGATCAGAATAACTTCCAGCATTCTGGCCCTTTAGTTATTGTGCTTTGTAAGTTCGGGAAACTGCTAGGTACTTATGACCTAGATTGGCCACTGTTGGAAACAGGGTTGGTCTGACCCAGTATGGATATTCTTATGGGTGCAATCTATCTATCCCAATCCAGTTATTTTACCTCTATTTATCACAGATAGATCTGGCCATCATGCTGAGTTTATTTTATTTTTTATTTATTTAACGTTTTTCTATACTGCACTATTCGGCATCAGCGCGGTTTACAAGTAACAAGTTGGTACAATGTGGAGTAACCGTACATTGAACTTACATAAAACAGGGAATTTAAACATGGATAACGGGTGAACTTTATACATAATATACAAAAGGGGAATTTAAGCATGGATAACAATTGAACTTTATACATTATATACAAGAGGGGATTGCATCATAGCTGAGTTTATGATACAGGCCCTAAGGGGGGGTTGGATGAGGTGGAGAGTTATCGTAGGAGATTGGTTAGGCGGCATCGGGTAGAGAGACTGTAGGGTCATGTGATACTGTCTAGGTGATGCTGTCAGAGTTAGAAAAGTGTTGTATAAATAGGTGCTGTTTGAGAGCTTTTCTGAACTGGGGGAGGAGTTAACTTTGATGGCATATTGAGTCCTGGTTTTCCTGTATTGGTAGCCATTTTTCTGTTAAAGCAAATAGGCAAATCCATCCCAAGATATATATATGGAATAGGAGTTAAGGAAACCAGGGCTGGATCATTCTGACAAGGGTTATTATTTATTTATTTATTTATTTATGCTTATTTCTATACCGCTTTTTCCAAAGATCAAAGGCGGTTTACAGGTAACATTTAGTGAACATGGTTTTACATAGAACATCGTTTTTTTTCATAACTATGTACAGTTAACATGATAAACGATAACATGGAACATTGTTACAGAACTAAATACAGTTTAACATGGATTATTGTTACAGAACTATTTACATTTTAACATTAGCTAGTAATGCTTTGTCTATTTACATTGATTCTTTGCTAAATTAAGCTTTGTTTCTTAAATGTAGTGAGTGTTGAGGCTTGTTGAGCTGTAGTTAAGGAGGATTGTTATGGTTGTGTGGTGTGTTGGGTGGATAGGATTCATTTAAATTTGTGAAGTGTTCTTTAAATAGAAATGTCTTCAGTTCTTTTCGAAATGTTTGAAGATCTTTTATTTTGCGGAGTTCTAGCGGGAGTTTATTCCATAGGGTGGGGGCTGCATAAGAGAAGGCTCTTGAGCTTGTGGTCTTCTTTGTTTTCCGGATGGATTTTTTTATTTCTAGTGAGTAGGTTGCGTTTTGTCTGCGGGCTCTAATTTCTTTTGGAGCTTGAATCGGTGGCAACCCTAAGGCCTGAATTTGATTGCAGAGATGAGGTCTTAAGTGATAGAAAAATAAGTGCCATTAGTGCTGTGGACATGTTAGTTGGCTTGGAATATAATATTGATTCATAAGGCACTATCAGCATACATGCCACTGTACAGCTAATGTTCCCGTTCTTACAAAACTCCTACCTCAACAGTCTTACAGTTTATGGCGTCTATTTATCAGATTATGCTAATGTGCCCCCATAGGCTCCACTGAGATATGATAAATAGGTCCCCATTTTGAGCATAGGGAGGTGAAATGTCTTCCTCAAGGTTACACAGAGACAGATGCTCATGGACTCACTCTGAGGGCTTCAGGTTTCAATGCTTTCCAGAAATACTAACTGCATTTCCAGCCCAGGACACCCATTAAAGCCTCTGCGGCAATGCAAAGCAACTGTTATTAAGCCAAGAGCCTCAGGTTGGACTATAGTTATAAGGCTCTCAAAATTCACCCTGGAGAATTTGGATTTTTAGATGAAGGTCTATTCACCAGGCTCGAATAAGTGTAATTGCTAATACGATGTCCATCTGTTCCAGTTGTTTTGTCAGGTTTGGAAATGTATAATGGTTTATGTCTTGCAGAAACATGCTGGCAAGTGTTTCCAATGCTGGAATGATGATTTATCATTGACAGGTACACAGAATAAGCTTATAACAGGCCGGATATGGATCTATCATCTTCAACCACTCACTTGTGGGCAGGGTGCATCTGAATGGAGTTCCCTTGCATATTCCCACTATTCCCATGGACATTCAAATTTGTTCTTCATCTTGTTAGAGGACAGAATTTATGTTATATAAGTCCATTTTTTTCCAGCCACTATAATGCAGATGAAAAAGGGACCTAAAATATATCGTGTGATCGTTCAAGGCTTCCCAAATGTGAATTGATTAATTCATACAACTGACAGTTTAGCTGTTCTGCATTGTAATCTACAAAAACAAATCAGACTAATTAGGCAAATGGAAACCCCAAATATTGACCTATTTACACATTTGCTTAATTAACCTAGCAGTTTTTATTCCAGTTTGGTTGTGTGGTGCTTTATAGAGAAACTTGACTGGTTTGTCCCACTGCAAACTGGGATTTGAAGTCAGCTACGTTCTTGGTGATAAGAGCCCTCCAGTATTATGGAATTAAAGCAGCATTTTATTATGCATAATTCTTAGGGAACTCTTTACTAACTAAAGAATGCCTGGTCTCTAGAGCAGGGGTTCTCAACCCAGTCCTTGGGACACACGTAGCCAGGCAAGTCTTCGGAATAACCACAACGAATGTGCATGACAGATTTGCATGAAATGGAGGCAGTTTATGCAGATCTCTCTCTTGATATTCACTGACCTTATCCTGAAAATCTAACTGACTAGATGTGTCCTGAGGACTGGGTTGAGAATCCCTGTACTAGAGGTATACACACCAATCTGTGCGAGTTGGTTCTCACTCTCAAGTAAAATCATTTCTACTTATTTGTTATCATAGAAACATAGAAGTATGATGACAGAAAAAGACCACATGGCCTATCTAGTCTGCCCTTCTATCAACTACAATATTCCCCTTTGTTTTTCCTTTAGAGACCTTCTGTGTTTGTCCAATGCTATTTTGAATTCAGATACAGGCTCATTCCATCCCGGATGTACAGCCCCTCTGTATGTCCGGTTTGAACCAGACGTACAGAAGGGGTTGCAATTCTGATCCCGCAGGGTATGTCTAGCCCCATGGGACCAGAATCATGAACAGTCCTGTACATGCAGGCCAGGACTGTGATTCAGGCTGGCCTGCATGTATAGGGAAAGCCCGACTAACTCAGTCAGGACTTTACAATGGCGCAGTGGCGCCATAGCACCACGGCTCCATTGTAAAGCCGCAATCCTGACGCCGACTGAACAAAGGCTTTCCCTGCAGCCCAACCCCCGATCTGGCCTTCTAAGGCCAGGGTCAGGCTGCGGGGAATGTCTTCAGGCCCCCCTCCCCATCCACGCCCCGGGCCTGCCAAAAAAAGACATCCAGGGAAGTTATTCCACCTCGGAGGTGGAATAACTTCCCCGCACAAGTCGACGGCCCTGGACGTACAGGGCGATATTAGAATCAGCCCTGGAAATCCAGGGCCAGCGACCGCCCACCCTAACTCTGCCCCCGATCTGCCCCTTCACCGCACCCATCTAACCTCCAAGTACAACCGGGGTGGAGGTTAGATGTTGTCGGGGAGGGCACAAATAGTGCGGATGGACATCCCAATGGGATGTCCATCCCTGCTATTTGTGGGACAGAATCGGGCCCATACTGTCCTCGACTCTACTGCCTTCACTGGGAAACTATTCAATGCATCTAACATTTTTTCCATGAAGAAATATTTCCGCATATTACTCCTGAGTCTATCCCCTTTTAACCTCATCCTTTGTTCCCTAATAGCAGAGATTGCTTTCAATTGAAAGAGGCTCTCATCTTGTGCATTTATGCCATGGAGATGTTTAAACATTTCTATCATATCTCCTCTATCCTACCTTTCCTCTAACAGATACATATTAAGATCTTTAAGTCTGTCCTCATATGCTTTATAATAAACACCACTAACCATTTTAGTAGCCACCTTGTGCACCAACTCCATCCTGTTTATATCCTTTGAAGGTACGATCTCCAGAATTGCACACAATACTCCAAATGAGATCACACCAGAGACTTATACAGAGACACTATCATCTCCTTTTTTTCTGCTGGCCATTCCTCTGCCTATGCACCCAAGCACCCTTCTAGCTTTCGTCGTCTCCTTTTCTACCTGTTTAGCAATTTTAAAATCATTAGAAACAATCACGACCAGATCCTGCTCTTCTTTCATGGACAGAAGTATTTCGTCCCCTACACTGTACCTCTCCCTTGGATTTTTGCAGCCCAAATGCATGACCCTGCATTTTTTACCATTAAATCTCAGCTGCAAATTCTCAACCATTCTTCAAGCTTAGCTAGATCCTTCCTCATGTTATCCTCTCCTTCCTGTGTGTCTACTCTATTGCAGATTTTGGTATCATTCTCAACGAGGCAAACCTTACCCGAAAGCATCATTAACAAAGATGTTATAAAGAATCGGACCAAAGACAGATCCCTGTGGCACACCACTGGTAATCTCCTCCTCCAAGTGAGCTCCATTCAACCAATTTCTAACCCAGTCAGTCACTATAGGGTCCATCCCTAGGGTGCTCAGTTTGTTTATAGGTAGCCTGTGCAGAATAGTGTCAAAGGCGTTACTAAAATCTAAGTTTGCCACATCTAGGGCTCTCCTTTGGTTCAATTCCCTGGTCACCTAGTCAAAGAAATCAGATTTGTCTGACAAGACGTGCCCTGGTGAATCCATGCTGTCTCAGATCCTGCAATCCATTGGACTCCAAAAACCTCACTATTCTCTCCTTTAGCAGAGTTTCCAATAATTTACTCACCATAGAGGTTAGACTAACTGGCCTGTAGTTTTCAACCTTGTCCTTACTTCTGCTTTTGTGTAAAGGGACCACATGTGCCTCTCTCCAGTCCTCTGGGACTACTCCTGACTCCAAAGAAGCATTGAAAAGGTCAGTCAGTGGAGTTGCTAGAATGTCCCCAAGTTCCTTCAGTATTTTCTGATGTATCCCATCCGGTCCCATCGTTTTGTCTATATGGTCTAGACCAAATCTGGATTTCCCAACAATGTGGGATTGAAATTTCCTAATTTTCCTTTTGGTAAAATGGAGAACCATATTCTGGGAAGATGCTTACATTCAAATCCGCTTCACTTGAGTAGCTGACAGCTTTCCTTTCTACTATGCGCGTTGCACATAGGTAAACTTTGAAAACTTGTTGGGACATTGAAGGTCAACATTTGAAATTGTAATATCTCAGAAGAGGTCTGGACTTCTGAAAATATAAACCTTTATAGAGTTAAAATTGAATGGAGCAGTAGAGATGTGAAATAAGGATCGAGTATGGACCAAAATGGCATAGATAGAGGCTGATTCTTTCAGGCACGACCAACCCTCTCCCGGTGCCTTCTATACTTGCCAGTAAGGACATGTACATATACTCTCTCTGTCATACTTCCCTCTACTGACATATTTTATTAAGTTATTTATTTATTAGGGCTTATTAACCACCTTTATACCATAGAATATTTGCCAACAAATCAGAATGAGAAGACACATGAAGGGGGTTATTTTAGAAGCCCTGTTCATGCATTGTGCATCTGAAAACAGGCATACAGATGTCCAAAGCATGGAAACGCCCCTTGAGCCATTTAAGAGAGCTGTTCTAAGGTTGTCCCCTGCGTGAGAACATTCAAGGCTCAATGGGGACATGGGTGGGTCTGGGGTATTAGACATCCACACCTGATTTCAGAAATGCCCTGCACAGTCCAAGCAGCGTCTAAGATTATACCTGCTCCAGGGCACGAACGGGCATTGGAAAAGCTCTTGTTCTGCCATCCAGACACCTGGAGGGCATGGAGAAGAAGGTATTCTGATACCTCCTGATGATGATGAACACAGCAGGGAAACTAGGACACTTGATTTTGATTCAGCAGATTGATGCTCATTCCCACATGCAAAATAGCTTGCTTTGAACATAGGATAGATGTCCCTGACCTCAGTTTTTCTAGCGGGGATGTTTATGTAGCCACTGGTGTGACCAGCCATTTTGGAGACGTCCATGTTTCCAAAATAGGGCTGACACTTAAACGTCCCTGACGGTTTTCTGGACATTTTGCCCTGCATGTCCCCGACTTCACCTGAAAGTCCTTTCTAAAATATTACTTCACAGATGGTAGTTTCTGGGTTCTTTACTCTCTTTCAAGGTTCAGATATTCCAATGATTTAATTGCCTCACTCAATCATTAAGGCAATTACTTTCTGGACTCTTTTCAGATGGAAAGGTTACCTTTCAAAGCATTAACTCTGATCTCAGCCAGCTGAGTGAAAGCACAGACCACGGAAACAAATAATACAGGAAGGAGGATGGTGGCTTCAGATAGATGCACCATGTTCCACTGTCAGGAGAGATGAGCTAGAACACCACTCTTGCTTTTCTTAAATGCACCTGCTTTCGAAGACTGTTAATCTCAGAATGACGGCCTGCAACAACTTGGCAGAGCTGGAATCAACTTCTAACGGAACCCAGATGCGTGTTTCTAAGCTTCACTGCCTAGAACGTTCATTGGCAATCTGGAACTGTTTGCAGCTGATTACAGCCATTACCTTTTAGAACATAGTTTTGATTGTGACATTGCTTCACTGGATCAGCAAATAGAAAGCACTCGTAGAGAAAATGTCACCTCTATAACCTTGGCAAAATGCTATTCCTTCTGATGAGATGAACCTCCAGGAGACTGAGCTATGGGAAATCTGATGCATAACAGAGAAGAAGTACATTTTTATAAATTGCAAGCCATAATGTTTGCTGTTACAGCTAAATATTAAGAGGGTTTTCAGCCTCAATGGGACTCTGGGGGGCTGCTTGCTTAGTTAGATCCTGTTATCATATTAAAGTAGCCTGATTAAATTTTTACCATCTGAACTCAGAAATAAATAGTTTTATTCAAAAAGCAGTGCCATAGGAATAAAAAGGGGAAGCAGCTGCCTGAAAATTTGCAAGGCTCGGTTTTGGCTTTGCAGCATAATTGTTTAATCTTGGAAAGTGGGCCAGGTTCATTTTCAAGGCTTTTATGGTTTATGGTTCAAGGAGATGGGAGTGTATGGCAAGGGAGAAGGCTTGAGTATTGTAGAGCATGAGGGAGGAGGGTTCCTCCACCATCTGTGGAAGGATGTGGGATGTCGAGAGGGGGAGGGGAAAATGTTCTGTGCTGCTAACTCACTCATGCGAATCGTAGAGCAATGTGTCAGGTAGCACACAGCTGAAAAAGTGGCCTTCATGGACTAGAAATAGTGCATCAGATGTAGCATGATGACAGTGGACCCAGCACAGCCGCCCTTGCTCTCTCCACTCCTACTCAGCATTTCCTGATTTTCTACCCCAGCTACATCTCAAGCTCCCAACATCCCCCTTTCTCTACCCGTTTGTACCTTCCCTGTGTCTCATTCTTTCTTTCTCCCCACTCTACTTCTTGCCCTGCAACCCATCATACTCTCCCTCCCACTGCTGCCGTAGGCCTCCTTTTATCTCTCCCATCCCCTCTTCTTCCCGCTCCCTCTTTGCCTTGCAGCCCCACCACCTCTTCATCCCCATTCCCCTCCCTGCCCCGCATGTCCCCTTTTTCCTCCTTGCCCAGTAGCATCCTTCCTCTCTCTCCCACTCACCATTTGCCCAGCAGCTCCCCTCTCTGTTTCTCATGACCTGCCTAGGGATCCTAAAGCTTCATGGAAAAGTTATACTTGTCTTAGAGCAGGTGTAACTTTGTGCATTGGCTATTGACGTCATTATAACATGCTAAGTGCCAATGAGGTTGTCCTAAATTAAACTGCTTAGCTATAGATATAGAGGGGAATTTTAGAGGGGACAGCCACGTGCAATCTGGGGTGTCTAAGCCACAATGTTTGGCACGTCCGGGTGCAGACATCTGTGGGGGAGTCTACATAGACACCCCCAGAACTGTACTCCAGAGCCTGGGTGTCTGGGATAGCCTGATGCATAGAGTAGTGGGCTAGGAATAGGGCAGCCAGGGCTCAAATCCCACTGCTGATGTTGGGCTGGGTACTGGGGATGGTGGAGCGCTATCTTCTCTATGCCTGCTGGATGGTTTTCAGCCAGTGCTACTAATGAGCATTTGTATAGCGCTTCAAGACGTGCGCTGCACAGACACATGTAAAAGACGGTTCCTGCTCATCAGAGCTTACAGTTTAGTCAAGACAGACAACACAGTAGCTCTAGACATGGGATGCATCTAGGGGAAATAATAAGGAAACGCAAAGGAGACCAGGTGAGTCAAGATCTGAAGGTGACAGCGGAGAGTTGAGTTTTCAGACTGGATATGAAAAACACCAGAGAAGGTGCCTGATGTACAGACTCAGGTAGTTTGTTCCACGCATAAGGAGCAGCAAGGTGGAAGGAGTGAAGTCTGGAGTTAGCTTTAGAAGAGAAGGGCACAGATAGAAGGGATATGTCAGAAGAGCGGAGTTCCTGAGGTAGGGCGTAAGGAGAGATAGGGGATGAAAGGTAGGGCGCAGCAGTTCTAACCTCAGATGTGAGACCAGAGGCCCATGACATTTCTGAGATCGGGCAGAAATATCCTGGGTCCTGGGAATGCTCCAGACACACCTCCACCACACCCCCGTTCGGACTTCGACATCCCCAGAGCTGGCTTTTAAAATGGCTCTGGAGGCATCTCTGTGCTTTGGACATCTATAAGCCTGTTTTCAGACGTCCAAAGCATGACTAGGGGTTCTAAAATGACCCCCTTATATGGATAATCACGTTTGTATATTGTCTTGAGGGTCTTCTCTGCTTTCTTTTTCTCTTTGATAAACCGTTTGGCAGAAAGCTGCATTTCATTCATACTGGGAAAATTATCTAAAGTCATAAGAATGTAGGGCAGCTTTCCGTCTCCTAACAAAGAGAAGAAAATTAATAATCAAGCCACTAAAAGTTACATTAGGCAAATAAACATTTCTGCAAGAATTATATGTGACATTCAAGAGGAAGGAAATTTACCCTGACCGAACCTCTTAGTGAATTAAATAACTCGAAAGCACTTTATACAGTAGAATTCTTCAGACCTTCTCAACAGCTTAAGCTCATGTCTGAAAATAAACACATTTTAAATGACCAATTATTTCTGCTCACGATGTCTTTTCTCTCCTTCTGCCCTATGAATGGTCTAGCACACATAAGGGAAAAGTGTCTGTAATAATTGTGCCCCCCCTACCCCTCCTACCCCCCAACACACACACAGTTTTTGCTTTTGCGATCAGTCAGGAGTTCCTTATGAGGCTGTTAATAAAAACTGGTCCTGAAGCCTCTGTATAAACAGTGTGCAAAGTAACGGGGGCATCATCATTAACCCTCCAAGGGTAAAACTCAGTGTGGCGGAGTAGCCTAGTGTTAGAGCCCTGGCTTAGGAACTGAGAGATTAGGGTTTGATTCCCACCAACACTTCTTGTAGCCTTGGGCAAGTCACTTAACCCTCCATTGCCTCAGAAGCATCCAAGTTATCAATGCCCCTGTTTAATGTACATTACCAAGTTTAAGTCACAACGAAAACTGCTTTGACTAAAATAATAAAGCGGTATGAAAGACCTGTCAAATAAAATAAAAACTGATATAGTCTATTTGTTCTTCCATATTCAGGTAAATGGTGTATTATGTTGTGTTATATATGCTTTTTTTAAACTTTTATTGCAATATTTTATGTATGTTTGAACGTACCCTGCCTTGGGCACTCCTGCAAGAGCAGGCAAAATATTAAATAAAGGAAATTGCAGAACTCCTCTCCCCTCCTAAAAAATCCTACTAAATCCTCCCCTCATTTTCTGATCCCCCACAGCAGTGCAGAGATTCCAAATGGCAATAGCAGACTGAGCCCAGTGCTATCATTAATTTTTCAATACAAGAAAATGGCATTAAGCGTTCCTGTGAAAATTAGGTTGCAGGTGTGCAACATAAAGCTATTGATTACCCAGGGCACTGCACCTCACATAAGCAGGAAGGTTTACACCAAATAATCCATTCACACAGTTCTCTGGAAATAACTGGACACAACGATTCCACCTACAGCATCATAACATGACCTTACTCTTCCAGTCAATCATCCCTAGATCCCACCCATTAGGCACCATTTAGGTAACGGTTTCAGAGTGAAATGGCCCATTATGCTCCAATGAAATACGATGTGGAAAACGTGCCAAAGTTATAAGTCACTTCTCGCTCTCGTCCCATTAAAAGCAGTATTACAGGGAGACATTTTAATAAATCTGCAAAGCTAATCACCACAAAATGTATGGATTCCAGCCTTAGTAAGAATAATAAAAAAAGAAAGATCTAGTTGAAAAGAAATTATGCCGTGTCAAAAATTATACTTTGCCCCCAAGTCTCTGTTCACGGAGATAGTGAATCATCCACTGGTATTAAAAAAGGCTTTCATTTTATTATTCACTATCGCTATGGACTAGAACATTAAATGCTAAAATATACTTAACGTCAACTCAACAGAATTGCAATGCATCAGACTATTTATTACGGCTTCAGGCAGAACTGGTTTTGGACCTGTAACAAAGTCATTATGAAAATCCCCATGTCCTCTGTCCACCAAGGTCCTGTGAAAAGCTACAAGGATCCAGGCAGCCAATCGGCGAGGGTAAAGCAGATGTCCGGCTGCCATCTGGAGCCCATGAATCATGACGTGACCTCCTGAGTCTTTTTCACCCTCCATGGGTTAGAACTTCCTGCAGAGCAGTGTATTCCTCCCCTATCACCTGAATAGATTATGGGTAACTTGCATTAGATGATCTATCATTGGCAGCTTTCCCTGTGGAGTGCAATGGCAGAGTCCCTACAGCTGCCACATCAAAGGGGAAAGGATTCTGGTTCTTACTAGCTCTGTCTAAGAGAAATGTAAATATCCAATCAATATAATACAGTGCCTGGAAGGCAGCATGGCACAGTGCAAGACCATCTCTGGGAAGGATGCGGGGGCTGCGATATTGCAGTACAAACATTCATTTTCCTTTTTTTTTTTTTTTGTTCAGATTCTTTATTGATTTTAGTGAAACACTCCACAACAACAGAAGCAAACTAAAATGCTGTGCATCGTGAAATTATACATAAATACATATTCACGTGCACATGCCCTTACATAGACACACAACAACTCAAAAGACAAACAGAGACTACAAGACTTACAGTGAGTTAGGGTTAAGGGGCCACATTACCCTGAAGGAGAGGATGATTCTCCTTTCTGTTGTGACAATCTCTACATATTTGCACATTACATACACCTCATTGTAGGCCAGTCACCACCTTCAAATATCGCTGGGTGTCTATGATAAGCTTAACATTGGCCTCACACTTATGGGTGAGAGTCTCTATCACCAGATGAGTACTGATAAGCAGTTCTTTAATGATACCTATTGTGGAGTTTAGGACTGTAACGTTACTTAAACTTGCTTTCAATATCTTCTTCAGGATAAGGATTTCTTCCTTCATGGTATGTAATGTTACCTCTGTTTCTGTACTGGGCACCATTTTGTAGGAGGATCTCTTGGTTGTCAGGGAAGGTGCATAACCCACGTACTTTTTACAGCTTTATCGCCTTTAAGATTCAAGCAAAATTATGCATGCTACTACCAAAACCATCAACCAATATTTTAAGCAGGCTATTTAGGAGCTGTGGGCTCAGGCAGTCATCTTTGGTTATGCTCAACAGTGTCCAATTCCCCATTTTGTATCCCTTTGCAAACCTTTAAGCATAGTCACTGGTAATTCTTGGCCAAGGGTCATAAATCAGCCCTCCTTCCAAACCCTATATTCATGGATCTTGAATCCATCCAGCAGAGTAACAAAGTAAATGATGGGAGGAAAACGGCAAAATGGGCCATCAAGTCTGCCAAGCAAGTTATTTAGGGGACATGGAATGAGGGTGAAAGAGGATAGATTCTGGAGTGATATGCGGAAATATTTCTTTACAGAAAGAGTGGTGGATCCATGGACTAGTCTCCCAGTGGAGGTGGTAGAGATGAGGACAGTATCTGAATTCAAAGAAGCAAGGGACAAACACAGAGAATCTCTAAAGGAAAAAAGGGGGCTGTTGTAGTTGTTGATATGGAAGGACAGACTAGATAGGCCATGTGGTCTTTTTCTGCCATCATGTTTCTATGTTTCTGTGTAACTGCTGCTTGTAGATATCCCTCCCACCCCACGCCTTCTCTTTAGGATGTAGCTGCCACTATTCAGTCTCCACTGGGTATATCTCAAGCCTTTTTGACGTCTGTTACCGTTTTTTGTCTCCACCACCCCTTCTGGGAGGCTACTTCATACAGCCGTCACCCTTTTTGTGAAAAAAAGGTCTTGATGTTGGTCCTTAGTGTACCACGTTGGACCTTCATATCATGACCCTTAGTTCTACAGCTTTCTTTCCATTGAAAAAGGTTTGTTTCTTGTGCATTTTTAATGCCTGTAAGGTATTTAAAAATCTGTATGATATATCTCCTGTCTATTCTCGCTTCAAGGGTATTACATATTTACATCCTCAAGTCTTATCTCAGTTATATGCCTTAAACTGCAGATCTTTCACCATTTTGGTTACCTTTCTCCCCATCACCGCTAACCTATCTCTGTCCTTTTTGAGATACGGCCTCTAGAAAAGAACACAGTATCTAAGTGAAGTCTCACTAATGATGTCACCTCCTTTATTCTATTAATTCTATAGCCCAGAATCCCGCTAGCCCTAGCCACCATCTTGTCACACTATTTTGCTATCCAGAAATCATAAGATATTGTCACCCTGTAGTCTCTGTTCTAGTCAAAAGAACATAAAAAATGCCATACTGGGTCCGACCAAGGTCCATCAAGCCCAGTATCCTGTTTCCAATAGTGGCCAAGCCAGGTCACAAGTACCTGGCAATCTCCCTAAAAGACACACAGGTTCCATGGTGTTTGTATTGGGGCAACAGCAAATTTTCCAGGTCCTCTTTAATAATGGTTTATGGACCTTTCCTCCAAGAACTTGCCCAAATCTTTTCTACACCCAGCTACACAAACAGATTTTACTTCATCCTCTGGTAACAAATTCCAGAGTTTGATTACATGTTGAGTGAAAAAATATTTTCTCTTATTAGTCTTAAACGGGTTACACTATAGCTTCATTGTATGTCCCCTAGTCTTTCTACTTTTTGATGGCATAAACAATCGATCTATGTTTATCTGTTCCACTCCATTCATTAATTTATAGACCTCTATCATATCTCCCTTCAGCTGTCTCTTTTCCAGGTTAAAGATCCCTAACCTTTTAAGCCTCTCCTCATAGGGACATCATTCCAGCCTTTTTACCATTTTGGTGAATCTTCTTTGTACCTTTTCTAATTCCGCTATATCCTTTTTAAGATACAGCGACCAAAATGCGCACAATATTCAAGGTGCAGTTACACCATGGAACAATACAGAGGCATTATAATATCCTTTGTTTTATTCTCCATTCTTTTCCTTATGATTCCTAGCATTATATTATCCATGATGATAACTAAATCTTTTTCCTGGGTGGTGGTTCCTAATGTGGAACCTTGCATCGTGTAACCATAGTTTGGGTTGTTCTTTCCTAGGTGCATAACTTTTGCACTTGTCCACATTAAATTTCATTTGCCATTTGAACATCCAATCTTCCAATTTTTCAAGGTCCTTTTGCAATTTTTCACAGTCCTCTTGTGTTTTAACAACTTTGAAATAATTTTGTGTCATCTGCAAATTTAATTACCTCACTCATTTGTTCCCATTTCCAGGTCATTTACGAATATGTTAAAAAGCAGCGGACCCAGCACAGAGTCCTGGGGTACTCCACTATTTACTTTTCTCTACTGGGAAAATTCGCCATTTAGCCCTACTCTCTGCTTTCTATCTTTTAACCAGTTCCTGATTCATAATAGTAAGCTGCCTCCTATCCCATGACTGTTTAATTTTGCCAAGAGTCTTTCATGAGGGACCTTGTCAAAGGCTTCCTGAAAATCCAGATGCACTATATTGACTATCTCACCTTTGTCTACCTGTTTATTCATGCCTTCAAAAAAATATAATAGATTAGTAAGACAAGTCCTTCCTTGGCTAAAGCCATGTTGGCTGTCTCCCATTAAACCATGACTATCTACATGTTCAGTAATTTTGTTCTTTATAATGGTTTCTATATTTTACCCGGTACTGATGTCAGGCTCACTGGTCTGTAGTTTCCCAGATCACCCTTGGAACCCTTTTTAAAAATTGGCATTACACTGGCCATTCACCAATCTTCAGGTATAGCAGTATGTAAGGTATGATTAATGATAGTTCACAGATTACTAATAGTAGGACTGCAGTCTCATATTTCAGTTCTTTCAACACCCTCTGAGATATATACCATCAGGATAACCACAACGAATGTGCATGACAGATTTGCATGAAATGAAGGCAGTGATTTGCTACTCTTTAGTTTATCAAAGAATTGTAATACACTTTCCCAGTTTATCAATATGTCTTTCAATTCCTCTGCATCACCTTTAAATACCATCTCAGTCATGGGTACCTTCCCCACATCTTCTTCAGTAAAGAAAAAGGAAAGCATTCATTCAGTCTCTGCTAAGGGCTTATCTGAATGAATGCTTTGCTTCGGTCTTTACTGAAGAAGATGTAGGGAACATACCCATGACTGAAATGGTATTTAAAGGTGATCTATCAGAAGAATTGAAAGAAATATCAATAAACCGAGAAGATGTATTACAACTATTTGATAAACTAAACAGTAGCAAATCACCTGGACAGCCTCTCATGCGCTGTTGTGCTTAGATAATCTGCATCCCAAAGACATGAATGCACTTTTTGGCACTGAATCTTCACTTCCAAGCTTTCGACCATTCCACAGGCTTTCCTAGATCTCATTCTGTCTATTCCTTCAGACGTGTCCATGGTGTGATGGATGTTTGTGTCATCCTGCAAATGGACAAACTTGTCTTTTTAACCCTCACAACATCAGTCACAAAGATATTGAACAGAACAGATCACAGAACCAATCCCTGATGACTCAATTCCCTCCTAGTATCTCCAACTTAAATTGGCCCAGGGAACAGAGTCCTGGCCTAGGAATCAAGCTCAACTCCTCCGCATGTCAGCATATGTGCACTGGGCCACCAGGCCAACTAGTAGGTAATATTTTTATGGACATACTTTTGCATGTTTACAGAACCACTGCATGTTTTACATTGCCTAATTTTGGGTATAAAACGAGCATAACTGAGACCTAAATTAAACTCAACTATATTTTATTATTATTTACATTCTCTTATATACCGCGCTATTCTGCATCAGTGCGGTTTACATTGAACGAACTGAAATTACATTGAACAGGGCATTATAACTTGGAGATAACTATTTTACAGGGGACATGGGCTATGGAGGGTTAAGTGGCTTGCCCAAGACCACAAGGAGCACCTGTGGGACTAGAAACCCCAGTCCTTCCGGCCCAAGGTTGCTGTCCTCTAGTGGGATTTGAACCCCTGACCTTCCGGCCTGAAGTACCTGCCCCAACCACTAGGCCACTCCTCCACTCCAGTCGAAATAGCATGGAGGATGCACGTTCTCGCTTCAGTCAACAAAATTCCAGACAAACATGAATTTTCTATGCAAACAAGAAGATTGCATTGCCTATGAGAAGCCCGGAATGATGCACTGTAGTTAACGGTGATGGTATAGCTCTAACCAAAAATATACCTATATCAGTTATTTACTAGGGAGCTGGTCCACCATCCAAAAAACAAAACTTAGGGGCTTGTTTACAAAGCCGCGGTAGCGGTTCGCGGTCGTTATCGGAGCCGCGGCCCCATTGAAATCAATGGGGTCGCAGCTCCGATAACGATCGCAAACCGCTACCGCAGCTTTGTAAACAAGCCCCTTAAAGTAGCGCATAAAACTAACATAGTCCAAAAAATGTTAATATTTATCAATTTTTGGAATGCTTTAACAGATGTTGATGGTTTCAGACTACACGCTATGGTTTGATGCAGTGAGCTTTTAAGCTAATTGCAACATAAAGTTCCCTGAATTTTTTATTTCTTTTTTTCCCCTTTCTTTCAATGCTGTGCACCACTTCCCGTTTCCTGGTCTTGAAGTAGAGATGACCTCAGGGGCTGAACGTGGCTTTAGAAATGATTGAGAAAATGAGACTGAGGAGTCAATTTTCCAAAGAGGTTATCTGGATAAGGACACAGAGATTTTCAGCAACACCATCCGGGGGCAGAGAGAGGGTGATGTAACCACTACTGGATTAATTACAATATGTATCAGGATAGTGGCGATTTTCAGGGCTGGCCCAAGGGTTTCTGCCATCCCAGGCAGAAGCTCCGGCTGTGCTGCCCCTCCCCCCTTCTGGGCCAGGCCACTCACACTACCACTGATTCCATCGGTGCAGTGGACGGCTTGGCTTGGCATGGCGGCAGAGGTGGCAGCGGTAGGCCATGTACTTCAGCACACATGGCCTGCTGCTTCTGACCCCCTCCGACACAACTTCCTGTTGGAGGGGGGATCATAAGAGGTAGGCCATATGTGCCAAAACACATGGTTTGCTGTGGGCGCCATGCCGTGCTGCCCACAGAGGTCTGCTGCTCTAGGCAGCCACTTAGTCTGCCTAGTGGACAGGCTGGCCCTGCCTATCTGGATAAATTATGCAGGTATTCTGGGCTGCAAAAAAAAGCTGGCCCAATTATGTGCCCAATTAGGCAGAGTGTGATCGCATAATCTGGATTCAGTGGCAGCCATTATCCGGGTACTGCTGCGGAATATCCAGGGCACTGAAAATCAGGTCCTGAGAGCAGGGTTGCCAGATAGTCACCATAGTTCCTACCCAGACTGGGTTGAAAACTAGCCCAAAACCATGACTCACCTTTGGCCCTGCCCTGCCCTTCCCTTTCATTGCCATGCCGAAGCCTCATATTCCCTGATTGGCTGGTCTGGCAGCCAATCGGGTTTGCCCATGCCCTCTCTGCCACATGGCAACACCTTTACAATCCCTGATTGGCTGCCAAATTACATCCAATCATACCCATCCTACCACATCTCATTGGTCTGCTGCTCTGGGTCCTGACAAATGAGATGCAGGTAAGGGATGTGACCAATTTCTTTCCCTTTATTTCTCCATGGACAAGCAGGATGCGTCCGCCACACCTGGTGACATCACCGAATGGCACCACAGATGGAAGTACTCACTATGTGCCAGAGTGCCCCTACCCCTAACTCACCCCTAGCTGGCTCAGTCTTGTTTCTTCCACCCAGCCAGAAGGACAGAACACCCTCTCCTAATCCTACATCTACTACAACTGCAAGATGACCAGAGGCAAGAAAGAAAAACTCAAACTTGATTTTAAGAAGTGCCCCAAATGTGGGAAGAAAATGAATTCCACCGATGACACATCTGTTGTCGGCAGATGCCTTAGGGAGTCCTATCAGGTGGAGGATTGCCCTCACTGCACTAAGATGTCCCCCAGGACACGTCGATCTCGAAGCCAAGCTCTGAAGGAATTTCTGGACTCCATAGCAGAGCAATCCAGTGAATGCAACAATTCAAAACACCGGCCTAAATGAGCCATCTGACCAGAGAACCCAGCTCACACAGGCAGCCGGGTGGCCGCCGCCATCTTGGCCACAAGTCAAATGCCAGTTCTGCTCCCAGCCTCTGCACGAGACGCGCCCACCAGGGCCTCCGTCTCTGGAGTGGCACAGCTTCTGGGACCCCCTTCAGCTGTTACAGACAACTTAAGGCCTGACTGCTGATCATCCTCACTGCCAACAGCCGCATTGGCAGCCTCTGCTCTTCTTTAGGGTCCAGCAGCCTTAGCTCCGCCCACCAAGATTGCCATTGGTTGGCACTGTGATGACAAGCATTGTCACAGTGCTGAGGAGTGCTGAACGGCGCCAAGAAGTCTGCAGCACTAAGGAAAGGCCTCCACCCCTGTGTCTGGCCCGCGACTCTAAGAGAGAGCACCGTTTTAGCAGCAGCAGCACAAGCAACTCCTGCAGCAGCTACCGGTGCGGAGGGAGAAGCCATCATCAGAGACACAACTAGAGGAAGGAAAGGAGCACCTCCTCCAATTGGAGCAGCCCTCACTCCCTGGACAGCCCATACAGGTGCCGTGCCAGCACGGACAAGAGCTGCAAGGACCACAGCAGGGCTCCCTGCAACCAAAGCACTCTGGTCCTGACCCAGGGGGTCCCCTCCTCCTTATCCCAGCCCTCAGCCATGCTGGTTCTACTGGCAAAATTCCTGGCACAACACACTTCACAACCACTCTAGCCTCCGCAGAACAACATGCCACCGCCAGCAGAGCGAGGACCACCGCCCAGGACCCCCTCACCCTGGGCATGCCCCTCCCCAGTCGGTTTCTCACCTGGGTCTCTATCAGCGGACAATGAAGGGTAGGAGGGGGCAGCAATCATGGACTCCTCCGGAAGCTTCGAATGCATTTCAGACTCTAGAGAGTCTCCAGTGGACCCCTCACCACCACCTCCAGCTCCATCCTCACCCCCGGAGGACTTGACATATCCAGAGTTCCTCCAGAAACTTTCCACTCACCTACCACTCTTGTTGGCCAATACCCTGGACCCCAGGAATGAGATCCTCAGCCTCCTGAAGTACCTCAACACACCCAAGTCCGTTATCGCCATCCCAGTTCAAAAACCTACTGGACAACCTCACACGGATATGGCAGGTACCATCCTCCACTCCTGCCACTTCCAGAAGGATGGATGCAAAATACCAAGTGCAAGTCACCCCGGGATTCCAGAAGGAGCAACTTCCTCACCAGTCCATCATGGTGGAATCAGCCCTGAAACAAGCAAAAGCATCCTGCAGGAATGCCAATGCGCCGCCCGGCAAGGATCGTAAGATCCTAACTGACTTCAGGAAGAAGGCAGACCAGGCAGTGATGCTCAGCGCAAGGATTGCCTCCCATCAGTTTCAACACATACTGTACCAAGACGTGCTGCTAGAAACTCTCAGGGGCACCATCGACACGTTACCTCTGGAATACAAGGTCACTTTTCCCGCCCTCCTCGGGGACCTTGGTGATTGCGGCAAGTACCTGATCCGCTCTGCCTTCAATGTCTTTGATTCTGTGGCACAGTCAGTGGCAATAGCCATTGCAGCCAGGCACACCACTTGGCACAGGGTCTCTGGGCTCCAGGAAGACACGCATGAGTGCTTGGCCAATGCCCCTTGCATGGGTGACAATCTCTTTGAAAAAAGGTGTAAGAAACTGAACAACATGAAGGACCCCTTCACAATCCTCCAGACCCTGTCCTCTGATGATCTTGAGCGCAACTCCAACTATAGGAAGACACAGAGTGCCTACTACAGAAAGTCATATTCCAAATCAATTCGCAGCCCAGTATTTCAACCATACCCCGCCTTACACCCATCTAGCCAATTGTAAAGAACAGAAAACCTATGTGCATATTGTAGATAGATCCCCCCAGTTAATATACAAGTTGAATTACCTGTTCAGTGTAAGTACATAACAGGCCCCTGTTTTTCTACAAAATGTTATATGTAAACCACACTGATTTTAAAGAGCATGGTATATAAAAGCAATAAAATAAAAACTCAAAGCGCGTTCAGCCTTACCACAAATAGCAGCCCCACAGCTACAAACAGTTATACAGTATACCATCAGTACCAACACAAGCCGAGGCAGAGAAACTGCCAGCAGCAGAAGCAACCCATGGCACCCTCGGGGAAAATTACCCCCTCCTTTTGATGCTGCAGACCAGAGAGACCTGCCAGTGGGGGGGGGGGGGGGGGGTATCTCTGTCTCTTCAAGGAAGCATGGGCATCAATAACCACTGACAAGTGGGTCCTAGAGATCATAAGCCAGGGATACCACATCAAATTCACCAAGACCCCTCACCAAAGCATGGTTCCCCACAGCTACACCCCTGTACACCTGCTGGCTATCATAGAGTCACAGATTCATGCCCTGCTAGCAGCAGATAACACCTGCCAAGATCAACTCCAGTTTCTACTCCAGGTACTTCCTCACCCCAAAGAACTTCATTGGTTCAACAAATTCATTTTCAAGGAGCGATTCCATATGTACTCCCTTTGGGATCCATCCTGCCTCTCTTGCAACCCAATAAATGGCTCTACAGGATGCTTACACCCATATCCCCATCCGTCCAGCACACCACCAGTACTTACATTTTTGTATCATTGACCACCACTATCAATACAAAGTACTCCCTTTCAGACTCTCATCAGCCCTGTGGGTCTTAACAAAATGTGTTGCAGTCACAGCCGCACACCTGCACAAATCAAGGGTCTATGTTTCCCTATCTGGACGACTGGCTCATCACTGCCCCCTCACAACTGGGAGCAGAGAAGTCAGTCCAACGCACTCTCACTATGCTATCGTCGCTAGGTTTCCTAGTGAACACCACTGGCCTGCTCAGTATCTAGAATTCATCAGCATGGCATTACACATGCCCCAAGCAAAGGCCTTCATACCACAACACCGAGCGGACATCATTGTCTCCTTGACATGATCTGTGTTGACCTCATCCACCGTCTCAGCCAGAACACTGCTATGGCTCTTGGGCCGCATGGTGGCAACCACACAAGTCATCCCACTTGCAGAGTTACACATGTGGCACCTCCAATGTCACCTCCGCCATAACTGGAACCAGCATTCCCAACACCTATCCCACTGGGTCAGTGCAGACAGGTTGGCACTAAACTGGTGGATGAGGCATGATCACCTTGTCCAGGGACAACTCTTCCAACTACCCCAGAATGACATGGTCATCACCATGGATGCCTCCAGAACCGGCTGGGAAGCAGACCTCTGGCAGATTCACATGCAAGGGGCCTGGACAGGACAGGAGTGCCAATGTCACATCTGCCTACTGGAGCTGCGAGCAATCAGGTATGCCCTACAAACCTTCAAGCCATAGATCTCCAACAAGGCGGTGCTAATTCAAACAGACAACCAAGTGGCGACGTTTTACATTAACAAGCAAGGCAGCATGGGGTCCCTACCCCTGTGCTGGGAAGCCCACAGAATCTGGATCTTTGCCCTGTCCAAGGACTACTTCCTGCAAGCCGCCTACCTCCAGATGAGCTCAATCAGCTGGCAGACAGCCTCAGTCGCCAACTGCAACTACACAAGTGGTGCCTCAACCCCAGATTGCCAAGTCCCTGTTTCAACAGTGGTCCAGGCCAGAATCAACCTCTTCACCCACCCATCCAACATGAAGTGCCTACGGTTCTGTTCCAAACACCCTGCAGCACACAGTCTGATGACTGATGCATTCGACCTCCATTGGGACAACTTAGTCCTCCTATATGCCTACCTCCCCACCCCACTCATCTACAGAACCATCCAAAAAATCATCTGACCGGGCAGCATCCAAAATTGCTGCTACCTGGCTAGCGCCATTCCCTGCCAATGCTGCACCCCAGAATGCACCCAACACACCCCGATGCTAACTAGATAGCATCGGGGCGCATAGGGAACATAATCAGGGATTTTCAAAGGCATTAGACATGTAGGTGCCCTTGAAAATCCCCGTTTAAGGCATCGGCTGTTAATTGTGTAAATGCCTACAAAAATTGGACTCCTCCACTCTAGACTATTGTAACCTACTCCTTGCTGGTCTCCCTCTGAATCATCTCTCTCCCCTTCAATCTGTGCAACACTCTGCTGCGTGGTTAATCTTCCACCAGCCTCATCATGCCCACAATACTCCTCTTCTCAAGTCACCTCATTGGCTCCCTATCCATTTCTGCATCCAGGTCAAACTTCTCCTGCTGACCTATAAATGCATTCACTCTGTAGCTCCTCACTACCTTTCCTCTCTTATCTCTCCTTACACCCCTCCTCGGGAACTCCGCTCTTCTGGCAAATCACTTCTATCTGTGCCCTTCTCTTCTATTGCTAAATCCAGATGCCTGGAACAAACTACCTGAGTCTGAACGTCAGGCACCTTCTCTGACCCTTTTCAAATCCAGGCTAAAAACTCATCTCTTTGCTGCCGCTTTCGGATCTTGACTCACCTAATCTCCTTTGTGTTTCCTTACCATTTCCCGTAGATATATCCTATGTCTACAGCTACTGTATTGTCTGTCTTGGCTAGATTGTAAGCTCTGATGAATGGGGACTGTCTTTTACATGTGTCTGTGCAGTGCTGCATATGTCTTGTAGCGCTATACAAATGTTCAGTAATAGTAGTAGTAATAGATCTGTGTTGGCTCTCTGTTTAGAACGTGGGATCTGTCCCACCACAGCTAAATTGGGCCACATGGCCACGACTAAGGAGTCACCAGGTGTGACTGATGCATCCTGCTTGTCCATGGAGAAAGTGAGGTTACTTACCTGTAACGGGAGTTCTGAGTAGATAGCAGGATAAGTCAGCCATATGAACCCGCCCACCTACCCTAGGGACGAAGCCTAGATCGCATCCAACGCAGACTGATGGATTGGGCCATGCCCTTACCTGAGGGTGTAGCCAGGCTTGGGACTGACTGAGACAGCTAGGCTTGGGTCAGGGGTTAAGGGCACCTTGGCACATGCTCAGAAAAGGTTTGCCTTTCTGAGCTATAGGAGAACACTTCCGTCTGTGGTGCCGTCGGATGATGCCATCAGGTGTGGCTGACTTATCCTATTTTCCATGGAGAACTCCCGTTATAGGTAAGTAACCTTGCTTTTCTGTGGGTTTCTCACCCAAAGCAGCAGGGCAAATAACCCGCAACCCACAAATTCCTCCCGCAGACCAGGCAAAAATATTGCCCAATTGAGTGAGAAAACTGTGGAAATGTCTACACTGCCTGAAAATTTTCTTTTCAGTGGAAATTCAAAACAAAGTTGTTTCCATGTTAGTCCACTTGGATATGTAGAAATAAGGAACAGAGGGAGCAAGTTGTAGGTGATCCCATTGTACTGGCCTAACTGAATATATTTGTGACAAGCTCTAGAGGAGGCTACTTGCAAATCTAGTTATTTATGTATTTAATTCCACTATTTACAAGCCTGATAACTCCAGCCTGTCAGTTAATCCTTATTTCTTACTTCTCAGATTTGAAAGGAAATGTACAGTAGCACTAATTAAATTTTTACAGCAAGCTTAACGTAGCTGCTGCCTGTTGCTTCGAAGCTGCTAATGGTGGAAAAGAAGCGATGGCTTAAAACAAAAGAAATGCTCTTGATCTCAAATGGATTTTCAAAAGGAAATACAAAATGAAAGACTATATAGTTCTTTTATTTTATGTTTGTTTGGGGAGTTTTAGACGCCCAAACTTAAAATAAACAAATGTGAGCCAAAGAAAGGAAAGTGTAAAAGTGCCTCCTCTGTAATTATTTCTTAAACATTTCCAGACCACAAATTATGTCTTTGCTATTGAAAAGAGGCAATTTGCAACTCAGCATCAGTAGAGCGTGTCTAGCATGGTGGCAACCCTTTATTAAAGAGACAAAAGATGCACTGATTAGTATTTGGCCTACGGTCTGCTGTCTTAAAGTTGCCTCCTAGACTTTTAAATTTGGTGCATCGCAAAGTTACTGGGAATAAAAAAAAAAAAAAATTAGACTAAATCTCAATGCAGACCAAGTGACACCTTTAGCCCTCGATACGGCCAAGACAATGGTGGTTATTTTACAAACTGGTTTTGGTGCATTTTCCCGCATGCACTTTCTTCCCATTTTACAAAGCCAAGTGCATGCAAACGTATCTTTATAAAACAGAGTGTAAGGGGCGTGTTTACTAAGCTGCACTAGCTGTTAACATATGCTTTGGCATGCACTGTTAGCATGTATGTTAGACAGCTAGTGTGGGGTTAATTCCATGCAATCTGCTTAGCATGTAATAGGGAGGGAAATGGGAAAAAGTTGGGGTGGAGCATGGGTGTGTTTAGTGCAGAGATTCACAACGCTGGTTCACCATCAATGTTGCAGTTACTGTGGGTGCACTGAAGCCATGTTTAGCATGATTGCTGCCAGTGCGCTTTAGGGTCCAAATCGGTGCGCTGTTGGCTAGAGCCATGCTGTACATGCCCCCAGTAGATAGTGACCTACTTTTGCATGTACTGTGCATGTCTTTTTAACCTACATGCATGATACCTGCAAAACTCTAACACACTTTAGTAAACATGCCTCTAAGCGTGAAAGCATCTACACATGTTTAGGTGTGATTAATTGCACCCTTCTGCACATCTACAGAGTATGTATGTGTGGTGCAAACTACCCACATACTTTCATGCTAGTTGGTACGTTATGCTTGACATTTACATAAATGACTAAAATACTGGAATTTACATGTAGAGTTCACATGTAAATCCGTCCTCAAAGAAGGTACTTTTATAAAGAGTCACCTAGGTGCTGAAACTAGCTGATGCCTATTTTTTTGTTGAAATATCTTTATTAACACTTATAACATCATTGTGCCATAGAATCTAATCATGCAACGGCTGTACTGTGCTTCATTGCATTGTCATGATGATCTTAAAGTAGCTAAACAGGTAGAAAAGGCGACGGCAAAAGCTAGAAGGATGCTTGGGTGCATACGGAGAGGAATGGCTAGCAGAAAAAAGGAGGTGATAATGCCTCTGTATAAGTCTTTGGTGCGACCTCATTTGGAGTATAGTGCGCAATTCTGGAGACCACACCTTCAAAAGGATGTGAACAGGATGGAGTCGGTGCAGAGGGTGGCTACTAAAATGATTAGTGGTCTTCATTATAAAGTGGAGGAGTGGCCTAGTGGTTGGGGGAAGGTACTTCAGGCCGGAAGGTTAGGGGTTCAAATCCCACTAGAGGACAGCAACCTTGGGCTGGAAGGACTGGGGTTTCTAGTCCCACAGGTGCTCCTTGTGGTCTTGGGCAAGCCACTTAACCCTCCATAGCCCATGTTCCCTGTAAAATAGTTATCTCCAAGTTAAAATGCCCTGTTCAATGTAATTTCAGTTTGTTCAATGTAAACCACACTGATGCAGAATAGCACGGTATATAAGAGAATGTAAATAAATTAAATAAATAAATAAATATGAGGACAGACTGAAGGATCTTAATATGTACACCTTAGAGGAAAGGCAGGATAGAGGTGATATGATTGAGATGATTAAATACCTCTGTGGCATAAATGTTCAGGGAGAGAGCCTCTTTCGATTGAAAGGAAGTTCTGCTACAAGGGGCATGGGATGAGGGTGAAGGGAGATAGATTCAGGAGTGATATGCGGAAATATTTCTTTACGGAAAGAGTAGTGGATCCGTGGAATAGTCTCCCAGTGGAGGTGGTAGAGATGAGGACAGTAACTGAATTCAAAAAAGCATGGGACCAACACAGAGGATCTCTAAAGGTAAAAAGGGGACTGTTGTAGTTGTTGATATGGAAGGATAGACTAGATAGGCCATGTGGTCTTTTTCTGTCATCATATTTCTATGTTTCTATGTCATTGCATCCAAATAGGCAGATATGCTATAAAGATGCATGGATGCCTATGTCTCTATAAAATATTAGCACAAATCCAGCATAGATGACAATCACAATGAATCTGCTCAAACATATGCCTGTATGGAAGTAATTATGAATATACACACGCATTTTATAAATAATGCACCTTTGACACAGTTCTGCAGAGGAAACTTGGAAGTAAACCGAATTCCCTAAAGTGACTGGGTTAATAACTGGTTGTTTGGGAAGTGGCAAAGGATAGTGGTAAATGGAGTTCACTGTGGTAGACTCCAGACTAATTTCTGAAATTATTTCTTTATGGAATGAGTGGTATGTTCAATGGGCCCGATATTCAAAGGGCTTAACACGGTTAGCAGACCTACTAACCATCTTATTCTTTTTATCCCTGGGTTCTGTCGCTGCATGTCCTGGTGCTAAGCAGTTAGCACCAGGGAGTTCTGGAGGCAGCACCCAGCCATAACTGAGCAGTGGCAATATTGAGTAAGGCGTACAAAGGTTGACCTAACCTTTGCCATGGAATCTAACCATGCAGTGGCTGAATATCATTGCTGTCCGTTTAGCTTCCTGGCAATCCAGGCAACCCAGATATTCAATATCAGGGTCTGAATATGCCCCCGGCATTGAATACCCAGGTTTAAGTATCAGCGGCGATAGCTGGCCTCTGATGCCACATTAACACCCCGCCCCCTCCCCCCATGTTGCTACATTTCTATGGTTATTTTTTAAGTTTGTATAAGTGATATTGTAAAAAGTCGGCTGGATAATGTATGTCTCTTTGCAGATGATGCCAAAACCAGCAATAGGATATGCACTCAGGACGGATTTATTGAAGCTTGAAGAATGGTCTAGAATTTAGTAGCTAAGATTTAATGCTAAAAAATGTAGGATCATGCATGTAGGCTGCCAAAATCCAAGGGAGCAAAACAGTATAGGGAGTAGGAAGAGCGAGACTGGGGCATGATCATTTCTTATTAAAAAAAACATGATGACAAAAGCCGGAAGGATGCTTGGGCGCATAGGGGGAGGAATGGCCAGCAGGTGATAGTGCCTCTGTTTAAGTATCTTGTGAGACCTCATTTGCAGTACTCTGTGCAATTCTGGAGACCGCAGCTTTTAAAAGACCTAAACGGGGTGGAGTTGGTGCATGGCAGATAGCACAATGCTGACTGGCCTTTTTCATAAGGCATTTGGCGACAGTTAAAGATCTCAATGTGCAGACTTTGAAAGAAAAACAGAATAGAGAAGATACAATGGGAAACATGCATGGGGTGGCAGAAACAACTTACTGGGCAAACTGGATGGGCTATGCTGGTCTTTATCTGCCATCATGTTATTAGGTTCCTACGATAGAGATGGTTAAATAGGTCTGTGGCATGAATGCACAGGCGATAGGTCTTTTTCAATTGAGAGGTACCTCTGGAACGAGGCGGTTTAGGATGAAGGTGAAAGGGGATAGACTCAGGAGTAATCTGAGGACATGCTTCTTTACAGAAGAGGTGGTGGATGCATGGAACATCCCCCCAGTAGAGGTGGTGGAGACCAGAACTGTATGAATTCCAGAAAGCATGGGACAAGCACAGAGGATCTCTGAGGGAGAAGTAGGGATTGTAGAGCTTAGTGGTTGGTATGGAAGGGCAGACTGGATAGACCATGTGGTCTTTCTCTGCAGCCATTTTCTCTCTTTCTGTGTAAATTGCAACTCTGTCCAGGCTCTGGTCAAACTGCGCCCCCAGAAACATCTACATCCACATCACATAGAAGTACAGGCATTCTTGTCGCCGTGCATACTTTTAGGATTGGGTCAGTTTTGTAAGACACATATGTGCATAATGACATTTGATTTGGCTTTACTTACAGACAGTAGGATATAAATGATAGAAAATATAATATATGTCAATAAATAAACAAGCACAAAGCCTTTTTAACATCACCCTCAAAGAGTATAATTTCCTCAAAAACCCATCTATTTTATGGCTATTTTGTGAAATCAGCAGAGGCGCCTCTGTACCTTTTATAAAACAGGCACCAAGAACTTTCCCTTACTGCAGTTCTCAACCCAGTCCTCGGGACATTCCTCTCCAGTCAGATTTCACAATGAATATGCATGAGAGAGATTTGCATGCATTACCTCCATTCTATTCAAATCTCTCTTGTGCATATTCATTGTGCTGAACCTGAAAACCTGACTGGCTAGGTGTGTCCCAGGGACCAAGTTGAGAAGCCGTGATGTAGAAGTATGTTCCATGTCATTGACATGTACTCACATGTACTGTACTTATTTGGTCACACAATTCTATAATTGCCATTTTCTGCATTAAATATGCTTCCTTCCTGAAATTATTTCTAAGAAGTCAAAGAGTTCATTACTTTATGTAGGACTATCACCTGCTCCCAGCTCAGTCATGACAGACAGATCCAGTTCTGGTTTTACAAGTGCCTGCTTCTCAACACATGCACTAGGGAAAAATCAGAACCGGATCAGACTATCTAGGGGTGAGGTGGTGACTCTTGTTCAAACACACATGCTGAAATTGTTAATTCTTTATAATATTGTAAGATACTGTACTTATTTTCTTTGCTGCTAATGTGTTTTCTTTAGGATAATATCTAATTAAAATGGATTTTAAATCTAAGGAACCATATGCTCAGAGTTATGAAGAATAATCTTCTTGTTGAATCCTGTAAATATATTCAGTAAAGTTTATGACTGTAGAGCAATATTTTTGGTTCTTTTTGGCTCTGAAAAAGAAATCCTGACCTGGAATGGGGCCAGATCATGATCTGGAGGGGAGGGGGGTAACAATTTCCTGGGTCACAGAAGGGGCAGCAAATGAGTAGCGTGTCGAGGTCCTCAGGATTCACCAGTACTACCGTTGGCTAGGCAGGGCTGGACAGAAGCAGTACTCGGGCAGGAGTAACAAAGTCCAAGAGCATTGGGGGCTGACAGGTGGGCAAGAGGCCGACCCATGTCGAGATTAAGAAGGAACATGCAGAGGTTTACAGACAGTTGGTGAGTAAGGATATCTTGTCTCAGTAGAGTTGGGTTAATTAATGACTGAGGTTTGCCTGTGAGTCATGGCTTGGACTGAGTCATAGCACCAGTAATAGCGCCCCCTATCATCCAGCAGAGGACATGATTCCATCCTCAGAATGGCGTACGTAGCTGCTCAGAGGGCGGTGGGAAACTAGGACCAGCACACCCTAAAGCAATGCACCAAGAAGAATTCATTTTCAGACTATCTGGAGGGAGGGATGGAAATCCAAACATGTAGACTGTAGAGGGTAATTTTATAAGGGGCTTCATGCACATCAACTGTGCCTGTTTAATAAACTCAATTTTATATATATAACGAGCATAGAATTTTACACGTGTATGCCTGTATTTCATAAAGTACTTACAGTACATAAATGCCTGCTTTAGCCATGCTCCATCGCCCTTCACTCATGTGCACACCTTCACTGAAAGTACGGCCTGTTATGCATATTTACAGAATACAGACACGCAGAAAGGCCCATTCATGTGAAGCCGTCTGTGAACCTACTCCTATTTGCCAAATCCTTTCTAAACCACCGGTAAGCTGAGTTCTTATTAACAGTGAGTGAACTGAACTGCCAAATGTCCAAACTACCAGAGGAAAGGCATAGTGAAGTCACTGGCCACCCACACGAAACCGGACACAAAAACAAAATGTACTTAACCTGTAAATAAGGAATTACAGTGTAGGGAGCCATCTGGAAAGGGATCTGCATGTTTTCACAAGCTCAGGACCTACAGTTTCTTTAGATTATTCTCATGTTGCTCTAATAAAAGGCAACATAACCTGCAAAGAATCCCGTTGCAAGGGAGTCGAAAAACAAAGACCCTGGGAGCTATTGATTTGTAAATGTATATAATTTATTTTGCAGCCATCATTCAGTTTCCTGAGTAATGAGTTTGAAATGCACGCTATCTGAGTCTGAAAGACATTTGCTTGAGTGTCGTTTAAACCCCCAGATGGAACGCTTTTGAAAGAATGTTAAAGAAGGATCGGTATTCAAGTGTATCTGACAGACTCACCATTACAGAGGCACAATCTTATTTTTGAAAACATTTGCAAACTTTATACAACTCGGTTTGACAAACCTGCAAAGAGTGTGTGGGTTTGACCACAAGACTGGCAAACTGAAAAGGATTTCCAGTGTGATTTTGTGAATGGGCATCAGACTTTGAGCAAATTTCCCTGCCTACCCCCTCAGTTAGAGGATCTGAGGCAAACAGATGCAATGTGAATATCCAGCAATCAAAATTACTAGGGAAAAATGTTGAAATGTTCCCCAGTGAATCTGGGAAATCCCTCCTCCCAAATACTGTGAAAATGAAGCAGATTGGCTACCATTGTGCCTTTCATATTTATATAAGCTAACAGTAGTGGCATTTTAGTGTATTATTCCCTATGGTCATGTTAAAGTTTAAGCCCAAGATATAGATACTGTATGTTTCTCCATATGTTATCATCCATCTCTTGATTGATGTGGTTCATATAGCTAGGTATATCATATGTATTAATGTTTCACATGCAAGTCAGCCTAAAGAACTGCAAAATCATGCTCTTTGTGGAAGGAGATCATGGCAGGAGGAGGCAAAGCTGGCCCAACCACTAAAATTAGGCAGTTGCCTACGGTGGCAGATTCAAGGGGGCGAGGGGTGCAGCAAAGAGCAACACCTTCAAAGCAAACAATAGATAGGAAGGAGGGGCATATGGCTTGAGGTTTCTCTAGGAGCCAATATCTTGAACTAACTCTGGGGCCGATGCTGGGAGAAGGTGGTGGCGTGGAGCTATGATAGAAATATTTGGTTATGTAACGGGCTTCTATAAAGTGCTCAAAGGTACATGAAGGTCAGGGGTAGAGAGCTTGGGGTATGAAGCTGGAAGGAAGGAGATTTGGAGGCAATGTGAGGACATACAGTAGTTCTTCTCTAAGAAGGTGATGGGGCCTGGCAGGGCCAGTGCAAGGGTGCTACACCCTAGTTGAATCTTCATCAACCCAGAATTACCTACTAACAGTAGTTCCGGCATCCTTCCATGGGTGATAGCGGTTCCTCCTTTAATAGTGCTGACTCCAGCACAGCCTCCCTCCTCTCATCAACCCACTCTCTTCCCAGCATCTCCTACTCTCTCTCACACTGTCCAGCAGCATACCCCCTTTTATTCTCTCCTGCATCTCCTGCCCAACATTTCCCTCTGTGTGTGTCTCTCTCTCCTCATCCTCGCTCTGTCCAGCCCAGCATCCCCGTTGGGCACATATCTTTTTTCTCAGTGAATACGGAAGGGGTGTCCCTCTAGTCCTTTCCTCCACTTGCCTCTCGCCATGGCTAGCCTTCCATTTCTCTCTTCCCTAGCATCTACCTTTCTGCCTCCTTCTCCAGTATCCATCCTCTTGTCTCTTTCCTAGCAGCTACCCAGAGCTTCTTCCCTTTCCTCGCCCCTATCAACTGCCTCTATTCCTCCATTCTTTCCATCAAGATCTGCCCTAGCTTTTCACTCTCTTCCCCCTTCCACAGCATCCACCCATGACCGCTTCTCCTTGCCCTATCCAGCAATCGGTCCTATGTCTCCACCTCTGTCCATCAAATTCTGCCCATGCCTCTCCCAACTCCCTCCCATCCTTGCATCTATCATCTCCCAGCCTCTCTTTCCTCTTTTCTCTTCCAGTGTCTGGCCCCTACCATTTCTCGCTTAGCATTACTGAGCAACTGCAACTCCCCTCCACTCTACTTTGTTTTCAGTGCAGGCACTGAGCTCACACTTGCTCACAAACCAGTATGCCTATCTCATGATGCCTGAGATTAGCATCAATATGTGCTGCCCCATGAGATCACATTTTGAATGTGCTTATAGTACCGGCATTAAAGACAAGATAGGCTCCGTGCTGTGGTTCCCTAGCACTCTGTCTACTCCCACCTGGCCAGCTCTGCAGTCTTTGACTGGCAGGGACTAGGGTTTCCCATCATCCAAGCTGTTTTACCCCTGTTTTTGCTGCTCCCCAAAATCTAGCAGTCTGGGTGACTGTCTAGTTCACCTAATGGTTATGCCGGCCCTGGGGCTTGGAATTTCCTGCCAGCAGACACAGTGGCAGGAGACATAGTGATGTCAGAGTTTAGGCAGATGTGGTCAGTCACAGAGGCAATGGGCCAGGGATTGCAAAGGAGAAAATAGCTAGGGGCCACTGGGCCGAACGGGTGGCCAAGTGGACCATATCTGCTGGCATGTTCTATGTTACCATGGTACAGTGCATGTTGCTATGCAAATGTAGTCACCATTTGCTTTGTTAATATTCTCTAATTTCTAGTCTGTGCACAGGCTGGCTACTAATTAAAGAAAGCTGCCACCCACCTACCCTTTTTAACAAATGAAACCGTGGTGCAAAATAGAAACTGTGTTTCCCAAACCTTATCTGGACCAACCAAAATGCTCTTGTTCAGCTAGATACATCGATTTGTTTTCCAGAACTGCAATTCTGATGGCATTAGAAAATTAAATTGTTTGCAACAAGTCTTCCTGCAGAGAATAAGATGGAAAAAACAAAATTAGCAATAGCAATTACAGTTATTGAAAGATATGCTAAGCAACCCCATGGCTATGGACTGGCTTTCTGTGTACAAAGTCTTCTATTTTTTAATTGCCTCTACGGCACTTCTGCTTAGTAGCTAACACTTTGTGCTTGGGCCATGTTTACTAAAGGGCACTAACTATTAACATATATGATTTGCCGTGTGTGAAGGGGTCCGTGCTAAAAATCCTACAGTAGCCAATCCTACAGTAGCCAATGTTATAAATTGTAAATAGTTACCCCTGTTATCCAAGTTGTTTTGCCTGTTCAACTGTAAGCACAAAGTACCATCGGAAATGTGTAATTTCTTTGTTCATTGTAAACCGCGCTGATGCTGAATAGTGCGGTATAGAAGAGACTATAAATAAAATAAAATAAAATAAATTAGCAAGCCATTGGGCAGAGATTGGGAGGATTGAGGGCAGAATGTGGGCATTGATGACACATCACAGTAGTGAAGACATTTTGGGCTCATGCTAATTATGAATCTTGCTATCGGCATGGGTGCACATAATGCTAACTCAATGGGTCACATTAAGGGCACCCACATGCCTGTTAGTGTGGTGCTGCATGTTAGCACTGTGTTACCGGCAGGTAGGTGGATACCCACACCCCCCTAAATCTGCAAGGGGCATCCACATTAATTTGGTGGCACAAAGCATACTTCTTGCACATCCATTAGTAATGATGCCCCTTGGAGAGCAGGAGAGGTAAAACCTGTCTATAACTGATGATCTGTTGCTATGCAGGAAGGTTCAAGCTGTTTGCCATCAAACCTCCTTAATTCTTGAGACTGTAGGGTTGAATTCACTAGGGATGTGCATTTTTCTTTTGGTCATTCTCATTTTATTTAATGTGCACTACACAGCATACACCAACATTTAAATGTGCGCACTATTTCACTATTTTGTGTTAGTGTGCACTAATACAAAAAGAAAATGACCAGAACAAAGCAACATGAAGAAGAAGTTGTACTGCTGTCACAATAGTACTCGCACTTTACAATCCCATTTGGAAGGTTCGAGTTGCATCAGACTGTGACATCATAAGGATTGTCTAGTCTTCATCCTCCTTCTAGTAGGGGTGTTCATTCATGATGGTTTATTTGGTTTGTTAGGTGCCTTCAAAATGTTGTGCACTTGAGTCATTTGTGGGTATGTATACCTACAAATTAACATGGATACAATTGATTTGTTGCAGTGCACATGCAAGTTACATAATTAAGATGAATATGGAAAAATACCTGAAAGAAACACATACACTGAAAAGCTTCATCTAAAATGAAGATTAATTAAACTTTATTTTGGCTGTGTCCATCCCTATCTGCTGACAGCGAATGTTCTGTCAGAGAGCAAGGGCCAAATCACTGTACACAGAGAAAGGCCCATATGAGGACTCCATGGGCTTGACCCATCAAAGTCTTTTCCACATGGACACAGTAAACCAGGCCATCATCTACCTAGAAGATGTTGAAGATATTTCAACTTCAGCAAACCCTAGTTACCTCCCTCCACCACCCAAAACCCCCACAATAAGAGCATGTGAGTAAATGAAACAGAGAAAATGACAGTAGATAAAGACCTTATGGCAGAGGTACTCAAATCCAGTCCTGGAGGGCCGCAAACCAGTCAGGTTTTCGGGATATCCCTAATGAATATGCATGAGATATATTTGCATGCACTGCCTCCATTGTATTTGAATCTCTCTCATGCATACGAGTATTCATTAGGGATATCCCAAAAACCTGACTGGTTTGCGGCCCTCCAGGACTGGATTTGAGTACCTCTAACTTATGGCCTATCAAGTCTGCTCATCTACACAATCTACTAAGTTCTGAAATGCCTTCCTTTCCCTCAGGGATTCTCGATGCTTCTGCCATGCTTTCCTGAATTCATATACCATCCTTGTCTCTACTACCTTCTTTGGGAGCCTGTTCCATGCATCCACCATCTTTTCTCCTTGATCTAGAGTAGGGATGGCAAACTCCAGTCCTGGAGTGCCACAATCCAGCCTGGTTTTAAGGATGCCCCTAATGAATATTCATGTGATATATATCTGCATGCATTGGGAGGTAATGGATGCAAATATATCTCATGAATATTCATTGGGGGCATCCTGAAAACCAGGCTGGATTGTGGCACTCCAGGACTGGAGTTTGCCATCCCGGTTCTAGAGCTTCCTTTCCACTGGAAAAGGGCCACTTCCTGTGCATTTATTCCACGGCGATATTTAAAAGTCTGAATAATCTTTAACCTGATAACGGCAGTGTGAAAACCAATAGGGATGTGTGGAATCACTGACCTCTTTGGCTTTGATTTGCATATTCATTATAAATTAATCTCTAGAATGTAGAATGTCAAGTCTTCTTTTTTATCTGCAGTTTCAGTTCCTGTGACTAATCTGGAGCTACTCACGCCTCTAGCACTTCCTCTTGTTTTGCTTTATGCAGTCACCAAAAAGTTCAGATTTAAATGTTAGAGAAATTATATAATGACAAATAATTGAATGAATTTACATTTTGCAAGCAGGTACACACAAGAGGCAATGGAGGAGGTTGTTGCTTGTTACGCAGCCTGGTTGGAGGAGGAGACTGAGTAGGAGATCATAATTAACAATTATTTGTAGATTGATGAAGTGGTTAATAAAAGGTGCCAATGAAATATTTTGTACTTTTTATGTTTTAAATATTGAATGCAAAATGAATACTTTTTCAGCCTCAGAGGGGTAATCATGTTAGTCTGGAGTAACAGAAATGACCGAGGCAGGTGTCGCCTTATAGACTAACCAATTTCCTAAGGCCAGTAGCATAAAATCTATAAAATCTGTCCTAGCAGCCCCTGCAATGTGTGTGTGGGGGGGGGGGGGGGGCGCCCGGGTAGGAAGGGGACCCACACAACGGTAAAGCAATTTACTTTGATTTGTTTGCTGCACCTCCTCAACTCCGGGACCGGCGGCTGCTAGCTCCTGGACTGAAATCTCGCAATAACAGCTGCACTGCGAGACTTCAGCCTGGGAGGAACACTTGCCAGGCTTGGAGCAGAGACAATGCAGAAAACAAAGTAAGGTTTCCACGCAGGGAAGGGTGCTACAATAGGGGAGGGGTAGGTGCGCCACACTGGGGAGTGTGACAGTGGGGTGCTCTCAGCAAAATTTTGCTTGGGGACCTTCACTGGAACTTTTGCCACTGATTGAGGCATGAGCACATCTGACGAGGTAGACTTTTGCCCTCAAAGCTCAGGTCTCAATAAGCAGATTAGTCTCTAAGGCACCACATGCGCCTGTTTTTTTCTGTCAGGTTTAATGCTTCATTTTAGCACAGAGTTCAATTGCCATTGGCGCTCCTTGTGACTTTGGGCAAGTCATTTTAGTCATCATGCTTAGCAAGGTTGAATGTCAACGTAAAAGAGGAAGGCCAGCAATGAGATGGATCGATACAATAACAGTAGAGATCCAGAGGGCAGCCATGAGTCGGCACCGACTTGACGGCACTTAACAAAACAAAAGCAAATGCTAAATCATTTTAACCATCTGATATGTGCTAAAGTACAGAAATGAAACAAAAATGAGCTGAGCTGGTTCATTTCAAACTGGAAATTACATCAAGCAAAACAGAAAGGGGGTTATTCTGTTCTACAAATAGCGGGGATGGACGACCAGACGAACGTCCATCCCTGCTATTTGTGCTGGCTCCTGCCGCCAACTAACTTCCCCGCCTGTTGTGCAGGGAAATTAGATGGGGCAGGGAATGGGTGCCCAGGGGCGGAGTCTGGGTGGGCAGTGGGCGGTCGCTGGCCCTGGATGTACAGGGCAGATTCTAATGTCGGCCCTGGATGTCCAGGGCCGGCAAAGTGTCTGAGGTGGAATAACTTCCCTGGATGCAATGTTTTGAACAGCCCGGGGCATGGATGGGGCAGGTGGGGGCCAGGGTTTATTTCCCAGATGCCAGATCAGAGGTCAAGCTGCAGGGAATAAACACTTTTATTTGGCGGCCGGCATCGTGGCTCTTCAATGGAGCCTTGACTGAGTTAGCCGGGGGTAGTCCTGCATCTGCAGGACTGTTCTTGATTCTGATCCCGCGGGGCTAGACATGCCCTGCAGGATCTGAATCGCGATCCCCTCTGTGCGTCCGGTTCAGACCGGATGCACAGAGGGGATCTACATGCAGGACGGAATCGGGCCCTAAATATTTTATTGCTTTCAATGTAGTTTGAAATGTCTGCACCTCTCTTCCCCCCTGCTCTAAATGCTGGAATACTGCAGGCCCACGGCCAGTGTGTGGTCTCCTTCCACCCTTTGCACAGCTTTGCACAGGAAGAGATTTGCACAAAATAAGACGTGGGAGAGATACTAGACCATTTCCAGGACTTTGTTATTTCACAGATCAGATAGAAGATGAGGCATATCGTTGCTGTATTGGGTTTGCCTTCTAACTCTGAACTCAATGTTCCTCTGTGCTGATCCTTCATACTTCTAAAAGAATATACTCCATCGCTTTCTTCTCTAGATCATAATTATTCATTTGCTGTATGTGCTTGGGGCCAGTGTTTAATGCTTTGCACATGACTCTGGAAATTAGGGCTTTCTTTCCACCTTTATTATTCTGTGCTCAGCGTTTTGCTTTTACAGAACTTTGGTGATTTTCCATTAGGAAAAATTAGCTTTTAAGTGTTCCTGCTTATGAAATCTCCTCACCTGCTGTTACATGGATCCTGACTTTGTTGCTAAAATAGTTCAATTTTCTGTTAATGTTTGTGCTTTTCTGATTTTGTCTTTTAATAATCCTTAAATTGCAAACCTAACAATTTTTGATAGTGTTCAGGGGGGGGGAGGGGGGGGTTGTCTTATTTTATGGAAAATTTAGGACAAAATGTTTATTGATATCAGAAACTTCAATTTGGGAAAGGAGTTAGTTAAAATAAAAATAGCAGATACACACTGTTGTTTCACAGAATGCATAGATTTTGAGCAATATTGCAACATTTATGAAAAAAAAACTGAAAGCATTTTTCAAGATTGTATAAAACATTGTGCAAAATAATGCCAGACTTGTGAAATCCAATCTTTGACAAAAGTTATGCCCACATGTCTTTTGGATGTACCTTTGAGCTCTCTGCACCACTGCTCAGGGTATACTTTCTGCTTCTGCCCCCTTGGGTGCAGACATCCGGTTTGCATCAACCAGAAGTCTGCCCTAGAGGTAAAAGAAACTTCAATACAGTGCCGACATATGCAAGTAAGCACTGTGTCATGGTCTGGGTTCCCTTGCTGCTGCTGCAGGCCTTGGAAGGGGGCGGGAGTGGTGGCAATGGGCACCCCGGAGGGCCGCCGCAGTAGACGATGACCAGTTGGTTTATCTAATGATTGTGCTGGCCCTGCATCTAGGATTACAGGGGACGATGATATCACACCTCTGTGCTGCAGAAGTGGAAGAAATCTGTTAATGCTCCCAGGAAACTGGGCTATATCTTCAAAGCATGGAAGGGGTTTAAAAAAGGTTTGGACAAGTTCCTGGAGGAAAGGTCCATAAACCATTATTAAGAAGGGACCCAGGATATCAATGCTTGAACCAATACAAGCATTGTGGAACCTGTGTCCCTTGGGGAAACTGCTAGGTACGTATGACCTAGATTGGCCACTGTTGGAAACAGAATACTGGGCTTGATGGACCTTGGTCTGACCCAGTATGGCATATCTTATGTTCTTATGTTCTTAAGGTTTCTGGTTAGGGTAAATCAGGATTTTCTTTCTTAATGAGAAAGATAAACCCCTCACTCCTTTAAGAATCCCCCCCAACTACAGAAAATGCCTGCTTCCATTCCTATCAATGATTCCTAAATTCCTCTCTATCTGATTTTAAGGCTTCGCTACTCCTGTACTTATTATGCCGTCTTCATCTTTCCATAAAGAACTTATATTATAATTAATGCTGGGTCAGACCTCTGCAAATCCCTGCTTACTGTTAATGTAGCAGATGCCACCCATAGAAAAGCCTCTGCTCCCTTTATGGTATATGCAGACTGCGAGTTGCCATGTTATGGACGGCACATCACCTGTGTTATACCAGACGACTATTCCAAGCAGTTAATTTACAAGTAAATTATCCCAGTCTGCAGGAAGCCTGCAGAAACCTGTTCTTATCTGGAGAGAATTGTGGGCTGTGGTCAGGGAGACTTTTCAGGCTGCGAGTGCACTCCCAGAAATAATTTCTAGATGTTTGTCGGAGTCAGGGTAATCGGTGCAATGGAGAGGCCCTGCCAGGCAAGACTGCAGCGGAATACAAATGGTTCCTTGTGGTTTATCTCAAAGCCTCTGCAAGGAAGCTGAACCCTCTGCAACATTTCAAGAAGTGCAGACCGCAAGAAATAAGGTACTCAGTCACTACCAGCTCTAGCTACGGCAGCAAACAACAATAACCAGATCCGACGACGACAATAATTCACCTGCTGTCACCAAAGCCTAAATTACAGTGACCTGTTCATAGTGTTCTGGTAGGCAAGGGAGAAAGAGAAAAAACGGATCTACATTCCCAGGTGGGAAGAGGAAGTGGAGTTTGCCTTATACCTGATATGACAGCAACTTTTGGGATAGTGAAAGGGAGAAAATGCAGATAGGTGGGCTATAAAATTAAGGACTTACATTGGAAGCGTTACTGATATACCACGTTGTGCATTGTACTGCCAAGGGGCTAGAAATAAACACATTGCATCAAGGTATGCCATGCAGAAACCTTCTTGGGCATGTCCTTAGCATTATCTACAGTGAACATTCATCTCACTCGAGAGAATCTAAAAGCTGTTTTTATTTTAATGGTACATTCTTGATCTCATTGTGAATGAGGCTACATTCATTCATGTGTTTTCCCCTTACTTGTACTATTTATAGTCCTGTAGATGAATACATGAGCTGCCCCCGGAACATTCTCTGGCAGTAAATAGAAGTGCTTGCATGACCTTACCGTGCAGTGGGCTCAGATTCTAAAGTGCCTCACTTCAGATTATTAAACTAAATACAACACCTCCACCGACATACCAAAATCCCACAAAAATGTATTCTTACTAAAGAATTAGTTTTAAATTGTCGGAGCCAACCGAGGGAGGGCTGAAGTTGTGCAAACAACCCCCACCAAACGGTAACCTCCTTTTATTATATTTTTCACCCCAAACTATAATAGACATAAAAAACAGTCACTAATCTTCATATATCTTCACTTATCTGCTATAAAGCAATCATCCTTTCCCAAGAAAATTGCCAAGAATGAGGTGGCACGACGTGCACGTTTCGGGTAGACCCCTGTATCAAGTGCTTAAGACTTCTCTTGTAGGCAATCAAAAAAATGCCGACTTCACGGCTTGGGATCATCGTTAGCAAATGGCAGTAGAAGCACACCAGACCTTTAAACAAGGGATGAACCAATCAGAGGAGGAACACCTCACTGACAGGGGTGTCCTCACAGCTATTGGTTAAAGCACAGATCTGACTAGGCACGTCAAAACAAACGTCACAAAATGGTGTTCCACTCGATTTCCCGATTTAACCCATGAGGATGGACGGAATTGAGCGTGAATATCCACCGTTGTTCCAAATGTTGCAAACGAAACTCCCGATCACCTCCCCACGGGTCAAGGGGCACGTGATCAATGACCGTCCATTGCAATGTGTCAAATCCATGTGCCAAAGAAACACAATGCTGCACTACCGGAGCCGATAGTACTTCATTACGAATTCTTGAAGCGTGTTCCGCTAAGCGATGTCTCATAGTACGAGTAGTGCACCCTACATATAAAAGCCCACACGGACAGCACAAAAAATACACCACAAACGATGTATAACATGTGGTCTTCCAACGGCGGATAAATTCGCGATGGGTACCAGGATGTTGCCAACTGAGACCCGAAAGAGTCTGTTCACAATAAGCACAATTGTTACATGAAGAATGTCCCCCATCATAACCTGATGGTATCGGTCTGTCCAAAGGCAATGAGGTCTTCACCAATTTGTTACTTAAATTAGGACCCCGCGAAAATGCCAGACGTAAGGGCTTATTAAAGCATGCATGCAGACTTAGCATAGACCAATGAGAGCGCAGAATCCATACAATAGCTGAACTCCGTGTGGTGAAAGGTAAAACGCCCACCACAGCATCCACGGGCGAAGACTCCGTTGATGAATACTGAGGATTAACTAGCCATTCACGGTGAGTATAGAGAGCCCTCTTGTATGACCGGGTCACAACCCGTACAGGATACCCGCGATCCAACAATCGTTGACGCAACTCAAGAGCATGTGTTTTAAAGACCGACGTTGTCTGACATAAACGACGAAGGCACAGAAATTGACCAAAAGGTAGACCACATTTTAAAGGACCCGGGTGATAACTGTGATAGTGAAGCAAACTGTTCCGCTGGACCGACTTGCGATATAAAGATGACATCAAGCGATCCCCTTCCACAAATAACAGCATATCTAAAAATTCAATTTTGTCAACAGCAATGTGTTCAGTAAACTTGATATTTGGTTTTAATTGGTTTAGCCAATCAACAAAAACGTGGAGGGAAGCTAAATCTGATGTCCATATGAAAAAGACGTCATCTAAAAATCTTTTCCAAAACAATACATGTTGGTATAAGATAGATTGTTTGATCAACAACTCCTCCATTTCGCCCAAATATAGAGTGGCCACTGACGGTGCTAGGGTGGCCCCCATGGCTATACCGGATACCTGTTGATAAAAATGGCCATCAGCCAAAAAATAATTCTTAGTCAATACCAACCGGGCCAAAGCCAATAGGGATGAATCGGTGGTTAAACCCGAGTCTCGTTGGCTACCCCCGAAGCAGGAGTAGATCCTATCATTTCCACCTTTCAAGCCTTGGTGATGCGGGATGTTGCTGATCTGGAGCGGACTCCCTTGCCACAGTATTCCAATTTGAATAAGGAGCATTGGCGGGCTCTTGGGGAATTGTCCGCGGACCCTAAGTTGGTGATCCGGAAGGCAGATAAGGGGGGAGCATTAGTGTTGCTAGATTCAGCGATTTACACACGACAGCTACAGGCTCACATTCAGGATGCCTCTATTTATAAATTATTGGACGCAGACCCTGTTGAGGACCTTAAGAGCGAGATTCATTCTTTGGTAGAGGAAGCATATCATCATGGTTGGATTACTTTAAAGGAGAAAAATTTTTTGATGGTGACCTGCCCTCAGGTACCTACGATTTATCTTGTACCTAAAATTCATAAGTCTTTACATGCACCCCCAGGCAGACCGATTGTGTCTTGCCAGAACTCAGTTTTGGAGCCTCTCTCCATTTTCTGTGATGTGTTCTTGAAACAGGAAGCTGTGGAAGTTTCGTCTTTTTTGAGGGATTCCACACATTTTTTACAATGCATTTCAACTCTCACGTTTCCATTAGGTGCTTTTCTAGTGACTTTAGATGTCACTGCGCTATATACAAACATTGACCAGTATGAAGCTTTAGCGCTACTAGAGAAGGCGTTTAGGTTTGCTCCCGCCCGTCTTCCAAAAACTTTTTTATTGGCTTTGGCCCGGTTGGTATTGACTAAGAATTATTTTTTGGCTGATGGCCATTTTTATCAACAGGTATCCGGTATAGCCATGGGGGCCACCCTAGCACCGTCAGTGGCCACTCTATATATGGGCGAAATGGAGGAGTTGTTGATCAAACAATCTATCTTATACCAACATGTATTGTTTTGGAAAAGATTTTTAGATGACGTCTTTTTCATATGGACATCAGATTTAGCTTCCCTCCACGTTTTTGTTGATTGGCTAAACCAATTAAAACCAAATATCAAGTTTACTGAACACATTGCTGTTGACAAAATTGAATTTTTAGGTATGCTGTTATTTGTGGAAGGGGATCGCTTGATGTCATCTTTATATCGCAAGCCGGTCCAGCGGAACAGTTTGCTTCACTATCACAGTTATCACCCGGGTCCTTTAAAATGTGGTCTACCTTTTGGTCAATTTCTGCGCCTTCGTCGTTTATGTCAGACAACGTCGGACTTTAAAACACATGCTCTTGAGTTGCGTCAACGATTGTTGGATCGCGGGTATCCTGTACGGGTTGTGACCCGGTCATACAAGAGGGCTCTCTATACTCACCGTGAATGGCTAGTTGATCCTCAGTATTCATCATCGGAGTCTTCGCCCGTGGATGCTGTGGTGGGCATTTTACCTTTCACCACACGGAGTTCAGCTATTGTACGGATTCTGCGCTTTCATTGGTCTATGCTAAGTCTGCATGCATGCTTTAATAAGCCCTTACGTCTGGCATTTTCGCGGGGTCCTAATTTAAGTAACAAATTGGTGAAGACCTCATTGCCTTTGGACAGACCGATACCATCAGGTTATGATGGGGGACATTCTTCATGTAACAATTGTGCTTATTGTGAACAGACTCTTTCGGGTCTCAGTTGGCAACATCCTGGTACCCATCGCGAATTTATCCGCCTTTGGAAGACCACATGTTATACATCGTTTGTGGTGTATTTTTTGTGTTGTCCGTGTGGGCTTTTATATGTAGGGCGCACTACTCGTACTATGAGAAATCGCTTAGCGGATCACGCTTCAAGAATTCGTAATGAAGTACTATCGGCTCCGGTAGTGGAGCATTGTGTTTCTTTGGCACATGGATTTGACACATTGCAATGGATGGTCATTGATCACGTGCCCCTTGACCCGCGGGGAGGTGATCGGGAGTTGCGTTTGCAACGTTTGGAACAACGGTGGATATTCACGCTCAATTCCGTCCATCCTCATGGGTTAAATCGGGAAATCGAGTGGAACACCATTTTGTGACGTTTGTTTTGACGTGCCTAGTCAGATCTGTGCTTTAACCAATAGCTGTGAGGACACCCCTGTCAGTGAGGTGTTCCTTCTCTGATTGGTTCATCCCTTGTTTAAAGGTCTGGTGTGCTTCTACTGCCATTTGCTAACGATGATCCCAAGCCGTGAAGTCGGCATTTTTTTGATTGCCTACAAGAGAAGTCTTAAGCACTTGATACAGGGGTCTACCCGAAACGTGCACGTCGTGCCACTTCATTCTTGGCAATTTGCTTGGGAAAGGATGATTGCTTTATAGCAGATAAGTGAAGATATATGAAGATTAGTGACTGTTTTTTATGTCTATTATAGTTTGGGGTGAAAAATATAATAAAAGGAGGTTACCGTTTGGTGGGGGTTGTTTACACAACTTCAGCCCTCCCTCGGTTGGCTCCGACAATTTAAAACTAATTCTTTAGTAAGAATACATTTTTGTGGGATTTTGGTATGTCGGTGGAGGTGGTGTATTTAGTTTAATTTTCCACAACGACTAGGGGTTTTAGTAGGGTCACTTCAGATTATAGCATTTCTGGATGAAAGTGAAGGTGTTCTGCGCTGGCAGTCATAAGGTTTTATTTTAATTCCTTTGTTATTTCATTTGAGCAGGACAGACAGTATAATGGTGCCGGACTGATGGCTCAGTCAAGAAGCAGGCCCAGTGGTAGACCTTCTGCTCTTTGCTTAACTGGTTCTTTTCTCCTACCATATCCACTAGGGGGCAGCGCATAGTAAGGAGAGTTACAGTAGTCTGGGATGTAATTATAGCATGAATTACATTGGTCAGGTTAGACTCATGTACAGAGGCACATAATTTCCATGAAAGATGAAGCTGGGTAAATAAACTTATAGCAACTGAAGAGATTTGTGCTTCCAGATTTAAAATTACAACTCAAGGGCCTATTTCTAAGCTATGTTAAGGGGTTGCAGTTAATTCAGGTTAACTGCAAAAGTTAATCCGTGATAGCTGTAAATCCTGTACTGTTATTCTTGGTAGTGTCTCTGGCAAGGCAGCCCTATCACTAACACACAGTGGCATAAGCTACGATGAGGGGCCCCCATGCAAAACTTTGTTGTGACGGTGGCTTGCCCCCTCATGTGGTCCCCCTTCATGTGGTGGGCCTCCCTCCCTCCCCCCCCCCCATGCAATGCCAACTTACTTTATTGTGTTTGCTGCAATGCTCTATTCTTCCCTTCCCTTCCAAGTTCATTGCGGGCCCGCCCGAACTCTCGTGGTGTGGATATTATCATGAAACTTTGGCTTGGAAAAGAGCAGCTGCTGGGTCCATGACAAGCATGATAAAGTAAGTTTGCCGTTCTGCTGCCACCGCCTCTGTGTGGGCCCCCTTTCTGCCTGGGCCCCCCCTGCATTGCTAACAGAAGGTGCAGATATCTTCCTTAAGTTAATGGCATAGCTGTTAACGCAGAATGCAGTTAGCGGTAACTCTGGAGCTGTAGTTAACTGCAGCATATTATCGGCCATGTTAACAGTTAACGTGCGGTGAAGACGTGCTTGTGACATGCAGGCACAGTCCTTTCCCACTTTATATCCCCTATTTTCAGTTTCAGCACTTATTTACTAATGATGTGCATTCTTTAGAAATACCATTTCATGTCATTTTTAGCCCAAAATAACGTTTCTTCCCATGTTGTCAACATGCATTATTTATCAGTGGGTGCACTACTCTTGACATTACCCTCAAAATTGGGGAAAACATTTTTTTTACAAAAGAAAAAATTCCATAAATGATATGGTAAACTAAACAAAATAAAATCTTAGGCCTGCCCACCCCCTATTATTTACTAAGGTACGTTAACCAGGTAACATGAGATTCTGGGCATTAACGTGCATTAATTTGAGTTAAATCCGTACTTAGTAAATTAAGCTTGAGTAATTTAACAGGCATTAAATTGCATTAGCTCATGCAAACCGCTTAATGCACATTACTAAACAGAGCCATAGGGGCCGTTTAACTAAAGCATGGTAAACAGTTGTTGCAGGTTTAGCATGAACGAAACCCCCTTATGGTAGCCACTTCCATGCAGACAGTGCAGTGGGAAAAGCACGCTGTCTGCAATTGAGAGAGTGGGATTGGATTGGATTTGGAGTACTAAGGGGGCTTGTCGGCCAGTGACAGTGGCAGACACAACAGTGCCATGCACTAGTGTCATGACTGGTTGCTATCACCATAGTGGCAATTGCAGTCATGCCATTGGCAGCCCTGTAGTTGGCCACAGCCAATGCCCCAGTGGTGATCCAACCCCCCCAAACAAGAATCCCCCCTCACTAGGGGTCACAACTAACACAAGGTAATCCCGATGCTATTTTGAAGACCATTGGAGCTGAGGCAGAAGTAAAGGGGGACCGCTCATGGCCTGATCACACCTAGACCACCAGGGAGGACCTGGTTGGGCTCCAGATAGTTGTTGGGGAGGGGGAGAATGTGGGTGGGTAGGTGGAGTATTGGTAGGATCCCTTGCAGTGGCTTGATGGAAGAAGACTTTCTGATCATCATCAAAAAGGTTTTACTAGGTGGAAATCCAATAATGCAACCAATCAAACCACCTGAATGTCACAATGAAAATACTTCAAATGTAATTATTTGTACCTTTTTTTTAAACTAATTTTTCATTGTTTTTCTATTTGTATCTGACACGATGACAAAAGCATCCAAACGTTTATAAAAGAAGGGAAAAAGACCTCGGTACTGTCCCAAGAAGCATAACTTAGACCCCTTATGCAGGTCTAAGGCGCTTGTCCTCATAGGTCATAAAACCCCCCTGCAAATACTTGATTTTATTGGTAAAAAATATCCACTCTATATTCAATGATTTCAAAAATTCAAATCTTTCAGCTAGTGCCATTATACCTGAAGTTGTTACACTCAACGTGACCGCGTTTTGCAAATGAACTGCTTCTGGAGTGTAGCCAACAAACTGAAAACAACAAAAAATTGTCGTCATCATCATTTCCTAGGTTCGATAAAAAAAATATCCATAAGGAGTTCATATTAAAGTATAGTCCAAGGGCTGCCCCCAAAATTTCTAGAGTCATTTATCCAATGTAACCCCCCCCCCCCCTTCGTCTATCTTCAAAAATATATAAAAATGGAGTTCAAATACCTCCGTTGCATATGCCGCTCTTCTCACAGTAAAACACTCTGAGGAAACCTCACAAACATTCAAGTCACAGCAAATGTGAGACCATCATTAAATGAAGTGTTACCGGCAGTACTGACATTACTGACTGCACTCAAGATGTTTTTTTAAAGGCCGTCACCGCCTAAATGGAACCAGACCTTGCATGACATAACTGAAGTCCAACGGATGAATAAAACTGTTTCCACTTCATCAGCTCTCTGCACTATACCCAATTCATTTGCCCAACACATTGATCATAAATCAAAACCTTAATAATGATTTATAATGATGATCACATTCCATGATAATATTAAATCAGTATTAGAAGAAGAAGAATGATTGAAAATAATAATAACTGAAAATTGAAAAGCCCTCCTACCCGCCCCTATAACTTTCTAAAGAAACTTCAAAAAACTAAAAAAACAAAACAAAACATTGAATAATTAATTGTGGCATTAAGGCTATCAAAATGAACAATTCATAGAGCAAAAATCTATTTTGATTCTAGCTGAAGTATTCATTGATTCCTATTTCCTCCATGAACAGAGAAGGGAATATGGCCAACTACTATGATTCATAATGATACAAAGATGTGGGAATGCTTGGAATGCCCTCCCGATGGAGGCGGTGGGAACAAAGACAGTGATAGAATTCAAAATTGCATGGGACAGACAGTGGATCCCTTTTTAACAGGAGGATGCAATTAAGACAGACTTAAATATCTTTTATACTTCATTAAATAGAGAGAGATGACCCGCACGAAGCAGCAGGTACAACCAATCTAGCCACCTTGCCGGGCAGACTAGATGAAACAAAACTATATGGTCTTGTATCAGAGCGAACATTCAATAATATAAAGAAAAAAATTCCTACGCTCTATCACTTTGTAAATTATTAGTCTCTCTAAGTTTCAAGATCCAAATCTTAGGGTTTTATGTACCCTATGTACCATGCTGGTATTTATCTGCCATCATATACTATGTTACTATGAATGCTCTAAACAGTGCTGCACCATCGGAGCAGATTCCTTCTTGTGTCATTAATTCTGACTAACGGTTTAGTGGAGTTACCAATATAAAGTTTGGCTCAAGAGCATTGAATACTGTACATAACAAAATCTGTGGACAGGTGGTGTAAAATCTCAGAGCATAACCTTCGACTTGACTGTGCATTCAAACAACAATCAGATTCTTCCATATTTTCACATGATTTACAATTTCCACATTAGAAGTGCCCAACCCAACTGGCAGGATCTTTAAATTTAAAATCAATATCAATAGGACTAAGTAGTTCTTTGAAATTCTTATTCCTACTATAACTGAATAACATTCGATCTGGAAAACAGTCGTGTAAATGCAATATGGACCAATTCTTGCGAATGATAGAAGCAATTTTATGTGACATAGTGGAATATCTTAAAATGCAGGTCAAACTATCCTATCTAGATCTTGTTGCTTCTTATGCACGTCCAATAATTCAATTCTACTGTTAGAGAGTGCCCGCTGATAAGCTCTCTTCACCACTGTATGGGGATACCCCTTTGGAGGAGCTTAGTGCTCAGTTTCCATCCCTGCTTTTTATACACGGACACAGAGAAACAAATACGTCGATACCTTAACATCTGAGAGAATGGTAAACAATCCTTCAGATGTTTGGGATGGTCACTATCATAACGTAAAAAGCAATTCCGATCAGCAGGAAGATTTTCAGGCCATGATGATCCAGAAAAGGGCAGTGCTTGGGTGACAGGGTGATCATGGGGAGGGGGGATTACAGAGGGGACAATTATCAGGGGGATTCTTGCATGGGGGGCTATATCATCAGCAGGAGGTCTGTGTTCCCTATCTAGGCCAGGAACACAAATATTCCCATGCTCCCTGGCAAGGCAGAGAATGCAGGGCCATGTGGTATTTGTCTGCCCTGTGTGCTAAATGCAGGGCAGAAGCAGGACATGCTCCACGCATCTACTGCACTGGCTTTGCACCCACCATGAGTTTTTTTTCTGGCAATAAACTCACGGGAGGTGCAAAGCCATTCCGCACTTTAGTAAAAGGGCCCCCTAGTGTTTAATGCACTAATTAGAGCACACTCATAATTAACACAAGGGCATGTTTACCAAACTGTGTTACCTGGCGGCTCAGGATTCAGCATATGCCAAGAGTACCATGCTAAACTTTACCATTCACCAAAAATATCTAAGATATGTCATACTGGATTAGACCAAGGGTCTATCAAGCCCAGTATCCTGTTTCCAGCAGTGGCCAATCCAGGACACAAGTACCTAGCAGTTTCCCAAAAAGACACACAGGTTTTATAATGCTAGTCCTATGGTAAGCAGTGGCTATCCCTGGTCCTCTTTAATAATGGTTTATGGACCTTTCTTCCAGGAATTTGTCAAAACCTTTTTTAAACCCAGCTATACTAACAGCTTTTAATACATCCTCTGGTAATGAATTCCAGAGTTTGATTATGCATTGAGTGAAAAACTTTCATTAATTTATAGACCTCTATCATATCTTTCCTCAGCCTTCTCTTTTCCAAGTTGAAGAGCCCTAACCTTTTAAGCCTCTCCTGATAGGGGTATCCTTCCTTCCCCGTTACTATTTGGTGGCTCTTCTCTGTAGCTTTTCTAATTTCGCTATATCCTTTTTAAGATATACAGACCAGAATTGCACACAATATTCAAGGTGCAGTTGAACCATGGAAGAATATAGAAGCATTATAATATCCTTTGTTCTATTCTCCATTCCTTTCCTTATGATACTTAGCATTCTATTTGCTTTTTTGGCAGCCGCTGCACAGACTGGACAGACGGTTTCAACATATTATCAACAATGATGCCTAAATCTTTTTCCTGGTTTGTAGTTTCTAAGGTGGTACCTTGCATCATGTAACCATAGTTTGGGTTGTTCTTTCCTAGGTGCATAACTTTGCACTTTGCCACATTAACTTTCATCTGCCATTTGGACGTCCAGTCTTCCAATTTATCAAGGTCCTCTTGCGGTTTTCCATAATCTTCTTGTATTTTAACAACTTTGAATAATTTTGTGTCATCTGCAGATTTGATAACCTCACTCATTATTTCCATTTCCAGGTCATTTATGAATATGTCAAAAGCAGCGGACCCAGCACCGATCCCTGGGGTACTCCACTATTCACCTTTCTCCATTGGGAAAATTGGCCATTTAGCCCTACCCTCTGCTTTCTATCTTTTAACCAGTTCCTGATCCACAATAGTACACTGCCTCCTATCCCATGACTCATTGCTGCTTTCCAGTCTATACAACTTTCAAATGTTACTCCCGAGTATTTCTCTTTTTGTGCTTCATATTATAACCCTTTGTTCTGTAAATTCATTTCTATTTGAAAATGTTTGCTTAATGGTGCTAAATCCAGTTTGTAGAATGCCCCCAACCAGTTAGATTTTCTGGATAGCCACAGTGAAGGTTTGTGAGTTAGAGTTGTACATACTGCAGGCAGTTTGAGCAGATCTCTCTCGTGCATATTCATTGTGGATTACCTGAAAAATCTGACAGGCTAAGGTTATCTGGAGGGCTGGTTTGAGTACTATTGCCTTAAGAGATGCCAATCAGAAGGCATACAACAAAACTTAATAGCGGTGAAAAAGTCCAATGTGAGATACCTTTAATCACTATAAGAATTTTAGTCTGTTAGATTAATGCAAAATTGACTCACCTTCTTGGTTTCATTTCTTTACTGCCAAGAACATTGATGCATTCAACTCAATAAACAATAAATTAATGATACGAGTGGCTTCACATCATCTATATGGTACTCACTTGGAAATAATAATTGAAGACCAGCTCTTTAGCTGGGCAAAAGTAGTTAATTCTTTGACAAAAGAGCACATTGATTTGCTGTCACCAAACATTTCCCATGTAAAAAAGGATATTAGCCTACCGATGGCTGCAGTAATTTAGGCAACAGAAAGTGAAATAATGTTAAATGGGATTTACATATAGCCTTTGTTGCCCAAACTGGGCCTCATCATTTTGTAGGGTTCACTTTTGGTTGCTGTCTCATCTACATGCACACACAAACCAAGCAGAGGCTGGCTTATCCTGTGCTGGATTGGGAGAAACCAAGAAATCTGGGGCGTAGCAGGAAGTGGTGCTTCAGTAGAGACTCCATGATCCAGTGGAGAACCAGTTCCCCAGTATAGCAATAAGGGCTCACATTGTTCCTCTTGAGAGACCTTTCTTATGGATGAAGCATTGAGCTCATCATCCCATCCAACCCCTGGACTTTAAGAATCTCCCATTACAGCACTCTGGACGAAAGAGTTGTTAAGTGCTGTTGAGTCAGTGTTGACTCATGGCGACCCTCTGGATAGCTGTCCTAAACTGTTCGGTCTTCATTCAGGTAGCTCATTGTTGATATAGTAGCATCCATACCTGCTGTTATTGTATCAATCCATATTGATAGAAAAATCAAATAAATAAATAAATGAAATCTCATTGCTGGACTTCCTCTTTTGCGTTGACCTTCAACCTTCCCAAGCATGATGTCTTTCTCTAATGATCTCTTTCTTCTCATGATGTGTCCACAGTATGAAAGTTAAAGTTTTGTCATCTAAGCTTCTAAAGAAAGCTTTGTTTTGATCTTTTAAGAAATGACTGGTTTGTTCTTCAGGTAGTCCATGGTACACACAGTATTCTTCACCAATACCATAATTCAAAGGCATCGCTTTTCTTACTGTCTATTTTTTTCACTGTCCATCTTTTGCATCCATATGACGTTATTGAAAATACCATGGTTTGGACAAATTGAATCTTTGTAAGGAGAGAGACATCTCTGCTCTTGAGAATCTTGTCTTGGTCCTTCATAGCCATTCTGCCAAGAGTAATTTGTCGTCGGATTTCTTAACTGCTCATTGTTTCTTTATTGCTTATTGATCCAAGCAGGTTAAAGTTGTCTACTATTTCAGCTTCTTCTCCATCATCGATGAACCTATTGATTTTTCAAATTTTAAGGATCTTTGTCGTCTTTAGATTAAGGTGCAGGCCCATTTTAAGACTATATTCCTTGATCTTGAGAAGCAAATGTTTCAGATTCTTCACTTTCAGCCAGTAATGTGGTATCATCAGCATAGTGAAGGTTATTGATGAGTCTTCCACCAATCTTCACACTTCTGTTTGTCTTCATACAATCTTGTTTCTCTGATAATTTGTTATGCATATAAATTAAACAGGTAGCGGGAAAGTATGCAACCTTGTCGTACACCTTTGATTTGAAACCATTCTGTTTCTCCTTGTTCCGTTTGAACTGTTGCTTCTTGATCAATGTAAAGGTTGTGTAAGAGAACTATCAGTAATTTCAGAAATCTTACACACTGCCAATTTGAAGTGAAGAGATTGGAAACACATTTTGGATTATGTTAAGGTCTTTGATTACTTTGTTTTATTGCTCAGTGCCCTCAGGGAACATTTCACTTAGATCGCCTTCTTCAACCAAATAAACTGAAATGTTCCTTAAACAGATGGTGATATTCAAAGGTATTTTCTTTTTAATTCAGTGTTACCTGTAGTTCTGTTAAATAGTCTACAGTGATTAGATTTTATGACCTTGGCGTATGGACCTAATACCTATAACCAGCAGGCCCCTCCACTTCAACAACCTGCCGCAGGACTAGCTGTCAAGTGGCTCTGGGATATTGGAACTAAATTTTCCATCCAACCTTATGCTATGAAAGGAAAGCTGGACCCTATGGAGGAAATTGGAAAAGGTTTTTCTATTGGTAACATGGTATTATATACCTAGAAATATCCTTTTATAACACTGCTCAGACTATGGGTCCAATTCTGAGAGGCGGATAGAGGGGCTGTGCGTCCCAGGAGGATGCGCAGCACCGCTATCCTTCCTGCCCGTATGTTGGTACATGATATTCCTGCATGCACACAGCAGCAGTGTGGGGAGATCAGGACGGGGGTGTCACAGGGGTGGAGAGGGGGCAAGGTGATGGCCCTGAACGTCTGGTGGGTGGAAGATGGCCGTGCTGCTTATACCACCATCTGGGATCGGGCTCTGTGTGCATAGGTTTATGTACATCCATCCTGTATGTGCCTAAGTTTATCTAAACTGAGTGGAGGCCTTCCATGTGGCACAACTATGCATGTAAAATTGGCTTGGAAATTTGTGCATAGTAAATAGCTGGGGTGTGCAGTGTGTCAGTGGGATTTTTTTAAATTTCATTTCAGGGGTAAAGTTGGGGGGCATTTTCAAAGGCATTTACATGGTTTGCAGACCTGAAAACCATGTAAAGGGTGCTCTGTAAGATATTCAACGGCACTAATATGGTTAGTGCGGCTAAATTTCCCTTGGCACAGCTGCTACATGCCACATGCTGAGTGGTTAGCATCGGGGCGTTCCAGGGGCATTCTGAGGTGGAGCTGAGGTAGCAACTATCATTAACCAGAGAGCGACGATATTGAGCTTCTGCCTGGTTAGCAATATGCGGCAAACATCAGGCGCAAGTAACCCTGACCTAACGTTTGCCGTGTTAGCTAACCAGGCAGCAGCTCAATGTCACCAGTTAGCCTTGTGGCAATGCGGTGAACACGAATATTCAATGCTGGGTCCGGATATGACTCCGGCATTGAATATCTGGGTTTAACTTTCAGCGCCGGCAGCTAGCCGCACTAGCAGCAGTAGCTGCCAATGCTGAATATCCCCCACTGTTAATAGTGCTACATTATTACTCAATGGCATTGGCACTTCCTGTGACTTTTCAAACACTGTCACATCCCTACTAAATAGCAAGTATAAATGTTTGTGAGTACTGTGACACCCCTCCCTCATCTACCCCAGTATGGTGGCAGTAAAGAGAGGGGGCACAGCATATGTTACTCTGTTATCGCTGTTCCCTGGATGTGCTTGTGTAGTTGTAGCCCAGTGATCACAGCCAAAGTAGGTTAAGGGTAAACAATATGTTTATTGTTCGCACCAGGTTTTCTTCCCCCCAAAACAGAGGTCAAAGGATATCAAAACATAACAGACAAAGTCTGGTATAACAGCCTTCCTGATACTTCTCAGGGTATAATAGGTAAATCAAAGATCAGCTTCTCTTAGTGCATTCCACTTTCCAAAACATCTATATTCTTCTTAACAGCGATACTTTTTCTCACATAAGACATTCAATAAAGAACTTCCAAAGTTGTGGTTTTTCCTCTGGTCCACATCTACATAAGAAATTCTCTTCTAGCCTCCAAGTAAAACTGAAGCTTCTTCCATGAGCTTAATCCTTTCTTCTGTATAAAACTTCTGCCAGAAGAAATCTAGGTTTCCTGAAGCTATCTCTTGGAATTAGGCAATTAAATAGGATTGGCAGAGAGACAAGCTTCCTGTCTGCAATTAAACTCCAATCTCTAAAACACTTTTATAACAGCCTTAACAATATTGCATATGTTTAAGCTGTACATTAAAAGTCTCTTTGGCAGATACCACATTCCATTTCAGAGCCACTACTATAAGATGATGGGATATCAGTTTGCATTGGTTCCTCTTCACTAACTTGAGCTTCTTGAATATAAGGCTTACTTGAGTCTAGTGCTCTTAGGTGTTTGAGGAGACTTTGTAACTGCTTCTCTCCCCTCTCTCTAACTGGCCTGCGCTCTTGCAGGGATATCTGTTTATTAACCTTCTTAAAGAGCTGAGCATAAGGATTTCTTTCTTCCTTGTCTTGCCCGGGTGGTGAGGAGGTACGTATCTCTTCTGACTAGGCTTTACAGGCACTCTTAATATCTCCTGTTCATCAGAATCTGTATCTAGGCTTGTGTCACGCTGCTGCCAATTAAGAGCATGCTGAGGTGCACCTGTGCTAGCCTCTAGCTTGCAGGTTCTGACACGTTCTCTGCTGTGAGGCAACGTTTGTCTTTCATACACTGGGATTTCCCTTCCACCCAGTTTCTCTCTTGTCTGTCTATTCCCAGGGAAACTATCAGCAGAAATGCTCCTGTCCCTTTCAGACAAAGACTCTATACTTTGTTTAAAAGACTTATAGGATTTTCTGACCTGCTTTGGCTTTGCTTGAGGGCTATTCCTTCCTGGGAGGACTTTCAGCTGTTTTTCCCCCGAGACGTGGCTTCCTCTGTGCAAGGTGGCTGGCAACCGTCCAAGTAATTGGTTCCCACCTGGTCCCTCTTGCTTCGAGCTCTGCCTCTTTGGGAAATCAAGTCTCTCTCTGTCCCTCTGAAAAGAATGCCTGACTCCAAAGCTGTATCTGCTTCCTTGGAGTCCCTTTCTCCTGGCTGTGCCAAAGGTGAGCGTCTGCTTTGCTTTCTCCGTTCCTGCAGCTTCTGTTGCCTGTGTAGCTCCTCGTTCTCCTCCTCTCTTTCCTTTTTCTCTAACTGCTCCTCTTTCTCCTGTTCCTCCTCCTTTGAAACTACCACTTCCTGGTTATGAGGACTGGTTTGTCCAATCAGGCGAGAGTCCACCCCTTTCCCTGATAGGCTAGCTCTCCCTGTCAGCCTAGAGCTAGGGTGTGGCTCCCTTTCACATCTCTCCTGCCCTGCAACTTTGTGTGCTGAGGTTTTAACCCTCTCTTGCCCTGTATCTATGGCAGGTTCAGAGTAAAAAGTGTGTTTAAAACCCTTTTTCTTGCGCTCTGACAGCTCTGCCTTGTCACAGTACTTACCTTCGAGCAATTTTATTTCTTTTTATTTTATTTATAATCAGCATATCCTAATACAACTAGGCAGCTTACAGACAGACATCTATAATAACCAAACTTTGACATGCAAATTTTAGACATTCACATTTACAATAAAAACAAAATCACAACATCACATGTACCTACTTTCCTTTAGAAAATTAGGATAAGTCTTGCGCACCCCTGCCACTACCACACAGGTATCCATATTCTTCTGAAATTCCTCTTCCTGTCCAGAGGGCAAGCAATACTTCTCACCTCACAGCTGCTAAAGTTCTACCATTTGCTCACCATCTTCTGTTATGCTATTCTGCAGCACCTCGTCCAACCTCTTCCCCAGTTCCGTTGAACAACATCAACCATGCTGGATCTGATCGGGCCCTTTTCCTTACTAGATCGGTGACATCACATGCACCTAAGACTGTCTGTAGATAGCTTTCACATGGCTGCTTAGTTCCTACCGGCTTTTAGCCTATCTGCCTTCAAGATGCAGACTTCTTACAATGCTCTTTTGTTTCTTAGACAACATATTTATTTATTTAACATTCCTTCTATACTGCTTTTCATGTAATCAAAGTGATTTACGATGAACATTAAACTTCTGTGGTTACAATGAACATTAGGGTAAGGGGAACAGGATGAACATAAGAACTTATAATAAACATTTGGTGAACATGGCTTTGACAATAGTAGGATTCCTACTCTGGTTATGGTTTGGATGGGGGATGTTTGCTGTCAGCGATTGGGGGGTGGTGGGTTGGTGTTGTGGAAAGTGATGGGGGGAGAGATTGTAGGAGCTGGAGGGGGAGGGGAAGCCTTTATTAGGTGTCTATTGTGAAGAATTCCTGGAAGAGGTAGGCGTTTCGTTTCTTGCAGAACTCACTTATGTCATCGATAGCTCTTAAGTTGTTTGGTAATGTTTTCCAGATTGAAGGGCTGTACATGGAGAATGTTCTGTTGCATGTAGCCTAGGAATATTTTTGCTCTGTGTTGGTATATTAAAGGGATTTTGATTGGGTTGCCTTCTTGACCTGGTGTTAGGGGCCCTCAGTATTAGGGTTTGTAGGTAGTCAGCTGATTGTTGCTTTGTATTTGATGTGTGCTGGTATTGGGAGCCAGTGTAGATTCTTGAGAACAGGGGTGATGTGGTTTTTACCTTGGTGTTCCTGTGATTAAGCAGACTGCTGTGTTTTGAGCTAATTGAAGTGGGTGTAGCAGATGTTTTGGGAGGCTTAGGAAGACTGAGTTGCAGAGTTATTATTGCCTGGCATACTATGCAGAAGTGGTTGGGATCTAGCAGAAGATGTAAGTTTTGATGGATCCTCATTTTATAGTTTGCTGTTTTGGTGATTTTCTTGATGTGGGCTTGCATGTTTAATCGTTGGTCTAGGACAGCGATGGCGAACCTATGGCACGCGTGCCAGCTGTGGCACGCAAAGGCCTTGCAGCTGGCACGCGTGAAGGTCCGCAGAAAAAGAAAAAGCGGGCTCTGGCTGCTGCCGCGGACGCGGACGCGGCAGCATGCAGTGTCCCGCGGGGCCCCCTCCGCCCGCTAAGCCCCTCTGCAAGGGCTTTCAGATTCGCGAGGGAGACAGCGTCTCCCTCGCGTCTCTGTTAAGCCCGCAGGGGCTAATGGGAAATTTCCCATCAGCCCCTTTAGACGCGAGGGACTGATGGGAAATTTCCCATTAGCCCCTGCGGGCTTAACAGAGACGCGAGGGAGACGCTCTCCCTCGCGAATCTGAAAGCCCTTGCAGAGGGGCTTAGCGGGCGGAGGGGGCCCCACGGGACATTGCATTCTGCCGCTACCGCGGCAGAAGCCAGAGCCAGCTGCTTTTTTTTTTTTTTTAAATTTGCCATGGGGGGTGGGTTAGGACTGATAATGAGCGGGGGAGGGGGGGTTAGGACTGCTAATGGGGGGGGGGGGTTAGGACTGGAAATGGGCAAGGGGGGGTTAGGACTGCTAATGGGCTGGGGGGGTAGGACTGCTAATGGGCTGTGGGCTGATGGGGGCTGTCTGGAAATGGGGTGATGGGGGGTTAGGACTGGAAATGGGCTATGGGGCGGTGGTTAGGACTGATAATGGGCTATAGAGGGGGGGGGGTTAGGACTGCTAATGGGCTAGGGGGGGTTAGGACTGCTGATGGGGAGGGGTTAGGACTTGAGGTGGGCTGTTGGGTGGGGTTAGGACTGGAAATGGGCTGATGGGGGTTAACACTGGAGGTGGTCTGATGGGGTTAGGACTGGTAATGGGCTATGGGGGGGTTTAGGACTGATAATGGGCTATGGGGGGCTGGGACAAGAAATGGGCTGATGGGGAGGGGTTAGGACTTGAGGTGGGCTGATGGGGTTAGGACTGGTAATGGACTGTGGGCTGATGGGGGGGGGGTTAGGACTGGCAATGGGCTATGGGGGGCTGACTGGAAGTGGGCTGATGGGGGGTTAGGACTGGAAGTGGGCTGATGGGGGGTTAGGACTGGTAATGGGTTATAGGGGGGGCTTAAACTGAAAATGGGGTGATGGGGGGTTAGGACTGGAAGTGGGTTGATGAGGGGGGGATAGGACTGGTATTGGGTTGGGGGGTTGCTAGGACTGGAAATGGGTTGGGGGGCTGCTAGGACTGGAAATGGGCTGATGCAGGGACTAGAAGGGAATGGATGCTGGGTGAGGCTGGAACTAGAAGGGAGCTGGTGTTGGGGGAGGATTAGAATGGGATGGGGCTGGGAGAGTAAAATGGAGAGGGGAAAAATATTTTGTGTGGGAGGGATAAAAAATCTACAATTGGCCGGGTATTGGGAGAGTAAGTGGGGATTGTGGATGGAGGGGTAAATTTTGAGTAGATGAAATAGGAATGAGGAAAGAGCAAAAGGAGAAAGATTAGTATGTTAAAGCAGATGTAGAGAGAGAATGGAAAAAAAAACCCAAGAAGACAGAAGAAAGGACAAATGGACAGCAGATGGATAGTTAGCAGAAGACACGAAGAAACCAGAAGAAAGTGGCTGGAACAATTGCAACTGAAAAAAAATGCACAAAAGGTAGAAAAATATCTCTTTATTTTGAATTTATTAATTGGAATATGTCAGCTCTGGGAAATGTGCATCATTAATTTTTGCGCTTTGTTTAGTACAAGAGGAAATTAATATATAGTTTTATTTCTACAGTGTTGTTGTATATTCCAAGTTTGGCTTTTGGGGTTCCCAGTTTAATTATTGTCTTCCTGTTTCTAAATTGTGATTCCTTGTTTGGTAATGGTCTGTTCTGCATGTGTAACTGAGCTGAGGTATTCTGTTTATATAATTCCTATTTGACATTGCCACTTGTTCTTTCCCCAGTAGGTCATGTATTGTTGTTCTCTGAGATGTATTGGTTTAATATTTGCAGTGTTGCCTTTTGATAGGTAGAGTATGGTGCTTTGTGAGTCCTGGTAGTGCTGTTAGGATACGGCGGGTTTGCTATGGGTTCTAAATGGGCAGCGTTTGTAGTAGTTCCTAATGTGCCTGGCGGTTGGTACTGGATTATAGTAATGTAGAAACCTTTTAGTCTTTCTTTATCCATATACTCATTAAGAGGCATGTTTACTAAAAGTTAGTGTATGGTAACATTATGCAAATATTTATGCAAATGAAGCACCTTATGCAAATGGAGCTTTAATTGACGTGCTGGCACTTTGAGGAAATTCTTTGATTTTGTGCGGCAGTTTGGGCACTCGGGCTCAAAAAGGTTAGCCATCACTGGTCTAGGATGACTCCAATGTATTTGATTCCAGTTTTATTTTGAGATTGATGCAATTGATTCTTTTTTTTTTTTTAAACGTTTATTTTCATTTTACAACAAGCAAAAAGAAACAACACACCAAAGGAGACAAATACAAGCATACAATAAGGAAAAGCAACCCCAAGTACCCCCCACCCCTATGCTTCTTCTCTAAGCTGATAAGTATCATCATATAAGCGCTTACAAACAACAGTAATTGTACATCAAAACAAACCGAAATAGTATCTGCGATACAGAATGATCATGTGACAGAGATTTACACAGATTTAAACAGTCAGATGAGAGCATTTAGCAGTTTGAACATAGTCGTTGAGCATCTTCCATTTAGACAAGTGGTGGGGGGTCTGAACGGGAGAAGCTAACATACGAGGTATTTGCTCATATTTACTGTAGAGACAGACATGATTCCACCATTCATTGGGGCTCAGATGGGAGCAATTGTCCAGTATTTCGTAATTAGGGAATAGCTATGCCCCAAAAAACCAAGCACGGGGATGTTCACCTTGCGTAGTGACATGTAATGAGAAAGATATGGCAGCATGATCTGAAATATGGAGAGGATGAATCCTAGCCGTGTCCACTTGGGATATCAGTGCTTAGGAGATAAGAAAAAAATCTATTCTAGATTGTGAGTGATGGGGGGCTGAGAAAAAGATGAACTCTAAGTCGGTGGGGGAAGCAGCCTCCATATATCCACTAACACAAGATCTTTCATCAGAGCTGTAAGGGTATCAAGACTCTTGGGTGGACCACTCGTTCTAGGCGGCTCTATCTATCAAAGGATCAAGTACTTGGTTGAAATCGCCGCCAAGTATCAATGGAGTATTGGCAGAGGCCTATGCCAACTGCGCAATACTTGCATAGTAAGCAGGGTTATCCACATTCGGAGCATAAATACAAATACACGTGAAGTCACTATCTCCAACCTTAAGGTGTACACGAGCCCATCTACCCTCCTTAACAGAGCTAGTATCCATTACAGTAGCTTGCAAAGACGTCTTAACCAAGAAGGCTACCCCACGGGAGAGTAGGCAGCCACCATGTAAGGCTGAGCAGTAAGTTTCAGTGTTTCAGCGGAGTTTAAATGCGTTTCCTGAAGAAACACTAAATCAGCATGCTCATGATTAAGATAGCTAAGGATTTTCTTTCTTTTGATTGGACTATTGATGCCTTTTACGTTCAGCGATAAGAGCTTACATAAGGCCATTCAGAAGAGTTAAAAATTCTGAAAAAGAACATGATAACGCACATAATTTCACAATGTCCCTCATATTAACTGTATATGGCTGTACAAATGACATGATAGAAAATAAACTAATGAAAAACAATGAAGCGCCCCATATAAAAAAAAAAAAAAGCACCGAAGTGCATTAGAGAAGAAGCAGAACCCCAGAAATTACTGGCGACCATATGTCTGCGGGGAGAAACCCCAGAGAAGGCCTAAATTGAAACATATAACCTATATAGCTGTGCATGTTCCGAATCCAACCGAGGTGCACATCATGGAGGGATAGGAGACCAAGAAAGTTATATATAGACAGAAAGAAAAGTCCAGGCAGTCTCTGTTCCAGGCTGTGATCACCGCGTCGGGCCATTCAAAATGGCGGGCAGATCCGGCGGATTACAGATCCAAGTTGTTGGATTAGCGCATCTGGTCTGCTTCTTTGGAATCTAAAAATGTTGCTAGTAGATCAGGATCTTCGAATGTTCTAGTTTGGTTATGGAGAGTCACTCTGAGCTTCGCTGGATACAATAGGCCAAAGCGAGCCTGTAGCTGTTGAAGTCTAGGGCGAAAAGCAAGGAGTCTCTTCCGACGGTCAACTGTGGGCTTTGCCAAGTCAGGGAAGAAGGAGACTTTATGACTTTCAAACTCCAGATGATGATTCGCCCGGGCAGCATTTAGAATTTGCTCAACTTGCTGATATCGCAGTAATCGAAAGATGATAGGCCGGGGGGTCGTCCCATTGAGCGCCATGTTGGTAGGAACACGATGTGCTCGGTCAATTTCCAGATCTCTGTGAAAAGTGATCTTCAGCAAGGAGGGAAGAGTTTTGACCAGGAATTCTCTTATATCTCCTGCTTCCGCCCCCTCCGGTACTCCAATGAGCCTGACATTGTTGCGACGGGCTCGATTATTGCTATCTTCTAACTCTTTTTGAAGATTCTGTATCTGACGCTCAGCCTTGTCCAGTTTCTCCAAGCGCACCGCGTGCGAGTCGAGGACCCCCGCCATGTTGTCCTGCCGTAGTGAAAGACCTTCAAGCCGGTCCTGAAGCATACCGAAGTCTTCTCGCATGGCTCGGAGCGCTTCTCCGTTGGACTGTACCAGTTCCTTCACACCGCGTATTTCCTCCAAGATCTCCCGTTGCATTTCTGGGTTTTCCCGAAATGGAACTATCTTTTGTGGGGAAGACAACTCTGTTTTGGAGCGTTTTCCGTGTGAAGAAGAGGGAGACCCGAAGTCTAAGCGCGCTGGTTTGTGGGCCGCCATCCCCCCCGAGGTACCCCGGTAAGTTCGGAGCAAAATATTAAGTTTATGTAGGTATGAAGTCAGGATTCTGAGTAGGCCTCTCGGGAGCTTCAGCGCGAAGCGTCTAACCCGCTGGACATCAGGCTCCGCCCCCCCGATGCAATTGATTCTTAATGTTCTTGGTGGGGTGAATGTTGGGTCTTTGGTTATGTGGAGGACTTCCGTTTTATTGTAGCTTATCGAGAGTTTGTGTGGCCTGTTAGCCAGCTTATCACTGCCTTGAAACATCCTTTTAAAGCTGTGTGGACTGTTTTTTGTGGAGAAGGGAACATATATAAACATTGATGACATCATACCAGTGCCTTAACATGGTCATAATTACATGACTATGACATCACAAAGCAATTTGCCAAAGCCATAGTTCACCACCTGCATTCTTTTAGCTATGGTGTGCACTGCACATCTCCAGTGGCTTGAACTGCACAAGGCAGTGGAATCCCATGGGAGCTCCACGAGACCTCAATGAGCCATATTTTCAAACTACAGAAAGGCTACACCACATTCCAGGGGCGGTGAAACATCTTTTAGATTGGAGGGGCCAAACAAACCAATTTCAAGAGCCACCCTCAAGCTCTCTAGTTGTTGATGCTATATTGGGCAAAATATTGGTGGGGCCATAGCCCCTGTGGTCCACCCCATTCCACTGCCTATGCCACACTCCACAATTAAAACATATGTGGCAGACTGCTGGGCAACTTAATGGGAATATGGACCTGGATGCAATAAGGATGAGATCATTTTCAACAGGGTCAAAGTTGAAAAATGCATGG